>CAWUFW010001306.1:0-1478606 GCA_963921515.1 Calotriton arnoldi
TTCGCATTTGGGAGGGAATATGCTTTTGGGGTTCAAATGGAACGCTTAGGAACGCATATGGCAACATGGGGGCCATGCCCCAGATTCGCATTTGGGATGGAATATGCTTTTGGGGTTCAAATGGAACGCTTAGGAACGCATATGGCAACATGGGGGCCATGCCCCAGATTCGCATTTGGGAGGGAATATGCTTTTGGGGTACATGCTGTGAGCCATGGGTGCTGAACGTGACATGTGTTGTGGCAGCATGACAGTGCATGGTCTGAGGTGTGTGCATGCCTGACATGGCCTGCATATTTGCTGTCTGTTGTGATTACTGGACATGGCATTGGACGCATCGTTATGAGTGAGTGTTGGTTGTGTGCCAGCCAACGTATTGCAGTTGTCCCATCTCCTTGGTGTGCGTGCTGCCCTGTGCCATGTGCATCACTGCAGTGCTCGGGGGGGGTGGCCCATGTTGTGTGTTGTTGCTCACAGTGTGGCGTGCGCTTCATTGACTTCTGGCACATGGTTGGTCATGGGCATGTATCTTAGCGTGACTGCTGTATGTGTGGCAGCTGTGCGGATGACATGCCTTTCATGAGACTGGGGCTGACGGATGGGATGGATGGTATGTTGTATGTGCATGGTGTGTCTGTGTGTTTGATGGGTTCAGTGGTGTTCGTGTGCATTTATGTTGTTCCGCTCTGTTGCGTCTAGTGTTGTTTGTCTTACATAGGCGTAGTTGTGGGGTGTGTGGTTGACAGGCAGTAGGGGCTACATGGACAGGACTTCAATGGTGTTTTGGTTGTGTGTGATGAGTTGCACAGTGGCTGCCGTGTGGTACTATATTCAGTGTGGCTTGTGCATGCAGACGTGGCTCCTTGGGTGTTGCTGTGTCTGTGATGGGTCATGTGAGGTGTGAGTCTGTGGTTCATGTCCGTGTGCACATTGTTCACTTGTTCGTGACGGTGGGCGGTGCTGCGTGTTCGTCTGCTACGTGACATGTCCCATGTGTTGGTCGTGTTACGGTCCTCATGCCTCCAGTAATCCAGCCCTGTCCAGTTTCCCACCTGCAGGTTGTTCGGGCATGCACTGTACTGGATGCCACATGGTTCTAAGCGGGGGTGCTCCATGTTGCAGGTCTGTGGGGGTGGGGGGGTGTTGTGGGTCGTGGTGGTGGCTGGACACCCACTGACACCGATTGTTGTGGACCGTGATGTCTACCTTTCGGCTGTCGGTGTGCACTGCGGTGGCTGACACGTGGCTGTGGGGTGTGGGGGATGCTCCTCCTTGCTGTGCTGTGGGACTAGGGGCCTGGTGTGTGTTGTACTTGGGCTGTCCACCCTCCCACCCACTGCACTTTGTGTTCCTGCCACTTACCTGTTACTTGTCGGTTAGTGCAGCTATGGCGGACACATGGGTGTGGTGGGTGCTCGTTGTGGCGCTTCTGGCATACTTGGGGACCTGTTGGTGGTTACGTGGCTGGCTGAGTGTACACATGTCCCCACGTATCTTACAGTTGTTCGGTTTGGGCTGTGTGTGGTGGTGTCTGTTGCATGTGTGTGTGATGTGTTGTGTATTGTGTGCTGGACATGGGGGTGTTTGTCCCTGGGAGCTGTGGCATGGTGGTAGTGCATGTGAGTACATAGCGGTGTGCTGGTATACATTAGTTTGTACTTACCAGCCTCCACTCCCCCTGCTAATCCGGCGAGGATCTCCGGATGTATTATGACTCGCACCTTCTCCTCCCACGCTTTGAAGGTCTTGAAGAGCGCGGGATTCCCTCCGCCAGTGACGGCAGCCAGCTCTCTGTTCTTGTTCTCCTTCTTCTTGACCAGGCTCTTGACGTCATTCCACCGTTTGTTGATTTCAACTCTGTTCCTGGGCAGGGTCCCGACTGCATTGACCTGGTCTACGATCCGGTTCCACATTCTGTTTCTGGTGGCTAGTGGTGTGTGCTGGACCAGGTTCCCATAGATTTGTGGGTGCACCTTGATAATCTCGTCGACCATGACCGTCAGCTCCATGGGCGTGAACTTGGGCATTCTTTGTGGTGCCATGGTGTTTGTGGTGCTGGTGCGGTGTGTGTTGTGTAATGTGCAGGGGGTTTGTGGTGCCGGTGTTTGGTGGTGGTGGTGGTGGTGGTGGTTGTGATGTGTGCGTTTCTGTGGTGTGCTGCTGTCCTTGCTGTGTCACTGTGTCCTCTCCTCTCCTCTCTAGTTTGCAATGTTGCAAGGGGTTGTGGTCTGTGGGAGTGCTGCTTTTGTACTTACCTATGTGGGTGTGTCCTCATGGTCTGTTGTTTTCAGGTGTGTTGTGTCTGGTGTTCTGGCCTTTGTAGTTTTTGTTTGTCCAGGGGGGTGTTTTCGGGATGTGTACTGTGCTTGTGTATTTGTGCGTGCCTTGCTGTGTGGACTTGTTGGCCATGTTGTGTGCGATTGTTTTTGTCAGCGGATGGTTTCTGTGCAGGGACGTGGGCGCCATGGCTTCTGCCGTGTCGATTCTCATCGGCGTTGTTTGCGCTGGCGGGCGGTATATTTGTAGTTTTCCCGCGCTCATGGCGGTGCGATCGTAATCTCACGTGCGGTGTGTCGGCCGTGAGGGCGGGCGGTTTTGTGTTGTCGTGCGTGTTTCCGTCCGTGGCGGGCGGTTTGACTCCGACTCGGACGATGGCGGGCGGTATCTTGTGTGATTTTCCGCCGATGGCGGTTTTCGGTTTGTGTAATCGTAATGGCGTGGTCGGTGTTCAGACGGTGTGTGCGGGCGGATTTTTGCCGCTTCCATGCCTGGCGGATTATTTTACGCCGGGTATCGTAATGGGCCCCTAAATGTACAAACTACAACAGTGTAAAATACATATTATATAATTTTATGACAAAAATAAAATTATCTAAAATGTATTAAAAAACATGTAAAAACAAATGTACTAAAATGTTTACTTTTCTTTAAAATAAATAATAAATAACAAAAATCAAAAAGTCTATAATGAAAATACTGAAAATATAATTTGTTTACTACTACATGACTATGCTTAAATAAATATTTACCATTTTTCAAAACTGTTTAAAAAATATGTATTTAAAAATATATTTGTAACGTTGTAAATGTACATTAAAAATATATGTTGAAATGTTTTATACTTCATAATCTATTCTGAATAACATCAAAATTTGTTAATCTTCTTTTTCAACATTTTCAAAAATTGTATAATAAAACTGAATAAAAACAATTTAATTATGAACAACTAAAATAAATACATTTTTTTGTGAATAAGAATGTTAACAGTAAAAAAACATACATCTCCTTTTTTATTTTTTATTTACATATAAAATCTAAGAAAATGCTATATAATAAACCATGAAAAATTACTATTCCAACTCCAAACCAACTAAACTCAGTGAAAGTGTTGGATAATAAACCATAAAAAATTACTATTCCATTTCCAAGCCAACAAAACTCAGGGAAAGTGCTGGATAATTAACCATAAAAAATGACTATTCCAACTCCAAACCAACTAAACTCAGGGAAAGTGCTGGGTAATAAACCATAAATAATTACTATTCCAACTCCAAAACCAACTAAACTCAGGGAAAGTGCTGGATAATAAACCATACAAAATTACTATTCCAACTCCAAAACCAACTAAACTCAGGGAAAGTGCTGGATAATAAACCATAAAAAATTACTATTCCAACTCCAAAACCAACTAAACTCAGGGAAAGTGCTAGATAATAAACCATAGAAATTACTATTCCAACTCCCAAACCAACTAAACTCAGGGAACGTGCTGGATAATAAACCACAAAAAATTACTATTCCAGCTCCAAAACCAACTAAACTCATGAAAAATGTGCTGGATAATAAACCATAAGAAATTACTATTCCAACTCCAAAACCAACTAAACTCAGGGAAAGTGCTGGATAATAAACCATCACAAATTACTATTCCAACTCCAAAACCAACTAAACTCAGGAAAAGTGCTGGATAATAAACCATAAAAAATTACTATTCCAACTCCAAAACCAACTAAACTCAGGGAAAGTGCTTGATAATAAACCATACAAAATTACTATTCCAACTCCAAACCAACTAAACTCAAGGAAAGTGCTGGATAATAAACCATGAAAAATTACTATTCCAACTCCAAACCAACTAAACTCAGGGAAAGTGCTGGATAATAAACCAAAAAAATTACTATTCAAAATCCAAAACAAATAAACTAAGGGAACATGCTAAATAATGTAAAAATTTTAAACATATAAAAAAATTTAAAATTACAAAACTATGAAAAAAACATACATTTATAAAAATATACATTTTTTTTTAATTTCAAAATTTATCACAAACATTTCCAAAAAATTGTTAAAAACATTTTAGAAAACCCAATTTGTTTTAAAAAAAAACTACATATAAATTACAGTATTTCAAAAAATTTAAAAATTGTAAATACATTTTGGGTTTTTCTCTTCTTTCAAAAACTAAATAAATTTAAATGTTTAATTCTACATTTCCCTTGATTTTTTATAAAACTTTTAATTTCCAAATTGTTCCAAATTTTAAAAATCTTTAAAAGTGTATTAATATTTTAAATATTTGTAAAACAACTACAATAAAAAATAATATATACATAAAAATAAACATAATTTTACTGACATGTTTATTTAAATATTTTTTTAATTTAAAGAAATATTTTTATACATTTTTATATTATATACATTACAATATTTACACCTCAAAAAACAAAACCTTAAAAAATATTTTTCATTTACATTTTTAATTTAATAATTTTTTTAAATTTTCATTAATATATATATTTTTTTAATTGACAAATTATTTTAAACAAACATTTTTAAATTACTCCCCACCCTTATCCCCTATAAACCCAACATCCAGCTCCTAAAATTCAGCATAAAATTAAAAAAATAATGAATACTTTAAGCAAATATTTTTAAATTACTCCCCACCCTTGTCCCCTATAAACCCAACATCCCGCTCCTAAAAATAAGTGAAAATACAATAAAAATATAAATTTTAACATTAAAAAATAAATTTATACATATAAAATAAGTACTACTAAAATATTAAAAACAGAATTTAAACATTGAACAAAAAAACCCAGAAAAAATAGTCAATATCATTTACAACAATATTTTTTACATCGATATTTTCAAAGTCAATATTTCTCAAATACACAAAAATCGATATTTTGAACAAAGAAAAACTTACGTCGATATTTTACACCATCGATATTCTTGACTCGATATTCATGCGACTCGATATTTCTACATCGATATTCTGTCTCTTCACCCAAAAAAGTAAATATCTTATACTTGAATTGGCATACTTTCCTGATCTAGAGTCAGAAAGCCTATTGTTTACCCTTGGGGTAAGTGTCGACTCGTTTCAACTCTGACTAAGTGAAGGGTTTCTTCAGGCCTATGAACTGGGGCCTATTAAAAACAATTAATGAAATTCATTAATGGTCCAATGATTGTGTGGGCCACCCATTGTGATATATTTTAAAAGAAATCTGTATCTTCACTTGTGAAAATGGAGTGCACGGGCTGGAAAAACTGAAAGAGGAACACGTATTATTGATTCTATTGTGAATTGGGTAATTATGCATTCAGATCAAAGAAACAAAAGTTGGCAAAAAATACTGACTTCGGAGTGTAATGTTTTTTATCCACACTAGGATGCTTCCAGTGTGTCTATAGGAGCACAGAAAACACAGTAAAGCGTGAAAGAATGTATCAGTTGAGACACCATCTATTTATGATGCATTGTAACAGTATTGCTAGTAAATCAAAAGGTTTTGGCTAGTGCGAAAGCTAAAAATACATACAAATGCAAATATGGGCTGTCCATCAGCCCTCTTCATCCATTGGTCTGTTCAAGTGCCATTCACATGATACTTATGCCCACTACAACACTCAGCATGGTGCAGTGGATCAGCCCTCTTCAGCCATTGGCTTTCTTCACTGTGAGTGACAGCATTTTGCTTGTTTAAATATACCCATTTGCCTAAAAGGTAGTTCACTTCTATGCCAGGGCTGATGGGTCAGCTTCTGCTTTCATTGCTTGTTTTTTAATCTGTTTGTGCGATGGGTCATTATTTACTTTTTAATGGCGCTTTGATATCTTCTAGTGCCCCTACATCTGCATGTAGGTTCTGTAATGCGGAAGAGGAAAGCTTGGAACATATCCTTAGTTTATGTCCAGCGCTGCTCGAGGTCTGTACTATTCATTTAAGAGCAACTCGCAGAATGAAAGGTATAAAACAATGATTCGAGAAGCAGCTCTATTTTTAGTTCAAGTGATCCACCCTAAAATTTGTTGCTAGATTTTTAAACAAAGCTCTCAAAATTTGGGGCAGTCACATTGCAACTTAGTTTCGGCCACAGCAAGTAATAGCTGTCTTGACAGTCTACCTAAAAATGGTGGCATATAATGAGGGATGTCCGGCCCACTATTTTGCTGCTATTCTTACCCCACATGTTTTATTAATTTTAATAAATGTCTGTTTATATTGTCTTACTCCATGTATTTTATTCTTTTATAAATGTCTGTTTATATTGTCTGACTGGTGCTTGTTTCTGTATTCCCATCTGCCGACACTATTTATGCGGAATGTTCTCCCTGTAGTGTTTGATTATGTATTTGTATTTAGGAGTGGCTTTTGACTGATTCGTCTTTATTTGTATATGGTTTTAACATAAACTTACACAATAATATATTACTACTGCATACATTATTTACTTATTTATTTTGCAAATGTATGACATCACTGTAAGATGGCTGCAATGTTACATTTTATTACTTTTAAACATTTTTAATGCAGAATATATGCACTTGCAAAATAAATAAACACATCCTAAACTTACCAACGCTACACCTATTGGCTTTGCCAATGTTTGTTAGATAATGCTTGCACCCTGCTCGTGAAGGTCCCATATGCCTGTCAATACTTGTGGTTTTATCACATATGTGTAGTCAAAACCCCTTTTCAGAGGGCCACAGGGCAAGTAGGAGCTACTGGGCCCAACCGTGGGGGTTGAGACCTTTTACTCCTGATGTCCTGGGGCCCGACCTACTATGAGTCTTGAGTAACTGGGCCAAGTACTAACACTTCAGCACTTGACTCTCAGTGGTAGCGCAGATCGAATATTCCAAGGTTTCTCAGGGAGGGGGGCAGAGGGGGTGTAGGTGCAATGTGTACACAGGCACACGACTAAACATAAATCCAGTAACCCCAATAAATGAATGTCTAGTCAGATACTCGCTTTTATGACAAAAGCAGTAAAGTAGTATTTATATATGAGCACAAAGTGGAATACGGCACGCACAAACAAAATACACAGTCTCCGAAAGGTCAGCAGTCTAGCCCTGTCCAAGTCACATCCTGAGTCCCACTCCCCTACCTACTGCCAGTGGTTATTCCCCATTTACACGAGGCAACATTCAGGTTAGCCTTCACTAGTGCGTACCTCTCTTAGAAGTTCCACAATGGCGTTTAAGAAGTCAAAGTGTCCCACTGCCATTGTGCTATTAGAACAAGTTCTCCCAGGGTTCTGTGGCCCGGTGAACTATCCTACCCGATCCTGCTGGTGTAGCAATATTGGAGAATCTGGGAGCGTCCAGCAGTCCAGTGTTGCAGTAGACTGGGGTGGATACCGGCCAAGACAGGGGCGTAACACAGGCCCCCGCAGCCCCCGCGGTGCGGGGGGGCCCCCGAGCTGCAGAGGCCCCCTCAGCACAATACTCAGGCTCAAAAGCTCCGGATTAAATCCAGAGTGGGGGCCCCTCTGTGTACGTGGCAGGGGGGCCCCCTCAACTTTCGTTACGCCACTGGGCCAAGAGTTGTAGCCTTATAGTCTTGTCGCTATCAATAAGGCGGCTGGGTGTCCCCAGTGCTCCTCTGGTGATGCAGTTAGCTCCTCTGATCCCAACTGCAGGTATTGGGCAGTGTTTTGGTCTCAGAGGCTCAAGTCTGTGCTCTGGGTGCACGGATCAGAACCTGCTGCTCTCAGGCTGCACCTGCGCAATGGCCCTCAATTTTAACAGCAGTGCACCAGGGTGACAGCCCTCCAGATCACCTACTCATTTACCTACCCATAAAGCATGTCCTTCTTTATCTGGAGATCAATTTCCTTATGCAATGTGTCTCCTCTACTCACCTCAGATAGCCAATTCTAAAACAGATAAAACAGGTTGTGACTCTGCCCAATAATTTGGTCTTCCAAATGAACATGTCTAGAATAAAAGTAAAAATTGGCTCATATCATTGAGATACGTGGAGGAGCATGATGTTCATGTAACAATATCCTGAATCAGCAAGCTTGTAGCATCTGAACCTTCCACTTGTTTCTTCTTAAACAAATTCAGCAATCTTTCACGTCTTGATTTTTCTTTTTAATCACTGCCGTGCTGCTCGTTCTGTGTGTGACATTGTTTGTCAATAGCTCCAGTTTTAATGGGTAAGTATTATCTCCATCATGAAGGAAGAAGAAGATTGACTTTATTCAATAGCAAAATCATACCTAGGGGCCGATTCCGATCCTGGTCGGAAACCGTTCCGTCCGACACGTTCCCGGAGCGATTTCCGACCGATTCGTGCCCCTTGGCTCCGAGCGAGCGAGTACGATGCAGCCGCATGCTGACAGACTCGGTTCGGTCGGACTCCCATTGAAGTCAATGGGAGCCGGTCGTACGACGCATACATGGGCTCCCATTGGCTGAATGGGTACGTTGCGCAAAAGGGTGCCCCCTGTAGTGGGTACGCGTTGGTGCCATCCGCACCGTACATGCATGTATAGGGGGGACCCTTGGGGCCCCCCCTGTGTTCGACTCGTAAGGCCACTGGTGAAAGGGGGTCCGGCACGGACCCCCGAAGTCCGCTTCCTGGAGCGTTTACGTGTCGGAGGCTCTGACTCGATCCGGCTGTCCGGATCGTGCATCGTACTGGCTCGGTCGTAAAATGTCTCCATTGCGCTGTACGTATCGTGTGCGAACGAGTCGTACGGAGCGTTTCGGACCCGGAAACGATTCGGTCGGCGATTTCGCGTTCATTCGCATTGTACTTGGGCGTCCGGACTCTGTACGACTCGGTCGGAAACAAAGCCTCCGACTCGGATCCGGTCAAGCCGAATCCGATTCGGAGGCCTTCCGTCCGAGATCAGAATCGACCCCTAAATAGTGAATAACTAAATTATGTAATAAACAGTACATGACAGAATACTGCACCACCTAATTGAGAAGGCTAGGCAGCTCCAAATATAGGGCCTGATTACGATGGCGGACAGACTTCTGTGTGCGGCAGTCCCACATATGGAATTACAATGCGATCGCCACCATGGCAGTCGCATCTGCTATATTTAACATTGCGGCGGGCGCTGCTGGCTGCAGCACCCGCCGCAATGTTAAATATGCACCTTAGTCATTTCCCTGCACTACGTGGCAGGCACCATGCGGTGCCTGCCACATGGTGCAGGGAAATGTAGGGGGGCACCATAGGTGCCCCCAGTGCTCTTTCCCCTGGCCCAGGGATTTAGGGAGGCCCGCTACAGGCCCCAAAATCCATTTTCCGCCTGCCGTTTCATGGCGGGTTGTCCACCGCGAAATGACCGGCGGAAAAGGGATATCATAATCCCGATGGTGGTGCCTGACAGGCACCGCCACCATGCTGGCCAATGCGGCAGTACCTACAGGCGGTCAGAAAATGACCACCTGTCGGAACCGTGGCAGTCGGTCTTTCCGACCACCACGTTTCCGCCCGCCATAGTAATCTAGCGGGCGGAAAACTGCAGTATTATGGCGGAGGGCCCGCCACTGACAGGCTGTCAGTGGCGGGCCTTCCGCCATCGTAATCAGGCCCATAGTGTCATTTTTCCATTAATTTACTTCAAACACAGGGTACTGCTTTCCTACCTCCACCCTAAAGCCCTTGTACCTTGTTTGTTCATCTATGGAGCCTCCAACATTTGATAGAGACACCATAATGTGGGAACGTACCGCAACAATTTTGGTGCAGTATCTGGAGTAGTAATCATAGACAAAAGTACTCATAAAATAAAATACAAACGTATTTAAAAAAATTGTTGGCTGGAAACATATAGAATCACCAGTTGCCGGTGGTGGTGATCTCCCCTTTGGTAAAATATAGAGACAGATAAAAACCTTTTTAAACTTGAAAAAAAGTAAAAATATTTTTATGTTAAATATTAATGGACATTTTTTCTATTTATTTTTAACAATACAAAAGAAAAAAGCTACAGCATTAATAACTTAATTTAAATTTGACATTTAATTAGTATGAATATATTAAATTAAATTAACATTATTTTGCTGGTGTTTAAATGTAAAAATAATCACACATAAAGTAACAAAATATATTTTTATTATTGATTAATAATTAATAAAAGTGATGTATGGGATTAATTAGTGATGCTGGCAGAAATGTTGGGACGTCAGCCGCCCCTAAAATGTATGCTCACCCTACACCGTTTCAACCACCATCACCTCTGACCTTCTGCAACAATTCTTTCCTCTGTACTGAATAAAAGCTGGAGGGCCACAGGGTTGTTGGGATGTGTATAGATTTTTTTTTTGATGTCCCCTTGCCGCACACTTCTAAAAGAGGCCATCAGTGTTCAGACATAGGGGCCGAATCCGATTCGGGCCGGAAAACGTACCGACCGACTCGGTACGGGATTTTAGTCCGACCGACTCGGACCGGCGCCGTACGACCCGGGTAGTACGATGAAATGCATGTGAAACCCGACCGACTCGGACGGAATACAAAACGAATGACCGAGCCGGACGGAAACAAGCCATCCGGCCGGAAAATTACTCGAAACGAACCGACCGACACGCACCCGAATTGAACCCGAGCGAAACGTACCCGCGAACTCCGACCCGCGTAGTACGATGCTGTGCGTGCAAAACACGACCGACTCGCACGGAGCACAAGCCGTACGACCGACACGCATACAAAACCCAGCCGATGCAACCCAATACTCCGCGACCGACTCGTACGCCGCATATGAAATATAGCTGACACACAGCGGGAACGAGTCGGACAACATCGCACCAGACAACAGCAGCGTCCGACTCGGACACAAGAACGACTCCAACATGCACCAAAAGCACCAAGGAAAAAAAGGAAAAAAAAAAGGGCCAAACAAGCAACCACTAAGCCAATAAATACTGGGAGGGGGGAAAAAATGGAACAAGGACCCACCTCCAACTCCACCTACATAAAGGCCACAAATCCCTACCATGATCCTTTGCAAATTCCACTGACCTGCCAGCAAACAACACCATCACACAGCAACCACAGACACACTCACAGCTCATACATCACACAAGCCACACACCACTAGCACACCTACAAATCGCACCCTCACACACACCCAGCTAAACCTACACTCACACACCCCCACTTGCACACACACACACACATCAATCACCACCACCACCATGCCCCTAAAGAAGAATCCAAAGTTCCTAGATAGTGAATTGGAAGTCATGGTAGATGAGATCCTCAGGGTAGAGCCACAGTTGTTTGGTACATTGGAACAACAGACCCCCATGTCGCAGAAAACCAAGATGTGGGCGAGGATTGTCGACAGGGTGAACGCACAATCACCATGTTTACGCACAAAGGAAGACATCCAGAACAGGTGGTATGATGTGCGCAGGAGGGTTCGGGACCTACTTAAAAAGGACTACCTACTCAGCCACCGCACCGGCAGTGGCCCTCCTGCAAAACCAGTATACCTCAGGCCCTGGGAGGAGAAGGTGCGGGCCATCCTACCACCAGTGAGAGTATACGGACTAACAGACATCCCAGAGCCTGGTGAGTACACAACTAATATACACAATATGGTGTGACAATACACACACAGCACTCTCAAAGGGATAGGCAAACCATGCACCCTTAGCAAATACACAGCAACCAAAACATATTCATCCCAAGATGTGAATGCTAGTCAGACAAACACAATACCTGCCATCTCATAGTGATATCTAACTGTGTCATGACATGTACAAACCTAACAACAAATACAGCAAGGCAGTGGCACAAATAGAACCAACAAACACTCACAGATATTTTGACACCACTAGAACACCACCTCACAGGGAAGATCACTGAAAGGAAGGAATTCTGTGTATGCTGGTCAAGTCAGTGTAGCCAATAGCATGATGGGAGTTGGAGTCATAGATATTGCTCAGCCTCACAATTGGCCCATCAACACCACCCTGAAACATGCTCACATCACAGGGAGTGGAAAAGGACTCACAAGATGGCTGACACTGGGTACTGCTGGGGGGAGCACAATGCCCTGCTGGGAACTGTGCAACAACCAACAGCAGGACACCACTGACTGACATCCTGAAAGACAACTTGCACTCCCTGCAATGGAAGCACGTTCCATGGTGGGATATCTGGCTGGGTGGGAAGAAGGACTCACAGCTCTGACCATAGTTACAAGCACTTCTCCTCACACAAACCCTCAACACTAACTCCACAAAACCCACCAGAGAGAATGCAATGCCTCACATTCTAACTGAAGATCCCACAAAGAACCACCACCCTGGGTCATGCTGTGTGAAGCACAGGGACACTCTTGGGACTTGTAGCCAAACAACCGCAAGGAGAACACTCTCAGCCATCCTGTCAGCACAGGCCCCCACCCCACAGGGAAGCAGAGTCAAAAGGAAGGAAGGATGGGCATGCTGGGAAGGGGGGTGGAGGCAATAGCATGATGGGAGTGGTAGTCACAGCTCAACATCCCCCACCCACATGGCCCAGCAAGCTACCACTGAAGCATGCACACCTCACAGGGAGTGAAAAGCCACTTCAAAGATCTCTGACACTGGCCTCAGCTGTGGGGAGCACAAGGCCCTGCTGGGAACTGGGCACCAACAAACTACACAACCACATTGTCAGCCATCTTGCCATTGCTGTCACACTCACACACACTGAAGTCCACTCAAAAGGAAGGAAGGATGGGCATGCTGGGAAGGGGGGTGGAGGAAATAGCATGATGGGAGTTGTAGGCACAGATATTGGTCACCCTCACAACTGGCCCATCAACACCACTCTGAACCATGCTCACATCACAGGGAGTGGAAAAGGACTCACAAGATGGCTGACACTGGGTACTGCTGGGGGGAGCACAAGGCCCTGCTGGGAACTGTGCAACAACCAACAGCAGGACACCACTGACTGACATCCTGAAAGACAACTTGCACTCCCTGCAATGGAAGCACGTTCCATGGTGGGATATCTGGCTGCGTGGGAAGGAGGACTCACAGCTCTGACCATAGTTACAAGCACTTCTCCTCACACACCCCCTCAACACTAACTCCACTTAACCCACCTGGGAGAATGCAATGCCTCACATTCTAACTGAAGATCCCACAAAGAACCACCACCCTGGGTCATGCTGTGTGAAGCACAGGGACACTCTTGGGACTTGTAGCCAAACAACCGCAAGGAGAACACTCTCAGCCATCCTGTCAGCACAGGCACCCCACCCCACAGGGAAGCAGAGTCAAAAGGAAGGAAGGATGGGCATGCTGGGAAGGGGGTGGAGGCAATAGCATGATGGGAGTGGTAGTCACATCTCAACATCCCCCACCCACATGGCCCAGCAAGCTACCACTGAAGCATGCACACCTCACAGGGAGTGAAAAGCCACTTCAAAGATGTCTGACACTGGCCTCAGCTGTGGGGAGCACAAGGCCCTGCTGGGAACTGGGCACCAACAAACAACACGACCACAATGTCAGCCATCTTGCCATTGCTGTCACACTCACACACACTGAAGTCCACTCAAAAGGAAGGAAGGATGGGCATGCTGGGAAGGGGGTGGAGGCAATAGCATGATGGGAGTGGTAGTCACAGCTCAACATCCCCCACCCACATGGCCCAGCAAGCTACCACTGAAGCATGCACACCTCACAGGGAGTGAAAAGCCACTTCAAAGATCTCTGACACTGGCCTCAGCTGTGGGGAGCACAAGGCCCTGCTGGGAACTGGGCACCAACAAACAACACGACCACATTGTTAGCCATCTTGCCATTGCTGTCACACTCACACACACTGAAGTCCACTCAAAAGGAAGGAAGGATGGGCATGCTGGGAAGGGGGGTGGAGGAAATAGCATGATGGGAGTTGTAGGCACAGATATTGGTCACCCTCACAACTGGCCCATCAACACCACTCTGAACCATGCTCACATCACAGGGAGTGAAAAAGGACTCACAAGATGGCTGACACTGGGTACTGCTGGGGGAAGCACAAGGCCCTGCTGGGAACTGTGCAACAACCAACAGCAGGACACCACTGACTGACATCCTGAAAGACAACTTGCACTCCCTGCAATGGAAGCACGTTCCATGGTGGGATATCTGGCTGGGTGGGAAGGAGGACTCACAGCTCTGACCATAGTTACAAGCACTTCTCCTCACACACCCCCTCAACACTAACTCCACATAACCCACCTGGGAGAATGAAATGCCTCACATTCTAACTGAAGATCCCACAAAGAACCACCACCCTGGGTCATGCTGTGTGAAGCACAGGGACACTCTTGGGACTTGTAGCCAAACAACCGCAAGGAGAACACTCTCAGCCATCCTGTCAGCACAGGCACCCCACCCCACAGGGAAGCAGAGTCAAAAGGAAGGAAGGATGGGCATGCTGGGAAGGGGGGTGGAGGCAATAGCATGTTGGGAGTGGTAGTCACATCTCAACATCCCCCACCCACATGGCCCAGCAAGCTACCACTGAAGCATGCACACCTCACAGGGAGTGAAAAGCCACTTCAAAGATGTCTGACACTGGCCTCAGCTGTGGGGAGCACAAGGCCCTGCTGGGAACTGGGCACCAACAAACAACACGACCACAATGTCAGCCATCTTGCCATTGCTGTCACACTCACACACACTGAAGTCCACTCAAAAGGAAGGAAGGATGGGCATGCTGGGAAGGGGGTGGAGGCAATAGCATGATGGGAGTGGTAGTCACAGCTCAACATCCCCCACCCACATGGCCCAGCAAGCTACCACTGAAGCATGCACACCTCACAGGGAGTGAAAAGCCACTTCAAAGATCTCTGACACTGGCCTCAGCTGTGGGGAGCACAAGGCCCTGCTGGGAACTGGGCACCAACAAACAACACGACCACATTGTCAGCCATCTTGCCATTGCTGTCACACTCACACACACTGAAGTCCACTCAAAAGGAAGGAAGGATGGGCATGCTGGGAAGGGGGGTGGAGGCAATAGCATGATGGGAGTGGCAGTCACAGATATTGCTCACCCTCACAATTGGCCCATCAACACCACCCTGAACCATGCACACATCACAGGGAGTGGAAAAGGACTCACAAGATGGCTGACACTGGGTACTGCTGTGGGGAGCACAAGGCCCTGATGAGAACTGTGCAACAACCAACAGCAGGACACCACTGACTGACATCCTGAAAGACAACTTGCACTCCCTGCAATGGAAGCACGTTCCATGGTGGGATATCGGGCTGGGTGGGAAGGAGGACTCACAGCTCTGACCATAGTTACAAGCACTTCTCCTCACACACCCCCTCAACACTAACTCCACATAACCCACCTGGGAGAATGCAATGCCTCACATTCTAACTGAAGATCCCACAAAGAACCACCACCCTGGGTCATGCTGTGTGAAGCACAGGGACACTCTTGGGACTTGTAGCCAAACAACCGCAAGGAGAACACTCTCAGCCATCCTGTCAGCACAGGCACCCCACCCCACAGGGAAGCAGAGTCAAAAGGAAGGAAGGATGGACATGCTGGGAAGGGTGGTGGAGGCAATAGCATGATGGGAGTGGTAGTCACAGATATTGGTCACCCTCACAATTGGCCCATCAACACCACCCTGAACCATGCACACATCACAGGGAGTGGAAAAGGACTCACAAGATGGCTGACACTGGGAACTGCTGTGGGGAGCACAAGGCCCTGATGGGAACTGTGCAACAACCAACAGCAGGACACCACTGACTGACATCCTGAAAGACAACTTGCACTCCCTGCAATGGAAGCACGTTCCATGGTGGGATATCTGGCTGGGTGGGAAGGAGGACTCACAACTCTGACCATAGTTACAAGCACTTCTCCTCACACACCCCCTCAACACTAACTCCACATAACCCACCTGGGAGAATGCAATGCCTCACATTCTAACTGAAGATCCCACAAAGAACCACCACCCTGGGTCATGCTGTGTGAAGCACAGGGCCACTCTTGGGACTTGTAGCCAAACAACCACAAGGAGAACACTCTCAGCCATCCTGTCAGCACAGGCACCCCACCCCACAGGGAAGCAAAGTCAAAAGGAAGGAAGGATGGACATGCTGGGAAGGGTGGTGGAGGCAATAGCATGATGGGAGTGGTAGTCACAGATATTGGTCACCCTCACAATTGGCCCATCAACACCACCCTGAACCATGCACACATCACAGGGAGTGGAAAAGGACTCATAAGATGGCTGACACTGGGAACTGCTGTGGGGAGCACAAGGCCCTGATGGGAAATGTGCAACAACCAACAGCAGGACACCACTGACTGACATCCTGAAAGACAACTTGCACTCCTGCAATGGAAGCACGTTCCATGGTGGGATATCTGGCTGGGTGGGAAGGAGGACTCACAGCTCTGACCATAGTTACAAGCACTTCTCCTCACACACCCCCTCAACACTAACTCCACATAACCCACCTGGGAGAATGCAATCCCTCACATTCTAACTGAAGATCCCACAAAGAACCACCACCCTGGGTCATGCTGTGTGAAGCACAGGGACACTCTTGGGACTTGTAGCCAAACAACCGCAAGGAGAACACTCTCAGCCATCCTGTCAGCACAGGCACCCCACCCCACAGGGAAGCAGAGTCAAAAGGAAGGAAGGATGGACATGCCGGGAAGGGGGGTGGAGGCAATAGCATGATGGGAGTGGTAGTCACAGCTCAACATCCCCCACCCACATGGCCCAGCAAGCTACCACTGAAGAATGCACACCTCACAGGGAGTGAAAAGCCACTTCAAAGATGTCTGACACTGGCCTCAGCTGTGGGGAGCACAAGGCCCTGCTGGGAACTGTGCAACAACCAACAGCAGGACACCACTGACTGACATCCTGAAAGACAACTTGCACTCCCTGCAATGGAAGCACGTTCCATGGTGGGATATCTGGGCTGGGGGAGAAGGAGGCCCGGATGGCAACCAAATAGCACCAATGCTGGTCAGGCACACACCTCAACATTCACATTGACATGCCACAGGTTGGCAGGACAATGTGCTACACCAATATCACTCTCTGACTGTCACAATTTGGGAGAATGCTATGTCCAGGCCCGCATCCAGAGGTACAGTCACAACTGTCAGGTGTTTGAACAATTGATGCCTGTAGAAACATACCATACAATCTGTGTCTCTCCCCAAAACAGGTGATGATGGGGACTCAGCAGCAGACGAGGAGGAGTCCCTGTCCCAGGCTCCGGGGGACACTGAGCTCACTGGTGTGGATCAGCCTCTGCACTCCTCGGTTGGCGAAGAACTAGCTGGACCCTCCGGTGTCAGTCACCATGCAGCACCAGCAGGACCAATATCTGCACCCCCTGCACCCACCCCTCCAACAACTGGCAACACACAGGCCACCCCTGCCAACACGGACACACCAAGGACCACAGGTGACAACAGCGCAGGGACCCAGGCCCAAACTGGAGCTGGTGACAATGAGCCCACGAACAACACCCAAGTGGGCACACGGTCACCTGTGCGTGCCACCGCAGGTCCCGCACGTGTCGCCAGGGGTGGTGGGAGGGGTGGTAGACACAGGTCGCTCTTTGCAGAGGGGTCGGGACTGCATGATGACCCACAACTGGCACGCATCGCGGATGCGTACCAGACTAGCACCGGAGAGGTCAGCCAGGTAGTGGGGATCCTCAAGGACATACAACAGCAGCAGGCTGCCCATCATGCCCGCTTGGACTCCCACATGTCCCGTGTCGAGACACACATGTCACGTGTCGAGACACACATGTCACATGTCGATACACACATGTCTGGCATAGAGTCCAAGTGGGACACATTGGAACAACTAACAGCGGTGCATAGGGACATACTGACATGCCTCCGCCAGATTAGCACCAACATGGCCTCACCTCCCTGTGTGCCCAAAACATCTGCTGCTGAAACAACTGCAAATGCCACAGGGAGGGCGGAGGACTCTGGCGGAGAGTCCCCTGCACCGCGGCAGCCTGCACATGAGTGCCCCCCCCCCAAGAAGAGGGGCCGTCCGAGGAGGCCAAACTGAGAGGCCGATGGCCAGCTACATCCCCCAGGAAGCCAACACCTGTTGTGGAACTTTTCCTCTGTGTGCAAACTGCACGCCCTGTCGAAGGCAACCCAACTCGCCCACATGACATGGGGAGCTCTAGTTGTCCAAATTCATCAGATGACTGTGGACTTTACTCTGGACATTTCAGCTACCAAGACTTCCGAATCACATGGGAACTTTGGATTCCAATTTCTATGTACAGCACCCACCATCCTGTGCACCATCCCCACACCTTTTGTAAATAAACTCACCAATACACCATATCTGCCTCTGTTGTGATTCCAACGTGGTGTCTGTCATGGAGATGGTGATCAGAAAAATGACACTGTGCATGCTAACTGCTACAGCAAGTCCAACACCGTCATGTCAGTCATGGCGACGTGACACATATGAGGGAGACACACCACTAGGGCCACACAACACATACACACCAGGGCCATCAGACTCATCCCCTACACTGATGTTGCCAGGAAATACAGTGCAATACACAGACACCACACCTATTCACAGTCTGTGTCAACTAGACTACATGTGCAGTAAGCAAATGTCACTCAGATGTGTGACTACAGACAACGCACATCCCAAAGTGAAGCACAGGTTTATTACACATTTGCAACATGTTGTTTCCACTACAAATGCAAGCTAATCCCACCTGGCTGTGGCCACAAAGTCAAACAATGCAGAAGATAGAAAGTCCAGGGGTGTGTGGCACATCACCTGTAGGTAAACAACTGCTGCCACCTTGGAAGTTGAATCATGGATTCGGGGATCCAAGTTGATCAAACAACTCCGGCAGCACCCTGTGAAGGACAGACATGACACACAGTCAAAACCACTGAAGAACAGCACAGAACGGCAATACTCATGTCTAATACCTGTCACAAGATAACTACACAAAAGCAAGTTAGCAGGTCAACACTGTTGGGCAGTACAGACCACCTGCAAGGACACATTTCTGCACGCATCCAGTCAAGTTGCACATGGCCACACTTAAACAGCACCAGAGCACCACACACACATATCATGCAAATCAAAATCATTGACATTACAACCCTCTGGATACTCACATTCAGCTGAAGAAGTTGGTGATGAGCTGTGTGCGGACATCACCATCATCATCATCATCATCATCACTGGCATCGTGGCCCAGGCCAGGATCCTCCACAGGTGGCGGATGTTGGTCATCGTCATCCAGGATGAGAGGCAACTCCTTCCGCACTGCCAGGTTGTGTAGCATGCAGCAGACGATGACAATCTTGCACACCTTTGCTGGGGCATATGGGAGGGCCCCTCCTGTCTTGTCCAGGCAGCGGAAGCGGCTTTTCAGGAGACCAAAGGTCCGCTCAATCACCCTCCTCGTCCGACCACGTGCCTCATTGTAGCGCATCTGGGCTGGTGTCACAGAGTTCCTGAGGGGTGTCAGCAACCACGGCATGTTGGGGTATCCCGAGTCACCTACAGACAGACAATTGCACATTAGCCGATTTGGAAAAGTGTGCGGAAAGCAACATAGCAGAACACACACAATGGTACAAAGTCAGTACACACCGACAAGCCAGGCACGCTGGTTCTGCATCTGTGACATCATCCTCGGGATGCGACTACTCCTCATCACGTAGGCATCGTGTGCCGAACCGGGGAAACGGGCACACACATGTGTGATGGTCATATCTGCAAGACATACCACCAGAGCATTTATAGAATGGTAATGTTTACGGTTCCTGTATGCCTGCTCATGTGCCTGTGGTGGTACCAAAGCCACATGTGTCCCATCAATGGTGCCAATGACATGTGGCATCCTCCCCACGGCATAGAAGTCACTCTTGACGTTTGTGAGTCGTTGACGTGGTGGGAAATAGATGTACTGGTTAAGGCATCTCAACATTGCCACCAAAACATCGCGTAGCACACGGCTGAACATAGTCTGTGACATACCACCAGTAGATGCCACAGTGTGTTGAAAGGTACCGGTGGCAAAGAAGTGTAGGGCTGCCATCACCTTCACCTTGGGGGTCAGCGCTGTAGGATACGGCCGGCCAGGCTGCAAATGTGGGTCCAACCGCACTGCCAAATCCTCAATCAGCTGCCTGGTGAAGCGGTACCGTCGGATGCTGTCACGTTCCACCATCGCTGCCAGGTCTGGGAATGGTCTATGGACAGCAGGAGCCCTGCAATGCAGAGGTGAAGAAAGCAAGATTGCCAGTCACCCCACATATGTGCCGTTCACCATACTCAATTTCACATGATACATCATTACCAAACACAAGTACTTGATGTGTGTCTCGTTCTGTTTGGACATATATGGCCCCTACATGGACATCATCTAACATCTCTGTTCAACAAGTGTGGACAACAGGTCCCAGGGAGTGCAATGTGAAACCATTTGACTGTGTCACAGTACCCATTTACTTCTCTCACATTCCACACACATACCACAGTGACATGTCTGGACAGATGCGCCACAGGCATCACAACTCATTGACAGGTAGATTCCCAGGGACCCTGTCTTGCCACATGGACACTGGCATGACATGGCGTATCATGTACATGTCAGAAAAATAAACATGACACCCACAGGTGGTGGCCCCTGTAGCCTCTGCAGGACAGACATGGACGTCTGTGACACACACACACAACATCTAAGTCCATGCACAAACAACGTGGATGTGGATACTGTCTCCCATTGTGCACATGGAGTCAGACATGTGAAACACAACATGCACACAGACTGCGGAGGGACATGACTATTGTGGCAATGGGCCACCCTGTGACGTACATGCCTTCCCACGTGAGCCTGGGGGTATGTGACATGTCATACACATACACAACCTGGAAATGTGACCATGCCACATGCTCCAAAATGAACAGTTGCACATCACAGTGGTCATGTGCACAACACACAAAGGACCCTGTCCCCATGAACACGTGCACAGCCTGGGTGTGTCTGCCCCCATGTGCCACCCCAAAAACAACATGTACACCCCCATACACAGATACGGTTATGCTGCCACACATGGCTTAGATACAGTGTGGACTGGGTGTGGTGTAGTAGGTGTGCCCCTGAGTCCCTGGAAAGTATATGTGGCTGGCATAGGTTCACCAGTGACCAGCATGGTGACATATGCGTGTGGCCTGTCCAGGGACACGTTGTACAGCACTGGTCCGATCGGTGTGCCCGCACGGACCATTGCATTGAATGTGAGCGGGTACGCGTTGTATCGCGGGTATGCATTGTACAGCAATGGTCCGATCGGTGTGCCCGCATGGACCATTGCATTGAATGTGAGCGGGTACGCGTTGTACAGCAATGGTCCGATCGGTGTGCCCGCACGGACCATTGCATTGAATGTGAGCGGGTACGCGTTGTATCGCAGGTACGCGTTGTACAGCAATGGTCCGATCGGTGTGCCCACACGGACCATTGCATTGAATGTTAGCGGGTATGCGTTGTACAGCAATGGTCCGATCGGTGTGCCCGCATGGACCATTGCATTGAATGTGAGTGGGTACAAGTTGTATCGTGGGTACGCGTTGTACAGCAATGGTCCGATCGGTGTGCCCGCACGGACCATTGCATTGAATGTGAGCGGGTACGCGTTGTATCGCAGGTACGCGTTGTACAGCAATGGTCCGATCGGTGTGCCCGCACGGACCATTGCATTGAATGTTAGCGGGTACGCGTTGTACAGCAATGGTCCGATCGGTGTGCCCGCATGGACCATTGCATTGAATGTGAGTGGGTACAAGTTGTATCGTGGGTACGCGTTGTACAGCAATGGTCCGATCGGTGTGCCCGCATGGACCATTGCATTGAATGTTAGCGGGTACGCGTTGTACAGCAATGGTCCGATCGGTGTGCCCGCACCGACAATTGCATTGAATGTGAGCGGGTACGCGTTGTATCGCGGGTACGCGTTGTACAGCAATGGTCCGATCGGTGTGCCCGCACGGACCATTGCATTGAATGTGAGCGGGTATGCGTTGTACAGCAATGGTCCGATCGGTGCGCACGCATTGGCTGGGGCCTGGCATGGCAACGGACGCGTTTTTGAAGCTCCAACGAGTCTGATGCAGTGAATTCAGTTGGCCAGCCACAACAATGTTGCAAATTCATGGGTGTCACGAGGTTGAATTTTTGAAGGATGCTGTGGGCGTGTATTGGTGCTGCAATTCCATGGATTGGTCAGATTCAGAAGATGCAAACGACTTGGACCTATCACTTTGGACACATGGCACAGTATCTGCCTCTGCAGCACACATATAATGCTGGCTGTTCCCCTGAGGGCTCACTTGCCTGCACTACATGCTCCAGGACGACATCTGCCACTACACTGCTGCTGTCTCTGCATCCTCTGGCTACTGCAATGGCACGTACTGTGGAGAGAGCCCCAGCCTTCACCCATGAGGAGAACCAGGCCCTGCTGGACAACCTCCTTCCACAGTACAGCAAGCTGGATGGGACAACAGGGGAGCAGGTGAGCAGGTGAGTGTGCTGTCCACTGCCTTTCTAATTGTGCATGTTGTCTGGCTAGAAGGATATACAGTGTGCACACCACTGGCTAGCATGCTCACTGAGTAGTTCGCACCCCCCAAAGTGTGTAGTCACATGCACTGAACAGGTACAGTGGAGTAACAGTGCATTCAAACAAGGTTCACTTCCCATGCAATGATACCATGTAGTAACTGCTGGCAAACTGTCCATAGCCCTCGTTGCACTGCCTGTGTACATCATATGCCCCTGTGATTGAGACATGTATTTCCAACTGTGTGATGCACGGATATGTTGCATGTGTAGTAATGGCATTTTCACTTTGTCATCCTCACAGGTTGATGCTCATCAGAAGCAGGATATCTGGCTGGCCATCGTCCGGGCAGTCAGATCCGTGGGGGTCTACAAGCACCGGATCCGCAACTGCCAGAAGAGATGGCAGGACCTTCGGGGCTGGACCCGGAGGATCGCAAGGGTCCAGCTGAAGCTGTTGCCTCCTCGCAGGAGGGGCGGACACCGGACCCTCACCCCCCACACGCTCCAGATCCTGCCAGTGGTCTTCCCGGAGCTGGATGGGCAGCTGAAGGGCAGACAGCAGCAAGGAGGGGGTGAGTCAAAGACTGCACTGTGAACTCTGTCTAACATGCTATGTGCACTCCTCTGGCGTGGTTAAACTTCCCCAGTACATCAGTCTTGTTGTCCAGTACCCATGTCCCTCTATTGTGACATGGCCACTACCCATCTGATAGGCTGGTGTGCTCCTTACGCTCAGGTTAATTGTGTCACTCGGGTACAGGGTCCTTGCATTTTGCTTTGCTCAAGGTGGGTGACAGCTTTTGTTCCCATGATATTGTGTTTGCCTTCATGGGTGGGTCAATTGCTCACACAATGCCTGAGTCGTTCAATGTAGTCTGGGTGTAACTTTGATATGTGATCCACTTGCAGATCAGAATCACCACATGTCCCTGGGGTATTTGGCACACCCCCATGCTGCGGGTGGGTACAATGTTTGGGCCTCAGGAGTATGTATGTCAAGTGTGTCACACATGCTTAGCCACCTGCCTACTGACCAGGGCTCATCCCTCTTGCAGGTGGAGCCGGACAATCATGCCTACTCCAGGGCATACAATACACTCTGTACTCCCACTCCCGTGTATCAGCTGACATGCTGTGCTCAGTGAAATGTTCCCTCAGGTGTCTGCCTCTGTGTCGTTGTGCTGTGACTACGTTGTCGTGACTCCTGTGATGTTTATCGGTTAGGGGTTAGCATGCCATCTGCTATTGGACCATGTGAGACAAGACTTCTGTGACTTATAGGTGTTTGATCACTTGACTGTGCAGACAGGTGTATGCGACTGTGACTTTCAGGCAGATGTTCATCATTCACAGCACACTGTGAGGTGCTCTGGTTCAGAGAGTTGTGTTTCATGTCCCCCATATGTCCAATTGGTATGACGTGGACAAATAGTAGTTCTGATGATGTGGTTTATGGGGGCTGGACATGTGCACTTGTCAGTTACATAACTTGCATTCCCCATGTCCTAGGATTGTGACACAGTGCAGACTGTTGTTGGCTGGCTGCCATGGCCATGTTACTGGAGACAATGATGTATGACTTTGCACGCATGCCTGTGTCATGGCATTAAACTTCCTAAGACTGATCCTGCAGGGGAGTGACATGTGCAACATGCACCCCATTGTGGCATTGACTATCCTGACATGGGTGCATCATGGTGTCTGGTGCTGGTATGCATCACATGCATTTCTATTAAGACTCTGGCCATCCCTTCATCCGGACACCTGCACTGACTCAGTGGCAAGAGATGTGTTGTGTGCATGTTCACATACTGCACCGTGTTCCCTGCAATGTCCAACAACTGTGTAGGTGGTGCATGTGTCAACACTGGGGTCTTACCATCAGACAGGCACCAGACAGATGTGTGCAAGTGCAGGAGGGGTGTGAGTCCCATGGTTGAACATCAGACTGACAATTGGCTTCCCCGAATCTGTGTGAGGACTTTAGGCAATGTTCAACTAAAGATGCCAGGGCTTGCTCTGTGATGTGCTGTATTTACTGTGGTGTGTGCGGTCAGTGCAGGTGACTGATGTTTGTCTGTTTCCCTAATTGTTCGCAGATACATCCACGGCCACAGGAGGGGACAGCTCCATGGACCAGGAGGAGCAGCGGAGCCAGACTGGGTCAGCGTCCGACGAGTGGTCAGAGGGACCCAGTGGCACGGAGGGCGAGGGGAGCCACACCGAGGAGTCCTCAGCACCATCCACCTCAGCTGAGGACCACAGCAGCTCGGAGGATGACTCCCTTGTGGAGGCGGGTGTCAGCAGCCACCACACCCCAGCTACTCTGTCTGGCCTCGCCACCACCACCACCACCACCGCCCTCCCATTGGCTCCCATTCTTGAGGTCCGTGGAGGCTCCCGTGCTCGGGAGCGTGTCTCCTTCGTGCCAGGCACCGCACCCCCTGCCCGTGTCCCCTGCTGCCCTGAGTGAGGAGTCTGTGTACCTCCTTCGGCAGCTCCATGTAGGGCAGACAGCAATGCTGACTGTCCTCCATGCACACACCACTCTTGACACAGCTGGTGTCGTTCATGGAGGGCATCTCAATGGGTATGTCTGCCCTACAGAGGAGCAATAGGTCCATGGACTCCTCCCTGATGGCAGCAGTGTCCCTCCTCCAACAGTCCCTCACCCCTCCCACCTAAGCCCCATCCACACTTCCTACCACCCTACCTGTCCAAAGCACATGCACACCTGCACATTCACCCAAGCACACAGACACGAGCAGCACAGACACACCCAAGAGAAAGGCAAGACGTGCACACAAGCATCCTCAGGGGACTGATACCACAGACACAGGGGATGGGGAACACACACACACACAGGCATCCACATTCACTCCGCAGTCCTCCAAATCCTCTCCCTCCAAGACCCCTTCCCTTGCCTCGCCTGCTACCACACCTACACAGAAGATCTTCATGTGTGACCTCGGCCTCTTCCCCTCCGATCCTGCTGATCCAGCATACCGGGGGAAGAGGAAGTCCACCCACACAGAGGGGAGTGCCCCTCGCCCCCGGACACCCTCCCCCAGGCGCAGGCACACACAGGACCCCATTAGGAAGTCCCCCCGGACCAGGAAGAGCAAGACCCCACCACCACCACCACCACGCAGCTCCACCACCCAGTCTCTCTCCTCCATCCCCCAGGCCACCACTCCACAGGTTCCCCCGCCACACCCTGCCCCAGGTTCCCCCACACCCCGATACCCCATCCCCACACTGCTTAGGCCCTCCCCCCCTGCCACTTGCTCTTCCACCCCCAACCCAGATGCTCTGCCTGTTAGTGGCACTGGTGTGGGGACCGGGTCCCCCCCCTCTGTCCTGCCCACCTCATCTGCCCTCCCTTCCACTCCCTTGGAGTTATGCACTGCAGTGGAGTCCACAACCACCCCGTCTGACTCGGGCACTGCAGTGGGGACCCAGTCCACTTCATCAGATCAGCCCACTGCAGTGGTTGCACCACCCACACCAACTGACTTGTGTAGCACGGTGGTGCTGGCCCCCGCTGAGTCAGACACCTCCACTGCAGTTGCCGGTGACACTCTTGCACCCACCACCCCTTCACTGCCTCACTCTGCCATCCCCTGATCCTGTCCCTGCGGTGCCTGGCCTGCCCCTTGTATGCCCCTCCAAGGGGGATGTCCCCTGTCCCTACCAGTGCAGGCAAGCAATGGATGACCTGTTGAGACTTATCACCCTGTTGGGACTGTGTTTTTGGACTGGCCATTGGCCTTAGTTTCTTTTGGACTTCGGACTTTTCTACTCCATTTGCTGAATAAAGCCTCTTTTTGTTTAATTGTGGTTTTTCTTTTGATCAACATGATGTAGATGAGTAGCATCCTGCATTTGCAGTTGTAATAGTGTTTAGATCAGGAAAATGAAGTGTTGCTGTGATGGACTCCATGTCGTCCATGGGATATGTGTCCTGTTGTTGTGTGGATCTATGGCATCCTTTGCTGCAGTCTGAGGGTGTGATGTTCAGCATTTGACACAGGGATGTACGTTTAGCATTCGTAAATGAACATATTTGTCTTACACTGATGCACATCTGGTGGGCTTACCACTGTTCAATGTTCCAATTTCCCTGACTGAGTGCCCATCTCCACTGGACATGCAGTTTTGCACATCAATGTTGAAGGACTCATCTGTGTATACAGTACAACTGGATTGCCACGTGTTTTGGGTGTATGCAGATGACTGACGTGACACTCCCGTACCCAGGCTGATGTGAGCAGAGGCTTCTGTGTGTTGTAGTTGTTGACTCACTGACGGAGTGTCCTGCTGACATGTTTGAGTCGTGCACAGACAAGGTTTGGCACAGCGGACCTTCCACAGGAGTGGAGTGCCCTCATGGCAGTGTGTATTCTGGTGACATTGCGTGTGCCCGTGTTGTGTGTTGTGTGTGCATGTCTGTGCATGTTCCCTTCCCTTTTCATACACAGGCTGTGTCCCTAGGGATGTTCCTGTTTGTGATGCTTGCAGAGTTTGTATGTGTTCATCCAGCATCTTGGACTTGGTTTCTCCGTGATGTGGGTGCATGGCAAACTAATGTTCATGAGGTTCTCATCCCAGATTGTCTTTGTTGTCAGGGCGGGGGATGTGGGCAAACGCTGATGGGACACATTCAGGATTCCCCTTGGCACTTGTTGTTTACACAAGTAATGTTATTTTGAGTTTGTGGTAGCTTTCAGTGATTGTGACACGTTGTGTGTGTGACTGCTGCCACTCCTCAGGGTCAGAGCTGCAATGTTGGAAGTTGTGTACGTGTGTTCTTTGTGTGTCACCTTGGCTTCTTCGTTGGTGTGTGACTATGGCCAGGATCCCATTGTTTGTTGTGAATTTCACATCATGCGCATGTACGGCGTACTGTGCTGTGTGTCAGACATAGACGAGTCATGTTGAGTGGGCATGTGTGATGGGTTTCTGCACCTTAGTTCCCCCCACCACCCCTGGGATTGTCATGGGTGCATGTGCAATGTCACCAGTCCATGTGAGCTTCACTGCTGCACATTGGTGGAGATCAGGGTGTGTGGTGTTGAGTGTGCAAATGTGAGTTGTTGCACGGCTAGACCCCTACCTCCATATTGGCCTTGGCTGGCAGGCCGTGCTGATTGATTGGAGCTTGTGTAGGTGTGATGGTAGTTTGTTGCTCAGGACACATGGCTGTGGTTCACAGTGTGAACGACATCTACCTTTGTCATCACAGTGGAATTGTCATGCAGGCTAGTGTCAGCACAATGTGGGGTCCCTGGGGGTAGTGCTGTGGTGGGTCTGTCTCTTGCTGTGTTAGTTGATGTTCCTACAAGCTTGTGTGACATGTGTAATTTGGGCTCCCTCTCATCTAACAATGCCAGATTGCCCACATAGGGGAATCCAATCCATGAGTTACTTGTGTGTGGCACTGTATACACATCTGTGTAATTGGGATTCAGGCCTCCTCATGTGTTGTGTGGTTGCCTGGGGACACTGGCACACCCCCCCCATCACCTGTTGTGTTTGATATGCAGTGTGAGTCTGCCTGTTTGTGTTAGTGCATTTGCATCACTGCATTAGCATTTCTGTAGTGTGCCATTGGCTGTATGTAGTTTGGTGGTTTTCCCCTGCTCTCCCTGGGACTCCTAGGTCATCAGTCAGCACAATGATCATGGTTTGTATGTCCCGTTGCTGCCATGGTATGGTATTTGTTCACCTGACATCGACAGTCTCCACAGGATATCAACATTTGTGTGTCCATTGGTGCAGATATGTGGGTCAGCATCATGATGGTCACTTCTGTCATTGTGTTATTGGCTGAATGTTGACAATGTGGTCCCCCATGTGTGATGTTTGTATGCACAAGGCCAAAACGATGTTTCTGTGACACTGCACTGTTAGCCTCGCCCAATCTATGTTGCAATGGGACACAAGCACTACTATGCCACAGATGTTTTAGTTGTTGTGTGACCAGGATTCATCCATACAGTTTGTCTTTGGCAGCTTTTACCATGCCTACACTTACCTTATGATCACCGTGGTGATGGTGCTTTAGGCCCCATTGCCACACTGATCAAAAGGTGCATCAGCCATGGACCCCACACTTACCTTTTGGTGACTGTGGTGATGGGGCTTTAGGCCCCATTGCCACACTGATCAAAAGGTGCATCAGCCATGGACCCCACACTTACCTTTTGGTGACTGTGGTGATGGGGCTTTAGGCCCCATTGCCACAGTGGCCATGGTCGGCTTGTATTGTGGAGGCCACACACATTTATGTGTGACACATGTGATAGTGGGTCACATTGTATGTTCATTGTCATGTTCAGTGTTGTAGGCATTTGACATAGACTACACACGCTTGTCATGTTGTTTGGGTGGATGTAATTTTCTGTAATTCCTTATGTGGGAGTATGCTGGTTGTGTCATGCATTACCCGTCCTATGAGTAGGGGTGGTGGTAGTGGCAGGCATCCAGCCCCCCCTGAGTGGGGATGGTAGTAGTGATAGGCATCCAGCCCCCCATGAGTGGGGATGGTAGTAGTGATGGGCATCCAGCTCCCCATGAGTGGGGATGGTAGTAGTGGCAGGCATCCAGCCCCCCATGAGTGGGGATGGTAGTAGTGATAGGCATGCAGGCCCCCCTGAGTAGGGGTGGTGGTAGTGATAGGCATCCAGCCCCCCATGAGTGGGGATGGTAGTAGTGATAGGCATCCAGCCCCCCCTGAGTGGTGATGGTAGTAGTGGCAGGCATCCAGCCCCCCCTGAGTGGGGATGGTAGTAGTGATAGGCATCCAGGCCCCCATGAGTGGGGATGGTAGTAGTGGCAGGCATCCAGCCCCCCATGAGTGGGGATGGTAGTAGTGATAGGCATGCAGGCCCCCCTGAGTAGGGGTGGTGGTAGTGGCAGGCATCCAGCCCCCCATGAGTGGGGATGGTAGTAGTGATAGGCATCCAGCCCCCCCTGAGTGGGGATGGTAGTAGTGATAGGCATCCAGGCCCCCCTGAGTGGGGATGGTAGTAGTGATAGGCATCCAGCCCCCCATGAGTGGGGATGGTAGTAGTGATAGGCATCCAGCCCCCCATGAGTGGGGATGGTAGTAGTGGCAGGCATCCAGCCCCCCATGAGTGGGGATGGTAGTAGTGATAGGCATCCAGCCCCCCATGAGTGGGGATGGTAGTAGTGATAGGCATGCAGGCCCCCCTGAGTAGGGGTGGTGGTAGTGGCAGGCATCCAGCCCCCCATGAGTGGGGATGGTAGTAGTGATAGGCATCCAGGCCCCCCTGAGTAGGGGTGGTGGTAGTGGCAGGCATCCAGCCCCCCATGAGTGGGGATGGTAGTAGTGATAGGCATCCAGGCCCCCCTGAGTAGGGGTGGTGGTAGTGGCAGGCATCCAGCCCCCCATGAGTGGGGATGGTAGTAGTGATAGGCATCCAGCCCCCCTTAGTGGGGATGGTAGTAGTGATAGGCATCCAGCCCCCCTGAGTGGGGATGGTAGTAGTGATAGGCATCCAGCCCCCCATGAGTGGGGATGGTAGCAGTGATAGGCATCCAGCCCCCCATGAGTGGGGATGGTAGTAGTGATAGGCATCCAGGCCCCCCTGAGTAGGGGTGGTGGTAGTGGCAGGCATCCAGCCCCCCATGAGTGGGGATGGTAGTAGTGATAGGCATCCAGCCCCCCTGAGTGGGGATGGTAGTAGTGATAGGCATCCAGGCCCCCCTGAGTGGGGATGGTAGTAGTGATAGGCATCCAGCCCCCCATGAGTGGGGATGGTAGTAGTGATAGGCATCCAGCCCCCCATGAGTGGGGATGGTAGTAGTGGCAGGCATCCAGCCCCCCATGAGTGGGGATGGTAGTAGTGATAGGCATCCAGCCCCCCATGAGTGGGGATGGTAGTAGTGATAGGCATGCAGGCCCCCCTGAGTAGGGGTGGTGGTAGTGATAGGCATCCAGCCCCCCATGAGTGGGGATGGTAGTAGTGATAGGCATCCAGCCCCCCATGAGTGGGGATGGTAGTAGTGATAGGCATCCAGGCCCCCCTCAGTAGGGGTGGTGGTAGTGGCAGGCATCCAGCCCCCCCTGAGTGGGGATGGTAGTAGTGATAGGCATCCAGCCCCCCATGAGTGGGGATGGTAGTAGTGATAGGCATCCAGTCCCCCCTGAGTGGGGATGGTAGTAGTGATAGGCATCCAGCCCCCCATGAGTGGGGATGGTAGTAGTGATAGGCATCCAGCCCCCCATGAGTGGGGATGGTAGTAGTGATAGGCATCCAGGCCCCCCTGAGTAGGGGTGGTGGTAGTGGCAGGCATCCAGGCCCCTATGGGTGTGTATGGCATTGGTGATGCCCATCCCACCCCTATGATTGTGCTGTTGCTAGTGTACGTCATTTGTGCATCCCTATGTGTGTGTGACATATTTTGGGTACGTGTAGTTAGTTTGTATTGTTGGAGTTTGACTTACCGTCTGCGCCGTACGCGTCCGAACCGGTCCCGGTAATAGATGTAGAGTATAGGTAGGACCTGCACGATGGGATTCATGGTTGGGTCGTCTCGTTCGGGTTTCGCGTGTCTTCGACTCGTACTCGTCGCTGGCTTGTTCGTCTCGTAGCCGTGGATCTTCTTGTGGCGCGAAACGGAGCTTATGTGCGGCTCTCCCGGATGCTCAAACGTGCCGAACGTAGCGACGAGTTCGGCGCGGACGGAAGACGCATCGTACTAGTCCGGCCGGAAGGTGCTGTGTATTTGCTTCCGTGCGACTCGTTTCGGCGTTTACGGATCCGGCTCGGGCGGAGAACAGGAGCTGGATTGGGTAAGTACGGCTCGCTCGGAATCCCGGCTGTTATGCGCATCGTACTTGTTCGTTCGGACGAGTGTTCGAGTCGGTCGGAAAACACGCGTTCGGCTGGTATTTTTTCCGGACGAATACTGTTAGGTGTGCTTCCGGCCGACATCGGAATCGACCCCTTAGAGTTAATAAAAGAAGTTATAGTTGCAACTCTTAATTCTGTTTTGTAGAGGAGATGTCCATCCCCCAGGGCCAATATCCTTAAAAATGGGAGAGGATGTGTGCTCCCCTCTCCGAGCCTCAATAGACCCTAGGGACCACATCCACAGGAATGATCTTAAATTAAAGGGGAGGGGAACGTGCAGCCCCCTCCCTAAGCATGTAAAGGCCCCAAGGACCCCATACCCGACGAAGGCTCAAACACTGTGTCCCAGGAAGCCCACCCAGTGACATTATAGTTAGGAATTGTAGTTATAGCTTACTCTTAATTCAGAAAAATCTTAGAAAATCAGCGAAAAAATCAAAGGTTAAATTAACGCACCCTTGCCATGCACTGCTATTTACCTCACATATTGCATCACTCGTGACATGTTCTATGACATCATTTATAATATCACTGCAGTATTTGCAAAGACATCAATGATGACAAAACTGTGCATGGCGGGAGCGCAAGTTATGCTTACCTTGGGGCACGAGGTAGAGTTACTTGGGATAATTATCACTGGTGAATAGCAGAGTTTTTCTTTTTTTCAAAAGTTTTTACTTATATTTTCACCTAACTATAATGTTACTTTAACCTTTGTTTTTTTTCACCGAATACATACCTGCACACATAAATATTTGTGTGTGTTTTGGCCACAATTTGTCTCAGCATCTGTGGAGACAGAAATGCAGTTTGGCCACAATCTGTCCCCGTATCTACTAGACAGAAGTCTGGTCATTCAAGAAAGCATTCTGATTCTTTTGCTTATTGCCTTTCTCTTCTGCAAATGATCTTTGTTTATTCTTTCATATGCTTTATGTTTTAAATCATTGTCATTCAGGCAGTCTCAAAGTATACTTGAGAGAAATAGGTGGCCTGTGAGACTTGAGAAGTGTCCAGTTTAGAAGCCTTGGGCATGGGAAGGGGTGTTGTGAAAGAAATGGTTTGTGTTACATCTGGGATTGCATACCTAAGATAGTCCAAACTCAAAGTTCCAATTCTGTTTCTTTCTAGAAAATGCAATCTCTCAGTGTTTCACTTTAGAAACACCGTGGGCCGCATCATTTTTTGAAACATCTTTTTATGCCGTGGGCCTCATCGTAATGGGCTTTGCTGGCGCAGCGCAGAACTAAGCGTCAGTTTAATGCACCTTCAGTAAGTGCTTGATTTGTAAAAAGAAAACCAGTGCCATGGCCATCATCAGGAGCCCACTGTAACTTGTTCCACCCATTGCAACTGACAGGGCTGCCATGGCACTCCTACAAGGATGACAAATTAGACTATTGCAGGCCACCCAAAGCTATAAAATGGCAAGAGCAGCAGGTATTAGTAATTTGTAATGTATATTCATTTATTAAAAACTGTTGTGCTCATTACATGATTAGACAAACAGCGCCACCATGTGACGGACTGTCATAAGTGCCGGTGTTGACGATTAAGTGCTGATGCAGAGCACCAGAAACCACCGGCTCAAATTAAGCAATGCCTGCAGTGCATAAAGTGAATTCTTTTAACTGGACATTTCCTTGACTTAGTGCTGTGTTGCAAACAGTATATAGGTTACAGCAAGACATGTAAAGGCCCTTGGGTGGGAGGTAGGCTGACTAGGGAGCGCCACTGTAGGGAGGTTCACTCCTCAGGCAGGTCTCTGTGCTGCAGGGCTTCAAGGGATGGGACAACATTGGTTTTTGAGACTTAGAGACATGCTTTCTGGCAGAGATATGAAATCATTTGCAGAAGGCAGCACAAGTTCAGTCTTTGCAAGGACCAGTTATTCAGATACTTGCAGTTGTGGACATTGCCACTTTGCCACACATCTCTCCCCTGTAGGGTAAATCTAATAAATGTAGTTTAAGGTAAGCCCAAAATGTCCTTGTTATACAAATCCTTGATAAGTAATACACAAGATATGTTTCCTCGGGTGCAAGAGGCCTGTGAAATGGCTTCGGGATCACTGACTCTTATGTATCAACACATTTTGCAATAGACACATAGGCCCTCTTACAAGTTCAGTGCTAAATTTCGATCCCTGTGCAAACACGTGATTGCATAGGGATCTGAATTACGAGTTGTGTGATAATTATTACACCTTTGCAGTTTTCCCCTGATAGATTACAGCAGGTCATACCTGGTGAAATTTATTGGGGCCATAGGCCTTTAAAAAAAGGCAAAGCATGCAGAATTTGGTGTGTTAAGTACTGATGCTGCATGTTATGCTTCATTTAAAAGCTAAAAACTCGGAATAGGAGGCATTTATCACACATAGTAAATACCTGACCATGTGCTAATGGTATTTACCATGTGTAGTAAATACCTTACCCTGTTCCACCTAACTTGTAATAAGGCTGAGATTGGGTAAAACTCTTTGATAGATCAGGCTCACTATGTGAGGAGGACTAGTAAAGTGGCTGTGGTGGCTCCTACGGAGGTCACTGTATCTTCCAGCGGTAGGTTAATCTAGGTTCATTACCTGCCCAGAATATAATACAAGAAAGCTTCAACAGAGAATGGGGCATGATTTCTCAACAGACTGTCTGTGGTCTCATATATAAAAAGGAGAATTTATGCACATGGTATAGAAATGGCATGTCATACAAATATTTTGGTCTGGGACGGCACATACTCTTTCAGGGGTCCGAGGTTGGCTAATTTTGTCTCCCAAGGTTGCCTTGTTGAATGTCCTGGATAATTTGGATTCTAATAAGTACGCCAGAGCCCTTATCATTCTGGGCCACTTGCTTAGCAGGATATATAGCTCAGAACTAGTAAACACACAATGCCCCCTCTAAGTAAGGTTGGATCAACTTTGTGTAATGATGTATGAATCTGGAGATCTCAATTTATGATTCACGGGGACGTCCAAAGGAACATAAAAAGATTTTGGGGGCCTGGCAATCAGGTTTGATTAATAAATGTTATGATTCATGGAATGGTCTCGACGTTTCACAAGCAGAAAACACTGTGTAATAAAAGATTTGAGCAATGCATAAAGTGGATGTGTATCCAATTCGTAGCATACTCAGGCCCAGAGTTACAAAGATTTTGTGTCAGGTTTGCATTACTTTTTTAATGGGGACCCAATGCAAAATCCAAGTTGGTATTTACAAACCAATACAAATGGCAATTTGCATTGGTTTGCAAACCAAAAGTAACACATTGCAATGCCATGCGCTGCTTTGCATTACTTTGCGTCAAGGGGGCGTTACATGGGTGATCCATGGGCGTTCCTGTGCATTACCCATGGATTCTAATGCACATCCATACCTACAAAGAATTGTAGATGTTTGCTCCTCTTTGCATGTGTGCTGCACTCTGAAGCACACATGCAAAGAGACAATTTCCTTAAAGCAGCGGTGGCTGCCTCAGAACTGAGGTGGGAGGGGAATGGATAAAAAAAAATTAAATAAATAAACTTACCTTCCCTTTGCCGCAGCCGCCACTGCACGCCTCTCCTCCGTCCTCTTTGTCTGCACAGGCAGCACCAGAAGCAGACTCCCCCAGCCAATCTCGATGCTGCATGAGCAGCGTCTTGATTGGTCTGAGTGGCCTGTTTGGCCGCTCAAGCAGTGCCTGGGAGCCTAGGCATGTTCTCCATCAGGCTGTGCATCACAGTCAGGTGGAGAACATGCTATGGGGCTGATTCTGATCTCGGCCGGTAGGGCTCCGAATCGGATTCGGCTTTACCGGATCCGATTCGGAGCCCTGTTTCCCGACCGATTCGTACGTGCGTCCGGGCGAGCGAGTACGATGCGTAATCGCCGACCGACTCGTTCGCGAGACCCAACCGCACCGACCGACTCGTTCGCGAGACCCGACAGCTCCGACCGACTCACACGGACACGACTCGCACCGCGCAATGGAGACGTTCCCCGGCCGGGTAAGTACGATGCGCGCCTCGAGCAGTCCGACCGAGTCGCGCAGTCTGGCTCCAAAGAGCAGTCAGAGCCGGACTTTGGGGGTCCGTGTCGGACCCCCTGTACGCGTAGCCGCGCAAGTCGCACACAAGGGGGACCCATGGGTCCCCCCTACACATGCATGTACGGCGCGATTCACTGCGACGCGTACCCGCTGTAGGGGGCGCCCTTGTTCGCCTCGCACTATTGAGTCAATGGGAGCCCGCGTACGCGTTGTACGACCGGCTCCCATTGACTTCAATGGGAGTCCGACCGAATCGAGTCCGATTGCATGCGAACGCATCGTACTCGTTCGGCCGGACTGCTAGGGTCCGATTCGGTCGGAAATCTCTCCGGGTCCGGCTCGGTCGGAGAGATTTCCGGCCAAAATCGGAATCGGCCCCTAAGTGTGCATGAACATTTGGCCGGCCCAAGAGAGCCGGCCAAACATTCATGTGCACTTAGAGAGTGCAAACTACTCCTTACTTTGCTCAGCTCTGCCCCGCCCCGAGCTGGCTTCAGTCCCGCACAGAAAAATGAAATGATAATACCATCTTGTTATTATCATTTTCTTTTTGCACTGCTCAAATAACAGTGGGGCGATGCTCATCCGCCTTAGCGGAGGAGCAGCCACTGCCTTAAAGCATAGGGCCTCATTACGATAGCGGAAGGCCCGCCACCGCCAGCCGTGCGGTGGCGGGCACTCGCCATCGGACAGTGATTTTCCCCCCGCCAAATTAGGATGGCGGGGGGAATCTGCCCACGACCGTGGCGGGCGCAAAGACCGTCCGTCACGGATCCGCCACAGGCAATCGTTCCGATTGCCTGGCGGAGCGGTCAGCATCTGTAAAATGGTGCACCGTCCGCCATATTACGATGCTGCATCCCCGCCAGCCGGTGTATGGATGGTGAAACCGCCATTCAGAGGCTGGCTGGCATGGATTGCATTTGAGGGCCCATTGCGGGCCCCCCTCGTGTGGGGGGGTTCACTAGGGGGGTACCCATGGTACCCCCCTACATTTTCCTGCACTGAGTGGCAGGCACGCGTGGTGCCTGCCACGCAGTGCAGGGAAATGCAAGACATGCATTTTTACTATTGCGGCGGGTGCTGCAGCCAGCAGCACCCGCCGCAATGGTAAACATAGCTAGATGCGACCGCCACCGTGGCGGTCGCATCGTAATTTCACGTGCGGGACTGCCTCGTTGCAGGCGGGCGGTCCCAGGCACTGCTACAGTGGCGGGCAGACTCGAGTCCGCCCGCCATCGTAATGACCCCCATAATTTTTTGTGCAGGAGGGGCCCCTTCCTGCACCAAATCCATGCTGACCCCAACTCAGACATCCTTGGACAATGGCACAAGGGTGCTAGAGTTGGCGTGTGGCTGCTGAGAGTGGTACAGTGTAGGAAGAGAGCAGAAGTGCACCACTTCTTTGTAGATATGGTGCAGTTTTGCTCTCTTCAGTTCAACTTTGCTTGCTGCTCTGCATTGTGTCAATGCTTTTTAAATCTGGACCCAAGTTACTACTTGATTACAACAATGCCCTATTTGCACAATCACAGATGCCTAGTTTTATGGTTATATTCAATTTAAAATATTAGTAAAATTTTATATAAAAAACATAAATACACAGTGTGCAGTTTTTGATCTCAACATCATCTCTCTCTTTCTGACGAACACTTGAGAAGAGCAGCTTTTGGTGTAAGAGCATTTATCCAAAGCTGTTTAAATTCTAATTCTGCACCATCTGCATATTTATTCTTAATTTCATCAATAGATCCTCCTGACCAGGTCCGATGGCTTATTGAGCTAAGGGCTACATCAGGACTTTGCTGAACATTTGTCAGCTCTCGTGCTACCCTGCCTAGTAATCTCCTCGACTGCTGAAGAGAGCCACCCCATACAACAGCCTTCATGCAGGAGGAAACTCTCAGCTCCTATGGGGAGAGTTCTAGAGGACAGTGTGCTCCCACAAAGCATTGCCATCCGGGCTGTGTAGCTGCCTAAATGAAGGCGTCACCGCTAGCTGCCTATTCATTGTGTGCATTCTTGGAAATCTGAGAGGTAGGGCAATAGACCAGGTTCAGCACGCTTGGATAAAGCAGAAGCATTGTTGCATTTGTAGCAGTCACTATAGAAACAAATGAGACATTTTGGGTTCATTTGTCAGTACCCAATATATTGCACTTAGTACCTTTATTCATTTAGTTCACTTAGGCTTGACTGGACTACATGTCTGCTTTGAAGCATTATTATAATTGTAATAACTTTCAGCGTTTAAAGGAATCGATTTTTTCCAGGCGCAAGATCAAAGGCCTGTGGGACACTTTTGCAGGATCCAGCGCAAAAAGATTTTCAGACTACAAGCCTTGAATGTTTTAGTGTCCAAATATGTTTTCACAAGAAACCCCTTTTAAGAGGGACAGTGACAACAGTGCTATCCAAGCATTAACAAAATCTAGACAGCAAGTTAGCTTTTAAAAAAAAGAAAGAGCATTGGTAGAGCAGATTCTTGTGGACATGGAGTAGTTATTCTGTTTTCAGTAGCATAAAAGTAGACAGACAACTGGCGCCACTGCATCTTTGTCTCACAGAATAGCAACGTTGAATATAAAATAACATCTCTACAGCAGCTGATTTCACTTGGTACGTGTTGGAACGCCAAGGTCCCAAAGCCCGCCCTGATGAAGTCAGATTGGCACTCTCGATTGTGTCTGCCCCTGAAGAGTTCCGGCGCAAAATTAATAAGGATTGCTCGTAACAGCCGTTTCCAATCACACCGTGTAAAGGGTGAGAGTATAAGTCATTGAGGCCTCTGGGCAAAAGCACAGCATTGTGGCCCAGGTTAATTAACATTCACGCAGCACTGCTTTCTGCGAATGAGGAACAAATGTGCAGTGCCATATTTAGCAAGAGTTGTGTGCTGATGATGTAACTGACCCTACTCATGCTAAAAAAACAGTTTTAAAGAAATGCTATGGGGCTCATTACGCGTGACCGACAATTATCCCTGCTATTTTATTGTAATTACTGGGAGTCCCAGTAATTCCAGAGTTGGGGAAATTCTAGAGATTACAGGTTTTTGGGGAATAACATGCAGGAATTTGTGTATCTGTGCCTACCCAACAGGTTTCTTCCCAATGTTCACACTGAGATTTTGGCTGTATTCCTCCATGTAAAAGAATACAGGGCCTCATTTATGAGGCCCCTTGTGCTGCCAGAATGTCACTTTTTGTGACGTTCCGTGGTGCAGGAGCCTGCTCCATATTTACCAGGCAGCACTAAGCCACTTTTTTTGGCTTAATGCTGCCTTGTAAACATTGTACCCTTTAACGCAGCTTCTGCGTTATAGGGCCGTGGAATGGGTGTTGCTGGGGGCGTTCCCAGCAACATCCATGGCTTTTTGACACTGCCCCAGATTTACGAGAAATCATAAATCTGAGGCAGCGCCAAAAACGTACGCCTCCCCAGGGGAGGTGTAAGGGAGGCACAACGGCCGGATGGCGGGGGTGGATTTCGAAGGACGATGATGAGGAAAAATGTATTAAATATTTAATTTTCCCTCGTCATCGTCCGTCGAAATCCCCTCCTCCCCAACCTGGCCCCACCGCTCTTACCTGCACGGGCCGCGGCTGAGGACAGATCAAGTAGCATTACCATGACAGGTGAGTTTAGGTCGAGGTTTTCCTTTACGAATTCCAATACCTTGATCAGGGCAGACTCGGTACTGTAGACCATGCAAAAGCCCGAGTGGGAGTCATGAAATAAATGGTTGGACTCTATAAAATGTGATAACTGCCTTTTCACGCATTTCTCCCAAAGTTTAGCTGCTGTGGTCAGAAGAGAGATGGGTCTAAAGTTACTTAGGGGGTCATTACGATGACTGGCGGATCGCCACCGCCCGTATGGCGGTGGCGATCCGCCCGCCATTCCCCTCTGCCCGCATGCCATTTCCCCCCGCCACATTACGATGGCGGGGGGGAGCCCGGCGGACGGAAAGACCGTCTGCCGGTTTTCCGCCGGTCACACAAGTGACCGGGCGGAAAAGGGCAGTAATATGGCGGCGGTGTCTGCAAGACACCGCCATCCATATTATGATGACTGGGGAGATGTGCGTTTTCATGGCGGCAACACCGCCATGGAAAGGCATACGATCTTGTACAATGGGGGCCCGTTGCGGGCACCCGGGGGAGGGGGGGTTGGAGGGTGCACTTGGGGGGTACCTATGGTACCCCCTGCATTGGCATGGACAAGGTGGCAGGCACCGCGTGGTGCCTGTCACCTTGTGCATGCCAATGCACGACGTGCATTCCCAGCATTGTGGCGGGCGGTGCTGTGAACACCGCCCGCCACAATGTTGGGAATAGGGGATACCACCGCCACCGTGGCGGTGGCATCCTAATACTCGCGGCGGGACCGCCGCTCCTATGGCAGACGTCCCATTCACTGCTACGGTGGCGGGCGGACAAAGTCCGCCCGTCATCGTAATGACCTCCTTAGTACTTTAGGGTCAGAGGAAGGTGTTTTTTAACAAAAGAATCAGTATAGCTTGTTTTCAGAATTTGGGGACAACGGCCATGTCCAAAGAGCCAACCAATAATCTGTTTAGGAAGGGATTTACAATGAGGGTGCAGCATATTTTAGAATTTTAGTTGGGCAGGGGTCCAAATGGGAACCCGGTTTGCATTTCTCGAGCTCTGCAGCTGACTCCTCTGAGGAAATGTGATTAAACTTGGTAAGTCAGGGACCAGGGTAAGGAGAAAGTACAACATCCTGATCTGAAGGAGATTGAACTGATTATAAATTACTTGAATTTTCTTTAAAAAGTAATTAGAAAGATCTTCACAAAGCTCAATCGAGAGGGAGAGAACATTCTTAGTTGGAGTAGGGGAGAGGAAATATTTGGTAGTTTTAAACAATTCACAAGGTTTATTAGAGGCGTCAGAAATGAAGGAAGCACAGAAGGTTTTTTGAGCTTTCTGAATGGCGGTGTGATAGCTTTTCAAGGGGCCTGATAGGTTGCTTTGGCCTCCTTGTCATAGGAGGACCTCTTCTCTGCTCTAGATTTTTTCATAGAGATGTATCCATCTTTTATGCCTCTAAGAACCAAGGAGAGGATTGTTTAGATATTTTAGAAGTGGAGGATTTTTGATGGGCAAATGTGTCCGGGGCACTGACCAGCCAGTTATTGAAGCTGGCCACGTTATGATCTAAAGCTCCCCTACAATTAAAGGGAACAGACTGTAATGTCTCTTTGAATTGAGCATCAGAGATTTTTGTGCCATGGTCTTGAAGTTTTACTAGTCAATCCTTGCGAGCTGCAAGGAGCTGTGGAGAGAACATTGAAGGGAATCAGAAAGTGGTGTGACCAGGTAAGTGTTAATGGATGTTTAACCAGGACAGTCACAGGGTTAGAAAAGATGCGATCGAGAGTGTGACCTGCTTTATTAGTGGGCTTCTTTACCAGTAGGTTCTATATTAAAACCTTCCAATGAGGACAGGAGCTGCTGAGCAGGTCAATTATTTAGGTCATTCACATGGAAATTAAAATCCCCTACTACCATGAAATCGAAGTGGAGATGAGACAATTGCATCAGACAATTAGGGTAGAGAGATACCTGAAGCATCAGCGGACGGTAAATAAGCACCCCAGATAGGGCAAAGGAGGGACCCAAGACAATAGTGAAGGTTAGTCCTTCAATATTGTTAATGCTCGTCAGTTTGTAGATAGAACAAGAGTAGGAGGAGCGCTGTATGACTGTCACCCCTGTTTTTATTCACCCGGTCAATGTGCTTAGTTAGGAAATCGGCGGGGATAGCCAGGGCAATATCAGCGGCCAAACACTCTTTAAGCCAGGATTCGGTAAGGATCATCGGGACATATTTACTAGAGAAGTGAAGGAGCGTGGCGTTAGCCTCCTTGGCATAACACATTCACCTTCTGAAACGCAGGGCTGCACCATATTTACAACAATATGGTGCAGCACTGCATTTCCCCCTGCGCTGGTGCTAAATTTAGCAGCCTTGCACTATAGTGGTTTTCCCTGGTCTTAATTTTGGCGCTGCCCCATATTTAATCCGCCCTTGTAAATATGGGGCAGAGTCAAAATCAGTGGGTGTTGTGGTGGAACACCCACCGGAACACCCATTGCCCAGCCCTTTCGTGCTAAGTAGAGCATAAAAGGGGGCCTTATTTACAAGGCAGCGTTAAGCCATGTTAAGTGGCTTAACGCTGCCTTGTAAATAAGGCGAAACACATATCACCACAGGAATGTCACTAAAAATGACATTCTTGTGGCGATAGGGGCTTGTTAATATGCTTCATCATCTCACAGTGATTATTGGCAAGTAAGTTAAAACATTGAGGGCTTGTGTGGGTAGAGATCGACAATTAATTAGACGAGAAGGAATCGCATAAGGAGGGTGAAGCCATGGTGCTAGCCCTACTAGGGGAGGTGATTCCGTCACTCCTACCATATGTCGAGCTTGGCTTGTTGGAATAATTAGGGGAGAACCCGCAAAGGCGACAGATGTTCCCCTTAGCCATGACATCAGGGGTCAGGTCGCACATATGGCTGCAGGAAGCAGAACACAGCTTCAGCAACTCTGCCCTTGCATACACCTGTAAGGGAGTCTTATGGAAGGACTTACCGGCAGCATGGTGGGTGCTAGCCGCGGTCCAGAGCGGACAGGCACCAACGGGCTCACCCCTGGCATTCCTTTGGAGTGCCAGCGGCATATGAGCTGCACGTCTGCAGCATACTAAGGCTTATAAAGGAGTGGGGACCATGATTCTAAACACTAGAGCGCCCAAAACCTAAAAATGGCGTCTATGAGTGTAATTGCGGTCCCAATGCGGAAGCGATCAACACTGTATTGTAACCAACATAAAAGTGCCCAGCAAATCACCAAATGATGCAGTTTTTTATAAAATTCCCCCCAAAAGTGCAAATACAGGTAGAGTTAAGTAAAACAGATTTCATGCAAAGTCAGTTCAGGTAAATTTAATAAATCTGTCTTTGCATGAAAACGTATGGGTGTTTACACTGTTATGCCCCATTTGCATACATAATGAGTGGGTTGACACTCTGCAGAGCAAAGCGATTTTGGCACTGCGTTCATGTCAAGTTTTAGCACAAAATAGATTTCTATGCAAAAGTTGATCAGCATCTAAAGGCACTTCTTCTCAATATCCGCTCCTTAAAAAAACATGATTTGTATATTTTTGACTTGTTGCTAGAATCAAATCCTGATATAATGTTTTTAACAGAAACATGGCTCAATGAAGGCTCCAATCCTACTATTGCAAGCGCCATTCCCGCTGAATACCAGATCATAAGGAGGGATCGTGCAGTGGGTAAGGGTGGCGGCGTCGCGATCATTTTTAAAAAGGACATTGCCTGCGCTATAGTCCCCACAGAAGAATTAGATGGGGCTGAATGCCTCGGATTTCATTTTGTAGTCTCTGCACATCAATCCTTGGCCGGAGCATTAATCTATAGGCCCCTGGCCCTGCCGGGAAGTTCCTTGAGTCTATTAGTGAATCAATCTCACCCCTTGTCTCCAAATACAAGCACTGCTTGGTTCTAGGTGACTTTAATATCCATATGGACAAACCAGCAGAGCAGGAGTCCATCATGCTGCGGGAGTCATTGGCTATTTTTAAGCTGCTCCCTTATGTTCATCACCTTACACATGAGCAGGGACATACATTGGATCAAATTTTCTCCAATGTAGAGATCGAAACAAACGTGCCTCTCCCCCTAGTATGGTCTGACCATCACCTTTTAGGCTTTAGAGTATGTAAAGGGATAAATTGCCCTCAATCTTATGGGAAGCTTCGTCCCACCACTTCCAGACCTTTCCATCAGATCACCCCAGCAGCCCTGAGTGAAGCACTTAGTCACCATCCGATTTCCCTCAGTGGCAACCTCGAGAGTGATGTACTCTGCCTGGAGAGTTGGCTGCAGCTACGCTCCTGGGAGCTTGCACCCCTAGCCTCTCGCCCAGCTAAATCCGCTAGAGTCTCAGCCCCATGGTTTACGGAAGCTCTCAGGAAGAGCAAAAGTGCCTGTAAACGACTGGAGAGGGCATGGCGGAAACATATTTGTCCTGAAGATAAAGAAATTTACAAACATGCCCTTAAGGTCCACTATAATAAAATTCTTGAGGAAAAGAAAAATTTCTTCTCATCTAAAATCGAGACAGCGGGGAATAAAAGTAAAGACATCTTTAAAATAGTGAAAGACTTTTCATCCCAGAGGGCGGCCGACAGACCTTTTACTCCCACCTGTGAATGGACAAGCCATCTTGCCTCATATTTTTACGATAAAATCAAAACCATTCAAGATTCCTTTGAGGATTCTACCCTGGCCATAGGAGTGAATATAGACCCTCCACCTTCCGTCACCCCCGAGACAGGTCCATCTATCACACAGTTTCCCCCTATTCCTCTGGAAATATCTATGGAGATTATGAAAGCCCTCAAGTCAGGCTCTCCCTCTGACCCCTGTCCAGCCAAAGTGCTGTCATCTGTAGCAGTGATCATTAATCCAGCCGCCAATATGATCCTCAATGCCTCGCTGAATAATGGCCAGGTGCCGGGCAGTTGGAAAAATGCGAAAATCCTCCCACTATTAAAAAAACCCTCTGCCGACCCCTTGGTGGCATCAAACTATAGGCCAATATCACTACTTCCTTTTTTCTCCAAAGTCCTTGAGAAATATGTGAATTTAGTTACCACAGAATACGTGGAAACTAACCATTTGCTCCATCACAGCCAGTCCGGTTTTAGAACAAATTTTAGCACAGAGACGGCCTTGCTTGAAGTCTCTGAGGTTATTAAGGAGAAATTAGATAAAGAAGGCAAAGCAGTGCTGATTTTGCTGGACCTCTCCGCTGCTTTTGACACCGTGCCCCATGACTGGCTCCTGCAGAAACTTCAGGAGAGCGGCTTTGGTGGCACGGTACTCAAGTGGTTCTCCTCCTTTCTGGAGGACAGGAATCAAGTGATTTGGTCTACTCCTTTTGCTGCCCCCATTACCCCCATGAAGGTGGGTGTCCCTCAGGGCTCGATTTTGAGCCAGACACTTTTTAATTTATATATGGCCCCCCTCGCTCCCTTGGCTGAGTCATACGGCGCAACAATAATTTCGTACACAGATGATACTCAACTCTTGTTTACATGTGACAAGGGGGAGGAATTTAGGGGTGAGGAGATTAACAAGTGCTTGACAGGGTGTTCACCTGGCTAAGGCTGAACCAATTAAAGTGAAACCCAGAGAAATCCGAGATAATCTTCTTTGGCTCTTCATCCTGCGACAAATGGCGTCAAAGGTGGCCTTTAGACATGTCACCCCCTGTAACATCAGTAAATACAGTTAAGAACCTGGGGGTCAAGCTTGATGACACTCTATCTATGAAAGCTCAGATTCAGACAGTAGCCGGATCCTGCTTTGGCCTCCTAAGAATGCTAAAGAATTTTCTTCCCTTACTATCGATCGCTCACAGGAAGACTGTAGTCCAGGCTCTCATTGTCTCTAGGCTGGATTACGTGAACGTCTTGTACCTAGGCCTCCCGGAATACCTACTGAATAGGCTTCAGGTAATCCAGAATGCGGCGGCCAGGGCGATTCTCATGTTAGGACCCAGAGCGCGGGTCTCCACTCACATGAAAGCTTTGCACTGGCTTCCTGTTCGAAAGAGAATTCGTTTCAAAGCTTTGGACTTGGCTTTTAAAGCTCTACATGATACAGGCGCCCTTTATATCAGAAAGAGAGTTCAGCACTATATCCCTGGTAGAATCCTGAGATCTTCCTTTCGGCAGCAGGCAATTGTCCCCAAGTTCTCCCGCGCCCGTATGGGCGGCCGCTCCTTCCAAGTTCAGGCTGCCCATCTGTGGAACTGTTTGCCAATGTCACTCAGACGGGTGCATGACTTACTTACCTTTAGGAAGCAGCTGAAAACCTGGCTATTTCAGCAATAGCCAAGAGCCCCCTCTCGCCTTCAGTAACAGTGACAGTTCTGCCCTGAGGTCTTTTAGTGCCGGGACACTCTTCCTGAGTAGCTGTGCACTCTATAAGTACCAATTTAACATAACATTGCCATTTGCAGCATGAAGCATTGCCTTGCATCGTTTAAGCACCCTGCAAACATATAGCAATTCTGGCCCTGGACCTCTTATTAGGAAGGAAGAATGAGATGATCAGGCATGCCTGGAACTGAGTCCGGAGTCACTGACAGCCTGCAGTGATATGAGTAGTGTGGTTATACAGCCAGATAGTGTTGGGAGTGTAGGTATGTTCAGAGAGTCAGTCTTCTTTAGCAGAGAGCTGAGAGTGAGGAGCTTGCAGGCATATTGCTGCAAGTTGGCTGTGCTCACCCATGGCCTACCAATCCTGCTTTGGGTGCCAGAATGATCCAATGATCTCTGTTCAGGAGCATCCCTGATAGAACGGGGATCCTCCCATTACTATGCTGATTTCTGTGTAGCCAGTACGTGGGGGATTTGCTGTGGGGGTACCACTGATAGGGCAACCAACCCCTGTGGGTAAGACTTAAGCACTAGTTGAGATCACACTTTTCTGCACAATTGGACGGATTTTATTGAAACAATGGCCCACAGCCATGCTAGAATACCCGTGCTTTTCAGAATCGAACTCTAGGAAGATATATATTTAAGTTTCAATTATTTTTCAATGTTTACAACTTCTAAGGTAGATATTACCGCCTTGTAACTCAAATAGGTACAACATAATACCCACAAGCATCATACCATACTATCATATTGGACGTATGACAGAACAACGCATGTCTTTACCACTCATGCCTTTATCACGCGGTCTTTACCACGCATTTACCGTTGAGACACACATCTTTACAACAAACATAAATAGGGGTGCATTATACGTACCATTACCACGCATACCGTTACCATGCAAACATTTACAACACAATTTGTTTTTCAGTAGGAAAATGGTAATAAATATAGATTAAATCATTGCTAATAAATGCTAACAGATACAGATAGTACAATACAAAAAGAAGTACGTAAATGAAATGATATAATTATGATGCAATATTTTATATCATCAAAACATGTATAAGAATAAAATCATTTTGCATGGCGCCATCTCCACGCAACATAACAGAACACAACACAATATGTCACTAAACTACGCACTTCATCGCAGTCCTATGCAAATATTTCCAACAGAATACTGCCACACAATCCAAGCCGAAACAACACAACACTGCGCAAATTTCTAAAATATCATTATAAATTGACGAAACACAAAACATGGCAACCCTTTATAGACTTATTTTCACATTTCCCATGAATAAATAAAAATGTCAAAACACATCTCAACATAGAAAAAATGTTTAAACAGTTTTAACATGTATACATTTATCTTTACCCATTTCAGTCTGCCCACAATACCTAATTTAAGGAGAATGGTTCAGAGACAAAAACAGGTGAGTTATCCCCAAAGAATAACACCACAATCCTACTCTGTCATTAACATCCCCCCTGAACTTACAATTTCTTTTACTAATTAACCTTCCCTACTGTATGACAACAACAACCCTCTCAAACAATTACTAATCTTTAGTACAATCCATAACTTGGTATCCCTGGAGAATAGTGAAATTTGGGTGATGGATGGAACTTTTAAGTCAGCTCCCCATTCATTCACTCAAATGTACATTTTTCATGTCAACGTTACTAACACTACCATCCCATTTGTGTACAGCTTACTCCCTGACAAGCAATCCTCAATTTACACTGAATTTATATCAGTAATAAAATCCAAAACAGTGAATAAAAGTCCTAGGAAAATAATAGTTGACTTTGAATTACAGAGGATTACTATAATTACTAAAATGTACCCTGACACACAAATTCAAGGTTGTTGTTTTCACTTTTGCCAGGCATGTTGGCGAAAAATTAAAAAAAAAACCTTAGCTGCGGATTACATGTCAAATAATAAACTGCAATATGAATTCAAAAACTAACTGCATTGTGATTTGTACCTCCTGAGTGTGTTGATGACTTTTACATATCAATTATACAGACTACTTTACCCAAAACAAAGAAAAATTTGCTCCACTCCTAAATTATTTCAAAGACACTTGGATTGGCCATCTAAGCAGGTCGGGTCACAGGAGGAAGCCAAGGTTTCCCATTGACTGGTGTAACTGTTGCTCGACCTTCTTGAAGGGTGGTGCAAAAACAAACAATGCCAAATGAAGGATGGCATAATTCGTTGAACAGTTCCATAGGAAAATCTCACCCTAACCTATATAATTTCCTGGAAATTTTGCCCCTTCCTGCACAAAAACAATTCTGCCGACAAATGCCTGCATTGGCGCTAGGCTGCTGAAACGGCGCCAGCGCAGGGGGAAAGGACAGGAATGCACCGTATTGCATAAATTCAGTGCATTCCTCCCCTATCACTTTGGCGTAGGGCAGCGCAGCAAGCTGACTTGCTGCGGTGCCCTACACCAAATCTCCATAAATAAGGGTGTATTAGTGTAATAAAGTATGGAGCCTTTGGTGGCAGCTATAGTAAGTAAAAATGTATTTAAATGTACTTTGTGTGCGTGCTTGCAGGTTAGAGTGTGTTAACGTGACGCGTGTGTGTATATGTAAGCATGTGTCTATATGTATAAGCATGTGTATGGTGTGAGTGAAAGTGAGTGTCAGTGACGGGCAGTGTGTGAGATTGTGGCCTAGATTTACTATTCTTTGACGCAAAGCAATGCTGCACCAAAGATGCTGCACTGCCTTGCATCAAATGGAGAGAGAAACAATGCACCATATCTATTAGGTTATGGTGCATTATTTCTTTCCCTGTGTGCTGGTGCACTTTTGGCAGCAACGCGCCAATGCACACATGCTTGCGCCACAGTGCAAGGATGTGTGCATTCTCTGACGCATAGGTTTTGTACTGGAAGGGGTGCCTTCCAGGGCAAAATCTATGCTTTAAGGCTTTACCCACATCTTAGTGTGCTGTACAATTCAGCACACATGCAAAATTGGAAAAGCAAGGAGAAATGAAACATTTTACTCGTTATGCCTTGAGAAGTTGTAAGATTTTGGCACAAATTCCTCTCTACCAATGTTTGTAGATAGGGATTTGCATCAAAACCCTTGGGTGGTTGCATGGGAATGCCTAATCACCACCCATGGAACACCCACTTGACTCAAAAGGAAGGAAAGCAGTGCATAGTGCAATTTTGCATTACTTTTGGATACTATCCAACTAATTTGCATTGGATAGTAAATCCTACCCTAACACTCAGCACCGGTTTGCATCAACATGGTACAAAGCGTTAGTAAACCTGTGCCTGAGTGTCAGTAAGTATGAGTGAGTTGGAGTGAGATTAATAGTGAATACAAGTGAGTAAGTGAATGAGAGCAAATAAGAATGAGTGTAATGGGGGTAAGAGTGTGTGAGTGTGATTTTAGGGTCTTGTGACATGCCTTTCTGGAAAAAAACAGGGGCAAGGGTCATATGATGTTGCTTCCTGTGATGTCACTAAGGTCAAAGGGTATGTGATGTCACTTCCGCTACCCCTGACATTTTGGTGAATCGACGCCCATGATGCAGCACACATGGAAAGAGGAAATAACAAGCAGGAATAAAGATATTTCTCCTGGTTATGCCTTTGTTGGCCCAGTGCACCATTTTGGCACAAACCCAGGTTTACAAGTTTTTGTAAATCTGGGTTTGACTCAAAATACATGAGTGGATGCACAGGAAAGCCCATGTTCCACCCATGTAATGCCTACCAGTCAAAAAGTAACGCAAGCCAGCGCTCAGCTAGGCGGCTTGATTTGATAGGTGGAGCACCTTCCTTTCCATACCAACAGATTTACCTCCATCTGTCAAACTCTAAATCAGCACCTTAATCTTTAACTGATAATGTTTATTGAACAAACATATTCATACTCTTTGGCCAGATCATAATTCCTCTGCAATTTTCGCTCTAGCTGCCTGGATTGCAGTTTCACTTTGCTTAACTGTGAAGCAGCAGGTCACTCCATAATTCATGAGATCTGAGTTCTTAATTGACACTTTGGGGGATATGTTCAATAGAAGTGGCGGAGTGAGGCGTTAGCCGTCATGGCTTAATGCCTCACTCCGCCACTTCTGAAACGCAAGGCTGCACCATATTTATAACGATATGGTACAGCCTTGCGTTTCCCCCTGCGATGGTGCTACACTTAGCAGTGCAGCGCCAACGCAGGCACTCTTGCACCATAGTGCAAGGGTGTCTGCGTGCGGGGGAGGATTGTTTATGTGTAGGAAGGTGTCCCTTCCTGCACATAAACAATCCTGAAATGCCATTTTGTCACTTTCATGTGTGCTGCTTAATGCAGCACATATGAAAGTCACAAAATGGCGTTTAAAAAAATTGTTTATGTACAGGAAGGGGGACCTTCCTGTACATAAACAATCCATGGGATTTTGCTTTTTCCATGTGTACTGCACAAGGCAGCACACATGGAAAAAGCAAAAACATGGAGAAATAATGCATTTCTCCTCGTTTCGCCAACTTAAGACCAGGTTTTACCTGGCCTTAATTTTGGCGCTGCCTCCTATGTACGCTGCCCTTGTACATAGGGGGCAGCGTCAAAATCAATGGGTGTTGCGGTGGACCGCCCACCGCAACACCCACTGCCCACCCCTTTCACGCTAACCATAGCTTGAAAGGGGGCCTTATTTACAAGGCAGCGTTAAGCCACGTAAATTGGCTTAACGCTGCCTTGTAAATAAGGCTAAGTCCCTATCGCCACTAGAACGTCGATAAAAGTGATGTTCCCATGGCGATAGGGGCTTGTACATATGCCCCTTTGTCTGAAATGTTATAGTCTATAATTTGATATCTTTAAAAGGGGTCATCCAAGTCAGTGAGAGATTAAAACATATGACAAAAACATTTCAATCTTCCCTCAAATGTCACATGAAAATTGAAATATGGAAAAAACGTAATTAGAACAAACGAAAGAACGTAACAAGTGTTTGGAAGGTTGTCAGATACAGCACACACACTTTAAAGCCATTGGCCTTATTCAAGGTTCAAAGAACTGTGCCTGCTCTGAATCACAGGTGCGTGACTAAAGGGGTGTTGAAGAAGGCCGCTCGCTGCTCACTACTGGTTGAAGTAACCGGACTCTTTAGATAAGAAGATCGTGAAGACAAATACTTTTAAAATAGTTTGTCTCTGTACCCTTTATCTAACCTCAGTGCTCACAGCTATATCTGTCTGAAAGGTCACACTCCACAACCGTACAACAGCGTCATTTCCTGTATTTCATCAAAGGGCCTTCCTTGAAGTTAAAGAACGGGAAGTCGTTTTGCAAGCAGCTGCGCAGGATAGAGGATATGAAGCCAATATTTCCCGAGTGTTAGCCTGTCATTACATCCTGGCAATCATGGACCGGAAGCCAAGCTGCCCGATACCGGAAGCAATAATCCTGCAAGGTTTATGGCTTCTCCATCTGAAATCCTGTCAATGCAGTCTGCCGAAGAGGAATGCGCGCACTGTACCTTCTTCATGACATAGTCACGTTTCATATTGACATTATCTGCTACCCCCTCTGAGCAGCAACTTTTTAGGTCTCGCCTACGCAGCGCGCATGCGCTGCATAGGAAAAAGACCTGTAGCAATCGCTACGGTTTTTGTCCCAAAAACGTGCACGCGTTGCATTGCCTTCAATGGCAACGCGTGGACGTTTGGCGATTCCCTTGCGGGAGCGAGCTTGACACCATATGTTTGTAATTAACTTGAAAACACATGGTGCCCGTGGCTCGCTCCCGCAAGGGAAACGCTTTCACTTTTGCCGACACTTTTTAGGCGCGCGCGCTTGTTCATTATTCCAACGCCTTAAAGGTGCACTTTGGGAGCTGTAGTTCCACTGAGGCGTGTGCTGAAAGCAATAATTGCCGTTTAAGGTGCAAGTTGGGAGCTGTAGTTATCCAAACCCTGGCATACTAGTAGCAGTGTTCCTAAGAAGCATTTTGTAGGCTCCCTCATCCGTTAGTTTACAGACATAAAAATATTCCCCACCCCTTTCCGGAGTATTATAGTAGCTACCTCCCCCACCCGCCTCCTTTCGCTAGTCCCGCTAGTCCTGCCAGTCCCTCTGTTAGACACATCAAGCTGCAGTTCGCCACTTTAGGATTCTTTCTAAACATCCCTGTCTCTTACCTTGCCTTTATTCCCTGTTTCTTTAACTGCCTGGATTAGATTGACCCACTCTACGCAGGCGCCACGGCCGACGCCCATGCGCACTGCAGAGCTCAACCTTGGGAGACACCAAATGGCAGAGGTAAGAGGGATCATCGGTATCTCGGGAGGCCGATCAGAAAACTTCTAGAGCCCTCACAACCCTGTCCACCGAGATATAAAATGGATTTATCATGCTTGCAAGAGAAACTGCATATGTTTTTAAGTAAACTCCCCACTACTAACGGTCAGTTAGGGTCGTCCAGCGTCCGTCACTATGGCGACAGCGTCAGACTGTGCCGCGGGAACAGCGGCGGGAGAATCCACTGAGCTACGACGAATGGGGGAGCTTGAGGCGCAGTAGACAGCATATTATAAGTGTGCTGAGGGACAAAGGTAACGTATTGGGTCCGGTGGAAAAGGGAAACGAACACTACTTGGGAGCAAAGCGTTCAAGGGACCTGAAGAACTCTCCCCACTGAGTAGTCCACTTCTTGTCTTATCGCATTCTGGGATATGTAGTTCGTAACTGCCGTTTATCAAAGCATACCCCCTCAAAGAATGTGCAGCTTCTGACCCGAGAAGCCCCTGCCAAGAAAACGACAAGCTAATTTCACAAAGCATTCCCTGGAAATGTATTGCAGGACTACCCAGCGCAGAGACTGGGCATCTTCTCAAAGTATTCTGGAAGATGTATTGTATTGTAATTGCATTTAAATAGCGCTTACTACCCCTGACGAGGCGTCGAAGCGCTTTTTCAGCGAGTAGCACGCTACTCCGGAACCCATAAAGGATTAGTGTTGAATTAGTATAGTGAAATATGGTTTTTCCCCCCAAAATGTACATGTGACTCGTTAACAGAAAAAAAGACGTCGAAACTCTTAAATCCACAAGCAAGAATGTTTTATTTATTTGTATATGTTTGATCACAATGCACGCCTTTGGTCCACTCGTCGATCGCATGGATTTATCTGCCTCAGCATGGTGTAGGGGCCCCCTTCTCAATATGATGAAACCTACCCCTCCTCTTCACCACACTGATCTCACACCACCCACTTCCCTACAGTGTTCACTTCTCCTGCCATGCTGCTGGTAGCTGCCCTTTCAGTCTGCCTTTCTCACATGTTTATTTCTTACCCCTACACACACCCTCTTAGCTCAATTTCCCATTCTCTATCTCTGGCCTCAATGCTTTTATATATTATAAGTGGAGTCTGCCCACGGAATCTATCTGGCATCTGTTGATTCTTCCCTAGTGTTCGTCGGCTACTCTTATAGTAATTCAGGTACTATTTCCCAATCTCCACCCTCCCGTTGTTTATGTCCCACCCCCATAACAAAAAAAAGCTATAACAAACAAGCATTAGAACAGGCAGGAAGAAATTGTCAGAATTGCAAGCACAAAAAAACGAGAAGACATTTTTTATGTTAATTCTTTTTTTAATAGAGTTGTTCAGTTGTACATAATGCCTTCTTGGTTACATATAAGGTAACAAAAATGCTTATAACACTTTTTTTGTTATAACTTTTCGACATGCTGCACAGCAGCTGCGCTGCTCTATGGCACAGCTTAAAGACATTGGCAACGCCAATAGCTCACGCTAAACACTTATCAGGTCCCAAAAGCGAGACCTATTGGCTATGCCAATGCTTGTTTATTTTGGAAACAATTGCATTATCGCATTGATGGGCTGTGTTTTTGATAATTTTATGAATTTACACCGTCATGTTTTGGTAGTAAATTGTTGGAGTCATAATTACTTCCTAGTCCATGTTCCTCGTCGCAGTCCTTGCAAATGAGGTGAGACCTCACACAGTAGTCAGGCAATCAACTTGCCCCCTCCTGTTTCGGTTCTGATAAGCCCAAGTCTTACCAGACATCCTGTTCTGTCTGTCTCCACTGAAGACTGGTCCTGTATGCTCCCTTACTTTTCAGTGTGGCAGTAAGTGTGTGTTGTTTGAAATCAGACCAGTTATGCCTCAAAACATTTTTGCAGGTATGTTTTTTTTTTTTGCTTGTTATATTCCCTGAAGTCTGGTATCGTAGGTCGAGTGATCATGGGCAGGTACGCACCAGGACTCAGTCCTCCTTATGTGCTGTGCAAACACAGCCTGAGGCAGCTATCATGGCCTCTGAACTATTGCGCCATTGTCATCTTAAGGATTTTTGGGGCCCTGGACAAGATATATTTTGGGGCCCCTGCTAGGAGCAACTTTGAATATTTTTTGCCATTTTCTTCCAATTTAAATTTACGTGATACCAAAGAATTTTGAATTATTTGTTAAACTTTCCAAATAATGTCACACAAAAACTGCCAAAATGTCTTGGATGGGGCTGCTAAGTCCCTAAGATGACATTGAGTGGAGAGAGACAAATTCAGAGGTAGATGTAGGCACAGAGAACGACAGAGGAATAGGTAATATAGAGAGAAAGATCATTTTCTAGGGGCCCCTTGAAAGGTAGGGCCCTGGGCAACTGCCCACTTTGCCCATGCCCTAGAACGTCTCTGTATAGTGTTTGGGGTAGATTGTACTTCAGCTGTTAACAGTGACAGTCCTCTTTCCTATCGGGGAGGTTCGCTGGAATTAGGCAAGCACAAACGTGCTGGAACAACTTATTGCGCTTATTAAAGGCACCCAGTTCCATGCTGGTGTAGCGAGCTACACATTGCCACATACCTGGAAGGAGAGGAGCAGGGGTCCTGGCCCTGGGCACGGTCCGGGCGCAGACGGGCTTGCCTTTGGCGTGCGGCGGCGCGCCCGCTGCACGTGTCCGCTGCGCGACGGTGCCATGCTGGGCTTTTATCCCAGAAGGATGCGGAAGAGCCCAGAAGAGCCCAGCAACTAGATCGCCAACCTCCCTGTGTGCCGGAAATGGAGGGCAAGCAATGGAAACAACCGTCTTCCCTCCCTCCACTCAATCAGCACCATAGAGCTGCGGTGGACCGGGGAGATGGAAGAGACAGTCCTGATACAGGAGAGCTATTACGGTGAGTGATGCCCGTAAAATCAATCAAGCGGAACAAGTTTAAAAAGAGTTTAAGACAAATCGTTTAGGAGCAAAAAATTGGACATAAAACTATTTAGTCAGGAAAGCGACAATATCCAAGCGCAATAGGTATTAACATGCAGCGCTACCTTCAGATGCGCTGAGCGATGGCGCCATGCTGTGCTTTTATCCCGGAAGGAGGCGGAAGAGCCCAGAAGAGCCCAGCAACTAGAACGCCAACCTCCCTGTGTGCCGGAAATGGAGGGTGAGCAATAGAAACAACCGCCTTCCCTCCCTCCACTCAATCAGCACCATAGAGCTGCGGTGGACCGGGGAGATGGAAGAGACAGTCCTGATACAGGAAAGCTATTACGGTGAGTGATGCCCGTAAAATCAATCAAGCGGTACAAGTTTAAAAAGAGTTTAAGACAAATTGTGTAGGAGCAAAAAATTGGACATAAAACTATTTAGTCAGGAAAGCGACAATATCCAAGCGCAATAGGTATTAACATGCAGCGCTACCTTCAGATGCGCTGAGCGATGGCGCCATGCTGTGCTTTTATCCCGGAAGGAGGCGGAAGAGCCCAGAAGAGCCCAGCAACTAGAACGCCAACCTCCCTGTGTGCCGGAAATGGAGGGTGAGCAATAGAAACAACCGCCTTCCCTCCCTCCACTCAATCAGCACCATAGAGCTGCGGTGGACCGGGGAGATGGAAGAGACAGTCCTGATACAGGAAAGCTATTACGGTGAGTGATGCCCGTAAAATCAATCAAGCGGTACAAGTTTAAAAAGAGTTTAAAACAAATCGTTTAGGAGCAAAAAATTGGACATAAAACTATTTAGTCAGGAAAACGACAACATCCAAGCGCAATAGGTATTAACATGCAGCGCTACCTTCAGACGCCGACAATCCTCTTTTCTTGAGCAAGAAGTTAAGCATAATTATTAAATAAAGGAAAAATAGCAAGTACAATAAAAACAGCTAAATTAAAGGTAAACAGTTCTTGAAAAAAGTCTGTAAAGCTGGGTCCAAAAGGGAGAGTCAGAAACTTGGAGGAGTAGGAAACACCAGGATGGTCCGCATCTGAAGATTTTGGAGGCGATGATAAATGGCCTGCTAAAGTGTCTATATGTGGATGAAGATGATGGAGCAGTAGTAACTGTTAGGACGGGAAAACACTAGATTAGTGTTGTGTTGTGGTGGGATAATACTCGCCTCCGTGCCATTAATAAAATGAAGACTTTCCTTCATAAATTACTAGGAACATCTACATTTTATTGCAAGACCGGAGGTTTCTATTATGCTTGTTTAAAGCATGTTATTTACAACAGATGAAGCAGTATCTACAGGTTTACAATAAAATTTACACAAAATATTATCATTAGACCAGTCAGCTGATCTCAGAATGCCCACCTGATGAGAAGTTGGGTCTCTGAGGACATTCTGAGATGCATTGTGTTTTGCTCATAAACCTTAAGACATTTTACAACACAAAGTTTTGGTTGATCTGGAAAATAAGGATAGAACGCAGTAGTTAGGTTTGTTTTTGTGCGTTTACTTATGGAGAAACGAACGCCTGTGGGAGTAAAATGGTGAGCTGGAACATCCGACACTTTAACATCAGACAGACATTTTATTTATATTAAACACAATAACATTTTAAGTTTTGCAGATAACATTTTGAGAGAAAGATCATTATTATCTGGCCAGGAAATAAACAATTTCAAAACAACATTTACATCCCACAGTTGATTGTATTTTGGAATAGGATCATTAGAAAATTTTCCTCCCATTAAAAGGCAGCAGACAAGCGGATGTTCACCCACGAGTTTTTCCTTGATGTAAGCGGATGTTCACCCACGAGTTTTTCCTTGATGTAAGGATGGTTCGTGGAAATGGCTTTTCCCTCCGCTAGCTTTGGCTGCCAAGTAGTTGACTATGAATGTTATATCCGCTGAAAAGGAATTGATACATTTTCCCAAACACTAGCTTGACCATAAAGACCAGGCTGATTTGTAAGCCTCGGTGGTATCCGGGGCCCAAGATTTGTTGATGTACTCAGTAGCTTCTGGCGAAATGAAAGGGATAGACTGGGAGTTCCCGCTATCTTCCAGGGAGAGAGAATGAGGAAGTTGTCTAGAACTAGATTGTGAGGAAGTCCATGCGGGTCCAGAAGGAGATTGGGGTAGGAAGGCAGAAGGATTGGAAAATGAATTGTCAGTTCTGGGAGAGGAGGGAACCACATCTGTGATTGCCAAAATGAAACTATGATGACTAAGGTTGCTTGTTGTCACCTGACTTGGGCCAAGCACTGTTGATCATAACAAAAGGAGGGAAGGCGTAGTTGATTGCTGAGGACCTGTTTTGTAAAAAGGCATCTGAAGCTAACGCTATGGGGTCTGGGTACGAGCTGAAGAATTGGGGAAGATGAGAATTGACTCTGGTCGTGAACAGATCTATTTGTAAAGGACCCCATTTGAGAAACAGGGACTTGAATACCGAAGGGTGAAGTCTCCAATCGCTCAAGTTGCGAAGATAATGAGAATGCCAGTAGGCTGCTGAATTGAGATCTCCTGGGTGATATTCTGCGAGGACAGATAATCGGTGGAGAAGGCAGAATTCCCAAAAGCTCTTTGCTAGTTCTGCTAGGGGTTTGGATGTGGTGTCGCCAAGATGATTGATGTACCAAATGATGTTCATGCGGAGAAGGATGGAGCAATGCACTTTGCTTTATGCCAGGCTTCTGATTGCAATGGAACCTGCAAGCATCTGTAAACAATTTATATGCAATCTGAACTCCACATGTGATCATGTACCCCCAGTCGAGATCGGACCACACCACGTGCTACAGCCTGTCTGGATTCTAATAAAAGATCGGGGGATGATGCAAAGATGGTTCTGCCATTCCAGGTATCTAAATGGTCTATCCATCATTGAAGTTCTAGTTGGGATTCTGGATTGAGACTGATGGAATCGGAATAAGTAAGACCTCTGCGTAAGTGGCGCATCTTAAGCCTTTGGAGGGCTCGGTAATGGAGAGGACCTGGAAAAATGGCCTGGATCGAGGAAGAGAGGAGACCCACAATTCTTGCCAGGGATCTGAGAGAAATGGAAGAACTTTGAATAGTGGAGAACCTCTGATTTGATGGCTGTGACTTTGTCCAAGGGTAAGTGAAGTGTTGCAGTGGTGGAGTGTGAGAAGCTGGCCTGGTATATGATGTCCACTAGTGTAAGTGAGCACCTTGCACCAGTCCAGACAACCCTTATGGTGATTTAAGACTTCTTAGACAACCTTAGAAGCTCTCTAAGTGGTAGCTGTGGAGAGCAGCCTTCAGGCTTAGTCCAGAATGAGTATAAAGCAGCTTGTTTTACCAGAATGCAATCTTATAGTATAGATTAAGTGAAAAAGAACCACACAAGGTATTTATAAAAATATGTATTTATTATAATATACTCTCTAACACGTTTAGATGTCTCCTACATGGAGATAAACACAATGCACACAATACTTTGCATAGAAATACAGTAAATAGCACGAAATTCACAGTGGACTCCAGGGGGGACCGAACCATATACTAAGAAAGTGGTATAAGAACCACGACTCAGGTCAAGACAATGTCGAGAGGATGTAGAAGTGCTGGGGACCCAAGGAACCACCAAGGTGAGTAGATAGGGACCCCATGGAGAGCGTGTGCAGTGTGGGAACACGACCACGGGCTCCGTACAACTCTATGTGTAAGTCGCGGTTTGATTTTTAAAGATTAAGGACCCTTTCCAGTGGACCCTGAAGAAACCCCGTGGAAGACAGAAGGTTGGAGAGCCACCCCACCCGTGGATACCCTAGTACCCACGTTACCTACACCAGGGAAGCAGGGTGCATACGTGTGAAGGGGTATCGGAAATCGCTGTCGAACCCAATGGAGGACTTCCGATAAGTACCGCTGCTGACGAAGGAGAAAGTGTCAGGTGGAATCCGAAGGTGGATTCTAGATGAGAGGTGCCTGCAAGCAGAGGGGACAGAGTCTATGTCACTCAGGACTGACCAGGAGTCTTGGAAGACGAATTCCCTCCGATGTCGGGTGTTGCAGGATGGGTGACAATGACCTTGACTCTGCAGCTGTGAGGACCAGGCGAAGCTGAGGAGGACCAGGAGCTGTGCACGAGCTGTCCCATGAAGGATGTCGAGTGCTGAGGGGTTGGTGTCTGGCAAGAGCACCAACAAGCCTTGGCAAATGCAAATGCAACTAATGCAGGAATTGAAGAAGGAGCAACGTCTGGACCAGCAAGGTCCAGGAGATTCACCACAACCAGACCCCGAGCAATCAGGGGAGCCCAAAAGAAACAAAGGTGACCCTCAAATAGACCCACAGGCCGGAGGCAGTGGAGTTGCGAGAGGACTTCAAGCAGCTCACCAAAAGATGCAGGCCACGATGCACACAATGAGGTGTGGCTGAAGATTCTGGTCACTGGAGGTGCTCGAGGTTGGCACTACTTGGAGCCCGAAGATCTTCTTGGAAGGAAGCCAACAAGCCTTTGCAACTGCAAGTTGACGCGGTGCACAGGGGTTTAGTTATTGCAACCCCCATGAGGGATACTGGCCTCAAACTTGGTGAGAGGGCAGGGCAGGCCTCGGGAGCTGTGGAAAACCACCACCTGTTTTGCAGAACCTTACAGAGTGCTGAGGAGCTCAGGATCAGCAGACTGGTTGACTTAGTTGCGGGGCCTGCAAATGCAGGGGAGTGACTCTTTCACTCCTAGGGAGATTCCTTCAGGTGTCTTTGATGCCCACAGGCCTTGGAAGGTTCCTGTATGGTGCACAGGCACAGACGATGCAGCAGACTGGAAGGGAGACGAAGTCGAGCCCAACCGAAGTCCAGCAAAGTCCAGAGTGCCCAGATGGTAGAAGAAGAAGTGGCGTCTGATCTGAATCTTGTCCCACAACGAATCTAGGGACCTACACCCAGGTAAGCCCTTAAGTACCCTAGGGAAAGGGTTGGGGCGATTCAGGGGATCCTCCCAGGGGAGGGTCTGGACAGGGGGAGGTTACTCTCATGTCCTTTGCCCAGTTTCGCGCCAGAGCGGGAGTCAATGGCTCCCAGGACTGGTTTGAACTGGACTATGCCTGGGGACACCAAATGTGCCCCTCATGCAGACTGAGTGGCGCTGGCAAGCGCACCCACCCTACCCCAATACAATAAATCCTGTCTGGGAGGTGGTCACACCCCCCTGTGACAGGATGCCTATTGTTCTGCCTTCCCCTGCTCGAGCTTGGCTCAGCAGCAAGAGGGCAAAATCGTGTCTCTGGTCAGCAGCAACCATTTTGTGCTGTCCGGGTCAAGAAGGCTGGTACCGAGAACACTGAGAGCCTAACGGAATGCTCTTCCAATGCTTGGAATCATACCTCCCTTTGGGGGTATGATTCCAACATGTGTGATACCAAACATGATAGGATTCATTGTAGCCATTTTCGAGATGGTTATCGTGTAATTACGCGGTGCCCCTCTATATATTATATATAGAGGGGCACCGCCTTCAGGACTGATAAGGCCTGCTAAAGAGGTGACTTATAGGTTTTAAGTGCAGTGACCCTAGATATAGGAACCCTATATCGTTAGTAAGTGGTGCTAGCACCAGCTTGCAGAGGCTGCAATGGCTAGCCTGTAGTTCCATTTTGAATGGTCTCCCATGGATGGCATAATGCATGCTTCAGCCCATGGGGGACCTCTGGGGTACCTATGCCCTGGGTACCTTAGTACCATATACTAGGGACTGATAAGGGTACCTCAGTATCCAATCTGGGATGTACCTAAGTACTGACCACAATAATTTAAGGGAGAAAGCAGATAGACTGGGGTCCTGATTAGCAGGATCCCAGTCAGACTAGTCAAAAACCAGCATAGCACCAGGCAAAAAGTGGGGGTAACCATGCAGAAGGATCCTACCTTCCTACATGGAGTTTAACAGAAAACCTAAGAATTCCATCTGAGTGGAAGGAACTAAGGGGCATATGTTCAAGCCCCTATTGCCACAGGAACGTCACTTTTTGTGACGTTCCTGTGGCGATAGGGGCTTTGCCTTATTTACAAGGCAGCGTTAAGCCTCTTAACATGGCTTAAAGCTGCCTTTGTTAATAAGGCCCCCTTTCAGGCAATGCTTAACGTGATAGGGGTGGGCAGTGGGTGTTCCACCGCAACACCCATTGATTTTGACGCTGCCCCCTATTTACAAGGGCAGCGTAAATAGGAGGCAGCGCCAAAATTAAGACTAGGGAAAACCTGGTCTTAAGTTGGCGAAACGAGGAGAAATGCTTTATTTCACCTCGTTTTTGCGTTTTCCATGTGTGCTGCCTTGTGCAGCACACATGGAAATAGCAAAATGCCTTGGATTGTTTATGTACAGGAAGGTTCCCCTTCCTGTACATAAACAATCTTTTTTTAAAAATGCCATTTTGTGACTTCCAGGTGTGCTGCATTAAGCAGCACACATAGAAGTGACAAAATGGCATTTAAAGATTGTTTATGTACAGGAAGGTGACCTTCCTGTACATAAACAATCTTTCCCCTGCACGCAGAGTGCAAGGGTGCCTGCATTGGCGCAACACTGCTAAGTGTAGCGCCAGCGCAGGGGGGAGACGCAAGGCTGCACCATATTGTTGTAAATATAGTGCAGCCTTGCGTTTCTAAAGTGGCGGAGTGAGGCGTTAAGCCATGACGGATAACGCCTCACTCCGCCACTTCCTTGAACATATGCCCCTAAGATTGATTTTTCTGTGCTAATAAGGAAACCTAGTTGTGAAAGCAGAGAACAAGTAGGGCAGACTTGTGATTGGAGTGTGTGTAATTTTTGACACATTAAAAGAATGTCGTCTATGTAAATGATAAGTCTGATACCTTGTGATCTGAGGTGACACACCACTGGTTTCATTAGTTTTGTAAAGCACCATGGTAGTGAAGCAAGTCCTAATGGAAGAGAAGAAAATTGATACATTTTTCCCTGCAGTTGGAACTGAAGGAATGTTCTGTGGGCATGATGGGTGGGTACTGTAATATCTAACCGTACCATCAAATCGTGTTGAAGTAAAGAGCCTCTGAGGTGGATGATCATCTCCTTGAAATGACGATAAATCATAAACTGGTTGAAGTGTCTGAGACTGATAACAGGTCTCATTTTTTTGTTTTTCTTTCAATCAATCAGGGAATTGTAAGCGCGCTACTCACCCGTGAGGGTCTCAAGGCGCTGAGGGGTGGTCCGCAGAGCTGTTTAGCCGAAGAGCCAGGTCTTGAGGGTCTTCCTGAAGGTGTTCAGGGATGGGGCGCGTCTGATGTCTGCCGGTAGCTCGTTCCAGGTCTTGGCTGCAATGTGAGAGAAGGGTCTTCCGCCTGCTCTGGCTCTGTGGATGCGCGGGGTTTCGGCCAGTGCGAGGTTGGAAGATCGGAGGTTTCTTTTGGGTACGTGGAATTTGATTCTGTCGTTGAGGTATTTGGGTCCGTTGTTGTGTAGGCATTTGTAGGCGTGAGTGAGGATTTTGAAAGTGACTCTTTTCTCCACGGGGAGCCAGTGGAGACTTCGTAGGTGTTGACTGATGTATTTGTGTCGGGGGATGCCGAGGACGAGTCTGGCAGCGGTGTTCTGTATTGTCTGGAGTTTGCGGAGTAGGGACTTGTTGATGCCGGCGTAGAGTGTGTTTCCATAGTCCAGTCTGCTGGTGATGAGTGCGTGGGTGACTGTCTTCCTTGACTCATGGGGGATCCACTTGAAGGTCTTGCGGAGGATGCGGAGGGTGTTGAAGCAGCTGGAGGTGACGGCGTTGACCTGTCGGTTCATGGTGAGTGATGAGTCGAGTACGATGCTGAGGTTCTTGGCGTGGTCTGAGGGGGTAGGTGGGCTTCCGAGGGCGGTCGGCCACCAGGTGCTGTCCCATGCAGAAGGGGTGGTACCGAGGACGAGGACTTCTGTCTTCTCGGCGTTGAGCTTCAGGCAGCTGTTGGTCATCCAGAATGCGACGTCTTGCATTCCTTTCTAGAAGTTGAGTTTGGCAGTGGTGGGGTCTTTGGTGAGGAAGAGGATGAGCTGGGTGTCGTTGGCGTAGGATACGATGTTGAGGCCGTGTTGTCGGACAATGGCTATGAGGGGGGCCATGTAGATGTTGAAGAGGGTGGGGCTCAGTGATGAACCCTGTGGGGCTCCGCAGGTGATTTTCGTGGGGTCGGAGAGGAAGGGTGGGAGTCTGATCCTTTGGCTTCAAGTAGGATGAGGGCTGCAGAGTGGCCTTGGTCCAGGACGGTGCGGATGTCGTCTGTGGCGGCGAGTAGGGCGGTCTCTGTGCTGTGGTTGCTTCGGAATCCGGATTGGGACGGGTCGAGGACAGCGTTCTCTTCAATGAATCGTGTCAGTTTCCTGTTGACTGTTTTCTCTGCAACTTTGGCTGCAAAGGGGGGGAGCGAGTTGGGCCGATAGTTCTTGAGGTCGGTGGGGTCAGCTGTGGGCTTCTTGAGCAGGGGGTCTGACTTCTGCGCGCTTCCAGTTGTCTGGGAAGGTGCCTGTTTTGAAGGTGGTGTTGATGGTGCGTTGTAGTTCGGGTGCGATGGCGGCCGCAACTCTGTGGTAGATGTGAGGGGGGCAGGGGTCGGTGGGGGCCCCCGAGTGGATGCTTTTCATGGTCGAGGCGGTGTCTTTGGCCGTGATCGGTGTCCAGTTGGAGATGGTGGGCTGGCTGGTGTTTCTGGGGGGCGGGGGGCCGTCTGTGGTGCCTGGTGGATGGTTGATGAAGTTGTCGTAGAGGTTTTTGATCTTGAGGTGGAAATAGGTTCCAAGCTTGTTGCAGAGGTCTTGGGATAGGGTGATGTATGTGGCTTCGCTGCGTGGGTTGGTGAATTCTTGAATGACACTGAAAAGTTCCTTGAAGTTGGCCAGGATTTTGTTGTGGATGAAGTTCCTCTTGGTGGCTCTGATCTGGTTGTGGTAGTCCGTCATGGCATCCTTGTAGGTGGTGTGGTTTTCGGTTGTCTTGGTGTTTCTCCAGTTCTTCTCCAGGCGTCTGAAGGTGCGTCTGGTTTCTTGGAGAGCGGTGGTGAACCAGGCGGCTTTCCTGGGGCGTTGTCTGTTGGGGTTGCGTAGCGGGCGAGCTCGTCTGCGCAGTTGGAGATCCAGGTGTGGAGTTCTCTGGCTGCGTCGTTTGCGTTGGGTGCCCAGGTGTGGTTGTCTCGGGTGAGGGTGGAGTTAAGTTGCTCGTCGGTAACCTTGCTCCAGTTCCTTCGAGGTGGGCGTGGGGCTGGTTTGGGTGCCTTGGTTTTGTTGATGGCGAAGTGTACGCAGTGGTGGTCGGTCCACGGCGGCTGCGTTGTGTGGCTGAATTGGGCGCTGTTTCCTGCCACGAAGATGGGGTGGAGGGTGTGTCCTGCTCTGTGGGTCGGTGTGTTGACGAGTTGTTTAAGTCCGATGCTGGCGAGGTTGTCACAAAGGATAGTGGAGTTGGGGTCGCTGGGGTTGTCGAGGTGGAAGTTCAGGTCTCCAATGAGTATGTAGTTTGTTGAGGCGATGGCGTGGGGTGCGATGAATTCTGTGATGGTGGTGGCAAAGGGTGTTCGGGGACCGGGGGGTCTGTAGATGAGGGTTCCTCGGAGTGTGGCTTTGGGGGTGGTCTGGATCTGGAAGTGCAGGTGTTCGGCGGAGGGGAAGGTTTCGCTGGAGGTGGTGAGGCGGAGGGTGCTCTTGTGGGCGATGGCGAGGCCCCCTCCTGGGTGGTTGGGACTGTCTTTCCTCTGGATCTTGTATCCGTCTGGGATGGCGGTGCTGATGTCGGGGGCGGAGGATGCGTTGGTCCAGGTCTCTGTGAAGAAGGCGATGTCGGGCGAGAGAGAGTCGAGTAGGTTCCAGATTTCCATGGCGTGTTTGTGTACGGAGCGTACATTGAGGAGGATGCATTTTAGGGTGTCGCCGGTGCTGGCGTCGGCGGTGTTGGAGGCTGGGGTGGCGGTGAGGGTCTGGCGGCAGTGGAGGCAGGAGAACTGGCCGTGGGTCGTGTTCGGCGAGACCTGTTGGCATTCTCTAAGTCTTCCAGGGTTGAGTGCGAGGAGGGTGGTGGTGTCGTAGCGATGGGTAGTGGGAGGTCCAGGGTTCCTGGCGCTGGCCGCGGTCGGGTCGCGGACGGGCGCAGACGGGCTTGCCTTTGGCGCACCTTTGGCCCGCCGACGGCGCGACCGCGCAGCGGCTGCCATTAAGTAGGGGAGGTGGGAGGGAGGAGAGGCTGGGAGGCGGGAGCGGGGGAATTCCGGGGGGGAATTCCGGGGGGAAGGGGCCGCAGGGGCAGCAGCAGCGAAAGGAACAGGCAGGCACGAGAAAATAAAAACAGTGGTGGAATTAGAGCAAGACACAGATGGGCACAATAACAGTGGCACAACAGGGAAAAATTAAGAAAAAAAACGGCTGAGAAAGGTTACAGTGGTTGCAGGCAGTCTGGTCCCAATTGGAGCGGGCAGAGGGCGCAGGAGCGGGCAGCAGCCTCGAACCTCCCAAGGAGGAGGTCGGGGTCTGGAGGCAAGAGACGGCACAGCGGAGCTGCGGGGAGAGAGTGGACCTAGACCGAGGGTCGGAGGTCTTACTTTCTTTTGTACTAAGAAGAGAGTATTGACAAAACCTGAGGGGTCGGGAGAGGAAAATTGGATTGCTTTTTTGTGTAAAAGTGACTCGATTTTTAGAGAGATCTGGTTGGGCATTTCGGTTGAGAATTTTGGTGGGGGGACAGTTTGAAAAGGCATTGTGTAAAGTTCTATAGAATAAACTTGTATGGTGTTCAGGACCCAGGGATCTGAGTTTATAGATTGCCATTTTGTTAGAAGATATTGGAGACTGCCTCCTAAAGGAAGATGGCCAGAAAAAAGGCTTACCTGCTTGGGTTGGATAGCTGTAGTTTTTTGTTCACATCGGCGGAAACCTCTGCCTGTTTGGGGGTAGAATTGTGGTTTGTAATCTTGATAGTTTGCATTTAAGGAACCTCTGAATCCTTGATTTTGGAAGTTATGGCTGGTAAAGCGGGTCCTGCCTCTACCGGCCCTGGCAAAAACCCATAAGGAAAAAACTTTCTTGAGTGACTGTTGGGCTTTGTCTATGGAGGCAAAAAATGTGACATATTTGCTAAGTTCCTTAATGAAGGAATCTCCAAATAAGAGACCTTCTGTTTTAATAACGGGGTCCATAGAAGCAAGGTTAGCCAATTTGGGATCTAACTTGGCTAAAAAACCTTTCCTCCTTTCGTGAATAATGGTGGAGTTCTCATTACCTAACAATTAGAAGGCTTGCTGGATCCACATAGACAACTCTTCAGGATCGATGGCGGAGTTATCCAACCTGGCGGATTCAGCCAAATCGAAGATACGAGCCAGAGGACCTGTAATGCTCAGTACTTTGTCCTGGCAAGTAGACCAGGCCTTATCCACTCCTTTACCGGGATTCTTACAGAATTTGGGGGAAAACGTAAGCATGTTAGGATCAATAGAAGGGGTAGATGTGATATTGGTTGGTAATGAACGTCCAGGGCATTCTGATTTTAATTTGACCTTGGTTTGTTTGTCTGGTGGTAAACGAAGTCTGGAGGGAATATAGTCATCTACACAATCGGCTGGAAACCATTCAGTGGTATTTGGGTGATGGATAAGTTTGGGGTCAAACATGGGCATGCCCTCTGAATCCAAAACAGTTTTAGGAGTAAAGGGATCAAGAGAGAGAACGAAACCACCTTGCTTTTCTTGGATGGACGGGCTACGAAAGGGTCTGTGTCACCAACCCATCTTTGTCATCATCCAAATCCGGATCGCCGAAGTCGTCATCTGTGTCAATAATTTGAGGAATTACAATTTTGGATGCTTTGTTATTAATATTCTTTACTTTAGATTTGCATTTTGCAGCTATAATATTACTCTCCTCCTTAGAAGGAGGCCTGGGAGGAAGCCTCACTAGTCACAAGCGCAATGTTGGATTTGGGGACTGATTGAACATTTTTAGCCGAAATGGGAATCATCAAGGCTTTGCTCTTTCTGCTTTCCCCCGCAGAATGGGCCAAAAGAGTCTTAGACACCAGATTATTGATGGAATTTTCAATATATTCTTTGTGACTTTGTCCATAGAGGCGGCAACAGCCTGCTCTACAGAGGATTGAATGAATCCATCCAAATTATTTTTAAAGTTTTCCCCCTCCTCATCATTGTCATTAAATATGGGGTACCTATCTAATTCCATGTCTGAAAACTGATGGCAAAAAACACGCTTGGTAGGAGAAATAATGAAGGAAAATGAAAGTCAAGGCAAATTCGGTGCAGAAAGGGTTAAAGATACAAGGGAGGAGAATGAGCACTGTCACCTTCCACATGAGCATGTACACACTGAGGGGAGGGCCGGAGAATTATCAGGAGAGATGGGAGAAGGCCGCTTCCCTGGGTGTGTCAGAGCTCCGACGTCGGAAGGCAGAAGACGTCGACCGGGACTCAGCTATCAGTCTGCAGGAAGATGCGGAGCGAGAAAAGGCCCTCAAAATCAGGAAACGGGGCAGATATGAGAGAAAAGAGAGCGTCTCTCTAGATGCCTTACCAGGAAATTGCAAAGGCGGCTAGGGACGAATGACTAGAACCCAAAGGAAACAACAACGCACATGCAATGCAAAATAAAATACATACAGTAAGTCATTACCTAATGTCAAACAACACAATTGAATAATAAAAGTACGGAATGAGAAGGCAAAGTACTTATCTTGACTGTTCGCAGTCAAGATAGGTATTATAGGTAATGCTGTCATTTTATTGGTTGTTATTGGTACTGCGTTTTGTTTCCCATTGGCTAGTTGTCTCAAAGCCTCATGGGATTTGTAGTTTCTATAATCTCTTGACTGCTACTATTGAAATAAATGCAAGATCAGAGAAGCTTAATAGGGGCCTCCGGTCTTGTAATAAAAGTTTAAGTAAAGATCAGTTTTCATGCCGGATTTAGAAATATTGAGGTTGATTTTGAGACAGCATGCAATTTGAGAAAGCAAGACACTAGAAATATTTAGTATAATTTGTATGCAAAGATAGTGATTCATTTGTCTTCTGATAGACTCTAGAATAAGACGAACAGTCTATGTACTGCATTGCTCCTGCTAGACCTCCGCTACATCGCCACTAATAGCATTCTCGCAAATGACAGCCACTCAACTGAGGAAACAGAGTAGAAGTTGGATGTCAATCGCAGTGTTTCTTGGATTCAAAACAAGCTGGTCAGGGTGAATTAAGTACACAGACAGGGTGATATCCTGTTCGCTAGAATCTTACCTAAAATTTTATATTTTGCAATAAGCAGCGATAGCGGACGATGCGAGGAGACGTCCAACAGGTACCTTCTCTGCTTGGGCAATGTTACAAATATGGCATCCCTAACTGCCCTTTTCTTAAGCTACCATGTATGCACCTAGCAACTTAGGAGCAATAAGGGTACAGTGGGTGTCCGCAGAACAACACGAGGACGGTCACTCCGGACGTCTTCCCAGACACAAATTCACAGATTGCAGTTTTAATCTCTTCCACTGTTATAGTTCTTCTCTCTGAAAAGCGGTCAAACCAGTTAACCATGTGTCTACACTTGAAACCAGTCGTTTCTTCGAGCATGCACTTCATTAAGAGTAGAATTTCTCATAGTAAACCGATATTTCAACATGTATGTTTAACTGGGAGTGCATAATCCATCCCTCCAATGACCTCAATGCCATGATGGACTGAGGCATCTCATAGTCCCATGCATTCTGGGACTTGTAGTGCGAGGAACTGGGAGACTTGAGAGCTCTGGAATCACAAAATGTATCAATCATCTCACTAATAAAAGAGAAGTCAGTGCTTTGCCCCGGAAGCTTGGACTCGGAAGCAGTGGTCATGCAGCTGCTTTCTCTTTTTAAATTTGTCAGCCTGTTTTTAGGTTCGGCTTGAGAGCTCAGCTATCTGCCTGACCTCATATTATCTGTACACACCACAGACAACATGCACAATATATATACACAAAACACATAAACAAATAGCAAATCGAAAGGGGCATTCAGTGAGTCCTCTTCAGCCATTGGCATGGTTGGGGGAGCTCTTTTCACACATTGGTTCGATAGCTTGTCACAAGGCTACCAGCAGAGGAGAGCTGCTGTAATGTATGCACCTTCTCCGAACCACAGTTGCACACTGCGATCAAGGAGTCTCGGCAGCTGTTTGTAGGCTCCATTGCTTTGAAGAACATTCCGGGGCAGATTTACAAGAAGGTGCCGCAGCGTGGCACCGCAAGCCCTTTGGCTGCACCACGCTGCGGCACCTTCAGAGCACAGGAATGCGACATATTTACAATGATATGTTGCATTCCTGTGCTCTCCCCTGCGCTGGCGCACAAACAGCTGCCATGCGCCGGCGCAGGCACTCTTTCACCATGGTGCAAGGATGCCTGCATCATGGGGAGATTGTTTTTGTGCAGGACCGGGCACCTTTCTGCACAAAAACAATCACTTCAGGCATTTTCCTCCTTCAATGCGTGCTGTAGAATGCACCCATTGAAAGAGGAAAGAAACGAGGAGAAATGTTTTGCGCCTCGCTACGCCACCCATACAGTGGCATAGCATACTGACGCATTTCCAGGTTTACAAATCCTCGTAAATCTGGAAATGTGTCTGGTTCCATGGGTGTTGCTTGGGAACACCCACAGCAACACCCATGGAACGCCCCTTTCACGCAAAGTGCTGCATGTAAAGGGGCCGTATTTACAAGGACAGGAAAAGCCACGCAGGGTGGCTTTTCCTGTCCTTGTAAATATGGGGCAGTGAAATGCGCTGCCAGTGTGTCACAAAAAGTGACGTACTAGCAGCGCAAGGGGCTTGTAAATCTGCCCCTCCATCTTTGCTGTCAGATATGCACGCTGTGTGAGCCCAGCGACAGCATGTATGGTTACCATTTTGGGGTCCTTATTTTTCAGGCTGCCACCAAACATCACATAAGGGGACTTTGGCACCCACAACAGAGCAATCAACGGTACCTTTACATTTGAATTGTAGATTAATCTATAACATTTTTACTACTTTTCTAGAGTCTTGTGTAGCTAATAACTTGCCTTTTATATTACGCCTTATGCACTGTAAATGTCAGGTGTTGCTTTTACCCTGGTATTTAGTTTACCGACCTTCATGGGGATGGAAGTCGGCCACGGGACCTGCCGATCACCACGTTGTTTCAGTGAGGAAAATTCAAATCATTGCGCTATGCTATGCCTTCACCACACTGGAAAGCTGTGGGAGAAAAGTGCAGCACAACAGAGCCAATGTATAAAAATAATATTGTTTTTTCAGGGTGCTTCGAACATAGTGATATCAATTAAATACATGGCTGAATTAAAAGAATGTTATATTGACGTTTTACCACTGTATTAGATAGCTTAATAGCTAATACATGACTTTTTAGAACATGCTTCATGAACTGCAAGAAGTTACATACACTCGTGCACTCGGTATACCAACCTTGGTGATGATACAGGGCAGAGTCGGTCTTGGGGGCATATGTACGAGGAAGTGGCGGAGGGAGGTGTTAGCCGTCATGGCTTAACGCCTCACTCCGCCACTTCAGAAACGCAAGGCTGCACCATATTTACAAGGATATGGTGCAGCCTTGCGTTTCCCCCTGCGCTGGCGCTACACTTAGCAGTGTAGCACCTACGCAGGCACCCTTGCACCATAGTGCAAGGGTGTCTGCTTGTAGGGGAGGTTTGTTTATGTGTAGGAAGGTCCCCCTTCCTGCACATAAACAATCTTTAAATGCTGCTTTGTAACTTCTATGTGTGCTGCTTAAGGCAGCACACACAGAAGTTGCAAAATGGCATTTTTTTAAAAAGATTGTTTATGTACAGGAAGGGGGACCATCCTGTACATAACCAATCCATGGCAGTTTGCTTTTTCCATGTGTGCTGCACAAGGCAGCACACATGGAAAAAGCAAAAACGAGGAGAAATAATGCATTTCTCCTCGTTTCGCCAAGTTAAGACCAGGTTTTCCCTGGTCTTAATTTTGGCGCTGCCTTCTATGTATGCTGCCCTTAGGGGGCAGCGTCAAAATCTATGTGTGTTGCGGTGGAGCGCAACACCCACTGCCCACCCCTTTCACGCTAACCATAGTGTGAAAGGGGGCCTTATTTACAAGGCAGTGCTAAGCCACGTTAAGTGGCTTAACGCTGCCTTGCAAATAAGGCTAAGCCCCATCGCCACCACAACGTCGGAAAAAGTGACGTGGTGGTGATTGGGGCTTGTACATATGCCCCCTGGTATTTAAATTCACGAGCAACCAATCACCTCTGGGCAGATTTATCAAGACTTCACGCTGCCTCTATGTGATGTAAAGGGAGGCAAAGTGGTGCAACGTCTTGATAAAGTATTTAGGGCCTTATTTATGAGGCCTTGCAATAGTTTTGCGCTGCCGGTGTGTCACTTTTTTTGACGCATCAGCGGCGTAAAACATGCCCCCTGTAGCGCCCTATTTACAACGTGATGCATCTAAGCAGATGCGTCACTTTGTAAACCCCTGCGCTACATTATACCTGCGTCAGGTATAATGTATGGGGGGGGTTCCCACGGAAGTAAGCCTCGTAGAAGTGACACAGTGAAATCTATGAGATTTCACTGCACCACTTCTAGGATGCAAATACATCAAAACCTTACGCCTGCCTCATGGCAGGCGTAAGGGTGATGCAGTACTATATCCATAGCCCTCCCCCTGCATTACTGGAGTTTCGTCACGCTTCCGACACAACTCCAGCAAAGCGTCATTTTTGCGCAGACAGATACATCAGTAAACCTGACGTATCTGTCATTCCTTGCGACATGATGCGTCATACAGTAAATATGATGCATCCATCATGTCGCAAGGAGGGCGCAATGAAAAGTGACGCATCGCTGTTTTCACGCAGCGATGCGTCACTTTTCATAAATGAGGCCCTTACTTTCTAGGGCAAAACATTTTTCTTTTTTTTTTTTAGCTTGAAAGTTGCCAAATTAAATGTAACTCAAATAGCACTTTCCCCTACTTTGCATCAATGTTCCATGGGTGGTACTTGAATGTTCCAATGCTACCACCCATGGATTTTGATGTAAAGCCAGATCTACAAAGATTGTCAGACATGACGTTACATAAAAAGAATGCGTCCTTGAGACAGGTGTTAGGTAGGGGAAATTTATTTATTTCTCATAACAATTCACACATTGCATGTGTGCTGCACTGTACAGCACATACCTAGGGCCTGATTGCGAGTTCGACCACCGAACCTGTGGTGGAGGTGCGATGGCAGTCGGGGACCGCTGCACCAGCGGTCCTACCGCCGTAATACGAGTACGACCAGTTGGAGCGCCTTGTGACCGCCGCAACTGCAAGGGATCTGCAATCCCTGGTGGTGGTGCAGCTGTCTGGGGAAGTAACATGCATGGCGGTGCCGCTGCGCCACCGCCACCGCCATGCATATTACGAGTTTCCCTCCACCAGCCTTTTCATGGCTGTGACCCTTTTCATGGCAGGCTCATCTCCATGAAAAGGCTGCCGGTGGGGAAACAAAGGGGCCCCTGTACGGGGATGCATGCAGGGGGGCACATATTGTGCCCCCTCTCTGCATGCGCCGCCTTTCCTGAACAGGAATGGCCTTAGGTGCTCCCATTGTGGTGCCTTTTCAATAGGCATCGCAATAGGACCGCCGTGCCGCCCACCCGCCAGACAATGAGGAAAGGTGGTGGTCGACTTTGGCAGTCTGGGAGCAGGGCGCTGATGTGGACGCCCACTCCCAGGCCACCAATGTCTTAATCAGGCCCCTAAAGTATGAAAAGTTTTAAAGTTTGTTTAAGTATAGGTTTTGTACTGGAATGGTATTCTTCATGTGCACAATACTCAGCTGAGACATAGTTTAACACTCTACCTACTAAGGGGCATATTCTCAAGGAGCTATCGCCGAGTTATCGGCACTTTAACGCATACAAAGTCACGCTAAATTTATCGCTCCATTCACAAGCTGGTGCTAACAGCCGATAACACCAGTTTACCTGCGAAAGCATCCTCAAAAAACATTGCCACAGATGACCCCGGCAACTATCGCTAATGAGATGCAGAGTAGGCGTACCCGTGCAAAAAGCCGCGAAAACACCACTCCGCAACATTCTCAACGACCAGCCAGATCGGTGAAAAGACCACGAAACATGCGATAATGCGCGTTAGCAGCAGGAAATTAACACCTGCTCTGACCTGGTGTAAAGTCGGACGGTAGCCTGCACCACAAAAGGGATCCCAGCCCACAGCCACACCTGAAGAACAACAGATGCCATGGAGCCACTCACCATGCACCCCGGAGCCCCGAGAGGGCAACAACACCCACCGCCACCACACCCCCCACACACCCCAGACACCCACCGCCCCCCCCCCCGGACCAACACTGAGGTAGCGCAGACAAAGACAGCGACCCTCCGAAAATGCACCAACCTCACAGACCCAACACCGCAGAATGTCATTGTCCACTATATGCCCAAAGGGACAACCCTCCTCCGCATCCTGACCACCATAGCCCACAGGCTGACGGTACCAACACAGCGGACAACCAACATCCCACTGCAGACAAAGCTGCTGGCCGTGCTGCACATGTTGGCCTCTGGTACCCTCCAACCAACCTCCGCCTGAGACGGAGGAGTCACACAGCCTGGCCAATCCAAGTCCCCCACAACGGTCATGGATGACACCATCAGCTTGGTACCCCACTATCTATACCTCACACACACTGCACAGGAACAGCCGGAGACCAAGCAAGGCATGTACGCCACAGCTGGCTTTCCGCACGTGTCAGGGGACAATTGACTGCACACATGTCCTATTAGTGGCCCCTGGCGACACTGCACACAATAAGCGCAACAGAAAGCGCACGTATCCCACCAATGTGCAGGCAATAGTGGACCACCATGGAATCTCCGCCAACGACGTCGCCAACCACCCAGGCAGTGTGCGTGATACCTGCACCTCCCGACAGTCCATCATCAACCTGCGCCACCAGGATGGCACCCACGGAAATGCACTGCTCGTTGGCCAATACCAAATGCACACACCACACACCTCAACTCCACAATCATGCAACACACAACACAGGAAATGCACACGTCACAAGCTCACATACAACATGCACACCCACCAGACACGACAGCACAACTCACTGTGGGAACCTGGGCCAGCCATGTACATGAGCCATCAACGGCATGGCACCTCGGACACACAATAGCAGAATGTCGGAAGAGGTGGGGACCAGGCATGTGCGAAGGAGGCAAGGGACCGATGAATGAGAATGTACACAATGCCAAGTGTGGCGTGGATGTGCTGGCCAGACTGCAGTATGCAGACCACACACATATCCATATCGACACACACCGCTGGTGTTTGGAGTGTAGTGGACAGTGGACGCAACCATGTCACCCCAGCCAGTGGGGAAGTCGCGGAAATGTAGCTTGTGACGTCCCCCCCGTAAGCGTGAACGGAGTGGGCTGGCCCAGCGTACGCCAGGCCAGCGTAGGGGTGTGAATAAAAGGCACGTAACCGTGGGCGTGGTCCTCTTCCGGAATGCCCAACGTCTCTGCCAGGGCGGCGCCCCTCACCCCGACGCCGTGAGCGGTGTTGCCAGAGGTCCTGTGTGCCTGCTGCACCCCAGGACGCTGGTCCCCGAATCAGTCCTGCCCACCCCTGCGCACCCAGGCCTCGATGCCCACCTTCGACACCGGCGTGTGTCGATGAGGGCCCACCACGTGCCGGTGCAATCTCCAAGCCTTAGGCCTGTGACCTTGGCATCCTCCTCAGACCATCACGGCCTCCGCAACACAGGCCCACAGTATTCCTTTCACGTTGACGTACTCCACCGGCATGCACAGCGGACAAGTAGGTCACACATTTGGAACTGAGTCTTGATTACACCATGGCAGAGCACATAAATCATGGCTGAGTGTATGTCACTATACACCCTTCGATGTGGTGCCAACAGGTCTTAGTGTTACATCACAGCCGCAAGATTCTGTGGGCCCACGCGGACTACTACTCTCGGCCTACGCTGCGCTCGAGTAGGTCACAGAATTGGAACTGAACATCGATTATTCAAAGGCAGAGTACGAATCATTGCACGCAAGGAGAGGCATAAGAGGATGACGCATTGCATTTGGGAGGAAGAAAGGATCATCGTATTACGGAGGTGATCGAACACTACCGACAACTGCCCTGATGTCACTAACTCTGTGCATCGCGAGCCTACGACACATGGCTGTGGCCCACTGCTGACCGCTGCCTCCAGCCTACACTGCTGTCCAGTAGGTCACAGAGTCTTGAATCGCCAATGCCGGAGTTCATATCAGTGTACCGGCATCATCGCAGACTGCATCCCCTCTCAGCCCCGGTGCCACTAAGTCTGTTCCCGACATTTATGGACACTCTCTGGTCGTACATTGGTGGCGTTTGAGTCTATGGACTAGGGGGTAGTTTTCATCCTCATGCAGCTGATACCGAATTGGTGGTGGCAACGAGGCAGTCACTTTCCACTCCTCCATTTGCTGCTTCCGGATAGCTTCTGCCCTCTGCATCATGCCCTGGAAGAACACCTTCCACTGTCCCCCGAAACACTCCGCGACATTCACCTTCGACATCGACGAGGAAGCGCTCAGTCTGTGTGGCCCTACCTCAGTGGACCGCAAGTCACCGTCCCGTGGCGGTGTGCCTGTGCCTGCCACTGTGCACCCGGGGCCACTAACTCTGTGCAGCTCAAGTCAGGGACCCTGTCTTAATGAATATTGGATGACCTCTGTGACGGTGGTCTTGGGGTCATCGACGCCATGTGCATGTGGCCCTGCGCTGTCCGCTGCCTCCGGCCTCAACTGCGGACCACCAGGGCTCACACATCAAATCGAGTCCTGACCGGCCCGGATGTCGCATCACCGCAGGAGGCACATGCCACCATCGCCAGCGCCAACTCCAACCACCATCTGCCAGAGTCGAAACAGTGGTACTGGCAGACTAACGGAGTTGCTCAGACCTGTCGTGGATGCCATCATCTGCCTGATCCCCTGCTCAGCACTCCAGGTGCCACTGACTCAGTGCACCGCAACCAATGGACCGTTACGGATTGAGTTTTGTGCTGTGGAGATGTTGCGCAGCAATGTCACCTCAGGCAGTGTGGGAGACCTGGGACGTTGATGAGGAAGTTGATGCATGTCGAACACACCCCACTGCATCTGCATCAGGAATATCCAGAATGGACACAATCCTAGTCATTTTCATCACATGAGCGCGCTCAGCTCTAGTGTCCCAACCTCAGTGCACTGCAACTCATGGACACTGCTGTTTGTATGTTGGGTGACCTCTGTACTTGCTCCGGCTCCCTCCATGTTGCTCAGCAGTTGACTCTGTTATGCGGGTGTTTTCTGTTTCCATTGCACTGGTGTCCACTGTTCAAGTTGTTGCCAGCACCAAGCACTCTGTGCGGGCTGCTTATGCTCACCTCACACACATCCAGCACAGGTGTCACTGTACATGTGGCCCTGCCAATAAAGGGGCCGGGCGCACGTGCCCGTAGCCAGTTCAACATAATGTCTGCGTGTTTCTCTATGGCAGTGTGGGTCTCCTTTGTGGGGTGTAGGTGGTCCCTGAAGGGTAATTGACACCCACGTATGTGATCTAGTTCGCCTTCCATGGGTTCGGACCACACCCGCACCTGTTCGGCCACCTTCTTTTGGCATTCGGACACCTGGCATTGGGGTGCCATGTGTGGGTCGGTGAAGTGTTGTGGGCCAGCCGTGCTTGCGTGTGCTTCATGCTGTGTGGTCTGTTGCAGGGGCTGGGTTCTCCTCTAAGTAGCTTGTCTGCCCTGGCCCTGGTGGTGGGTTGCGTGGGATGTCCATGGGCTGTTGTAGGGCGTGGGTGTCGAAGGTGTGTTGGTCGTGTCCTGCATCACTGATGGGTTGTCTGGTCTGACCTGCTGGAGGTGTTGTTTGTCCCTCTGCAATGTGAAGGGGAGATGCATGTTGACATTGTGTTGACATTTATGTTGGCGCATTGTTCTTGTAGACCTGCAGACTGTGTGACAATGTACATTGTGACTGTTTGGGCGGTGCTGGCAATTTGAGGGGGACAGTGGACATTTGGACTACATGACTGTTGTGAGGTTGTACCCGTACATATGCATCTCACAGTTCCCTGCTCTGTCAAATGTGATTGGCCTGTTTCTGCGCATGGGCGGACCCAGTTGTGTCCCCTGTTCTGCAGTGTCGGTGTTGCACTTTGTGCCACATTGCCATGGGATGTGCTGTGATTGCCATGTGTGTGTGCTGCAGTGTGCTACGGGGATGGGGGACATGACCCTGGGTTATTGTGGGTGTGCAGTGTGCTACACATCATTGTGCATGTGTGCCATTGTGCCCATCTCCCCCGTCCCCCAGGACCTGTTCGTTACTCACACTGTTGTTGTTGTGTCAGGTCCTCTCGAGCTGTGTCCGTACTCCCACCTCCTTGCACCGTCTCCACACTGATGACTGGCCTCCATTTCCTCCAGCTCCTCCTGTGGCGCAGGACTCCCACCTCCTGTCGCCGTTGCTGCCTTCCTGTTGGCAGCGGCTTTGGGCCTGGTTTAGGTTTTCACGTCATGCCAGCGCCTCTTGGCCTCCTCCATTGGCCTCCTCGGCACTCCGGCTGCATTCAAGGTGGTCTGAATGTGGGTCAGTTGCTGGTAGTGTTCTGTCACATCCGTGACGCTGGTCTTGTTTTCCTACGGACTGCACCCCGTCTTCCTCTCCCTCTTTTCCTTGGCCTTCCCCGACCCCGTTGGTCCTTGCTGGTGGTCTGTGGTGCTTGTGGGGTTCACGTTGGCCTCTGCGCTGGGTCAGGGTGCATCCATGTAGCTACTAATGGAGCAAGGTAAATAAAATAAATTTTTAACCCCCCATAATAAGAATAATAATTTAACGATATTAATTGTTTGATGAACTAACCAACAATTTGCACCCTTGGTAAACATTTACACAAATGGTAATTGCTATTTATGTGCAAAACGAACTTATTTACAATTGTAAAGTAAATTAATATTAATATAGTGATTTGCGTGCTAATTAGAGCAAAATCGCATGATTTGTGCTATGTAGTAAAATTGTATTGTGGCAAAGAATGCGGATGGTAAGTAAAAATAGCTTTAAATGTCGCTTCTGCGAGGTAACACCTAACACGGGTTCTTAGAATGACGGGTGGTAAACAGAAAGGCTTATTTTCTTTATTTTAATTATGATTGTGTTTGTTTTATGATAGTTCGTTCGGGCCTATTAGGCCAAGCTGTGAAAATGGCTGCAGAGGCAGATGAGGTCATGCGCAGAAACAAAGATGACCTCTAAGCGGAAGAAAGCAATGGAACTAAACCAGGTGGGTGCAGCTCGAGTCCGGAGTGAGAGATGTCAAGGTCATGACGACCTAACATGAGGAGAGTGCCAAGAAAGACTCAGCACGTACCCGTGAGAATGGAGTATGAACCAAAATGAAGTAACAATGGACTGACCAAATTGTGACCATCAAAAAGTAACATTACGGACTGTCAATTGGGACTGCATTTACCCAAAGGTCATGGGAAAGCACAATCCATTAAACCATTCTAAAACCAGTTTGAACAAGGAGGGCAATGAGGTGATTCTTGCCACCCCTCCAATGGACCAATTAGCGTGATTCTCGCCCCCAAAGATTGCAACTTTTTGTTTAGTAAGCTAGTAGTAGGGTATAAGAGGACCTACTCTTAAGTAGGAGGAGCGTTGTTCCTGCATATTTTTGAGCACTGAGCATTGATGCTGGTGAAGCTGCTGCTATTTTCTATAGGCCGTTTTTCTTTGCAGAATTATTCTTTTGAACTTTAAAATTGACTGGGAAAAGGAACGAGACCGATGCGGGAAACCTGTATGGGAGGTCCGTCGAGGAGGCCTTTAGCGGGACAGTCAGTCAGTTTTGGGAGTTCCATGCTGTGATCTACAATTTATCTGCTTTGTTGAACCTTTTTCAATCTGCATCAAAGAGGGGTATGCATAAAATACTTTATAAAATTTATTTCTTATATGCTATTGAAATGTATTAAAATGATTAATAAACTTGAATCTCACTCATGCACTTAAGAAAATAGATAAAAATGTATTCTAATTAAAACAACAAGTCTGTGGTTCTTCAGCTCAATAATAAGTGTAATAATTAACAGGTTTTAAATGTGATTGAGCTGGTCTTAATCACCATCAACTTATTCTACTAGTTGGTCCATCGACCAAAGAGCGGAATACCTTGATGTTTGGAATCAACAGGATTAAATTGATTATGTATGATGTTTGAGTTAATATTCTGTTAACTTTAATAAGGTATTCCGTTCCTCCAGCAATTCGTTCTTCTCCTCAGTAAAAGTGGATGTGATCCAGGGAACAACTGAGTGAGTGTATGGTATGCGGTGTTGTGGGCCCCACCGTCATATAGTATGGTAGATGTGAATGATTTTACCTGGATTCGTGTCCAAAGGAGAAATTTATATTAGCCGCGCTGGATCAGATTTCTTGGTAGCAGAGTTATGGTTACTATAGATTAGTTTGGTGATTATTGGTTATTGGTTATTGATTATTGATTATTCATGTTTAACACTTCGTGTTGAATTGTATTATGTTATATGTAAGTCGAAAATTTTGAGGCTTCCGGGAAGTAGGAAGTGGACACGTGTGGCAAGAGAAGTCACATGGAATTGTGCATTGTCTGATTTTCCAAATTGGTGATAACACAGGATTGTGTTATGATAGGGACATTTCATGTATAAAACGTGTATGAGTGAAATAGCAACCGGTTTTCTTGTGAAACTCTGGCCTTAATTCTCAGGAGCAGTATAGTCTCCGCATGTGTTTTATCCCCAGAGAAACGGGTTTAACCTTTGCTTGAAAGAAGGGTAAGGTAGAGGGAAGTACTACACTTATCGAACGAAACAGTATTCTTGCAAGATAGAATAAACTATCTCTTTAGTTTAGTGAAAACAGGCAATGGAAATGTGTTTTATGTTGTAACTAATAAGATCAGTCAAGAGAAAAACTGCGTATAATGTTTGTAAAGGAGAGGTCAGGAGTAGAACTGACGTTGACAAAGACTGCGCTGGGATTGGCCAGTGGGGGAAAAACGAAGAGCGCTCTGATTGGTGCGTTGGTGTGAGACGCGCTAGGATAGGTCCGTGGAGAGTGACGTAGAGATTTTGGATTGGTGCGTTGGTGTGAGACGCGCTGGGATAGGTCCGAATAGCACACAGTAAACAGAACAGAGTTGTGAGTTTGTCGAAAAGGAAGAATCGTGAAAAATGGCTTATTATGAGTACTGTAGAGAGAAACCGTCATGGATGGCGAAAATTAAGAATTTTTTCAAGAAGGACAAAAAGGTAGTGACTAGGGAAGGACAAGTAATTCCTCCGCCGAAAATGCCAGCTTCTCACATGATGTTGAAATTTGGTTATCATACTTGCATTTGGTTAGAGAATTGGACAAAATATACTCAGAATGATGGAGTATTGGCTTTTCCAGAAAATGGTTCATTTAGCACAGCTGTACTTCGGAATTTGAGAGAAAAAATTATGAAACTTGAGCCAAGACCTAGGCCGACGCAGTTTGAAGCGTTAGGTGAATGGGAAGACGAGATGTATGAAAGAGAAAGACACAGAGGTGCAAAGAATTATAGTTTAGTTCATGGAAGAGTATGGGGAGTGAATCATGAAGACAGAATGAGGCGATGGAGATATGCTAATATGACGGATGGTTTGTTTCCAGCCTTAACAGTTGAAGAGGTTGCAGGAAGGAAGTGTACGGAGAAAAGGAAACATACAGGGTATGGAGGTAGCGAAACAGAGGATGAATTGCTGGAAGACATTTTAAACAGAAAACCACCTCCATATCAACAGAATTCTGCGGTGGTGACACCCAATGCACCACCGATGGAAACTGGGAGGAATAAAAGCCCAGAACGAAGATATGATATAAATAGGTCAAATGAACATTTAGAAACTCCACAAAATGAGAAGTCTGACAGTGGTAATACAGCTGAGTTAGCAAGAACCACAAGAGAATTGATTGAGAAGATAAGAGAGTTAACAATGAACATGGAAGCTGTGACTGTACCAGTGACAATAGGACCAGTAATGCCAGTATTTGAAAACCAAAGAATAGATGAGCATTCCTTAACCATCCCAATGAACTCGAATATGCAAAGAATGAGAGAAGGGATAATTACAGAAACTAGAGAGACAAAAGATTTGGTCAGCTCATAAAGACCGAGTCCACCTACTAACTTGACAGTAAATGAGAGTGAGATAAAAAGGATTCCTATGGGAACTGAGTCAGCAACTGAGACCCCAGAGAGAAGCACAAATTGGATAGAAATAAATAGTACACCTGTAGGTCCGACTCCAGAAGAATTAAATGAATGGATGAGAAATTTACAAAAGAAAGATGCAGAACCACAACCATTGGATGTAATCAGACTAAAGATAATTGAAATACAAAGAGACCCCCTACAAAGTACAATGAGTCCTAGGGTAGGGATAATACAAGTAGAAGCGCAAAACCTAGGCAATTAAATGGTCATAGACAGACCTACAACAGGCACATTGATAAATATCAATCGACTCAGTGCAAAATGATTCAAGATAAAATCATCATTTATTGTTTATATATAAATGCATACTAAAATCATTTTAATGCAAATAGTTGAAACGTACTATGTAAGACAACATGGTCACAACAATATAAAATACATTTATACAAACAAATGAGGAATAATTGAACAAACAAAGTTCAAACACAAAACATAAACAGATAGACATAAAATAAATCATTCTTATTTTGAGACATAGTGGCTAGATGTAAAAGTAAATGGTCGACAAGTTTATAATAAGACTACGCACGTTTCGGCAATTTACCGCCTTCTTCAGGACAGCCACAGAGAAACCTAAACAGACAATAAAATAAAAACAAATATATCACAAAAACGAAATATTGCACTGAGTCAAGAGCGCCTTTGATGAATATAACAAATCATAACATACAAGATAATTACAATGATAAGACAATTAAAAAATACTGTGTAAAAAAGGAGCGAACAAAACCCACGAAGATTTATCAAGTGCATAGAAAAAGGTGAAAAAGTAGAAACAGTGCACCAAATAGAAAAAATAATGATAATGAAGGCCCTTAATACCATGATATGAAAAATGAGGAAGGAAATAAGAAAAAGAAGAAGAAAAAGAAATCTATACTAAAGAACAAATGAACATAAACCTGATAAAGAAAAGCTTACCAAGATGGATGTATATAATAGGACCAAAATAGATGTTTGGTCCTTAGGTAGGTGGATTACCTATGATAAAAAGAAGAACAAAAATAACCTAGCCTTAAGTACCTAAATAACATGGCAAAATAAGATCGAAAAACTAATCAGGCTTCTTAAAGACTAATGACCTACTTGTGATGTAATAAAAGGTCATGCGTATGGACGAGGTAAGGAAAACTTCAAACCCCAGATGGTATAGATACTGTAAAATAAAACCAGAACACCTAATTATCTGTACTGTGTCCATACTAAGTCATGACAGACATAATGTCAAGAAAGGTTTCAATAGAATGAACAAAGGTAAAGAATAATTACCTAAAAATGTATGTTGAATCTCAAAAGGATAAGAGAAAAGCGAGTAACCGGACACACCAAATATAATTCTCCAGATCTTGAAGATGTGTTTGGTACCAATTGATGGAGTTCTGTGAAAAAATATATATGCATATGACCTAATTAGGAATCACGAATTTGACTAATATTTAAACTTCGAATGGATGACCCAAGACTAGGTAAATATAGAAGATGTATCTACCTTTATTGAAAATGATGTTCAAAAGTCGTCACGATAAAAGTAAATAGGGCAGGACTACAGGATGATCCCAACAGGAGAAACAGGACTATAAGATGAAAAAAAGAAGAAGGGAAACCAAACAAAATGAAAACCCATTACCCTATCCGGTAAACGCTAGAATTACATCGTACAACGTGCTTTGCATAAAAAGGAAATCATGTAAATGGATAAAGCAGATACATCGCCAAAAATAATGATCCTATACTAACCTATAAACATGCTCAAAGCAAATAGAACAGGTTATGTAAAACCTGGCACGGTGTATAGACGTGACTGCTACTTAGCTGGCAAAAGGTTCCTAAGATATCATGATGATAAGAATAGTGACTATCGAGCGATAAATGTACAACTGCTCTCTACGTAACGGAAGTCCAAAATACCCGACCACAACGCACTGTGCGGATAAAACAGCGCAATAACAACTCACGAGCCACACGGTAGCACTGAAATTAAAAGTGCAGCAAGATTCGGCCCCAGTACTTACTTCAGACGAGGGATTCTCTTCGAATGGCGTGGTTCCCGGACTCGACAAGCGGGATGGTGACGTACGCATTTATACAATGAAAGCCCGAATGGACCTATCGCGTATACGTTAACGTGATGACGTGTGTGACAGCGTCACAATACAACGCATGGGAAATGGATTGCAAAAGTGATAGAAGTCGAAAAAAGACGATACTAAAGGACAAAAATGCAGAAATGTAATAGTAAGAAATAACAATCACTAAAAAGAAAAGAAGAAAAAGAAGAGAAAATAATAATAATAAACCGACTCGTCTTCATGATCCGATAAGCTGACCAAACAACGATGTAGGGGAATAATTACAGAAATGGATACTGTCAAAACAACCTAACCAAAAACTGAAACAAGGGGGGGGGGCATAGCGCCAAACATGGAAGCAATAAACCATGTAAATATAGGTACAAGTAAAGAAACAAACCATCATTATGAACATGATGAGAAATATATATGAGAGGAATTAACTAACCACTATGAATAGTGATAACAGATAGCATGATCCCGCACCATGTCTAATTTCAGGGAAAATAATGAATAGAAAAGCAACCTATATGACTAATGGTAGCAAATGGCGTTTTCCCAAGGTAATGCACTGTTCAGCCCCGTTTCCAAGTATCGAGGACAAAAATCCAAAAAACCTCACGTTTTTGCGGATTGCATCACTTCTCTCACCTTGAGGGATTTCAATTCTTTCTATAATAAACCAACGGACATCGTTGGTAGTATGTTTATGTTCTAAGAAATGGTTAACTAGTGGGGCATTAGTTTTAGCTGTGTGTATAGCCGAGCGATGTTCAGTGTGGCGAACATGAAATGCTCGTGAGGTTTCACCCACATAGCCCAAGCCACAAGGGCACACAAGGAGATAGATCACATTTTTGGTCTTGCAGTTAAACATTTTCTTAGCTGAGATCTGGTAGCCATTAAGCGTGATGTTATTGCCTACTATAGCATAATCACAAGCTTTACATTTGGAACATTTAAATGTTCCTGTAATCGGAAGCTCTCCATCAATAGTTTTTGAATAAAAGAAGTGCTTTCTCTATATCTGGATCTGGTAACAATATCTTTAATGTTTTTGTTCCGCCGATGAGCAAACATTGGCTTAGGAAGTGTATGTTGCTCTTCAGGGTCACTGTTCAGAATATGCCAACAGGAGTTGACAATCTGTCTAACTTTTTCATTAAGTGTAGAGTGTTTGGTGACACAAACCAACTGGTTGGTAGCAGATGGTAACTTATCTCTTAAAAGATAATCTCTATCATAAAATCGTGCTCTTTTAAAAGATTCACAAATTAATCTATGAGGATACCCTCTTGCAGCAAATTTCGCTTTCATGGTCATAGCTTGTCTGTCAAAATCGGTCAGCCTCGAACAATTTTGACGCAATCGGAGGAACTGACCGAAAGGTATACTCTCTTTTTGTGCACATGGATGGTAACTATTATATTGCAACAAAGTATTACGCGCAGTGGGCTTGACAAACAAGTCCACCTCAAGCTCACCTTCATTATGGCGAATAATGATGTCCAAAAACTCAACCTGATTGTGACTAAAATGAGAAGTAAACTTTAGATTCTGATCACATGAATTGAGCCATGCTAAAAATTCAAACACATTTTCTTCCGTATCTGTCCAGATGAAAAAAATGTCGTCAATGTATCTGGACCAGTGAATAACTGACTCAAAGAATGGACCAGTGAATAACTGACTCAAAGAATGGTGCCATATCATTGTGGATATTTATCTTTTCAAAAAGTGCCATGTAAATATTGGCAATCGAAGGGGCAACAGAAGCCCCCATGCTTACACCTTTGACCTGTTTAAATAATGTATTTCCAAATTCAAATGTGTTCTCAGTAAGTACCAGTTCTAAACTTTGCAACAAAATATTCTTCGGACAAGATATATTAAATGTTTCAATAAACCAAGTGACTGCTTCGATTGCTTCACATTGAGGAATATTACTATACAGTGATGCAATATCGAGAGTCACTAATATCTGACAACAATGATTAAAAGGAAGATGTTCAACTTTCTTAATTATAGATCTAGTGTCCATTATGTACGAAGGAATTTTAACAACATGGGATCTTAATATTTTGTCAATATACTTTGACAAAGGTTCAGTAATGGATCCAATTGTAGAGACAATAGGACGGTATGGAGGATCCAGAATATCCTTATGGATCTTAGGGATCCCATAGATGCAAGGCATCTTGGGTTCCTGACAATTCAAAAAGTCAAACTCCTTAGTGCAGATATCCCCATTATGTAAAGCCTGGGTGGTAATCCGATGAATTTTGTTGGAGACTTTACTGGTAGGGTCTCTGGTCAACTTGATATAGAAAGTTTGATCATCAAGAAGAGCTTTCATCTTACTCTCATAAGTGGTGGTGTATAACACCACAATACCACCACCCTTATCACAACTTTTCACTGTAAGTTTATTGTCATGTGCAATCTTTTGTAGGGAAAGATATTCATCCTTATTAATGTTGTAAGTGGGCTTGGGTATGTATTTGGTAGCTTTCTCTAGACGCTTGAGGACTGTATGTTCAAACACTGCAACCTCAGGACCAAGCTGGTCGAGGGTGGGAGTGAACCTAGATGTATTAGTCAAGCCTGAAAAGTTCTGGACCGAGTCAGTACTAAGATCTTTATCGGCAAAGAACCTTTTTAATCTAATTTTGCGAAAAAACGCTATAATATCTTGATGTAATTCAAAGACATTAACTCTGGCGTGAGGTACAAAAGAGAGACCCTTAGATAACAGCGTGATGGTAGATGTATCTAAGGCAATAGATGACAAATTAAAGATGGGTATCATATTTATTTCCTCCAATACTGGCCATTGCGTGTCTCCAACATTTGTTGGTTGTTGGGTTGGTAAAAAGGCATTTGATAATTGCCTCGAAATTGTGGTTGGAACCTGACTCTTTGGCGACCCCTGCGAGGTGGACGCTGACCTAAAAAAGGTTGCAAATTACCTCGATTTGATTCATAAGATTTATGAGGTCCTTGTTGATCATATTGGAATCTTGACCCTTCCCCCTCGGAGTCCGAAGTATCGGAAAATGTCCTGAAGAAGGCGGTAAATTGCCAAATCGCGCGTAGACTTATTATAAACTTGTCGACCATTTACTTTTACATCTAGCCACTATGTCTCAAAATAAGAATGATTTATTTTATGTCTATCTGTTTATGTTTTGTGTTTGAACTTTGTTTGTTCAATTATTCCTCATTTGTTTGTATAAATGTATTTTATATTGTTGTGACTATGTTGTCTTACATAGTACGTTTCAACTATTTGCATTAAAATGATTTTAGTATGCATTTATATATAAACAATAAATGATGATTTTATCTTGGATCAGACTAAAGATAGACATGGAGGAGTTGATTTTAGGGACTATTGGTACAGAAAAATTGAAATCATATCAGGATGAAGAGATTATGTTTTTATGTAAGAGTATTACTTGGAGAGCTAGAAATTTACAAGAAAAGTTGGAAGAGACAGCGAATGAACTAGGAGTAGAATTTGGAAAACTCAGGAGTTTGCAGAGACCGTATAGGGTAGATTTTTGTGAAAAAGATATAGAAAATCTGAACACATTAGGACGATTAACCCAGATAAAAGAACTGATTGTCTTGTTGAGAAAATGGGGAGATGTGGACAGATAGAGGAGCAGGTGGACCAAAAGAAAGGAGGGAACAACCGATAAAGCGTCTTTGGCTTTTACGGTGAAAGAAAGGGAATCAATCGTACGGGAGTATCCAATGAGAGAAACTGCAGGAGGTAGCTATGTACATGTTCCATGCTCCAGACAAGATATATTGTCATTTACAAATGATTTTCCAAAATTGAGAGAAAAACCTGTAGAATGGTATAGACAAGTGGAAAAATTTGTCAAAGTTTCGAAGGTGTTGTGGGTAGATTTGGATGGATTGTTTGACATTGTAGTACCAGCAGATTTATGGACAGAATGTAAGATTACCATTGATTAGCCAACAGAAGAATATCCTAGAGATGCAAAAACAGGGGCGCCAGGTCCAGAAGTAATGAGAAAGTATGACCAGGTTATTACGTTCTTGAAAAACAAAATTCCACCAAAGAAACAGATTGGGTAAAGATTGATAGAACAACACAGGAGAGTAAGGAATCTGTACATGCCTACTATGAAAGGCTGCTTTTGGTTTTCAAACAGTATAGTGGTTATGAGACTTTGAGTGAAAAGGACATGAGTCATTTTGTATATAGATTTGTCTATGGATTGAAACCAGAGATAAGTGAAATGATTAAGCAGCACATGTTGTGTTGGCAAAATAGCACTGTGGATGAAGTACTAAGGTATGCTAAATATTGTAGTGATGACATTGAGTGTAGACAACGTAAATTAAAAGAAAAGGCGATGTGGGCACAAGTAAAGGTTGCAGAAAAACAAGAAGCTCAAATGAATAATCAGACTGGTGAGGCAGGACAGACTAAATCCAAACCGAATATAGATAAAGGTAAAGGTCAAATGAGTATAGAAGAGGCCAAAAAGAAATGGCCCTGTCACAATTGCGGAAAATTAGGGCATTGGAGAAACGAGTGTAAATTTCCTCCAAAAGCTAATACGGAAAATCAATCATTAAATCCACAGGTGCAGAGTGAGGTGAGTTACCAACAGCTGCAACAACCGCAGGTAGTTACTCAACAGAGTCAGGTGGCACAACCACCTCTTCCCAAGAGTGTAAACCCCCAGAGATACAGTGCAGAGACAGGATTCTACGGAGGAGAGCAGGTAACAAAATTGCCGCGCGCAGCTGCAATATCGCAGTATTGGTTACGGCAGGATGGAAATGAATCGGATGAAAGTTTATGACGGTGCCTAAGAGAGGAGGAAGAGTGCGTGCTTGGCGCAACTCTAGAGGTAGATCAGTCAGGTCCATTTGTGGATGGAGAAGTGAATGGTGTAAATGTTACATTCCTTGTGGACACTGGAGCTACCCGTTCTACTGTTAGATCAGTGGAAATTCCAACCCTTCCTCTCTCAGGTGAATTTATCCAAGTTGTAGGTGTTTCAAACCAGCAGATTAAAGCGCCTCTTACCAAACCAGTAGAGGTGAAAGTTGGACCATTCAGAGAAATGCATCGATTTGTGGTGTGTGATTGCAGTCCTGTAAACTTGCTAGGACGCGATCTGCTTTGTAAAATGAATTGCACCATTTATTGTACCCCGGATGGTATTGCATTTCAGACACCAGATGAAGATGTTCTGTATAAAATGACAATGGCAGAACTAGAACCAGGAGTAAATGACATGTTTCCTGTGTTTGATGTAGAGAAAATCCCAATTGAATTAAAAGAAACAGTCAGATCTGATGTATGGGATTTCACAGGCGAAGACATTGGGTTAATGAGAGGAGTAGCCCCTGTAAAAATCACTGTAAGAGAAGGAACAAATTACCCAAATACTCCACAGTACAAATTAACACCAGAAATTATTGAAGGAATAACACCTGTAGTCAATAAAATGATTGAACAGGGAATTTTGAAAGAAATAATGAGTAGCCCATGTAATTCACCTATAATGGGATTGAAAAAGCCGAACGGGGCATATAGAATAGTTCAAGATCTGAGGAAAATAAATAAAATTGTTATTCCTTGTTGTCCGATTGTGCCAAACCCCGCTGTGATACTGTATCAGATTCCGCATGATGCAGAATGGTACACAGTTATTGATCTGTGCCATGCATTTTCTCTATTCCATTACATCCAGATAGCCAGCCATTATTTGCGTTCCGGTTTGGAGAGCGTATTTTGGCATGGTGCCGAATTCCTCAAGGGTATACGGAAAGCCCTCAATCTTTAATCAGATCCTAAAGAAATCATTAGAAGATTTAAGAATGCCTGAAAAATCTGTGATGGTTCAGTACATTGATGACCTGTTAGTGGCATCAAAGACCAAAGAAGCATGTGTTACCGACACAATTGCTTTATTGAACCACTTGGCAGAAGGAGGGCACAAAGTGTCTCCGTCAAAACTGCAATTTTGTCAACAGGAAGTACAATACCTAGGTCATAAGATTGAAAAAGGGATGCGAAAAGTAACAACAGAAAGAATAAAAATTATCCGAGGAATGAGAGCTCCAATGACACAGAGAGAGGTGAGAATGTTCCTTGGAATGGTTGGGTATTGCCGACAGTGGATAAGTGGATTTTCATTGATTGCAAAACCTTTACAGCGATTGACAAAAAGAGATGTTAAAGATCCGTTTGAGTTGAACGAGGAAGAAATGAAAACTTTCCAAGAACTAAAAACGAAGTTGTGTGAAGCACCGGCATTGGGAATGCCTGATTATGAAAAAGAATTTGAGCTATATTGCAGTGAGAGAGATGGATGTGCACTTTCAGTGTTAGTACAAAGGCATGGAAAAATTAAAAGACCCATTGCTTATTTTTCAGCTGTTTTGGACCCGGTAGCAAAAGCGTTGCCTGGTTGTCTGAAAGCAGTAGCTGCTACTTGTGTGAGTCTGGAACAGAGTGAAGGCATTGTGATGGGATATCCGTTAAGAGTATATGTTCCACATTCTGTTGAAATTCTTCTGACCAAAACCCAATTCATGACACATAGTCGGCTGACTAGGTATGAAAAGGTGATTTTGAGTGCAGACAATGTAACCATTGATAGATGCAGAAGTGTGAATCCTTCAACTTCACTGCCAGACGAAGAGAATGTAGGAGTTAAGGATGAAGTCGATCATAAATGTCTGGATGTACTTAAGTTTTGCACAAAGTCTCATCCAGATATTAAAGATGAGCCCTTGAAAGAATCAGATTATGTGATGTTTGTGGATGGATCGTGTCTGAGGACGAATGAAGGAGATTTAAGTGCTGCGTATGCTGTATGTACAGTAGCTGCCATAATGGAAGCATCCTGTTTGAGAGGGATACGTTCAGCCCAAGTAGCTGAGTTGATTGCTCTGATTCAGGCATGCAAACTGGGAAAGAATGTCCGAATTACGGTGATCACTGATAGACAATATGGCTTCGGAGTGGTCCACGATTTTGGACAGATCTGGTCTCAGAGAGGTTTCCTGACGTCTGCAGGGACTCCAATTAGGAACGGTGAGTTTGTGAAGAAATTGCTTGAGGCGATACAGCTGCCTAAACAGATTGCAGTGGTGAAGTGTGCCGCACACAAAAATGGGGAAGATTATATTGCTGTGGGTAACAAGTATGCGGACGAAATAGCCCAATACTGTGCCAGAAACATGGTTTCGTTAAACAGGAGGAGAGAAAAAGAAAATGTTTCATGTCCATTATTATTTACTAAAATTGTCGAAACATGGGATGAGGTAAGACAATTACAAGAAGAAGCAAATGAAGAAGAGAAAGATGGTTGGATAAAAGCAGGTTGCAGAAAGAGGGAGGAAGATGACGTTTGGGTTTATAGAGATGAAAGACCAGTTATGCCAGATAGCATGATTTCTAACATGGCACGGATGTACCATGGTCAAGCTCATATTGGTAGGGATGCCATGATTAGACTTTTCAGACAAACTTGGTACAACCCAAAATTCAGAGCTATAGCTAAGAGTCTTTGTCAAAGATGTCTTACATGCCAACAGATAAATCCAGGAGAAAAACAGTAGTGAGTCTAGGAACAATAGGACGGGAAGGAGGTCCTTTTACTAGAATGCAACTAGATTTTATTGAAATGCCCCCGAGCAATAGACTGAAGTATGTTCTTGTGGTCGATTGTTTGTTTTCTCGTTGGGTGGAAGCCTATCCGACAAGAAGGAATGATGGAGTTACTGTAGCTAAGCTCCTGCTGAGAGAATTCATTCCAAGTTATGGTTTTCCAGTAACGATTGAAACAGATAGAGGAACACATTTTCAAAATGAACTAATTCAACTGCTATGTGAAGCTCTTGACATTCAACAGAAATTACACTGTGCTTACAGACCAGAGGCTTCTGGAGTAGTGGAACAGGTGAATGGAACAATAAAGAATACGTTAGGGAAAATGTGTCAAGCCACAGGACTCAAATGGCCTGATGCCCTACCATTGGTACTGATGACTATCAGAAGCATACCTGACAGAAAAACAGGTCTAAGTCCTCATGAAATAATCATGGGACGAGCAATGAGACAAGCACATGTACCTGTCAACAAACTGCTGACTATAACTGATGATCTAGTGTTGGACTATTGTAAAGGACTAGCTGATCTGGTACATTCTGTGTCTCACCAGGTTGGAGAAGATGCGACCACTCTTGAAAGAAAACCAGCTCATGATTTGAATCCAGGAGACTGGGTACGCATAAAAGTCCACAGAAGAAGAAACTGTTTGGTTCCTCGATGGGATAAGCCACGTCAAGTGATCCTGGTAACAACAACTGCTGTCAAATGTGCTGGAGTAAAAAACTGGGTGCATGCCAGTCACACTATCAGAGTTCCAGATCCTGAAGCTCGACCTGAAAGTCGACATCTGGAGATATCTGATACCAGCTCAGCATCCGAAGCAGAACCTGAGACAAGCAGAGTTCCAGATCTTGAAGCTCGACCTGTAAGTCGACATCTGGAAGAACAAAGTACAAGTTTTACAACTGAAGAAGAACCTGAACCGATTGAAAATCCAGATTTTGAAGATCGACCTGTAAGTCGACATCTGGAAATATCAGATACCAGTTCAGCATCTGAAACAGACCAACCGGAAATTGATGAAAGACAAAGGAGAAAATTACACACTGACATTATAAACGAAGAAACTGAACCAAGAGACAGTGATAGTGAACAACCAAGTACAAGTTATGGGAAAATTCCTCCAGAAATAGTCGAACTAACTGAGGGAGATTTAGATACAGATAGAGAGATAGAGGAAGAAGCTGAAGAAACTCGAGGAGTAGTAGGGACAGATCAACATTTTGAAGAAATACAGGGAAATTTAGACTTAGACAGAAAGATTAATAAAAATTCGGAAGACAATCGAGGAGGGATAGAATCAAGCGACCCAACAGGAGAGATACAAGAAGGTTCAGATTCAGAGAATGAAACAGAGATCATAAAGTTCAAAGTTAGAGGAAGTGAAGTGAGATCTGAAGCAGAATCAGAAGAAAGTGAAGAAGAAAGAAAGCAGAGACTAGGACCAAGAAAGAGGACTTGGAGAACTGAACAAGAGGAAAAGGAAGGTGAACCAAAAAGGCCAAGAAAAGGAGACAATTGGCCCCACGAAGTCAAAAGACTGAGATACAAGATAATTAATTTGAACAGAGATGATGCGGAACAAGTAAATGAGATAACCAGTCAAAAAGGAAAACAATTGCAGAAAGCAAAAAGAGTGAAAAGACCTAATTTGAAATATAAGTCACCTGAGTGGCTATACATCGCACTGACAGACATCAAAGAAGAGGATAATACTCACGAGAGCCCAGACGAAAGCTCTAAACCAATGGGTGAGAGTGAAGTACAACAATCCTGGGGGGGCGTGGCATGGCCGGCTGCAAGATGGCCGCACTTTAGTGGGCTCTGCCGGCCAAGCAAACAAATCCGTCAAAATCCTGCAGACAACGACGCGAACGCTGCACAATACCTGCTTTTCCGGCAGCGGCTTCACCTGCGGCGTCGATCTGTGCTGCTCCCGTCCCTCTGCGGCTTGTGAGGGCCGCGATCCGCCGCCCGACTGCTGCGTTGGGCCCAGATCCCGCGACCGACGGGGCCCGGCCTCCCTGCCTTGCCGCTGGGCTGGCTACCTGGAGCTGCGGATCGCCTGAGGGGCTGCGTGGGGTCCGGACCTGCTTCGCCCGGTGAGTGCTGTTGCCGCTGGGGTTTGTTCGCGGCGGGGTTGGAGGCCCGCGGGCTGCACCACCCGGCCCGGGCCTCTCTGAGACATTGACGTCGCCTCCCTTTCCTTTTGGCGCCGGCAGAGGCGGCTCTGAGTGCCCAGGGCCTGGTGACGGGGGCGGCGGGCCCCCCGCGTCTCCCCGCTGTGACTGTCCCGGCTTGGCCTGCCCTCCCGGCTTTCCCTCGACGAGCGGTGCGGGGTGGCTGATAGCCGCCTGCTTTCCTGCGGCCCGCTCCTGTGACCCACTGGTGGCTGCATCACATCCCGCTCCTTGGGAGTGTCTGGCTTTGGGCCCTAGCTGTTGCTGCACCGAACCCTGGGCCTGATCTCCTTCGGCGCATACTGTGCCTGCGTCTGCCCAGTGCCTGCTGGTGACTACTCCTGCAATCAACCACTACTGAAGTCCTGTGGCCTGATGCAAGATTCTCGTTCCATCAGCTTGCGGTGGTGTATTCCTCCTGCGCCTCCGCTGTGTCCATAGGGACCGCTTCCGCCCATTTGCTGGGCCGCTGGACTGGCGCATCCACCTCTTTCGACGCCCTGCTGCCGCCTCACTGTGCCCGGCCTTCGCGGCGGCCGGCCGGTGCTGCTCCCCTGGTCTGGCGGGCCTGACATTTCGCCTGGGTCATTGACTGCTGCTGTGTTTCTGCGAGCTGCCTGCTGTGCGCTCGGTCGCTGTTCCTGATCCCACGGTGGTACTACTCGCCTACTTCTGCCCGCCATGGGGAAGACTGATCCTAAACAGCCCAAGATTGCCTTTGATCTGCGTAGATCGACGCGGCAGGACGGTGCGGGATCGGATGGTGGCGACCCAGCGACCACTATGGAGACAACCCCTGCGCGTGAGGATGACCTGAAGTCGATTATGCTTGATGTTAAATCCACGGTCACGGGCATCGCGGTGCAACTCGATCAACTGTCCGCTCGTTTGGACTCCGTGAAGACACGAGTAGATTCACACGATGCTCGTCTACTTCATGTGGAATCCAGGGTTTCCGACGCCGAGGACGCCGCCACTCAAGATCGGCAAAAATTATTGCAAATGGACAAAATCCTTGACATCATCCGGAACAAAAATGAAGATTTGGAGGCGCGCTCCCGGAGGAGCAACCTCCGCATCACGGGAGTACCGAATCTGCCAACATCTCCCGTATGGAGGATTACGTGGAGCAGCTCGTCCGGGACCTCTTTGGTGAAGTCCTCTCCTCCGTCTTCATTGTGGAGCGGGCGCACCGCTCCCTTGGCCCTCGTCCTGCCCCCGGTCTACCAGCTCGCCCCATCCTTGCAAAAATCCTAAATTTCAGGGACCGCGACGCCATTCTCCGCGCAGCACGAGAAAGGGGCAAAATAATTAATCAGGGTAACACACTTTCCTTTTACCCTGACTATACTCCCACTGTTCAGGCCGCCCGCCGTGAATTCCTTCCAGCAAAGCGAATCCTCCAAAAGCACGAAGTCTCGTACTCATTGGCCTACCCGGCGAGACTGAGGGTCCGGCAAGGCGCAAAAACGCTTGTTTTCCCAGATCCTAAAGACGCTCTCGCCTTTGCAAAGAAACTGGATAAATCACCTTGCTCCTCACCTACCGGCTCTCAGGCCACTGCAGCTGGCCATTTAAGTGACAATGATTGACTGGCTGAGTTTTAACTGTTAATTATTCTGTTTGCGTCACTCTGGCTTCCCCTGTTGCTGCAACCTCCCTAGCCCAGTTGCTTCCAACTATCATATTGTGACTCCTGTTGGTATTTCAATTGTATCCATCTGATCGTTGTCTGTCTTGTCTGTAGCTTGGCCACCCTGCTTCACTGCAGGGGCGTATGCTGAGCTCTGCCATGCCCTCACGGGATAATTCCCTTATCTGTCACGATTTTCCCCCTTCCAAGTTGTGGGCTCCTGGGGTGGGAATGGGTGGTATCTCAGCCTGATTGGGGGGTTGGAGTGGGTGTGGGGGGGACGGGTCTTTCGGTACTGTTTCTGGGGATAGGGTGGTGGGGTGGTTGGGTTGGGGGGTTCTGGGGTTGGAGGCCTCCTACAGGGGCTCTGTTGTTTGTTTTGGCAATGTTTCTTGCTTCCGGCTTTTGCCTGCAACGCAGCTATCACTGTGTTCTTTTACTGTCCGCACAAGATGGCCCTATTTCAGTGTTGCTCCCTGCAATGTTAGTGTTCCCTGCCAGGCCTGGCGTTGCATTGCTCCTTAGCTGGCTTTGGTCCGCCGCTCAACATTCGATATGTAATGCCATATCGCGTTGTATCACGCATGTTCCTACACTCTTACTCCTGCGCACAGCGCCCAAGGTCAACCTCATTCCCACGTTTGGGGCTAGTTGTTTTAATTCGGCTCCACGTCTTGGCAGGCCATTGTTCGTCCTTATGCACCACTGTTGGTATAGTCTTTTGCACCTGTTCCTCATAAGGTTAGCACCATCATATGCACCTACACGCGGCCATGGGCCACTCTTACCATATCCCATAATGAGACAGCATGACGGACATTAATTTCTGGACGTGGAACGTTCGCGGCCTAAACGACTTTCGTAAGGCTCGACTGGAACACGCACACCTCATCCGACACAAAGTTGACATCTGTCTGCTGCAGGAAACCCACCTACTCCCAGCATCTGCTGCCAGACTCTGTTCCAGACACTGGGGAGAATCACATTCCTCTTTCTATTCCAATTATTCCCGGGGGGTGTCTATCCTAATTCGCAGGGGACTTTCATGGCACACATCCCAGGTAATCACGGACCCCGCTGGGCGTTTCGTTATCTACACGGCTCACTTCAAGGCCATCCTCTGACGGTAGCTGCATTATATGGTCCCAATGCGGACGACCCAGAATTCTTTACTCAGATATGGCATCACATCTCCTCCCTCGGTCCTGCTGCGCTCCTTTGGGGTGGGGACTTCAATGTCACATTGTCCGCGGTGTTGGATCGCTCCGGCCCCCACGCTTCTCACCAACGTGCCACGGCGCTCCTTAACTCTATTCTTACCGAGAACTCGTTGTATGACGCCTGGCGCCACATGCACCCTGCGGCCCGGGAGGGCACATGTGTCACTGGCACACGTGGTTGTTGGTCTCGTCTGGATCTCTGGGTCACCTCTCCTGACATTCTCGCCTGGCTCAACTCTGTTGACCATATGGCGCGTACCCTCTCAGACCGGCTAAGCCTAAGGCTACCCCACTCTCATCGACGCGCTTTCTCATGGCGGCTTCCATCTAATGCACTACGAGACACTGTATTCTGTGATAAGATCCGGACCGCGATCACTAATTATTTCGAGCTCAATGAGGGCTCTGTGGACTCCCCTCCACTCTTTGGGAGGGGTTCAAAGTCGTTATCCGCGGTGAGTGTATCTCTAAGCAAGCGGGGTCTTGCGCTCCATTCGTGGCGCCCTTGGCAAATTGGAAGCAGAACTTAAATCCCTGGACTCCTCCCACGTGCTTGATCCAAACCCGGTCACACTCGCTCGCCTTCGCGAGAAACATACCCGAGTCGCCGCGGAGGCCGATAGAGAGCTCTCCTTTCTGGGTAGGGAGGCACGGGTGCGCCGCTTTGGCGAAGGGGACCGACCCGGTAAAACTTTGGCCGCCCTCCTTCGTCCGCCTCGAGCAGCATCCTACATAACAGCGCTTCAGGACGGAGGCCCCGTCAGGACTACCTCCGCTGAAGAGATCAAGACGAGATTTACTGATTTTTACACGCAACTTTATTCCTCCGGGTCTACTCCCCGCGCGAGGTCATTGACCAATATTTCGATACCCTCGAGCTGCTATGGCTCGAGCACCATCACCGGGAATACCTGGACGAGCCCTTCTCTAAAGAAGAGATACTCGCCGCCATAAATAGTATGCCGGGTGACAAGGCCCCTGGTCTGGACGGCCTGCCCGCCTCCTTCTACAAGGCTTTCGCCCCGCTACTTGTGCCACATCTGGCTGCCATGTATAATGACTCTTTCGAGAGCGGTCAGCTCCCGCCTTCACTTCGCGAGGCTATGCTAACTCTGCTGCTCAAGCCGGATAAGCCCCCCGATCTCCGAGATTCTTATCGCCCTCTGTCCCTTATAAATATGGACAATAAAATCTTTGCCAAGTTACTTGCTTCCCGTCTTCTCCCTCTCATGCCGCATATTGCCCGCCCGGATCAGTCCGGCTTCATCCCTGGCCGTGCAACATCCCATAATCTACGGACTCTTTTTTTGTCCTTCATCAGATTAACCCAACGCTTCCTGCCGTAGCCGCCTTGCTAGACGCCACCAAGGCGTTCGACACCCTGGAATGGTCCTTCCTCTTCCCTCTTCTTGCACGTCTAGGCTTTAGTCCAGTGTTTATACGAAAGATCTCGCTCCTGTATACTCTCCCTACTGCCCGGCTCCGGGTCAACGGCCTTATTACTGATCCCATCCCCATTGGACGTGGGACCCGACAGGGGTGCCTGCTTTCGCCTCTACTCTTCGCCGTCGCTATGTAGCCACTGGCGGCTAGACTTCGTCAACACCATACTCAGAAGGGCATTGGATTCGCGGCCTGCGCTCTCCTGGTCTCTATGTATGCGGACGACGTCACTTTATATGTCCGCAACCCCCAGGAAAATTTGAGTCTCCTGGTGCGTGAGGTCATCCGGTTCGGAGGCTATTCAGGTGTCCAGGTGAACTGGACTAAATCGGTCCTTTTTCCGCTCACTGATGCTACTACTCCCTTTACCCCGGACTATCCCTTCGTGTGGGCGAATGGCCCCACTCGCTATCTGGGTGTCTGGCTGAGCAGAGACGTGGACGAACTTTGGCGAGCTAACTTTGGTCGCGCGGTGGACTGGCTGGAGACGAAGATTCCTATAAGGAGCCGACTGCCCTTGTCATTGGCCGGTCGGGTGGCAGAAGTCAAGATGGTAGTTCTCCCGAAATTTTTATATTTATTCCTAAACGTGCCTCTTCCTCTCACTGCCCACTTTTTTCGCAGGGTCCGCTCTTTGATCATCTCCCTCATCTGGGCTGGCAAACAGCCTAGGATCGCTTATGACACTCTCACGCTTCCAATGGAGTGTGGCGGCCTCGGTGCCCCTAACATTAAGCTCTACGCACTATCTGCTCAGGTCAGCTTCTTGCATTTTTGGCTTCACCCCACTCCTTTTCAACCGCACGTGGCGGTCGAGGCCGATCTCGCTGCCCCATGGCCACTTTCGACGGCCCTATTCTCCCCGGCCAGACTCCGGCGCTCTGAGATAAACACAGTCGAAACTTTGCACTGGGCTTGGGAGGGCCTTCGCCGCCTCTCCAATGCCCCCATGCTCTCAGCAACAACTATGCCAATCGTTCGGCATCCGTCTTTCCCTCCTCTGCAGCCGTCTGGAATGGCCAAACGCGCCGCCTGTTTGGGGTTGACCACAGTTGCGGATCTCTACCCGGGGAACACTTTTTACTCTCTCGCGGCCGATTCCGGTCCTATGGATACTTTACTGTTCTATCAGCTACGCGCAATCTGTCGAGAACTGCATTCCACGTTTCCCCAGCCTCCTCCCTCGATGGGCACGCTGGATTTTATTTACTCGTCTTCCTCCCCTCAGAAATTGGTGACCAAACTCTACGCTCTCACGCTGACGGCCTCATCCATATCCACAGACCGCGCCCGTGCGGCGTGGAGTGCGGACCTTGGTATCGACATCCCACAGGCTGACTGGCTCTACTGTTGCAACCAGACAAAGCGTTTGTCCCCAAACTACTGCCTGCGCCTTATTCATTTTAAATATTTACACAGGCTATATTGTACTCCAGTCCAGCTGCACAAGCTGGGACTCATTCCAAGTGATAGTTGTATGCGCTGCTCTGCATCTGCGGCGGACTTCTCTCACCTTGCCTGGCTATGCCCTAGGGTCTCTGCTTATTGGCATAAGGTCTGTGCAGCCATTTCAGAGATGGTCTCCTCGCCAGTTCAGCCCACTCCCTCACTTTGTCTACTGGGATTCGTCAAATTCTGCCCGGATGCGTCGCATCGTCTTATTGCTATGCTGCTTGTCCTCGCGCGGCGTAGGGTCTCCATGTGCTGGGGTCGTAGACCTGCACCCAAGTTCGCCCAATGGCTCGAGGATGCATCGCGTTGCCAGACCATATTGTCAGAATTCTGGGACCTCATGCCAACTAGATCTCGCCCACTCGATATCTGGGGCCCCCTAGTGTCCTATCTCCTAACCCGCACTCCCCCGAGTCCGGTTGCCTCCCCAGCGCTCCCCGCCGGCTCTCTGCCCGTGGCGGCCGCTGAGGTGGGCCAATAATCGGCCTTCCCCCGCCCCTTCTTCCTTTCTGCTGGGCCTGCCCTTTCATTTAGAGATTGCGTGCCCTCTGTAAATTGCTGTCACTGGTTAGTCGAGGTAACAACGTCTGCCATGCTGCTGCTCTCTGGTGCACTGTGCTATTAATGTTTACGGTTGCCATCAGTGTTTCCGTTGTATGTGGTGCTCTGATACAACTCGAGAATGTAACCTGTTTATTTAATTTGCTCAATAAAGGTTTTTGAAGAAAAAAAAAGTACAACAATCCTGAGAACAAGAAAAGAGGGAAACTCGGACTGGACACAAAAATCTGAACGAGACAAGAAAGAGTTCTGAAAAAAACTGAAGAAAGCACCAAACGAGACAAAGTAAAAGGGTAGAGTGGCTGAGACGTCATTCTGAGGTGTGGTGACACATTTTCTGTACATATATATATATATATATATAGCCAAGTAATAGAACAGAATGGTAGACAGAGAGGCTAGAAAATCTAGATGTGAGTTTTTGCGTAGATGGTGTAGAATGTGTTTCTTTTGTACAGGTTTATTAATGTTTATCTGGCTTATTTTAGCAATAACAATTCCAATTAGGTTAGCAGTAGAGGAAACGTCCATATTAGGGAATAACACAAAAAAGGACAAAGAAGTTAACACCCAGAACATTGCGACATTAATATATAGTACCGATTTGCATAAGGATAAGTCTATAACTGACTTCTCCAAGAATGTCTTCACGAAATTATTGTATGAATATGTGGAGACAATGGATGTGAGGGATTGTTATGTTTGTATGCAATTACCTGCGTCTGTCACAGAAGGTGTGACCTATCATCACCTTCCTTTTACGTATGGGATAACATGTAGCGTGTTGGCTAGTTTATTTTATAAAACCGGTAGATTAGAATATTATTACACTGACATAAACGCTGTTTTTGCGAAAGTTCCTCTAATTCCTGAATTAAACAAGGTAAAAGAAGCAAAAATGTTTGGTGAATTCTTCTTAGAAGATAAAGATTTAACATTAGAGTATGTAGTTAAACACAATCTTACCTGTGAATTAAAGAAAGAGGAAAAAGTTTTCTTAGAGATGGTAGAAAACAGAAGAGTTAAGTTTCAAAGAAAAGTGATAGAAGAAAAGACAAAAACACCACTCTGGGCATTTGGAGAGAGAAATCATGACAAAGGAGAGACAAATGCAGCTATGACTTTGGATTGGCCTCAACAGGGAAAGTTGTGTATTAGTAGAAATAAGACCATGTATGATAATTATTTCGTAGGTTCCAGTGAATGCCGAGATACATATAAAATATTAGGAGGATGGGGATTTAAAGGGGGAAAAGATCCAATATTTCCAGGGATCTATTATATATGTGGAAACAGAGCTTATTATAGGTTGCCGGACCATTGGTATGGGTCATGTTATTTAGGTCTGGTCTTTCCAAAGATTTTTCATGTGGAGAGAGGAGAAAAATAAATACATGAAATAGGTAAAACATTAACACGTAGAAGGAGGGAAAGTTTTTCAGAAATAGTAGGTGACATTTTTAGAGCATTGATACCAGCAGTGGGTATATCTTTGAATGCATTTAAAATTCGGAAACTGTCCACAGTAGTAGATCGTTTATCAACGGATACTGCTGGAGGGTTCTTGATGGTAAATACCGAAATGGTTGCCAAGAGAGCTATGGTGTTATTTCAAAATCGACTTGCCCTTGACATTCTTTTGGCAAAAGAGGGTGGAGTCTGTGGAATGTAGAAAGTCCAACATTGTTGCACTTACATTCCAGATAAAAGTGAAAATATACAGAAGTATATAAAGAATATTACTTATTTGCACAAAGAAATTGCTCCACTGGAGGTTGAAGGTGTCTGGGAGAAACTTGGTAAGAGTTTTTCCTCAATACAAAAATGGTTTTACCGAAATAGGTGGTTCCCTTATTGGGAAAATATTAATATCAGTAACAGTAGTAATAATAGTAATGTTGTCAGCAAAATTAGCATATGTGTGCATTAAGAGGAGAAAAACACAAAATAGAATAAAAGAGAAAATGAGAAAAATAGAGAAAGAGAACGAGAAATGGGAGAAATAGAATTAGAAGAACTGAAAGAGAACATGTATAAAAGATCAAAAAGACAAGATGAGGAAGACACTGTTGTGTGAACTAATGAAAAGGCAAAATGGACAAGAAACATTTATCTAATAAATTGTGTTACATGGTTTATGTGGTGATATTAAAAATCACCAAAGGGGGGAGTTGATGGAGCAAGGTAAATAAAATAAATTTTTAACCCCCCATAATAAGGATAATAATTTAACGATATTAATTGTTTGATGAACTAACCAACAATTTGCACCCTTGGTAAACATTTACACAAATGGTAATTGCTATTTATGTGCAAAACGAACTTATTTACAATTGTAAAGTAAATTAATATTAATATAGTGATTTGCGTGCTAATTAGAGCAAAATCGCATGATTTGTGCTATGTAGTAAAATTGTATTGTGGCAAAGAATGCGGATGGTAAGTAAAAATAGCTTTAAATGTCGCTTCTGCTAGGTAACACCTAACACAGGTTCTTAGAATGACGGGTGGTAAACAGAAAGGCTTATTTTCTTTATTTTAATTATGATTGTGTTTGTTTTATGATAGTTCGTTCGGGCCTATTAGGCCAAGCTGTGAAAATGGCTGCAGAGGCAGATGAGGTCAAGCGCAGAAACAAAGATGACCTCTAAGCGGAAGAAAGCAATGGAGCTAAACCAGGTGGGTGCAGCTCGAGTCCGGAGTGAGAGATGTCAAGGTCATGACGACCTAACATGAGGAGAGTGCCAAGAAAGACTCAGCACGTACCCGTGAGAATGGAGTATGAACCAAAATGAAGTAACAATGGACTGACCAAATTGTGACCATCAAAAAGTAACATTACGGACTGTCAATTGGGACTGCATTTACCCAAAGGTCATGGGAAAGCACAATCCATTAAACCATTCTAAAACCAGTTTGAACAAGGAGGGCAATGAGGTGATTCTTGCCACCCCTCCAATGGACCAATTAGCGTGATTCTCGCCCCCAAAGATTGCAACTTTTTGTTTAGTAAGCTAGTAGTAGGGTATAAGAGGACCTACTCTTAAGTAGGAGGAGCGTTGTTCCTGCATATTTTTGAGCACTGAGCATTGATGCTGGTGAAGCTGCTGCTATTTTCTATAGGCCGTTTTTCTTTGCAGAATTATTCTTTTGAACTTTAAAATTGACTGGGAAAAGGAACGAGACCGATGCGGAAAACCTGTATGGGAGGTCCGTCGAGGAGGCCTTTAGCGGGACAGTCAGTCAGTTTTGGGAGTTCCATGCTGTGATCTTCAATTTATCTTCTTTGGTGAACCTTTTTCAATCTGCATCAAAGAGGGGTATGCATAAAATACTTTATAAAATTTATTTCTTATATGCTATTGAAATGTATTAAAATGATTAAAAAACTTGAATCTCACTCATGCACTTACGAAAATAGATAAAAATTTATACTAATTAAAACAACGAGTCTGTGGTTCTTCAGCTCAATAATAAGTGTAATAATTAACAGGTTTTAAATGTGATTGAGCTGGTCTTAATCACCATCAACTTATTCTACTAGTTGGTCCATCGACCAAAGAGCGGAATACCTTGATGTTTGGAATCGACAGGATTAAATTGATTATGTATGATGTTTGAGTTAATATTCTGTTAACTTTAATAAGGTATTCCGTTCCTCCAGCAATTCGTTCTTCTCCTTAGTAAAAGTGAATGTGATCCAGGGAACAACTGAGTGAGTGTATGGTATGCGGTGTTATGGGCCCCACCGTCTTATAGTATGGTAGATGTGAATGATTTTACCTGGATTCATGTCCAAAGGAGAAATTTATATTAGCCACGCTGGATCACTACGCACTTTGGATTGTTTCTGGTGTGTTGTTTTTGTTGCTTCTATGGTGCATTTTCCCGCCAGACGCGTGGGATTTGCAGGCCTGCCACTGGTTTTCGCTGCTGTTTGTATTGCGATCGGCTTCATCGCAGCTTTTTTGGCGTTCGTGTTTCGCATTTTTGCGGCGTGGCGTTGACTTTAACGTGGTCAGTTGACTCGTTATCTGGAGACTATCGCATGGTACCGCCGTGTTGTGAATACTTGGTTAACACGGCGTAAATTTCCCGCGATGTTGAGGGTTGCGTTAAGTAACGTTTGCGATGGTTATCACACGTTCTTGGGAATATGCCCCTAAGTGTACTGTACAGTGCAGCACACATGCAAAGCTGGAAAAGTTTCAGAAAAGACATTTCTTTTCTCAAACTTTACGCCTGTCTTGAGGAGGCGTTATTTTTGGGCATAAATGTATGTATACCTTTTTATTGGTTAGGTCTTTGCATCACAATCCATGGGTGGTTGCATGTGAACACCGATAGAACGCCTCCTTGAATCACAGAAGTTCAAATTACCACAAAGCACTATTTTGCTTTGCTTTAGGACTACTTGTGACGCAAATCAGGAGTTGGGATGGATAGTAAATCCCAAAACAACATTTTGCACAGGTTTGCATCACTGAAATGGAAACCACAAAGTGTTACTAAATCGCCCCCGCCCCGGGTTAGTTGTAATGATTACTTTTTTGCACACTTTGTGCATTTTAATGATGACCATAAATCAAAGATTTGGACTTTGATAGTGGTTTTTCATCCATGTGGCCTGAATAGAGCAGGAAACAGTTTAATGAAACATCTGCCTTAAGTGTGCGGTATAGTATGGTGTAATTTTGAAAGACAAATCTAATTTAGAGGCTCCTTATATAAGTACACTTGAGTTTTTTTATGGTCTAAATGGAAAGTGTCAGCTTTATAAACCATATAGGAAACTTCATGTGTGGCGTGAAATGGGCTTAGCGTTTTCAGGCCCTGTTAATATCCTCCTCTGCTTCTTCTCACAACCAACCCAGGACTCCCAGACATCACCGATTAGATGAACTGTAAACTGTTGATGTGAGTATGATTATAATGGCATTCTTAAAAGAGAACTTCATTGTGCATTTCTCAAATTTCCATATGTGCAGAGTGTTACAAGTACTAGTAATACTCCATCGAAGAACCATGTCATCCACCTGGACACTCATGCCAAGGGGAAGGGTGGCCTGTGGTGCAGGGAGCAGTCATCTTTCCCTAGCAGTGCGCAGCTCAGGTATGAATGAAACTACGATTTACAAATGCACAGAGGAGCAAAAGAAGTAGGTGGTCTAGGGGTGCCACTCTAGACACCTAATGGGGCGCAGAAAGGATCAAACCAAACTGCCAGCAAACAGGGCATTTGTCTATAATGTGCCAGGGAGATTTCTAGCTGAGGGGAAAAGGGAGTACTATGGCTACCTTCGACTAGGTTGAGATTAACTCTGCCCAGAGGCATGTCAGCACTGACTCCCCAGTAGTCTCAGATATAAAGACCACTAATGAAAAAAGACTGCAATCTTAAGAACTCAGTAGTGGAAAAAGGTTACAGGGTGATATATCTGTGGCAATGAACTGTGGACTTTAGTTCACTCACATGACAATTGGTCTAAGCGGTTAGTATGGTTTCTTCGGTATCAGTACATGGCTGATATGAATAAAAGGCATTAACAGGGATCATGCAGTGTTCCTGCATCAGGTATCTATTTATCAATCCGAGAATTACACTTAGGGAATGCTGCTCAATATCCATTGTTCCTAGGGCAAGAACAAAACACCTCAGACTTAACAACCCAGACTCATACTCCTAACTGCAAGTACTCAAATGCACATCCACATAGACAGAATTAAACTGCACCAGTGCTGTCAACCATTGAGAGGTGTCCTAACAATATTAATGACCCAGCCACACAACTGGGGTACCCTTTTAATCGAGAGAAGTGTGTTAATGCTGGGTGGTAGATTCCAGAACTTTCTGTTGAAATGTGAGAAAAATGCATGATTTTAGCCAAAGTTTAATATTTGCAGGAAATTCTGGGGAAGAAAACATAGAGGGATTCATGCACTTCTCACCTCCCTGGATGCCTCAGGCTGTCTAGTTTTCAGAAATGTCTGGGTTTAGTAGGTTTGCCTTGGTGGCAGCTGAGCCCAGGCGCAAATACTCCATTCACACCCGACATGAAGTCAGCATTGACTGCATTTGGGTGCAGTGTCAAACCTTTTCTCTCCCACAGAGAAAGCACAAACATATATACTAGAATAACTGTATTCAAGAAAATTGTAAGAATTATAAATGAAGTAAAATTAATTATGTAAAATAAACATGTAAATTGCAGATACCAACATTCTTGACTATGGAAAGGTAGATCCTTGTCCATATGGTGTGGCAGGCTTCATCATTGGATCGTCTCATCTAGATCTAGGGAACTTTGTTTTGTGCTGTGTGGCATTTGTATAAAGGCATAAGAGCCACAAATGTGTAGAGTTTGCAGACGCACCTGTACGTGTGGTTAGAGAGGTGTGTGTAGGTATGACCTACTTGAGTAGTGATGAGTGAAGTGATCTGTGTGCCACTCCTACATTGACTATCTGCCTTCTACCTACACGAGGTCAGAGAGAAAACAAGTCTAGGCTAGGCTTTGACTATCTTTTCATGTCTGTTTCTCACTCTGAGCCATATTGCGTGGGTGCCTAGCAAACGTTTAATAACACCTCCCAATGCCAGCCTGATTAGACTCAGAAAGTGTCTTTTTAGTGCACCCATTGCCCTAATTCCAACCCCTTCCACTGTGTTGTATTAAGTTGGGGTATGTTTGAGGATATGTTGTTGACCCATAAATAGAACACAGTGTGGGCATAACTACATTTACAATCTGGGGTAAAAATCCTGTAGCAGACTCTCCCAAGGTTCCTAAAAAGCTTTCCCTGAAAATAGAAGGCCTCGTGGTTTGGCAAATAGGACACTGAGTCAAAATATGGCAAATGTCCAGTCCAATGTTATGCCCAATGCAGTAACTGTAATGCACTTGAAATACATCTGCCATGTTTTGACAGTGGAGGAAGGTAGAAAACAGGCCACAACTTTGACCTATGTGAGTAGTGATGGGTGTAATAATCTGTGGGTCACTCCTCACTGGACCATCTGCATTCTACTAACTTGAGATCCCTATGAAAAGAAGCCTCGGCTAAGCTTTAACTATCCCTTCATGTCTAAGTCTTACTCTGAGTCCTAACTACTACTGTGTGGGTGCTAGGTGAACCTTTTCTAATGCCTTCCCTTGGCATCCTGCTTAGGCTCAGGTATACTTGGCTTTCATGTGCCTTTAGTGCACTGGCTGTGCTAAATCCAACTCTTTCCACTGCGTGGCAGTAAGATGGGGAGGTGTCCACCTATGTCCTGTGGCCCATTCTTTGGGCAGTGTGAGCATATCCGCATTTGAAAACAGGGGTAAGTATCCTGATGTAGACCTTACTAAGTGCTCTAAAAAAGCACTTCCAAAAAAACATCAAGGACCTTATGGTTTTGCAGACAGGATACTCTATCAAAAAGTGGGAGATAGCCTGTCCACTGTTACGTACAGCACGTTGTTATTGTTATTGTTAATTGATTTTTGTATAGCGCCTAATCACCGGCAGGTCTCTAAGCGCTTTTGAGAGGGTTGCCAAAGGTCGTAAGCGGATGCATGGCAGCACAGGGGGCTAGGTTAAACAGTATCCAAGGCCTCCCTGAACAGGATCGTTTTGAGCTGTTTCCTGAAAGGGAGGAGTGCCGGTTCCTTGCGCAGGTAATCGGGCAGTTGGTTCCATAGTTGTGGAAGTAAGATGGAGAAGGTTCTGCCCCCTTTAGATGCGGTATTGCACCCTGGAGTGGCCAGACGGCAGGCCTCAGAAGACCGCAATATGCGGCCCGGAACGTAGTTCTTCAGGCGTTCTTTAATGTAGGCTGGGGCTTTGCCGAAAATTGCTTTATGGGCAATGCAGAGACCCTTAAATTTTGCTCTTTGCTTGATAGGAAGCCAGTGCCATTTGCACAGCAGGGGGGGGTGGCGTGGGACCTTCTTGGCAGCCTAAAGATCAGCCTGGCTGCGTCGTTCAGTACCACCTGTAATTTATTAATACGTTTCTGGGGAAGGCCGATATATAAGGCATTGCCGTAGTCTAGTCTGGAGACGATTGTGGCCGATACAATCATTTGTAGAGAAGCAGTTGAAAGGAGGGGGACACGTTTCCGTAGCTGTCTCATGAGCCCTATACAAGTTCCAACCACTGTGGTGACTTGGTTGGCCATGGAGAGCTCGGAGTCGATCTTTATGCCCAGGCTTTTCATGGCAGATACTGGTGTGGGGGTGATACCCAGCTCCTGGGGCCAGAAGCGGTCACTCCAGGGGTTGTCTTTTGTGGGGATGACAAGGACTTCTGTTTTGTCAGGGTTGATTTTTAGTGAATTAGCTGTCATCCAATTCACTGTGAATCTGAGGATGTTTTGAGCCAGCTCCTGGGCATGGGTGGAGTCGTCAATCCGGAGGATGAGTTGGGTGTCATCCGCATAGTTGAAGACTCGGCAATCCATGTGGGCTAGAGCTGTCACCAGAGGCTGTAGGTAAATGTTGAAGAGGAGCGGGACAAAGCGGAGCCCTGAGGGATGCCGCAGGTGAGGGTGCCCCTGTCTGATACCTGCTCCCCCAGCTGGATCCTCTGGGACCGCTCTGACAGGAAGGATTCTAGCCACTGGTGTGCCGGCCCGTGAATGCCCAGGTCCGTTACTCGATCCAGCCGCTGAGTATGGTTGACCGTATCGAACGCCGCTGATAAGTCTAATAAAATCAGGGCACTTGGTTTTTTATTGTCAGCCATGATTCTGAGGTCATCGAGAACAGATAACAAAACCAGCTCCGTACTGTGATGGGCTCTAAAACCAGCTTGTCGAGCCTGGAGTAGCTGATGTTCCTCCAGAAAGGATGAAAGTGTCTTGAGGACGTGTTGTTCTACCACTTTCGCCAGGAAGGGGAGCTGGGAGATGGGCCTATAATTCTTGAGATTAGCAGCATCTGCTCCCGGTTTCTTTAACAGAGGGGTGACTCTGGCCTCCTTCAGATTGGAGGGTAAGTAGCCAGTCTCCAAGGAGTTGTTCAATAAAGCGAGGATCTGCCTTTCCAGCCCGGGAAGGGCCATTCGGAAAATCCTCGGGGGCAAGGGTCTGCCGGAGAGCCCGATTTAATGCGATTCATCAGTTGCGTCAGTGACATAGAATCCAGTTTAGGGAAAATAGTGAGTTGCTTGCAGGGGGGAGGGGTGACTAGATTCTGGCCTAGAGCGCTCTGGTTGATAGGGGTATTATCAATCTCAGAGAGGATGTCCCTGACCTTTTGAAGAAAGAAAGTCTGGAATATGTTGCAGTCTAGAGGCTCGGCTGCGGATTTTACCTCAGACTTTTGGCTGAGTTCTTTCAGTATTCTGAAATGCTCTTGTAGTACAGTAGACAAAACATCTGCCACATTTTGATGAAGCATGATGAAGTTAGCAGGCAGACCACAAGTAACCAATGTATATATATATAGTCACTGAAATTAGAAATGACATGATGGTCCAAATCCAATTTAGGACAATTAGATTATGGTACTTCTCTGGATGAGAACTTTTAGAAAGATTTTCCAAATGAGATGAACAATTGGAAAGGCATGTGCTAAATCTAAATCTGACTTATCCACTTCAGCCAGTTTCTTAGATCTTTACTTTTGTGTGGTATGAAGTGCAGCAACACATAGACCTGGATCACTTGGCCATTGTGCATAGTAATAACGGCTCTCCTGCCTCTTTCCTTGCTGAGTTAAATATCTGTTTCTGAGATATGGTTGATTCTTTTTCTCTGTTATAGGAATCAAGTCAGCAGAGTGCTCATCCTGCAACCTTGCGATGTCCTCCACAACAGCTGAAGTATAGGCTACTGCTTTTACAGCAGTAAGACTTTTAATAACAGCTAACTCAAAGTCAAGGAAGGAAATCAGTCTTCCTGGAATAGTGTGACGATAGATGATATGTATTGTACATTGCCAACTGGATCAGGAGGACAGTCAATGTCTGGTACCATGTGCAGGTTTTACGAGTCGAGTCATATGGTTGAAGTAGCTTGTCAGTTTTGTCAACTCCTCCCCTATGCTTATTATAATCAAACACACATTTGGCCTTGTGCAGTTCAGCCAACTGACACCAAACAGTCACCGAATAAGTGTTCTCATTGCAAATTGCAGTGAACTCATATACTTGCTGCCTGTCTGAGAGTTTCACAGCCATCATTTCTTTGTAATGCAACACACTGCTCTGGCATATTTTGAAATTCTCATGAACAAGCTCTTAATCGAATCCTTTGCATAACTTTGAATTGTATCACAAGCCATAGTGCCAGCGTTGGACAGCTTGCTGTTCAGCTAGACTCCTGTACTGAATTTGTCCATTTAAGAGTTATAACATTTATGAAAGTATGATTGAGCAAGTTCCTCACTCTTAGGCTGTATGCATAACCAGGGGAGCTTTCACACAACATGTACAGCTTGATTCCAAAACAAGCTTTTCTGCTTGGTATAAACTGCCTAAACAGCATCCTCACTTTGTGCAGCGTCAGTGACTTGTCAACTGCTATATTCTTTCCATGAGTATAAATCTCTGGAAACTTGGCAGCAAAATATTCCATGACAAGTTACATTTGAACAATCTGTCATGGTCTGGATGGTCCTGTTCTAATGCAGAGTTATCATTAAAATGCAGCATACGTTGCAGAATCAAAAATGATCTTTGTTCATGACAGACAGGAAGCTGGGTGTTGCCTTAACTACAAGTAGACCAGTAAGAGTGTACTGTTCTTTTGTGCAATATTCCTGTTATAAAAAGGTAAAACACCAAAAAATGTTCAACTCCAAGTGAAGTGGGAGTCCACAGGTGTGCCCACAGGTGTGCCCTAAAATGAGGTCCGATAGTGCCTCTATGCTCCCTCAGAAACTGTTCAGCACATAATTTAATTTGGGGCAAATCTCCTCCAGGAACACATTATCCACAAAAAGATGGACTAGTTAATGGGTAAAAAAGCAGAATTGATGTTGCATCCATCATCGCCAGTAAATGGGGGAACTGTAGCTGAAATCTATTAGGGGGCTGTCACCTGAGCATTCTTCCTGTGCTCTGCAGGGTACCTGCCTCTACTCTGGATTGGGCAACACTGCCACTGTCTCTGAGCTGCAGAAATTGAGCTTGCAAAGGGATATTATGACTGCCATGGCCTTGCATGTTCTTCACACTCACTGTAAGACAAGTCATCATCAGATGGAACTCCACCAACTGAAAAAATCACTTCCATATCCTGATCCCTGATCCTCTCCCTCATATACAGTCTCAGTATCAGAACCAGTCTTTGAGCTCTCCTCCATTGTTTAAGTTTGGGCTTGGGCAGCAGTCATCCAATAAAATGCCATCTCTGTTTCCTATCTAAAACCTCTTTCCTCAAATTGTGTATGCTATATGAGCTGAAAGTGAGAATGCAGTGTTATGCTGTTCAAGTGAGATTGTTGTACAAAACTAATAGTGACAGGGAAATATTTTGATCTATATAGAAAAAATGGCTTATCTGACAAGCTTTCAAATCCACCCAAAAAGTGAAAAAAGAACATAAAAGAGAAAATACAAAAATACTTCAACTTGTGACACACACATTAAGGCAAACTAAAATTTAATTCCAATAACAATTTTCCATTTTCCCTTTTCCCTTTTAAGAGGTAGTTTGGGTGGGAGGTTGGAGGACCATGGCCTGAAAGCTCTCCCAAGGGAATGAAAAATGCTGAAATGAACCTTTGTAGCATTAGGAAGTAACCTTATACTAATTTTTTAGAGGGGGGAAGGGGGCCCAATTGCTCATGTGCCAGGCCGGGCAAGAGTTTACTTGCCCGGGAAGCACAAGGCAGTGTTGTGACATAGGGTGGTGGGCATGTCACTTTTTAATGGCAGTGTATTTCCTTATGTTATGGCCTTCAGCCCTGTGGCCCTGGGATCGAGTCCACTCAGCACCATTGACATGAGAGGCATGGCTGGCCAGGTGTCAACAAATGTGTGCACCCCTCCCTCACCTGATGCTGGTATGGTTTTGGTTGGAAGAGGACGGGCTGTGGAGGAGTCCACAGTGTATTTGCCATAGTTCACAATGAGCGGAGAAGTGAGCGGAGCATTTCAAGTTGTTCTGGGCGCTGTAAAATTTTAACCTGATAGTTGACATTTTGCTCCTTGGCCTAGCCCTTTCCAATTCTTGTTTCCTCCTAACTCCATCCTTGCCTCAGAGCAGCAGGTATCCAGAGGTGTCAGTGCTGTCCACTGCCAACCCCTTTTGCAGCTGCCTTTCTGGAGTGGATACTGGCTGCACTCCCAGTCCGCTCAACTGCATTGATCTGCTGGCTACTAGTGGGAGATCTGACAGCTGACATCTCAATCAAGTAAGTTGATATTAAGGAACCAGGCTCAGCCTGAGTGAGTGACAGAGCCTGGGTGGCTAAAAGCCTTGTTTTTACATTCCCGCATGTCTTCAATGGCTTAGGCTTCGGCAGTTTCGGAAGGGCTAGGGAGGCTACTAGAGGACAGACCATGCTCTTCTCCCAACTAGCACATCCCAGAGGGTCCCCATCAGTGCAGCCTCCCGAAGTCCTGCATCCTGGTTGGTCCTCTTGCTTGGCGTCTCCAACAACATCCCTTTCACAACACACTTCAGGAGGAGCATCTCACCCTTAATGGACTCTGCTTAAGTGGGTAGGGGACAGGAAGGGTTTGGTGCTTCTGCAGCCTGGGGTCTCTGAGTGCATGCAGAATGGATGGTGAGTGGTGACTGTATGAATGCAGGGTGAATGATGTGCCTGTATGAGTTCAGGGTGAGTGATGAGAGATCACTGGTTGAGTGGTGAGACTGTATGATTGCAGGGTGAAGGGTGTGCCTATGTGAGTGGTGGGAGAGTGCTGTGACTGCAGGGTGAGTGGTGTACCTGTGTGAACACAGAGTGAGTTGTGTGGCTGTATGAGTATACTGGATGAGCGTTATGCCTTTATAAGTGCAAGGTGAGTGGTGTAAGTACAGGTTAAGTGGTGTGCTGAAATTCAACTATTAAATCTAATGCAAGAGCTTCCAGGGAAAATGCATTTCAGGCCTACAGAAATTGGCCAACATAAGAAAATAGCACACAGGCCTCACGAAATTACATATAAAATGAATGCTTTACTGAGCACTTCACACGTTACTTAGGCACATCAAATACGTAAATAATTGTCAGCAGCAAGTACGAATTCTACACGTTAATGTTTTCAGCTAAACACGTATGAATTCAACATTAATTTCTTCAAGTTACATCGAAAATATCCCTAACACGTCACCTTTCACGTTATTACTGTACAAGTTCTACTGTCCCAGGTTAATACGACAAAGATGCACCACTACAAATGAAAGAGCAAAATTTGCGATACATCACACCTTTTTTTGAAAAACAAATTTTTGCAATTTTTCTTCAGATACATGCAGAAAATGCACCATTTGCACCAATTCTTTCCTCGAATATTCTCAAGGGAGAGAACTCCACCGCTTCCTCATCATGTTTCATTCATGCTTGCTCGCTCCTCTTGCTCGCACTTTATATTCAAATCAAAGTTTTCTGCCCCCACCATTTTCAAAATTCACCAGTCGCCACTGCTTGTGGACCAAGCCATGATTCCTGGGAGAGAATCCATGGCAGTGGGGTGCCTTTGGAAACATGAGTCACTCCCTTTTTCAATATTGCCTCTCATGTTAGTATTCTGGCATGGGAGGTAGTGATCATAAACAAAATGGCTGCCACCATTTTTCTGGAGGAGCTGATTGTGGCCTTCAAGGGTAGCTGATTGCCCCTCACTTTATGTACAAAACTTTATCCCTGGGAGGTCGTCCCTTTGCCAGGGGCTGCCAACCCACTACGAACAAAAAAAGCTTCACTGGTGTCCAGTGGGAGTTCCGCCTTGGGGATAATGGCATAGATGCAATCCCTGAGCAGAACTCCATTTGGGAGAAGCACAGTTGGGAAGGGGACACTCTCTTACCAGTAGTGCTGCTCCCCTGTCTATAGGCACCCTGGGGGATATGTACAAGGAAGTGGCGGAGTGCGGCGTTAGCCTCCTTGGCTTAACGCCATGCTCCGCCACTTCTGAAACGCAAGGCTGCACCATATTTACAAGAATGTGGTGCAGCCTTGCGTTTCCCCCTGCGATGGCGCTAAGTTTAGCAACTTAGCGCCAAAGCAGGCACCCTTGCACCATAGTGCAAGGGTGTCTGCCTGCAGGGGAGGATTGTTTATGTGTAGGAAGGTGTCCCTTCCTGCACATAAACAATCCTAAAATGCCATTCTGTCACTTTCATGTGTGCTGCTTCATGCAGTACACATGAAAGTGACAAAAATGGCATTTTTTAAAAAGGCTTAACGCTGCCTTGTACATAAGGCGCAGCCCCTATCGCCACCACAACGTTGGTAAAAGTGATGTTGTGGTGGCGATAGGGGCTTGTACATATGCCCCCCTGTGTGGGGAGAGAAATATCACCGGGTGATCAGTGCAGTGCTTACCTTCTTCCGACAGCTGCGTGATCTGGTGAGTTAATAGCATCAGCGTGCTGTACGGTGCACTTACATCCGTGATGGAGGGGACAGACTTGGAAGTGGTTCCACTTCGGTCCCTGGTATTTATTTAAATGGGGGAAGCTTTTGGTGCTTCTCATGGAGGATCATACGTTTACATCTGGTCCTCCGCTTCCAAGAGGTTAATATAGTAGCCTATAGAAACGGAGGGGCATATGTACAAGGAGTTAACGTCGCCGTAGCGTCAATTTTTTGACGTTACGGCAGCTTTTTTTTTATCGCCGTATTTACAAGTTGCCACTAACTGCAGTTAGCGGCAGTTTTCTGGCGTAAACTTGAATTTTTAAGATCGCCACTTCTGTTAGCGGGACTTAACGAAAATGAGATTCAAGGTAGGCGTTCCTGTGTAAAAACTGCCACTAACCCCACTTTGTGATATTTACAAGGAATTCCATGTAAGGTTCAAAACCAAAAAAACTGTCTCTAACTGCAGTTAGAGGCAGTTTTTTAAGACCAGAAAATAGCTGGTCTTAAAAATGGTGCAAACACTTGGGGCCTCATTTCAGAAGGCTTTGGTGCTGGACAGTGCTGCAAGGAATGTTGCTGCGCTGCTCTGCCACAAAACTACAGGGCAGGAATGCGCACCATCAATAAGATAGGGCGCATTCCTTGGTCTCATTCATGAAAAGTGTTGCATCGCTGCGACAAAACAGCGTTGCAACACTTTTCACTACGTCCTTCTTGTGACACCATGGATGCACTGTATTCAATGTACTTCTCTCCATGTCGCAATTAATGACAGATACGTTTGGAATCCTGACGTATCTGTCAGCGCTAAAGTCACGCATTGCTGCAGTTGTGTCACAAGCATGACGCAACTCTAGCAATGCATGGGGTCAGCCCATCCCTGTGGCACTGCATCACCCTTGCGCGTGCCATGAGGCTGGCTTAAGGTACTGACGCAGTGGCGTCCTACAATTGTTGCAGTGAAATCTGATGGATTTCACTGCGCCACTCCTATGAGGCTTTGTTGTGTGGGAATGCCCAAACCTGCAACCATCATACCTGATGCAGGTTTAATGTGGCACAGGGCTTCACAAGGTCACGCATATGCCTAGATGCGTCACTTTGCAAATATGGCGCAACGTGGTGCAAGAATCACGCTGCTAGTACGTCAAGAAAATGACGCACCGGTGGGGTGAAACGGTCAGAAGGGGCTCATGAATAAGCCCCCCCTGTCTTTTTCCCCTACGCTGGCGCACAATGGCTGCCATGCGCCAACGCAGGCACCCTTGCGCCGTGGTGCAAGGGCGACTGTGTTGCGGAGTTGATTGATGTTGTGACTCCATCTCTTCTCGAGGCATCTGCAGGTGGGGCTGGACTAGTGGAGGGCGGGAGGGAACCAGTTGGCCTTCTAGGAGTGTTGTTTTGCGCAGTTGGAGATTCATCGGTGGAGGATGCGCGCTGCGGTGTTGGCGTCTGTAAGCGCTGGCAGAGTGGTGGTGCTGAGGGAGTTGATGGGAAATTCTTCGGGAGCCTTGATCCAGCAGGGACGGGGGGGGGACAATGATGGCGATGGTGTACGGTGGGCGTGGTGAAGGCGTGATGTAAACAATGATGGTCGGTACAGGAGAGTCCTCTGGTGTGGCTGTAGTTGAAGTTCCCGCAGGTGGAGAAGATGGGCTCAAGCGTGTGTTGGGCTATGTGGGTTGCTGTGGTGACTAGCTGCTTGAGTCCGATGTTGGCGAGGTTCCCAGAAAGGGGGGTGGTGTTCTGGTCACTGGGGTTGTCCAGGTGGAACTTGAGGTCTCCAAGTAGGATGTAGTCGGTGGATGGGAGGGCCTGGGGTGCGATGAGGTCTATAATAGCATCGGTGAATGGGGGTTCATGGCCCGGGGGGCCTGTAGATGAGGGTGTTGCATGGGGGTGGTGTTGGGGTTGGTCCGGATCTGGAAGTGGAGGTGTTCCATGGTCACCGTTGGGTCATTAGAGTGCGTGGTCAGAGGGAGTGTGCTTTTTCAGACAATGGCAATGCCTCCTCCTGGCCGCTCGGGGTGGTCCGTGCGGGTGAATTTGTAGCCGTCGTGGATGGTGATGGTGATGTCCGGTCCAGAGCAGAGGTTGGTCCAGGTTTCCGTGAAGAAGGCAATGTCTGAAGAGGTGGTATCGAGGAGGTCCCAGATTTCTGTTGCGTGTTTGTGGAGGGACCGCACGTTGAGGATGATGCAGTTGAGCTGGTCGGCTGCGCTGTTGGGTGGCAGGAGGCGCTTGTGTGCTGATGTGGCAGAAGGTGCATTTGCAGTTTCGACAGGCGCAGGGTTCAAGAGAATTCTACGGTGTTGCTAGATGGCAGGCGGTGTGGCATCCAGGGTTGATGGCAAGAAGGGTGCTGATGTCGTAACGGTGGAGTGTCCAAGAGGAAGGGTCCTTGGTGATGGGCGCAGTCCAGGGGCAGACGGACGTAGACGGGTTTGCCTTTAGAGCACCAGTGGTACGCCCACTGCACATGGCCGCACAACGGCCGCCGTTATGTAGTGCTGCGAGGGGGACTGGACAGCTGGGAGGCGGAAACTGCAGGAAAGGACACTGAAGGGGGCGGGGACGCGGGGGGAGCGGGGGTTGTAAATTTTTTTTTTTTAAATTCTTACCTCGAGGCCGGGTCCCACGTCTTCTGTGCTCCTGCTCTCCTGAGTCTGCATCCAGGAAGCAGGCAGCCACGCTCCCTCCCCTAAGCCAATCACAACGCTGCAATGCGGCGTTGTGATTGTTCTTGAGCGCCGTGACTAGACGTTCAGCCAGGGGCTGGAGGGGTGGGCATGTTCTCCATGCAGCCTGCATTGCAAACAGGGATGTGCGCATGACTGCTTTGGGCGGCCTGAGAGGGCCGACCAAACAGTCATTGTGCACTTGAGTGGGCATACCACTCCGCCCCTGCCCTGCTCCGTGAGTAGAGCAGCCCCACTCACCCTCCCGCCTGCAAAGGAAACATAGCATGAGTACATCAGAAAGTTATCATCATGTTACGTTTCCTCTTCTTGCACTGCTTGAAACCAGTGGGGTGATGCTCTTCCGCCATTGCGGGCGAGCCGCCACTGGGGCTGCATCACCCACAGGTGCTAGGCCTGGGCCCGACTCAACCCCTGGGCCTCCTCCGCTACGTGTACCACCTTCTCCTCACCTGGACATTGACACTGTGGCGCAATCCGCTGCACTCTCTCCAAATCTGTGACTCAGCCAGCAAGAGCCTCAGCCAGGTGGGATTTCACAAGCCTGGGTACAGCAGTCTCTGCAAAGTCCGCTGGGGAACCTCCCGATGCAGGTGATGCAACAGGGCCCCCTTAGGCGTGAAGTTGCAGCGCTCCCGCCACACAAGTTCGGCGCAGCTCAGGGACCTCACCCTCCACAGCGTCCGGCCAACGCAACATCCTCCGGCTTGGGATGCAGAGAGGCGCGGCCCACCATTGGTAATCTCCATTCACCCCAGTGTAGTGGTGATGCCTGGTATGCAATGCAGACCTACCCAAGTTGGTGCGCAGGTGCGCCGCTACCGTTCATGGCTCCAAGGGGCACCAGGCGGTCTTCTCACACAGGTCAGCAACGTGTCTCCATGCGACCTGTCAGACTTCACCACCAGGTAAGGGCGATCGCCTACACCTCAATGTCAACGGCCACAGCCCAGCAACTCCACAGCACCTCCGTATCCCACTCCGGGTCCCAGACACAAGCCCAGTGAGGCCCCCAGGCCCCGGGGACTGCCCTCGCTTTCAAGGTTTTGGATGCCATGGTGTTGCAAGGAGTGCGCAATGATAAGTGATGCATCACTGGTTTTACCCAGCGATGCACCTCTTTTCATGATTGTAGCCCTGAATTTCCTCTTCCCCTGGGACTCTGACTGGTCATCCTGGCTGTTAGGGTGTTTGGGGGGATTGTTGATCTGTGCTGCACTTGGCCCTGGCTGCTCCATTCAGCATTCCATTGGTTTTATTTCCTTTTTTCATTGGATGTGGACTTGTAGGCTATTTTTGCCTCTAGAGGCAAAAAAAGTTACGTTGGGTTGACTAACGTGAGTTTTTTTTGCCGCTAATGGGCCTTTCGTCAGTTTTTGCCCGCTAATGTCAGAATTTGTATCGCCTTCACGCTAGTGTTAGCGGCAGTTTTCACCGCGGCTATGTAGCGACATAATGTGAATACATCGCTAACAGGGGGATAGTTTTTGGTGATAGGCCGTGTTAAGGAAACTGCGGCTAACCAGCGTTTGCGTTAGTTAGAGGCAGTTCTTGTACATGTACCCCAGAATTTCTACGCACCTGTTTTTGCATGGGTTACCACATTAAAGCCAAACCTATTATCTCTGCCAAAGCTTGCCAATGTTTTTTAGAACTGAACCTAAAGGCCCTTTGCAATATTTTGTATTGTTTTACTTCTATGGTTTATTTCTATATGGATTCCCCGATTTCTTCACTTTAACTTCTGCCTTGAATTTCACACAAATGTGCACTTGTTCCAGATTATGCTTTCGGGCTACTTTTGTTTTTTATCTGTTAAAGTTTTATAACCTGGAATCCTAATCTTGTTTCTAAAACATAGGGGCAGATTCACAAGAACTGGTGCATCCCTGCATATTAGCAGGGATGCGCCAGTTCATTTGCGACACGTAAAAAAACCCTTGCGCCACCATGGATGCGCCACATTTACAATGCGGCGCACCGTGGCGCAAAGATAGACAGATGCGTGACGCATCTATTTGGCGTAAGGGCAGCGCATTGCCAGAGTCGTGTCGCAAGTACGACGCAACTCCAGCAATGGTTAGGAATGCCTATTCCTAACATGCTGCGTCACTCCTTACGCCTGCTTCAAGCAGGCGCAAGGTTTTGACACAGTGGGGTCGTAAAAGTGACTCAGTGAAATCTTGTACATTTCACTGCGTCACTTTTACGAGGCTTTCCTGCGTGGGAACGCCCACCCTGCATACATTATACCTGACGCAGGTATAATGTAGCGCAGGGCTTTACAACGTGACACATCTCCCTGCTTGACATTTAGGTGAGTGAGAAAATCTTTAAATTCCCAGCTATTGAAAGGTGGGCCATTGTCAGATTTCAAAATTGAAGGAACACCCCATGTTGCAAAAAGACTTTCTAATCTTTTAATGACTATGTCATGAGTAGCTGACAACAGATCTTCCACAAAGGGAAAACTGGAGTATTCATCAACAATTACTAGTAGAAGATGTCCATTGTCAAGGGTTCCAAAGAATTAAATTGCAGTCTTCTCCCATGCATGCTATGGAAGATCAGACATGCTTAACGGATGCAGGGTTGTTTTGGATGACATGGAGTTGCACAAATGACATGTCCTTCATTCTTTTTCAACTCTTTCATCAAGACGAAGGAACCACACTTAGGGGTAAATTTACAAGCCCCTATCGCCATCACAACGTCATTTTTCAGGACGTTGTGGTGGTGATAGGGGCTTCGCCTTATTTACAAGGCAGCGTTAAGCCACTTAACGTGGCTTAACACTGCCTTGTAAATAAGGCCCCCTTTCACGCAATACTTAGCGTGAAAGGGGAGGGCAATGGGTATTGCTGTGGGCGTTCCACCGCAACGCCCATTGATTTTGACTCTGCCCCATATTTACAAGGGCAGCACACATGGAAACAGCAAAACACTAATGATTGTTTATGTGCAGTAAGGTGTCCCTTCCTCCACATAAACAATCATGCGTGCTGCATTAAGTTACAAAACGCCATTTAAAGATTGTTTATGTTCAGGAAGAGACACCTTCCTGCACATCACTCCCCTCAACGCAGGCACCCTTGCGCTATGGTGCAGGGATGCCTGCGTTGGCGCTAAGCAGCTAAATTTAGTGCCAGAGCAGGGAAAAACGCAAGGCTGTACCATATTCTTGTAAATATGGTGCAGCCCTGCGTTTTTAAAGTTACGGAGCGTGTCGTTAGCCTTCTCCGCTTTCTTGTAAATATGCCCCTTGCTCCTGTAGGGCTCGTTTAGCAACTCCACGATGTCCCTCATGTGCCAGTTCAATAACTTGTTGTCTCAGACTCTTAGGTATGACAATTCTCGACCCTCGTAAGATAATGCCTTTTGGGGTAACTGAAAGTTCTTCCTGCACATTTTTTAATTTGGGTTTTCAAAGTCATCATGAAGAGGTTGAGTATGTTTCCGCCATGATTGATGTGTAATAATGTCTTTGTGTAATAGCAAATCTCTGTCAGTGCTCATGGCAGCAATGATTTGTTTCACTGATATGTCAGCAGGAGTACTGAATTTTACGATGAAGTTAACATAAGCATCAGCCGCTTTAGAAGTAGTGCCATGACACGGTATTGGTACATGTGAGAAGTAGTCAGCAGGGTTTTGATCTTTACCTGGAGAAAGCACAATCGTATAATCATACTCCTGCAATCACAACACCCACCTCTCAATGCGAGGGGTCTTCTTGGCATTAGGATTTCTGAAAATGGTGAGCAATGCTTGGTGGTTGGTGAAAACCATGAAATGTTTTCCATACAGGAACACATGAAAATGCTCACAAGCCCACACCACAGCGAGGCTTTCTTTTTCAGGTTGTGGATAAGCACGTTCTGTTGGTGACAAACTCCTGCTAGCATAAGCCACAATGTGTCTTGGTGCATTAGGATGTACATTGTGCTGGGCAAGTATGGCACCTAACCCCATTAGGCTGGCAACAACAACAATCTCCGTTTGTAGTTTCAGATCAAAATACCCCATTTTAGTGGCATTTTCAATTGCATTTTTGATTTTCTTGAAGCTTTGTTCACATTCACATGACCATCGAAATAGAACATTTTGTTTCATTCAGTTTCTAAATGGGGCACTTACAGTGGCAAAGTCACGTACATACCTTGAACAGGAACTGGCCATGCCAAGGAAGGATCACAGCATAGTTACATCTTGTGGAGGAGAAGTGGATGACAAAGCTTGCACTTTATTTGGATCTAGAGTCATTCCCCCATCAGAAAAGATATAAATAAAGAACTTGAGTTTTGTTTTATGAAACTTACACTTTGATGCATTTAAAGGGAGACCTGCATCAGCAAGTATATGACACACTTGTGTAAGAGCTTTATCAAGTTCCTTTCGTGTGGCCCCAAAAACCAATATGTCATCACTGTAATTAAAGTGTTACAGCAAACAAATGATGGACGGAATGCTGACAATGCAAACATTCTCCCCCAGTCAAAAGATCTGGGTTAAATCCATCGTTCTTTTGCCCACTACGCCACCCCAGTTTGGACCCAGCCATATGCAAATAAGTCTTGACCCTGTGCCCCATGGGAACAGTCCAGACCGAACTGCCAGGCCAGGTCCTCCCTGGACCGGAAACAAGCATCCTGCGACCGGTTTCAGGATATGTCACCCTTCTTCAGCCAGGCTAGCTTGAATCCAGTGGCACAGTGAGCAAGGGACCCACGTCTGGGCATACCCATCCCACTTAGGGCGAAAAGTGTTACAGCAAACAAATGATGGACGGAATGCTGATAATGCAAACATTCTCCCCCAGTCAAAAGATCTGGGTTAAATCCATCGTCCATCAACTGTTGTTTTTGCATTTGTCACACCGAGTGGGACGGGTATGCCCAGACGTGGGTCCCGTGCTCTCCATGCCACTGGAATCAAGCTATCCTGGCTGAAGAGGGGTGAAACCCCGAAACCGGTCCTAGGATGCTTGTTTCCAGTCCAGGGAGGACATGGCTTGGCAGTTCGGGCTGGACTGTTCCCATGAGGCACAGGGTCAAGACTGATTTGCATATGGCTGGGTTCAACCTGGAATGGCATGGTGAGCAAAAAAACGATGGATTTAGGCCCAGATCTCTGTACTGGGGTGAATGTATGACATTGTTCTGCATTCTGTCCATCAACTGTTGTTTTTGCATTTGTCACCCCGAGTGGGACGGGTATGCCCAGACGTGGGTCCTATGCTCTCCATGCCACTGGAATCAAGCTATCCCGGCTGAAGAGGGGTGAAACCCCGAAACTGGTCCTAGGATGCTTGTTTCCAGTCTAGGGAGGACCTGGCATGGCAGTTCGGGCTGGACTGTTCCCATGAGGAACAGGGTCAGGACTGATTTGCATATGGCTGGGTTCAAACTGGAATGGCATAGTGAGCAAAAAAAGGATGGATTTAGGCCCAGATCTCTGTACTGGGGTGAATGTATGACATTGTTCTGCATTCTGTCCATCAACTGTTGTTTTTGCATTTGTCACCCCGAGTGGGACGGGTATGCCCAGACGTGGGTCCTGTGCTCTCCATGCCACTGGAATCAAGCTATCCTGGCTGAAGAGCGGTGAAACCCCGAAACCGGTCCTAGGATGCTTGTTTCCAGTCCAGGGAGGACCTGGCTTGGCAGTTCGGGCTGGACTGTTCCCATGAGGCACAGGGTCAAGACTTATTTGCATATGGCTGGGTTCAAACTGGAATGGCATGGTGAGCAAAAAAAGGATGCATTTAGGCCCAGATCTCTGTACTGGGGTGAATGTATGACATTGTTCTGCATTCTGTCCATCAACTGTTGTTTTTGCATTTGTCACCCCGAGTGGGACGGGTATGCCAGACGTGGGTCCCGTGCTCTCCATGCCACTGGAATCAAGCTATCCTGGCTGAAGAGGGTGAAACCCCGAAACCGGTCCTAGGATGCTTGTTTCCAGTCCAGGGAGGACCTGGCTTGGCAGTTCGGGCTGGACTGGTCCCATGAGGCACAGGGTCAAGACTGATTTGCATATGGCTGGGTTCAAACTGGAATGGCATGGTGAGCAAAAAACGATGGATTTAGGCCCAGATCTCTGTACTGGGGCGAATGTATGACATTGTTCTGCATTCTGTCCATCAACTGTTGTTTTTGCATTTGTCACCCCGAGTGGGACGGGTATGCCCAGACGTGGGTCCCGTGCTCTCCATGCCACTGGAATCAAGCTATCCTGGCTGAAGAGGGGTGAAACCCCGAAACCGGTCCTAGGATGCTTGTTTCCAGTCCAGGGAGGACCTGGCTTGGCAGTTCGGGCTGGACTGTTCCCATGAGGCACAGGGTCAAGTCTGATTTGCATATGGCTGGGTTCAAACTGGAATGGCATGGTGAGCAAAAAACGATGGATTTAGGCCCAGATCTCTGTACTGTGGTGAATGTATGACATTGTTCTGCATTCTGTCCATCAACTGTTGTTTTTGCATTTGTCACCCCGAGTGGGACGGGTATGCCCAGACGTGGGTCCCGTGCTCTCCATGCCACTGGAATCAAGCTATCCTGGCTGAAGAGGGGTGAAACCCCGAAACCGGTCCTATGATGCTTGTTTCCAGTCCAGGGAGGACCTTGCTTGGCAGTTTGGGCTGGACTGTTCCCATGAGGCACAGGGTCAAGACCGATTTACTTATGGCTGGGTTCAAACTGGAATGGCATGGTGAGCAAAAAAAACGATGGATTTAGGCCCAGATCTCTGTACTGGGGTGAATGTATGACATTGTTCTGCATTCTGTCCATCAACTGTTGTTTTTGCATTTGTCACCCCGAGTGGGACGGGTATGCCCAGACGTGGGTCTCGTGCTCTCCATGCCACTGGAATCAAGTTATCCTGGCTGAAGAGGGGTGAAACCACGAAACCGGTCCTAGGATGCTTGTTTCCAGTCCAGGGAGGACCTGGCTTGGCAGTTTGGGCTGGACTGTTCCCATGAGGCACAGGGTCAAGACCGATTTACATATGGCTGGGTTCAAACTGGAATGGCATGGTGAGCAAAAAAACGATGGATTTAGGCCCAGATCTCTGTACTGGGGTGAATGTATGACATTGTTCTGCATTCTGTCCATCAACTGTTGTTTTTGCATTTGTCACCCCGAGTGGGATGGGTATTCCCAGACGTGGGTCCCGTGCTCTCCATGCCACTGGAATCAAGCTATCCTGGCTGAAGAGGGGTGAAACCCCGAAACCGGTCCTAGGATGCTTGTTTCCAGTCCAGGGAGGACCTGGCTTGGCAGTTCGGGCTGGACTGTTCCCATGAGGCACAGGGTCAAGACCGATTTACATATGGCTGGGTTCAAACTGGAATGGCATGGTGAGCAAAAAAACGATGGATTTAGGCCCAGATCTCTGTACTGGGGTGAATGTATGACATTGTTCTGCATTCTGTCCATCAACTGTTGTTTTTGCATTTATCACTGTAATTAAAAGCATTTGTGACTGGATGTATTATGCGACGAATGACATTCCTAAATAGTTCATCAGCTGATGACACTCCGAAACTAAGTGCAAACCCGATCTATGACGGATGCACGTGTGGCCTGTACAATTCGTGATTAAATCGAGAGTTGTCATATGCCGACACCACCCCTAGGACTGCAGAGGGAGTGTCCGACTAACTGAAACTAAACACAGTTATGTGGTGAGCCATTTTTGACCTGATAGCCACCGTATGTCTCTTGATTCCCATTCTTGTATATCGCCATCCGTATATAATTCACGAGCAGACTGATTTATTTTGCTTTGCTCAAGGGTCTTCAGTCCACATCAGAATACTTTCTCCTGAAGATGGTCTTATAGATGCAAGCGTAAACAAGACCGAAACGTCGACATTTAACCCCATTTTCATTTGTAAAGTTTTCTTCGGAAATTGTTCATTGTATTTTCAATGATGTTTTCCTTATGTAAGAGTTTTAGAAATGGGTTATAACAAAGTGTCCTGAGAAAATATCTACTGTGGAATAATCTGTCTCAGCCACTTTTGTACTCATGTGAATTGTATTTTGTACCCCCTTTTTTTGCAATAGAATCTTCTGCATAAATGTGTACACTATAAGTATTCACCTGTTTTCTGTAATTTTTGTTTCCTCAGTTGCTGATATATTCGTTTTGAATTGATTCAATTAATTTTGTGAATTTATTTGTTAAAAGCCACCAATGAGGGCTTTAGAAATTGTCGTTTAAGTACATAAGCTTTGTTCTCAAAAGAACCCCTTGTAGGCACCTTTACCTAATATTGAATTCATGTTACCCAAGCCTCCGATGGTTTATTGGGTTGCCCATTTTTTTGTTTGGTACTCCGAAACTTAGGGCCTGATTTCGGTCTCGGCGGACAGGTTACTCCGTCACAACGGTGACGGATAACCCGTCCTCCAAAATATAAATCCCATAGGATATATTGAGATTTATATTTCGGTGGACGAGTTATGCGTCACCATTGTGACAGAGTAACCCGTCCACCGAGATCTAAATCAGCCCCTAAGTCTTTTATATCTAAATAAACCAACCAACATGAGTTGAAAAAGTAATAATGTACCTGCAATTTTCTGCCAGTTCGAGTTGGTGATACCCTTTGTTCAAATCAAGGCGGGAAAAGACTTTTGCTCCATTGAGCTGCGTAATCATGCCAGTTACGTGCGGACCTGGATGTCGTTCTTTTTCAATCACTTTGTTAGCTTGTTGCATATCAACGCAGATGTGCATAGTTCTTCCACTATCCTTCTTCAGCACTACCACTATGGGTAATACCTATGGCATCGGACCAGTGGATCACTCAATAATGTCATGTTTTAATAGTGTCTCAAGTTCTTTTCCAACAGCCTCTTGTAAATGAAACGCAATTCGACGATTTCGTTGAGCAACAGGATGGATGTCCTCATTTATGTGAAGTTGGACTTTCATTGTCTTAAATCTTCCTGGAATTGAAGAAAGAAACCCCTAGTCAATTAACAATGTCTGACAATGACTAGACTATTATACCATGTAACATGATATTATGAACTCAGTGTAACCACACAGATAGATTTTCATTACAACATTTTCATTTCTTTATTTCAAAATCATTAAAAAGTATTGTAGACCATGATTCATAAACATGATACAATGAATACATCTATTTACATAAGATACACACATGGATGTATCACAAACAGTGGACAAAAACAATTACAAAACAAACATGTGCCTACTATACGTCTACAATGGTACATGATATTAAGACAACGGATATGTAAATAAACATGTGGCATGAACAGAATCTTCTACGCGCGTGTGATTTTGGGACAGTGTCCAAATGAATTTCACACTTTGACTTGTCAATCTCGCTTCGGCCGGCATTCTTCCTTGTAAGAAGCTAATCCTACATGCCAACGTTGTCCAGTGGTCGACATTGATATTGCAAACCCATCTTCCTCACTGTTGCTTGACAATGGTGGTGACAAACTTTTAGATGAGGAATTTGACAACAATTAACGTCATTTAGTTTCTATTTGCCTCAACTTTGTGGCATCCATCTTCTTTTGTCGAGGTGACGCACTTGATCTTTCCCTCTATTTGCAAACCGTTATAAAATAGTTCGCTATCCCGCAACCTTTGCATATCTGTCCAATGGCGGGACATTTACCTTCATGTGGAAAGGAAAATCCAAATCCAAAACACAACTTCTTTTTCTTTGGTGACATTATTGTGTGGCCTTCTACCTTGTGTTTCAGCTTACTTTTCATACTTAGCGCTGATTCATTTTGGGTCATTCTGGCCTCCATGTTAGCGGCTTGTCTGTCAGCTCTTTCTTCCGCTCTAGCAGGCATGAGTACTCACTCCAAGCTGAGTGTCTCTTTAACATTCGTCGTCTGAAGGAATCGGAGAGACAACCATCTATTACTCTGAGACGCATGGTCTCTTCATCGTTGAACTTGTTGAACTTGCAATGCTTGATGAGCAAATCAAGGCTTTCTACAAACTCACCCATATTTTCACCAGCTTTCTGCCTTTCTTGACTGAAAATGTACCTTTCATAGTCAACATTTGGCATTGGATTGAATTTGGCGTTCATCTCTTCTTTTATTTGATGGTACGTCACTTCATCACTGTGTGGTATTTTCTTTATCACTTCTTTTACTCCTTCACCTGCCAAATTCTTTTTCTAACTTGCTTCTTCCAGCGCATCAATGAAACATTGAATGATCCAATCCAGGCAGTCCATCTGTCACCAATATTCAGCTTTTTGGCAGTATTTAAGGGAGGCGGTGGTTTTAGGAATGCAGCAGCATCATAACCTGTGGAACTTTCAACTGTTAAGAGCTGAGCCCGCTCCGGCAGCGTCAGCTGCCCACTTGACCGGCACCTTCGTTAAGCACTGGCCGTGTGCTAATATTTGGGTCCCCACATCTTCTGTCTGGTTGTGAGGCGCTGTCTTCCTCTTTGGCGGTGAGTAGCAGCTTGGAGGCAGATTTACGAGCCCCCTGCGCCACCAGTACGTCACTTTTCGTGACGTACTGGTGGCGCAGGGGGCTGCTCCATATTTACAAGGAGAGGAAAAGCCACCCTGCATGACTTTTCCTCTCCTTGTAAATACGGCCCCTTCACACGCAGCACTTTGCGGTGAAGGGGCGTTCTATGGGTGTTGCTGTGGTGTTCCCACGCAACACTCATGGAACAAGACACATCTCCAGAATTACGAGAAATCGTAACTCTGGAGATGCGTCTGAAAGCTACGCCACCCTAGAGGTGGCGTAGCGAGGCGCACCGAGGAGAAATGTTTTAATTTCTCCTCGTTTTTTCCTCTTTCAATGCGTGCTGCAGCACGCATTGAAAGAGGCAAATGGTTGTAGTGATTGTTTTTGTGCAGGAAGGTTCCCCTTCCTGCACAAAAACAATCTCCCCACGACGCAGGCATCCTTGCACCATGGTGCAAGGGTGCCTGCGCCGGCGCATGGCTGCAGTTTGTGCGCCAGCGCAGGGGGAAGCACAAGGATGCGACATATTCTTGTAAATATGTCGCATCCCTGTGCTTCAAAACTAACGCAGCGCAGCAAAATGACTTGCTGTACCCCGCTGCGTTAGTTCAACGTAAATCTGCCCCGTTGTTTCTTGCACTGGGTCTTCACCACTCTCACCTCTTTGCATTGTACCTGGTTTCTCTGTGTTTATCTGCTTCTACTCACAGCCTTCTCTTGCACCTGGCTGTTGCTGCTCATTGCACTTTCCGTACTTGGTCATCACTGCCTTTAGCTTTTCTTTGTGTCAGAAAAGTTTCTGCTTTTAGCACTTCTTTCTATTCGGCGATCACTGCCTTTGGAGCTTCTCTGTACCTGGTTGTAGCTGCCTTTAGCATTGTCAAACTGTATGAATGACGGCTCTGTGTTTGGCTGTGGCACAGTACTCCTTGTCTTGTCTTTACCACCAAACTTCTAGCCGACGACAAACAAACTTTCTGTAAGGCCTTCACTTTCTTTGCAGGCTTTGTAATGGCTGGAGTGGTGTTTTGACTCTGCATACGCAAGCTGTTGATTTTTCATTTAGACTGAGGCACACTTGGCATGCACAAGCAGTTTGCTGAACCACAGCAAACTCTCCAGAAGAGCTCTCTCGAGTCTTCCAGTTGCGGAGTTCATGTAATCCCCTATCTCATCGCCAGTTGTAGCTTGGTATTACATATCTTTATTATTCCGAGTGTTACCGTTAACTGAACATACTACGTCATGAAGTTTCTTAACCACACCCAATCTCTTGTCACTAGTCTACAGAGGCTGTTAGGGACCAGAGGGGTCCCGCTATCTCTGACACACACACACAACACTACAGTGCACTTCAATGTTTTCTTTTGGTCATCTTTTCAGTATGAAGTGCTATTTCAGTTGTGTTGTGTGCCCAGTGATTCCACCTTTTTATTGAATTTTTATTGGATTCCTACTCTTGTTTTGCTATTGCTCGTGACAACATTTTCTGTAGTTAGTTATGCTTTAAAAATTAGCAGGAGCTTTGTTTGATGTTTGTCTGGGGTCCATACAACCGTCTATTTTGCATGGTGGTTTGGAGGTGGTCCTCTTTTCCTGCAATTCAGGTTTCTCAGATTTTTCCATTCTGTGTGGTATAAATCAAAGTTGCAATGATTTACTTTAAACATCTGTTGCATATGTGTTTGTTTTCTCGGGATGAGACCAAGTGGGGACTGGGGCTGTTCCCTTCTACTGTTCCCCAGGAAGATCCTCCTCGCTGACACTGGAGCTTTGTTCTTGCTATAATTCTTATTCTCTTCAATAAGGGATCCTCTATCACAAATGATGGGTTGCACTTCAAACATGTTGGCTTTATGCCTCAGGGTGATTTGCTGTGTCGACCCATGGCACGATACATTTTTGATTCAGAGGATTTCCCTGTCTCTTCCCAGTCTTTTTCTTTTGGGCTCTTTTCAGTGCACAACTCAGGGATCTCTTTCTCAGGGTTTGACCTTGTTATTGGGATAGTTGCTTTTCAGGATCCATCTCACAGTTTGGCTGACATACATTGTTTTCCTTTATCACTGTTGGTGTATGTCATTAGGGATGATTCTCAACCCTTTCTTGTCATTTGCAGTACTTTGCATGTGTTCTGTTTGTTAACAAGTATATTTCTCGGCCCGTGTGTTAGGGACTTTGCTCTCTTTGTGGGAGTCACATTTCCTATTTATCTGTGGAGGCTGAGGTTAGTGCACTACTTGGTATATAATTTGTGGGTACAGTGACAAGGAAGAAGGACGATGCAGTAATCTCTCTATGTCATATCGGTGATCTTCATTGCTCAGAGTCCAAGTCTTCCTTTCCATTATCCTATGATTCCCTCAGTTCTCCAAGGCGAATTTTGTTATCTCCCAGATAGCATGCTGCTTGGCAGTGAACACGAAGAAAAAAAATCCAAAATACTTTTTGGTAGAGTTATTTCTTTTTCCAAGGGCAAAGGTCCTCCTAGGTGAGGACTCCTCGCCTTCTCTATGGAGGGTGACAAAGAAGACTTGGACTAGGAATCAAGCAATCAGACATTACTGGCCCATATTTTATGGCAGATTTCATGCTTTCGGAAGGGGTCCCTCCAATAAATTTAAGAGACACATCACTGTTAGCACAAAAATCTGTTGTTTCTTGATATCAATGTTTTACCTTATGAGCGATTTTCTCTATAAAAGAGTCTGCATTTATCTTATTTTTAAATTTTTTAGATGCCTTATGTTGTCCTCCATGTTGTGATCTGCCATCAGCCCAGAAAACACGAAGCAAGATCAGAGTATGGCAAGAAGTGAGGTACACAGAGGCATTAGAACAATAGGGTTAAATAAAATATTGAATTTTCCTTTACAAGTTTACATATCTGGAAATCCTGCTGTCCCCACCCCACAGTCCACTTGGTGACCCCCTCTCTGTTTTCTTTTTGATTTTGAATCCTTATATTACCATTGGTCCTCATATTACTTATATTAAAACTACAATCTTTAATAAAAGTACTACTACTGGTACTAGATTTAATGACTTTACTATTACTTTTATTACTATTTGTTGATGGGTAACTTAAAAATGAAGAAAAAGACAAACTTCTCTTGGCAATGTAAAAACAGCTGTTTAATGTCACGGCAGGGAGAGCGACCGTCTTCACACAAGTAAACAGCCGGTCTCAATTTGCTGCTTCACAGGCAGCTATTTTTATATACAGGTAGACAATGCTGGATACAAAAGTTCAAACAATGAAGTACTAGGCAGTTACACATTGATACACATTAGTTATGGAAAAACATGAGGTCACCTATGACCCTAGACTTTAACTTAATTCTCTACACATCTTTATTGCAGTTCTAATAATGCCTAACAAGCTGAGGGGCATATTTACAAGCCCCTATCACCAGAGGAACGTCACATTTATTGACGTTCCTGTGGCGACAGGGGCTTCGCCTTATTCACAAGGCAGCGTTAAGCTACTTAACATGGCTTAAGGCTGCCTTGTGAATAAGGCACCCTTTCACACTATACTTTTTTTCTGCAAATGTTTTTATTAAGTTTTTCAATATGAACAATACAAACATAACATTGCAGCAGAAGTACAAATATTTCATACAATCGCATTTGAGTGTGTGTGTTGTGGATAGTTTCTAAGGTGGTGAGGCTCAGTGCCAACTCTCTATCCCAGGGTGTGAAACATAAAGTGGTAGTGTCCGCCGGTCTCCCCCTCCTGACCTCCCCACGTCATGTGGCGATGTGTTGTCAACGGAAGGGAGAGGAGGCACCCAGTCACCACAACCAGTCACCACAACCATACCCGTCACCATGTTTATTCAAGTGTATCATCATCAGAACCATTTTGGCCCACCAATCGGGTGTCACCCGGTAGCCCCTGTGAGCCAGCTGACTCACTCCGGTCATGTTCCCCATCAGTACTGGCACCTCCCTCCTCACCTCTACCGTCTGAGTTCTCCCCTTCATCCTGCCCCTGTAGTGTGGCTGAATAAGGAGGCGAAGACGAAATTGTAGTTTTCCAGACAATAAGAGAAAGTTTATTGTCAATTACAGGACCCACGACTGGCCTGGACAGGAGCTAGGCAATAAGTGCCTTGGGAGCTCCACATTTCAGAATACCAAACATGACGTGGGGTAGCTTACATGTTAAACATTCCTTAAAGTTACATTGTTAACAATTTCATACATAACTCACTTACCACACATCCCCCTTTTTATATATAAAAAACATAAGACATTTTAAATACATTTCAATACATAGAGTTACTGAGTGCATAAATTTCCATTTAGATAATAGAATCATATAACGTAATCTCTTAAGCGGAGAGGAGCTGTCCTAACTCGACTACTGCTCCTGCACGACCCATCTCCTTCCCCTCTTAAAGCATTGCTTTCATCAGATTGCAAAGCAGAACTAGAAGTGACATGTCTACAATCACCTTGGCCTGACAAGGTGGAACTTGGTAGAGAATAGGAGGAAGTAGGATGTATCACATCACCAACACCATACCAATCGTCGTCGGCCAAACTACACTCTTTCTCCCATGTATTATTTCTGCCTTTTTTACGAATTATATCTGCTTGCACTTGAGTTAGCTTTACAAGGGCATTTTTATTCCACCAACCTTTGTCTTGGAGTAGGACTGCCATACGTGATGCTTGTAAAACCCTGACAGGAGAAGAAAATTTAGATTGTCCCTTGGGAACTTTAATGTTTTTTTTTATGAGAACCCAATCTCCAGGGAATAACTGTTTATCCTTGACATGCATGCGTTTATCATAATCACGCTTATAAACCTCTTGTTTCCTTTTGACCATATCTCTTACTTTGCCTAAATCAACAGGAGACTGAGTGATCCTATCCAGTAACCAAGCTGGACTCAATTTGGAAATAGGTGTCCTTCCTCTAAGTAGAATGTAAGGTGAAACACCAGTGGTGCTGTGAGGTGCAGTGTTGTAATTCCAAACCTTTTGATTTAGGAAACCAGCTACGTCTAAACCATTAGCAACAGCCGTTTGTATTGCTTCCTTCAGCATGCGATTCGCACGCTCAACAAGTCTGTTTGAGGATGGACTATATAAAGGCACGAGAATGTGCTTGACATCGACCATTTTTTAGGAACAGTTCTACCTCCTGTGACACAAAATGCGAACCGTTATCTGTAACTACCTCTTTGGTTGTGCCTTCGATGCAAAACAAACGCTGTAAGAATAGAATAACTGAATTAGAGTCAGCGTTCTTGACAAATGCAAAATAGATCCATTTGGAGAAATAATCTATGGCAACTATGAGAAACTTTTTATCATTCCCAAATACAGAAAATGGACCAGCGAAATCTAAGCCTATTTTTTGCCAAGCTCCACTAGGCCACTGTACCGGACATAGAGGTGCACTAGAGGTCTTCCAGTGTTTATCTGAACAAAGGCATTGAGCACATTGTTCTATGTGCAGTTTGACTTGGCTATCGATTCCCGGCCACCAGTAAGTCTGTTTGATTTTGTTGATGGTGGCGGTGATCCCTAAATGTCCCTTATGTGCCAAAGAAATTATAGTGTTTCTAAGATCCCTGGGAGGAACAAATTTGTCTTGTCGAAGTAAAATGTCATTAGAGAAAGATAATTCTGGAGCCACCTGAGCAAACGTTCTTTCTTCCAATGACAGATTCTTGTCTAGTGGCCAACCCTTGACTAAAAAGTCTTAACGTTCTTCAAACATTCATCAGTGTCATAACTACGCAACCATTCATCCTGAGTAATCTTAACATTTTGGACGACATCTTCAATGGAGAACACACATTCAAAATCTTGTTTATGCTTGGTCAAATCATCAACATATGGTAAAGGAAAATGTGAAAGGCAATCAGCCCGTCCATTTTTCCCACCAGGTCAGTATTTGATATGGAAATTGAATTCTTGCAATCTAGCTAGTAATCTTATTAGTCTTGAAGAGGCCTTGTTGGAGCAACTATCTCCTAGCATATAGATCAGGGGTTTATGATCTGTGTACAATTGAAATTTTGTGCCCCAAATGTACATTTTGAATTTTTCAACTGACCAAGAACACGCTAAAGCCTCTCTTTCGATTGTACTATAGTTCAGCTCAGCCGAATTGAGTGTTCAAGATGCAAAGGCTATAGTGCATTCCTGACCATTCACAATTTGGCTCAACACTGCACCGAGTCCCTTGGCACTGGCATTCACAGTAATTATGCTTTCCACACCATACGTGAAAGGTTTGATGGCAGGAGCGTTAATGACTAAATCTTTGATGGAAACAAAAGCATTTTGGGTATCCTCCGACCATACAAACTTAGCATTTTTTTTAACAAATTCCTAAGAGGTTGTACCAATAACGCATAGCCTTGCACAAACATGGCATAGTACTCGCTTAAACCAAGGAATGCTCTTAACGAGTCCTTGTCAAGAGGAACAGGAGCATTCTTGATGGAGTCGAGTAAGGAGGATTTAGGTTTAGTGCCAACACCTGAAATGTTATGACCTAAATAATCAACCTCTTGTGTGAGAAACTTACACATTTTTGAATTAACAGTCATGCCATGCTTTTGTAATGTGTTCAACACTTTGGCAAGAAGAATGTAGTGCTGGTCTATTGTGTCTGAGTGGATTAGAATATCATCCTGAAATGCCAGGATACCTAAATCATTTCCAAACATTTGATCCATCAACCTTTGAAATATGCTGGCGGCTGATGCTAACCCAAAGGGCATTCTTCTATACATATATACACCAAAGGGAGTAACAAATGTAGTCAAATGTTGTGACTCTGAAGACAAGGGAATCTGGTGATACGCAGAGCGTAAATCTATGGTGGTGAAAACTTTGCTACCACCCAATTTTGCCAACATATCATGAATTCTTGGTAAGGGATGGCAATCCACCACAATGTTTCGGTTTAAAACTCTTAAATCTGCACACAAACGGATTTCACCAGAGCTTTTGCGTGCGACTACAGCAGCTGAATCCCACTCAGAAAATTCAATAGGACATATCATGCCTTGTGAACACATTTGGTCTAATAGTTTCTTTAAATCTTCTCCGACAGAGAGGGGTACTGTCCTCACTTTTTGAACTACTGGGCAAGCATTGCTTTTAAGTTTAATAGTATGCTCAAATCCTTTTACCAATCCAACTTCATTATTAAATACAGTATTGTACTTCTTAAACAGCTCATGAAACTTTGAGTCATGTGGTTCAGTATTATCAATGGACAAGATCGGTAACTCACCTAAAACCACTGATTCGGGATGTCCAGGTCTAAGTATTATACCCAAACCAGCCTGATCCTGCCATCCTAATATGTCTCTCCCGTTGAGTGCAACATACACTTTGGTGAGTATTTCCCTTACTTTAAACTTTATAGTATCAGTGAAGTACCCACTCATGATAATATCGTACTCACCGAATGCCTTAGGATTGACGTCAGTGGGAATTAACTTAGTGTCAGACCATCATTTCTGAAAAGTCTTCTCTGCTAATATAGTAATGGGTGAACCAGAATCTGCCATTATACTAACTTCAATCGGACCTATGAGTACCTCACACATTGGTCCCTTGTACCTTTTGCATGAGTCATTTAACGTGTTTATCTCAATAGAAAGTGAAACAATGTTCAAAGCATCACAAATCGATTCATCTTCTACGTTAATTTGACTAACTTTGCTTTTGTCCTTCACAGCTTTGCAAACGGTGTAAAAATGCCCAATCTTTTTGCAACTATTGCACCGTTTACCTTGTGCAGGACAATTGGGAAAATTGCCCATATGGAATTTCGAGCCACATCTATAACAGGCTGCATTGGGCCTTCGTTCAAATGTTTTCTTAACTTTGAATCGAGTGGTAACAGCGGTAATATCTGGTTCATTGTTAGTGTTAGCAGTTAAATTCATAACACTGGTACTGGTAGTAGCAGTGGAATTAGAAACAGAGCATTCTGTCAAAATTTTTGACGAAATAACAGAGCATTCAATGCTTCTTGCAATTCCCATTACTTCATCTAATGTAGGATTTTTGTATGTAAGTATACGTTCCTGTATTTTGTTGTAAAAACAATTGAATACTAACTGATAACGTAACGAAGTGTCAAGATTGGTACCAAACTCACACTTAGACGCAAGTACTCTTAAAATAGCTAAGTAGTCTTCGATAGACTCATGTTGTAATTGTTTGCGTTTAAAAAATACGTGACGTTCAACCATTACAGAAGGTTCATCCACATATTGTTTTCCCATGCGTGCAAGTGCTTCGGTAAAAACGTTCCAGGTTTCATCCCCTGAAGGTGCAGGAATAATAGGCAAATTGTCAAAACGTTGTTGTCCTGCAGTACCAAAATGATTAAATAGTAAGGCTTTTTTCCTTGATGACGAATATTTTATAGCATCAATAGCTTCCAAATAATTTTCAAATACCCTTAACCACTTGTGCCAGGGTGTGGAGGGTTTGCCAGGATCTTGTAAGAAGGAGGGAGGATGTAATATATTGTTAGAATTAGACATGAATGAGTACCTGCAAGAAAAGGAGTTAAGCAAATAAAAGAAATGTAAATGTCACGGTAAATTTCTTACTAAAGTGAATAATCATCAGCAGTTAAATCCAGTTGGACGAGGTGAAGGACGATGTGACTAAATATAACGTGTGCTTGTCACGGAAACAAGCAAATAAACAGCCGATGTGAAAATCAAAACGAACGTCGTACATACATTTGTATGTATTTCCAGGTATCCCAAAGTTTAAAGATGGCCGCCAAAAATGTGCAGGGCGTGGTGACGTAGAGACGTGCTTTGACGTGCAATGCGCTTGTTTTCTACGGTGAGTGGGGCACACCTCAACGTGGTAGATGACATCGTCGTGCTCACCCAGGAAGAAGACGAAGATGCATAGATGCGGGTGCTGTGGAACGGAGTTCCAATTCAAAAGAAATCAAGCAAGGCAACCGGGTAGGTGCGCGGGAAGCAAGTGGGCGCTGTGGAATCCGGAGGCTTGTTGAAACAATAACAAGGCCCTCAACGTTAACGGAGATCCCCAAAACAGCAGGAATACCAAAGATTTACTCACAGTTGCAGTGAATGTCCAATTCAGTTCGTTCGCTCAGCAATCCATATGTAGTGAAGCGCTGAATAAAAATATAGCAAAACGAAGTAAACACAGCATGCAAACGAGCTGTGAGGTCGGTGGGTCCGGGTTTTTTAATAGTCCTGGAGCACGCTGCAGCCACAATAGTCGCCAAAATATGTAGTGTGGCTGAATAAGGAGGCAAAGACGAAATTGTAGTTTTCCAGACAATAAGAGAAAGTTTATTGTCAATTACAGGACCCACGACTGGCCTGGACAGGAGCTAGGCAATAAGTGCCTTGGGAGCTCCACATTCCAGAATACCAAACATGACGTGGGGTAGCTTACATGTTAAACATTCCTTAAAGTTACATCGTTAACAATTTCATACATAACTGACTTACCACAGCCCCCCAGTGCTGGTCCCTAATGTGTCTAACATACTCGACCACAACTCAAGGTCCCTTTCCACATGTTCATCCATGCGGACTCTTCGAAGTCTACACTCCTCAGCCACCGCCAATTCCAGCAGATCTGACCTCCATTTCGCGATCGTAGGGAGCATGGGGCTGGCCCAGATTATGGCTATTCGCTGGCGGGCCAGCAGCAGGCCCAGCTGGGCAAATTTGTATGTAATCTTTTTCCCCTTTTTAGGGAGGGGCAATAGTCCTAGCAAACAATGTCTGATCGTGAGTTCCGCTACCACCCCTGTCACACTATGCAGTTCCTCACTCACTGCCCTCTAGTACGAGGTAAGTTGTGAGCACTTCCACGCCACATGACAGAAGTCGGCAGAGATAGCTCCACATCTACTACATCCCGGTGACCTCGCCGGGTAAACCCTATGTAGTCAGGCCGGAGTTAGGTAGGCATGATGAAGAAAATAAAATTGTACTAATTTGAAATGAGCATTACTGGTTACCTCTCGTACCTGTGCTCTCGCCCTGTGCCACTCCACATTCGTCAGTGGAGTCTCCTATTTCTGATTCCACATCTCCCGTTGGTTCCCAATCTCCGTCCTCCTGTCTGCCTTCAAGGCTACATTCAGTCATGATATAGTACCTTTAGAGGAGCCCGAATCCAGGAGCATTCTAGTACGTGAAATTGCTCTGGTTCCGCCGGGAAGGTGGGCCAAATCCCATGGATTGTGGTCGAAATACTCACGTACCGTAAATACTGTCTCTCATCAATCCCGTAATGCATTACCATCTCCTCCAGAGTCATGAAGGAGTCGTTTAAGTACCAGTCTCCCGCTGTCCGACAGCCCTCTGTTGTCCATTCCTCGGCGTCCATAGACTCTCGAATGTGCAAAAAAGGGCGCAGCCACCAAATTGGTAAAAGCGGAGCATACGGCACTCTCATAATAACTTTCCGAACCACCAAGTCCCATGCCCTGACTACCATAGAAACACAGAAAGGAGTATTCAACGGCAGCCCTCTGCCACACATCAGTAAGAGGGGGAGTTGCGCATTGTCAACGGATCCCGACATCAGACGCTTTTCCCAGTTACGGTCATCATCACACCATATTGCTGCATTCTGCAAGAGTCCCGCCAAATAATACAGCTGCAAGTTGGGGAGGCCCAGTCCCCCCTCATGAAGATCCAGCTTAAGTATTTCAAGTCGCACTCTGCATCTCTTACATGCCCATACCAGGTCCACCAACAGCCGATCTATATGCTGAAACATCGCCAGGGGCAATATACAAAACGATTTTTGCATCGAATAGAGACAACGGGGCAACAGAACCATCTTACTCAGTGCTACCCTTCCCATTACAGACAACTGGCGCATGGTCCAGAACCGAATTGAGCGCTCCAGCCCATCCTGAATTCTCCCTATATTCAACGCATATTGGAGATGACTATTATGTGCGATCTAGAGCCCAAAATAACGGAAACTATGTGTTTCCCAAGGCAGACCCACATTTGGAAGATCTGCCTCATCTCTGCTCAACAAAGCAGCCATGGGGTATAGTACCATATTGTGTCGATTCACATGGAGCCCCAGAGCCTCGCCAAAGTGCTCTAGCAACCGTAGAAGAAGGGAGATTGATTGCTCCGGTTCCTTTACATACACCAGCGTGTCATCTGCATACATTGGCACAACCTGTTGACCATTCCCGACCGGTATACTCCAGGCCTGGAGGTGATCCCTAAGGTAGATCGCGAGTGGTTCCATTGCCAAAGTGAACAAGAGCGGCTACAGTGGGCAACCCTGTCGAGTACCCCTCCCTATGTCAAAGTCCTCAGATGCCTCGGTTCCCATACGCACTCTTGCTGTGGGCAGTTTATATAGTAGCTGTGCCCACTTCAAAAATCCTATTCCCAACCCCATTCGAGTCAGGACGTCCCACAAGTATGGCCAGGAAAGGTGTCAAAAGCCTTCTCTATGTCCAGAGACACCATGGCGGCTCCGAGCACATCGTCTCACGTCTCATGCATTACGTGTGACAACCTCCTGAGGTTCCTGTACAATCCCCGTCCCGGCACGAAGCCACATTGGTCGTCATTCACCAAGTGCGTAATGACTCGCCCCAACCGGAGGGCCAAAACCTTTGAAAGTAGCTTTAAGTCCAGGTTCAGCATGGACAGGGGCCTGTACGACCCCGGATCCACAGGGTCTTTGCCCGGCTTCGGAAGCATGAGGATTGCTTCTTCCCTCATATGCGACGGTAGCACTCCCAGTTTGCGGGCTTCCAGGAGGGTTTCCAACAGGGCTGGAAGTAGGGTGGTGGCATGCGCTTGATAATATTCAACTGGCAATCCGTCGGGCCCCGGGCACCTCCCCTGGCCATACTACAAAGCGCCTCTTTCAATTCCTCTAAAGTGATAGCCTCACCCAAACCCTCGTCCTGGGCTGCTGTCAATCGGGGAAGGGCTACCACAAGTTCCATCATCAGCGGCGCAGTGTAGATCCCGGCTAAATGAGTGCGTAATAGCCGCGGGATGGCCAACTGACCTATGACCAATGCTTCATCTAGCACCCGGAGAGCTAAAATTATTGGAGGAGGCCGTTCCCTCTTAAGTAACCATGCCAGCATGCAGTCCGACTGGTCTCCTTCCCTGTGTAGGCATTGCCGATAGTCTTTCCGTACATGGCAGTCTAGTCTGTCCGAGGCCCATGCCACCTCTCTATGTGCTGCTGTGAGAGCTGCCTCGTTACCCTCTTGTCCTTGAACCCGTCGCTGTAGTCCCACAAGCTGTGCCTCCTTCTCTCCTTAAGGACTCTGGTCTGAATCTCCACAAAGGTATAGCGGGGCGTCGTCTCCCCTGCACCCCGCATTCCAAGACTAAAGGAGCATGATCTGAAAGAAATCTCACCCAATAAGAGATTTTCACAGTGTCTAGTACTCCCTCACCCACAAGAAGGAACCTGTTGAGTCTGCTATGAGTGCCATGTGTTGGGGAATAACAAGAATACTCCTGTGTCGTGGGGTGCAGTTCCCTCCATATATCCACCAACTGGAACCTGTGCGTAGCCTCCAGCAGACCAGCCACAATACACAGCTTCATGCCCATCCGTGCTGGACGCCTATCCAGGTGCCCATCCAACACACAGTTAAAATCCAACGCCCAAACAATTGGGGACCCCGCATATGGGAGCAACTCTATTTCCAGTGCGCTAAAGAAATCCTGTCATCAATGTTGGGAGCATAAATATTCATCAGGCATACCTCAAGCCCATCCAATATGCCCTGCAACAATATATACCATCCCTCCACATCTGCCACCTGTTCACATAATTGGAATGGAACTCCCGGGCCACCCATATCGACACTCCTCTAGCACATGAGGAATAAGTGGCAGTTGTCCTCGCAATTTTTTTCCCAGGGCTTTGGGCCTCCATTTCCGTGAGGTGTGTCTCCTGGAGAAAATCCATACTCACTCTCATTCGTTTAAGGTAGGTGTGTGTGCGATATCAGTTCATGAAAGAAGTAAGTCCAGGACAACATTCAAATTCCTTCAGCCGTTGTACATTTTCTCCTAGCTCACCCCTCGCCCCCCTCTCTGATTGTCCCCCCCACCCACCTAAGCCCCCACCTAACACAACCCAATAAGGAATCCTTAATGCTGCATTCAACATGAAATATTGCAAACCAACAAACACCAAATAACATCCTTCCCACCCCGGGTAAACACCCCACAACTAGTGTCTGCCCATACATCACAACACACCCTCCCCCCTACCATCCCGCAATGCCGCTCAATTGTTGGAGTACTGTGGATCATCCGCAGACGTTACCACTTAGAAACAACATGCTAAGGAGTCAGATGGTTAAAATACAATCAACCCGTCGCCCTCCTACTCCTTTATGTCCCAACGTCCCACCTCTCCTAACACACTGTGCATAACGGATATGCAGAGATAGCTGAAACCAATATACAAATCAAATTAATACAAAAACAAATTGAACAAGGATAAGGAGCGTGGCCGGGCCCCCCAAAACTAATCGCCATGTGCAATCATCCTAATGTCACTATGCATATAATTGGCAGTCCAGGCACTTTGCCCAAAAAGACAAAAAGGACAAGAAAGGTGACCCCCTGGTGAAACAGTTACACAAGATCATGCTACCGGTGCTCCTGTCTCCACTTGGCATATTAAAGCACTGCCAATTTAACAATCTCCTGCTGGACATCAGTTTATCTCTTACCAACTCATGAAGACGTGGACCCACATCGCCACTCCACAGACATCACTCTTTTCGCTCACTTCAGCTCCCAGCGGCATCCAGCATCAGGCCACCAGGTTCCTCCTCTATCTCAGAGCCGGCACTGGAGGACGCCACGGATGTCACCGTCTCGACCAGTGCCCTGGCCTCTGCCCTCTCCTGTTGCTGAGACTCTAAAAAAAGAGTGCCGTCTGTCCGCGCTGTCACTCTTGCTCCGGATCGAGACCTTCTTCTGTCTCTGCTCCTTTTCTGCTGTTGTGATCCCGGTCGTGTCTGACTACCAGTCGCGTGTCACCTCCATTTGGCAGCCATAAATTGGACCCGATCACCACTTTATGACTCCAGCCAGTCCCATGCCTCCTCCAGTGTCATGAAGAAGAAGGATTGTCCATCATGCAGCACTTTCAACTTGGCTGGGTATAACAGCATATATTTCAAGCCCATGGCTGCCATTTTTTGTTTGACCCCTCGGAACGATTGCTGCTGCAGCTGAACAGCCCTGGTGTAATCCGGGAAAATGCAGATAATAGCATTGCCAAATTTCGAGTCCCTCTGTTTAGGAACCGTCTTCAGGACGTCATCCCAATATTCATAATTTAGAAACTTGCCAATGATTGTTTGGGGGGTGCCCCAGGTGGCGGCGGCGGGGTCCAAGGATCTGTGTGCTCTCTCCACAGCGAAAAATTTGGAAATCTCGGCAGACGGTAGTGTCGGTTTTATCCATTCTTCCAAAAACGCCCTAGGTCCGCTCTTTTCCGCACCCTCCGGGAATCCCACAAAGCGGAGGTTGCATCTGCTTGATCGTCCCTCAGCATCCTCCACCGTGGCTTCCATTTTGTTATGGAGCACTTCAAGGGCACTCACTGTCCTTTTTAACTGGGAGACTTACTCCTTAAGTTTGGTCACCTGGTTCTCCATCTCCGTTAACCGCTCCGCCACCTTGGGCAGGTCTGCCCTCAGCAGATTCACATCAATTGCTATTGTTTCAACTTTCGCCTGAACTACCAGGCTGGAGGCTTCAATGGCTGCCTGTATCTGGGTTACTGTTGGTTCCGACGTGGCTGGGGGGGGCCGTCTCCGATGACTGCTGACCACTACTCAAAGGCGGGGCAGTATATTGGTCTATTTTTGTTTGTTGTGTAGTCCGCGCCATCTTATCCTTGCCCATGTTGGAGCACTACGTGTTCACAGAGCCGTACCACAGAAAGTCCACTAACCTCTAACCCTGAAGCCTGACTTAGATCCAGCGATGGAGTTGCACAATCAGGGTGCAGACACAGCACCCAGTATCCTCTGTATCCAACTGCCCCAGTAAGTGCGGCTCCAGACCCATTTCCGAACAGCAGGGAGTCAAACCACATGCAAAACAACCACTGTTAGTGCCACAATGGAGGGAGTCGCAAGTGCGTCAGCTGTAATACTATGCAGGGCGGTCTACACACGCACACTCTGATGTTGTGATGTTGGTCCCCGGGGGGAGGGACAGTCCTGCCGGCACTTCAGTAATATCCTCTAGGATCAATAGCAAACCTTGCCTTCAGGGGACACTCCAGGCTAACGCCCCAATTCCCCGTCTAGGCCCAGTGTTCACTTCTGGGGGGGAGTGCCATCAACTCTCCACCACCAGGGCACGGAAGCGGACCCCCCCTCCTGTTCACCCCACAAGCAGACCAAGGACTTACTATATGGGCAAGCAGCAAGCACAGCAGTTCCTCCTCCGCAAGCCACCCACGACCAGCTTTCCTAAGCCAAAGAGGGAGGAGGGAACCAGTGATTACTTCACCTCCTGAGCAGGGCATTCACGCGTGCAGCAGCACTGGGGTGTGCATCAGTCCCAGTATTTTCTTTGCTCACCTCCCTGCAATGTCTTGTGTACCGGCCCATCTCAACGGGGGGGGCGCGGGTACTTCTTACCGCTGGTCACTGCATCCAGTCACCAGGGTCACTACAATCAAAGCCGGCAGTGTTCCCGGCACCATGGACCCCGCCCGCCTCTAGTCACAAACGGGCCTTCTCATAGTTGGGTTGCGGCCTCCACTCCCAACAGCCTGAGTACAAAGACAGGTTCCCCTGGCCTGCGGACCTCCAGGATGCCTCAACGGAGCACCGCGAAGCCCTCCCCCAGGCCTCCACATTTGACACAGTGATGCCGACCACAACCTGGGCCGTCACCACGGTAGTCCACCACTGGAGGCAGGCCGCAACTAGCAGCGAGGCTGACCGCAGGTCATCTTGGCTGCACTCGGGGGGGGCAGAACACCTCCAGGCCTCTCCTCCACCCAGTGCAGCCTCACCCCCACCAAGCAGGGCAACTCCGGGTTTCCAGGTCAGCCCCCGCCACGCTACCACAGCGTCAGTGACTGAGGCAGCCCACAACTCAAGCGGCACCTCCAACAGCCATCCGGAGCCACACCATTGCACCCAGGTGAGGTCCCTACACATACGGTGCGGGCAGGTAGTATTTTGGGGGGATGGGGGCGGCAGGATGCTTCAGGATATAGGTATTGGGGCCGGAGTGAGAGCTCAGTGCTGCCGCACAGCCAACTTGTTGGCCACGCCCACCCTTTCACGCTATACTTAGCGTGAAAGTGGTGGGCAATGGGTGTTGCGGGTGAGCATCCTTAATGTCCAGTCTATCTGTAAGAATATATAAAACCTCTGCTGAAGAGTCATATTTTGTGGAAATTACTATAAAACGCATTACTTCAACATGAGTTAGTTGCATGTGAGCCTTAATCCTACACAAGTTGAGATGCAATAGACATAGAGCTGTGCTTGGGGGTTCTTCTTTAGTTAAATGTAGCCTATCTGATCCTATAGCATAAGGAATTAGAGAGCAAACGAAACATGATCCATTGGTACTTTCTCAACCTATGTATGACATATGCTGATACCACATAATATCTGATAATCTGGTATGAACATTATGGGACACATTAGCATGAATAGAAAGTTCTCTTCGTAGATGTGTGAGGTTAGAGCTAGAAGATACATTGCTATAAAAGAACAATAGAAAACATAGGGGCATATGTACAAGCCCCTATCGCCACGGGAACGTCACTTTTTGTGACGTTTCCATGGCGGTAGGGGCTTTGTCTTATTTACAAGGCAGCGTTAAGCCATGTTAAGTGGCCTTGTAAATAAGGCCCCCTTTCACGTTATGCTTAGCGTGAAAGGGGTGGGCAGTGGGTGTTGCAGTGTGCGTTCCACTGCAACACCCATTGATTTTGACTCTTCCCCATATTTACAAGGGCAGCGTAAATAGGAGGCAGCGCCAAAATTAAGACCAGGGAAAACCTGGTCTTAACTTGGCAAAACGAGGAGAAATGCTTTATTTCTCCTCGTTTTTGCTTTTTTCATGTGTGCTGCCTTGTGCAGCACACATGGAAAAAGCAAAACTCCTTGGATTGTTTATGTGTAGGAAGGTGACCCTTCCTGCACATAAACAATCCTTTAAAAAAATGACATTTTGTAACTTCCATGTGTGCTGCATTAAGCAGCACACATAGGAGTGACAAAATGGCATTTCAGGATTGTTTATGTGAAGGAAGGGTCACCTTCCTACACATAAACAATCCTCCTCTGCTCGCAGACACCTTTGCACTATGATGCAAGGGTGCCTGCGTTGGCGCTACACTGCTAAGTGTAGTGCCAGCGCAGGGGGGAAACGCAAGGCTGCACCATATTGTTGTAAATATGGTGCAGCCTTACGTTTCTGAAGTGGAGGAGTGAGGCGTTAAGCCATGACGGCTAACGCCTCACTCCGCCACTTCTTTGTAAATATTCCCCATAGTATTAAGAGACAAAAAGGAAAAAGGAAAACAAAAATACATAACTTTCGTGCCGTTAATCCAAATAATTGTCCTAATGTTGAGATGGAGGGGGTATTTTTATGATGACAATCTTCTCCCCCCGCTTGTTCCATTTACATTGTCTGAGATGCTTGGCGTGATGCAGGATTCAGACGAATATCGGTGAGATGGATCCAGGGTTTCCTGCCATCTACCTTGAGGTCAGTGGGGGTCACCATGGTCACCGTGTAAGGTCCGTCAAATCTTGCCTGTCTCCATTACCAGACAAAATTGCGTACAAAAACTTATCACTTATGTGCACAACTGGGAGGTCGACCACAACGGTGGCGTGCTTCTCCTTGCCTTTGGTTACCTATTTAGAAATAAACTTTGCAACCTTGATTAATTCATAAAGGTAAACATGCATTTCATCATTTAGGGTTTCCACTGAACTTTCTCCCTGTACATTACTTCTAGTGGCAGGTACTTGCACATTCATGGGTCTCCCTGTCACTATCTGGTGGAGTGTCAGGTGATTACCAGAACCAGGTGTGTTCCTAAGGGAAAAGAGTGCCAGTGGTAGGCAATACAACCACATTTTATGCAACGTGGCACATAGCTTGCTGATCTTATTCTTCAGCAGGCCATTCAGGCACTCAGCCATGCCATTGCTTTGGGGATGGTAAACCGAGGATAATTTATGTTTTATCCCTAACATTGCCGTAAGATGTGTAAAGATTTCATTAACAAAGTGTGTGCCGTTGTCAGATCTTATCCCTTCTGGAATTCACCAGTGTGGAATGACCTCACGAATCAGAAAGGTAGCAGCTGACCTAACATCACAATGGATGCACAGTCTTGCTTCAATCCATCAGGAGAAATGACACACTACAACTATAAGATACTGATAGTTGTTGCACCTGTCTAGCATGTCCACAAAGTTGGTATGAAGAGCTTTAGAATGACCTTGTAGTCGTGGAATGGTAGAATTTATCACTTTCAATGTGGGATTGTTGGCAGACAGTACAATTGTGAAGGTACATGGTAAGCATGTCATGCAAATTGGGAATGAACCAGTCTTGTTGTATTTGCATAGACAAATGATCTCTTGAGACGTGAGCTGGTAAATGCAATTGCTCACGAGCTATCATAAGTAACGCCTGAGGCATCACTGGCTTACCTGTGCATATTTGTCTATATATTAGGTCATCCCCTGACTGAGAGCATCTTCTAGCCTCCCATAACTGTTTATCATGGGGTGGAGCAGCCTCCTGCAACTCTCGAAGATGTAAACGGGCTGTTTCAGCATAATGAGGCGTGACATTGTCTGTGGTAGGGTTAGACGCAGATTCAGACGAGGAGGCAGTCTGGGCCACCAAAACGGGGACATGTTGTGAACCCAATGGCACACGCGGAGTGTGCCCCTAGCTGCATCTTTAATAGCCCTATCTGCTACTGCATTACCCCATGACACAAAATCCTGTCCATTTGTATGTGCTGCACATTTTACAACTGCCACTGCCTGTGGTAATGCAAGTGCCTCTATTAGAGCCTCTGGGAGATTCCTATGCATAACAGGACTTTCGTCTGATTTGACGAAACCTCTCTTACTCCATTGAATACAGCCCTACCAAGTACCACGCATCAGGCGTTAGTCTAACGCATTTCAGTGTGGTGGTCCTCATCACCACACTGAAATGCATTGTCACGCATTATAGCGCCTGCTCAGCTGCCACGCGGAGCACTTCTATAATGCACATGATCGACTGAGCTGCAGTGGCAGTCAGCGCAGTGCGCACTGCTGCCGGCAGGCAGAGGCTAAGCAGGCTGACTAGATCTGCTCGCAGCTCTGCGAGTACTGTTGCAATGTATTCAAGTTGTAGAGACACACCCCTGGGCTGACAAACATGGCGCCTAGTATCTTAAACTGATGTCACAGTCAGTGCCCAACGGTGAAGTAGACTGACAGTGAGACACAGTTTAATAGGCTAGGTGAGTCACGGTCCGTCCCCTGCTGCTGCCCGTGCTTCTTGAAGTGAAAATGCGCAGCTCCTCCCGACCTCGCTGTTCTCACCGCAGCAAGGAAGAGGTGATCGATTTCCGACGTGACCCAACGCCGGCTGCGGCTGCCTTTCACCATCGTCAGTGCAGGGCAAGCCAGGCTGAGAGCTGCTGACACCGCCGCCTGCAGTAACCTGCTCTGCCCCAGACCACCCCTGGTAGGTATAACCTGCAGCTGATGCTTTGCAAAGACAGGCAACGGCAGACATGGGGTCTCTGCTTCTGTCCGCCTCCTCGGTGTGGCAAGCTGCCCGGTTAGTGTTACTATCTCTGGGGCTAACCCTGACTCTTGGCTTCGGGGTGCCTGCAGTTCTTTGGCAGCTTCCTCTGCTCTATCAGCATCTGGGGGTGTCATGTTGCCGTACAGCGTCTTGGTAGTGCTGGGTGTTGCCCGGCCACCCCTACCCCGGGGCTTGCTGCCTGCAGTGGCGGCAGGCACATGTAAGAGCGGTGGGGCAGGGCGGGGGCAGAGGCGGGGCAGGGTGAGGGGGAAGTCGACAGATGACGAGCTAGTTAAAATTAAATAAAAAAATAAATAAAACCATTTAACTTGCGCTTGCCGCCGGCGAGCGCAAGGTAAGTGTTTTTATTTTTTTTAAATTTAATTTTAACTATCCCGTTGACTGTCGACTTTCCCCCCACCCTGCCCCACCCCCGCTCCACCCCACTGCCCCCGGCCTACCCCACCTCCCCCCGCCTCACCACTCTTACCTGTGCTAGCCGCCACTGCATGCCTGTGAGTAAGCCATTGCGTCCTCCTTTCCTTACATAACTACCCCATCACCAACTCATGGACTTTCTCTTGAAGTTTGTGTTTCATTTTCAATTTAATTTCTGCCTGGTTAAGTCGAAGCTGTGCTGTCTGGTTTGCTAACGACATCTTGGGGCATTCGGAAAGCTTCCCTGGGAATGCATTCTGCCCATTGCATTTGTGGTTTGTAACTCCCATTTGCTTCGGCCAGGGATGTTAAGAACATGCATATAGGATTGCTGGAAACACTCGTATGTTGTACCTGTTACATGTTTATGAAAAAACAATGAAACGTATTAAACTAAACACGATATTACCAGAGGGAGCTTTTACTTAATTGTAATTTTGACCAGGAAGCAGTATATTGTTTACATGAAAACCAACGCAATCATGCATTACTAATGTGAACCAACGACACATATTTGTGCAGTTCTCTGCATTGATTTGCTAAAGAATCCAGTCAAAAACGATCCTTATGAACACCCGAAAGCACAGATTGAGATTTGTCAGATTCCTTGGAAGTGGTTCTGGTTCCCCTTCCCCACAGCATTAGAAACTATTTAAAGTGAAAGATATGTTTTCAAACTCTGAAAGGAAACCCACAGTTTTCTAAGTATATACATTCATGTTTTGCCTAGCCCCGAACACTGCTTCCATGAATAACTGCTACATTTAAATCAATAAAGTGCTGATTCTATATGGAAAGCGTTTTGTTGGAACAGTTTAACAGAACAAATCTGAAAGCTTTTCCATTCCAAGATGGTGTCTGTTTTTTTATTTTTATTTATTTTATTTTATTTAATGCGATTTTATATAGTTTGTGTGCATTTCTACTTGAACTGGGCGGTTTTACCCGGAATTACATTGACAGTTAACTTATGTTCTTTTCTTTTTCTTCATGTGGTATTGTGAAGTTTGTGTTCTAAAACCCTGCCTGTCAGACCACACACACAGCTCTTCTCCTTTCGTTCCAGGCTATCTTGTTGCTGAAAGTGGATGTAGGTGCTAATTACATTTTGCAAGTACTTTTTACTTTTGTTATTTTATGCAGATTACTAATTAGAAGGATAAAACTATCTTGCCAAAATCTTCCTTTTGCACATTTCTTAGTCTTGTTGATATTCCTGTTTAAGAAGCTAACAGCGCCCTGGCTGGCTATAACTTATGTGTGCCTCTGCCTCACTCTCCTGAGGCTTGCCTGATGCTGAGTGTCTGTGGCCACTGTCCGATCAGGTTACGAGGGCACTAGGTTAGTGCCCTTCCATATCTGGTGCTTTGCAGCAGTTTTAAGACCTTCTTAGAGTTTCTCATTGCCCAAATAGGTGTAATTTCTGATAATTATATGTTTTCCTTGGCTTCATTGCTTGGTTTTGCTCGGGAGAAAGTGTCACTCATAGTCGTTGAAATGTCACTCATAATTACAGTGAAAATATGAAAATGTCACACATAGCAATCTGAAACCTTGGCAGCTATGCACATAATTCTAGAATGTACAGTGGTAGTCACATAAGCTGAATCTGAATAAATCGTGATGACTTTTCCTGCTCCTTGCTTGCGAGCCACTATCAAGGCTATTAATTCTACTGCTTGTGCAGAATAGTGTGCTGGTAGTGTTAACTGCTCTACATGGGAATGCATCTGAAGAATCATGCTGTTGTGCTCTAACTACCGCTGCACCTGTGTGTCTTATTCCTGTATTCTGGTCAATAGTAGAAGAGCCGTCAACAAAATAGACATTGCTACCTGGTATAGGATCCTCTGTTGCTTGATAAGAATCATTTGGAAGGTAAGTTGCACAGTCATGCGCATCATCCTCAGAGTCTAATATAGGATGAGCAAAGAATGTTGCAGGATTCATTGTATGACACTTTACAGCCTTCAACGATGGTAGTGACAGTATCACCTCATATCCTGACACTCTCTGTGTAGTCCGAGTAGTCTTAGCCTTCTGAATGATAGCAAACATTGCACGCTCTGCATAGAGCGTTAAAGATGCCCCTATAACAATTGGTGTGCTCTTCTGCACTGCAAAGGCTTCAGTGGTGAGAGCTTGCTCTAATGGATAATGTCCACTCATCACTGAATCCAACAATCCACTAAAATATGCAATGGGTTTGTGTCCTAAAGGTTATTTCTGCGTACGGACAGCTATCATCATTTGACCATTGCAATGACGAAAGAGATAAAACTCCTTGGTATAATCAGGAGTTCCCAAAACTGGGACATTTGTTATCTCAGACTTCAATTTCTGAAAAGTCTCCTCATTTCTGGTGTTCACATTATCTTGTCATTTCTGTCTTTTGCTTGTTTGATAGAAGCTAGCAAAGGCGCTATTAGGGTACTGTAATCAAAAAACCATTGTCTCATAATTACAGAGCACAAGGAACTTCTGTATTCTTTTAATGGTTTCTGGCTCAGTCATTTGATAAATAGATGCTGCTCTTTCAAGGGTTACTCTTCGGCCCAAAGCTGACAAATATTGCCCTAAATAATGGACTTCCTCCTGGCAATACTAGACTTTGGGGCATATTTACAAGAACTTAACACCGCCGTAGCATCAATTTTTGGACGTTACAGCGGCTTTTTTTTTATCGCCGTATTTACAAATTGCCGCTAACTCCAGTTAGCGGCAATTTCCAGCGTAAATGTGAATTTTCAAGATCTCCACTTCTGTTGGCAGGATATAACGAAAATGAGATGCAAGGTAGGCGTTCCCTTGGAAAAACCGCCGCTAAACACACAATGCAACATTCACACGGAAATCCCAGTACGTCGATAGCCCCCCAAAACTGCCAGTAACTCAAATTAGCAGCAGTTTTCTAGCGTCACTACTTACCACGTGTAGGAAGCTGGCTATGTATATACTATACCAAAGTGAGGTATAGTGTGATCAGAGTCCAGTGGAACCCCAAAGGTAGGCAGAGGTAAAAGTAGATAGCACCTTACTCTCTATTTGTGGTAGTGTGGTCAAGCAGTAAGGCTGTATCAGAGGACAGTGTTAAGCATTTGTTGTACACACTCAGTCAGCAAATGAATTCACACACTCAAAGACTGAACTTCAGGCCAATTGTTTATGTATAAAAATATTCTTTTAGTTATTTCATTTCCTAGAACCAAGTAAGCCTGGCACAGGTAAGTGATAAATACTTTGCAGTAAATATACAGTTGTTACACGGTTTGTATTGGAATTGTATATGCACTTTGTTTTGATTTACAGTACTGTTACTGAGAAATGCAATGCTTTGGAAATACAGTACATATACTTTGAATGGGCTTTTCAGTAAAATGACCAGTACATTACTTTCAAATTACTTTTCTTACACAGTGTAGTATACCTGGATACTACACTGGGACATCTCCTGTAAACAGGTAAGTAAAAGCGTTTTTGTTATTCAGTACAGTTGTAAAAGGATTTCTTAGGTTTTCCAACTCCACACTTAGAAACTTTTCATAGAAAAACTGTCAATGTTATCCTATGGAGGAAAATATTGTTATCGGTTCAAAGGTAAGTACTTTGTTGTGGGAGTTGGTATTCTGGGGTTAGACTCAGGGGTCCCCCAGGGTCAAGGATGCACTCTTGTTACACCCTCAGCGGCACTAGGGTGGCCGGGTGCAGAGTGCTGAGGCCCAATGTTATCCAATAGGGGATAGGGGGCCTCCGGTTGGTGGCTGCTGACGAGCAGGCCACTGGGTTGTGGGAGCAAAGCTCCTGGACTTAAGCTCAGGGCAAATGTGGGTTTAGGCCAGCACAAAAGATGCACCCTCAGCGGCGCTGGGGCGGCCGGGTGCAGAGTGCTGTTTTGGCGTCGGAAGCCCTGTAGCTTTCAATGGGGAGTCTCCGGTTTGCAAAAGCACTGCAGACTCGGGGACGAAGGTCTTCTGGGTGCGACCACCATTTAGAGAGGTAAGTTGGGATCTTGGGGGTTGGTTAGGCACCGTCGGTTGGGCCACCCAAGGCCGTGGGGCGTCGGGTGCAGGGGTGCCTTTTAGGGTCAGATCTTCTAACCAGCTCCTGGTTGCGGTTGGGGGGACCTTCCGGTTTGAGGCTGCAGGCGTCGGCTGGAGCCTTGAGGCAGGTCAGGGGTCACCGGATCTTGGGTCAGGATCGCCGGGGGGACCTCCTCTTGGTGTTGGGCCACTCGAACTCGGGCCGTGGGCGTCTGGTGCAGAGTGGTACAGACCCGCGGATCCTTGCGGAGCTGGAGTCTGTTGTTGAACAGATCCGGTGTTCACAGGAGACAGAGTCTTTGGACTTGAAGGCAGGCAGGTCCTCTGGGTTTCTCGAGGTTGCTGGCTGCAGGACACACCAGGATTTCGCTGGAGCATGTTCGAGGTGGGGACAGGCAGGTAGGTCTGGGGCCAAGTCTTTGGGCGTCCTCCTCTTGTTAGCTTCGGCACGGCTGTTCGGTCCTTCTTCTTCTTTTCTTCTTCTGGTTTCTTGTCTGAGGAAGCAAGGTTCAGAGGTGCCCCTAAATACTAGATTTAGCGGCATTACAGGTAGATAAAAGGTTGGGACCAATGGGTCCCTTCCCTGGGGTAGGTACACACCCTATTATGCCACCCTCCAGTGGGAGGGGGGCATAAGCCTTTCCCTGGTTGGCTGGGTCCCCCCATCTGCAAGATGGCGGGGACTGAGAGTTGTGCTTCACCTCGCCTCCCCCACCTGAGGGGTGGAGTTAGCAGAGGTTGGCACACCTCTCTTCCTCACGTGTTTTTCGCACCGGTTCTCCTGCCCAAAGTGGGGGTCAGAACCAGTGGGGACCAGTTGCTGAAAGCAGCAAGTGGCCTTGGGAAGTTCACAAAGGCGGCAAGCCTTTGAAGCTTCCCCTTCGTGGACCCTGCCCATCCTGGGGGAGGAGGCTTGGCACCTCGTCCCAGGATGTGCATTGTTTCAGGCCCCCGAGAGCCGCAGGCTCTCGACCCAGGAGTCCAGAAACATGTCTGGTGGTGGCAGCTGAAAGCAGCCACTTAGCCTGGACACTAGTGGTAGATCGTTTTTCAGGGGCATCTCTAAGATGCCCTCTGTGTGCATTTTCATTAAATCCCACACTGGCATCAGTGTGGGTTTAATGTGCTGAGAAGTTTAATACCAAGCTTCTCAGTTTTCAGTGTAGCTATTATGGTGCTGTGGAGTTCGTAATGACAAACTCCCTGCACTATATACTCTTAATGGCAGCACTGCTCTTACAATGTCTAAGACCTGATTAGCAGGAGCCCAGGGCACACTCAGTCAAAGCACATGAGCAGTTCAGCAAAACGTGGGGGCAACCATGTAGAAAGAGGGCACTTTCTCACACCTGGTCTTAAAAATGGTGCAAACACACCTGTATATAAGGAAGCCAATCCCAGACCCTCATTGGCCACTTCAACGACGCCATGGAGCTACTACTTTTGCAACTTGGACCCCCAAGAAGACCACCACCACCACAGAGGCATCTCTGCAGAATATAGCGGGTCTACCGCCAAAGGATCACCCTCATCCACCTCCATCCGGATGAGGTGATAGCCCATTACAGACTAAAAAGGTCCACCATCCTACGCCTACTCAACCAGATAGCACCAAGGCTGCAGGCCACATCCCAGCGCAGCACTAACATCCCTCCGCAGACCAAGCTACTTAATGTGCTGCATATTTTGGCCTCAGGCACCTTCCAACCCAGCCCTGCCAGAGTGGCTGGAGTCTCCTAGGCATCCTTCTCCAGGTTTCTCCCCACTGTCTTGGATTCCATCATCAGCCTGACGCCACAGCATCTACATTTTCTCAACACTGCGCAAGAACAACTCACCAACAAGTAAGCCTTCTATGCCATTGCTGGTTTTCCGCATGTGTTTGGGTGATGGACTGCACCCATGTGCAAATTGCGCCTCCTGCGGACACTGCACACATCTACAGGAACAGGAAGCACACATTCTCAATGAATTTGCAGGCAATTGTTGACCATCTTGGAGTGTTCATCAATGTTGTTGCCAAGTATCCAGGCAGTGTCCATGATTTCTACGTCTTCCACCAATCCGTCATCATCCGCGGTTCCAGAATGGTATCTATGGAAATGGACTGCTTGTTGGCAAGTACAAACTGAACACACCACACACCTCAAGTCACCCAATCATGTAACTGAACTAGGTGAGAAGCGCTATATAAATACAAACCTTTTTTCCTCTTCTATCCTTCTGCTATCCTTCCGAATCCAAATAACTGACTAACCTATCCACCACTTAAAATTACTTTCATATTTCACTATACTAATTCAACACTAATCCTCTATGGGTCCCGGAGTAGCGTGCTACTCGCCGAAAAAGCACTTTGACACCTCGTCAGGGGTAGTAAGCGCTATATAAATGCAATTACAATACAATACAATACATTGTAACTAGGCCAACTACTATACACAAACACCTAATGGCAAAGAACAACATTCATGTAATTAGTCCCAACCAGGGAGTAGGCTAGAAATACTCTCACAAACCACTAAGGAATACAGATCTTGCAGAACTTATCAGATAAAAATTACAAGGAATCAATGCAGCAGGTGCCACAAGACATATGCTTGCAGTGTGCTGCATCAATTCTGAAACAAAGCCATCCGTCCTCTGTACAACAAGATGACAGATCACTCTGCTATCCCCTGCGCTGGTGCACAATTAGCTGACATGCACCAACACAGGCAGCCATACACCATGGCGCATGTGTGCCTGCGTCAAGGGGAGGAAAGTATTTCTGCATGAAGGGACACCTAATTGCACAGAAACAATCACAAAAGTAGATTTCCCCTTCCTATGTGTTGTGTCAGAATGCAGCATGCATAGAAAGAGCATTAAAATAATAGAAATGTAAATCTTACTCCCTGTTGCGCATCCCTACGCCTCCCCTGGTAAGGCGTATCAATCTGATGCCTTTCCAGGTGTACAATTAATACCAAAGATGTCAATGTAGCCAAATAAAATTGTGTTGTGTGGGAACACCTACGTCAACATCCATGGCCCGCCCCCAATACGCAATCAATCGGTTTAAAAGTTACCATATGCCCAAGGACATGAATAGACATGTGCTTTGGCTTGACATGCCCCAGTAAGTAGAGTGCACCAGGTAGCAGTGCTGCTGCGTCTCAAACATTGACACACCTGGGGTGCAAGGGGGATGTAACTAAGCTGCATTGAGTACAACATTTAGCATTCAAGTGCTTCTGGTGCCAGCTACCCTCGATACAATATCTCACAATGATGGATATTGCAGCTGTACATACATATTAATGTGCAAAAAGTCAAGGTGTTAAGGTACCCATACATTCTGACAGTTACAACATGGAGGTATTAGACAGGACCTGACCAATGGCATCATAGTGATGTGTGGGCTTTAAAGTATAGGCAATTCAATGTCAGTGATGCAGGTTGATTGTATGTACCACAACATGTGGAAGGAGAAAGTAGAAAGCTGCACAATGAATACAAAATCAAAAAGTCTACTCTGCAAACACATCAGGCCAAAATACTAATGGACACTTTTCTCCATGTTGTGTTTCAGCTGATCAAGGTTATGCACTGTCACCATGGGTGATGACCCCCATCAAAGAGCCCCACACACAGGCCCAGAGAGACTATAATGTGGCACTTGGATGCACAAGGGCCATTGTGGAACAGACCTTTGAAGTCCTCAAATCCAGGTTTCGTTGCCTGGACATTTCGAGGGGTAGACTCCTGTACAGGCCAGAATTGGTTTGCAAAAAAATACTGGTCTGTTGTATTTTGCACAATTTCTGTGTAAGGACTAATACACCTCTGTCAGAAGACCAGGAAGAGGTGGACAATCTGGAGGATGGGCAGGGTGAAGAAGTTGATGCAAGCCACACCACAACTTCAGCAACTGCAACATCAAGGAGGGATGCCATCATCTGTAACTTCTTTTCCTAATGACAACTCTTAAATGTCTTGTTTCACCCATAGCTTTGAACCAAAGGTTCCACCTTGTGATTTAGCGCAATAAAATATCACTACACCAATATCTTGTATGCTTGGTTTGTGACTTAAGAAGGGGAACTATCATGTATAGTTACGTTATCAAAACAACAGTGTCACACATATCAATCACCTAGCAGGGGATATGACACAACTAAAGTAAAACTGGGAATGGGCCAATGTTTTGGGCATCTGAACTTCTGACTGCGTATGGTTTCTCATTGAGAAATAAAAAGTGCTTGTTGTGTGTTGGCCTGAGCACAATCAGGTCCGTTTTCACACAAGAGCGTAGTACAACATACAATGTGTGTCTGATGCATCATTGTAGCTGAGGCCACACAGCTCTAATCCATTCCAAATATCTGAAACACAACATCTCTGTGTAATCTGTGCTACAGGAAAAAATTTAACTGACAAAAGTCGCAAAGATACATGACAATGGTGGACTGGATCAACTTTCGGGTGTGGAGGATGAAGAATCAAAGAATAGTAGAGCCAGACCAACGGATGTATCAATACAGTGCAAGGAATGCTTTTAACTTCAAACATACCCATTTTCCAACATTACCAAGTGACACTACCTCCCTATCTGACACATGTGTCACTGTAATGACAAATAAGCACGTCTTGCATCACTAACACTGTGCATGATTCATCATTCAACACTGCACTGATCTAACAATGCTATATTTTCATACACACAAACAATGACACATAGGTCAGCTATGGGACAACTGGCAAGGCATCAGCAATCAACAACATGTATGAAGGACTATAGACATGGCAATGCAATGGCAAGAAAGTGTTGATGTCACATGCACAACAACACAAGTTTGGCTTGGCAATGAATGTGGAAAACTGGCTATAGCCTCATCCCATCACACTTACTCTGTGTTGACACCCCCAAGACAGAGAACAGATATACACATGAGTGAAGTGCAACAGGTAAACCAATAAGTACAGCCAAAACATGCAAGTAACATACAACCAATTACATTAGGAATGGTCAATGTCTTTTGTAAGATGGACCACGAAAAACATGGTAGCCCTATGAAGTTGCATCACCTTTCTCTGGACTGCCACTACAAGTTCACAAATGCCAATTGCATGATGTGTGTAATCTAGAGATTAACCACAACTCCAACATGCAAAATATCCCTACATCTGCAGGCACAGTTGAACACAAATACCACCATGCATCTAAAATGAAATGGCCATGTCACATATGGTTGTATCTCTCAAGGAATGTACCAAATACTCTTGAAAACACATAATTGCACTACATGGCCAGGCACCATGTATGGCATTTGTTGCAGCCCAGTGTGGCCAACCAGCCCCTCCCCTCCAGTCAGGTGTATGCTAGACAGAAATCTCTGTCTGGATAGCACCAAGGGAAATACACTGTACACCCAGGAGCTCAATAACATGGGGCGATGAAAGGCTGCACCACCCGGTTGCCTCCTGAATACCAACTTTGGCCAGCAGATTTCTTGTTCCACAGTGCCCATTGAAATCTTGGTGGTACAAGCATTGTGCCCACAGCTTACGGCCAGACACCACCCCTGGGCCTCCTCCACTCCACGCCCAACCTTCTCTTAACCTGGACATCGACACCAGGCCTCAAACCGCCGCACACTTTCCAAATCAGTGACTCAGCCAGCTGAATCCTCTGTCAGTCCGGATTTCACAAGCCTGGGTACAGCAGTGTACTCCGAGTATGCAGGGAAACCTCCAGATGCAGGAGATGCAACTGGCCCCTCTTAGTTGCCTAGTCACAGGTCCCCTGCCACACAAGATTTGTGCAGATCAGGGGCCTCACCCTCCACAGCGTACAGCCAGCACAACCTCCACCGGCATGATGATGTTGAGAGGCGTAGCACAACATTGGCTGTCTCTCCTGTCACCCCAGTGTAGTGTTAGTGTGTGTCATGCAATGCAGACTACCCTTTGTTCTTGATCAGGAGCACCTCGACTGATCACCACTACAAGGTGCAGCATGCGGGCTTCACATGTCAGCAATGTGTCTACATCTGACATGCCAGACTTTGTCACCAGGTAAGGGTGATTTCTGATGCATCAATGTCTACAGCCAGGGACCACAGGCTTGTGCATGACGCACGCACTGCCTCCAACGTCAGTCTGCAGTAACTCTGCAGGACCTGTGTCTATCACTCCGGGTCTCATACAAAGGCACAGCGTGGTCTCAAGTCCATGGGGACTGTCTGCGCTTCCAGGCATTGGACACCATGCTGTTGCAAGGAGTGCACTATGTAAAGTGCTGCATTGCTGTTCTCCGCCAACAATGTGCCAGTTTTCAGACATGAGGCACAAATTCTGCATTTCCTTTTCACCTGGGACTCTGGGTCTGCATCATGTCTGTACATGGCTTTTTGGGACTTGCTGACCTCTGCAGAATTTGGTCATAGCTGCTCCATTCTGCATTCTGGTGCATACATTTCTTAATGCCTCATCAGAGGTGTCTTTGTATGCACTTGTAGCCTTCAGAGGCAGAAAAGTGACAGATGGCTGACTTACATAAAATATTTTGACCGCTAACTGTCCAGCTGTCATTTCATTTTCTCTTTTAGCTTCAAGATATCTGTCGCTGTCACGCTAGACTGATGGGCAATTGTGTCTGACACAAGCTGATCCTTACGCCATGTAATGACGTATTGTACATACGTCGCTAACATGACACTGGATCTGGTCAAAAGACACCGTCCCAAAATATTTGCCACTTTGCAACCCCTAAAATGCGTAGCACAACATTTTGAAATCATGCGATGAGTGCCTTTGCACAGCCTGTCGTAAATGTGCACATCTTTGCCTCCAGCTAAGCAAATTCTCAAATGTGATTCTGTAGTCAAGCCTTCGCATTGTATGCTGCATCATAAATCTTCAATACAAGTAGTGAATGCCTGTTGTTTAAGTTCATGTGTGTTGCAAGCCCATTAAACTGGTACAGACATCACAGCAATGTGTAATGTAACAGTCTCATATGTAGTCACACATACAACCAATGGTAAACCTTATGACTACCACTGATGCATGCATCTTCTATGACACATGACAAGATATAGATATGCATCAATGTGGGGAACGAGTGCATGTTGACAGGTCAGGATTACCGATATCATGACATATCAGAATGACTGAAATCACCTACACAACACAGATCACATCCCACAGCCATATGGTGTTGTTAGGCATGCAATATCATACAATATGGTATATTTGCTGATCAACTAGCACTCAGCGGTAAAAAACAAATTGCAGCGTATTCACGTAAGCGATAATTTTTTTCATCACCGCCATGGAAATCACTCGCTAAATACATGTTACAACATTGAAAAATTCCCGCTTACCCCTTAGCGGATAAATTATTCTCGCCGAGTCCAAAAACTTGCCGCAAATGCCCAGGAAGTGATGTCAGTCTGCATCCTGCTTCATGGAGGAGAACTGTACACTTTCACTTTCTCTTTTAACCACACAGTTAGGGGCCGATTACGATCTCGTCAGGAAGGCCATCCCAGAGCCTTCCAGAGTCGGACCTTCCGACCGACTTGTCCTGGGATCCGGTTTTCCCAAACAACGCATTACGATGCCTAAAACCCTTTACTTACCAAACGACTCGGTTACGCCGAATCCGACTGGATTTTTCTAACGAGAAGCCTCCGGAAACGCAGAATGGAGTTGTTCGGAGGCACTTACGAGTCCGAATCTCACTGCCCAAGTACGATGCGTACTTCCTATGCGCCGAATCAGTCAGTCAACCCAACACGTCAGAGCGGCAGGAAGGGGAGTATATCAGCTCCGAATCGCGCCACAACACGATTCCTGCAACCAAGAGTGTGCAGCTATGCATCCCATCGCGCATGTCATCATTCTACTCTACATCTACGATGAATACTACAACCCCAACCATCGCGGTCGTTGCAGATGGTAAGTTAGACACCTACCCCTACACAATAATGCAACTATCCCTAGAAAGACAATATAAGGGAAAGTAGGGGCGAAACAACAGGTAAATTTAGGGGGGGGAAAGACTTCCAGCAATGTAGATCCAATTTGGGGGTTGGTGGGCTAATACCCCCAGCAATGTAGAACCAATTTGGGGGGGCAGGGGGCTAATACCCCCAGCAATGTAGAGCCAATTTGGGGGTTGGGGAGCTAATACCCCCGCAATGTCTTAGAGGATGAGCTCCCTGACGCATTATTCTTAACAGAAACCTGGCTTACTAATGACTCTGATCCAGTCCTCGCACAAACTCTTCCTTTGGGCTACCTTATCCAAAGATTAGACCGCAAAAGCGGTAAAGAGGGAGGAATTGCTATTATATATAAAGATCGGTTCAGCTGTCGCATCACAACAGACCCACTACCCAACTGTGAGAACTTCATGTTCTCAATCAGCTTTTCTCCTACTCAAACATTTTCAGGACTATTGATTTATCGTCCCCCTGGAACACCGGGACAGTTTCTCAATACTCTTAACGAAACGGTTGCCAACTTAGCTAGTTCTCCCTCCAATTTTACGGTTCTGGGAGACCTCAACTTGCACCTAGACGACTCAAATAACTCTGTCATCTCGGAATTAGTTGTAAACCTTGCATCGCTCCAGTTCAATCAAAAAGTGTCTGGAGGTACTCACATTAAAGGCCATCTCCTGGACCCAATCTTCACCAACATTGAGGAACTCTTAGTAGGGGCTCCAACGCAACTTCCATGGTCAGATAACTTTTTGATCCCCCTCTCTTGGGCCACTACGGGGCCATCGACCTTACTACCACTCAGGAACGTCCATGGTCCAAACTTCCCCTTGAACAGTGGATATCAGCTCTGGATACCACTACACCCTCCAAAAATTCAAATCCGACTGTGGCCAATAATATGTTCAACAAATGGATTGAGCCCTCGCTAGATCAGGCTCTCCCTAAACAATCATGCCTAAAAATAGCCAGGTCTAAGACTTCGCCATGGTACTCTCCGAAGCTCCGCAAACTTAAACAAGCATGTAAAAAGTTAGAAAGAAAATGGAGAAAGGACTATGCAGCACCCAGGAAACAAAAATATAGGGCGTCTATTAAAATCTACCAAACTGAAATTAAAAGGGCACAAGCCGCGTACTATGGGGAAAAAATCGTTCTCGCCTCTAAAGCACCGCGGGAAATCGTCCGTATTGCTAAAACACTCATTAAACCCCCCGCGCCACAAGCTATTACAGACGGCGCTCTCACTCGATGCAATAACCTGGTAGAATTCTTCTGTAAGAAGATTCATGATATATATTTTACATTTCCTTGCACATCAGCCCACAATGACCGGTATCCTACAGATACGCAGCCCCCGGATACACAAGCAACGTTGGATTACATCCCTTTACTTGATCACACTTTTCTAGAACCCATCCTGGCCCGGGTTAAATCAGGTTCACCTAGGGATCCAACCCCCCCACATGTTCTGAAATTAGCGATGGGTACAATACTCCCAGTGATTCAGGAATTGATCAACTCCTCCATCTCCTCAGGAGTGGTTCCTTTACCATGGAAATGTGCCATGGTAAAAGCATTGTTAAAAAAAACCCAATCTGGACCCAGAGACCTTGGGGAATTATCGGCCTATTTCCCTCCTCCCAGTAATTAGCAAAATCCTGGAGAAACATGTCAACTCAGTGTTATCTGAGTTTCTAGAATCAAATAACTTGCCTCACCCTTCACAGACGGGTTTCCGGCCCCTACATGGGACAGAGACAGCACTCCTTGCGGTGGCTGAAGAATCCAGGAGGATCCTGGATCAGGGTGGCGTATCGGCTATCATTCTCCTGGATCTCAGCCCCGCATTCGACACCGTCAACCATGATATCCTGATTCACAGACTAAGGAGATTGGGAGTGTCAGGGGGTGTTATTACTTGGCTACAATCTTTCTTAGAAGATAGATCTTTTCAGGTCTTCGAAGGAGAAGCTGTGTCCAAGCGTATGGCCCTCAGCTGTGGTGTGCCTCAGGGATCCTCCCTGAGCCCCACGTTATTTAATATATACATGAGGCCGCTGGCTGAGATAGTCCAACCATTTGGTATAAAAATTGTCACATACGCCGATGATACACAACTTGTCATGGCCTTAAATCGCTCAGAAAACTTATCTGCAAGTCTAGGTCCTTGCTTAGAGGAGGTTGCCAAATGGATGGAGCTCTCTTGTTTAAAATTGAATGGAGACAAGACGGAGCTCATGCTCCTAGGCAACACCCCAACTTCTAACACAGGGTTACTGTGGTCAAACTGTTTTGGCCCTGCCCCACTGCCAAAGAATAAGATTAAAAGTCTAGGCATGTGGCTGGATCGCTCCCTGACTTTTGGATACCAAACAGCCAAACTGTCTGCGACATGCTATGGCATCATGAAGATGCTTCGGAAAGTTCTTCCCCTCCTCCCATTTCTGGCAAGAAGGATAATGGTCTAGGTGCTGATTCTCTCACGTATGGACTATGGAAATGCACTTTATCTGGGAGCTCCTAAAGCCACGACGACCAGATTACAGATCATTCAGAATTGTGCAGCCCGTTTGCTCCTGGGTCTCCCTTATCGGCAATCGGCCAAACCTGCTTTGAAAACTCTACACTGGCTACCAATATCAGAAAGAATCAAATTCAAGGCACTCTGTATTACCCATAAGTGTTTCTGGGGGAAGGGACGGGTGAGCAATCAATCTATGATCACCCCCTACCACCCTAACAGAAGCCTCCGCTCGGCAAACATGTTGCTTGCAACAGTGCCAAAAATAAAGAGAGCAAGAAGCGGCGGCCGCTCTTTCTCCTATAATGCGGCTAGGCTGTGGAATGCCCTTCCCCCTACATACGTCAGGAAACTAACCATTTGTCTTTCAGGAAATTACTTAAAACCTGGCTTTTCAAAATCACTGCTCAGTAAAGGTGTTGTCTCAGTTCGCGTCCGAAAACAGCGCTGGGATGCCTCAGGGTAGCTATGCGCTCTATAAATGTTTATTTCATTCATTCATTTCATTCATTCAATGTAGAGCCAATTTGGGGTTTGGGGGGCAAATACCCCCAGCAATGTAGAACTAATTTGGGGGTTGGGGGCTAATACCCTCAGCAATGTAGAGACAATTTGGGGTTTGGGGGGCAAATACCCCCAGCAATGTAGAGCCAATTTGGGCAGGTGGGGGGCTAATACCCCCAGCAATGTACAGCAAATTGGGGGAGGTGGGGGTCTAATACCCCGAGCAATATAGAGCATATTTGGGGGGTGGGGGGCTAATACCCTCAGCAATGTAGAGTATATTTGGGGGGTGGGGGGCTAATACCCCCAGCAATGTAGAACCAATTTGGGGGTTAGGGGGCTAATATCCCCAGCAGTGTAGAGCCAATTTGGGGGTTGGGGGGCTAACACTCCCAGCAATGTTGAGCCAATTAGGGGAGTTGGGGGGCTAACACTCCCAGCAATGTGTACTTGAACAATGTAACTGGTGCTCATGCAAATGCAAAGTGCCTCAATACCGAGTACAAGCTGCAGAAAATTCCCAAAAAACAAAGCCAAAGGTCACTTTGAAGGAAATGCATTCTCACACTGTGGCAGCAAAAGTAACTGGCAACTGTAAGGAATGGGCAGAGTGGAGATGCTGGTGCTCTAGGAACTGTTGAAAAACAAACAAAGCCTCATCATCTAGTAAATGGTCCCTTAAAAACCTGTGAAATACTCGGGTGCTGCTGCGCAAAGACGACAGTCCAGCCATCCACAGCAGCTCAAGGACTGTATGTGTGTGTGGGGAAGTTGTCTCAGCCTGGGCTGACACACACGACGGGGGGCGAAGCCCATAGAACCCTATGTGCATTGAGTTTGATCAGAAAGTGTTCTGTCTAGGCTTGGATTGGCAATACGGGCAATTTGGCATTGGTCAATGGGCCGGTGCACTGGGGTCACCTGTGGGCCACGGTTTTGGGGCCTTTGTAAACCACACCAAGAGACTGACTCACTTCCCCAGTCCCCACCAGGCCACTGCAATGTGGCTCCAGTATGTTGTCCGCTCACCAGCTGTGCTGCAAATTGAGGCTGGGGGCCAGCCTTTGGAGCATACTCACCTTGGCACCCTGCCTCGCATGCCTTGCCAGAAGCAGTGTCATCTCCCCCACTTCTCTACTCAAACGCTTCCAACCCGAATCTTACAATCTCACACTGGCGATGCCTTTCTTACATCCACACCTACATTCACAGCACCACTCTTCATCACTATGTACACAACACCTCTCGCATACATGACATGTACACAATGTACTGTACTCATCACCACCTCATCAGACGTCAAACGTAACATGTCAAATGGATCACTTTCATCACCAGTTGCACCCTCAGTAATGTCTTGGACTGCACTCATATCACAACGTGCAGCATCACAGCCCACTGACATGCTCACTTAACATCACCATATCTCTCAACAACACTCTTACATCGCTCAATGAATATGTCCTCAGTCATTCGCATATCACCATACACCCACCCTATTCTGCTTAAGATCTATGGATTGTCATTTCTAAAACAAATGCATCCACAGATTCAACCACAACAAACATCAACTGGAGAAAACCTCACATTTCACCATACAGCACCCTGAATTGCACAACTGGTGTATACCCTTTACATACACTTATCCACTTTGTTACAAATGACAAGTTTAACCATGTCTCACTGTGACCCTGTCACATCCACATATGACTTCCATGCTCCATACCCCCATTGACTTATGCACATTAACAACTATCCTCACTCATTGAAACTGCCCTGTTACAGTCATCTCTCACCGTAGTGCCACAGGCTACAGCTCTCATCTCCTGCCAGAATCCAACCTTATCTAGCTGGTTATACCCCTATCACATCTACCTAATCCTAGCATACCTTGCACAGAATTTAACCAGTCTTACAAGCTCGCACACTCTGATTCACACCTCTGCATTTAAAACCACTCACATTGGAACAATGTGGATACTTCACATCTCCTACACAAGAACTGCCTATGAACTCAACTCCTACCTTAGACTCCGACAATCTCTAAATTTGTCCTGCCCCCATTACGTATGAATGTCCACTCCATTTTTACATTAGAAACTCTAGTCTCGCTCACCTCTACCCTTGTTTAAGCTAGCTTAGCACATGCAACATTAACCTTGCAAAACACATCTGCAGCTAGGCCTCACATTCCAAAATCAACCTCCTGTCCTGGAGGGAAACTAAAAGCATGGATGTGATACTGGCTCCTTTAGCATCTGCACAGCAGACAGGCCCACAACACTTTTGTGAGCCCACAGTCCACTCGGCTTACCACATGTAGCACAGGGCAATCCAACAGACATAACAGCACTCCTAGTTCTGCTTTGTGTGATCTGGAAGAGCATCAAGCATAGCTCAAAAGGACCCCATTGTCAGTCATGCACAAATGACAACCTACACACAAATCATATGCTCAACTACGACTGATGTGTGGTTGTAACTATGAAATCCAAGCTTGGACAGACAAAACACACCATCCACATGATGTACCCAAACAAAAGCAGGATGGTATGACTGACATATTAATTAGAACGCACTGGACTATTAAGACCACAGACACCTTGCCTAACAGGACTATCTGCAGAAAGTGGAGTCCTTGGAGGCAACAGGGTCAGAAGACTGTGAGAATACTGCTCATCTTACACTCCCCATGGGCACAAGTAATGTATCAGATGAGTACACAGCCATGAAGGGAATTTGTCTACAGTGGCATGCCACCTGTGGCAAGGTTGTCATTGCCACTAGTCTACCAGATCTAAAGAAGACATGGGTACACCAATATCAAGTCACATACAAGTATTGTACCATTACTTTGTGTACATGGGTGTGTCCAAAGTGACTACCGTGTAGTCATCCTCCATTTGTACCCAGGTGTATTGATGAGAAAGGTGTCTTTCTGATTATCACAAACATATGCAGCATGCTTCTCCCAAACTCTTGTACTTTGCCACACTTGCACTATGTTGACATCTGAAACCATCAACCATGTAGAATTGTGTTTCCTAAACAAAGCTCTGTGACTTCATGGCACACTCATAGACAAAACTAATGTTAACATTGACATCTAGCCAAAGTAGGCACAAAAATCTTGGATACATACTGACCAAGTGCTTGTACTTCATGGACCATATGCAATCCACACCATACTGACATCATTGTCTACTTTCATCACATATTACACATGAATGACAGTTAACCTGAAATCCATTTTGAGGACACAGAAATTTTGGAAAAATAAATAGAAAATGCTTTATTCAGCATATACAGTCATGAGAAATAGGCCAATGGCCAGTCCAATGAAAGTCAATGGCTTTGAGGGCCACATATGTAATGGCCTTCCCTGCTTGCCTGCACTTTGCCAGCAAAGGAACACCTCCCAAAGGAGGGGCATCTAGGGGGAAGGCCAAACACCAAGGGAACAAATCTAAGAGGGACTGGTTTGGATTTTGGGAGGGATGGGATCAGGAGGGGTGGGTGGGTCCACTGCAGTGGTAGTGCCAAATTGAGGGGGCGGTGGGTCTACTGCAGTGGTTGGCTCAGATTGAGGGGGGGGGGCAGCTGTAGTGGGAGGGCTAGATGGAGGGGGGGATGGGCTGGGTTTGACCATTTTGGGGATTGAATAATTCTGAATGGTGTGGACAGGAATAGAGAGGGGCTCAGACTTTTTGGGAGGGTTTTTTTTTGGTACTGGGCTGGGCTGGGGAAGTATGGGTTGGTGGAGGGGGTTTGGGTTTGGGAGACTGGGGGGATTTTTTGGTGGGGTGTGATTTTGGGCTTTGTTTTTTCTCCGGGGGGGGCAGATGTAGATGGAAGGGCCGGGGGGGTGGATTGCCTCTTCTCCTTGTGAGGGGGTTTGTAGGTATGGGTAGGGACGAGGTCCAGGGCAGAGGGGGGAACAGGAGAGGCAAGGGTAGGGGTTGTGGAGGCAGAGGGTGCTGAGGTCTGTGGAGTGTCTGTGGATACATGTGTTTGGTCTGCTGGTATGTCCCTGGTGGTGAGTGTGCTGTCTGTCATGTGAGTGTGCGTGTGTGTGGGTTTGTCCTTGTGTCTGTGTGTTTGTGTGCTGCGTGTGGCTGTTGATGTGGCTGCATGCGCGCGTTTGAGTGTGCTTGGGTCAGGGAGGGTAGTTGGGACTGTGGATATGGAAGAGGCAGGAGGGGCAGCTGGAGCTGGGACACTTCTGCCATCAGTGTGAAGGCCAGAGCCTGATTGGATCTGTGTAGGGCAGTCATGTCCAAGTGAATGCCCTCCAGGAATGATACCATTTGTGTCAAATGATCGGTATGCACCTGGAGGACATTCAGCACTGCTGTCTGCCCCACAGAGATCTGCCTCAGGATGTCAATGGCCTCCACACTCAGGGCAGCAGGGGGGACTGGGGCAGGGGGTGAGGTGCCTGGCGCGAAGGAGACACCTCCCCTTCCACAGGAGCAGCGACGGACACTTGGCCTGGGAGCAGCTGGGAGGGTGGAGATGGTAGTGGTGGACTCCGATGTAGAGGATTCAGATCCTGTTTCCTCCACCACCACAATGGAGTCATCACTGGAGCTGGAGTCGGCCTCAGATCCTGCAGATGTTAAGTCTGACATGCCCTCAGTGTGGCTCCCCTCACCCTGCGCACCACTGGGTCCCTCCTCCTCAGACTCAGCACTGGACCCAGACTGGCGAACTGCTCCCCCTTCGTCCGTGGCACTGCCTCCTCCGCTGGCTGGTGCTGATGCTATGAATAAGAAGGAAAAAGATTCACATAAGTCATCCGTATGTACTTGACACATAGGTATCATCACAAATCTTTACAGATCAAACAAATACATCATTTTGACTGGTGCTATTACCTCTTGATACATTTACATACATGCCACTTGTTAGTCTGCCAATTAACCATTGTTCCCTCACACATGATGTTATCTGCAACATTGGGTGTATCAACATCAAATGCCACAACCACAATGTCAACTACTTCACCATGTAGCAGGTGATGTATCGTCTTTTGTTCCTGACAGTCTTGGGTCCTGACATACCTGTCTCATCTCCTGCAAGGGAGTTCAGAGCTCACAATGGAAATAGGATTCACACAATTGAAGTGAGACATGATATCCATTCTGCAATCCCTAGTCATCAAATTGTAAACCATTGGCTCTGATGTTACAGGTCAAATGACTTCCGTGTCAAACTTTAAACTGGCATAGTCATTGTATGAGTCATATCACACAGATAACAGTGATTGTGCTCATTTGTCCTGTAACTTAGGTTCTCTACTGTCAGGTCACACATCTGACTCTTATTGTGGAGACACCAAGGTAGTAGGCATAGCTAAGGTGAGAGGCGCTTGGCACTCTGTCTTGGGTCATCTATGCACAGTGTCATGAAGTTGAATCAGAATGTTGTGCACATTGTAAACTGCTCACCATTTTCAGATGTGAACAATGGTCAACACACTTCCAAGACCGATGACTGCATCTTCACAATGCTTCAGGTGGAACACCATGCCACAGGCCCGTCTGGGTGCATTGTCTATACAGACTATTAGTACTGAACCTCTATTGTTCATGAGTCAAGTCAACACTGTATACCAATTCTATCTAGACTTCAGAAGTCCCCATTTGTATGGGCCAAGTCTGAATGTCCCTCACTTCTTTTCGACATATTGCACACTTTCTACAGCTTACATTGCTCTTTTTTTCCATCTCATTTTGGTAACTTAGGGGCCGATTACGATGGCGGACAAAAAAGCATTCCGACCGCCGTGCTAGCGGAAAATTGCCGCCCGCAGGTACCGCAGCAAAACCGCCGGCCAGATTAGGATGCACCGCCAGAGACTCCCTACCGCGGCGGTCGGATTCCAGGATTCAGCGGCGGAAAAGCTGAAAATCTGTCCGCAGCGGTCAGATTTGCTGCGGAAAGGCCAAAGACCGCTGTTTCCCCAGCGGTCTCGAGCACATGGAGCTATCCGCAGGATTGCCACCGCCTTCCTTGATTGGCCGGATTCTCCGCAGCGGTGTGGTGGGCTGTTTGTGGCATCGTAATACAACCGGCGTTCGTAACCGCATTCCGCACGGCGGTCCCTCCCTTTTGGCTCCATCCGCCACCGCTGTGGAAGGGGATTCCTGGCGGTTCCCAAAACACCGCAGCGGACGGGAAATGGGCTATCTTTGCCCATCGTAATACGGCGGACGCAAGGACCGCCGATGGAGTGCGGAAAAGGGCATTTTCCGCCAGCACCGCGGATGTGCTACCGCCCGCCATCGTAATCAGCCCCTTAGTCCAAAATGATGCACATTTGACATCTCTCAATCTGACAGTGATGCATCATCATACAGACGGTTTACAAAGTCCTCAAGTATGAATAGTCAAGAGCATTTACACACATGTCAACCCTTGTGAATGTGTATCTAACATCATACCTTACAATTTCAACCATGTTTCCACAAGTGACCACCTGTGTTTGACAATGAATGGTATGTGTTGTCACTGTTACAGAGTCAGACACATGGACTCACTCTTTTGAATGGAGTGAATGGAATCTTCCAAACATTCATGTGAAAGGCCAGTGTGACAGGTGACCAGAGTTAGCATACCTGTAATTGGCCCATGGGATACATTTGATTACACTGAGCACCACGGCTGGGACCTAACATTGGCACACTGACCAAGCAAAACTCACCAAGGCCTCAACATTTACGTCACCTGCTGCCGGGATGTATAGCATGGGCTTTTCACACTTGAGTGCTCCAATAACAACATACGTGACAGATTTGGTGAAACCACATTAAGAACAGGTCATACATCAGCCAATGTGTTGACACATGTCGAGCAATTGCATTACTCATGAAGGTTATCTCCATGCACATGTTGTTGTAATTTGTGCTGATCACATGAGCATGGCAATACTGTCACTACCCTGAACATAACTTCCTCACATGTCCCTGATTAAAGGGGCATAACCGGGAATCTAATAATCCTTGTGCATATGCATCTTTTAAAACTGAACATTGATTTTGGCTGACTTCCGACCTGTAAGAGGGCCAGCAGGCTAAGATACTACAACATGCATGTTTAAAGAAATCTGTGCGATAAGGCACATAATCACCCACTCCTTGCTGCTGTGTGGCTTTCAACTCCCCATCCAGGTCAGGCAAGACCACTGCTAGGATGCGGAGCATGTAGGGGGTCAGGGTTCGGCGCCCACCCCTCTTGCCTGGAAGTGACAGGCCCAGCTGGACTTCAGCGATCTTCTTGGTTCAGCCACAAAGGTCCTGCCACCTCTTGCGGCAATGACAGACATGCCGAGTTTCTAACCCCACGGAGCGCACCTTCCGTGCGATGGTCCTCCACAGCTTCATCTTCTGATGGGAGTTGACCTGTAAGGATGACATGGTGACAGACCCTTAGTTCACATGCAACATGTTTCTGAGTCAGACACTTGTATACATAGGTCATGGCCAGATTGGCAACAATGTCTAAGGCGTAGGCAATTGGCATTATGTGCAGTTATCCTGTGTTCGATGATGACTCCGTCCCATAGGCACAGTGATAAGATGTTTACCCCAGTACACACATTTCTACAGCAGTGTACCTGCCCAGAACAGTTATCTACAGACTTTTACACTTACAAAAAACTGTTTACATGATTGCCTATGAGATTCCTAATGCTAGTAGTGCATGGTAATTGCACATGTGCATTGAAAATGCAGTCTAATCATCAACTCACCTGTTCCTATGGTTTGCCATACTGCTGGCTGTACAGTGGCAGGAGGGTGTCCAGCAGGACCTGGTTCTCCACCTCAGTGAACTCTGGGGCCCTGCCAACTGTACGTGCCATAGTAGCTCCCAGAGGATGTGGACACAGAAGCAGAGAGATGGGAAGATGCAGGAATGATGCAGGTAGTGCAGACAAGTGAAGTCTCTAGGGAACAGACAGACTTATATCTAAACAGCAGAGGCGGTCTTAATTCCATGTGGCCAAAGCGATAGGTTCGCGTCTGTGGCTTTTTCTGAATCGGTCCAATGCATCACATTGCTTGCAGAAGACACGCCTACCGCTATGTTCAAAAACTCATCATCGGACAGCGAGTGACTTTGATACATTGGTGAAGGGAGGTTACAGAGTCGGTTTCCACGCGATGAGGACCCGATCCCAAATGCGCGTCTGTTGCCATACCAACTTGCAGCCAATGGCTGTGTCCGAATTGGTTAGGATGCAGCTACCGCATCGTTTGAATACTCGGTTGGCAGGGCATATACTTCTGTAATTGATGTATTTTTGTGCATTACATGTGTGGATGTAGTTTTTCATGATGAAATGGACCTTTAAATGAATAGCTCACACTCCCATGAGGAGCTAACCTTGAGGGGCACATGACACACTGATTTTGAGGCTAATACCAACATGAAACAAAACTACTCCATTTAACCTCTTAGGCTTGGTCACAGTGCCAATGAGTTTTTGGGGATATAAAAGTGTCTTCTCTACATAGTCACTGCATTTGGGGTGTGTGTGACCCAGTGTACAATCTGTGTGATTTGTGACTGTAAATGTTTGGGGGCAGATTTACAAGCCCCTTGCGCCTCCTTGCACCGCCATTGAGTCACTTTTTTTGATGCAACGGCGGCGCAAACAATGTGGGCAATTTACAACGTGACGCATCTAGGGAGATGTGTCAGGTTGTAAAGCCCTGATACATTATACCAGCGTCAGGTATAATGTATGCAGGGTGGGCGTTCCCACGCAAAAACCCATGTAGAACTGACGCAGTGAAATTTACAACATTTCACTGCATCACTCTACACCTTCACTGCTTCAAAATCCCTATGCCTGCTCAGACCAGGCATAAGGAATGACGCAGGGCTTTTTGAATGGGACTCACCTATCTGTTGTGGCGCATTGCTGGGGTTGTGTCACTTTTATGAGCAACTCCAGCAATGTGTCACTTTTGGGTCAACAGATGCGTCAGAATTTCTGGCGCATCTGTTAATACTTGCGCCATGGAGCACTGTATTGTAAATACAGCGCATCCGGTAAGTAGACATAATATCGAGTTTTAAATATCGTTTTGCTATAATATCGAGTTTAAAATGTCGAAAGTCAAAAATATCATTGTGTATAATATCGATGTCAAGAATATCGATTTACTGTGTTGTACAAAATATCGTTGTTAAAAATATCGATTTTGTAAATATCGTTATTAAAAAATATCGATTTTGTAAATGTGAAATTTTTATTATAGTATATATTTGTAAATGTATTCATAATTTTTAATAAATTGTATATGTTTTATAGAAAAAAAAATTTAGGAGCGGGAAGTTGGGTTTATAGGGGATAAGGGTGGGGAGTGTTTTAAAAAAAAAATTAAATTAAAAAAGTTTAAAAGTAATATTAAAGTAATTAAAAATGTTTTTTAGGAGCAGGATGTTGGGGTTATAGGGGATAAGGGTGGGGAGTGTTTTAAAAACAAAAATCTTTATTTAAATTTTTTTTAATTAATATTAAAGAAATTTAAAATTGTATTTTAGGAGCGGGATGTTGGGGATATAGGGGATAAGGGTGGGGAGTGTTTTAAAAAACAATTTTTAAAAAATGTATTAAATTATATTAAAAAAAGATAAATTCTTTGTTTAGGAGCGGGATGTTGGGGTTATAGGGGATAAGGGTGGGGAGTGTTTTAAAAAATAAAAAAATTTAAAATGGAAAAATAAATTTATATTTTATAATAAATAAACTTGAATTTGGATTTTAGGAGCAGGATGTTGGGGTTATAGGTGATGAGGGAGGAAATTTTTAAATAAAAAAATATTAATTTACATTTTAATATAACAAAAAAAAATGTATAAATATATATTTTTTTATTATTTGTGATAATTTGTGAAAATTTGCAGATAATTTTGTGGAGTAATGTTTAAATTTAAAAAAAAAATGAAAAAGTGAAAATTTGAAATAAAAATTAAAAAAATAAAATATGATTTTTTGTTTTTTTATCTGGTATTATAGTAGTGAGATACAAAATGTCTAAATAAATAATTATTTTTTGGAGAGGTGTTTTGTGTTGAGATGGTATTATTGTGTTTTTTTTAAAAAGATTTGTAATTATATTTTCAATTTTTTTTAAATGTAATAATCTTTTTTATAAATTGTTAATTTTGAAGATGTTTAATGTTTGATTTTGAAAATAATAATGTTATAAAATTGAAAATGTAAATTGTTTTATGTTTAATATTTTTATATAAAATTAATACATATATTACATTTTTAAATTAATTTTTTAATATTTATTTATCATTTAATTTATAAATACAAGAAAAATTATAAAAATAATTTAAAAAGTCACATACCTTTTTTGGGATATGTTTTTATAATTGGGAATAGGTTAATATATATGTATAATGTGTATTATTTTATATGTGTTTATGTAATTTTTTGGGGAATATTACATTTTATGGGTATATTGTTTTGCACCTTCCTTGAGTTAATATAGTTTGGGGTGGGAATAGTAAATTATATATGTTTAATGGCAAGGACCTTCCCTGAGTTAATACAGTTTGGAGTGAGAATAGTAAATTATTTATGTTTAGTGTCCAGCACCTTCCCTGACTTTTTGTAGTTTGGAGTGGGAATAGTAAATTAAATATGTTTAGTGTCCAGCACCTTCCCTGAGTTGATACAGTTTGGATTGGGAATAGTAAATTATATATGTTTAGTGTCCAGCACCTTCCCTGACTTTTTCTAGTTTGGAGTGGGAATAGTAAATTAAATATGTTTAGTGTCCAGCATCTTCCCTGAGTTAATAGAGTTTAGAGTGGGAATAGTAAATTATAGATGTTTAGGGGCCGATTCCGATCTCGGCCGGTAGGGCACCGAATCGGATTCGGCTTAACCGGATCCGATTCGGAGCCCTCTTTCCCGACCGATTCGAACGTGCGTCCGGGCGAGCGAGTACGATGCGAGAGCACGCGAAATCGCCGACCGACTCGTTCGCGGGTCTGAACCGCTCCGACCGACTCGCACGGACATGACTCGCACCGCACAATGGAGACGTTCCCCGGCCGGGCAAGTACGATGCGCGCCGAGCAGTCCGACCGACTCGCGCCGTCCGGCTCCAAAGGGCAGTCGGAGCCGGACTTTGGGGGTCCGTGTCGGACTCCCTGGATGCGTAGCCGCGCGAGTCGCACACAGGGGGACCCATGGGTCCCCCTACCTGTGCATGTATGGCGCGAGTCGCATCAACGCGCACCCGCTGTAGGGGGCGCCCTTGTTCGCCTCGCACCCATTGAGTCAATGGGAGCCCGCGTACGCGTTGTGACGACCGGCTCCCATTGACTTCAATGGGAGTCCGACCGAATCGAGTCCGATTGCATGCGTACGCATCGTACTCATTCGGTCGGGCTGCTAGAGTCCGATTCGGTCGGAAATCTCTCCGGGTCCGGCTCGGTCGGAGTGATTTCCAGCCTGAATCGGAATCGGCCCCTTAGTGTCCAGCACCTTCCCTGACTTTTTCTAGTTTGGAGTGGGAATAGTAAATTAAATATGTTAAGGGCCTGATTCTGATGCGGGTTGGAAAGCTTCCCGACCGAATCGGTTTGGAAATGGTTTCCGACCCACTCGGATTGGGAGAGTCCGACCGACGGAGTACGATGCATCCGGATGCTTCCAGATACGATTTGGTTGGACTCCCATTGACTTCAATGGGAGCATATGTTCCTAACCACATCATAATTGGGCCCTGGGTCGGTAAGACACGTTCCCGATCCGATTTGGAAGGAGCAAATGCCATTAGGAGGCCTTCCTAACCGCATCAGAATCAGGCCCTAGGTAGGAATGCTTTCCTAACCGCATCAGAATCAGGCCCTTAGTGTCCAGCACTTTCCATGAGTTAATATATTTTGGAGTGGGAATAGTAAATTATATGTTTAGTGTCCAGCACCTTCCCTGACTTTTTCTAGTTTGGAGTGGGAATAGTAAATTAAATATGTTTAGTGTCCAGCACCTTCCCTGAGTTAATACAGTTTGGAGTGGGAATAGTAAATTATATATGTTTAGCGTCCAGCACCTTCCCTGACTTAATATAGTTTGGAGTGGGAATAGTAAATTATATATGTTTAGTGTCCAGCCGTTTCCCTGAGTTGATATAGTTTGGAGTGGGAATAGTAAATTATATATGTTTAGTGTCCAGCAGTTTCCCTGAGTTGATATAGTGTAGAGTGGGAATAGTAAAATATTAGGGGCCTATTACGATGGCGGTCGGAAAACCTCCCCGACCGCCATGGTAGCAGGAAAAGACCACCCGCATGGACCGCGACATCACCGCCGGTCGAATTACGATGACCCGCGGTCGAAATCCGACTGCGGCGGTCGGATCGCGGGCCTTGACATTGCGGCGGTTGCTGCTGCCCGCAGCACCGCCGCAATGTCCAAAGCAGCATGTCCTGCATTTCCCTGCACTGGGTGGCAGCACTGCACAGTGCCTGCCACCTGGTACAGGGAAATGTAGGGGGGGACCATGGGTACCCCCCCTAGTGCACCCACACCCCCCCAAAACATTGGGGGCCCGCAACGGGCCCCCGGAAGACAATCTCCGCAAGCCTTTCCATGGCGGTTTGACCGCTGAGGAATGGCTGGCTATCGCCGGCATCATAATCCTGCCGGCGGAGCCTGCTCTGCACCGCCACCATTATCCCGGTCCTGCTCCGTCCGCCAGGCAGGAGTGCGGATGGCAACCTGCGGAACAGCGGCAGTCGGAATTTCTCACCGCCATCCTAATTTGACCGGCGGTTTTCTTGGTTGCGATCGCGGGCGGATGTCCACCGCCGGTCCGGCGGGCGCCACCGCCGGCCCGGCAGTGGACATCCGACCGCCATCGTAATAGACCCCTTAGTTCTTTATTTTGGAGTAAGGTTAATGATAAAAATGTATGTTTAAGTGGTAATAGTATGTTATATATGTCTATTAAAAAATAAATTTATGTCTGACAATTAATTTAAGATAATTATTTTATTGTAAATACAGAAAAAAAAATTAATATAGGAATTAAATACAAAACAATATTTATATTTTATTTATGTCTTTATTTTCATTCAAAGACTCAAGCAAAGAAATAATATGCATTTTATTTTATTAACATTGTTTGATATATATATTGTCATACAGAGAAATAATACATTTTTTATTTTTGGATACATTGCATATTTAGTACATATTTAAACATAAACATATAATATTTAAGTATAGTCAGCATGAAACATTTTTATGTTTTTTATAATGGAGAACTTGGTAAATATGTACATTTTTTACAAATAAAAGATGTAGTCGTCCACTGGTTTTTATACATTTTTTAATACATATTTTTTTGGCAACAATTATAGAATATTTATTTACATTGTAAATATGCATTACATAATTACATAAAGGGGCCGATTCCGATTCGGGCCGGAAATCTCTCCGACCGAGCCGGACCCGGAGAGATTTCCGACCGAATCGGACCCGTGCAGCCCGACCGAACGAGTACGATGCGCACGTATGCCATCGAACTCGAGTCGGCCGGACTCCCATTGAAGTCAATGGGAGCCGGTCGCACAACGCGTGACGCGGGCTCCCATTGACTCAATGGGTGCGAGGCGGACAAGGGCGCCCCTACAGCGTGTACGCGGCGAAGCGACTCGCGCCGTACACGCACAGGTAGGGGGGACCCATGGGTCCCCCTGTGTGCGACTCGCGTGGCTACGCATATAGGGGGTCCGACACGGACCTCCAAAGTACGGCTCCGACTGCTATTTCGAGCCGGAGTGCGCGGCTCGGTCGGACTCGCTCGCGGCGCGCATCGTACTTACCCGGCCGGGGAACGTCTCCATTGCGCGGTGCGAGTCGTGGTCCGAGCGAGTCGGTCGGGTGCGGTTAGACCCGGGAACGAGTCGGTCGGAGCGGTCGGGACGCCCGGACGAGTCGGTCGGCGATTTCGCATCGTACTCGCTCGCCCGGACGCGCGTACGAATCGGTCGGGAAATAGGGCTCCGAATCGGATCCGGTTAATCCGAATCCGATTCGGAGCCCTACCGGCCGAGATCGGAATCGGCCCCATAGTGTATATTTTTAATAACATACATTTTGTTACAATTGTTTCATTGTATAACTTTTTTATATTTTTTGCATATTTTCTAATAAATAATATTATATTTTGTATATTATTTAAATTGTAAATACAAATAAAATTATCAAGGTAAGAAAGCATTCTGAAAAAGAAAAATATTTTTTAACATTAATAAATTTGTAGCAAGCAGTACAATTTTTTTCATCACATTGGTAAGTTAACATATTTTATTTTAATGTATAATAATAAATATTATTTATTTTCTAATATTTACTATTATAATTTAACATTTTTAAACAGCAAAGAAAAAACATTTTGTACATTAGTAATATTAAGTAGTATTTTTTAAACATTTTTTTCTATTACATTTCTGTTAATTGAGTTTAATGCAAAAAAGTATATTTATTATTTCAATTAGGTAGCCATTTTCTAAACTAAGGGGCATATTATCAAGCCTTTTATCGCCGCGTTAGCGGCACTTTCCTGCCGCTAACGCGGTTTATTCCTATCGCCCTATTATCAAACTGTCGCTAACAGGCGTTAGCGACAGCTTTCCGGCGATAGCAGCCGTTTTTTCTATCGCCTTGCATGCCACTCCCGCTAACCGCACTTCGCCCTATTAGCAAGGATGGCCCGGACCCGCGAAGCGATAAAAAAAAGTCGCGCTAAGGCCCGTTAGCTGCAGGAACTTAAGACCAGAAAATAGCTGGTCTTAAAAATGGGGATAAGTCTTGGGCCCACATCCATGCATGTTTCTGCTGCTGGACAGCGCTGCAAGCAATGTTGCAGCACTGCCCTGTGACAAAAATACAGTGCAGGAATGCGCACCATCAATAAGATAGTGCTCATTCCTGGGCCCCAGTCATGAAAAGTGTAGCTGCGCTGCAACAAGACAGCGTTGCAACACTTCTCATTACGCCCTCCTTGCAACAGCATGGATGCGCTGCATCCACTGGACAGCGCTCCATGACGCAAGTAATGACAGATACGCCAGGAATCCTGATGTATCTGTCTGCGCTAAAGTCACGCATTGCTGCAGTTGTGTCACAACCATGACGCAACTCCAGCAATGCATGGGGCCAGCCTATCCCTATGGCACTGCCTCACCCTCACGCCTGCCATCAGGCAGGCAGAAGGTACTGACGCAGTGCCGTTCATGAGGGGTGCCCGAATGTCGGCGATGTCGGAGATCCATCGTGGTGGTTGCGCTCTGCGGTGTCATCGTTTGGAAGCATTGGTGGAGTGTTGGTGCGGAGGCAGTTGACCAGACGTTCTGCGATGGCCTTGATCCAGTTGCGACGGGGTGCGATGACGGCGCTGGCGTCCGGTGGGCAAGGTGAAGACGTCATTCATCCAATGATGGTAGTGCCAGGAGAGTCCGGTGTTGTGGCTGTAGTTGAAGTACCCGCTGGCAGAGGTGACGTGCCCGATCGTGTGTCCTGCTATGTGGCCTGTTGAGCAGACTTGCTGCTTGCGTCTGATGTCGGTGACAGGAGAGGGTGGTGCTCTGTTCACTGGGGTTGCCCAGGTGGAACTTGAGTTCACCGAGTTGGATGTTGTTGGGGGATGGGAGACCCTGGGGTGCAATGATGTTAGAAATGGGATCTCTAGTTGGCAAGGGCTTGCACCTTTGTCCAAGTAGGGACCCTTCTTCCTAGTCAGGGTAAGGGTTGTTACACTCGTGAAGTAACCCCTGCTCACCCTCGTGGTAGCTTGGCACGAGCAGTCAGGCTTAATTCAGAGGCAGTGTGTAAAGCATTTGCACATAACCAACAGTAATACAGTGTAAGCACTACAAACGGACACCACACCAGTTTAGAAAAATAACCAATATTTTATATACTCAAGACAAGACCAATTACGACAAAAATCCACAATACTGTACTTTACGAATGAATACTTGATACGTTAACTTCTTCTTTGCGGGAATAGCACAAAAGCAAAGTTCGTACAAGTCGGTAGCTCCGTCCGAGCCTACCGTGATGCTGAAAACCACAGAGTCTAACAGTTCCAGCCGACCGCGTCGACACGGGCCAGCAGAGTCGTGAACAGACTCGGTTACAGTACCTTCTCGTTGTGGCTGGTACGGAGTGTAACGAGCCGGTCGGCGTTCGTCGCGGTTGCGGTGCAAGACGGAGCGATGCAAGGTGCGGTGTCCCTCGATGCGGTGCAGGCAGCGGCTCGATGAGCGTCGTGCAGACGGAGTCGGTGAGTCCAAGGCGTGCGATGCAGGGCGAGACGATGCTCGATGCGGTGCTGACAGGTTGCGATGCAGGCGACCTAGCCGGAGTGCGGAGCTGGCGTCGGACAGCGGTGCGAGTCGGAGCGGTGCGTCGCAGACGTGCGAGCGGTGCCCCAAATGCGGTGCGGTCACGACTCTTGAGCCAGTTGCAGCGACAGGGTCGGTCTGGTCCGGCTGGCCCAGTGAAGCGATGCGATGCGAACTGCGGTGCCCACCGGTCACGGTGCAAGCAGCGGCTCGATGTTGGCGGCGTCGGACGTCGCCCACGGTGAGACCAGGGTTGCGATGCGAAGCGGGGCGATGCGGTCTGCGGTGCAAACAGGTCACCGGCCAGGGATGGATTCGGTTGACGGAGTCGGTTGCAGTTCCCTTCCTCTGTGGCAACTGAAACAGCGTTCCAGAAGCCGTACCCAGAGGCTTGTGAAATCTTTGTAGTCCCTGAGACTTGTTGACAGGAGGCCAGCTCGGTTCCTGGCCCTTGGAGATACTCAGCACAAGTTTGTAGAAAGTTCAGTCCAGTCCTTTCACTGCCCAAGACAGAAGCAGCAACTGCAGGCCAACCCAACAAAGCAACAACACAGCAAAGGGGCAGTACTCCTCCTGGCAGCTCTTCCAGCTCTTCGTCTTGGCAGGTTCCTTGATTCCAGCGAGATCTAAATTCATGGGGTCAGGGCCCCAATATTTATATCCCAAATTCCTTTGTTCTCTGAAGGCAGAGAGGCCTTCGCCTAGTCCAAACCAGTTCTGGAGCACTTTGTTGACAAGTCTCCGTCCCCCCTTTCAGTGAGTAGGCCAGGGACATCAGACGCACCACAGGAGGTGGAGCCAGCATTGTGGAGGGAAGGCACTGTCCTATTCAGGGCCCAGGTGCGACCCCTCCCACCCATCTACAGGTCGATCTGGCTATTCAGCCCTGCGCTGACTCACCCTGTCTCCTGGCATCCCCCAGCCCCTGTCACTCACATTCCAGACACGGAATACACAACACTGCAGAGGCAGGCTTGGATGGTTAGGCAAGAAAATACCCACTTTCTAAAAGTGGTATTTTCAAACACAGAATGTTAAAACCAACCTTACTAAAAGCTGCATTTTATCATTCTGAGTCCAGGCATACTAAACTCGAATTTCTACCATGTTCCCGGGTCAGTTAGGATTATAAGCTGTAATAATCAAAACCGCCCGTTCTGGCCTAGGGGAACAGGTAGCCTTGCAATAGTGAAAACGAACTAGGCTGTAATTCACTATCAGGACATGCCGCACACACCGGGCATGTCCTACCTTTCGCGTACAACGCACCCTGCCCACAGGGGTACCTTGGGCCTACCTTAGGGGTGACTAACATGTAGCAAAGGGAAGGTTTAGGGACTTGCAAGTGTGTGCACTTGCCAAGTCGACATGGCAGCCCCAGGCTGCGCACAGGCTCTGCGATGGCAGGCCCGAGTTACACTTTACGGGCTGTTTGCGTGGGTGGCACAATCCAGTGCTGCAGCCCACCAACAGCATTTGGTCTATAGGCCCTGGCACTCGCAGTGCACTTTACAAGGGACTGACACATAAACCAAATAGGCCAATCATGGAAACACCAATCCATAACACATTTTATACAGGAGCACTTGCACTTTCCCACTGGACCGCAGTGCGGAAAGTGCGCAGAATCATCACACCAGCAAAAACAGAGTCAAAACCGGGAGGTCAGAAAGCAAAAAGTCAGGGGAAACACGCCAAAAGATGCCAAGTCTAACAAATGATGTCTACAATGGGATTGTAGAATGGGGGGCCATGGCCCGGGGGGCCTGCACATGAGGGTGCCACAGAGGATGTTCTTGGGCTTGGTCCGGATCTGGGAGTTGACGTGGTCCATGGTCACTCTTGGCACATTAGAGTGCGTGGTCAGTCGGAGTGTGCCTCTGTAGGTGACAGCAATGCCTCCTCCTTGATGGTCGGGGTGCTCCTTGTGGGTGATACTGCATCCGTCAGTGATGGCGAAGGCGATGTCCGTTACGGAGTAGAGGTTTGTCCTAGCAGGCGAGGTGGCGTCCAGGGTTGATGGCGAGGAGGGTGCTAGCGACGTAGCGGTTGAGTGTCCAAGAGGAATGCACCTTGGTGCTGAGCACGGTCCAGGGGCAGACGGACGCAAACGGCATAGCTTATGTGTTGCCTTCATCACGGGAGACGACCCTTACAATGCAGGCAGTACATCGTTAACAACGCAACTCCGACAACGCGGGTCCCTTAACATCGCATTTGATTACAACGCATTGTGAGGTCAGTAATGGGGTAATCCAAACTTTTTCAGGTGTGCATGGGTTTTGGATGTAAAAAATGAAAATGGGACTATGTCTTGGGGTAAAATATGAAAATTGGACTATGTCTTGGGGTAAAATATGAAAAATGGGGTGTTTTTTGGGGTAAAATACGAAAAATGGGGTGTTTTTTGGGGTAAAATATGAAAAATGGGGTGCTTTTTGGGGTCAATTTTGGAATTTTTGGGTGTGTTTTTGGGGTAAAATTTAAAAAACTTGGGTGTGTTTTGTCCCAAAATGAAGAGAAATTTGGGGGGTGCATTTGTCTCAAATGTGATCTTTTGGCTGTCTTTTGAGTGTTCAGAAAGGAATTCCAGGGTTCACGGTTGGGTTAGTTGTGCAAAGGTTATTTTTGGGTCGCACACACTGTAGTAGGAACAGTGATCTTCATGTCTCCGCTATGCAACACCTACTCAGCTGTTGCAATGTGCCTAGTATTAGTATGTATTGGAATGGAATGCGATGTGATGGCATGCATTGCAACTACGTATGTGCCTTTGGCACATGAGTGGTACGCCCGCTGTGCATGGGCGCACAGCGGCCACCATTGAGAAGTGCGGGGGGTGTCTGGACAGCTGTGAGGTGGTAAACCCCATAAAGAACACTGGATGGTGCGTGGACACGGAGATGTGTGTGTGAGCGAGTGTTGTTAAAAATTTATTGAGGGAAGTCTTACCTCTAAGCCGTGTCCCGTGTCTTCGTAGCTCCTGCTCTTCTGCGTCTGCTTCCAGGAAAAGGAAGTAGGCAGCCAGGCTCCCTCCCCTGAGTCAATCACAATGCTGCGATGCGGCGGTGGGATTGTTAATTGGCAATGGGACAAGTCATGCAGGCAGGGGCCGGAGGGGTGAGCATGTTTGCCATGTAGGCTGTAATGCAGCCTGCATTGCGAACAGAGAAGTGCGCATGTCTCATTGGGCGGCCTGAGTGGGCCGACCAACCAGTCATTGCGCACTTGAGTGTGCATGCCAATCTGCACATTCCCTGCTCCATGTTTGGAGCAGTCCTACCCACCCGCCCACCCCCTGAGGATACATAGCATGATTACATGAGTCATTTATCCCTTGTTTCTCCCTTTTTTAACTCTTTTATTGGCTTCTCTGTGCCCGCACTACCCGCTTCCTGCCGCTGCTGCCCCTGCGGCCCGCACCCCTGTCCTCGCACATTCCCGCCTCCCAGCTGATCGTTCCTCCACCCTCCCCTACTTGATTTCGGATGCTGCGCAATTGCGCAGTGGAGACTCGCCGCTGGCGCGCAGAAGGCGCGCCTAAGACAAGCCCGTCTGCGCACGTCTGCAACCCAACCGCGACCAGCGCCAGGAAGCCTGGATCACGGGCCACCCACTGCTACAGCACAGCCACCCTCCACGCACTCAACCCCGGGAAAGTCAGAGACTGACAACAGGCCTCTGCAAACACGACCCACGGCCAGTTCTCCTGCCTCCACTGCCGCCAGAGCTTAACCACCACCCCGGTCTCCAACACAGCCGACGCCTGCACCAGCGACACCCTAGGATGCATCCTCCTCAACGGGTGCTCCGTGCACAAACATGCCGTGGAAATCTGGAACCTACTCGACTCTCTCTCGCCCGACATCGCCTTCTTCACGGAGACCTGGACCAACGCCTCCTCCGCCCCCGACATCGACACCGCCATACCGGACGGATACAAGACCGCAACAACCACCCGGGAGGGTGCCTCGCTATTGCCCACAAGAGCAGCCTCCGCCTCACCACCTCCAGCGAAAACTTCCCCTCCGCCGAACACCTGCACTTCCAGATCCAGACCTGCCACAACTCCACACTCTGAGGAACCCTCGTCTACAGACACCCCGGGCCCCGGACACACCAGCCAGCCCACCATCTCCACCTGGACACCAGTCACAGTCGAAGACACAGCCTCAACCATGTGAGGCATCCACTTGTGGGTCCCCACCAACCCATGCCCTCCCACATCTACCACAGAGCCGCGGCCGCCATCACACACGAACTGAAACGCACCATCAACACCACCTTCAAAACAGGCACCTACCCAAACGACTGTAAGCGTGCAGAAGTCTGGCCCCTTCTCAAAAAGACCACAGCTGACCCCAACGACCTCAAGAACTACCGGCCCATCTCGCTCCTCCCCTTCGCGGCCAAAGTTGCAGAGTAAACAGTCAACAGGGAACTGACACGATTCATTGATGACAACGCCATCCTCGAGCGGTCCCAATCTGTACTGCGAACCAAACACAGCAACGAGGTCGTCCTACTCGCCACCACAGATGACATCCGCACACTCCTGGACCAAGGCCACTCCACAGCCCACATCATACTTGTCCTTTCAGCGGCCTTCGACACCGTCTCCCACCACACACTGGCCGCCAGACTACACAACGCCGGCATACAAGGAACAGGCCTCGACTGGATCCGATCATTCCTCCCCGGAAGAAGCCAAAGGATCAGACTGCCAACCTTCCTCTCCGATCCCACGTAAATCACCTGCCGAGTCCCAGAGGGTTCATCTCTGAGCCCCACCGTCTTAAACATCTACATGGCACCCTTGACGCCACCGTCCGTCAACACGGCCTCAACATCGTATCCTACGCTGATGACACCCAGCTCATCCTCTCCCTCACCAAAGACCCCACCACCGCCAGACTCAACTTCCAGAAAGGAATGCAGGACGTCGCAGTCTGGATGACCAACAGCTGCCTGAAGCTCAACGCTGAGAAGACAGTAGTCCTTGTCCTTGGAACCACACCTTCAGCATGGGGCAACACCTGTTGGCCTTTGCCCTCGGAAGCCCACCTACCCCCTCGGACCACACCAGAAACCTCGGCATCGTACTCGACCCATCCCTCACCATGAACAGACAGGTCTACGCCGTCACCTCCAGCTGCTTCAACACCCTCCGCATCCTCCGCAAGACCTTCAAATGGATACCCCCAGAGTCAAGGAAGACAGTCACCCATGCACTCACTCCAGCAGACTGGACTATGGAAACGCACTCTACACCACCATTTACATGTCCCTACTCCGCAAACTACCGACATTACAGTACACCGCCGCCAGACTCGTCCTCGGCATCCCCCGGCACTAACACATCAGCCAACACCTACGTAGACTCCACTGTCTCCCTGTGGTGATAAGAGTCACCTTCAAAATCATCACTTACGCCTACAAATGCCTACACAACAACGTAACCAGATACCTCAACAACAGGATCAACTGCCACGTACACAAATGAGACATCCGATCTTCGAACCTCGCACTGTCCGAAACCCAGCGCATCCACAGAGCCAGAGCAGGCGGAAGATGCTTCTCCCACATTGCATCCAATACCTGGAACGGGCTACGGACAGACATCAGAGATGTCCCCTCCCTGAACACCTTCAGGAAGACCCTCAAGACCTGGCTCTTCGGCTAACAAATCTGTGGCCCCCCACCCCTTAGTGCCTTGCGACCCTCACGGGTGAGTGGCCCGCTTACAATACCCCTGAGTGATTGATTGATTGAGTTATCATCATGTGATGATTGTTCCTCTTCTGCACTGCTTGAGGTGGTGGGGCAACGCTCTTCCAACATAGCGGTAGAGCCGCCACTGGGGGTTCGTCATCTACGTGTGATAGGCATGAGCGACTCCCCCCCGGCCCTCCTGCGTTACGCGTCCCACCTTCTCCTTACCAGGACATTGACCCCATGGCACAATCCACTGCACTTCCCCCAAATCTGTGACTCAGTCAGCAGGAGCCTGAGCCAGGTGTGCTTTCACTGGGCTGGGTACAGCAGTCACCGCGTAGTCCGCTGGTGGACCACCTGATGCAGTTGATGCAGGAGGCTCCCTTAGGCATATAGTTGCAGCGCTCAGTCCACACAAGCTCGGCGTAGCACAGGGGCCTCACCCTCCAGAGCCTCTGGCCAGCCCAACATCATCTGTCCTGTGATGCAGGGAGACGGCACCCACCGTTGGTAATCCCCTCCGTGCACCCCGGTGTAGTGGTGGATCATAGTATGTGAAGCGGACCTCACTACGTTGGTGCCCAGGTTCACCTCTACCATTGACTGCACCAAGGTGCGCAAGGCGGGCTTCTCACACAGGTCAGCAACGTGTCTCCATGCGACCTGCCAGACTTCACCACCAGGTACGTGCGACCGTCGCACATCAAGGTCTCCCGCCACGGCTCATCGACTCCACAGCTACTCCACATCCCACTCCAGGCCAAAGACACAGGTCCAGTGAGGGATCCAGGAACCAGACGCAGCTCCAGTGAGGGATCCAGGAACCAGACGCAGGTACAGCAAGGGATCCAGGAACCAGACGCAGCTCCAGCGAGAGATCCAGGAACCAGACGCAGCTCCAGTGAGGGATCCAGGAACCAGTCGCAGCTCCAGCGAGGGATCCAGGAACCAGATGCAGGTCCAGCGAGGGATCCAGGAACCAGACGCAGCTCCAGCGAGGGATCCAGGAACCAGACGCAGCTCCATCGAGGGATCCAGGAACTAGACGCAGGTCCAGCGAGGGATCCAGGAACCAGATGCAGGTCCAGCGAGGGATCCAGGAACCAGACGCAGCTCCAGCGAGGGATCCAGGAACCAGATGCAGCTCCAGCGAGGGATCCAGGAACCAGTCGCAGCTCCAGTGAGGGATCCAGGAACCAGACGCAGCTCCAGCGAGGGATCCAGGAACCAGACGCAGGTCCAGCGAGGGATCCAGGAACCAGACGCAGCTCCAGCGAGGGATACAGGAACCAGACGCAGGTCCAGCGAGGGATCCAGGAACCAGACGCAGCTCCAGCGAGGGATCCAGGAACCAGATGCAGGTCCAGCAAGGGATCCAGGAACCAGACGCAGGTCCTGTGTGGGAACCAGGATCTCATCCTGGTCAACCAGGATGTTGGGTGGCTTGAGGGGGTTGTTGATGTGTGCTGCACTATGCCCTGGCTGCTCAAATCTGCATTTTTCATTTTTTTGTGTGCATCTTTTATATTGGGGTGGACATATGGGCTAAGTCCAAACTTGCGGTTTAGCTAAGGGCTTATCGCTGGATTCCACCCGCTATCGCCGGTTTCATTAACGCCATTAATGTTAGCGGCGGTTTTCGCCGCTGATCCCTGGAGCTATCGCCTGTTAGCAAAACGTTGCTAATACGTCGCTAACAGGGCGATAACTTGCAGGGATCGACGGCGATAGGAAAACTAGCGCTAACCTAGGTTAGCGATATTTATCGCCATTTCTTGGTAATATACCCGTAAGTTGTATTTTGTAGGCTCTCTGTGTTGTTTTAGGCCATTTCTGAGGGGAGAAGCTCGCGGTTGGAAGCTGCGTCGCATCGGTTTAGGTAAGTTTAATTTAATTACTTTTAGGCTTAATTTAGGTGTAGGGTGAAGGTAGTTAGGTAGTCTATAATGTATGTAATGTTTGTATTTTGTGTTTTTTGTGAGGTTTCGTTTATAGTTTTGCGTATGCGAAATGCGGTTAGTGCTTTGATAGGTAGGTGTTAGGGTATGTTCTATATGTTTAATTATGTTTAGAGTATGGTGTTATTAGTATGTTTATGTGTGTTTTTTAATGATTTTATTGTGTATTTGTGCAGGAGGGATTGTGTTTTTTTTTTCCACAGGTTTTTGTCGTTTGAAAGTTGCCATTGGGAGAAGTATGCTTTTTTTTTTTTTAAGGAACTGTGGGGCCGATTACGATGGCGGACGGACTGGAGTCCGTCCGCCATCATGGTGGTGACCAGGACCGTCCGCAATACATGCGGCGGTCCCGCACACCAAATCAGGATGCGACCACCACCATGGCGGTCGCATTTTGCATTTTAACATTGCGGTGGGTGCTGCTGACAGCAGCACCCGCCGCAATGATAAAATAGCACGTTGTGCATTTCACTGCACTACGTGGCAGGGACCACACAGTGCCTGCCACTTGGTGCAGTGAAATGTAGGGGGGTACCATGGGTACCTCCCAGTGCACCCACACCTCCCCCCAACACAAGGGGGGCCTGCAACGGGCCCCCGAAACCAATCTCCACCAGCCTTTCTATGGCGGTTTACCCGCCAAGGAAAGGCTGGCTGGAGACAGCATCGTGATTTGGCGGACGGTGCCTGCTAGGCACCGCCACCATTTCATGGATGCAGACCGCTCCGCCAGGCAATCGCAACGATTGCCTGTGGCGGTTCCGTGGCGGACGGTCTTTGTGTCCGCCGCGGTCCGAACGCGATTCCCCCCGCCATCGTAATGTGGCGGGGAGAAAATCACGGTCCGATTGCGGAAGGACCGCCACCGCATGGCTGGCAGTGGCAGTCCTTCCGCAATCGTAATCGGCCCCTGTGTATTAATTTCTAGTAAACTAATAATTATTTTACAGTTCCTTTATTTTTGGGTTTTCCTGGAGCGTTTCTTTTTTTAATTACATTTTTCGGGTTTTTAATGGATTCAAGTCTATGGATATGTTGCCGGCGGATTATATTTTACACAGTTGTATTTTTCCATTTTTTTGGGGACTTTCAACTAAGTTTTGGGATTTTTACACGTTTGGATTTATTTATGGCAGTTTGGATTCAATTCTTCAGCAACAAAAAAGTAAGTTATTTTAAATTATTTACAATGGGAGGGAAATGTAATTTTTGTAATTCTTATTGATATTTTTAAATATTTAAAATATACTTATTATGGCAAATATTTTTTTTTAAAAGTTAAAATTAATTGACATAATATTTATATTTTAGATGTTTGCAAAGAAATGTTTATTTAAGAATTCAGTTCACAATTACGATTTTTCTATGTTTTTGTATTACTGTTTTGAATTAGGGATTTAGCTATTGTTTCTAGATATTCTAGCCCTTTAGTGTTTGGGTAGAGTCTTATTTTGTATTGTAAGTGCTCGAACATTGTCTTAGTTTGTTTAGTTAGTTTTGGACCTAGTTGTGTTACAGACTGTTCAAGTCTTAGGGGCCGATTACGATCTCGCTCGGGAGGGCTCCTGACGGCATCCGTCAGGAGTGAGTCCGAGTCGTAAGCACAATTTCCGGACGTCTCGTACCGCTGTACGAGCGAGCATGTACGATGCGAATATAGCCTCGCGCTCCGAGCGACTCGTACCCGTCAACGAGGCCCTCCGGACGACTCCAACATGGCCGACACGCACAGCGCAATGGGGCCGATTTCCAAACAACCAAGTACGATGCGCGCATCGAGCAGCCGGATCGAGTCGGAGCCTCTGACTCTAGACAGCGTTGGGAAGCGAACTTCGGGGGGCCGTAGTGGGCCCCCCTTCACCCATAGCCCTACGACTCGGTCACTGGGGTCCCCCCTACACATGCATGCAGGGGACGGCCGGCACCGAGGCGTCCCCCCGACAGGGGGAGCCCTTTTCTGCGACCTACCTTTATTCTCTATGGGAGCCTATGTACGCTATGTACAACAGGCTCCCATAGACTTCAATGGGACCCGAGTCCGTCAGCGCTCAATTGCATCGTACTCTGTCGCTCGGAGCCTCAAAGCGCGAGTCACTCGGAAAGCTCTACGGGACCGAGTCGGCCATAGGGCTTTCAGAGCGAGATCGGAATCGGCCCCTTAGTTGTTAGTAGCTTTGTTCTTTTTGGATTGATTGTAGTAATTTATGTACGGTTAGTTGGATTCTGCCTGTTGTGGCTTGGAAAGCATTATGCCATCCTTCCACAGCGTTATTAGTTTTTGCTTCTTTGTTTAGGGTACTGTTATATACATTCCACCATGGAATGTGGTATTTGCGCTGTCTCCTGTGTCCAGATCTGTGTAGCCTTCCCACCTAGATATCCTCAAAGTAGTCGAGTAGGGGACTTAGTTTATCTTCATTTGTTTGGTAGTAGGGGCTTTCTATTAATAGATTCTAGTGTTCTGCTACATCAGTTATTGGGACGTATGCTAGTGCAATTAGCTTTTTAATTTCATATGCAAAATTGCTATTAGTTGCATATTTTACACTAAGGGGCCGATTACAATGGCGGACGGAAAAGGCTTCCGTCCGCCATGCTTGCAGCAAAAAAACAACCGCATGAACCGCGGCATTTCCGCAGGTCAAATTACGATGCAGTGCACGTAAAATGCGACCGCGGCGGACGGAATTCACAAAAGACCGTCCGCCACGGTTGGAAAAGCTGCAAATCTGACCGCGGCGGTCAGGGAAAGCTGTTCAATGGACCAAAAAGGCCGCTTCTGCCGCGGTATGACCGCACGGCTAATTAAGATGAGATTACGGAGCTGGCGTAACGAGCATTGTGTTCCGACCGCCGCGGTCGCGCTTAGGCCAAATGAATGGCGGTCGAAACAAACTTCACAACAATGCTCAAAGTGGTCCTGTACTCTTCGCTGCCCTCAATCACATCAGACACGCCACAATGATACACCCCAACTGTCTTTTGGTAATGAAAGCCATGCTCAGCATGGAAGATGCACCTGGTGGTCATCACTCATGTGGACACACCCACATACCACAGCATAAAACCAACCCCTTCCTGGACCAGCATCCTTTGCAAAGCAGGCGCAGAGAGACAGAGAGAGACAGGACACCATTTTACAGACATAACACATCACACAGCACACCATCACACACACCTAACTCCATACACCTATCTCCATACACCACCACTTCTCATCCACACACCTGACACACCTCACAAATCTTCACCACCACCTTGCTCCCTGCACTTTTCACTCCTTTGCAATATGCCCCCCAAGAAAATGCCCAAATTCACAGACACAGAGTTGAAAGTGATGGTAGACAAGATAATTAGGGTAGAACCACATTTGTTTGGGAACCTGGTCCAACAGACTCCACTAGCGAGGAAAAATCACATGTGGGGAAGGATCTACAACAAAGTCAATGCAGTAAGGATCACCCTGCACACACTGCTTGACATCAAAAAGCAGTGGGCCGACCTCAAGAGCAGGGTCAAGGCTCGGGCCCAGAGGAACCATGAGGCGATTAAAAGAACTGGTGGCGGCCCTCCCATTCCACCACTAACATTCACCAAATAGGAGGAGAAGGTGCTTGCCATGCTGCACCCCGAGATTCTCACAGGAATAGCTGGGGGAGTGCAAACTGGTAAGTACAAGCAAAATGATCACATCACACTGCAATGTACTGTTGTGCACAACAATTGAACCTCAATTTCCATAGTAAATCAAACTTATGTAGAATGCACGCTTTCAATATGAATGTCTTACAAGGCTACCATTTCCTTCCTCTGCTCCACATCACAGGTAGGTAGTCAGATCATGCTCCCTGGCCTCCCTCACAAACGGCATGGAGCACCCTCCCTATCCCACAGCCATGTGGGAGCCATCTCCCTACTCTGCTACACCTCACAGGTAGGTAGCCATCTTACTAGGGAGTGGGTTGTTGGGACCAGAAAACAACACCACAACTGCCACCAGGCCCTCTGGCCTCCTTCCCAAACAGCATGGAGCACCCTCCCCAACCCACAGCCATGTGGCAGCCATCACCCTCGACAGTGCCTCCTAACAGGTAGGTAGCCACTTACTAGGGAGTGGGTTTTTGGGACCTGAGAGCAAGACCACAACTCCCACCAGGCTCTCTGGCCTCCTTCCCAAACAGCATGGAGCACCCTCCCCAACCCACAGCCATGTGGCAGCCATCTCCCTACTCTGCTTCACCTCACAGGTAGGTAGTCAGCTTATGCACCCTGGCCTACCTCCCAAACAGCATGGAGCTATCTGGCCACCACATCCCGCACTTGGTAGCCAACTCTATAAAGCTCCATAAGTTATAGCCAGTGCACACAAAGCTAATCCCTTTTAGAGGTCACATGAATCACAGTGTCAATGATGAAGTCACATGTAACTGCAAAGCAAAGCCCAAGAACGCAATGGGCAAAATCTAATGTGCAAGTCCCATTGTCTCAAAGCATAAAGGCTCACATCATCACAACACGTGCATGGAGACTCAGTCAAAGCTCACAAACCACATGATGTCAGTACAAAAATCCCAACAGACATCATTAAGTTGCTGCATAGCAGACAGAGACTTACTGAAAAGACTCCAATATCCTAGCATAAACTGAAGGGGATGAGCAACAAGTTGGGACATGAGGACATGTCCTTGGAAATATAATATCTGTACATATGAAAGTGTTGGCATCACCATGTCCCATCGCTAACAAGCAATGTATGTACCTCTAAATCATGTTCGACTGCTGACAAACTGTTACGAATGCCAAGTAATGCCAATGTCAAATGTTTGGTTATCTCAAATGAAATGTCCAAAACATGAACATCAAAGTTGTGTCGTGAACAGAACATGCTGACAATATAACCTCTGTTCAACAGGTGATTCGATATCAACACCTGGCGGCACTGAGATCAACAAACCGAGCCAGTCTCCCCCCCTCCCCCCAGGAAGGTGACCTCTCGGATGCTGATTCTCTCCGTTTCTCGGACGAGGAGGACCAACCTGGCCCCTGGCAGAGCGGCTGTTTCTTTCCAAGGACTTTTTGCCTGGATTGATCGGAAATATTCGATGCTGGAATTATCCCCCGATTTGGTCTCCAAGCCCTAGAGCACTGGCCAACTAACCCTATTTGAATTAATTTGAATGTTACACAAACCACAGGACTTCTGCCCAGCATAATTTTCACTGGTGCTATTGAGCCTACTTGTGTCTTCCCTGTCACATGCAGATTCATCTGGCAGCCCCCATTCCTCACGGGACGCCATTCCAAGTCTGGGACTGTCCCCTTGTCCTGAAGAAGACCCGCTACAACATATCATTTATGCGATATCAGGGTCGAAACGTCGACGCTTAACGTTGGTTCAGCCATTACATACCTCTGGTTTTTATTACAGAGCAACTTTGCCATTACCAGGGAGACTCTGTTAATCTTTGTTCTGACCATTCCTGAAATTGTATATATTTGTACATAGCTCCACAATTGTATATATACACCTTATCACCAGCACTGAGCACTCATGTCACTTTAAAACACCTGTCACTTTTTATACTCTTTATCACTTGGACAGCCCTGCAATATGTTTATTTGTGATATCTGATGAAACAATTCAATAACAAAAATTCTTGTAGCAAAGTACTGTTGTGTCTTTTATTTGTACTGTTGTGTTCTTAAACTATTTTTTGCGTGCACTGATTTATTCTATCTACAGTATCACTTGACTCATTGAGTATATTGTTATAAAGGCATTCTTCATGATTTAATCTTGAGAAACTAAGTAATTGTTGCTTCCCGACAGAGTCATTGTATCTTGTTATATACTCACCCAGACTCTGAGGGTTACTGGGTTACCCCATTGTGTTATACCTCAACCTGGCCCCTCAGGCGTGTCCGGGCAAGCTCAGTCTCAGGGCCTCACTGTCCCCACCACCATCACCACCACGACTCCCACAACAGCAGCAACAACGCTGACCCCTGCAGCAACGACCTGTGTGGCAGCCACCTCCACCATCACCACCGCTGCCTCCAACACTGTCCCTGTGGCAGTTGTCACCAATACCCCCAGGCAGCCCGGGGATGCTGGGGACAGTGTGCGGGTGCGTCGACAGGCAACGCCACAGGTCCGTGTCTGCAGGGCAGGTGGGAGGTCAACTGGGGGACAGTCACAGGAGGACACTGAGACTGAGGCCCTGGCCACCGTGAGCACAGTCCTTGGTGCATACCAACAAAACCAGGGACAGATGGGCCAGGTTGTGGAAGAACTGCGTGAACTCCGCCTGCTGCAAAGGTCCATGGGCACACGTTTGGGACAACTTGTGGAGTACATGGGCCAGCTTGTGGGTGTTCTGAGGGACATCCATGCAGCACAAATAGCGGCACCCCCACCCAGTGGCCAGCCTGATGATACTCAACAACACCTCAGCAGCGGCCACAGGGAGGGGTGAGGCAGAAGACACAGACTCCTCAGACACCTCTGAGCATGCAGCAGGTTCCCCCCTGCCAAACGGCAGAAGAGACGTCCGAGAAAGGCTAGGGGAGGATCACGTGGCAAAGCACCTTGCAAAACCAGTTCTAGGAGCCACCGTTGATGTCACCAGTGTTGCACAGAGCATTGACTTTGTTGTACATCCGATCCCACATTGCCACATTGATGGGACTTTTCTGTTGGACTGTGGAATTCCACCATTGTGTGTTACACCCTAATTATCTATGTACCATCGCTTTCAACTTGAATACTCACCTCTCACTCACGTATAAATAAACACAGTTCACACCCCTATGCCTTTGTGTCAGTACCATGTGTATCACAGTAAGTAGTATGTTAACTCACATTGCAATGTACCACACACTTTGAATGCGACAATCCATTGAGAGGGCAGAGGAACCTAGAACGACACAAGAAAATAACAGTGAGTTGTCATATGATGGCATGACACCTAAAACACAACACTAGTCAACACTGTACAAGATGCATTCCAGATAACACTAACAAACACCATCAACATGGACATGAGGTAATTAGAAAAAGTAACACACCGCTGCACAGAGTAACCCTCAGCAGTGTGCCAACAACAACCAGCATCCAGGCACATCCTAAAAGTTCGGGCCAGAACAGAAAAGCGCACAGACACTGTCATAGTTGCTCAATGCTAACTTACACTCAATGGAAGTAGTTGGCGATGAGCTGTTGACGCAGGTCAAGACCTTCTTCCTCACCACTATCATCGTCACTGGGCATGTGTGGGCTTGCAGCTGGGGGTTCCTGCTGCTCATCATCGTCCTGAATCAGGGGGATCGCTTTGCACAAGGCCAGGTTGTGTAGCATGCAGCAGGCTACTATTATCTGACACACCTTCTGGGGAGAGTAGAGTAGTGCACCACCACTCTTGTCCAGACACCGAAATCTAGACTTCAGAAGTCCAAAAGTACGCTCCACCACACGCCGTGTCCTGCCATGGGCATCATTGAAGTGGACTTCCCCGGGCGTACTTGGATTCCTCAGTGGGGTCAGCAACCACGGACGGTTGGGATACCCAGAGTCACCTAGTTGTGAGAAACACAGACCAACAATGTAAGAGAAATATGTGAGGAGAGCAGCATGTCACACATACACCACACTCATTGACACAGCCCACTCACCAACAACCCAGGCCCGCTCTGGATGAAGATTTGCCATCAATTGTGGGATGATGCTGTTCCGCAGTATGAATGAGTCATGTGCCGAACCAGGAAATTTTGCACACACGTGGGATATGATCTGATCAGCTTGGCATACCACTTGCACATTTATGGAGTGATGATGCTTGCGGTTACGGTAGATGTGTTCACGTGTCTGTGGTGGAACAAGGCCAATGTGTGTACCGTCAATGGCTCCTACAACATTTGGGATGTGTCCAAGATCATAAAAACCCCCCTTCACATCTGCCAATTCATGTCTTCTTAAATGAATGTAGCTGTCCTTGTAGGTCATCAATGCAGACAGGACATGCCGCAACACCATGCTGAACATAGGCTGAGACATCCCACCGGCGGTGGCCACCGTGTACTGGAAAGACCCAGTGGCAAAGAAATGCAGTGCAGCCATCAACTTCACTGTTGCTGTCAATGCTGCTGGATATGTGCGGTTAGGCTTCAAATGGGGCTCCAACCGAGCACATAGCTCTCTCAGGGTAAGGCCATTCAGACGGAATTTCTTGATGATGTCGATATCCTCCATCTCGCCAGGTCTGGGATAGGGCGACAGACAGGTGGTCTCCTCCTACGTACTCTGGCAGGGGACACATGTTAAAATGAGTCAAAGATGAGATGTGGGAAACAGCTTAACGAATGACTCACACAACTACAAGATTGACCGGACTCTTGAACACGTGTAATGCACAAGTGACATGCATACACACCTTGATCCTCTGTAGTCATTCTGGTAGCCAGGATGTACATACTAGCTACTACAAGATCAAAAGAAGTCGATGTCTATGGCATATGGTACACTGCTACATCATGTGTACGCAGCCCTGTGGCTAGATGACACAGCATATGTGGCTAACAGCAACAATGCCGACTTGTATGTCACTGCTGTCACAGCACGACCTCAACCTACAGGCCAACACTACACAACATCATCATGAAATGAGGCCAGTAAATGTAAGCTGGACAACAATACATGAATATACAGCACAGTGGACAGACAGATATGCACATTATGGTGTCAGTCCATCGTGACTGTGGGAGGAGATTGCTTTACAGACATTGCCATGTTTACCAAAATGAAACACAAATACACATGGAATGTGTATACATGCCCACATGGCTGAAACTTACAGGTGATGTCGGACAGACCGATGTTTTTTCACACATGTGCACTCCTATGACGTGTGTTAAAAATATACAGGCACTGGCAACTAGGGACACTGTATGCCACACCACTACGTGTGTTTTAAGTGCTAGAGGTTACAAGTATGTCTGATCTCCGTACAATGGACACCTCTAAACGGCAGACAACATCACTGGCCCTTCATACGACAACCCATGGACAAGAAAGCAACAGGCAAATAGCAAGGGACATTCAAACAGTGTTCACTGGTGGAATGTTTCAATAGACAACATTAATACAATACAAGAGGCCTTTGTCCTCTTTTGACTGCTTAACTTATTTAATTCATTTCTGGCCACAAGACATGACAAAGAATGTTCTTTGACTCTCCTTTTCTTGTACATTACATGAGTGTGAAGACTTAACTCAAAGGTCACACTCTATAATCCCTTTACAGGTTGCACACATCACTCTAGGCAAATGTGTTGGGATGAGTGATGCAATTAGCAAAGCGAGAATGAAAATGCAAAATGTGTTCACAGACACGGTAGCTGGCATCCACTGTGGTAACACGCATTGGCCCCAATTGAATGATGCAGGATATCGGTCGCTGCTTCCTGACTGCCGCGGTGCATCACCGCCTATGAGAATTAGCCATCAGCCAATGGGAACCGCCAGCGCGCTAGTGGTTAACATATTTGAACGTCGCGGTAGGCGTGCTCCGCCACTGCGGGGCCCAGCATTGACCCCAATTGAATGATGCAGGATTGCGGTCGCTGCTTCCTGACCGCCGCGGTGCATCACCGCCTATGAGAATTAGCCATCAGCCAATGGGAACCGCCAGCGCGCTAGTGGCTAACATATTTGAACGTCGCGGTAGGCGTGCTCCGCCACTGCGGGGCCCGGCATTGGCCCCAATTGAATAATGCGAACGAGGCTGGCCAATGGTATCAGCTGAGCAACACTGGAACGAGCCTAGGGGCCTATATATATGTCTGTGAAATGTCCACACCTGTCTCTTGCCTACAGACACTGCTGTCTGCTATTTCTCACCACGAAATGCTGCTGTACCTCATTTCTGGAACCAGTCATGGCTCGTACTGAGAACCTGCGGGCCCGTCCCTTCACCACAGAGGAGCTGAAGGTCCTGGTGGACGGGGTCCTTGGACAGTACGGCAGGCTCTATGGTACTCCAGAGGTACTGGTAAGTGTATGTTAAACTTACTTTGAATGCTCAGAAGGCTCACAATATGTTACTGTACAGTGCTATGTGCCTCAGACTGCAAGCCAATATTCATGCTTTCTGATTTATACGTCTGCATGTCCCATACATGACGTACTAGTTGATGCACTTAAGTATGTGGGGAGGATGGCACACTCGTCAATGTTGCAGCTCCATTAATGCCAAACATCACACATGCAAATCTCTGAGAGTCTGTCTAGCAGAACGATTACAAGTTCATGGTGTAGAGCCTTGTTCACCCTGATCCCTGAGTGCATGCAATGAAGATTTTGCCATTACGTGGTTTCTCTGTAGTAGTTACACTGATGACCTCATGAAATCTCATTTGGATACACATTCCCTGTGCCATGTCCTCTATTAGTTCATTACGTGTACATATGTACATTAGTGAGAGGGTGCATGTCGGTTGGGCGGAGGGTACTGATTATGGGGTGTACTGATTCTACAGGGATACTATGGAGATGAGCCCAGTATGCACAACAGTACAGGGCCTGTAACTGTCTAGATTAGTGTGAAATTACTTACCACATCTGGTAAATGTACAGTGGACATGTCATCCTTCTTTTGGTGTCATTATGTGTAGACTTGCTCATTTGTATGCACTGTGTACTGACACACAATGCACCACTAGAAAGTGTTAAAAAGCTCTGCTCTTGTCTCCCATACCTACAGCTCAAGGTCCATCAGCGGAAGGCTATTTGGAGGGCCATAGCCCGGAAGGTGCGGGCACTAGGGGTCTCCAACCAGCGACATAACCACTGCCACTAGAGGTGGGATGACATCTGCCACCTTAGCAAAAACGTTGCAGAAATGACGCTGGGCCTGGTTCCTCAGAGTGGTCGTTTGGCGCGCCGGAGCATGACCCCACTATTGGCCCGCATCCTGGCAGTGACACAGCCAGAGCTGGATGGACGCTTGAGGGCCCAGCAGCAGCAAGTTGGGGGTGAGTCTAGTAAAAAGTGTGATGTTGCGCATGAAAGACTGCACAAATCCCAGCCCTGAGCAAGGCATGAACCTCCGAGTTGTCTCTAGTGTGGTGTAATAGCTTCTAAGTTGACTCAGTGGTGAGTGCAGATATTTGGCGCCTGTACAACGTCTGCATTGTCATGTGGCCAGGTAACATCAGCATAAGTGTCAGTCTCTGAGGCATCAACTGGAAGTGAACATCAGTGAGCATCATGTCAGGGTGCATTTCGATATTGATGTTGTGCATTTCCATGAAATTGATACATCTACAGATTGCTAACCAATGTTCAACAGTAGTTGTGTTGCAGTACCTAAATTAGTGGATGTAAGGATGTCATGTCACTTAACAATAGTTTCCTTTAACTTTCTATCTGTGGGGTTCTGTCACCTCATACTTCAAGTGTGACATACACAGTAAATACCAATGTGTAGCTCTCTTAGCTGAAGGCATGTAGGTGTGACTACAGACAATAGGATGTGATGTTGAGATGTTGACACATGCACAGCAATTTGGCAGTGTGAACGCAACATGGAGCATGACTGTCCAATAAGCATGTTTCCATGCATCAGCTGATCATAGAAATAATTGGACTTATGCAGACAGTACATGGAGAGTCAAATGTGTGACTTAAGTTCAAGCATTTCTGTTTGTATTGCCTAACATGTTTGTGATCCGGCCACTTTACTGAACAGTGACTCTGTCTCTTACAGAATCTACCGAGGTCAGAGAAGGAGAGGGGCCCGACACCATTGGGGAAGCTACTGGCATCACTGCTCCCCGGGAGTACAGCGACACTGAGGGGACCAGCGCATCAGAGGGTATCAGGAGTGCCCTGGAGGAGTCCGCTCCAGAAACACATACATCCACATCTTCACAATCCAACGGTGACTCCTCGGTGTTGTCGGGAAGAGGAAGTTCGACCTCTGCTTCGTCGTCCGCCACACCCCATCCTGTGTCCACCCTCCCTGATGCTCCCCCAACTGGTATCCGGGCCCGCTGCCCTAAGAAGGGTAGAGTCTCTGTCCCCCCAGGCACCACTGCCCCAGCCCCTGTGTCCCCTGCTGCCCTCAGTGTGGAGGACATAGACATCTTGCGGCAGGTGTCTGTGGGGCAGACTTTGCTCCTGAATGCCCTCCAGGATCATGGCAACAAGTTGTCACAGGTTGATGCGTTCATGGAGGGCATTCATTCGGACATCGGTGGCCTGCACAGAACTGTCCAGTCTTTGGCCTCCACACTGACGGCAGCCATTCTGCAGTCACAAGCTCCCAGTCCGGCTCCTGTCCCTTCCGCAACCATCCTGCCAGTGACCCAACCTGACCAGAGCACACACACACCAGAGCACTCAGGCACCAAGTCATCCCCATGCAGCACACGAAAACAGCAGTCCAAGCGACACAGACACGAGACATCATCCCCAAGGCACACAAGGAGCACACATGCCAGCCCCACTACAAGCACATCACAGGACACTGAGAAGCAGAAACATAAAAAACATGCATCCACATTGCATACCTCACATTCCTCGCCCTCCAAGAGCCCTCCCATCCCCAAACCTGATCCTAAATCCGCACAGGAACTTGCCCTGGCTGCCGTGGACCTGGTGCCTGCCACAACTGGCCCCACCCCACTTCAGAGGACTGTTGTGCCCAAGACTTCCACTCCCACCACCACCCCCCCTAGGAAGCATGGACAGAAAAGCAGTGAGGTAGTAGTAGCTCCAAAACAGGGGAGGCAGGGTAATAGGCCAACCACCCCCAAGCGTACCACCAGATCCGAAGGTTTTTCCCGGGAGGATCCATGAGCACCTGCTCTACTTTCTGGGAAGAAGGAAGCTGTTGTGACCACCTCACCTATCCCTTGGCCCAAGACACTTGGGGGCTATCGTATCCCCAAGCAACTGAGGCCCAGCCCTCCATATGCAACATCCGCCACTGAGCCTCCCCACTGCATTTCACCACCTCCACGTGCGATGACTCCACCAGGTCTAGCAAGCCCTCAGGCTCACACATCCAGGGATCCCTCTACCTCAATCAGTTCTCCCCCTCCCAGGTCCAGTCCTCCGACTACCCCAGACAGTCATCCCCCACCCAGTTCCAGTTCTCCCCAAATTTGAAGCAGACTCCCCCTTCCCACCCTATTCCTCCCTGAGCGGTGCCTGACCTGCTCATTTGCAGGCCCTATCCTGGTGAGATTCACATGGCGGTGGACTGTGTTTCAATCATCTATGTGAAATTTCAAAGCACACATGTGCGGACTTGAGTTTGTTCTGGCCTTTGCCCTTAATGTTTTGCACTTTAAATGCTGATACAGAGTTTATGTAATAAAAAATTATATTTATGATGTGAGTGTTGTCGCTGGCCTTGCTCATGATGCAGTACAATGTATGTGAATGTGTTCATGGGTTCCATGCTCTGAAGTCAACATTACCATTGGCATGTACTTAATTTGATATTGCAGGTGTTCCCAGAGGTTCCGGCAACTAATGTTCACTTTTGACTCTGAGGATTGATGGGGGCAAGCTGCTTGTCTGTAATGGTCTACTCTGGTCTTGTTCATTATGTTGGCTGGGCTCTACTTTTTCACACATGTCAGATTTGTTTGATCTCCATCAAGAGCAGCTATTCCAATTTACTTGAGGGGTGGACAGGGTACAACATATCTGTGTGATCTATCTTGATGTGTACACACCAGTGTAGGTGTGTTGTTATCTTGGATAGGTATGGTTTCGTAGTCACATGGATGGATGTACATGTGCACACTGGAGTCAGCAGACAGTGTGAGTGTCCTGTCATTGGCAGAAGTGTTCATGTGTATGTGCCCTTGAGCATTCCCCTTTCACACATGTGTGATCCAGTTGATGAGTGCCTGTTTGTTTCCATGATCAGACACCTTCTGGAGTGTTTGTGCACATGTTGGCGTTGTTGCCAGAGCAGTGTGCAGTGTGTCATTGTAACCTCACAGTGCTAGGGTACACCTACATCTTGTCCACATCATTTGTGAGTATGCAGAGTGTGTCACTGCAATGTCTGTGTTGTGAGTCTTGGGATCCGGCCTAGCTCTTGCTTACCTTTGTTCTCATTGTGCTGAATGACTCTGGTAAACAAACATGATATGTGACTTTTCACATGCATTGCTGTCACTTTCCACTTTATGTGCTTCACTATGTGTTAGTCTGATTCATAGCAGTCACAGTCATACCATTGAGGCCTACACAACGTGAGATACTCCACTAAGGCTTTTTGCTCTGTACACTACTCACCTGTACAATCCTCCTGTGTACACCACTTCAGTCAAAACATGTGCCGCTGCATGCCATACAAATGTTTGACCCTCCCCACCACTTCATGCTGTGACACTGTACTGTGTGTGAATGATTTGTATCCAGAAGCATTGTGGCCCTCAGCACTGTTTCAGTATGTGATCTGTGCAATTTGACCCTACTTGATTTCAGTCATGGTTGCTGATGTACAGTACAGATGGGTTTCCAGCACAGTCCTCTTGTCTTGTTCCACCATAGATGTTTGCCTGAGTTGTGTAGCAGTAGGTGATAGCAAAAGTATGTAGCTGTTTGCTGTGGCACTGCTACCCATCCTGAGTGTGAAGTGATGTGAGTGCTGTGAAGATTTGTGCTGTTCAAGTTCATGGTGGTGAATTCAGTTATGTCTGTTACTGGAGAAGTGACTCTTGCCTCATCCGTCACTCCTGTTGCTATACCTTTGTTTCTGATCATTTTGACATGTAATTATGGTCACTGTGCCTGCACTTGACTTCTTGCTGCAGGTATGTTTAGATGACTAGAGGCTCTTTTAGATATGTGGTGGGGTGTGGCATGGTATGTGGATCTTGGTAGCCTGGGAGAGTGTGATGTACATGTACAACAATGGGGACAACGTTGTTCCGCAGATTCAACGCTGCGGTGACAGGACCACGACAGCCGGGCTTGTTGCCAACATTTTCAATGAGGATGGGGGCCAACGTTGCTGAGGTGACATTAACTGGGCGGGCTGTGTGATTTGTGTGGCCATGGGCAGGAAGTGAATGTGTTTGGCCCCTCTGAAGTGCACACATGTAACACATTCAGGGCTGTTTGCATCTGAATAGATGTCCCTGCTCCTGTAGCTGCTGCCCCTCCCTCTGAGGCACTTACTTGCACCTCTTTACAGCTCATCAAGGGCTGGAGTTGTGAGGGTTGATTGTTTACTGAGAGAGTTGAAACTGTCAGGGAGCAACACAGCAGGGCAATTGCCATCCTGCTGTGCCTCTGCGTGGATGGGGGTGGAGGCGTATTTGCTAAACATACCTGGGGAATGTGTGTTCTTGCAACTGGTAATGGGGGCCCCCTCACCTCGGGTTCCCCTTGCTACACCATGGCAGTGAGGCCTGGGGAGAGGGGCCTCCTAAGGTGGCACCTTTCATGCCATGGTCTGACTCTGTCGCATTGTTGCGGGCCCCAAGTTGAAGGGCTGACTACGGGGCCCTCAGCAGCTGCCCACACTGGCCATGCCTATCACAGGCCCAGGGTGACCTCCTACCTGGCTGCCCATTGAGAGCCACAGCGGGGCATGCATCGTCCTCACTTTGCAGTCTGCAGTGTATTGACTCCTAGCCGCCAAGCTATTCTGCCACCTTGAGCCCGATCTGAGCTGTGTGAGTGGTGCTTGTAGGTGGGAGAGTGGGGAGCAGCATGCTAAGAGGGGTCAGCACGAGGCAGCCTTCAGGTGCCCTGAGGGTGTCACTCATGTAAATTGAGGGAGCATCACACATTGCAGTTCGCAGGTTGCCAAAAACATTGTAGACTGGGCCCTGCCTGCACGCTTGCTGGGAGTTGTTGTTGTACAGGGGTTGCATGCGTGGGAATGTTTTGGACGTACCTCTGCTGTAGGGCGCGGCGGCGTCTTATCTGCTGGTAGTGCATCAGGTAGAGCAGCGGAAAGGCCTGTAGAGCAGGATCCATGCTCTGGTCGTATGGAGTTGTTCTGGGTCTACTTTTCCTCTCAATAGTTGTGCTTCTGACATCCGCGATGAAATAGTTTTACAGCCGCGGTGTGATGGGCTGTTTGATACATCGTAGTCTGGTTGGCGGACGGAACGTCATTCCGCACGCCGGTCTTGCTCTATTGGCTCCGTAAGGCACCCTTGCGTAACGAAAAAACATGCGGAGCCAGAAACACTGCGGCGGTCGGAAAATGGGCTATCTTGGCCCATTGTAATATGGCGGTCGCAAGAACCGCTACAGGAGTGGAAAAATCGACGATTTGCGTCACCGCCACCACTGCAGATGCACTTCCGCCCGCCATCGTAATCGGCCCCTAAGCGTAGATTTTTGAAGGTGTCTCCATATGCATTGATTAAAGTGGTAATAGCAACCTTGTATTGCTGTGTGAGGGTAGATTTTTAGGATGGCTTGTATCATTGACTGTTCAAAGTCTATGATGATGTTTTGAGGATAGTAATTATTAGTTTCTTGCTTTACTTTTGTTAAGAGTTCTACATAGGTAGTAGTCTGTTTGTTTGGTAACAGGGCAAATAAAGGGGATGTTGGTATTGTGATACAGTCCATGGATTGTGTATAATTGGTAAAATGGTTTGGGACATATTTTAAATGTTCCGTCCATCATCCATGTCTCACAATTCTGTAGTTTAAGTAAGTTTGTGGGAGTTGCATATATTATAATTCTTTTGTCGTTAGATTTATTGTCATACAGTAGAAATTGCTCTTTATGAGTTACAGTGAGTTCAGGTGGTATTTGAATTTTACTGAAAGTTTTGGGGGTAGGTGGAGTGGTAGCAGTTGTTTTTTGTGTTCTAGCTATTAGCCTTTTTAACGTTGAGACAGAGGGTAATTGGCCAGGTACATGTTCTGGAACTCTGGAGAGTACGTCTTTTAGTATTTCAGTAGTAGGTTTTTGAGAGCTAGTGCTAGCTTCTTTCAGAGTCTCGAAAGTGTCTCTCACTTCTATTTCAGCTATGTTAGGGGGTGGTTATGTTCCTTAACATTTAATACAGTAGTTTCTTTTGTTGTAGCCCTCCCATAACATGCATTTGAATAATATTTGCTGCATTTCCAATTAGTTTTGTCGCCTGTCTGTTTTTCTTGGGTGTAGAAATATCCCATATAGCATAATAAACATTTTCCTTTCTGGGAAGTTATGAATTTTGCACCTTCAGTCATTCTAATGTTTCAAATGCTATGAGAAATGTATATACAAATTATTAAATGTATTGTAATTGCTTTTATTGTAATACACATTTTTATATACAAAATTATACTTACATGCTTGAATATGTTGAGCTTTTTTTTGATGCTGAGGTGTTTCTGTTGTTGTTTGGCTTTAGTGTTTCTTTTTATTTCCTGCAGAGGAAAAATGATAATTTTAATAAATGTGTTTAACAGCATTTTCTGTATTTTGGGGTTTGTGTGGTTAGTGGGCGCTTTGGGTTGGGAGTTTTAGTTGTTTTAATTGTTTAATTGAGATTTATACTTACTTTTTTGGCAAGGTGGTTTTTGGATGATGTTTGAAGTTAGTTGAGTATGTTTTGGAGTTTCTGTAGTGGAGATATAATTAAAAAAAATATACATTAATTATTTAATTATTGTAAAAGTGCTTTACGATTATTTTATACAGTTGTAACATTAAATAGATGTTTTACTTACTTTGTGAAGTTGAAATCAGAGCTTTCAATGAGGAAGTCCAATGTTGTAGAAGCAATCCGGCAGAGATTCCCCTTATTCTTGGTTTTGTTGTTGGAGCATAAAATAATGTTAAATTTTCTTTAGTTTATATAGTGTTTGTTTAATTGTGCTTTCAATCTTATTGGGTTATTTAAGTTGTAGGTGTTTTTCATTGGTTGTTACTAATGTTTTCAATTAATTTGGCAGTTTTTTCCTTATATGGAAAACGCTAATTAATGTTTAGTTTAACTTTTTTATTCTTACTTTATTTAAAAGTATAATAGTATATTATTTGTAATTTATATTGTATTGAATGTATAATAAAAAATATTTATTTTATATATAGTGTTTGTAAGTATAATTAATTTGGTGAATTTAATTATGTTAAAGGTATTTTTTTGAAGTATAATTTATTTAACTTTAATTTTATTGATTTAATATGTTGTGTGTGTTTGTGATATTGTTTATAATATTTTTGTTATATATTGTGTTATTTAAAATATTTTTAAGGTGTCGATATTTTGTTTTTGGCAATAATAGTGTGGTCTATATTTTTGTTATCGATATTTGTGTCATTTTGTATGTTTATTTAATGTTTTTGATATTAGTTATGACGATATTTTTTTTATCGATATTAGTGATATCAATGTTAATGTTTGACGATATTTTTGTGTTGATATTTGTGTATTTTTTTAAATAAGTATAGTATATCGATATTTATGTTATCGATATTTGTGTGTTGATAATTTTGTAGGTCGATATTATGAGTGTCGATGTTATGTCAGTGATCCAGCGCATCCATGATGGCACAAGGACATTTGGTGCTGGCGCAAGGAAACTGACACATCTATGCAGATGCGTCAGTTCCTTGTAAATCTGCCCCTTGGTGTCTAAGTCATGGATAAATTCATTTATCTTGGAATGAGTAGACCGTGACATTAAGCAGCCATATCAGCTGGGGTTTGTTAGGTGATTTACTAGTGTCTCTTTGTGTCCCAGACTTAAGTGGATGATGGTGTTATATGCTACTCCAACATAGTTAATGGTTTGTGTATGTGATTGTATGTGTATTACAGACATGACAACATGACAGTGTCCACACTGTGACAGTAGTGTGCATAATTTACATTGTGAGACGTTGTCTGTATTTGTTGTCCCACATATCTGGCATTCCATGATTCTATTGTGGGTAAATTAGAACCATGTAATTGTTCTCCCAAACCTATATCTGGGCTTATTTGGTGTGAAGTTGTTGAGTATGTGATGCTTGATTAACATGAATGGTGACAGACACTAGTGAATTGTGCACTACGGCAGTCTAAATGCTGGGCAACTATACCTTGGTAACATATCTGGCAAGGGTCATAATGCTGTGCTATGTATTTAAGGTCAACCTTATCCATTGAAATGTGTATTTCCATTGTTATCTAGTTTCATTTATGGTCATATTTAATGTCCTGTTTGTCTAAATGCATGTTGCTTTGTACATTGTGAACTAACACCAACCGTGTTTACACCGTACACATAGGTATCGCAGATGACCTCCAGTGTACAGGCCCTTTCCCGACCTCCAGACCATGGAAAAACAGCATACCATAAGAGAATATCGTTTCACAAGTGTTGGAAGCCGGAGTCCCCGTCACGCGTCACTGTCATAAATGCACGACCCGGGACTCCCCACTCAACGTTAGGCCAAGTAAGGACACCGTTTGAGATAGCCCTGCTCACCCCCTTAGTAGCTTGGCACGAGCAGCCAGGCCTATCTCCAAGGCACGAGTGTACAGTATGTGCAACCACGCCCACAGCAACCCCCTGGTGACACCACAAATGGACTCCAAACGAGTTTGATAAAAACGAGTATAAACTTTATATAGAAAGATATACGATCAGACCACATGTTACAAAAGCCAACATATAATAAAGGGTAATATTCGTTCGGCTGGCTGGTAGGTTCAAATCCCAACCACCGCTTTCCAAACGTTATGCTGGTCGTAATGCTGGAATCACACACATTGCAATGGACAAACAATAGTGCTCTGCGTAACGATACAATCATGTGCCGGGCACAGGAGAAATAATACAATGCGTAACGATACACTCCGGTACCTGCAATGGGAGAAATGATGCAATGCGTACCGCTACAATCATGTACTGCGCAGTGAAGGAATAATGCAATGCGTCACACCCCAATCACGTACTTTGCAATAAAGAAACAATGCAATGCGCGCCGCCACAATCATGTACTTTGCGATTAAGGAATAATGCAATGCGTAGCTACAATCATGTATGTTGCAATGACGAAATAATGCAATGCGGGCCGCTACAATCCTGTACTTTGCAAGGGAGAAATAATGCAATGCGTAGCGCTACAATCGTGTACTTCATTAGGCGGAAATAATGTCAGGCGTCATAAGACAGGCCGGCAGTTCGTTAGCAGCAATATTGGCAATGTGTATTACGACAGTCAGCCTCTTCGATAACAGTTGCCCCCCACAATTATTCACGATGAAATACAGTACAGCTTCCCGCTCGGGCCCCAGTACCACCACTCCTTGGTCAGTACGGGCCCCAATCTGAGCCGGAGTAAAGGCTCACGTCGTCAGAAGGACTGATAGGCAGAGAGAGTGTCCCTCCGAGCCCGCACCCCGCCCAGGCAGTAATCCACGTTACCTGGGGGGTGCGACCCCACTCTCCTCTCCTCCTTCATTGAGCTAGGCCTTTCGTGCAGAACTTTCTCAATGGGCCTCAGTGGCTCGGCCTGGCAGCTCAGCTCCTCCGGGGCTGCCGGTCCGGGCCGCGACTGTTAGGAAGGTCTCAGGTGGCCGCAGGGCACACGTACCCCACGCCCCTGAGATTACGTTACTCCGGTGCACGTTCACCACCGCACCCTCCGGGTCTCTTCTGGCACGAAGTCACACACACAACGCTGATGGGACTTCACGTCGACTCTGAGTGCAAGTTCAACCAGCACTCCTTTCTGCAGTCTCAGTTCGCACCAAGACACGCACACCACGCTGCAGAGACTCACTTTCTTCCGGTGCACACGACGATCAGCCGATCACCTCCACAGTCCCAGGTTGCACCAAAGCACGCACACTGCTTCACTGAGACTTACTCCAATTCCGGTGCCCCGATATCCAGGCGCTCCTCACCAACGCCTCCGGCCGCACCTCGACACGCTCACCGTGTCCGAGCCTCGCTTCTCCTCCGGTGCACTCGATCACCAGGCGCTCTTCACCAATGCCTCGGTGCACCCCGACACGCACCCTGCGCGTCCGAGACTCACTCCACTTCTGATGCACGTGTTGACCAGGCGCTCCTCGCCAACGCCTCCAGTGCACCACGACACGCACCCAGCGCGTCCGTGACTCTCTTCACCTCCGATGCACCCGCTCACCAGGCCCTCTTCACCAGCGCCTGCGGTGCACCACGACACGCACCCTGCGCGTCCGAGACTCACTCCTCCGTCGATGCACACGTTCACCAGGCGCTCTTCACCAACGCCTCCTGTGCACCACGACACGTACCCAGCACGTCCGAGTCTCACTTCTCCTTCGTGTGTCCAAGATCACAGGGCACACCTTCTGAGGGTCTCAAGCTGCCACAACATTCGCCCACCGCGTTGCTTGAAACGTCTCCGGAAACTTTTATGTTCCTGTGTTTCCAAACAGGGAGCCAGCTCACCTCGGGCCCTTGGGGTTACAAGACACAGCACAAAGCACAGTCTTCTTCAAGCAGGGGGACCCAGTGCCTCCAAGCACAGTGCCAACAGCCTCTCCCTTAGTTAGAACAGCAAACTGCAGACCAGCCCCAGATCACGAAGCAAGGATTGGTCTCCCCCAGCAGTCTCTTCAGTTGCTCCTTCTTTAGCAGAGGTTCCTCTTGACCACAGAATGGGTCCAAGCCTTTTCAGTCTCAATCCATTTCTGTTTCATTCCAACGTTCAGGGGTTTCAGCTCTCATAGATATACCCCTAAATGTCTTTGAAGTTTGTTGTGCTCAGGGGTCCCTGACCCCTGCTTAAATCAGTTCTGGGTGTCTCCCTCCCAGTGTCATCTTTCTCCCTTTGATACTGGGGGTCTGGATCCTTAATCACTCAGCAGGAGATGGGTCAATTGTTTTATAGCCGCAACCCAGGCCTCTTCACCTCCCGGGGCTTCTCCTCGCATACTCACCAGCTGCAGGTCAGCCTGGTACCATCTCACCCCCTCCCCTCGCAGATCCAGATAGTCAATCCACATTCAACAGAGACACACAGAAAAGCTTAAAGCACAAAACTCAGCCACTCTCTAAAAGAGCGGCTTCTGAACACACAGTGACAAAACCACTTTCATAGAAAGATGGGTTATGACGCTGTGAGTTCATACATACCAAACTTCACTTCTCCATTCTAAACTTATGGGAAACTAGGCTAACAAACACAATACCCAGCCTTCCCCATTCTGTCCTATGGGCAGAATGGCCTTTCACCTGTGAAAAACGAAATGGAGTGTTTTTCACTGTCAGGACATGACACACACCTCAGTATATGTCCTGCCTTTTACTTACACGGTACCCTGCCCAGGGGTTACCTGGGACCTACCACAGGGGTGCCCACGGTGCATGTAAAAGGGAAAGTAAGGCCTGACAAGTAGCTGTACTTGTCAGGACACATGCTAACTTAGCAAACTGCGCGCAGGCCCTACACTGTAGGCCTGAGTTCCCTTCTCCGCACGCCCTTGCATTACTAGCCCTGGCACACACAATGCACATCACTAGGGACTTTACTAGTAAGGCAAACATACCAATCATGGCCAACCAATTACCATTACACTTTACACAGGGAACTACTGTACTTTGACACTGATCAGCAGTGGCAAAGTACCCAAAGCATCTAAAAGCAAAGGAGGTAGAGGCAAAAAGTCAGGGGAAATCACGCCAAGATATGCCAGGTCTAACACGCGTCCCCTCCAGCCGAAAAGTGGGGGGAACTACCCACCCTCATGGGAGTTCTCATCACTAAGGCGGAAAAATCTGGACAGACCATCAGCATTGGCGTGTTCTCTTCCCGGACGGTGTTCCACCGTGAAATCCATCCCCTGTAGGGAGATGGACCACCTCAACAGCTTTGGGTTCTCACCCCTCATCTGCATCAACCATCTGAGGGGCCGGTGGTCGGTCTGAACCAAGAAGTGGGTCCCAAACAAGTAGGGCCTCAGCTTCTTCAGCACCCAGACCACAGCAAAAGCCTCCCTTTCAATTGCACTCCACCTCTGTTCCCTGGGAAGTAGCCTTCTGCTAATGAAAGCTACGGGTTGGTCCAAGCCCTCGTTGTTCAACTGTGAGAGTACTGCTCCCACCCCATGCTCTGAAGCATCTGTCTGCACGATAAACTCTCTGGAGAAATCCGGCGCCCGTAATACGGGTGCGGTGCACATGGCAGACTTCAGGGCATCAAAGGCAGTCTGGCAGGCATCAGTCCAGACCACCTTCTAGGGCTGTTTCTTGGACGTCAGTTCTATCAGGGGGGCAACGAGGGTGCCATACCCCTTCATGAACCGTCTGTAATACCCAGTGAGTCCTCGAAAGGCCCTCACTCCTGTCTGGGTCTTGGGGGGGTTCCCACGCCAGGATGGTATCAATCTTTGCCTGTAGGGGCGCCACCTGGCCGCTCCCCACCAGGTGTCCCAAGTACACCATGGAACCCTGCCCTATCTGGCACTTACTTGCCTTGATAGTTAGGCCCGCCCTCTGCAAGGCCTTCAATACTTCACAGAGGTGTTGCAAATGTTCCTCCCAACTGGAGCTGAACACTGCAATGTCGTCCAGGTAAGCGGCGCTGAATTCCTCCAACCCACTCAGCACCTGGTTAACCAGTCTCTGGAAGGTGGCAGGGGCGTTCTTCAACCCAAAGGACATAACCCTGAACTGGTAGTGCCCTTCTGGCGTTGAGAACGCTGACCTCTCCTTAGCCCCCTCGGTCAAGGCAATTTGCCAGTACCCCAATGTCAAATCAAATGTACTGAGGTACCGGGCAGCTCCCAGCCAATCCACGAGCTCATCAGCTTGGGGGATGGGGTGCGCGTCAGTCTTAGTGACCGTATTTAGTCCACGGTAATGCACACAGAACCGAAGTTCGGGAGTGCACCCGGCGCAGTAGCTTTTGGCACAAGAACCACTGGGCTGGCCCAGGGGCTGCTGGAGGCTCAATCACCCCTAGCGCTAGCATCTTGGAGACCACCTCCTTGATGCTGGCCCTGACCTTATCAGCTACCCTGTAAAATTTTGTTTCACAGGCAGACTGTCTCCAGTGTCCACATCATGGACGCACCAATGGGTGACTCCTGTGGTCAGGGAGAACAGGGAGGCGAACTGACCCAATACCTGGCGACAGTCCCTCCGCTGTTCCGGGGTCAGGGTAGGAGAGAGGTACACCCCATCCACTGACCCGTCCTTCTCCTTGGCTGACAGGAGGTCAGGAGGAGGTTCACTCTCCTCTTCCGCCCCGTCATCTGTAGCCAAGAGAATGGTCACCTCAGACCTCTCAAAGTGTGGTTTGAGGTGGTTCACATGGAGAACCCTCAAACGATTCCTAGGAGACCGTAAGTCCACCAGGTAGGTCACTTCGCTCCTGCACTCCACCACCTCATAAGGCCCAGTCCACTTGTCCTGGAGCGCACAAGGCTCCACTGGCGCCATCACCCACACTTTCTGCCCAGGTTGAAACTCGACCAGAGTGGCATTCTGGTCGTACCACCGTTTCATATCCTCCTGGCTGGCTTCCAGGTTCGCCTGAGCGAGTTGCCTGAAATGCCTAGTTTGGTTCCTGAAGGCCAGCATGTAGCTGTATACATCCTGGGGGGGGTTTACTAGGAGCCTTCTCCCAGCCCTCCTTCACCAAACTCAAGGGTCCTCTGACTGGGTGCCCATACAGGAGCTCAAAGGGACTGAACCCCAATGACTTCTGTGGCACCTCTCTGTACGCAAACAGCAGGCATGGCAAGAGGACGTCCCACTTACGCCTCATGGGTTCCTCCAGACCCATAATCATGCCCTTCAAGGTCTGGTTAAACCTCTCAACCAGACCATTACCCTGGGGGTGGTAAGGGGTGGTGAACTTATAAGTTACACCACACTCCTTCCACAGAGATTTCATATACCTCGATATGAAATTAGTACTCCTGTCGGACACCACCTCTCTGGGGAACCCCACACGGGAGAAAATCCCCATCAGTGCACGGCCCACCACGGGGGCTGTCACCGTCCGGAGAGGGATGGCTTCCGGGTACCGGGTGGCATGGTCCACCAAGACCAGGATGAACCTGTTGCCCATGGCCATCTTGGGATCCAGAGGCCCCACAATGTCAATGCCCACCCTCTCAAAGGGTGTGCTGACTACAGGGAAAGGTTGGAGGGTAGCCTTTTGCTTCCTTCCAGTCTTACCACTCGCCTGACAAGTCTGACAGGTCCTGCAATGAGTATCAGAACTCTTGCGCATCTGGGACCAGTAGAAGTGGGTGACAAGCCGCTCAAAGGTCTTGTCCTGCCCCAAATGTCCCGACAAAGGTACATCATGAGCCAACCCCAATAGGAAGGCTCTGAAGCGCTGGGGTACCACCAGCGCCCGGGCTGACCCAGGCTCAGCCACCTTTGGCTCACTATACTGGAGATCGTTTTCCCAGTAAATCAAGTGTGATCCCGACTGATCACCTGCTGCCTGGTTTGCTGCTTGCTGCCGCAAACCTACAAGAGAAGGGCACCCCTTCTGTTCCTCACAGAATTCCTCCATGGAGGGGCCCCCTTCCTGCTGCCATTCGGTCAGCCTGGGTAGGTCCCCCAGTTCAGCCACTTGTTCCCCCGTAGGTTCCAGGGCATCCCCCTCAAAGGGTGCCTCCTCCTGGACCGTGGGAACTGTGGGGGCCGGTTTCCCGTGCCCCCTGCCTCTTCTCTTCCTGGCAGGCACCTGGGCCATTGTTTCAGGCTCCAGGTTCTCTTGAATACCTTTACTGGCTACCATAGACCGAGTGGTCACACACGCCCACTCAGGTAGACCCAACATCTCCAAATGCGCCTGGCGCTCCACTTCCCTCCAGGGGGAACTCTCCAGGTCATTCCCTAGCAGACAGTCTACAGGCATGGACGGACTTACAACAACTTTCAAGGAACCTGAGACCCCTCCCCATTCAAAGGGAACCAGCGCCACCTTGCAGAGGCGCACTGAATTGTCTGCTGACATTACAGGGTGAAGCACATCGGGAATTACCTGCTCTTCAGACACCCACTGACACCTCACAAATGTCAAACTGGCCCCGGTGTCTCTCAGAGCCTCCACCCTCCGTCCATTGATGGTCACCCACTGCCTGTATTTTTTAGTGTTCTCAGGCAGAGGGATTTCCTGGACCATCTCTCGATCTCCTAAGAAGACCAGGGTCATAACTGCTTGCTCCTCCCCATTCCAAGGACTCAATTCCTCCCCCAATGCTACACTCACTAAACCAGGTGTTGGAGCACCAGTGGGTGCAGACGACTTTTTGGGGCATTTAGGGGAAATATGACCCACTTCTTTACAGAAGTAACACGTAGGAGGACCTCGGGGCTCCTTCTTGCCCTTGAAGGCCCAGGCCCTCTTGGCCTTGGGGACTGGGATCCTTTCTTGGGGGACTACCTTGGGGCCCTTTAGAGGACTCCGTGGGGTTACCCTTGTCCTCCCCCACCTTAGGCGGGGGACCCTGCATATTCTTGGCAGTGGTATTCCCAATCCCCTTGTGGACCCGGGTACTAGTCCAGCGGTCCGCCTCCTCAGCAAGCTTACTGGGATCAGTCAGCTTACTATCCAATAGATGCTGGCGCAGCTCTGAAACACACAGACTACTCAAGTGCTCCTAACTTATTAAATTGCATAAGCCCTTAAAATCATTGACCTTGCTGCCCAGCATCCAACCATCCAGTGCCCGTGTGTACTCATTCACACATTCTGCCCAAGTACGGGATTCTAGTTTCTTGGAGGTCCTGAACTTCTGCTGGTATTGTTCAGGGGTGAGCCCATACCGGAGGCATAAAGCCTCCCTCATGTTGGCGTAGGTCACGGTTCCCGCCCTCTCTAAAGGTGATAGAACGTCCCTCCCCGAAGCCTCAAAGTGTTTCAATAGGCCCGCCCCCCAATGCTTTTCAGGCACCTCATTCATCCTTAGTGCGATCTCATATGCCGTGAACCACGCATAAATGTCATCACCCCTCTGGTAGTCTCGCACTAAATCCTTGGGAATGTACACCTTCCCTCCTGGCACTGGTGGTGCGCTGCCACCATTCGAACTGGACTCTACTTGTTTACCCTTAATGTCCAGTTCCCTCATGCTTAACTCATGAGCGAAGAGAATCCGTTACTCTTCCAACGCGAGAGCGTTCCTGCTCTCCTCTGCTTGAGTTTTAAGTTTTAACACCTCCAACTCATGCAGTCTGACCCTTTGGTTTTCCTCCAACTCCTCTGGTGAAAAACTCCTCCCTGAATGGCTACTACCAGCCCCTGCGGCTGGTCCCTCCACTGGCAAATCCTGTGGACCAAATCCATTCCCTGGGTCATCCTCATACACCTCAACATCACCCGTCTCCTGAGCCTCTTTGGCTTCCCACCAGGCCCTCAAGGCCACTTGCAGCTCCTCCTTCTTGGCGCTACACTTCATGGGACATCCCAAAGCCCTGCAGAATTTCCTCAACTGATCAACCTTGCAGGTCAACAATGCCTCAATGTTAAACTCTAATTCTGCAGCCCCAGCCTCACCGGCTACCTGGCTCCCCTCCTGAGACATGACGTGTGGTTTAAAGGTTTCTCAACAATAGAACCAACAATTCAAAACAATATGTTGTTGCGTCGTGGTCTGCGATCAATTTATGATGTACACCAATTACTGTGAGTGGTTTTGCACACACGCGTTTTAATTACGTTAGGATCTTATCCCACCGCTCTGCCGCCAAATGTTGGAAGCCGGAGTCCCGCCACGCGTCACTGTCACAAATGCGCGACCCGGGACTCCCCACTCAACGTTAGGCCAAGTAAGGACACCGTTTGAGATAGCCTTGCTCACCCCCTTAGTAGCTTGGCACGAGCAGCCAGGCCTATCTCCAAGGCACGAGTGTACAGTATGTGCAACCACACCCACAGCAACCCCCTGGTGACACCACAAATGGACTCCACACGAGTTTGATAAAAAACGAGTATAAACTTTATATAGAAAGATATACGATCAGACCACACGTTACAAAAGCCAACATATAATGAAGGGTGATATTCGTTCCGGCTGGCTGGTAGGTTCAAATCCCAACCACCGCTTTCCAAATGTTATGCTGGTCATAATGCTAGAATCACACACGTTGCAATGGACAAACAATAATGCTCTGCGTAACGATACAATCCTGTGCCGGGCACAGGAGAAATAATACAATGCGTAACGATACACTCTGGTACCTGCAATGGGAGAAATGATGCAATGCGTACCGCTACAATCATGTACTGCGAAATGAAGGAATAATGCAATGCGTCACACCCCAATCACGTACTTTGCAATGAAGAAACAATACAATGTGCGCCGCCACAATCATGTACTTTGCAATTAAGGAATAATGCAATGCGTAGCTACAATCATGTACATGGCAATGACGAAATAATGCATGGCGGGCCGCTACAATCCTGTACTTTGCAAGGGAGAAATAATGCAATGCGTAGCACTACAATCGTGTACTTCATTAGGCGGAAATAATGTCAGGCGTCATAAGACAGTCCGGTAGTTCGTTAGCAGCAATATTGGCAATGTGTATTACGACAGTCAGCCTCTTCGATAACAGTTGCCCCCCACACCTATTCACGATGAAACACAGTACAGCTTCCCACTCGGGCCCCAGTACCACCACTCCTTGTAATGTAATGTAATGTAATGTAATGAATAATTGTAAAGCGCACTGCGACCCGCCGGGTATCCTGGTCAGTACGGGCCCAATCTGAGCCGAAGCAAAGGCTCACGTCGTCAGAAGGACTGAGAGGCGGAGAGAGTGTCCCTCCGAGCCCGCACCCCACCCAGGCAGTAATCCACGTTACCTGGGGGGGGGGGTGCGACCCCACTCTCCTCTCCTCCTTCAATGAGCTAGGCCTTTCGTGCAGAACTTTCTCAATGGGCCTCAGCGGCTCGGCCTGCAGCTCAGCTCCTCCGGGGCTGCCGGTCCGGGCCGCAACTGTTAGGAAGGTCTCAGGCGGCCGCAGGGCACACGTACCCCACGCCCCTGAGATTACGTTACTCTGGGTGCACGTTCACCACCACACCCTCCGGGTCTCGTCTGGCACGAAGCCACACACACAACGCTGATGGGACTTCACGTCGACTCCGAGTGCACGTTCAACAAGCACTCCTTTCTGCGGTCTCAGTTCGCACCAAGACACGCACACCACGCTGCAGAGACTCACTTTCTTCCGGTGCACACGATGATCAGCCGATCACCTCCACAGTCCCAGGTTGCACCAAAGCACGCACACTGCTTCACTGAGACTTACTCCAATTCCGGTGCCCCGATATCCAGGCGCTCCTCACCAACGCCTCCGGCCGCACCTCGACACGCTCACCGTGTCCGAGCCTCGCTTCTCCTCTGGTGCACTCGATCACCAGGCGCTCTTCACCAACGCCTCGGTGCACCCCGACACGCACCCTGCGCGTCCGAGACTCACTCCACTTCTGATGCACGCGTTGACCAGGCGCTCCGCGCCAACACCTCCAGTGCACCACGACACGCACCCAGCGCGTCCGAGACTCTCTTCACCTCCGATGCACCCGCTCACCAGGCCCTCTTCACCAGCGCCTGCGGTGCACCCCGACACGCACCCTGCGCGTCCGAGTCTCGCTTCACCTCCAGTGCACACTTCACCAGGCGCCCCTCACCGCCGCCTCCTGTGCACCACGACACACACCCTGCGCGTCCGAGACTCACTCCTCCGTCGATGCACACGTTCACGAGGCGCTCTTCACCAACGCCTCCTGTGCACCGCGACTCGCACCCAGCGCGTCCGAGTCTCGCTTCTCCTTCGTTTGTCCAAGATCACAGGGCACACCTTCTGAGGGTCTCAAGCTGCCACAACACGCGCCCACCGCGTTGCTTGAAACGTCTCCGGAAACTTTTATGTTCCTGTGTTTTCAAACAGGGAGCCAGCTCACCTCGGGGCCTTGGGGTTACAAGACACAGCAAAAAGCACAGTCTTCTTCAAGCAGGGGGACCCAGTGCCTCCAAGCACAGTCCCAACAGCCTCTCCCTTAGTTAGAACAGCAAACTGCAGACCAGCCCGAGATCACGAAGCAAGGATTGGTCTCCCCCAGCAGTCTCTTCAGTTGCTCCTTCTTTAGCAGAGGTTCCTCTTGACCACAGAATGGGTCCAAGCCTTTTCAGTCTCAATCCATTTCTGTTTCATTCCAATGTTCAGGGGTTTCAGCTCTCTTAGATATACCCCTAAATGTCTTTGAAGTTCGTTGTGCTCAGGGGTCCCTGACCCCTGCCTAAATCAGTTCTGGGTGTCTCCCTCCCAGTGTCACCTTTCTCCCTTTGATACTGGGGGTCTGGATCCTTAATCACTCAGCAGGAGATGGGTCAATTGTTTTATAGCCACAACCCAGGCCTCTTCACCTCCCGGGGCTTCTCCTCGCATACTCACCAGCTGCAGGTCAGCCTGGTGCCATCTCTCCCCCTCCCCTCTCAGATCCAGACAGTGAATCCACATTCAACAGAGACACACAGGAAAGCTTAAAGCACAAAACTCAGCCACTTTCTAAAAGAGCGGCTTCTGAACACACAGTGCCAAAACCACTTTCATAGAAAGATGGGTTATGACGCTGTTCACTTCTCCATTCTAACTTATGGGAAACTAGGCTAACAAACACAATACCCAGCCTCCCCCATTCTGTCCTATGGGCAGAATGACCTTTTACCAGTGAAAAACGAAATGGAGTGTTTTTCACTGTCAGGACATAACACACACCTCAGTATATGTCCTGCCTTTTACTTACACAGTACCCTGCCCAGGGGTTACCTAGGACCTACCACAGGGGTGCCCACGGTGCATGTAAAAGGGAAAGTAAGGCCTGACAAGTAGCTGTACTTGTCAGGACACATGCTAACTTAGCAAACTGGGCGCAGGCCCTACACTGTAGGCCTGAGTTCCCTTCTCCACTCGCCCTTGCATTACTAGCCCTGGCACACACAGTGCACATCACTAGGGACTTTACTAGTAAGACAAACATACCAATCATTGCCAACCAATTACCATTAAACTTTACACAGGGAACTACTGTACTTTGACACTGATCAGCAGTGGCAAAGTACCCAAAGCATCTAAAAGCAAAGGAGGTAGAGGCAAAAAGTCAGGGGAAATCACGCCAAGATATGCCAGGTCTAACAACAAGGCCAATAATTGCAGAGTTGTCTGAGCAGTTGTCACCTCATTTGCAGCCTGGTCGCACATATCCAATTGCACTGACCCCCAAGGTGAAGGTGATGGCTGCATTACATTTCTTTGCCACAGGTTCATTCCAATACACAGTGGCAACATCAGGTGAAATGTCCCGAGCAATGTTCAGCCATGTCCTTTGGGATGTGTTTGAGGCATTGCTACATTACCTGGACCAGTACATTAAGTTCCCGACATCTGAAAAGTTGTCAGACATCAAGAGGGAATTCTATGCCTTGGGACGGATATCCCATGTCATTTGCTCTATTGATGGCACCCATGCTGCTTTGATCCCACCACAAGCAAATGAGCAGGCCTATCGTAACCAAAAACATTTCCACTCTATCAATGTCCAGGTGGTATGTTTGGCTGACATGTCGATCTCCCACGTCTGAGCACGGTTCCCTGGCTCGGCACATGGTACCTACATCCTGAGATACAGCGTCATCCCCCATTTGATGTCTCAGCTGCAACCTGACCGGGCCTGGCTTGTTGGTAGGTGATTGTCAGAGGGACGGGCAGAAACAGAAGCGAGGAGGCTGTATGGAAGTAATAATGGGATATGTTTTATTATATGCTGTCCCAAAATGTCAGAGATAGGTGAGTCTTTTCAAAATTAAACACAAAACAAGCTCAGTCTCGGCTGGTTCTTGGATGTCCTCACTGAGATCCACCACTGTAGGAGTCTTCGGCCACTTCTGGCATGGTCTGGTCAGAGCCCCAGGGTAGTACTCAAAATCAAAAGAAAACAGAAGGCGCGGTCAGTTATCAGGCTCAATGAAATGCCAGTATCCTCCACCACACCTTGTGAGGATTTCAAAAACAAAAAGAAAAGGGACGGTGCAGGAAGGCAGCTAATTAGAAAAGAAAACAAACAGTAGAGATAGTAGCTATAGATAAGATGCCACTCCAAAAAGGGAAACGTAACCGATGTCAGTTTCCCCTGTAACCGAGTCTCCAGGAGGTGAAGGTAACGAGGTGACACACAAACAGATCCCCTCCCTCCACTCCTCCCTTCCCTCTGCCCGGATTACGTACCGCTTTCTCATTCGCGTCCTCCAGGGTCCACCAATCCTCACCCCACAGCTCGGGGCTCTCGAGGTCTCCGAGGTCGTCCTCTTCCTGATTCGTCGCCATGCCTTCCACCGCTGCTTCTACACTCTGTCTTGGCTCTCTCTCCGTCTCTCCCAAAGGCGCCTCCCTCCTGGTTACGGGTGCTTCCTGTTCTCTTGTCCTATCCCAGGGCCCTCCTGGCGAAGTTGATTGGACGACGGTCCATGTTGCTCCGCCCCTCCAAGGATCGTGCTGGTCCGGAGTAGTTCTTCCAGGCTGTGTAGATGGGTGAGAGTCTGTTTTTAGTGTCTCGGTCTCTTTCCTGTGTTTATGGTCGGTGCATGGGGCCCTGAAGGTAAGGAATCCATAAGGGGGGTAGGATCGATGTTTTGATCGGGGTCGCTTTGCGGTGCCTTCTCACAGTGATGTTGTATGTGTATGTTGTGGTGTGTGTTGATTGTATGTCAGATAGTTCTCTGTTGTCAGACACATGAAGTCATTTCTGTGTTCAATGCAGGAGACTCTGGATACCCCAACCAGCCTTGGTTGCTGACACCACTCCGTAACACTGTCACCCCTGCAAACTTCTGGGCTACTGAAGACCAGATTCCGCTGTCCGGATCGCACAGGAGGAGCCCTCCAATATGCCCCATTGAAGGTGTGCAAGATCATCACAGCTTGCTGCATGCTCCACAACCTGGCTAAATGGAAGGCAATACCTCTCATACTGGATGACGGAAACCAGCAGCCGCCAGCGAGGGAGGGTCCAGGACTGGGACATGTTGACAGCGGTGATGAGGGAGGAGGGCTTGGATTTGTGAAAACAGCTCATCCACAACCTTTTCACATGAGTGTAAGTATGCAAGGAGATGAGGTGACAAACTCCAATTGTTTGTTTGTGTGTTGCTGGTGTATAATGTGTATGTATGCGTGTGAGTGTATGATAATTGTCCTGATCTTTGTAAATGAAATGGCTCACTTAAATTTGCAGGTTAACATGTACAGTGCTAACGTGAATCCTAGCTAGTGTTCACACAGACATTTTAGTGCTTTTGATGACATTCTTAGCAACATTGAGGCAACTAATTCCTGAGTTCCTGACTCTGTTCTATGTATCTCCTTACCAGGAGGCTTTGCCTTGCCGTCTGCAGAGTTGTGACCTCACCAGACGCAGTGACATACTCAAACATTGAACTGTTGCAGAAATCCCTGGCATACACTAACTTTTGACATGATGGTCATTTTTTTAACATTTGGGCATTTTGACACTGCGTGATGTGATCTGATTTTGTGTGAAGGTGCCAGGTTGTATCTGGAGGATAAACCTGTGCTCCACATTGAGGTGTGCCATGTCTGTTTTCAGACATCCAAAGATTATTTTGAAACAAAACATGTACCATGATGATCTGGTTTGCTGAGAATGATTGTTGATTGTGCTTGCAAATGGTGATAGTTTTGTAAACAGTAGGCTTAAATTGAATCAGTACCATGTACTACAGGTTGTGTGATAACCTGGTTGTGTCTATCTATCTTGCTGTGACAAGGTACATTTACTCCCAAGCCATTAGTTGACATTTTGGAAGTGATTTCTTACCAATGTTGTTGTCACTTTCTTCTTTGTGATTTTATGCATCATTTCAATCTGTACATTTGGGATTCAAAGTCATGACATGAGCAAGTATTTTGTGAAAAGTGATTTATTTTAGTGCATGACGTAAGGAGATCATTCCACACAATGGCGGAGTGTTCAACAAAAAAAAACAAAGTGCAGAGTGGAGTTAGTAGTGTTTGTAGATGAAGTCATCAAAAGTAAATCCACAGTTATTTGAGTCCAAAGTCCAACTTAGACCCTCCATCCAATGTGGGACAGTTCAATGACAGTCAACAAAGTGAACACTTGGCACACAATGGAGGATATCAGGGGCAGATTCTCACTTCCTGGGGGTGATGCATTGCCATCTGTCTCTCAGGGATTCTTCCGCGGACGACCCTTCCCACGTTTTGCGGGGGGACCCTCAGGTGCAAGCAGCTGCGGTGCTGGGGACTCTCCGTCAGAGTCCACATCCCTCCCTGTGGCTTGTGCAGATGTTGAGGCATGGGATGTTGTGGGCACACAGGGAGGTGTGCACATGTGGTTAGTGATCTGGCGGAGGCAGGTGACAATGTCCCGGTGCACCCCAGTCATGTCAACAATTTTAGATATGAAAGTGTCCAGACGTTGGTTTTGAGCTGCCTGCAGCTGCTCAATGTTCCTGAGGATTCCGACGACCTGGCCAAATTCTCCCTGGCAACCCTCGTAAGCTTTAAGGATCCGGGAGAGGTTTGGGTGCTCCTCATCATCAGCACCAGCTGCATGACGGCCCAGGTCCCCACGGCCCCTCCCACCACCCCTACCCACCCAAGTAGGCCCACTTGGTAGTGGCACAGTCAACACTGAGCCTCCTTCCTCGTTGACAGGGGTGTTGTTGTCCACCAACTCCGGAGTGCCCTGTGTTGCTGTGCTGTCGGTGGTGGCTCGGGCTGCTGTGTCCGTCAGGGTAGGGGTTGGCTGGGTGTTGTCAGCTGAGGCGGGAGTGTTCGCAGAGGATCCGGCTGTAGCCGCTGCTGGTGTTGTGGGCCGACCCAAACCTGATGGGCCAGGTCGTTCCTTGTCATCGAGGATTGTTGAGAGACATCGATGCCGGAGAGCTCCTGGTCGACCAGAGTCTGGGACTGGCTGTCCTGGTTGGTTTCAGGGGTGTTCCCAGCTCACCCTGTGGGTACATAAATGACACAATGATTGATGTGAATGTCCACTGCCCCTCAAATCATACCCATTACATAGGCTACTGAACCTAATGATGAGTTAATGTACATTGATTGGCCTCCTTCATCCATGATGCTGGCCTATGTTTTTGGAGAACAATGTAATTCGGACAAGATGGGGATTGATGAACATGTCCAGCTATGTGCATAAATGGGCATGTTGTGTTTAGTCACAGTTCTGTTTTCTAAGTGCACTCAAAATTTCTAAATTAATGCCAAGTTTTCAATCACTTAATTTTTTGTGCTACTCCATCTGTTACACTGTGTCTGGCAGTGCCTAAAATGTTCACAACTGCGTAGGGCTGGCGAGCTGGTCCCTTAGATGTGTGCACTTTTTCATTAAACAATCCGTTTCTTATCTTCCTTCCACTCTTCTCAAACAAAAAGTTCAAATGCTTATTGATTTTGAATCATTCCATGAATTTATTCATTCATTTTCCAAGAAAAATTCTTTAAAGATGTACGTTATTCATTTTTAACAAAACGACAGCATTGCTTTTTTTTTATACCCAATGCATTTCGGGTCATAGAACGGACCCTTCCTCAGGGGTCTATAACAAAGAAGAAATACAAAAAACCAGATCAGGCTAATACTTTCTTATGTTGCAATAAACAGAATAATGCATTCACGACTATTTCAATATGCCCAAAACCATAAATGCGTGTGCCCCTAGTTGCGCTATCTGAAATGCATACACAAGGAAAAGTTACATCACATTAAATGCTGTGTAAATGAGCTCCCTTTGGATCCCATGACATTCACGCTGCGTAACCAGCAAAACACTTAATATTGTACTTCATGGCGCGTTCAACCAACCATCACTATTTTAGAACATAACGATAAATGGCTCCGTGGTTTCTCTAATCACTTACTTCCAAAGCGTAAACTTCAGCGCCGGACTCGCCTGGCAATCTGTTGAACGAAAACCTTACTGCTGTGTACACCAATTCAAAAAGCTTGTGATGAGCCAATCATCATTCTCCTTCTTACGTTCACTCAGCGTGTGATGTGAGAGTGGCTCTAACAACCACCCTTCTCACGTGATAATTTTAACCAATCGTCATGGGGAGAGCGTGCGCTCCCTCTACACGTGACGCGAGCAGTTACTTAGCAACGTCCCTATACTTGCGCGCAAGTTTCCTGTATCACCCCCGTGTACATTTCAATATAAAACTCTGACTGATGGAAAATAAACCTTAAATTGCATTCTAACCACGGAGCCAATTATCGTTATGTTCTAAAATTTGGTTGAACGCGCCATGAAGTACAATATTAAGTGTTTTGCTGGTTACGCAGCGTGAATGTCATGGGATCCAAAGGGAGCTCATTTACACAGCATTTAATGTGATAAAACTTTTCCGTGTGTATGCATTTCAGATAGCGCAACTAGGGGCAAACGCATTTATGGTTTTGGGCATATTGAAATAGTTGTGAATGCATTATTCTGTTTATTGCAACATAAGAAAGTATTAGCCTGATCTGGTTTTTTGTATTTCTTCTTTGTTATAGACCCCTGAGGAAGGGTCCGTTCTATGACCCGAAATGCATTGGGTATAAAAAAGCAATGCTGTCGTTTTGTTAAAAATGAATAACGTACATCTTTAAAGAATTTTTCTTGGAAAATGAATGAATAAATTCATGGAATGATTCAAAATCAATAAGCATTTGAACTTTTTGTTTGAGAAGAGTGGAAGGAAGATAAGAAACGGATTGTTTCATGAAAAAGTGCACACATCTAAGGGACCGGCTCGCCAGCCCCACGCAGTTGTGAACATGTTGTGTTTAGTTCACATTACATGTCCAAAAACATTGACTGGTTTGTGACATCCTGTGAATGACGCAGGTGGGTTGGTGTTGTCCACATCTGTACTTTCATGGTGACATACATACTCTTTATCTCCCAATGTTGGTATTGTTGAGGCCTGTGTACTGGGCTTAGTGCATGTCTTTAGCAGTCACATAGGTGTGGCTGCCAACACACTCACAGTGTGTTTATTTACCCAGAAATTTGTGGGACTGGTGTGAGTGAGGTGCTTATTTTTCTCATCTCATTTTACACATGTGAATTGGCTGTGAGGAGCAAAATGTGTGACTGCTTAGCTTTGTGCCTACACAGATCATGTATTTTGTACAGTTTGTACATAGTCAGATGAGATCACAAACTGTGCTTTCTGCCATGTTGTGGCAAACTACTTTAATGAATGGAGGTTTGAGTGCTTAGGCTCTATTTGTGGAACTTACACTCCTCCTCCCAGCCAGCCCAACCAGGCCACCAGGATGAGTGTTGTCCAGACAATGCTGGTAAGTGTACTTGCAAGATGGTTGTCACTGGTGGCTGGTGTTTGTAGCACAAAGGCGAATTTGTTAGTTGTGATAGGTTCAGATGGCAGCCCCCTGTGTCAGCCATCTTGCTAGTACATATCAACTCACTGTCAGGTAGACATAGGCCCTGATAAAGTGGTTGTGCTGTGTGTGTGGATGAGTGTTTGCTGTTATTCCGACTCCCATCAGGCCCAGTCCAACATACACCTTCCCACCCAGCCAACCAGCCAACCAGCCAACCTGGAAATATGGTTTACTAACAGTGAGTGGCAATGTACTTGCAAGATGTCTGACACTGGGGACCACCTCCCATCAGTGCCTTGTGCTCCTCACACCACTCCCCAGTGTCAGCCATCTTGCCAGTACATTTACACTCACTCTCAGGAAAGTGGAGTCCCAGGTGGGCTTTTTGGGATGGGTGGGAATGTGTGTGTGGTCCCAGTCATGGTGGTACTTTTATTGACAACAAATACTCATCCTCACACACAGCACCGATAACACCTCCGTGCCTATGTGTACCTCACAGTGAGGGTGAGTGGACTAGCAAGTTAGCTGAAACTGCTGCATGGTGTTGAAGTTGAAAGCAACTCCCATGAGGGCCTTGTGCTCCAAACACCATGCACCAGTGTCAGACATCTTGCTCGTACATTTCAACTCACTCTCATTCAAACAGGATCCCAGGGCTGCTGTTTGGGATTGGTGGGATGGGTGTGTGTATGGCATTGCCTGATGGGATTTGGATTAATGGCAACCACTACTCCCCCCACATCCATTTCATGTGGGCCTATGGCTAACTGACAGTGAATGGAGAATGGACTAGCAAGGTGGCTGACACTGGGGACTGGTCTTTGGAGCACAATGCCATGATGGTAGTTGTACTCAATTCAGACACCAGGGGTCACTGTGAGCCATCTTGCTAGTACACATCCCCTCACTGTCAGGTAGTCATAGGCCCAGATGAGCTGTTTTGTTTGTGTGGGAGGAGGAGTGTTTGCACTGACTCCATCTCCCATCGGGCCCTGTCCTACATACACCTTCCCGCCCAGCGCAAACAGCCCAACAGGACTTAAGCTTACCTCACAGTGTGTCAGAATGTACCTGCAGGATGCCCGACACTTGGCACTGGTGTCTGACTTTACAACAACTCCACTCATGGCCGTGTGCTCCAAACACCAGTTGTCTCAGGCATTTTGGCAGTACATTTACACTCACTCTCAGGAAAGCATGGTTCATAGTGGGCCTGTAAGGCTGAGTGGGAGGAGGAGTGTTTACAATGGCCAGATCTCCCATCAGGCCCTGTACTTCACACACTCATTCCACTGTGCAAAAACAGCACCCCTGAAACTATGCTTTCCTGAGAGTGAGTGGATATGTACTGACCAAGATGGCTGACACTGGTGCCTTGTGTTCCGGAGCACAAGGCCCTGTTGGTAGTTGTTGAAAAGTCAGACACGAGTGCCCAGTGTCTTGCATCCTGCTAGTAAATTTGGAAACACTGTGGGTAAGCTTAGTTCCTGTTGGGCTGTTTTTGCTGGGTGGGAAGGTGTATATTGGATAGGGCCTGATGTGAGTTGTAGCCTTTGCAAATACTCCTCCTCCCACCCAGTCCAGCTAACTCCTCTGAGACTATGGCTAACTGGCAGTGAGGGAAAGTGTACTAGCAAGGAGGCTGACACTACTGCATGGTGTGAAACTTGAATCCAAATCCCAAGGCCTTGTGCACCAAACACCATGCAACAGTGTCAGCCATCTTGCTAGTGCACTTCCATTCATTGTCAGGTAGCCATAGGCCCAGATAAAGTGGTTGGGCTGGGTGGGGGTAGGAGTGTTTGCCATTACTCCAACTCCCATCAGGCTCTGTCCTGCACACACTCGCCCCACCCTGAGAAAACTGACCACATGGCAGTATGGTTTCCTGACAGTGATTGGAAATGGATTATCAAGATGTTTGACACTTGTGCCTGGTGTCTGAGTTGGCCACAAATCCCAACAGGGCCTTGTGATCAAAACACCAATCCCCAGTGTCAGTCATTTTGTCAGTACATTTCCACTCACTGTCAGGTAAGCAGAGTTCCAGGTGGGCTGTTTGTGCTGGTTGGGAAGAGTGTGTGTGTTGAACAGGGCCTGCTGGGAGATGTAGTCAGGGCTAACACTCCTCATCCCACCCAGCCCAAACAGCCCACCAGGAACCATGCTTACCTGACAGTGAGTGGAAATGTACTGACAAAATGGCTGACACTGGTGCCTGTTGTTTGACTTGACTGCAACACCCAACAAGGTCTTCTGTTCCAGACACCATGCATCAGTGTCAGCCATCCTGCTAGTCCACTTCCCCTCACTGTGAGGTAGGAATATGCCCAGAGGAGCTACCAGGGCTGGATGGGAGGAGGGGTTTTTGCAATGGCTATAACTCCCATCAGGCCCTGTCCTACGTACACCTTCCTACCCAGCTCAAACAGCCCAGCATGAAATATGCTTACCTGACAGTGGTGCAAAATGTACCAGCAGGATGTCTGACACTGGTGCCTGTTGTTTGACTTGACTGCAACACACATCGAGGCCTACTGCTCCAGACAGCATGCAGCAGTGTCAGCCATCTTGGCAGCACATTGCCACTCACTGTGAGGAAAGCAGAGTCCCAGGAAAGCTATTTGGGCTGGGTAGGAAGGTATGTGGAGGACAGAGCCTGGTGGGAGATGTAGTCAGGGCAAACACTCCTCCTCCCAACCAGCACAAACAGCTCATCTGGGCCAATGGCTACCTGACCATGGATGGAAGTATACTAACAAGATGGCTGACACAGTTGCATGGTGTTTGGTGTACAGGGCCTTGATGGGAGTTGGCTTCAAGTTCAACACCATTCACCAGTGTCAGCCACCTTGCCAGTACACTTCCCCTCACTGTGAGGTAAGCATAGGCACAGAGGAGTTAGCAGGGCTGGGTGGGAGGATGAGTATTTGCAACGGCTACAACTGACATCAGGCCTTGTCCCACACACACCTTCCCACCCAGCACCAAAAGCCTACCTGTAACTCAGCTTCCCTGACAGTGAGTGGGACAGTGAGTGGGAATGTACTTGCAAGATGTCTGACACTGACGACTGGTGCCTATTTGTCCACATCTCCCAGCAGTGCGTAGTTGTCCAGACACCAGTCCACAGTGTCAGCCATTTTGTCAGTAAATTTCCACTCACTATCTGGTAAGCATGGTTCCTGGTGGGCTGTTTGTGCTGGTTGGGAGGAGGAGTGTTTGCCCTGACTGCATCTCCCATCAGGCTCTGTCCTCCACACCCCTTCCTAACCATCGCAACTAGCTTACCTGGAACTCTGCTTTCCTGACAGTGAGTGGCAATGTGCTGCCAAGATGGCTGACACTGGGGAGTGGTGTCTGATTTGTCCACAACTCCCAACAGTGCTTTGAGCTCCAAACACCAGTCGCCAGTGGTTCACTGATAGAATATTGACGCCCAAAATATCCCCATACACAAATTTCGACACATAAATATCGATGTAAAAAATATCGACATCCTATATTTATAATGGTAAGTATAAAAATATTGAGTAAAAAAATATCGATGTACAAAATATAGTTTTTTTTATATATATAAAAAATAATGTTAAATATATTAAATAATAAAATTAACTTTAAAAAATGTATTTAGATTTAATATACATTTTAACAAATATAAGAAATAAATTTAATTTAAAAGAATGTAAACATACATATATACATTGTAATATATATATATATGTCCACATATAAGCGTAGTATTGCCGGAGTACAGGCCCGTAGGCAAGGGGTGCGTCGCGCCGGTGAAGCTTCCCGGCGAAGTCAATATCCACACAAAATCGAAAGATGAGGCGCACACTCAGGAATTTAACCAAAATATATATATATTTACCTTAAAACAACTAATAAACTAATAATTTTAATTTATTTTAAAATGTTATAAAAATTTACAAATAAATATTTATACATACACCTATAACATAAAATCTAATAAAAAAACCATTATATTATAAATTAAAGCATTAAAATATTTAATAGTTTTTAAATTTAGATTTTCCACTCCATTGAGTGTAACAGTAGGGAAAGTGTTGGATAGCGGAGGGGTAAAAATTACTATTCCCACTCCAGTGAGTGCAACAGTAGAGAAAGTGTTGGATAGCAGAGGGGTAAAAATTACTATTCCCACTCCAGTGAGTGCAACAGTAGGGAAAATGTTGGATAGCGGAGGTGTAAAAATTACTGTTCCCACTCCAGTGAGTGTAACAGTAGGAAAAGTGTTGGATAGCGGAGGGGTAAAAATTACTATTCCCGTTCCAGTGCGTGCAACAGTAGGGAAAGTGTTGGATAGTGGAGGGGTTAAATTTGCTATTCCAATTCCAGTAAGTGCAACAATAGGGAAAGTGTTGGATAGTGGAGGGGTAAAAAATACTATTCTCACTCCAGTTAGTGCAACAATAGGGAAAGTGTTGGATAGCAGAGGGGTAAAAATTAATATTCCCACTGGAGTTCATTCAAAATTAAAAACAAACAAAATATCAACTACAACACAAAAGATTTTAAAAAACAAAAAATATAAAAAATTACAAAAGATAGAAACATATTATAATGTTAAAAAAATCTAACAAATACCTACAAAGATTATTTAAAAAAAAATTAAAAATAATTTACAAACAAATAACTATTTTAATAGAAATTATGTATAATCAAAAACATTAATTGTTACATGAATGTAATCTTTTTTATTTCCTACCCTATAACACCACACAATTCACAACACACATCTAAATTAAAAAAAAGTGTACCTCCATAATTAACATAATAAATTATCAATTACACAAATATTATTAATAAAAAAACATATTAAAACAGATAAAAATAAATTTACTCACCAAACGTACCCCTATAAAACCAAAACCCACACACAAAATACAAATAAACAATTAGCATAACTATTTATCAATTAATGAATTAATATTAATGACCAACTAATTATTAATTAAACATAAATTACTTTCCACCCTCTACCCTAATAAACACCACAACACACACCTAAAAATCATTACACAATTTCCATTACTAATTTTACATTAATAACTTAATATCAATTAACAACAACTTATTAATTAATTTGAAAAGAATTTACTTACCACCCTTTACCACTATAAACCCAACAACTCAGATCTAACATTAATTACACAATTCATGTGAAAAGAGACAACAGGAAACTGACAACAGGAAACTGACACGATTCATAGAAGAGAACGCCGTCCTCGACCCGTCCCAATCCGGATTCCGAAGCAACCACAGCACAGAGACCGCCCTACTCGCTGCCACAGACGACATCCGCACCCTCCTGGACCAAGGACACTCTGCAGCCTTCATCCTACTCGACCTATCAGCGGCCTTCGACACCGTCTCCCATTGCACACTAGTCGTCAGACTACACGACGCAGGCATACAAGGAACAGCCCTGGACTGGATCCGATCATTCCTCACCGGAAGAAGCCAAAGGATCAGACTCCCACCCTTCCTCTCCGACCCCATGAAAATCACCTGCGGAGTCCCACAGGGTTCATCACTGAGCCCCACCCTCTTCAACATTTACATGGCCCCCCTCGCAGCCATCGTCCGACAACACAGCCTCAACATCGTATCCTACGCCGACGACAACCAGCTCATCCTCTCCCTCACCAAAGACCCCACCACTGCCAAACTCAACTTCCAGAAAGGAATGCAAGACGTCGCAGTCTGGATGACCAACAGCTGCCTGAAGCTCAACGCCGAGAAGACAGAAGTCCTCGTCCTCGGTACCACCCCTTCTGCATGGGACAGCACCTGGTGGCCGACCGCCCTCGGAAGCCCACCTACCCCCTCAGACCACGCCAAGAACCTTGGCATCGTACTCGACTCATCACTCTCCATGAACCGACAGCTCAACGCCGTCACCTCCAGCTGCTTCAACACCCTCTGCATCCTCCGCAAGACCTTCAAGTGGATCCCCCCTGAGTCAAGGAAGACAGTCACCCACGCACTCATCACCAGCAGACTGGACTTTGGAAACGCACTCTACGCCGGCATCAACAAGTCCCTACTCTGCAAACTCCAGACAGTACAGAACACCGCCGCCAGACTCGTCCTCGGCATCCCCCAACACGAACACATCAGCCAACACCTACGAAGTCTCCACTGGCTCCCCGTGGAGAAAAGAGTCACTTTCAAAATCCTCACTCACGCCTACAAATGCCTAAACAACAACGGACCCAAATACCTCAACGACAGAATCAACTTCCACGTACCCAAAAGAAACCTCCGATCTTCCAACCTCGCACTGGCCGAAACCCTGCGCATCCACAGAGCCAGAGCAGGCGGAAGATCCTTCTCTCACATTGCAGCCAAGACCTGGAACGAGCTACCGGCAGACATCAGACGCGCCCTCCCTGAACACCTTCCGGAAGACCCTCAAGACCTGGCTCTTCGGCTAAACAGATCTGCGGACCCCCCCTCAGCGCCTTGAGACCCTCACGGGTGAGTAGCGCGCTTACAATTCCCTGATTGATTGATTGATTGAATTGCCATATTTAAATTTAAATTAATTAACAAATAATTATTAATTAATTATAAATAAATTACTTCCCACCCAATTCCCCTATTAACCCCACCACCCGCTCCTAAAAAAATATCACAATTAACATAATTACCAATTAATTAATAATATTTAACAACCAATTAATAAATAATTAATAAATTAATTCCCACGATTAACAGTATGAAATATAAATGAAATAAATAAAAAATATTAATAACATTATTATAATTAAATCACTTCCCCCTATTCCCCTATAAACCCACAACCCGCTCCTAAACAAATGACACAATTAACATAATTACCAAATAATTAATTAATAATAATTAACAACCGATTAATAATTAATAATAACACAAGTAACACTATATAATCTGTGGCATCTGAGACTTGATGGTCTCTGATGTCATGTTGATATGGTTACCCAGCTTCCATTCATACCTGTGTTCCACACTCTGTTACCATGGTTAGGGAATGTTGATGTTGAAGTGAAGAGTCAGTTATATACTGGTGGGGGTTTGGATGGGTCCTCTTCCTGTCTCTCTACAATAAACCTGAAGCTGCACTTCACCTCTTGGTACCAAGCGTCTTCCTTGTGCTGCATCGGATCCTACACTGGCGTAGTCGGCAGCTGGAGAGACGGAGGACCCAACAGCCTCAACTATACAATTTCTTTTCTGCCTATTTCACCTACGAGGTACTGTACTTTAACCTACTTCCTCTTGGGGACTGGGAGCTTTCGCCGCGGTGCAAGAGACCTTTGTTTTATTTTCGACTCTGTGTTCGACGCGGGCTCGTCCCTACATTCAAGTGCTAGTACCTACACCCTGCCCTCAGCTAGGGTTTTATTTGCGTGTTTTTGGAGCCGCTTTGGGATCTTGGAGAGTCTCTCGCTCTGGTGTTGTTTTGGCGGTGGAGTGTGGAGCCGATGCTTGGATGCGCATTGCCTCTTAATTTTTATTGTGGGGGGCAGCCATCACCGGGGGTTTCAGGTTCAACCACTGTCATAACCTTCAAACCTACCCAGCACGCTCTCACCTCCTTTGTTCACCGTCACGCGCTGTTGGTTCCTGGCTCCTCAGTGCACATCCACGCTCATCTCCTTTGTTCATCTTCACGCGCTGCTGGTTCCTGGCTGCTCTCTGTGACGTCCACACGCCTGGTGCGCTTTGAAGACGCTTTGCTGCACGGACGCTCTGCCGATCATGCGTGCGTTGAGCCAACCGGCAGAAGCGTCAGGAAACGTGCAGCCATCTTGGAATTGGCGTTTTTGCCAATCACGTTTTTTTTAGTGTCAATAAAGTTTCCTGTCACATTTTGCAGCGTCAACCTCCAGTAGCAGCAGTGTCACGACGTTGGTTTCGGATTTTCAATGTCAGTTCCTGTTTCACCTATCCTCAAACTTCGTGCCTCATCCATTTCCAATAACTTCGTCAAGGTGAGCCATTTCCTCTAGTTTCTTCTGTGACACGCTCACATTGGGTGAACTCAAACTTACTCATGGCGTGCACCTCAGTGACACGCACACTTTAATGCGCTTTTGCACTTCAGTGACACGCACACTTTTGGCGCTTCAGTCCACAGTGATGTATCCAAGCATTTTCATGGCGTGCACCTCAGTGACACGCACACTTTAATGTTCTTTTTTCTACTTGACTTCATCGGCAACACGCTCACTGTGTGAGAACCTAAGCATAATCATGGCGTGCACTTCTGTGACACGCACACTTTAATTTTGTTCTTTTTTTTTTTTTGTTTTCTGGTGTGTTACTTCCGTGACACACTCACATTCCTGCTTCGATATTCTTCCTGCATTTCACTTATTGTCAATATTTGTGTAAATTCTACACTATAGTGCCTTGTCCTGGTTACTCTTGTGCCTCTTCTGTGACTCACACTCTCTTTAAAGAGCTTCCCCTCCTTGTCATTCACTTCTAGGTTACAAGTATGCAGAATGTTACTGCACCCCCCTTTTTTTTGATGTCACCTGGGAAACCTGGGATTAAATGGCAAAAGTGGAAAAAAGTTTTTGAACGCTATGCCAAGGTTTGTGGGGTAAGCCTAAGTGCCGAGCGCAGGACTTCTCTTCTTTTGCATTGCCTCGGGTCGGAAGGGCAAGATGTCTTCGATCATCTTCCTGATCTAACTGTTGCAGAAAGTAGAGACTTAAATGAATTTGAGATTTGTATAAAAAAACTCGACAAGCACTATTTACCAAAAGTAAGTACCATACTTGAAAGGTACCAATTCGTTAAGAGGTTACAAAACGATGGTGAGTCTGTTGAGATGTATGTCACACAACTTAGGAAACTTGCTTCCTCTTGTAAATTTGGTGACTTACTTGATGAGAGAATCAGGGATCAGTTTATGTTGGGGTGCAACATTGAAAGGGTTCGTGAGGAACTCTGGCTAAGAGACGAACCCTCCTTAGATGAGGTCCTACAAGTTGCAAAAAGGATTGAACACTCTCTGAAATGCGTTGATATGTTAAAAAAGGATAAGCAGGCTTCTGTCCAAGTTGTCAGTGATAGGGTCAAATCCGAGTTGAAAAGTGATAATTCTGTCAAATCTAAAAACAAGGTGTTCGTTCCTAAGTGTTTCAGGTGTGACAAAATTGGGCATTTCGCAAATGATAGGAAATGCCCTGCTTTAAAGGTGGTATGTTCCAAATGCAAGAAAAAGGGACACTTTACTGTTGTTTGCAAAAGCAATACTTCTCCTTCTAATGTTAAATGTATAGATTCTGATGTCCTAGAAGAAGACTTCGTATGTGGACAAGTTGTTGTCCAGGTTGATTCAGGGTTGCAAAAAAAGTCCTGTCCGGTGGACACAATTCAAGTGGAAGGTGAGCCTACAAAGGTTCTCTTTGACTCTGGAGCTAAAATCACCATTGTGTCAAGAACCTTCTATGAAACTAAACTGGCTTGCAAGGTTTCACTGTGTAAACCTGACATACGCCCCTTGGCCTATGGGGGAGAACCTATACCTTTGTGTGGTTATTTTGTAGGTCTCATTGAATATGAGGGGCGTTTGATTTCGGGAAAGGTTTATGTGTCTCAAAAAGGTGACAGCATTATTAGCTGGTTTCACCAGGGGGACTTGGGGGTCATGCTTGACCCAAGTAGTCCCACTCCCATTGTTCTTAAACAGATTGTTCAGGCTGTTCACGTGAATTCTGACGTTGGCGTGGAGACTTCTGTTAGAAGTAAGTTTCCCCAAGTTTTTAGGGAGGGACTTGGTTGCCTCAAAGGTTTCAAATTGGACATTCCCCTACGTCCTGATTCTCAACCGTATAGTTGTAAGGTCAGAAGTGTACCCTTGGCTGTGAGGGAAGAGATGAGGAAGGAAATTGACAAACTTAAAGAAGGGGGAATCATTGAAGAAGTCACCAGTACTGATTGGCTCGCTCCTGTTGTTGCCGCACGCAAGGCCAATGGATCTTTGCGCTTGTGTGTGGACTTGAGGCAGCTCAACAAATGTGTAGTGGTGGATAAATATCCCCTGCCTAATATTTCTGAATTACTAGCTTTGTTGGGGGGTGCCAAAGTTTTCAGCACCATTGATTTGGCATCTGCCTATCACCAGATCGAGCTGGCGGATTCCTCTAGGGACCTTACCTCTTTTATTACGCCGTTTGGCACTTTTAGGTTTGTTAGGATGCCGTTCGGTTTGGTGTCAGCGGCAGCTGTGTTTCAGCGTGTAATGGAGAATGTTCTCAAGGATTGTGAAGGCGTCTGCGTCTACCAAGACGATATCCTGGTCTTTGGTAAAGATCATCAAGAGCATGAGAGTCGCCTAGATGCTGTACTGGGCAGTCTTGTGATGGCCAATCTCACTGTGAAGTTAGAGAAGTGTCGTTTTGGTACTAGTTCCATTCACTACTTAGGCCACACAATTTCAGGTGACGGTATTGCACCCAAATCTGATTTAGTAGAGACTATCTCTCGCATGCCTCCTCCATCTTGCAGAGAAGAACTTATGAAGTTCTTCGGAATGATCGAATATTACAACAAGTTTGTTGAAGGGTTTGCTGAGCATTGCAGCAACATGAGGGGACTTTTGAAAAAAGGTATCGAATTCAGGTGGAGTGATGATTGCAATCGTGAATTTATTTCCCTCAAAGAGAAACTCAGTCTTGCTCCAAACTTAAAGAGCTACAATCCCTCCAAAACCTCTATTGTTACCACTGATGCTAGCCTTAAGGGGGTGGGGGAGTTCTTCAACAGGAAGGTGAAAAGGGGTTGGACACCATTACCTTCATCTCTAGAGGGCTTAAAGACCCTGAGTCACGCTATTCCGTGATTGAGCGCGAAGCTCTTGCTGTATTTTGGGCAGTGAGAAAGCTTAGGAAGTTTCTTTGGGGAACAAAATTTCTGGTCAAAACAGATCATAAACCTTTGTGTGAGATCTTCAATAAAAAAGGGATTGACCAGGTATCGAGTAGGATAAGCAAATGGGTCATAGCTCTCCAGGAGTATGACTTTGAAGTCCGATACATTCCTGGTGTGGAGAACAGTGTTGCTGACACACTGTCGAGATTGGTTGTGGATGGGGCCTCTGGTGAAGACAGTGATGACGATTGGTGTGAAAACGATTATAAGGTTTGTGAGGTTGGTGAAGGGATAATTGATGAATCTCAGTGGCGCCTAAAGTTATCTTTAGATCCTGTGTTGTCAGAGATAATTAGCCTCATGTGTAACGGGTGGCACTCTAAAAAGCAAGCTTCACTGGAGGGCTCCAAGTTCTGGGGGTGAAAGATGAATTGGCGGTTTTGGATGGGATGTTGGTACGTGGGACACGGCTGATACCCCCTTGAGGTTCGCAAAGAGTTGGTGGATTTGGCCCATGAATCTCACTCTGGCATGTCTAAAACCAAGGAGAGACTCAGGTCCGCCTACTGGTGGCCTGGAATGGATATACTGGTTGAAAGGACCATAAGAGACTGCATGGTGTGTGCTACGAGTGAGAAATCCAAACTTTTAAGAGTACAACCGATGGTGATCAGGGAGCTTCCCAGTGGACCTTGGAAAGAAGTGGCCCTGGACATTGTGGGTCCTGTTTTTTCCAACGGTCAGCAAGTTTTTATTATGGTTCTTATTGACCTATTTTCCAGGTGGCCGGAAATTTGCTTTACTTCTAGTATAGAGACTGTGCAGGTTATAAAATTTTTGGAAAGTCTTATGGCTAGAGAAGGGTACCCAGAATCCATTCTTACGGACAATGGGGTCCAATTGGTCTCGAAAGAGATGGAAACCTTTTTGCAGAATAGGGGTATTAAACACAAAAAGTGCTCTCTGTACCACCCTGAGACGAATGGCATGGTGGAGAGATTTAATAGGGTCCTGAAGGAAACGATATCGTTGGCCAAAAACTCTGGGCATAACTGGAAGGAACAAGTCATCAAAAAGGTTGAGGATTACAGAATGACCCCTCACTGTTCGACCGGTTTGTCACCTTTTGTTCTCTTTAAAGGGAGGGCTCCATGTACTCGTGTTGAACCGTCGTGGGTAAGGCGTCTTGAGGAGTCTGCCTCTGGGTCTTCTCTCCAAAAGGATGCTATTGATTGGAGGAAGAAGGAGGAAGCTAAATGTGTGGCTAGGAAATTGCATTTCGATGCCAGAAAAGCCACCAAAGAAACAGTGGTCAAGGTTGGTGACCTGGTTGTTATCAGACTCCCGGGCTCTAAAGTCAAGTTTTCTGAGCCGTTGAGTGTGGTCAAGGTTTTCAAAAATGCTGTAAGAACTCAGGACCACAGAATGTGGAATTTAAGTAGGGTTGCTGTCTGCAATGCTTCTATGTTGGGTGATGCGTCTCTGCCTGGAAAGAAATTGACTACTGAAAATTTTGTTTCTCCTCGTTTATCTTCCAGGTTTGTCAAGAAACCAGCATACTTAAAAGACTATGTTTCATAAATATTCCTGTTGTTCTCTTTGCTTCTTTTAATTTAGTTTTATTTCTCTTGTTTTCGCTGTATCATTTATATAACTTCATGTTTTTTTATTGTTTTAACGGAGGGAGGTGTGTGGCATCTGAGACTTGATGGTCTCTGATGTCATGTTGATATGGTTACCCAGCTTCCATTCATACCTGTGTTCCACACTCTGTTACCATGGTTAGGGAATGTTGATGTTGAAGTGAAGAGTCAGTTATATACTGGTGGGGGTTTGGATGGGTCCTCTTCCTGTCTCTCTACAATAAACCTGAAGCTGCACTTCACCTCTTGGTACCAAGTGTCTTCCTTGTGCTGCATCGGATTCTACAAAAAAAATATCACAATTAACATAATTACCAATTAATTAATAATATTTAACAACCAATTAATAAATAATTAATAAATTAATTCCCACGATTAACAGTATGAAATATAAATGAAATAAATAAAAAATATTAATAACATTATTATAATTAAATCACTTCCCCCCTATTCCCCTATAAACCCACAACCCGCTCCTAAACAAATGGCACAATTAACATAATTACCAAATAATTAATTAATAATAATTAACAACCGATTAATAATTAATAATAACACAAGTAACACTATATAATCTAAATTAAATAAATACTAATAAATAAAAACGAATAATTTATTTATTATAATTAAATTACTTCCCACCCTATTCCCCTATAAACCCACAACCTGCTACAGAACTAAAAAACACAAAATTTAATTAAAATAAAATTAATAACTACTAAAAATTGAACACATATATTAAAAAACAAAAGCAATACTTATACAAAAATATAGATCACATACTTTTAAAATTCATACTAAAATACATAACACTAATTAAAACATCAATATTTGAAACAACTATATTTTTGCAAATGACATTAATGACTTCGATATTTCCAAAAATGATATTTCTTACCTCCAAGTCGATATTCCTGACCACAATATTCTTGCTGTCGATATTCCTGCATCACGATATTTCCAACTCGATATTTGTGTATGTCGACATTTCCAACTCGATATTCTGTCTCTGCACCGTCACCAGTGCCAGACATCTTGCCAGTACATTCTTATTGACTGTCAGGGAAATTCAGTTCTAGGTGGGCTTGTTGGGCTGGATGGGAGGAGGAGTGTTTGCACTGACTTCAACTCCCATCATGCCCTGTCCTCCACACACCTTCTCAGCCAGCCCAAACAGCACACCTGGAACTATGCAGTCCCTGACAGTGAATTGAAATGTACTGGAAAGATGGCTGACACTGGGGCCTGGTGTTTGTAGCACAAAGCCATGATGGGATTTGGCTTCAAGTTCAACACCTTGCAATAGTGTCAGCCATCCTGCTAGTACACTAACCCACACTGTCAGGTAGCCATAGGCCCAGATGAGCTATTTGGGTTGGGTGTGAGGAGGAGTGTTTGCTGTCACTACAACTCCCATCAGACATGGGCCCACACACACCTTCCCACACAGCTCAAACAGCACACCAGATAGAGTGGTGATCAGACAATGAGGGGTAGTGTACTATCAAGATGTCTGACACTGGTACTTGCTGTTTAACTTGACTGCAACACCCATCAAGGCCTTGTGCTCCAAACACCAGTCCTCGGTGTCAGCCATCTTGCTAGTACATTTCCACTCACTGTGAGGTAAGCATAGTTCTAGGTGGGCTTGTTGGGCTATGTGGGAGGAGGAGTATTTGCTGTCACTACAACTCCCATAAGGCCTGTACCCACACCCAGCTTCCCAGCCATCCCAAATAGCCTACCTGTGACTCTGCTTTCCTGAAAGTGAGTGAAAATGTGGTGGCAAGATGGCTGACACTGGTGACTGGTGTTTGGAGCACAAAGCCTTAATATGAGTTTGTAAGAAGTATGTACATGGTAGGAATTTTATGAATTTTCATTTTCATTGCAGGTATGTTGTTTATCAATATGACATACACATCACATGCTCATTTACTCTAGTTTGTTTTTAATTTCAAAACAGTCATTTGTATCACTGTATCCTTTACAGTGATGTCTATGTAGGTGTAATTGGTAACTTAATTTGAATGTGGAGTAGGTACTTACCAGACTCTGGTGCTTCTGGTAGTCCATAGACGCTCTCTGGCAGAAGGATGGCACGCACCTTCTCCTCCCAGGAAGTGAAGTGCACAGGTGGTGCAGGAAGGCCACCGCCAGACTGCTGGCTTTGAGCGTGTTCTCTGACCAGCAGTTTTTTTACCCTCCTTCGCGCATCATAATACCTACTCCCGATATCATCCATTGTGCGCAGGACAGGTGTTTCAGCGTTCACCTACCCTGTCCCACATCCTATTTCTCTGGGAAAGGGGGTATGTTGGACTAGGTTCCCAAATAACTGTGGCTCTACTCTGACTATTTCAGCTACAAGCACTTCCAACTCCTTTTCTGTGAACCGTGGCTGCTTCCTCGGGGCCATGGTGAGGGTGTATGTGAAGGTGAAGGTGAGGGTGACTGTGAAGGTGAGGGTGAGTGTGAATATGAAAAAGAGTGTGTGGTTCTAAGAATTAAAAAAAACTAAAAATCTGTGCAAGTTGTGTGGTGGGTGAAGTGTGAGTGTGTGAGGCAGAGAGCAGGGAATGTGTGGAGACTCATGTGACCTAGCAGCAGTTGCGTTAGGGCAAAGGATCATGGTCATGTTTTTGACCCTTTATATAGGTGGATTTGTGGGTGTGGCTAGTATTTTAATTTTTTTTGTGTTTTGGCGGTGCCAATGCTTGTTTTGACTGTTTTTATTAGTTTCCAATTGCCATTTGTAACACTAATGACACGGTTCAGAAACCGCGTTGGATGCATCGTCATCTGGTCGTGGGGTAAACCGAGTCTGATTTGTAACAGGAATGCTATTCTTCAGCGTTTCCGAAGAGTCGGTCACATCGGGCTTGTTTCCGGATGATTCACTCGCGGAAGCTCGCATTTGAGTCATTTAGAAACCATTCCGAAACCGATTCGGTCGCGAGGCTTTCTGGACGGGATCGTAATCGAGCCCTTAGTGTCTGTGGAGAGTTGTGGAGGTGTTTGGAGTTGTGTGCTGGTGTTGTGTAAGAGAGTGGTTTTGTGTCTAGTATACTGTCCCTACTGTCCCTGTTAAGTTCTGTGGGCCTGATTCACAGAACTAACTTACGTCAAAAACATAAAGTTAGTACTTTTGGTATTCACAGAATACACTTACTCATTTTGGTATTCACAGAATGAACTTACTCATTTTGGTATTCACAGAAGTTAGTAGTCCTAACTTTAGGACTCCTAAATGCCTTCTGTGAATACCGAAAGTCTTAAAGTTAGGATTTTTCTCAGTTTAGAGTAGTAAAGTTAGGACTCCTAACTTTAGGACTCCTAAATGCCTTCTGTGAATACAGAATAAAGTTAGGAGTCCTAACTTTACTACTCCTAAACTGAGAAAATCCTAACTTTAAGATTTTCGGTATTCACAGAAGGCATTTAGGAGTCCTAAAGTTAGGACTACTAACTTCTGTGAATACCGAAATGAGTAAGTTCATTCTATGAATACCAAAATGAGTAAGTGTATTCTGTGAATACTAAAAGTACTAACTTTACGTTTTTGACGTAAGTTAGTTCTGTGAATCAGGCCCTGTGTCTTTACATGTTTTTTGCGTCTATGTGATTATCTTGTCGGGTGTCTGTCCAAGGGCTATATCTGTGAGTTTTATCATTTTTGGGGGTATTTACTTGGGTTTTATTTTTGAATAGTGGGTTTAGTTGTGTGTTTGGAGATGTTGGGTGAGGGTAGGGAGGGCAGGATGTCAGGGGGGGCATTTGGGGGCTTCTTCTGCTGGTGAAGTTTTTTTTACCATGGATGGTGGAGAGTGGGGGACGGGTCCTGCAGGGCTATGATGTCAGGATCAGGAAGGTGAGGTAGGAGCACATCCGCACCCACATGATGAGAATCTTCAGGGTGGACAGGACTGTCCACCAGTGGAAACAATGATGGCAGGTGTTAGAAATGGGATTTCTGGTTGGCGAGGTCAAGCGCGTAAGCCAGGCAGAAACCACCACTCTAGTCAGGACAAGGGAGTTACACACCGAAGATAACCCCTGCTCACCCCCTTGGTAGCTTGGCAGAGCAGTCAGGCTTATCCCAGAGGCAATGTGTAAAGCGTTTGTGCAACACACACACACACACAGCAGCGACACACTAGGCACACCACAGAAGAAACTCCACACAAGGTTATATCAAAAATAGCCTTTGTATTACTCATAAAACACATTAGAACGAAATCACATATATACACTGTGCCACCTGGCACTAGTTATGGCTTTACAGGGGATTATATACATTACAGGGCCAATATGGCCACTGTCATCACCATTAGAACTCACAGTTAGTGAAACAACCAGTAACTACTGGTAACAGTACACTCAGCATAAACCCAATATGCATAGACATATTATGTAACACATAATCACCAGCAGTGTAGTACCTCACCACACCCCATCCTGCCCCCCCTCATCAGCAGTGCACGTTAATCGCTTACTAGGTGCACACATTACCACCATAGCCGAAGCACATTATGCATAAACATCACTAGTAGTGCACCATAGGAGCTATTAGCAGTGGTCACACCATACAGTAGAATCACTGCTAGGAAAGGATCACCACATACACATTTCAATCAGGGCAAAAGCTGTAAACGTCCTGTAACAGTACTCATTACCCCAGGATGGCAGTAACTCCCCAGTCAACATGGAGTGCAGGAATCTCCATTCCCCCCTCCTTTGGGGAATGTGTTACAGCGCTTAGGGCCCTTGTCCTGGGCTCGCCCCAAAAATGCTCCTCTCTCGACGAAGCATCCAACCTGGCCCCCCCCCTAGCTGCCGCTGCAGCAAAAACAATGTGCGTAAGGCCAAAAGGGGCGGGGGTGTAACTTTACCCTTGTTACTTAGCCCAGCATGCAGGCAAACATCAGCTGGGCACGATTGCACTTTGTACCCCTTCCGTGGTGCGCCAGAGTAAAACACTGGCTAGTAGCCCCCAACTAGGTGTATCCTCTGCCCCTTGTGAGGGCACACGACCCGCACCCCAAAGGCCCAGGCACAAATGCAACCTATCAAGGTGGAGGACAAACACATACCTCCCTTAGGATTGTAGGAGGAAGAGTAGCTGTCCGTGCACCGACGCGGCAGCTGCAGGTGGCCGGAGTTCCTTGTGTCTCCACCGACTTCTCCTCCACCAAAGCTTTGCCACGTTAGCGGGGGTGGGGTCTCGCTCGGTCCTCCCCGCCTGTTGGGACGTTGTCAGTCCTCCCGATGGCCACGGCAAAGGTACTGCGGCCTCGCGTCCCTCTTTCCAGCCTGCCCGCCTTCTTCGCCTCTCGGCGGCTACAGGCTCTCCCTCGCTGGAGAGGAGGGGCCGCCCGGTGTGTGTGAATGGAGCCCACCTCCAGCCAGCTGAGGAAACCCGTGGGGCTCTCCTCTTCCGTATGGGAGCCCCTCCCAGGATCAGGTTTCCTGCCTCAACGCCCTGCCCCCAACCAGGCTTCCTCTTCAGTGGGGCTGGCTGGCTGATGAGTGGCCGCGCCGGGTGTTCTCGTTGCTTGTGAGCCAGTGGGCAGCCTGGGGCCACGAAGTAGAGCCCTGGCCACCGGTCCTAATGAACAACACGGCACTAAGGCGGCAGGGAGAGCTCTTCCTGCCTCAGCTCTCCCCTCTCTTCACTGGAGCACACGAGGCAAGAGCGGCGCTGCGAGCGCTAGCCCAGAGTCTCCCTGAACAGCGCTCCACACGCGCTCTAAAGTAACAGGAGGAGACCACAGCGCTCACCACATGCTGTTTTTACATGACCCAGGGCAAGCCACAAAGCCCTGGGAAATCACTGGGGACCCCAAGCAGGGAGGCAGTCTCAGGCCAGCACACCTGCAAAGTCCAGATGGCAGTCCACTGGCAGCCCATCGATCCCCCTGGTCCCACGCAGTCTCCTCCGGCTCCAAGCAGGTTCAACAGCACATGGGGTCACAGCCCCAATATTTATATTGCCAAGTCTGCGCCCGGTCCAAACCAGTTCTGGGGGCACCTACATATGTGTACAACACCCTCCTTTGTCAGTGTAGGTCCTGGCCCCAGACACACCACAGGGGGGTGGAGCCAGCATTGTGTGTGGCAGGCCCTGTCCTATTCAGGCCCAGGTGCTACTCCTCCCACCACTCCAAATGCAGATGGGCCTATTCAGCCTAGCGCTGACTCACCCAGCCCCTCTGGAGACATTGCACCTCCCCAGCCCCTGTCACTCCAGTGCCAGACATGCAATACACAACAGGCAGGCACAAAGACACATAGCACACAAAAATGCCCACTTCTAAAAGTGGCATTTCTAAAATAGTGATAATAAATCTGCGAACACCATTACGCAGCATTTATTATCACTATTCCAAACATACCAAACTTGACCACGCTACTCCTCTCAGATCAGGAATTACCACTGAAACACTTATCAGTGAATCCCCAATGCATTCCTATAAGAGGGCAGCCTCACAGTAGTGAGAAACTAAAATGGCTGTTGGTCACTACCAGGACATGCCACACAGTTAAGGCACTTGTCCTACCTTTTACCTGCATTGCACCCTGCCCATAGGGCTAGCTAGGGCCTACCTTAGGGGTGATTGATATGTAGTAAAAGGGGAGTCATGGATGTGGCAACCACTTTATGTGCCACGTCACAGCGGCAGTAAACTGCGCGCGCAGGCCCTGCAATGGTAGAGGCCTGAGACAGGTTTGAAAGGCTACTTTGGTGGGTGGCGCAATCAGCTCTGCAAGCCCACCAGTAGCATTTCATTTACTGGCCCCGGGTATATGAGATACCACTTTACTGGGGACTGATAGGTAAATTAAATATGCCAAACAGGTGTAGACCAATCTTACCACGTTTTACCATAGAGAGCACATGCACTTTACACTGGACAGCAGTGATAAAGTGCCCAGAGTCCTAAAACAACCAATACCATGTCAGAAAAAAGACTAGGAGGAAGGCAAAAAGTTCAGGGATGACCCTGCAAAAAGGGCCAAGTCCAACAGCAGGATTGTGTCGGACGTGAGGGAGACCTCTTGGATCACCTGGGGATCATTGTTGGCAGGCAAGGTGGTAAGTATATGACAAAAGTTTTTCACAGTGTGTTTTCTCTGTTAACAACTGTAGTCAGTGGCACAATGTAATATACGCTACAGGATGATGCCATCTGTTTTTGCTAAACCAAAGCTGCTTAGCTCCAAGGCAGGCACACTTGCACCATTGTGCAAGTGTGCTTGCGTTGATGTGAATGATTGACCATGTGCAGGAATGTGTTCCCTCCTGCACATAAACAATCATGAAGTAATGTATCACGTTTTGAGGTGTGCTGTGCAGTGCAGCATACATAGATAGTGGATAAGGAGATTTGTCTGTGAGGACTCGCAATGTGCATGAAGTGCCTATGTGAGCTGCACAACGCAGCACACATGGCAAAACACACAACCTGATGGACTAACTCGTCTATCCCCGTTGGGCAAGGCTCTAAGCATTCGTCAACAGTTCCCAATGTAGGTGCAGGACCACATGTATGCCATACTTTTAAATCTGCTCCATTGCAATATGAAAGGGGTGTTGTTGTGTAATGCCCATCGCAACACCCATTCCCATAGGAACACTTCACACAAAGTTCATTGTGAAATGCTTCCTTATACACAATGCGGGATCAAACCACGTCAAGTGTCTGAACACACCCTTGTGAAAAATGCTAGGCACATATTGACGTTGTGGCAGCAAATAGTACCTTGTGAATGTGTCACTCAAGTTGTAGGCACAATATGATCACGTATACCTGCAGGATTGTCTTGTAGTCCAAAAGGCTGCAATGGTCATGTGTTGTGTGTCAGACAGGCAAAGCAGATTCCTTCATGTTTTCAACATGAACAGAGACATAACTGTTACAGGTCATCGAATTGAATTCTAGATGAATTCAATAATGAACATGACACTTGAAAAGTCACGTCTAATACAATTTTTATTTTACATGTCTCACACCTGGGAGACCATTGATTACTCAGGGGGAAGTTGATGCCTTCGTGGACCCACATGCCACTGGTGAGTGCCTTCCTCATGTATGTTGATTTTTGTGAGATGAGAACATTTTAGGTGAATACTCCTGTATGTAGTTGAACACAGTCTGGGTGTGGATTACATGGACCTCATCTCTAGTGTGATGAGGCAGCAGTAAAATTTGAGATTTATGCACATATTTATGATGTAGTGATGGAGCACAGCAATAGCCTTCTTGACTTTACGTTGCACATCCCCAGTTTGTTCAATTCATCACTGCACTGTATTAGCAACTATCCGGCTTATTTCTGTGCTTAGCCCTGTCATTGAGCATTTTGTGAAGCATCCCAACCATTTAGGCACTCTACCACAATTGTGCAAGGGGGCCTCCTTTGGTGCTAACTATAGCAAGTGGACACTGCCGTATATGCGAATTGATGCTTGCCCCTTATCATGGCACTTTTTTGCCAACATGCATGTGCAACATGTTAGAGCAGATTTGCACAGAATTTGGAATGACAACACACTACAACATCCTTTTCAAAGGGTGCCCATCTTCATTCTTTTTCATCAGATGTTTTCTCCTTTGGTATCTAGTGTGTCACTACTTTTCATTTTCTTTGGATGCTGTGGCTGTGGGTGCTCATGCCAAGATAAATGCTGTATGAAACTGTTACACTATGGGCCAGCAATTTGAGTAATATCCTGATATCAGTTGTTAAATCAAATCCTATTCACAAAGTGAAGATGCCTTTTTGGTATAGTATGTGTACATGGCAACTTTAGTTCACGTTGCATGGCTACAGCTACATGAAATATGATTGGGTTAGTCTGTATTGACGATTTAGTCAGTGAATCTTGTGAAGTTACGGTAACACTTTCACTGAGGCCATAAATGCAAAAGGTGTATGTCACTCCAGTCGATGCAGGTGGGTTCCACAGTGTACATACAGAAGAGGAAACATGTGAGTGATGTTGGTGATGGGTATGACCAGACATGGAATCCATGTACACCCTGGCCTGAGATAGCTGTCAGTTCATTGGAGCACCAGTTGTCAGTGACAGGTATTACTCCAAAGAGGCAGTCTCATACACAAGATGAGAGCTGGTGTATGTAAGAATTTAGGATGGGTGGCATGACCCAGAGTCACACCTTCTTTGAATGAGTCGATATAACTGTAAGGCATAGTTAGGTGCCCACATTCGATTCCTGAATTAATCACTGTCTTGCTTCAAATCTAGTGAATCTTTGACATGTTGGTGAATATTACAAGGCCACTATCGTCCTTGCAACGTTACTTAGCACAACATTGTGGTTGCAAGAGTGGCTAAGCCTTAGTCACAAGGCAGCGTTAAGCCAATTAATGTAGCTTAATGACCAATTGTGTGTTAGACCCCCCTTTCACACCATAATTTGGGTGAAAGGGGTGGGCAATGTCTCACCGCAAAGCAAAATATTTGGTAGGCTGACCCATATCTACAAGGCCAGCGTGAATATGGTGGAGTGTGTAATGTGTAAGACCATGGCAAACATGTACTCATACATGCGCAAAAATGATAAGTGTTTATTTTCTCATCATCTTTGCTGTTCCTAATTGTGCTGCGTTGTGCGGCACACATGGAAACAGCAAAAGGCCATTGATTGTTCATGTGCAGGAAGGTGAGCCTTCCAGCACATAAACAAACTTCTGTTCAACGAAAACACCCTTGCACTATTGTGCAAGGGTGCCTGCATTGGTGGTAGCCTGATGACTTTTGCACCCGCACAAGGGGAAATGCAGTGCTGCCACAATATGATCTAAATATTGTGCAGCTCTGCATTTGCATAGTGGCAGAGCACAGCATGGTGCTAAGCAGACTAACAACGCGCTCCGACACTTCCTGGTAATTATGCCCCGTTGTCTCCAAATATGCAGATTTGTGATCTACGTTTGATCAGATGTTCCTAGTTGATGTATACAGCATGACTCATGGATGTGTAGCTGTGTAGACACATCCAACTTGGTGGATAAATTGATGAACATTGATTTATTATAGTGTTATACATGAGTACCACTGTGGTGCTTAGTGGTCTGCCACTATTTCAACATGTGAACCCTATGTCTTTGTTGAAATGTTATGGCCTGGCTCTGCAATGGGCCTGTCAAGCTGTCTTTTTGAGGACATTCTCCTGGTAGACTCAGTCTGAGTCTGTGTTTGCTGCATCATTGAACTCTGCTAATTTACCACTGTTGTAACTCTACTCTGACCTTGCTATGTCCCATACCATACATTGACATGTCGGTATCACTATCAGGTAGTTATAAGTCCTTTCATTCACATTGAACCGTTCAGGTCATGTTGGAAGTACCGAACATTTGATGAGAGTGTAGAGTTCTTCTTTTCGTACACTTGTGTTTGTGAATTACATGGTGAATGTTGTTATTTCTCATGGATCTTACATATTGTCATATGTGGTTTTTTTTTACAGACAACATGTCGCCTGAGGAAGTTAATATAAAACAATGGGGTAGCCCAGTTATGTGCAGAACCTGGGGATTCGTACATTAAGTGAACAGTGGTTCTGCCACCTATTAGCTTTAGAAAGCGTCAAAACTATTTTTACATTTGGTCCCTCTACTAAGATGGGACTATCATTTGATGAAGAATGTCCAAATCAAGTCCAAACAAAAGAAACTTATGTACTTCTGAATAAGTATATGATTTTATAGTAAATTAGTGAAAGTTATGTACTCAGAAATGAGAACAAAACATACATATGCACACACAGATATATAATGTACAATTACACTTATTATCAAATTAATGACGTGAAGTGAAGACAAAGAAATATATTTACATATCACAACACAATATATACATAACAAATAAACATATATTCAAGACACACATTTAGACACAGTGTGAGGTATATGAAAAAATGTTTCAACCCAACTAGCAATTGGCCTAGTTATTCTTGATTGTTCTGGGTGAACATTAACACTTGATAGTATGCGTCGACGTTTCGACCCCTGGGCATTAGTGCGATTATGTAATCATCTGTGGGGGGTCTTCTTCAGGACTATATATAGAGTCTGTGTGTGGCCTTCAATAAGATTCCACCTTGATACCAGATTAAAGGTATTGACAGCACGACAGCTTGTACAAAATAGGCAGTAGACCTGAATCAAAAACAGCTTTCCTTATCAGCTGGTTTAGAGGTCAGTGGCACAACGTGCCTTCAACTCTCCGGCGTCTGGCGCTCGGGGTCTTCTATTATTATTCAAAACTCCACAATTGGGGCAATGGTTTGTTGGGGCCGGCCGCCTCCAAACAAAACTCCTCGTAGTACTCCGGGCTAGTTAATGCCTCAGAATTCTCTCTGGCAATGAATGTCCTGCATTGAATCTCCGGGAGCTGCCTAGGATTTCAAAACAATACTTTCCTAATGCCGGCTGATATTTGGAGAGTTTTTATACCCTGTGCAGTCTTTCTTCCATGACTGAGGCGCGATGACTTGTCATAATTGACAGGCATCGAGCGTCTGTCATGACTCGTCACGCTCGTGTACAAGCTAAACGAGCCCCTGCCTCTAAATAGCAGACGTGTCAGTGCTCCGTTTCCCTTCCAGCCAGACGGAGACTGTTTTCAGACTAGAGGTGAGTTTAGGATATGCGCTGTGTCTCTAGCGCTTTTTACCGCTTTCAGCAGTTACTTGACTCGGGTGACTACCCACTCGGTTTGAAACCACTTTATCTCTCTCCCCCCAGATTGAGCACCCGGCGGGCATCCCGTTTGTCACGACTAATTCCTAAGGTATTTCCTTTTTTAACCGGGTCTGTGACACAGCTTATGTAATTGTTTTTATTCGTAGTGGTGTTAAGCTTCAAGGTCCGATTTTGCGTTTTCTTCTTTTTTCAGATTCAATCAAACACGGCCCTAATGCAATTGTGTGGTCCATTTAAGTAACATTGTTTGGTCCAACGACCTTTTGGAAGGGACATTTTCTTTATCAGTATATAATCAATATAAGTATCAGTATATATTTATATATCAGTATATATTTATATTTATATATATATATTTGGAAGGGACATTTTCTTTATCAGTATATAATCAATATAAGTATCAGTATATATTTATATATCAGTATATATTTATCAGTATATAATCAATATAAGTAAGTGTTACAACGCTTGGTAGTTTTACCCATGCTACTCCTTTGTAATTTCACGGGAGTCTTTTCTGACAGCCCGCACCTTATTTTTCAGGTGCTTGTTTCCCGCTCTCTGGGGCATATTCACAAGGACTTATCTCCGATTTATCTCCACATTAACTCATCAAAAGTGGAGATAGATTTAACACCCCATTCACAAGCGGGTGCAAACTGCCGACATCGCCAGTATTCCCGCGATAACTGCCCCAAAACTTAACACCACAGTGGACACCACCAACTAACCCTAATGAGATGCAGAGTAGGCGTTCCCGTGCAAAAACACACGAAAAAACCACAACACCACTTTCACAACAAACTGCCAGATCTGCGATGCGAACCAAAAACAGGCGATAAGCCGCGGTAGCACCAGGGATTTAACACCTGACTTTTGCTGGTGTTAAGCAGGACGACTACCTGCAGCATGAAAGCGAGCCCAGCCAAGAGCCACACCCGAAGACCCACAGATGCCATGGAGACAATCATCATGCAGCTCCGAGACCCATGAGGGACACAACACCCACCCCAACCCACCCCAGGCCACACCCGTCCCGCCCCCCCCCCGGAACACCACAGAGGCAGCGTACACAAAGACAGCGGACCCACCTGAAACGCACCTGCCACCCAGACCCAACGCCAGAGGTGGACATTGCCCACCACAGGCCCAAAAGGACAACCATCCCCCGCATCCTGACCCACATCCCCCACCTGCTGACTGTCCCAACCCAGCAGACTACCAACATCCCTCCGCAGACAAAGCTGCCAGCTGCGCAGCACATGTCGGCCTCTGGGACCATCCAACCCACAACTGCAACAGTCAGAGGAGTCACACAGCCAGCCCCATACAAGGTCATCACACCTGTCCTGGATGCCAACAACAGCCAGGTACCCCAGCACCTCCACTTCACCCACACTGCGCAGGAGCTGCTGGAGACCAAGCAAGGCCCCTACGCCATAGCTGGATTCCCTCACGTGCCAGGGCCAATCAACTGCACACATGTACCCCTCGTGCCCCCTGCCGACACTGCACACAACTACCACAACAGAAAGCACACGCATATCATGAATGTGCAGGCAACAGTGGACCGCCCGGGACTCCTCAACAATGTCGTGGCCAACTCCCCAGGCCGAGTGCATGATTCTCACATCTCCGGACAGTCCAGCATCACCCAGCGCTCCCAGGATGGCACCCATGGAAAAGCAGTGCCCGTTGAGAAGTCCAAAATGAACACACCACACACCTCCAGCCCACAGTCATGCAACTCACGACACCGGCAATGGACACGCAGCACAACTACATTCAACATGACACACAACATGGCAACCGACCAGACACGACAACACGACTCCATCAGGAACTTGGCCTTGCCATGCCCACAACCCAGCCACGGCATGGCACCACAGACACACAATAGCAGGATGTGAGGAGAGGCATGGAGCAGGCATGTGCGAGAGCGGCAAGTGACTAAGGAATGGGAACCTACCCAATGCCAGATGTGGCATGGAGATGCCGGACAGACCACAGCGTGCAAATCACGGAAATGGCCATGTGGAGATCAACTGCTGGTGCATGGAGTGTAGTGGCCAGTGGACGCTACCATGTCCCCACAGGCTGTGGGGCAGAACGTGGAAATGTCGCACGTTACGTCCCCCCCTGCATGCGTGGGCGGAGTGGGTTGGACCTGCGTATGCCAGGCCTGAGTAGGGGTGTGAACAAACAGCCCGTCACACTGGGCGTGGTTCTCATTCGGAATGGACAACGCGTCTGCCAGGTGGCACCTCTCAGCCCGCCACGAGTCTGGCGCCGAGCGCGGCGGGGCCTGCGTCTCTGTGCGCCTACTGCACCCCGGGCCGCTGGGCCCCAGACCCGTCATGCCTGCCCCAGTGCACCAAGGAGGCTCCGCTCACCTGCCGACACCGGCGTGTGTCAAAGAGGGCCCACCACATGCCGGTGCAAGCTCCAGGCCCCAGGCACGCGACCGTTGCAGCCTCCGCAGACCATCGCTGGCCTCCACGGCGCAGGCCCACATTATTCCTTATACATTCACATACTCCACCTGCGTCCTCCTCGGCCCAGTGGGTCCCACATGTGGAACTGTGTCCTGAGTCATGAATGGCAGTGACCCAAAGTCCGTGGCAGCGGCCACAGCACCAGACTCTCTTCGATCAGTGAGGCATAATTCCATATCGCAAGCCGGCGACACGTGGTGCCACTAACCCTGTTCAACGCAAGCCGGCGACACGTGGTGCCACTAACCCTGTTCAACGCAAGCCGGCGACATGTGGATGAGGGCACAGGCCTACACAGCGTCCCAGTGGGTCCCACATGTGAAACTGTGTCCTGAGTCATGAATGGCAGTGACCAGATGTCTACTGCAGGGGTGATATCAGTAAACTCCCTGCTATCAGTGGAGCAAACGAATGCATCACAAGCACACGACACGTGTCTGTGGGCCCGTGCTGACCGCTGCCCCCGGCCTACACTGCGGTCCAGTAGGCCCCACATCCAGCACCCAGTCGTGATTCATGGATGGCAGAGTCCATACCAGTGAACGCACGGAGAGGAGTAAGAGGAAGATGCAGTTCAGTCCGGATGAAAGTCGGATCCTCGTTACGGAGGTGACCAAACACTAGCAACAACTGACCTGGTGCCACTAACCCTGAGCAACGCAAGTCCGCGTCCTGTGGTGCCACTGAACCTGAACTATGCAGGCCGGTGGGACCATCCAACCTAAGCCGGCGACACTCGGTGAATGGCCCCTGCTGGCCACTGCCTCAGGCCTACACTGCGGTCCAGTAGGCCACACATGTGGAACTGTGTCCTGGGTAAGATATGGAGGAGTCCATGCTATTGGACACACCTCATCGCAGGCGGCATCCCCTATCAGCACTGGTGCCACTAACTCTGTGCGCAATGACTCATGGGCACTTTCTGGTTGAACTTTGGTGTTGTCTGAGTCCATGGCCTGGGGGTTGTCTGCATCATCATCTGGCTGGGACGGACTTGGGGTCCGACATGTGTTTGCTCCACTCATCTCCACCATGATGACTGTTTCAGCGTGGTTCTGCCCTCGGCATCATGCCCTGGGGGTACACCTTCCACTGTCCACCGAGACACTCCGCGACAACCCCCCTAGTCATCTGCGGGAACCTGCTCTGCTCTCGTGACCCTGCCCCAGTGCACCGCAAGTCAGCGGCCCATGGCGGTAGGCCCGTGCAGGACGCTGTGCATCCGGGGCCACTAACTCTGTGCAGCTCAGGTCATGGGTCCTTTACAGTTGAATGGTTGTGTCCTTTACGATGTACACTGTTGTCGATTTCTGACTGCACCAGGCAGCCCTTGCCGGCTGGTCAGCCAATTTCTAAGAATTAGAAGAAATTGTAGTTCTACAGAGGACTACAAAATTGAAGCAGAGATACTGGCTGACAATCTGCTGAAGAGACAATACCATAAGAAACAGGTTCACTCTTGCATGAAACGAGCAAGAAATAATAATCGTGAAAGCCTCCTAGAGGTACATGAGAAAGAACCCACTGACATTTTGACCTGTGTGAAATACTAATTGGGATGATTATGCCCTGGGTGGAGATGGCGCTCTCTCTGAACGGTGTATATTTAGTTGAATACGTATAGAGTTAGGTGCCCAGGGAGGAGGGTGCCTTCACTCACTACGACCATACTGAGGCGCCGAGGTCTGTTTCAAGCGTGGACGCTGCAACACACAGGTAGATAGCTAACAAGGAACTTAATCGCCTTCTAATAACGAGATACTATTGCTCATACCATAGATTTCTGGTATTTTATCTTTATTTGCAGCGTTCCACCGGCTGTTGGAATACGCAGCCTGATATTTAAGCACGAAGCTTAATATAATCGTGCAATTTTGGTAAGTGTTAGAGATTGCTAACTCACTGGCCGGTTGTGGGTCTTTTCAACTACGAGGCATAACTGCACTGATTCGCTTACTATGGTGGTTTTAAACGGCGCTTTCACGCTTGTATTACCGGGTCACCGGGCCCCGTACGGTCGTTACCCTGCCATATGCTGCACCTCCTACGCTGATTGATATGATAATCCTTCACTATATATAGAATGAAATTGAGTACTTTGGAATAATATCAACAAGTTTCACGTATCCTTTTCTCTTTAAATTCAGTTATAACCTTGAAAGGGATCACACGGGGAGATTATCGTCACTTGTCTTAAACTAATATGAATTGGTACCTAGGATAGCTACCTTTTTAATTATCATGCACGATAAGCACCATTCCGTTCTTGTCTTAATGTGCGGTTTTCATTTTACAGATATTGCTAGGACACAACCTTTCATTTATACATTATATATCCCAGCCATATTTAGGCTGGGACGGAAGTATAACCAGTCAGAAGGTATGTTTTTCTGCTCATATTTTGGGGATGGATACATGGCTTTGTATGCTAGGTCTACACTTAACATACACTTTCATATATATTATAGGCTTGAAATATTGGGCCAGTCATACTAAGGTAGGCCTGGGACCTGATCCGGTTCTCAAAGAATTTTCTTCTTTTTTATGCACATATACGTAGATTCAACATGCACCCTTTAACTCTCTTTTCCCACCTCCGGTTCTCCACTTCTCACCACCCCTTAAACCTCATGAGGATAATGTGGGCTGGTGAACCACGTCAGACAGTATCAACCACTTGTTTCTGATGTGGATTGTATTAAGGTTATGACACACGCTATAATATCTGCACTGAATAATGTTGTGTGCACTGGTAACCATGTACATACTATGTGGATTGATTTGCGGTACACTGTTGGGATTATATGTAATGCACTTATTTTAATTGGAACAATTGTGCCCGAAAGCATGGGCTTATACTCTGTTCTATGTATGTCTTCCAGCCCTGAAGAAGTCGCGGGTGTCTTGTCCCGAGCGACGAAACACGTGTTGGCTGGAGTTTTTACAAGAAAATATTAAACTATTTTAACTTTGATATGCTTGTTCTTTTGATAAAAGTTTTTACTTTTGATACTGTATTTATGAGTGCCAGAGCTTGATAATATTTTGACCTGTGTGACCACGTACACACCTAGATCCAATCTAATAAAGAAGGCAGTGAACAAACACTGGGCAATTCTGAACACGGGTACTCTGTCAATACCCAAACCAAGGTTTGCGTTTAAACGTACCAACAATTTGAAAGATATGTTGGTGCACACTAGACCCAAGAAGAGCAACATCCCTAACCAGAGGCAACTGTGGGATCTCCCACCCGTGACAGGACACTATCCCTGCGGCTCTTGTATCGTGTGCCCACAGACCAGACACACCAAACAATTGGTTCTATCAGACACATTTACATGGACGCTAATCAAACACACTAACTGTAACACCCCACGCTGTGTGTACATGCTGACCTGCCCTTGTGACAAGAGGTATGTTGGCATGACCATGAGGCCCGTTAAGGTCAGAATCGCTGAGCATAAGAGCAATATTCGTTGCCATAAAACTACCACCAAACTATACACCCACTTCTCTGAACTCGGACACCCCCCAGAGAGTCTACGCTGGGTCATCCTAGAATCCCACCAACAAATAACACAGACTGCTTTGTACAGGATTGAACAAAGGTGGGTGTTCCGTCTTGACTTAGCAAATGACGGCCTGAACGATGCCATACCCTGGAGCACCCTTAATTAATCTGATATATACAACCATTATCCGCAACTTTAACAAATTAATATATCAGCTTAAGACTCCACGCTAGTCTCTCACCTCTTTATACATCTCTGCCACATGATATCGACATCAGGCTAGTCAGATATGGAGATTAGGCTATGTTAGGACGATATATCTAACAACTAACAATAGAGTACAATACTACACTCTAAGATGGCCGACATACTAATCACCCAATCGGCAGTCGCCAGCAACTTATGCACAAATTTGGCGCAGTGACGTGAGCACTTTTGCACTGTATAAATTCTTGTTCACATTGTTGATAAAACTGCTCCACTCAATGCCAAATTTGAAGCCCTTGATGCGCGTCCACATCAAGGTAATAGCCAGAACTATAGACCTTCACCACATTCAAAGATGGCCTCCATGGTTACACTGTAGATGATGTCATGCCGACACCATCACACCACACACCAGGTGCGGCTGATTTACCATGCTTAATGGCACCAGGAGAGGGTATTTAAGACAGGAACCGACAACCTGTCTTTTCCTTCCTGATGCAGCAGAGCGGGTAGGTGAGCCGGACTGCTCTGAGCGAGAGCAGGTGAGTATGGATTACACGTTGAGACTATGCCTGGTCACAAGCTTTTAAGAGAGGTAAGAGGTGCTGGGAATTGCTGACAAGTTACCGCTGGTCTTTGGGAAGGGTACGCTGACTCTGATGTTCTGTAGAGCTCTGCACTAAGACATAGCTTGGGCGCTGTAGGCGCTCTTAACACACCGCACGATTGGCATAATGTCGGAGCGCATGGTGAAGGCGCCAGCAGCTACGCAGGCAGGTCTGGGGCACTTTTGAGTCTGTTGAATAACCTTGTCAATGATACCAATTTCACGACTATGGGCTTACTTTAACCTGAACCATGCCCACTTTCACTTTTAATGCTCTAGAGTCATGGCCTTAGCAACTAAACGTTGTGCCTACAAGCCCACACCCAACATATTTTGTTGTTTGTTTTTTCCTTTTAATAAACAGCGACACTACGTTGAGTGTCCATATACTCCGCTGCGGTCTGATGAAGCAGCACTTGAATCCTTAAGAGGTGAGCTGATACTCACTCACCATGTTGTTCAATTACTCTAACTGGTTACACAGAGGTTTTATATTCTAAATACAAATGAAGGCACACGTAGAATGTGATATGCATGAAATCACGTTGTTTTTATCACTTGTATAGATTCAAAGAGGTTGTGTACGGTGAAACACACCCACTTGAATCAATAGGACCATGTACCAATATTTCCATTTGGTTTTTTGATCCTTTTTGTTTGTACTCTAGGTTGGCTGCTTTTCTCCGGGGCAACGTCCTACCGAGAGAAGAAGTGGTATGTAGAACCACACCACACACTGTAGATAGTTTTCATTTAGTCACTAGGTCCTGAGGAATCGCCAACTGATCTATTAGAGACATTTTATAGGCGAGAAACATGTTGACCACTAAGGGGTAGAGCGTAATTTTTGTCAGATTAAAACAAAATAGTCGCCCTCCTTCTTCTTTTTACTTTTTATTCAGGTTGTGACCTCTCCAGAATAAAAATAATTATAGAGGATTCCCTTACCTGTTTTAACCCACACACCACATCTACATCTTACCAGGCCCCTCACACCCACGGCACCTATACGGCAAGGAACAAAAGATCTCAGATAAAGAGCCCCTTTATGGGTGCCCGTCGAGCATTGCAGCGCCGGCTCGACGAGGAGCAGACCCATATGATGAAGCATGACACCTAGCTTGCTGGGTGTGTGAGGGTCCTAGTTCCGAAAGGAGGTATTCCCCACCTCCCCACCACTCTGAGTACTCACCAGGTGGCCAACTTGCCACCCAGGAACACCGTACCTCTTTTGTCTTCTCATGCACACACCCCACACACATCCAACACAGGTGTCACTAGATATGTGTGCCTGCTAATAAATGTGGGAGGGCGCACGTGCCCGTAGCCATTCACACCATCTGAGCAAGTGTGTCTGTGTGGTCATTGTGTCAGCATGATGGGCACGGGCCCTGCAACATCACAGTGTGCTGTCTTCAGCGGACGATACCATGTCACCTCAGCGTTGGCAGTGACCTTGGACATTAAAGTTTCTGCACGTTCACTTGTCTCCAACTGTGTTGAGTGTTTATTTGTATGCCAATGTGTGTGTCACGGCCTATCTGGGTCCCTGCCTTACATGCATTGCTGCCCCATCAGGGCTGTGGGTTGGTACTTGTGCATTATCAAGTCCCTGTTTCGTGGTTTGCCAGATGCGTATGGCCATTTACCGGCCACAAGCGGGTGCACTTGTCTCCTGTGTTCAGTTGTGTAGATGTTGGTGTTTGTTCCACATTGTGTTCGATGTTGGGGTGCTCTGCTTCCTATGTGTGTGTGCTGCATTGTGTGTGAGATGTCCCTTCAGCTCTGATTTGGCTCACCCTTCTCCCTTTCAGGCAGTGTGGTTTTCACTTCTCTGCTTGTTCAGTGGTGTGATATTGCTGACTTGTGTGATTTGTGCTCTTGGTTTGTGTTGTTCCTCTTGGGCATGGTTTGTCTGCAGTTGTGGTGTGCTTAATTGTGCATGTGTGCCATTGTGGCCATCTCCCACCGTACCCCCAGTCCCTGGTGGTTCCTCTCCCTGTTGCTGTTGTGTCTGTTGATTTTAAGCAGTTACCGGGCCCCGAGTCCTGCCACCAACTCCAGACTGATGTGGTGGACACCATTTTCTCCATGTCATCCAGCTCCTGGTGTGGCGCTGGACTCCCACCTCCGGTGTGCATTGCTGCCTTGTGGGTGTTGGCGTGTTTGTGCTTGTTTGTGCGTTTCGCATCATTCCAGCTGTTTCTGGTTTTCTGCCATTGTCCTCCTCCGCTCTCGGGCTGCATTCACCTTGTCCACGATGGCCTGCCATGTCTAATGTTTTGTTGCCAATGGTGCTTGTGGGGTTGTGTGCTGGCTCCGATTGCATCCATTGTGCTTCGCTGTTTTCTGTTTGGTTCGTCTTTCTTTTTCCTGCTTTTGTTGTGCTTATTCCCGCATGCCGTATATGTGTGGCGGGCCTTGCGCTGCTTATCGCTGCTTTCCTCCTCGCGAATGGGCTCACCGCATGTTTTTTGGTGTTGGGGTTCGTGTTTTTATCTCCGTCGAGGTGGTTGTATCGCAGACATTGGCCGCGGTTTCGGGAGACTATCGCATGGTACCGCCGTGTTGTGAATTCCAGGTTAACACAGGGTTATTTTCCCGTGATAGGCTGCGATGTGTAAAGTTGCGTTAACATTTTCTGGTGATATTTAGCACACGTTCTTGTGAATATCCCCCTCTGTCTTTTGGAGCCTGCGCGCCCAACCACTATAAAACCACCTACAGTCAGGGGTGGACAATGGTAATTAATTGGGCTTTGCCCCTTTCACCATTTTGTTTTTAACTTGTTATGTTGCCTTTAGATTAAGAATGTTCATGTTAATTCCCCAGGTGCCCCCCTCCCCTCCTTCACAGTCCTGAGGAAGACCCCTCCGTAAGGGAATAAGCAACCTACTTTTCTTTGGGGGTCGAAACGTCGACAATTTTACTGTTTGCCAGTTTGATCAACAGCGATTTCTCACTGTGACTTTTTTTTTCCAATCATGGCTATGCATTTTTGTATATTGTTTTGAATTGTGTGGCTTAAGGATAAGCCGTTTCTTCATGTAAAAAATTATGTGATGTGTAACATATCCTAATCTTTTCTATACACCTCTTTAACCCTCACTTAATGCACAATACCTCTCCTCTAACCCTCCCATTCCTTCTCCCCTTGTGGGGCACTTGCTTTTGGTATTGTCTTTTGATTTAATCGTTGACACATAAGCGAATGTAGTGTTCAATGTGATTAAATGACATTGGACCTCAAAGTATACAACGTATTTGTTTTATTTTATTATGTTTGTCATGTTCCCTATGTTGTGTTTATGTTGAATATTCGTTTACTGGGACCAATCTCGCATTGTACTGTCTCATACCCAGGTCCCAGTGACTTTCTTTGGGTTTACCCTTTTTGGTAACTGTTTGCTATGGCAGGGCGGGAGCTCCCGCCCTGCCATAGCAAACTCTGCTTTGCTTCATTGAAGCGAGAGCAGGAAAACCTGCTCTCGTTTCAATGAAGCAAAGCAGAATTGCTTTTGAGCAAGGGGAGCTGCATGTCAGCAGCTCTCCTTGCTCAAAAGCAATGCCGGCTCCCGCAGAAGGCGGGGAGCCGGCGGGACTGTGGGGGCATTGGGGCTCCCCCCACGGTCCCAATCACAGAGGCCAGGCCCCGGGGGATGGGGTCCCCGGTGCCAAAAGTGGCCCGGGAGGGGGGCCCCCCTCCCCTCTAATAAAATTGGTTTTTGGTTTTTTTTAAACGAAAAGGCCGGCCCCGGGGGATGGGGTCCCCGGGGCCATAATTGGCCTGAGGAGGCGGGCCACGCGGCCCCCCTCCACATAAATACATTTTTTTTAAAAATTAAAGTCTCGCCATGCCCCGGGGGATGGGGTCCCCGGGGCCGAAATTGGCCTCGGAAGGGGGGCCACGCGGCCCCCTTCCCGTTTTTAATTTTTTTTTTTAATAAATAGGGGTCAGGCCCTGGGGGATGGGATCCCCAGGGCCCAAAAAATGTAAAAGAAGGGGGTCACACAGCCCCCCTTGTAAAAATTTTTTTTTTTTTTAAAAACCCGACATCTTGCCAGAGGCCACGCCCCCTTTCTCCACCACTCTGCAAACGTGCCCCCTGGCACGTTGTTAGATGGGGAATTAATTCCCCTTCAATACTGAGGGTCCCTGGGGGCCAACTAGCCCACCAGGTACCTCCAATATGCGCCACAGAGCTGCGTTGCAGAGAGGTGGTCCAAGGCCACGCCCCTTTTTACACCACTCTGCAAATGTGCTTCTTGGCGCACTGTTGGTGGGGCGATGAGGTCCTCTTGTGTCCTGAGGACCTCAGGACACAAGTGAATGCGTTTGCAGAGTGGTGGAGAAAGTGGGCGAGGCCTTTGTCTACCTCTCAGCAATCCCGCTGCGTGGGGCTTATTGGAGGTAAGAGGTAGGCTAGTTGGCCTCTAAAGGACCCCCAGCAGCGAAGGGGACTTCAATCCCCATCCAAGAGCGCGCCAGGGAGCGCGTTTGTAGAGTGGTGGGCAAAGGGGGCATGGCCTGGTACGAGTACTTACCAATGCTGCTGTGTGGGACTTACCAGAGGTAATAGGAGGGGAAGTTGGCCCCCAAGGATGCCCTTGGGGGCCAACTACCCCTCTTGTTACCTCCAGTAAGTCCTACACAGTGGGATTGCTAAGACGTCTTCGGAGGCCATGCCCCCCTTTCTCCACCACTCTGCAAATGCGCCACATGGCAGACTACGGGATGGGGGATGAAGTCCAATTTAGTCCTGAGGTTGTTTGGGGGCCAAGAAGCCCTCCTGGTACCTCCTGTAAGTCCTACGCAGCGGAATTCCTGAGCGCTGGTCGGAGGCCCAGCAACCGTTCTCCACCACTCTGCAAACGTGACTACTACTTAAAGAAGCATCTTTCTGCACCTCTGACTTAGAGGTAGTTTTAATCCCCCTGTCCTATTATGTACTAGGGCCTTACAGAGGAGGTCATGCTAATCAAAGGGGTACCCCAACGCATAGTGTTCCCTAGTATATGTAGGTGTTTTTACTGTATCCTAAGTGTCTTTTAGCATAGCACTGGCTCTAGGCCTGGTTGGTCAGAGTCAGTTACCACCAGTACCCGTCAGCAAAAGGTTGGGGGCACAGGAGGACTTTCTGCTCCTCTGTTGGTTCTTTCTGCACATCTCTTGCTTCTTCCTGCACTTTTCTTCGTCTTTCTGGACTTCTGCTGCCTCTTTCTGCATTTGTCTTGCTTCTTTCTGTGCCTTTGTTCCTCTTTCTTCACATGTCCTACCTCTGTAGGCATAGTTAGAAATTAGCATTTAAAAAACCTTTGAAATTCACTGAAAAAACCATGGGTTTCAGGGATGTTATAGTTAGAAATTAGCATTTAAAAAACCTTTGAAATTCACTGAAAAAACCATAGGTTTCAGGCACGTTATAGTTAGAAATTAACATTTAAAAAACCTTAGAAATTCACTGAAAAAACCAGAGGTTTCAGGGACGTTATAGTTAGTTGGACATTTCACTCGTACAAAATCAGTGAAATTCGGCCGTTATAGTTAGTTCAGCTAACTATAACTCGCGCCGCCGCAATGCACTGCTGATGACGTCACATATTACATCATTCATGACATGGTCAGTGACATCACTGATGACATCACTGATGACATCTCAAATGACATCACTGATGACATCATCCACGTGATAATCTGATGCACCTCCTCACACCCTAATATAACCTTTGATACATCCACTCTAAAATACAGAGTACCATTTTCGAAACCATAGACACACCAACAACAGTTACTACATACTCACTCACTGATTCCTAGGTCTACACACACATCTACTCATTCACCCATACAGTCACTCATACATGCAGTCACTCATCAATACAGCACTATCATATGCACTCATACACCTATACAGACACTCACACACCGCCACTCACCCATACAGTTACTTACACACCTAGTCAATCATGTAATGAATCAATCACACTCCCATTTACTCACCTATACAGTTATACACACACCACCTCACCTATTCATACATATACTAACACATACTAACTCTCTTATACAATCACTGACACAAGCACACACTCATCCATACAGCCACTCTCACTATCACTCACTCTCACATATAGTCATTTATATACGCCAACACTCACATATACTGCCTTTCACATATGTAGTTACTCACACATATACCACGGAGACATCCATTCACTCACCAACACAGCCATATGCACACTCACTCACCCATACAGCCCTTCACAGACACACTCTTGAACTCATACACCCAGTGAATCACCCACTCACATCTATGCACAAAGTCACACACCCCCCACCCACCCACACAAACACTCAGGCACCCATACAGATACTCAGGCAACCAATCAATAACCCATATAGACACTCATGTAGCTACTCACCAACCCATGCAGCAGCTTACACAACAACAGACACACTGATACAGACATTCACACAGTTTAGTCACTAACCCATGCATTCAGTAAGACACATTTAATCACTCACTTATACAGTCACGCACCTACTAAATCCTCCATCCAGACACTTATACACCCACTCATTCTTCAATACACCTTGGCATATATATAAAACATATTTAAACTTTATAGAAACACACAGTCACTAGATGATGTCATCAGTGATGTCATTTGAGATATCATCAGTGATGTCACTGACCATGTCATGAATGATGTAATATGTGATGTCATCAGCAGTGCATTGCGGGCGTGAGTTATAGTTAGCTGAACTAACTATAACGGCCGAATTTCACTGGTTTTGTACGAGTGAAATGTCCAACTAACTATAACGTCCCTGAAACCTCTGGTTTTTTCAGTGAATATATATATATATACCACAGAGTTGCCCACAAACGGAAGAGCCCCCGAATAAAGGTGCCGGGAAAGGTCTCTGCTCATCTGACATAAACGGAGCCTTTGAAGAAGTGCAACTAGCACGAAACGCGTCGGCTTGTTTATTTAAATATACGCTGAAGGCATTCTGAACTTACCCATGCGCCAGTCTTCATTAAAGAATTACAAGGCAAATCTTTCCTGAGGGGGCTCTTCCATTTGTGGGCAACTCTGTGGTATAGATTTTAACGGCTAGCCTGAGCCGTGGAACGAGCCCCGCTGCGATGCGGACCTAAGGCAAACGCCAATCGGCGTATCCTACATTGGGACAGGCGCCTGTAATGAAGATCTTTAAGAGTCCGGAGGGTGATATGAATGACTCTTGAGCAACCCACTTGGGACATTTGATTTTTTATGACATTCGATGTGCAGGTAAACTCACTTGAGAAAGATATCGGCACCACGAGTACCAGGAGGCCTTGCCATTGGCCACGCCCATTAGGGCGGGTACTAGAATTGAATAAAGGTGCCGGGAAAGGTCTCTGCACATCTGACATAAACGGAGCCTTTGAAGAAGTGCAACTAGCACGAAACGTGTCGGCTTGTTTATTTAAATATACGCTGAAGGCATTCTGAATTTACCCATGCGGCAGTCTTCATTAAAGAATTACAAGGCAAATCTTTCCTGAGGGGGCTCTTCCGTTTGTGGGCAACTCTGTGGTATGGATGGGTATATATATATATATATATATATATATATATATATATATATATATATATATATATATATATATATATATATATATATATATATATACATATATATATATATATACATATATACATATATATATATATATATATATATATATATATATACATACATATATATATATATACATACATATATATATATATATATATATACATATATATATATATATATACATTCTACTGGCGGTCGCCAGTAGGTAGTTATAATTACAACCTAGTTTCCATAGGAAAAGCATTTTTTGATTTGCTAATAACTTTGGCGTCGTCTGACGAATCTTTATGAAATTTTGCAAAAAGTTGCACGTTTTAGGTTAGCTCCTATCTTGAAAGTTTGGGGGTGATTTGTCAAGCGGGGGCTGAGAAAAAAGGGGGTCCCAAAACGCGTTTTCTCCATGTTAATTTCCATAGGAAATTTTGGGACAAGCTACAGCCCGAACTGCTGAACGGAATTACTTCAAATTTGGCAGAAAGGTAGAGCTTGGTTCAGAAAGCGACCTTTTTTTTAAATGGGGTAAATCCGTTCAGTAGTTTTTGAGAAATACAAAAATAAGAGTCAAAAAATCAATTTCCCATAGGAAACTTTGTGCAAGGCTACAGCCGAAACTACTGAACGGAATTACCCCAAATTTGGCAAAAAGGTAGTGCTTGGCTCAGAAAGCGAACTTTTGTAAAATGGTGTAAATCCGTTCAGTGGTTGCTGAGAAATAAGAAAAATAAAAGTTTTGATATCTGGGCGGAGCCTAAGTCCGTGCACGAGCTTCACTGTGATTGGCTGCGAACACTCCAAAACAGGAAGTGTTGGCAGCCATCTTGTGGCTCGGTAGAAGCGAGTCACTAGAAAACAGAGAAACAAAGGTATAAAACAAGAGAAGGGGGCAGGGTAGAAACAACGTGACCCCCTAGGCCTGCTCAGGGGGTCCCAGAAGGACCCCACGGCCAAAAAAAGCATTTTTTATAAAAACAAAAAATCGGCGCAATTCGCGCTGGGTCGCGGGTTCCCGCGTTTTATTTTAATGAGGTCCCCAAGTTGGCTAGGTCCCACGGGCATTTCTTAAAAAATAATAGCTGGGGGTCGCTGGGGCTGCGGGGGCCCGCTGGGGTCCCCGCAGCCCCGGGGCTTCACTCATGTTGGGAGGGGGGTTGCGCGGCCCCTCTCCTGGAGCCCTCCATGTGCTTATAACTTTGGCGTCGTTTGACGAATCTTTACGAAATTTTCAAAAAAGTTTCTCTTTTTGATCAGCTCCTATCTTGAAAGTTTGGGGGTGATTGGTCAAGGGGGGGGCTGAGAAAAAAGGGGAGTCCCAAAATGTGTTTTCTCAATGCATTTTCCATAGGAAACTTTAGACAAGGCTACAGGTCAAACTGCTGAACGGAATTACGCCAAATTTGTGAGGGAGAAAGGTTGTGGTCCAGAAAGCACGCTTTTGTGGAAATGGTGTAAATCCGTTCAGTAGTTTTTGAGAAATATCAAATTTTACAGATATCGATATTTGAGAATTCTGACATCTGATTGGCTGAGGGTTACGAGCACAAGCTCGCGGCTCATTGGCTGTGAACGGTTGAAACTAGGAAGTGTTGGCAGCCATTTTGTGACTTAGTCCGTCAGCTCGCATCTCTCCGTGTAGAAGCCATCGGGTGTGTAGTTTTACCTCTGCGAGGCAACACTGGCGTCTGTGTAAGATACTCCTTTCACGCTGCCTCTCCCCACATCACGAGGTCGCGGCTATGCCTTTAGAAGCCAGTCGTTGGCTCGGAGCTCTGTGAGTCAGTCTGTCGGCACGACCCTCTACACAACCCAAACACCACTGCACTACCTAACTAAACACTAAACCACTACTGCCAGCACGACCCCCTACACTACAGAAACACCACTGCACTACCTTAAACCCTAAAACACTACCCCCAGCACGACCCCCTACACTACAGAAACACCACTGCACTACCCTAAACCCTAAAACATTACCCCAGCACGACCCCCTACACTACCCAAACACCACTGCACTACGTAACTAAACACTAAACCACTACTGCCAGCACGACCCCCTACACTACAGAAACGCCACTGCACTACCTTAAACCCTAAAACACTACCCCAGCACGACCCCCTACACTACAGAAACGCCACTGCACTACCCTAAACCGTAAAACGCTACCCCCAGCACGACCCTCTACACTACCCAAACACCACTGCACTACCCTAAACCCTAAAACACTACTCACAGCAGGACCTCCTACACTACGTAAAGACCACTGCCCTACCTTAAAACCCTAAATATACCCCCAGCACCACCCTCTACACTACACAAACACCACTGCACTACCATAAACCCTAAAACACTACCCACAGCAGGACCCCCTACACTACACAAACACCACTGCACTACCCTAAACCATAAAACACTACCAGTCCATTGGCTCACAGCTCTGCGTTTGCGAGCCGACGGCCCGTAGGTCTCCCTCTGCGAGCTGAGCCCACGGGCCGCAGCTCTTCCTCTGCGAGCCTGCCCGACGGCCCGTAGGTGACACTCTGCGAGCCAAAATTGGGAATATAAGGCGGCTCTAAAAAGAGCCCTTGTGTTTATTAGTTGGAGCTACATGTAAGTGCGAATGCACAGCTTCAAGTTAATCAGGAAAACTCGGTTTCCCTCATCTGTGAAGTGTACTCCATCACTTCTGTAGATATCAGCCATATCAAAACGTATGTTGTTGTTGTAAATCGACCCCATTCTATGGTCTCTGAGGTATGCAGACACAGCTTTGTTGACATTCTTCCTAGATTTTTCAATTTGAGGACAAAATTTGTTTGACCATTTCCACTTCTGTCTTTGGCATATATTGGAATATACAAAGACAGTTTGAGGCAAAAGCAACATCAATTGTCTAAAGGTGTCCTTCATTAGCATTTCCAAACCTACCCCAGTCAATGTGCCTAGGTCATTTCCACCACATTGCACAATCATGAGGTCAGGGAGTTGGAGATGCAAACAGGTTTTAACCAAAGGGAGCAATTGGTGCCACTTCAATCCTCTCTGTGCAAACCATTAAATGTGCACATTTTGTAAACCTAGGTCTAAGTCAATACGTCTCTGTTCTGCATACCTCTTGCACCAGAAAACATAGCTATGTCCTACGATCCACACTAGCATTTTGAAGGTGTAGCTGGAAGATATGGATAGATGTCTGTAGCTCATGCAGTCCGTTCGTAGAATAAGAGATATGTTTAAAGATGGGGAACTACTTTTTTCTCATACAAAACTATAACTAATTGGGAGATGAAAAACATTGTTTACTAAAAAGTAGGGTGCATATTAGTTTGTCGAAAAGCATCTTTGTCATTGGTTAATAAAAAGCAGTTTCAACGTAGAGTTCATATGATAGGATAAAATGTGCTCAGTTCAACCACACCTGCTACTTGCATTTGGAAGGCACTGTTTGAACTTAAAACAATGGTGAACTTTTAACCTGCACGTGCCCTTAAATGTTCGAGAAAATGTTGCAAAAAAATATCGTTAGGTTTGAAAAAATGATGAACTTTTAACCTGCGCGTGTAGTAGAATGTTCTAGAAAGTTTGTTGATAGAATACGTTGAACTTCTCACCTGTATGTGTTCTTAAATTTTTAAAAAACTGTTTATATGGAAAGTTCAAAAATAACCAATAGAGAGAAGTTTTTCAATTTGAAAAAATCAAGGAACTATTCTGATTTGTTCTTTACATGTATTTATGTGTGGAGCAACAGGGACATTGTGCCATTACTGGTTCCATTCTTGATGAGAGCGGTGCATTACATGTACTGTGTGACAAAGAAAGAATTGCATGCGTTTGTGACATTTGGAATCTGCATACCAACTACGAACGTAAGTTAAATTATGCTTAGTGTGGAAATAGTGGGGAAGGGGTAAGAGTATAAAATTCATGTGTTATTAACTTAACAGAGATGGAACAAAAACCAGAAATGTTATGTGGACAATTTGTGGTCTCATTTTTTATACTGAGAGGTAGATTTCAATATCAATCAAGACTGGTGTGTTACTGGGAGGCTTTGTATTTTGGTGTTGTTATGAAATGTAAGTTGTTGGGGAGCGTTTCTTCAGAAGACATTTTTTATAAATATGTGAGAGATAAAAAATAAATGAAAATGTTCTGTGTATATTTTCTGTACGATTTTGTTCACAGTGCTAAAGTAAATGTGATTATTAGTGAAGGTAATTGTCAGAGTGTGTTTGTGTGCTGAATATACGCAGGCTTTTAAGTGGTCCGGATTTTGTGGGTACTGAGCTCCGCCACCCGTTTAAGACAGTTGCCAAATTTTTCATTCCACTTAAAGCTGTTAATATACGTATAGTAAAGGAACGATACATAAAAAGTTTGGGAATTACATCTTTATTTACTCTGTGCAGCTCCCACCACCATTTTGTGCCCCCAGCGGTACTGTTTATAAAAATAATCTAATACAGCTCTTTGTATTATAAAAATAGCACTTCTAAGTTTATTGCCATATTGGTAGGGTTTGTACTATATAGAGAATGGTGCAATCAGTTTCATTGGTATAAAACTGCACTGTGTTATGTTGGAAATATTACATATGCAGAGGTTGTGATGTTATATTTTATACTGTGAGGTACATTTGAATATAAGTGAAGACAGGTGTTATACTGCGAACCCGTTGAAAATGTGCACAGATTACATGGAGAGTAAATGGACAAAGTAAACGTACATGTTGCTTTCTGTATGTATGCATGGCTAGAATCTTTTGATGATGCTTTAAGATATAATCTAAATAGTGTTTGTGGTTTACAATTGGGTATACTGCACCGTGTTAGTAGTTAGTAACTAGATGCTGGTAAAGGGATTATTTATTGCTCGTTCTTACGAAATAAAGGTGGAGAGCAGTGTTTCTTTACAAGAGATATTTCATAAATGTGTGAGAGATAAAAAAGAAAAAGAAAATGTTTTAGTAAATTTTCTGTACGATTTTTTCATACTAGTAAAGTAACTGTTATTATAAGTGATGAAAATTGTTAGGTTGTGTCTCTGTGCTGAATATACGCAGGCCTTTAAGTGGGCGGGATTTTACCGGTGCTGAACACTGCTACCGCTTTTAGACACCCGCCATTGTTTTTATCCCATTGAAAGCCCTGAATATACATATATTAAAGGAATGGTATAATTAAAGTATAGGAATTACACCTCCGTTTACTCTCCTCATCTCATATTCTTTATTTTGTGCACCCAACAGTAGTGTTTATAAAAATCAAGTAATAGAGCTTTATCTAGTATAAAAATAGCACTTATACTTTTATTGGCATGTTCGTGGGATCTGTAGTGTATAGAGAAGGTGGTTATCAGTTTCAATGGTACAAACCGGACGTGACATATGTTTGAAAGATTACATGGTTTTAGGAATAAGCTCTCGCTCTGCGAGTCCTCAGGCTCGCAGTTGTATCTCTGCAAGCCAACACTGGAAATATACCGCAGTTGTCCCTGTATGAGAAACCCCCTTCATGCTCCCTCTCTTCACATCATTGTCCCGCACCTATGAGTTGCAAGCCGACGGCCCGCACCTTTCCCTATAGCAGTTGGCCCGAGCTGTTCCTGTGCGAGGCGGCCCGCAGCTCTTCCTCTTCGAGCCAGCTAGTTGGCTCGGAACTCTTCCTCTACGAGCCAGCCCGCCGGCCCGCAGCTCTCCCTCTGCAAACCATTGTTCGGCTCGCAGCTCTTCCTCTGGGAGCCAAGCCGCAGTTGTACCTCTGCAAGTCAACACTGGAAATATACCGCAGCTCTCTCTCTCTGCGAGATACCCCCTTCACGATCCGTTTCTCCACATCACCGTCCTGCAGCTATCCCTTTGCAAGCCGATGGCCCGCACCTCTCCCTATACCAGTTCGCCCGCAGCTGTTCCTCTGCGAGCCGGCTCGCAGCTCTTCCTCTGTGAGCCGACGGGCCGCAGCTCTCCCTGTACGAGTCAGCCAGTCGGCTTGCAGCTCTTTCTCTACAAGCCAGCCCGCCGGCCCGCAGCTCTCTTTCTGTGAACCATCGGTGGGCTCGTAGCTTTTCCTCTACGAGCCAGCCCGCCGGCTCGCAACTCTCCCTCTGCAAACCACCAGTCGGCTCGTAGTTCTTCATCTGTGAGCCGTCGAGCTCGCAGTTGTAGCTCTGCAAGCCAACACTGGAAATATACTGCAGGGCTCTCTCTACGAGATACCCCCTTCACGCTTCCTCTCCCCACATCACCGTCCCGCATCTATGATTTGCAAGCCGACGGCCCGCACCTTTCCCTATAGCAGTTGGCCCGCAGCTGTTCCTGTGCGAGGCGGCCTGCAGCTCTTCCTCTTCGAGCCAGCTAGTTGGCTCAGAACTCTTCCTCTACGAGCCAGCCCGCCGGCCCGCAGCTCTCCCTCTGCAAACCATTGTTCGGCTCGCAGCTCTTCCTCTGGGAGCCAAGCTGCAGTTGTACCTCTGCAAGTCAACACTGGAAATATACCTCAGCTCTCTCTCTCTGCGAGATACCCCCTTCACGATCCGTTTCTCCACATCACCGTCCCGCAGCTATCCCTTTGCAAGCCGACGGCCCCCACCTCTCCCTATTCAAGTTCGCCCGCAGCTGTTCCTCTGCGAGCCGGCTCGCAGCTCTTCCTCTGTGAGCCGACGGGCCGCAGCTCTCCCTGTACGAGTCAGCCAGTCGGCTTGCAGCTCTTTCTCTACAAGCCAGCCCGCCGGCCCGCAGCTCTCTTTCTGTGAACCATCGGTGGGCTCGTAGCTTTTCCTCTACGAGCCAGCCTGCCGGCTCGCAACTCTCCCTCTGCAAACCACCAGTCGGCTCGTAGTTCTTCATCTGTGAGCCGTCGAGCTCGCAGTTGTAGCTCTGCAAGCCAACACTGGAAATATACTGCAGGGCTCTCTCTACGAGATACCCCCTTCACGCTTCCTCTCCCCACATCACCGTCCCGCATCTATGATTTGCAAGCCGACGGCCCGCACCTTTCCCTATAGCAGTTGGCCCGCAGCTGTTCCTGTGCGAGGCGGCCTGCAGCTCTTCCTCTTTGAGCCAGCTAGTTGGCTCAGAACTCTTCCTCTACGAGCCAGCCCGCCGGCCCGCAGCTCTCCCTCTGCAAACCATTGTTCGGCTCGCAGCTCTTCCTCTGGGAGCCAAGCTGCAGTTGTACCTCTGCAAGTCAACACTGGAAATATACCTCAGCTCTCTCTCTCTGCGAGATACCCCCTTCACGATCCGTTTCTCCACATCACCGTCCCGCAGCTATCCCTTTGCAAGCCGACGGCCCCCACCTCTCCCTATTCAAGTTCGCCCGCAGCTGTTCCTCTGCGAGCCGGCTCGCAGCTCTTCCTCTGTGAGCCGACAGGCCGCAGCTCTCCCTGTACGAGTCAGCCAGTTGGCTTGCAGCTCTTTCTCTATGAGCCAGCCCGCCGACCCGCAGCTCTCTTTCTGTGAACCATCGGTGGGCTCGTAGCTTTTCCTTTATGAGCCAGCCCGCCGGCTCGCAACTCTCCCTCTGCAAACCACCAGTCGGCTCGTAGTTCTTCGTCTGTGAGCCGTCAAGCTCGCAGTTGTAGCTCTGCAAGCCAACACTGGAAATATACCGCAGGTCTCTCTCTACGAGATACCCCCTTCACGCTTCCTCTCCCCACATCACCGTCCCGCACCTATGATTTGCAAGCCGACGGCCCGCACCTTTCAATATAGCAGTTGGCCCGCAGCTGTTCCTGTGCGAGCCGGCCCACAGCTCTCCTTCTGCGAGCCCACGGGCTGCAGCTCTCCCTCTACGAGCCAGTCAGTCGTCTCGCAGGTCTTCCTCTACGAGCGAGTCCGCCATCTCGCAGCTCTCCCTGTGCTAACCATCGTTCGGCTCGCAGCTCTTCGTCTGCGAGCCAGTCGGGCCCTCAGTTGTACCTCTGCAAGCCAACACTGGAAATATACTGCAGTTCTCTCTGCGAGATATCCCCTTGATGCTCCCTCTTCCGACATTACCGGTCGTAGCTATCTTTTTGCAAGGCGACGGCCCGTACTTTTCACTATAGTATTTGACCCGCAGCTGTTCCTCTGCTAGCCGGCCCGCAGCTCTCCCTCTGCGTGCCATGTAGTTTAGCAATCCTGCTGTCAGTGTCATGCACTTCTCCAATCATCCATCCAGCACTATCTACTTACCCTATCACTCTGCCAATACCTAAGTACTTATAAATTCACCATGCACTCTGTTTACAGCACTGTAATCATTCTAGTTAGTAGTTATGTACTTATGGAATGGCCTAGCCACTAAGACACGTACAGCTATAATATTCTGTGCAGTATCTATGCACACCTCTAACCATGTACATACTATTGGTACACTCTATAAATACCCAGTTAGTAGCCATGCAGTCTAGGAATCATGTTGTCAGTCCCATGCAGTTTTCTAATCACCCATCCAGCACTATCTACTTATCCTATCAGTCCAGCAATACCTAAGCACTTATAAATTCACCATCCACTCTGTTTGCAGCACTGTAATTATTCTAGTTAGTAGTTATGTACTTTTGGAATTGGCTAGCTAGTAAGACAAGTACAGTTACAATATTCTTTGCACTATCTATGCACCCCTCTAACCAGCTACATACTATTGGTACACTCCTATGGATACCCAGTTAATACCTATGCAGTCTAGGAATCCTGCTGTCAGATGGGTTCATACATGTGACAGCTGTTCATTTTCATCTACCACTAAAATAGACACTGAACGATTCATATATTTGACAATGCCAGATTTGAAAACAGTGTCTTTCAACGATCTAGTGAAATCAGCTAATCAACATATGGAATGTACTCAGTGCAAATCGGAAATGTTGTCAACATTATTTATACAAAGATGTGGACAATATATTATTTTAATGCTGCAACGTTGTAGAGCAGATGGAACAAAATTGGAAACCAAAATTAAAAATTTTGTGGCAGGTCAAGTTTCAATTTCAGGGAGAACTTTTAAAACAGTGGCTATTGTTTTCCACGATGGAACTACTTCAACATCTGGACACTATACTGTATATTTAAAATGCAATAAAGGATGGACACTATGTAATGATGCACATTTAGAGTATAAATTTCGGTTGCTTAATGAATTACCAAATTCATATTTAATATTTTTGATGCCAAAATTCTGAGAAGATATCAACATGAATTACTGAGTATATTTTGGATATTTCCACTACAAATGATTTTAGATACATCATTCACCCTATTGGAATCATGTGAATATGATTTTAGAAATCTATCTTGGATATCCTGATTGCAAATGTTTTCAGAAACAAAAGTTTATTTTGGATATACTTAATGGAAATATTTTCAAAACATCATTCAGCCAATTGGGAAGATGTTGGTAATTACGGATTCAATTATTGATTCTGTTCCTTCATATTGCGTTTGGAAAATTGTGTTGGAAAGAAGGTGGTCATATATTTGATTTTTGATTTTTGTATTATATACTATGTTACTAAGGATGTTCATTTGTGAAAATGTAAATACCAAGTTGTGTTTGTTGTAGATATTTTGAAGAGAAATATGTTTTTTTTTAACAATCTTATTGATTGTATTTTTTTGCCCGCTTTCATCTGATGATTAACATTGAAATCACTGTTTATGGTGAAATTCAATACAATCTGAACACAGCAAAAAAAGGCAAATTGAATATGTGATGTAATTGTATCCTTATGTTGTGTTGCAAAAACGATAAAATTATATGTAATAACAGAATTTTTTTCTTCTCTTTTACAGACCTTACTACTAAAGTTTAAAATATTTTAAATTTGCATTAAAAAAAGAAGTGAATATGTATTACTATTAATTTGATATCTGCTTGAAAACAGGTAAGATTAATTCACCCAGGTACTACCCTTGCAGTCTATCAAAGACACTGTCACTCCCTATACCCATCTCCAGTCACCCAGCGAGTACTATATACTAATCCAATCTGTCCACTAATACCCAAGCACTTATAAATACACTATGCACTCTCTTTACAGCACTATAATCATCCAGTTACTACTCACGTACTTATGGAATGGCCTAACTACTAATACAAGTACAGCTACAATATTCTGTACACTATCCATGCAGACCTCTAACCACCTATATTCTATTTATACACTCCTCTAAATACGCAGTTATTACCCATGCAATCTAGGAATCCTCCTGTGAGTCCGCTGCACTTCTCCAATCACCCATCCAGTCAATATGTAAGCACTTATAAATTCACCATGCACTCTGTTTGCAGCACTGTAATTATTCCAGTTACTAGTCATGTAGTTGTGGAATGCACTAGCTACATACACAAGTATCCGCTATTATTATTAATAGTAGCTTTCAGGGAGGATACAGTTAGAAAGTAGCATTTAAAAAACCTTTGAAATTCACTGAAAAAACCATAGGTTTCAGGGACGTTATAGTTAGAAATTAACATTTAAAAAACCTTTGAAACTCACTGAAAAAACCATAGGTTTCAGGGACGTTATAGTTACAAATTAGCATTTAAAAAACCATAGAAATTCACTGAAAAAACCATAGGTTTCAGGAACGTTATAGTTAGTTGGACATTTCACTCATACAAAACCATAGAAATTCCGCCGTTATAGTTAGTTGAGCTAACTAAGCCAGAAGCCACCCACAATAACAGAAAGAGGTCTGCTACAGTGGCCATCTTGGCATGGACTTTTGTACTACAGCCCTTTCAACCTGAAAACCCACTTGCCCTATTCTTAGCAAGTGAAAGAGGACTGATCCTCACTTCTCCTAATCATAGTAAATGAAAGAGGACTGATCCACGCTTTCACAACAATAGAAAGAGCTCTGAGCCAGTAGCTACCTACAATATCTGAAAGAGGACTTCTACAGTGGCCATCTTGGCTTGGGCTCTTAGACTACAGCCCTTTCAACCTACTGCACTGAAAAAGACCTGGTAAACCCCCACCCTGGCATGGACATTTGACTATCAGCCCTCGCACTTTGCTTTTCGCTGCTCATCTAAGACAGGCCATCTTGACACGGAAGCACTTTCCGTAAGCAAACCTTGATAGTAGGGCAGACCTGCGGATACATCTCACCATGCAAACCGACCACTGGGGCGGTGGCATCATCACTCTCCCCAGCATGGCAGAGCCCTGCTTGACCTCCACGGGAGACAATTACTACACCGTTATCTATCCTCCTAATCTCCTCAAATCCGCCTCCAAAGCCCTTAAACACTCCATCCTGAAAAGCCATCCTGAGACGTTGATATCTGACCATCGTCTCTGCGTAAATCAGGGCACTGTCATCAACGACCTCATCTTCCATTCCAGAAAAACATCTCGCTGGCGCAATGCCTTCTCGAGCCTCCTCAAAGTACAAGAAGCAAGCAACATCCCTCACGGAAAAAAACTCACAATCACTCCATCTGCAAACCTGCGTGCTGACCTTACCATCACCTTATACAACAGCGGCACTATCCTGATTCAAGGACCTCCCAAAAACCTCATCAAATTTGCTGACCTCTTTACCCTCCTTAAAAAACATGTTCAAAACCCGTCTCAGTCCACGCTCCTGCCGCTCCACCTCTTGCCCACTCCGCCAAATGCACCTTGCCTCTCACCAACCACTCCTGCCAGTGACCTCGTCATTGGGCGACCCGGCCCTGTCACCCTGTCTCGTATGCATGCCATCCACTGCGCACCCATACCACTTAACCTAGACCTCCCAGCGATCCCCGCTCCGCTGACCTCCGATACTCCCCTAAGGGCCCACCTAACATGTCAACCCGGCCCCGCCATCACGCTTCCAGCACATAACACTAGAAGCGTCCCTAAACCCTTAACCTCCTGCCCGCGTAATCTTCCTGTACTCCGGGCTACTGAAACTCCACTAGGGCCCTCAACACTGTTATGGAAATGCCTAATAGGGCCCAGTACTCTGGTCAAGTTAGCCCCACCTCTAGGTTGCAAAAGCAGTCAGACAAAATCGCTCCCACCCCTTTGGCCCCCTGCCCGCAAGACCTTCCCTCCCATAGGGACGCGGATCGACCTAGCCCCCCTCACTCGATCCGAATAACTCGCATGCAACCAGCCCTCGGCCCGCCTGAACCCACCCCTAGGCTACCAGCACATACTATCAGAACCGCTCCCTTGCAACTGGCCCCCGGCCTGCCAGAACATACCTCTCTTAGAGATATTGATATTCTCCACCGCAGATCCTCCAAATTAACACTGAGCATCCACAAATCGATTCTGGACCTAAGGCACCTCCTTCATATCACCGAACTCTCCTTCTCGAATCTCTGGCTCTCACAGAATGCGACCCACATACCCCTCACGAAGCCCCTCCATCACCCACTACCACTATCCCTGAGACACTTGCGCCCATGCAAGCAACCCTGCCACCTCTCGGAGGAGGAAATTCTTGCTCTCCTCCACACCTACAAACCCACCCCTGGCACGATTAATCCCGCAGAACTCACGGAGGATGAAGGGGCTGACCTCCTCAGTAGCGACGAATCTGCCTTGACAACCTCATGCCACTTTGACCTAAGGGGAGGACACCCTATCTGCACGGTTGCAACCAACCCAAACAGATCTGCTACCCTCCGCAGCAGAGGGGTGGTCAATAGCAACCTAGCTAAAGTTCCCACCTCTGCTTCTACCTGCGACACCCTCTCCTACCCCTCCCTAGCCGGCCTCCTAATAAACTGCAGGTCAGCTGTTAAGCATGGATCTGATGTCGCCGACCTCATCCTGAGTCATAAATCGGATCTAGCGATCTTGACTGAATCGTGGCTCAAGGAATCCTCATCGCCCTACCTAGACCTCTTAGTCCCGCCCAACTATAACATCGTAAGGATGGACAGGCACTCAAAGAAAAAAGGGGGTGGCATTGCCTGTATCTACCGTTCCAATCTCCTTGTTACGGAACTGTCGGTGGACCCCACAGATTCCTGCAAATACCTCGCACTCGCCATCTCCAACAACACCTCACAGCTGTGCAAACTTCACATCTTTTACCACCCCCCAGGCAAGAACGACACCTTTACGGACCTCCTCATGGAAATCATCACAGCCAAGGTTTCTCCAAACTCTAATGACATTTTCCTTGGCGACTTTAACTTGCATTGGAACGATCCTAAGGACCCTCAGGTCAATGCCATCAGAGACTTCTTGGCTGATCAAGCCCTTATCCAAGCTTGCTCCCTCCCTCCCTACTCATTCAAAAGGTGCCACTCTAGACTGGATCATTGCTAAGGAATCAGCGGTCAAACTTATCTCTATTGACCCCTGTGATTGGTCCGACCACCACGCCATCACCTTCCTCCTGCCCAGCACCCACAAAACATGGACACCTCAACCCGTGATTCCCAAACAATGGGTTAGAGACACCAAGAACCTCGACCACGAGAAACTGGCAGCGCGTTGTGAGTCCGACCCCCCCCCCCCTCAGTGCACCTCGGTCGACAACCTAGTTGATCATTACTCCTCAACCATATCCGACATTCTCGATGACCTGGCACCACTAAAATTAAAAAGAACCCAGATTAAAGACAGAAATCCCTGGTTCAGCGGATCCCTCAACAAGGAGAGGAGATCCCTTCGACAGACTGAACGAATCTGGAAACAACACCCATCAGCAGCACATCTAAAACTTCTCCGCCAGGCCAGAAACGCCTACAATAAGAAAATCCTCAACACTAAAAAAGAATTCTTCAGAACTGAACTGGAGAATGCCAAAAATCGACCTTGCAAGCTGTTCGACTTGGTCAAACACCAATCCAACAAACTAGCGAAAACCTCCAAAGAAACACCTAAACCCCTAACATCAAGCGAGGAATTCTCTTCCTTCTTCTGCAACAAAATATCTGCCCTAGGAAATGAACTTAAATCCGCAACTCACCACCAAAATCAAATTCTGCCAATTCCACCTCTTCTCTCTGCGTTGTCCTCCCAAACTTCACCCAAAAACCTAGCGCACTGGTCCAACTTTAGAATCTACGACGAACACTCTATCTCGAGAATTCTTGCCTCCTTAAAACCGAACAATCACTTTAATGATCCTCTCCCCTCTAACTGCCTAGCTGCCGCCTCTCAGGCTATCATCCCTTCCTGGACCTCAATAGTCAACGCCTCCCTCCTACAGGGCTCAATTCCTGATTCGCTCAAGGCTGGCCTAGGTGTCCCCATCCTAAAAAAAACCACGCTGGACCCTGCCTCCGCTGAGAACTATAGACCCATATCCAACATCCCACTCCTTGCCAAAGTTCTGGAAAAATGTGTGCAACAGCAGCTAAGCCTACACATCAACAACTTTCACCTGCTAGATGACTTCCAATCAGGGTTCAGACCTGGACACAGCACGGAAACCACCCTCCTCCACATTGTGGATGACGCCCTCCAAGCCCTCGACCTAGGCGACACCTGTCTCCTAATCCTTCTAGACCTTTCCTCCGCCTTTGATACGGTTAACCACGAAATTCTCCTAGAACGCCTCAAACTCAGGATGGGGTTGGTTGGCACCGTCCTTGAATGGTTTAGATCCTTCCTCCAAAACCGCTCACAGAGAGTCCTCATCAACTGTGATCTATCCGTCCCCTCTCCGGTTTCGGTTGGAGTCCCCCTAGGATCAACCCTCTCTCCTACCCTCTTCAACCTTTACCTTGAACCTCTCACCGAGGTGCTTCGTGCCGCCAACATCTCCTACCTCATGTACGCCGACGATACACAGATCTACATAAAAATCTCTTCCCCTGAGGACATTTTCTCCCTGAACGAGGCCCTGAAGCTGACAGTCCATTGGCTAACCGCCAACCAGCTTAAACTCAACGCAAATAAAACTGAATTTCTTCTGATCTCCCCACCCAAACCCAATCCAGACATCCAGGAATGGATCAAGCCCGTCACAGCACTAAACTGCCCTCCTACCATTGTTGACTCGGCGAAATCCCTTGGAATAACCCTTGACGGCAGCCTGAATATGCGTGGCCATATAAACTCGATGGCCAAAACGGCTAGATTCCACCTGAGTTACCTAAGAAACCTAAAACCCTTCCTCGATGCGTCCAACCTTAAAACGGCAACCCAGGCCCTAGTCATTTCCAGACTAGAATATGGATGCTCTACTCTCGCAGGGCTACCCAAGAACTCTCTGGCCCCATTGAAAGCCTGCCTCAACACCGCCGCCAGACTCCTAACGGGCTCAAAAAATTCGACCACATCACTCCCCACCTTAAAGCTCTGAACTGGCTTCCCCTAGAGGCCAGAATCCAATTTAAAGTGGCCTGCATTACTCACAAAGCTCTTTACTCTAATTCCCCTACTTTTCTCGCACAAAAACTCGTGGTTTCTGGAGGAGCCAGAAACTCCCGATCTGCCAAAGACCTGTTGCTGCAACCAGCACGCTTCCGGAAGAAAAAACCTACAATCGGGCCTTCTCTGGGGCCGCACCAAGAATTTGGAACTCTCTCCCACCCGCCATCAGAAGACTTCCGTCCTTGGCACACTTTAAGAAGGAGACCAAAACCTTCTTAATGGGAAAATACCTCGTCTAATGAATACTTTACAATCACCTCATCGACATGTTCCACCCTCCACCTCGGCATCCATGGCCTCTATGGATGATACATTTTTCTGCACTCCTGGGCATCCCCCAAGAGCTGAGACTGCGTGCCTTCTTGTATATTATATCCACTTGCTTTAATTTTTTTTTCCCACATGTAGCTTGGACTTTAGACTGCGTGCTCCTCATGTATAATGTATCCCCTATCTTTCCCACTTTGATCCCTCCCATCCTTAGGCTTTGTATTCCAGCCCCTTAACCCTGTAAAGCGCTCTGATACCCTCACGCGTCTGGTTCGCGCTCTATAAAACTATAAAATAAAATAAAATAATAAACTATAACTCGCGCCCCTCAATGCACTGCTGATGACGTCACATATTACATCATTCATGACATGGTCAGTGACATCACTGATGACATCACTGATGACATCTCAAATGACATCACTGATGACATCATCTAGTGACTGTGTGTTTCTGTTAAGTTTAAATATGTTTTATATATATACCAAGCTGTATTGAAGAATGAGTGGTTGTATAAGTGTCTGGATGGAGGATTTAGTAGGTGTGTAACTGACTGTTTAAGTGAGTGATTAAATGTCTCTTACTGAATACATGGGTTAGTGACTAAACTGTGTGAATGTCTGTATGAGTCTGTTTGTTGTTGTATAACCTGCTGCATCAGTTGGTCAGTAGCTACATGAGTGTCTATATGGGTTATTGATTAGTTGCCTGAGTATTTGTATGGGAGACTGAGTGTGTGTGTGGTTGGGTGGGGTGTGTGTGACTCTGTGCATAGATGTTTGAGTGGTTGATTCACTGGGTGTATGAGTTTAACAGTGCATGTGGAAACAGTTGTATGGGTGAGTGAGTGTGTGTATGCATGTGTTGGTGAGTGAATGGATGTGTTAGTGGTAGATGTCCAACTAAGTACAAAAGTTAAAGGCAGTGTATGTGAGAGTTGGTGTATAAAAATAACTATACGTGAGAGTGAGTGATTGTGAGAGTGGCTGTATGGATAAGTGTGTACTTGTATTAGTGATTATATAAGAGAGTAAGTATGCGTTAGTATCTGTATGAATAAATGAGGTGGTGTGTGTATAACTGTGTAGGTGAGTAAATGGAACTGTGATTGATTTTTTGCATGACTGACTAGGATGAGTGCATGACTGACTAGGATGAGTGGTGGTGTGTGAGTGTCTGTATAGGTGTATGAGTGCATATGATAGTGTTGTATTAATCAGTGACTGCATGTATGAATGGTTGTATGGGTGAATGAGTGGATGTGTGTGTAGACCTAGGAATCAGTGCGTGCGTACGTAGTAACTGGTATTGGTGTGTCGATTGTTTTTAAAATGGTAGTCTGTATTTTACAGTGGGTGTATCAAAGGTTATATTAGGGTGTGAGGAGGTGCATCAGATTTTTCACGTGGATGATGTCATCAGTGATATCATTTGAGATGTCATCAGTGATGTCATCAGTGATGTCACTGACCATGTCATGAATGATGTAATATGTGACGTCATCAGCAGTGCATTGCGGGGGCGCGAGTTATAGTTAGCTCAACTAACTATAACGGCGGAATTTCTGTGGTTTTGTATGAGTGAAATGTCCAACTAACTATAACGTCCCTGAAACCTATGGTTTTTTCAGTGACTATATATATATATATATATTTGTTTAGGATATATGTATAGTTAGTTCATGTCTAGGTTAAGCTGTCTTGGTCCCGTCTACAGATGTGCCTTAAGGGGGAAGGTAGGTTAATGTTTAATATGTGTTGTTATGTGTATAGTATTAGGTGAGGTAGTTAGTTGAATGTTTATATTGATTATCATAAGTCAGATTAGTGTAGGTTAGGATAGGTTATTAGTATTAGGTTTAGGTTAGTTAGTATATTTTTATGGAATACAGTTTTATTGGTTAGTGATGTGTGGTGTAACTTATGTTTAATGTGATTCGATGAACTGGTGAGTTAGAAGTTGGATACAACAGATTCATTCCCCAAACAATCATTTAAATATCTAAGAATGGTCGTGATGTCATCTTCTAGGCAAAGGCTACTGTCATACTGCTGTTGGCTTGTGATTTAAAAACATGCATAATATTTAGGCTAGCAAACTTAACTTTTGACATTTCATAGGGATAGTCTGCTGATTATGTTTTCATCTTATGAGGAACGTACAGAGTTTAAAAACACATTATGCTTCATCATCTTTGTGAATATGGTGAGGGATCTATCTTAAAATGTGGCATGGCATGACACCCATCACAACAACCATTGTCTACCCCATTGAAAATAAGTATAGCTTTAAAGTATGCCTTGTTAGCAAGGCAAGGTAAAGCCACTTCATGTGTCTTGACACTGACTTGAATATTGAACCAAGTCCCTATCCTCACCCTGAACGTAGGGAAATGTAAAGTTACAGCAACAATGTTGTCTTGGAGATTTGAGAAATTGGCTAATTCACACATGTCCTGTCATCTCACTGCCTATCAGGGACACAGACTCAGCAGAACCAGTTTTTTGAAAGGCACTCTGGATTAGTTGTGCTGGCTACACTGCTTAGGCATTGTTGACACGTCTCAAGTTTGATGGTCACAGGCAACACACATCTTTGTAACTTTAGTGCTTTTATTTACAAGTGCATTGTAGGAATTGACAGACTGGCCCAGTTCTTTTGACAACAACCCCCACATTGTGTACATAGCCAGTGGAGGGCCAGACAGAGTTCTGGGCGGGGGGGAACATGTCCTGAAACATGTTGAGAAATCAAGAAACTTCAGTCAGGAGGCTGATTGCAGTATCATTGGGGATCAATGGCCACATTGACAGTCCATTAAATGTCCAAGGTGTACGTAGCATTGTCAATCTGAGGACAGTGGCAGGTGATGTTCTGAGGCATGATGGAAAGCACAGGGCTAAGCAGAAACTAGCCATTTAACACAGATGAATGCTACCGCAGGGTTTTCTGTTAAAAAGATGTACCATCCACACCTTCTTCCTCTGATGTGTCTGGTGCCTCCCATGAGGGTGATGGTGGATTGGCGGCAGCAAAGGGAGCACCAGACACATCATGGGCAGAAGAGGTGGATGGTGTGGGTGCAGCAGTATTCATCTGTGCCAACAGATGAGGCATCACTGCAGTGATGATGAGCTGCAGGGCTTGCAGGACTCCAGCAACGTCAGCGAGATAAGCAGCTATGGCAGCCAAGTGGCAATCCTGCTTCCGCTCCATGTTCTCCATGATCTTGCACATTACCCCCAACTCTTTGGCCACATCGCTGGTGCCACTTTGACAGGACAGTTGTTCTTGTCTCTGAGTCAGGACACCAGCGATGTCACCCATGGAATGCTGGAGGGCATGAAGCAGACTGTGGGTGCCTCTGATGGCTTCTGGGTGGTCCGTAATGGGACTGAGGCACCCACGGATCCCATCCAGTTTGGCTGCCAGGCTCTCCAACCCCATCCGCACCTGGTCTGCCATCTCACGCTGGACTCCTACCGCACTACATTGAATTTGTATCTGTGGGTCCTCAGAGTCCAGGTTGATAGCTGTAGTGGTAGGTGGTGCCTGCTGGATGTTTTGCTCGGCAGGTGGAGCCTCCACGACACTGCTGGATCGCACCGCTTCCGGAGAGGGGCTGCCTATGGAGTCAAGCAGCTCTTGGATAGTGTCCTGGTCAATGGTTGTGAGCTCTTCTCAGTGGCGGCTCGCAGAGGTAACGCTGTGGGGCGGTGAGGCGGGGCGGGGCTGGGTGGGGGGTAGTGCAGTCCAACATACGACGGCAAAGGTGAGCGTAAATCAATAAATAAATAACTGCCGTCGTATGTCGGACTAGATTTGGATGTGGAGATTAGACTGCACCTCCCATTGATGTTGGCACTGCCACCTTTTTTGTAGTGCAGCATGATGAGGAGGACACTCATGCACTTGAGATCTAGGATACAGTGATGTCCACATTGAGATGACAAGTAGATGTGCTTGAATTCCCCTAATCTGAGAAGTATCTATGTATTTCAAGGTAGGCAAAAGAAACAATTGATGGACGGAATGCTGGACAATGCAAACATTCACCCCCAGTCACAAGGATCTGGGTTAAATCCATCATTCTTTTGCCCACCACACCACCCCAGTTTGGACCCAGCCATATGCAAATCAGTCTTGACCCTGTTCCTTGTGGGAACAGTCCAGCCCCAACCGCCAAGCCAGGTCCTCCCTGGACCAGAAACAAGCATCCTGGGACCGGTTTCAGGGCATCACCCTTCATCAGCCAGGCTAGCTTGAATCCAGTGGTGTAGTGAGCACGGGACCCACGTCTGGGCATACCCTTCCCACTTAGGGCGACATATGCAAAAGAAACAATTGATGGACGGAATGCTGGACAATGCAAACATTCACCCCCAGTCACAAGGATCTGGGTTAAATCCATCATTCTTTTGCTCACCACACCACCCCAGTTTGGACCCAGCCATATGCAAATCAGTCTTGACCCTGTTCCTTGTGGGAACAGTCCAGCCCGAACCGCCAAGCCAGGTCCTCCCTGGACCGGGAAACAAGCATCCTGGGACCGGTTTCAGGGCATCACCCTTCATCAGCCAGGCTAGCTTGAATCCAGTGGTGTAGTGAGCACGGGACCCACGTCTGGGCATACCCTTCCCACTTAGGGCGACATATGCAAAAGAAACAATTGATGGACGGAATGCTGGACAATGCAAACATTCACCCCCAGTCACAAGGATCTGGGTTAAATCCATCATTCTTTTGCTCACCACACCACCCCAGTTTGGACCCAGCCATATGCAAATCAGTCTTGACACTGTTCCTCGTGGGAACAGTCCAGTCCGAACCGCCAAGCCAGGTCCTCCCTGGACCGGAAACAAGCATCCTGGGACCGGTTTCAGGGCATCACTCTTCATCAGCCAGGCTAGCTTGAATCCAGTGGTGTAGTGAGCACGGGACCCATGTCTGGGCATACCCTTCCCACTTAGGGCGACATATGCAAAAGAAACAATTGATGGACGGAATGCTGGACAATGCAAACATTCACCCCCAGTCACAAGGATCTGGGTTAAATCCATCATTCTTTTGCTCACCACACCACCCCAGTTTGGACCCAGCCATATGCAAATCAGTCTTGACCCTGTTCCTTGTGGGAACAGTCCAGCCCGAACCGCCAAGCCAGGTCCTCCCTTGACCGGAAACAAGCATCCTGGGACCGGTTTCAGGGCATCACCCTTCATCAGCCAGGCTAGCTTGAATCCAGTGGTGTAGTGAGCACGGGACCCACGTCTGGGCATACCCTTCCCACTTAGGGCGACATATGCAAAAGAAACAATTGATGGACGGAATGCTGGACAATGCAAACATTCACCCCCAGTCACAAGGATCTGGGTTAAATCCATCATTCTTTTGCTCACCACACCACCCCAGTTTGGACCCAGCCATATGCAAATCACTCTTGACCCTGTTCCTTGTGGGAACAGTCCAGCCTGAACCGCCAAGCCAGGTCCTCCCTGGACCGGAAACAAGCATCCTGGGACCGGTTTCAGGGCATCACCCTTCATCAGCCAGGCTAGCTTGAATCCAGTGGTGTAGTGAGCACAGGACCCACGTCTGGGCATACCCTTCCCACTTAGGGCGACATATGCAAAAGAAACAATTGATGGACGGAATGCTGGACAATGCAAACATTCACCCCCAGTCACAAGGATCTGGGTTAAATCCATCATTCTTTTGCTCACCACACCACCTCAGTTTGGACCCAGCCATATGCAAATCAGTTTTGACCCTGTTCCTTGTGGGAACAGTCCAGCCCGAACCACCAAGCCAGGTCCTCCCTGGACCGGAAACAAGCATCCTGGGACCGGTTTCAGGGCATCACCCTTCATCAGCCAGGCTAGCTTGAATCCAGTGGTGTAGTGAGCACGGGACCCACGTCTGGGCATACCCTTCCCACTTAGGGAGACATATGCAAAAGAAACAATTGATGGACGGAATGCTGGACAATGCAAACATTCACCCCCAGTCACAAGGATCTGGGTTAAATCCATCATTCTTTTGCTCACCACACCACCCCAGTTTGGACCCAGCCATATGCAAATCAGTCTTGACCCTGTTCCTTGTGGGAACAGTCCAGCCCAAACCGCCAAGCCAGGTCCTCCCTGGACCGGAAACAAGCATCCTTGGACCGGTTTCAGGGCATCACCCAGGCTAGCTTAAATCCAGTGGTGTAGTGAGCACGGGACCCACGTCTGGGCATACCCTTCCCACTTAGGGCGACATATGCAAAAGAAACAATTGATGGACGGAATGCTGGACAATGCAAACATTCACCCCCAGTCACAAGGATCTGGGTTAAATCCATCATTCTTTTGCTCACCACACCACCCCAGTTTGGACCCAGCCATATGCAAATCAGTCTTGACCCTGTTCTTTGTGGGAACAGTCCAGCCCGAACCGCCAAGCCAGGTCCTCCCTGGACCGGAAACAAGCATCCTGGGACCGGTTTCAGGGCATCACCCTTCATCAGCCAGGCTAGCTTGAATCCAGTGGTGTAGTGAGCACGGGACCCACGTCTGGGCATACCCTTCCCACTTAGGGCGACATATGCAAAAGAAACTATTGATGGACGGAATGCTGGACAATGCAAACATTCACCCCCAGTCACAAGGATCTGGGTTAAATCCATCATTCTTTTGCTCACCACACCACCCCAGTTTGGACCCAGCCATATGCAAATCAGTCTTGACCCTGTTCCTCGTGGGAACAGTCCAGCCCGAACCGCCAAGCCAGGTCCTCCCTGGACCGGAAACAAGCATCCTGGGACCGGTTTCAGGGCATCACCCTTCATCAGCCAGGCTAGCTTGAATCCTGTGGTGTAGTGAGCACGGGACCCACGTCTGGGCATACCCTTCCCACTTAGGGCGACATATGCAAAAGAAACAATTGATGGACGGAATGCTGGACAATGCAAACATTCACCCCCAGTCACAAGGATCTGGGTTAAATCCATCATTCTTTTGCTCACCACACCACCCCAGTTTGGACCCAGCCATATGCAAATCAGTCTTGACCCTGTTCCTTGTGGGAACAGTCCAGCCCGAACCGCCAAGCCAGGTCCTCCCTGGACCGGAAACAAGCATCCTGGGACCGGTTTCTGGGCATCACCCTTCATCAGCCAGGCTAGCTTGAATCCAGTGGTGTAGTGAGCACGGGACCCACGTCTGGGCATACCCTTCCCACTTAGGGCGACATATGCAAAAGAAACAATTGATGGGACGGAATGCTGGACAATGCAAACATTCACCCCCAGTCACAAGGATCTGGGTTAAATCCATCATTCTTTTGCTCACCACACCACCCCAGTTTGGACCCAGCCATATGCAAATCAGTCTTGACCCTGTTCCTTGTGGGAACAGTCCAGCCCGAACCGCCAAGCCAGGTCCTCCCTGGACCGGAAACAAGCATCCTGGGACCGGTTTCAGAGCATCACCCTTCATCAGCCAGGCTAGCTTGAATCCAGTGGTGTAGTGAGCATGGGACCCACGTCTGGGCATACCCTTCCCACTTAGGGCGACATATGCAAAAGAAACAATTGATGGACGGAATGCTGGACAATGCAACACACATTGACACAGGTCAATCCCATGAATGGATGTTAATGTTCAGGGAGAAACACTTTCCTGTTTCCTGTTCATTAACAATCATTCCCTATATCCAGACACCCTTGCACTTTAGTGCAAGGCTGCCTGTGTTGATGCAAGGTAGCTTCAATACCCACAGGCACAATAGCAAATGCAGGGGTGCATTTATAATTTGGGTTGGTACTGGAACATGATTTATAATGTAGGTGAAGCATTCTGTTTGCAATTATAACTTGAACACACACTTGACCTTTCTGTGGTTCAGCCACACATGAAGTCACTACCTTCTAAATTTTTGGTTATGTGTGTACCACTGACATCCTTTGTGTAGCATTGTTTTTGTTGTAGGTGTGGAGCATTATGTGAGTCAGCTTCAGTATGCCTGCTGTACACATGTATGTGTCCAGTGATCCCTCTGTGTGTTTAAGAAGGAGGTGAGGACAAACAACTGACTGCCACACAGTTATGTGAGCATGTTGACAAATTTGTTATAAATGTGGCTACTAGTCTTGCTTATTTGGTAGCTAGCTACGACTGCAAGATGTTGCTATTTGTTAGCTGGTAATACATATCATTGCAGCAAACCAGGGAATGACTTTCATGTGTTGATGGTGTGATTTCACAAATTATACTCCATTGACAAGATTTTGAATGGACATGGTGCCACAAAAACTTTAACTGTTCAAGGCAGCATGTCTCTACAGACACAGGACTAGGCCATAGTTAGGATGTGCGTGCCCTCCCCCTGTATTTTCCACAGCAGTGGCAATGGTAATTTAATGCAAGCAGGAGGACATAGGCCTTTGAGGCAGGCTTCTAAGATTGGTGCATTGTTGCACAGCAGAGCTTTGTGGGACATCACAGGGATGGGCACATGGATGATACATACTGTTGGGCTCAGGGTAATTGGATGCCTTTGTTACTGGAAGGATGTTTACAGACATCAATAGCTATGAATTTGTTCACTGCCACTGTTAACTTTACCTAAGAGCCAGTTTCCATGCATGTCAATGTGTCTTTGGCCTCCAAACCCAGGACCATGATGACAATGACATACTGCAAACTAAACAACACAAGAAGATACTTTAATGTGGATGACTGCATTTTGAGGGATAATGTCATGCATTATTACAACCTTGTGAATGAGGCCCATTCTCACCCTTCACTTACTATGCACGGAACGGGGAATGTGTGGTTCTAGGAGCATTGCAACCAGAACAGGCATGTTGTTATTTTATGGTACACATTCCTATAATGCTAAGGTCTTACACTGTACTTTGAAATGCAGATCCCTTTTACTTAGAGGTAAACAGCACCTTGGCCCTCCAGTATGTGTTTTTGTGACAATATGGAATGTGCCCATCATTGACACAAGGTTCTTGAAAGAGAAGTGCAGCTTTTCATGTGGGCAACAAGAGTCAACTTAAAAAAGTGCTCTGCAACATTTTTAGATGTGGGTTTGTGTGCTGCATTCAGCTGCACACATAAAAGCAGCAGATAAGCCATTACAATTGCTCGTGGCATATTTTCAAAGCACTATCGCAACTGGACCATCAACATTTTTTGTTTACTGAGGGAAATCATGCTTCACAATATTTACATGGCAGTATTGACCTACTTAATGTGGAATGGCAACACCTTGGGAAGGAATCCCACTTTCATTATGTACTTGGGGTCATATGTACCAGCCTGTAATGTAACGCAGCGTTAGCCTTCTTGGATTGACATGGCGCTCAGCTGCTGCTGAAAAGCAGGGTTCAGACTTATTTACTATATTATGTTGAAGCATGACATTTCGGCATGCACATGCAATAAATGTAGCTGGCTAGCCCCAACGCAGACACTCTTGCACCATTGTGCATGAGTGCCTGCATTTGTGCTAGGCAACTACATTTATCACCAGTGCATGTTGTAACACAGGACTGAGCCATATTGTTGTACATACAGTTCAGTGCTGCATTTCAAAAGTGGCAGGGGGCTGCGTTGAGCCAAGTGGGCTAACCCAATACTCAGTCACTTTGCTTATTAATATGGCCCAGAGTTAGGGGACACATGAGTGGTCAATTGTCATTATATATATGCATGTGTCCTGGATTGCAAGTCACTTACACCACCATTATGTGTCATTCTATGTTTTTGTTAATGATGCCTGCAGCTCAAGGGAAATGTGAATGGAACCCCAAGTACCTGTGTATCTGGTATTTGATCTGCACACAGTGTGGGTGGGCTCTGAGACATATTTAGATGGACAGAAGCAACATTACTCCCCCACCCCCATGTCCCTGGTTGTTACTCACCCTGTTGCTGATGTAGCTGGTCATAGTCCGCACTCTCCTATCCCTCGACTCCAACCACCGATTCCTCAAAGATGATTGTGGACACCTGTTCCTCCAAGGCATCTAGCTCCTCCTGTGGCACTGGACTCCCACCTCCGCATTCACCTTGGTCACAAAGGACTGCCAAATGGCATTTTATGTCCCCAGTGACACCCTGGAGCTGATGAAGGGCTGGTGTTGATACTCCGTCACCTGCGCAATCAGTATCTCATTTTCCTCCTGACTGAATCTTATGTTCCTCTTCCTCTTCCCCTGGGACTCTGGCTAGTCATCCTGGCTGTTAGGTGGGTTAGGGAAGTTGTTGTCTGCTGCTGAACTGGATCCAGGCTGCTCCATTTTGCTTTCAGGTAGTAGTTTTTAATTTTGTTGTATTTCGCAGGCTTTTTGTGCTTTTTTCCCTGCGAAACGTAAAAAATAGTGATGTGCGGCTGACTAACGTGAGTTTTCTGGCCGCTACTTGGGCGACCGTCACCTTTTTAACACTAGCATCAATATTTTTATTGCCGTAACACTAGTGTTTGCAGCAACAATTGCCACTGCGAGCTGATCCTATCGCCATGTACCAATGTATTGTAAATATGTCGCTAACATGGTGATAGTTTACGGCGATACACGGCGTTAAGAAAATTGCCACTAAGCAATGCTACCTTTGCTTAGCAGCAATTCTTGTAAATATACCCCCTTGTCTCTTTCTACCTTGTATCCTCTCTCTGCGAGAGTAACCAACGAGATATGGGGGCAGATTTACAAGAAAGTGACTCAGTGCATTCTGCGTCATGGGGAGATTGTTTTTGTTCAGGAAGGGTTCCCTTCCTGCACAAAAACAATCTGAAATGCTGTTTTTCAACTTCTATGTGTGCTGCATTAGCACACATAGAAGTTGAAAAACATTCATTGTTTCAATGATTGTTAATGTGCAGGAAGGGAACCCTTCCTGAACAAAAACAATCAGAGGTGATTTCCTCTTTCTATGTGTGCTGCAGAATGCAGCACGCATAGAAAGAGGAAAAGAAAATGAGGAGAAATGAATACATTTCTCCTCGTTGCGCCTCCCTACGCCTAGGCGTAGCATTCACACGCATTTCCAGATTTACGATTCCTCGTAAATCTGGAAATGTGTGTGGTTCCATGGGTGTTGCGTGGGAACACCCACAGCAACACCCATGGAACACCCCTTTCACGCGAAGTGCTGCGTGCAAAGGGGCCATATTTACAAGGACAGGAAAAGTCACGCAGGGTGGCTTTCCCTGTCCTTGTAAATATGGAGCAGTAAAACGCGCCACTGGTACAACACAAAAAGTGACGCGCCGGTGGCGCAAGGGGCTTGTAAATCTGCCCCATGGTATCTTTCCTACATTGCTGTTCTGTAGAACTGAAAACTAGTATGTCATCGACATACTGCAACAATGTACTGTCACACTGAAAATTTGACAGATAATTTTTCACCACTCTGTTGAAAATACTAGAGGACTCAGGGGACCAAATATCAGAGTGCATAATTATTGAAAGAGGCACCCGGCAAGGGTGTCCTCTCTCCCCATTACTCTTCGCCCTGGCAATGGAGCCATTGGCGATCCGGTTACGGAGAGAGATGGATAGATGGGGAATCACAATTGATTGTCGCACTCACGTGGTATCCTATATACAGATGATGCATTACTCTATATCCGGCAGCCAGAAGAGGCAATACCAGCTCTGTTAGTGAAACTGCACTCATTCGGACTGACATCAGGCCTCCGCATAAATCATCGTAAGACTGTTATCTTCCCCTTGGCAGGTGGCTGTACAGGGCCTTCCACCAGTAGAGTTCACCTGGGAGATTGACCATTTTAGGTATCTCGGCATGCAAGCGACACACTGGCCCGAAGATCAATACGCCCTAAAGATAGGGACAGTAATTGCCAATCTGACTGAGTCAATCCGGTTCTGGAACAAGCTCCCCTTCTCCATCATGGGACGAGTTGCATTGGCTAGAGTGGTCATGTTGCCTAGGTGCCTGTATGCATTACAGAATACATTCTGCCATATCCCAAATTCTACGTTAGCTACCCTGAATAAGCTGTTGGTCTCGCTGGTATGGGCTGGAGGCTGAAGTAAGGAGAAACTAGACACACTCAAGCTAGACACGGATTCAGGGGGGCTAGGCCTCCCAGACATTAGACTGTATTACTTTGCTGGACTGTGGAGCATGGAGGGGCACAACATAGAGGAAGCATTACTAAGCAGGCAGTAATAAAGGTTCGGACCTCCGGAAGTACCTGATGATGGGGGCTCGGGTCCCCAGCACATGCCTATTTGTAATCCGACAGGTAGCGGCAATCTGGAAACATGCGGTCTCCCAGGTTATCCGCAAGGCACCTTATACAAACTCACTTCCCTTACAATGGTTGCAGGGGTTCTGCCAAATCCAATCAGTTATAGATATCTTCAAATGGCACGAAGGTGGATGCTCGACGGACGGAAATCTATTAGCTAATGGGACCTTCCTGACATATGAGGAAGTGATGCAATGGTACCAAATACCTAAAGGGCACTAAAATATCCCATACAGTCCGTGGAATGTGGCCCTCCTTTGCGGAGGAGCCGACAGAGTTGCACACACTGGCGCTGCTGCTCAAACCGGGGTCCAATAGAGGTCTAATCTCCCGCATCTACAAGGCCCTTAAAGAAGACCGCAAAATTGAGACATCCATGATAAAAGACAGGTGTTCTGAAGACCTAACAGTCCCCCTTACGGAAGGAGAGTGGAAAAGGGCATTTGCACAGGTGCGGGAGGTGGCTATCAACGCTAGGTTCAAACGTACCCAGTTCCACTATCTACATAGCATCTATTTGACACCTCAGAGGCTAGCTCGTTTTAACTCAGAACGCCCTTCCCACTGCCCCCGGTGTGGCGCAGACCCTGCAACTTTTCTATACATGACTTAGATATGCATCCAACTACAAAGGTACTGGCATCAGGTCATCCAGTTACTCTGTGCTGTCACAGCAGTTAGGCTAGAACAAACCCCCTACTGGGGGTACTCCCGATACCAAAAAAGGGAACACGCACAAAACACAAATTCGCGCTCCGAGGCCTAGTACTGGCAAAACGGCGCATTGCAATACATTAGACTCAAACCTTCCACCCAAAGCTAGATACATGGGGGCAGATTTACAAGAACTGGCGCATCTCTGCATATTAGCAGAGATGCGCCAGTTAATTTGCGAGACGTAAAATAACCCTTGCGCCACCATGGATGCATCGCATTTACCATGCGGCGCACCGTGGCGCAAGGATAGACAGATGCGTGATGCATCTTTTGGCATAAGGGCAGCGCATTGCTGGAGTCGTGTCGCAAGAACGACGCAACTCCAGCCATGGTCAGGAATGCCTATTCCTATAATGCTGCGTCACTCCTTACGCCTGCTTCAAGCAGGCGCAAGGTTTTGATGCAGTGGCGTCGTAAAAGTGACTCAGTGAAATCTTGTAGATTTCACTGCGTCACTTTTACGAGGCTTGCTTGCGTCGGAATGCCCACCCTGTATACATTATACCTGACGCAGGTATAATGTAGCGCAGGGCTTTACAACGTGGCGCATCTCCCTAGATGCGTCACGTTGTAAATATGTCACAACGTGGCACATTGTTTACGACGCCGCTGCGTCACTGAAGTGACACAACGGCGGAGTAAAGTTGTCGCAAGGGGCTTGTAAATCTGCCCCATGGTTCTCAGACATGCGTGAGTGGGGTGTAGCAGAAAAAATCAGTCTGAAAACAGTGGGGCAGATTTACTAGAACTGGCGCCTCTCTGCATATTAGCAGAGATGCGCCAGTTAATTTGCGACACGTAAAATAACCCTTGCGCCACCATGGATGCGTCGCATTTGCAATGCGGCGCACCGTGGCGCAAGGATAGACAGATGCGTGATGCATCTTTTGGCATAAGGGCAGCGCATTGCTGGAGTCGTGTCGCAAGAACGACGCAACTCCAGCAATGGTCAGGAATGCCTTTCCTATCATGCTGCGTCACTCCTTACGCCTGCTTCAAGCAGGCGCAAGGTTTTGACGCAGTGGCGTCGTAAAAGTGACTCCGTGAAATCTTGTAGATTTCACTGCGTCACTTTTACAAGGCTTGCTTGCGTCGGAATGCCCACCCTCTATACATTATACCTGACGCAGGTATAATGTAGCGCAGGGCTTTACAACGTGGCGCATCTCCCTAGATGCGTCACGTTGTAAATATGTCACAACGTGGCGCATTGTTTACGATGCCGCTGCGTCACAGAAGTGACGCAACGGCGGCATAAAGTTGTCGCAAGGGGCGTAGTAATCTGCTCCCTAGAGTATTGGGGACACAAGTTAGAAGGGCTAAGAAGGACGGACTTTCAACTAGAACCTGACTCAGATAACACACAAGGAACACAACCAAACACCTCTTTGCCACATACAGAGACAGGGTATAACCCGGGCACTCGTGCGCATGGAAGTCAGATATCGCTGAGCAGTGAGGCCCCCCTCCTCTGACCAAATAACCCTTAAATGATAGGCAGATACCAGGTCCCGCGAAATGAACGATTAAAAAGTTTGGTAACCATGGAGGTCATTACGATGGCGGACGGAAAAAAAAACGACCGCCATGGTAGCGGGAAAACACCGCCCGCCGCTACCGCGGGAAAAGCGACGGCTAGATTAGGATCCCCAGCGGTAAAACCCCAACCACGGCGGAAAGGAGACCCGATAATCCGCCGTACGCCTGCGGAAAGGGCCCAAACCCGTCCGCGGCGGTCGGTGTCGCAGCGGAAACAGGCCAAACGCCCGCAACCACAGCGGAGACACCGCCATCAAAATTATGATATTCCCGACATCCCCGCGGTGCAGTGCGCTGTTTCCGACCGCCGCGGTTGACAACAGTGAAGAATCAGTGAGACGGCGGAAGCGCCATAGCCGAGCCACCACTGCGGACACTCCGTCCAAAAAATGGCGGTCGCCAGAAAAACACACAACATGGCCACAAAGTGCACCAACCATACAAGGCATGCAACCAAAAATAGCTAACACAGCCCAAAGACACACCCCCATGGGAAACTCCAAAACCACAAATCCCAGGTACACACACACACACCACACCTGCAACCAATACCCCATCCTGACACACCCACAGACACCAGTATAAATCCAGCCCCCAACAGACCACAATCCTTTGCAAAACTCCACAACTGAGGGGACATCCACCACAGATGACAGGAGAGGCAAATCTGCACAACACACACACATCACCACCACCACCACCACTTCCACACCTGCACCTCTAACACCTTTGCACAGCACACACCATACACATCACAACCACCACTACCACTCCCAAACCTGCACCCTAAACACCTTGACACATCACACACCATGTCACCACAGAGAATGCCCAAATTCACTGAGAGTGAGTTGAGGGTCATGGTCGATGAGATAATCAGGGTAGAACCACAATTGTTTGGTAACCAGGTCCAACAGACACCACTAGCAACAAGGACGCAAATGTGGAGAAGGATAGTAGAGAAGGTCAATGCAGTAGGGACCGTGCCACGCAATAGAGATGAAATCATGAAGAGGTGGCACGATCTGAAGGCAGTGGTCAAAAAGAAGAGAGCCAAGAACCATGAGCTGGCTCAGAGGACAGGCAGTGGCCCTCCCGTTCCACTCAAAACATTCACTGAATGGGAGGAGAAGGTGCTTGGCATTCTACATCCAGAGAGTCTCTCAGGAATACCCGGGGAGTGGAGGCTGGTAAGTACAAACAAATGCCTAACATCACACAAATGTACTGTCTTGCCCTATCACAAAATAATACCTCCTAGGTACAAATTCATTCATGTGCACAACACTCCCCCAACACATCTCTCACAGATACAACAGACACTCCCCCTGAAGCTCCCCAAAGGTAGTTAGCAACATCACCATGGGTACATGTGTACATGCTGCCAGCACTACAACTCCCACCAGGCCCCCTTGTCCCACAGCTGAGCAGGATGGAGCACTGCCCCCACCCAGAAGCATGCCTCAGCCATTGTGTGCTACACCCTCACCTAACAGGTAGGTAGCCATCTCTACCGGGAGGTGGGTGGGTGTTTGGGAGGCCTGCACTACAACTCCCACCAGGCCCCCTTGGCCCACAGCTGAGCAGGATGGAGCACTGCCCCCACCCAGAAGCATGCCTCAGCCATTGTGTGCTACACCCTCACCTAACAGGTAGGTAGCCATCTTTACCGGGAGGTGGGTGGGTGTTTGGGAGGCCTGCACTACAACTCCCACCAGGCCCCCTTGGCCCACAGCTGAGCAGGATGGAGCACTGCCCCACCCAGAAGCATGCCTCAGCCATTGTGTGCTACACCCTCACCTAACAGGTAGGTAGCCATCTTTACCGGGAGGTGGGTGGGTGTTTGGGAGGCCTGCACTACAACTCCCACCAGGCCCCCTTGGCCCACAGCTGAGCAGGATGGAGCACTGCCCCCACCCAGAAGCATGCCTCAGCCATTGTGTGCTACACCCTCACCTAACAGGTAGGTAGCCATCTTTACCGGGAGGTGGGTGGGTGTTTGGGAGGCCTGCACTACAACTCCCACCAGGCCCCCTTGGCCCACAGCTGAGCAGGATGGAGCACTGCCCCCACCCAGAAGCATGCCTCAGCCATTGTGTGCCGCACCCTCACCTAACAGGTAGGTAGCCATCTTTACCGGGAGGTGGGTGGGTGTTTGGGAAGCCTGCACTACAACTCCCACCAGGCCCCCTTGGCCCACAGCTGAGCAGGATGGAGCACTGCCCCCACCCAGAAGCTTGCCTCAGCCATTGTGTGCTACACCCTCACCTAACAGGTAGGTAGCCATCTTTACCGGGAGGTGGGTGGGTGTTTGGGAGGCCTGCACTACAATTCCCACAGGCCCCCTTGGCCCACAGCTGAGCAGGATGGAACACTGCCCCCACCCAGAAGCATGCCTCCGCCATTGTGTGCTACAACCTCACCTAACAGGTAGGTAGCCATCTTTACCGGGAGGTGGGTGGGTGTTTGGGAGGCCTGCACTACAACTCCCACCAGGCCCCCTTGGCCCACAGCTGAGCAGGATGGAGCACTAGTCCCACTCATAGGCATGTGACGTCTGTGCAGCCGCACATGACACCATGCCACTTAGTCCACAGTCACCAACACAAATAATGCAAAACAGTTGTGTTGTAGTCACCATGCACAAGTCTCTGTTCAAAATTGACCCACATTGTGTACACTGTGCCAGGCATCACACACTGCAACACTAACAACGATCATGCTGCCCTGCAGCAGTGTCTGGCCGTTTGTATGGCAAAGTGCAAATCACCCATGTCATACCACAGTGTTGCAATGTAAACAGTGGAAGTGCAGTGCACCCAAAAACTACACTGCAGCTGGGACTCACAATGCTAAACTAAGCACATCCCAAATGTCCTGCAACACACCCAGCTACCACAGTGCTGCACTGAATTGCAGAACAGCACCTTGTCTGAATTAAATTGTCAAAGGTGTCTTGTTTGGACCACCAATGTGTGTATGCATTGACAATGTTCACATCTCACACTGTCTGTCTGAACAGTGCTGGTATAGTCTGGCCCCAAAACCATACATTGTCTGCACAGGGCTGAGTACATCTCACACACACACCACTGTTGACCACAACATGTCAGTGTATGGATGCCCTGGAACAACTGCTACACCAGTACTGGGCTCATGTTCTCAGGTCCACAAATACCATGAAACCATGACAGTGTGGAAATGTATGCTGGGTGAGATCTACACCCTGCTGTATGTCACCACTGTGCTACGAGACCATACCCCTTGCCCTATTGTGCCTCCAAATGTCGGGGAGTGAACCCCACAGCCAGATAGCTGGGACAACAGTGATGGGGGCTATACCCCATGACCAAATGCAATCTGAAATCAATGGGTACAAAAAGCCACACACACATCATGCTCACCACACGCACATTCCATCCAAAGATTTCTACCAAGTCACATAGCCATGTCATTGCTCACCTTCACCTCAAACGGTAGTTAGCCATCTTCACAGTGAGACGGTGCAGTGTGTTTGGCTATCCGTCCCACAAAATGCAACATGCATGCTGTCCCACCACTATGGAGGATGGGACACTACACCCCCAATAAGAAGCATGTGGCAGGCAATGTATGCTACCCACCCAACTCACAGGTAGGTAACCGCATCTCACAGGTCGGGGTGTGTGGGGCTGGGAAGCTTGCACAACAACTCACACGGGCCCACCTGACCGCCAGCACACAAGACCCATTACTTCCTGTCACCAACATGCATGTGTCAGTCATTGCAATGTACACTGCAAAAGAACTGGCATGTGGACATATCATGCTGACTTGTCCCACACTGGACCAAGATGGAAGCCCTCATCCTACACACACGGAGAGGTCTCACAAATACAAGGAAAATACAGCAAACACAACATATCTACAGCCACAACATGCAGCCAGATATGCATTTAAAAAAACATGTTGGCATAGGACACCAGGCCTCTCAATGCACAACTGCACACCCAGATAGCATTGGCAACTATAGTGTGCACACACCTAAGAAAATGAAACTGTGACAGCAACCAAAGTGTGAATGACTGAAACACATGTCGATGGAACTCCGAGCACAACCATGCACACCACTACATGCCATCTGACAGTAGCAGTGGACCAGACCACCTAGGATCTAATTAAAGCAAACTTAAGCATGTCTGGAATTGCAAATACAGATATCGACACCACATTGAAAAGGTATGCATGAAACTACAATGCTCACTCGCTGTGCAGAGAGAACCGCTACAAGGGCTCTACAAGTGACACATACGCGTAAATGGATGACATATGATTGATCAATAACAGGATGCCAACATGAGACTGTCAATGTCAAAAAATTATATTGTGCATGTCATGTCTTGACAACTCCCAATATGGACAAGTAATGTATGTACCACAACAGCTTGTAATGCATCACTGGATGTCGGTCAATGCTAATTTGTACAGTGAACAACTGCTGGATGTACAAACAGTTGATGTAACACTGCTAACACAAACTTTGATGGGTGCAACACAATGACCATTTCTCATCTGACCCACAGGGGACCAAGAACTCACTGCAGAGGATGACACCACCCTGCAGAGCCAGTCCCCCCCCCCCCCCGGAATAGAGACAACTGGATGAGGACTCCCTGGATTCATTGGATGTAGAGCTCCACGCTGGCCCATCTGGTGTGGCAGGCCGCAACCAGTCCCAGGCACCCATTGTCCCCCCAACCACATCAGCTGCAGCCCCTGACCATCCTCTGACAGCTGCTGTCACGGCCTGTGTGCCAACCACTACTACCACCACCACCACCACCACAGCTGTCCGCAACACCCACCCTGCCCCAGGGGTTGAGCAGCCCACCACATGGACTGCGGAGGCCAGGGAGAGGATGCAGCGGGCCAATGTGAGGACCGGACAGGACCGTGGCAGCAGTGCAGCTGGTCGGGACAGGCTCATGCAGAGGGGGACTGATCCTGGGACGGAAGCCCTGGGCCACATCGACAGAGTCCTTGGGGCATACCAACAGGCCCAGGGACGAATGGGCCGGTTAGAGGAAGAATCTCGGGAGCACCTCCTGCTGCGGAGGTCCATGGACACACGCATGGGACAGATTGTGGACCTCTTGGGGCAGCTAGTGGCGGGTCTGAGGGACAGGCAAGCGCAACATTCTACCCCTCTGCCTCCCCCGTTGGGCAGCAGGATGACACTTCATCATCCTCCCCTGCGTCCACAGAGGGGGTGAGTCCTCAGACACCACTGCCCCTGCAGCAGTGGCCCCTCCAGTGAAGCGCAAGAGGGGCCGTCCAAGGAAAGGCCAGGGGGACTCACGTGCCCAAGCACCTGCCAAACGCTAGTCCCCAAACCAGCCATGATGGCAGACCACTGCACCACTGCATTGACCTTTTGGACTATCCTTCACCACACTGCCATGTGAATGGCATCCATCTGTTGGACTGGGTCTCCAAATCATTGTGGGGACTACTCAAGTATCTCATTTACCTTGACTGTCAACTCACTTCTTCAATTACCCCCTTCACATTTTCTCCACCCTAGCATGTCACAGTTGTTAATAAATACACCTTACACACATGTTGTTGTGTCTGCTCCGTCTTTAAAACAGGATGTGCAACCTTCACCGTGTAGGACATGGTCCAGGGGATTGGAATGTAGGTAACAAGTGAGATGCTGAAGGGACCTAGGGAAAACCGCAGAACAAGAGTCACTTGTATGGGTGTGGCATTGCACACATCACACAACACTTGTCAACAAGGTACTCAGATCTACAAACTTTACACAGAGCAACAGTCACCATAGAGACAATCTGTATCACACTAACCAATCACACATACATTGGCAGGCAGCAATGAGTCAACACCAAGCAGCAGTCAGCAAGCTCACATACACCCACACAGCAACAGCAACACCATCAGACCATTTCGTCCCTTCTACATCGTCATTCATCTTCAAGTGAAGTAGCGGGTGATGAGCTGTCGACGCATGTCGACCCCTTCCTCCTCTCCACTGCCCTCGTCACTGGATCCGGCTTGATTTGCAGACAGCGGCCTTGGCTGCTCATCATCGTCATCCAGGATCAGGGGTATTGCCTTGCGAATGGCCAGGTTGTGGAGCATGCAGCATGCCACCACTATCTGACACACCTTCCCTGGCGAGTACATAAGGGCCCCCCCAGTATGGTCCAGGCACCAAAATCTTGATTTTAGGAGACCAAATGTCCGTTCTATCACACGCCGTGTCCTCCCATGGGCATCATTGTATCGCACATCAGCTGGCGTGACGGGGTTCCGCAATGGGCTCAGCAACCACGGGCGGTTTGGATATGCCGAGTCACCTGTGTGTGAGAGACACAGATTAACCTTGCAGTCCCAAAATGCAACACAACAGCATGTCACACACACACACCACTCTAATCCACTATACATACTCACCCACAAGCCATGCACGCTTAGGAAGCAGTTTGGCCATCAACTGAGGAACGATGCTGCTGCGCAAGATGTGGGCATCATGGGCTGAGCCGGGAAACTTGGCACACACGTGTGAGATGATCATGTCCGCCAGGCACACCACTTGAACATTTACCGAGTGTGAATGCTTCCTATTGCGGTAAACCTGTTCACGTGCCTGTGGTGGCACAAGCCCAACATGTGTGCAATCAATTGCACCAATGACATGTGGGATATGTCCAAGGGCATAGAAATCGCCCTTCACAGCCACCAACTCAGGCCCCCTGGGAAAATGGATATATCTGTCTTTGTACAGCATCATGGCCGACAGGACATCCCTCAGCACCATGCTGAACATCGGCTGTGACATCCCGCCTGCACTTGCGACCGTGTGCTGGAATGAGCCCGTTGCAAAGAAATGCAGGAATGCCATCACCTTAGATGTTGCGGTGAAAGCTGTTGGATATGTCCGACGTGGCTGCAGGTGGGGCTCCAACATGGCACATAGGTTCTGCAGGGTTTGTCGGTCCAGCCTGAATTTGCGGATTATTTCCTCATTCTCCATGTCTGCCAGGACTGTGAACGGACGATGGATATTGTGCCTCCTCCTCCTAGGACAGATCACAGTGCACAGATGTCAATGCAGAAGACCATGAAATGTGCATCACATCAATTTCTTCTACAGACACATTCCCAAGTCTTACAACATGCACCATTAACCGACAGGGCACTTCACAAGTAGGTTCACATCAGGCACACTACTCGTACACCTGTCCCCTTACCAGCAGCAATTATCTGTGCACCCCTCCGGCTCATTCGCATGCACAGTGTGATATACTAACAGATATGTGTGCATACCTGTGAGTATGACCCCCAGCATATGTTAATAATTGCAATACTACCCGAACACACCATGTTGCTGGCCCTGATACACCTCCCAACACAGGTTGCACATGGCACACATCAACTACACACTGACCACCGGCTGAGCGTGGGGGACATGTGTGTGCATGTGCATTGGGCAATGTGCCAGTTGCTGAAGCCCCTAGTCCAGTCAATGAGACGACATTGTGTGTTACATTGCACACACAGACATTGACCATTATCTCCATATACTATGCAACACAGTAACTGGACAGTCTACATTTCATTACACAGCACATGTGACATGTGCGAGTGTATGTGCCCATGCAATGTATTGGCGACCCATATATGGTATGTGTTGGTGACGTGGAGTGACATGTCCCTTTTGTGCATTTGCCCTCATGAGGACCCTTCAATTGTTGAGACACTGGGCACTGTATATGTTGGCCTATGCAGAGAGCTGGAGGACACGTTAGGTGCAGCACAGCTACTCCACAACTCCATTAACGCTCACTCCAGGCACTGTCTGGCAGACATATGGCGGTGCCTACCGCCTGGCCACTGAGGTGTGTCACCGCCCATTACCCATGCACGATCGCGGGAGACACCGCCAGATATGTATGTGACAATAGCGGTCACCATGCACCGCTACCCAAATCACGGTCACTCCAGGCACTGTCTGGCAGACATATGGCGGTGCCTACCGCCTGGCCACTGAGGTGTGGCACCGCCCATAACCCATGCACGATCGCGGGAGACACCGCCAGATATGTATGTGACAATAGCGGTCACCATGCACCGCTACCCAAATCACGGTCACTCCAGGCACTGTCTGGCAGACATATGGCGGTGCCTGGCCCCTGTGGTGTGTCACCGGCATGGACCATGCCCCTGCAGCCAATGGGAAGCAGCCTCGCGGTAGCCTGATGCGAGTTTGAAAATCGCGGTAGGCGTGCACCGCCACCGCGGAGGCGGACATTGGATGTATTTGAATGAGGCAGACCTGGTACACCAATTGCAGCACCCTGGGACCACTGACACAGCCCCAGGGGCCTATATATGTGTGGGAGGGTGCACCACATTCCCACAGCTACCAGGGACTGCTGACTGACAACCCTCCACCTGCTGCTGTTGCCTCAAGGGACTGCTGGCTGCCACCCTGCACCTGCTGCTGCTGCCTCAAGGGACTGCTGGCTGCCACCCTCCACCTGCTGCCTCAAGGGACTGCTGGCTGCCACCCTGCACCTGCTGCCTCAAGGGACTGCTGGCTGCCACCCTGCACCTGCTGCTGCTGCCTCAAGGGACTGCTGACTGCCACCCTCAACGTGCTGCTGCTGCCACATGTCCATTGTGATGTCGAGGACTCAGAAGATCCGTGCCAGTCCCTTCACCAGTGAGGAGCTTGGGGTCCTGGTAGACGGGGTGCTTGCACAGTACCCAAGGCTTTATGGCGGCCCTAATGTCGTGGTAAGTCTCCCAGACTGTGAGTGAGAGTGCAGGGTGTGCACACGTGGGGTGGAGGTGCTTCGGTATGTGTCAGTGGTTGTGGGGCTCTGACATGCACTGCCTATCATGTTTACTACAGCGGGAAGGGCTTGGTGGGCTCTTTCACACGTTACCCTGCATGCCTATCCTGAGTAGAGGGACATGTCCTGTAGTGTCAGCCATACAGTGCAGCTGCATTTTGGTGATGCAGGAGTCTGCCAGTCAGCGTTTGTGTGAATGGTTGTGTTGCTCCCAATTAACCCACTCAGTGTCAGTCGACCTGCCCTGCACAGTCCCCACCGAATGCCACATGTCCACATCACTGCATGTACAGTGTGTACCATGTGTGTTTGGCTCATGCCTCTTCATCTAAGTCCCATCTCTGCCATGTAGATTGCACAGGAGCAGGAGTGGGAGAAGGGTGTGTGTATGACAGTTGTTGTCACTCTATGTGAGTTCTAAGACACAGTGAGGCTTTCACAGGGCTAGGACACTTAGGTCTGCGCAGTGTTGGACACAGTGAGTCCAACAACATGACACATGTTTTGCTATCTTCTCTATGTGTAGTTGTAGGTAACTGCAGACAGTAGCTGCAGGCAGACTACACGTTGCTTGCTGTGTTGGTATCCTGCATGTGAATGGGATGTGGAGGTATTGTGTCCACCATCGAACATGCATGCCTGTACGTCTGATTGACCAATGACATTGCATCATGTTCAGAGCAATTGTTGGCTATGTGACAGTTGTAGCTGGAGTTTTGGATGAGTCACTGTTGTGCTACTGCATTTCCGTTGTGTTGTTATTGTGCACTGTGTCACTGGAACATCACCCCTCTTGTCTCCCATGCCTGCAGCTGAAGGTCCACCAGCGTAAAGCTGTGTGGAGGGCCATTGCCTCCAGAGTCCGGGATCTGGGTGTGTCAAACCGAAGGCGCACCCACTGTCATAAAAGGTGGGACGACATCTGCCGGCTGAGCAAGAACGTGGCCGAGATGACGCTGGGGCTGCTCCCTCGGCCTGGCAGGTTGGCTAGGCGCAGCATGACACCACTAATGGCCCGCATCCTGGCTGTCCCACAACCTGAGCTGGACAGACGACTGAGGGAGCATCAGCAGCGAGCCAGGGGTGAGTATGTGTTGCAGGCTGCCTTTGGCTGGGAGTGGGTGCATGTGTCTACAGGGTGTGCAAATTGTCAGCTGTGTGACTTTGGTTGTGTGGTGCAATGTTTTGTGAGTGGCCTCTGTGCTGGGTGTATGTGCCATGCTTTTGCCCAAACGGCGCTTCATGAAGTGAGTTTTAGCACTGTGCATCTCTCTTACATTTGGAGTTGTGGCCTTCAGGTACCTTCTGCTGTGGGGTAGTGTGTGAATTCTGATGGATGGTAATGCCAGTGTGCCAACTGTGAATGCGTTTCAATGAATGCGTGCAATTCCAGACCTCAGATGTCTGCCAGTCAGACATCTGAGGCCAATGTGCAACAGTAGATGTGCCCATGGACTCGATATGGTGGATGGCATGTGTGCAGGGTCATTGTGGGCTGGTATGTTGTAGTCTGTGTGGTCCCCTACTGCTCCACACATGTAGGTGATGTGCACCATGTCGTGGTGTTCATCCTTGCCAACATCGGGACAGTGTGTGTGCACAGGCCATTTTGGGGCTGTGTCTGATGTGAGCCAACTGCAGGATGGTGTGCTGTGTGAATCACCTGGGTCACTTATGGCAGGACGTGTGGCGGACATGCACCGTTGTGTCGAAATTTTGGGTGTCAAGATATATGTGTGCACAGGGTGGCATGCAATGTGCTGCACACCTCTTTTTAGGATGCAGATGTATTGGCACGTGTTAGTTCTGTTGATGCCACTCATCTCACAGTACTTCTCTCTCCTATGCAGCAGCTCCCGTATGTGCAGAGGGAGAGGGGACGGACACCAGTGGTGAGGCTTCCACTGCAACAGCCGCACCGGAGCTGACTGACACAGATGTGACCAGCACCGAGGAGGGGGACAGGAGTCTGCTAGAGGATTCACAGCTGGAGACACAAAGCTCTACCTCATCTGATGCCAGCGGTGACACATCCATGTTGGGGGTACAGGGAACGGGGACTCTGCCTCCTCTTCCGCCACACAGCGTCCAGTGCTCAGCCTCCCTTCAACCTCCACTGGTGCTGCCCGTGTCCGCACGAGTAGGAAGGGAAGAGTCACCTTCACCCCAGGCACAGCTGCCCCAGCCCATGTCAGCCCTGCTGCCCTCAGTGCAGAAGCAGTCGAGCTATTGCGCCAGCTGTGTGTGGGGCAGACAGCACTTCTCAATGCCTTCCAAGAGCACGACAAAAAGTTGGGGCAGGTTATAGCTTTCATGGAGGGCTTACATTCCGACGTAGGTGGGCTACACCGCACTGTGCAGTCCTTGTCATCAACTGTGACAGCAGTCCTGCAACAGGCACATAGTCAGGGAGCGGCTCCCAGCACTCGGTCCGGCCCCGTGTCACTGTGCACCTCTGACGACAGTGACAATGCCCAACGGACCCCAAAGTCCCGATACAGAACCCGCAGCACACAGGAGCAGCAGCAACCCAAGCGTACTAGGGCACAGACACCATCCCCACATAAGAGTAAGGCCACCCCAGAGCGCAGAGAGAAAAGCCCATCAGGCGACAGCAAGGGCCACATAGCAAAGAAAAAAGCATCAGGATCACAGGCCTCACATTCCTCCCCTGCCAAAGACTCCCCTGTCCCAAAGACGTCTCGCAGAGGCAAAAAGACAGTTTCCACACCCACTGTGAAGGTGTTGCCTGCAAACATTACACAGGATGAGGGCCCCATGGATAATCCATCCTTGACCTCCACTCCCATCCCAAGCCCTGTGAAGCCAGCACGGGAGGACACTGTAGGGGGCAAAGCTGGTGGACAGAGGGAGGCAGGGCGGCGGCAAACACCAGGCAAGCGCACAGCGGGTTCCAGCATGTCCCCAGAGGGGGGTCACCATCCACACCAGAATCAGCTTTGGTGTTGGGGTCACCTGTTGTGTCTGCCCCAGTTCCCCTCAATCCCCTGACAGGGAAGCCTTTCAGGATCCCCAAGAAGTGGAGAGGCACCCCTCCACAATCTCCGGCACACACTGTGTCTCACCAGGGCATGAGTCCACCTCCCCGGGCCACCACCCCACCTGGTCCAAGCAGCCCCCAGCTACCACATGCACAGTTGGCTCTTCCACAGTTGTTACTCCCACTGCCCAGGGTAGTCCGCCAACAGACCCCAACACACAGTCAGCTCCAAGTCCGACAGACAGCCCCATCTGAGTGGTGGTCACCCTCACACACCTGTCTGTCCACAGGGGTGCGTGTGATGCCCATTGTCAGACCCATTACTCTGTTGCTGGGCATGGCATGGTAGAGCTGCATACATTCCCTGTGTGGCTTCTGATATAACTACTCTGCACATTGTACTTGCCTTGTGTTTCACTGCTGTGTGCCCCCTGCCTGTGCAGGATCTAATGGACTTCATCTGCACATTGTACTGGCCACTGGCCTTGTCGTTCACTGCTGTGTGCCCCCTGTCTGTGCAGCTTCTCATGGACTCACTCTGCACTTTGTCCTGCCCACTGGCCTTGTTGTTCACTGCTGTGTGCCCCCTGCCTGTGCAGCTTCTCATGGACTCACTCTGCACATTGGACTGGCCACTGGCATTGCTGTTCACTGCTGTTTGCCCCTTGCCTGTGCAGGATCTAATGGACTTCATCTGCACATTGTACTGGCCACTGGCCTTGTTGTTCACTGCTGTTTGCCCCTTGCCTGTGCAGCTTCTCATGTACCTCACCTGCACTGTGTCCTTGCCACTGGCCTTGTTGTTCACTGCTGTTTGCCACTTGCCTGTGCAGCTTCTCATGGACTCACTCTGCACTTTGTCCTGCCCACTGGCCTTGTTGTTCACTGCTGTGTGCCCCCTGCCTGTGCAGCTTCTCATGGACTTAATCTGCACATTGGACTGGCCACTGGCATTGCTGTTCACTGCTGTTTGCCCCTTGCCTGTGCAGGATCTAATGGACTTCATCTGCACATTGTACTGGCCACTGGCCTTGTTGTTCACTGCTGTGTGCCCCCTGCCTGTGCAGCTTCTCATGGACTCACTCTGCACTTTGTCCTGCCCACTGGCCTTGTCGTTCACTGCTGTGTGCCCCCTGCCTGTGCAGCTTCTCATGGACTCACTCTGCACTTTGTCCTGCCCACTGGCCTTGTCGTTCACTGCTGTTTGCCCCCTGCCTGTGCAGCTTTTCATGTAAATAATGTGCATATTGAAATGCCCACTGGCTTTGCTGTTGCCCAAATTTGTTGGCTCTATATGCAAATTGTGAATAAACACAGTTGGTCCTGCAGTGAGTTGTGTCAGTGTCCTTCCTGACTAAAGTTGTTTCTGTGTGTGCATGATTTACTGTGTCACAGGCTCAGTATGCCACTTCGACATTGCCAATGGGTTGTGTCACATTTCATTTTTTGCAGGGGTGGGAGGCACTTCATTTCTACATGACTGTGATACTTATGGGTGCAGTGCAGGTGGTTGGCAATGAAGTCTTGTAGTCATCTTCCTTCTTGGCTCATGTTATCTATGGTGGACACATGTCAGGTTTGTGGGCAATGGCAGCACAGGGTGGGAGTTTGGGCACAGGCTTACAGGCAGGCAGGCCAGGGTCATGGGGTCTGTGTGAGCTTCCTTTCTGTGTGCCAATCAGTGTCGGTGTATGGACATCTTGTGGTGATGAGTTATCCAGGTCCCATGGCTTACTTCCAATGTGTGCACTTGGGTGGTGGAGAAGTGTATGGTGTGAAGGGGGTGACTTTGTTGTGACTGTGGATGTGTGTGCACATGCATTGTCAACTACTGCCATGTGTGACCCTGGAGTGGTGTGCCTGTATGTGTACTTGTTTAGCCCTGTGGTTGTGTTTTGTGCACATGGCAGTATTGTGTGTTGCTGTTGTGGGAGGAGGTATGTGTGACATATCCTACTTGTGCTTGGCTGTCATGTAGTGTGTCACTGGGCCCTGTGTGTTGTGCAGCAGATGTTGTCTTGTCCAGTATTTGGATGCCTATGTGTGGCTGGTCAGTGTTTGTGTTCAGGGCCTTCCTTACATCCCTGTGCCTATACATGGGTGTCCTTGCTGTCTCCAGGAGTTGTAGCATTGGGGTGACCGTGGTTTGTGTTGACTGACTGTGTCAGCCATGTGTGCTGTGATGGGCTGTGTGTGTTCTCACATGTGTCTTGTCTTGCATGTGCATCACACATGCTTGATGGTTGTGTCACTACCCTTCCATTTGTGGGCACCTCACTTTGGCTTTCCTATATGTTATCCTCCATTACTGCTGGCATGTGGTGTGTGTATGTAGCTGTGAGTCAGGGTGGTGTGTGTGTGTGACTTGTCAGGTAGTGTGTGCAGTGAAGTGTTTGGTCCTCATCTGTGTGTGTGTACATTTTGTGCCTGGCCTCAGTGTTCTTGGCTTGAGTGTGATGTTGTTGTGGTGTGTGTGTTGTTTGGGGCCTGGGCTTCTGTGCTATGTGTTCCTTTGCAAAGGGTCCTGCTGTGGCTGTATATGCAGTTGTTGGGACGTGGGGCATGATGTGGCTGTAGTTGTGTTGTTGTTGTGCAGGAGTGGCACTTGTGAGACACATGTTGTGTCCCTTCAGGGAGGTAGCTGGTGTGTTGTGGATGGAGTTGTGGCTCTGTGCAATTTGTACGGTGCCATTGGCATGCGCTGGTCCTGTGCTCTGCGTTGTGTGCATGGTTTCATGCACACTGACCGCGGCGGTGACGTGACCGGGACATTTGTTCATGAATGCGGTACATGGATGGGCAGTATGTGGCGCGATGTTTTTGTGACAGGTGGGACATGTGTGTGTGCAGTGCTGGCTGTGTGCCTGTCCCCACAGGGTTGTGTGGTGTTCCCATGCGATGTTTTTCCCCCCTGGAGCTGTGTATTGTGTTACTTGCACTGTTGTGTCTGTACGTACCTGCGGAGGCGTCCGTGGCGGTGGATGACTTGCAGGTGGTGGATCATGTACAGCACCGGGAAAGCGTGTAGGGCAGGATTCATCGCGGTGTGTCCCGGGTGTTTCTTTTCTGTCTCCGCTGTGATGTCTCCGCCGTCTTTCGCTGTGCGGTTTCTCCGTCGCGGTGCGCTGCCCTGTTTCCGTCATCGTGATATCTTCGGCGTACGGGACGTCATTCCGCACGGCGGTGTGTGGTGATTGGCTCACTCCGCCGCGGTGGCGGGCGCTGTTCGATGGCGGTCGGCGTCACACCGCGGCGGACGGTAAATGCCTATGTTTTCCCATCCTAATATGGCGGGCGTGAAGACCGCTGCTGGCGTGCGGAAAAAGGCATTTTTCCGCACCGCCGCCACCGCGGTCTTGCCTCCGCCCGCCATCGTAATGGGCCCCCATGTTATTTAGAGAAAATTACGTCACCAGTCACTGCTGCGTAATGTTATAAGTTTGTTTTCCTCATACTGTATGATTCTTACCACTGTAATTACTGCATGTGGATTGTAATTAATACTACTGCACACAAATGGTGCTTGGGTGAGTAAACCCTGGTACACTACGCATACCGCAATGTAATCCTTGTTAAGGGCCCCTTGGGCAGAATACAAGAAATATAGAATGTGCTAATTCTTGTGATTAACAATGCAGTATTATAATAAAAATAAGTTTTAAAAAAATACTAGAGGACTCACAATACACTTGGGGTAAACGAGAGTACAAATACTGAGTCCCGCCATTGGGGAATGCTATCAAACAATGGCTTTCTGGATGGAGAGGAAGGCTGAAAAAGGCATTCTTCAGATCTATAGCACAGAAATATTTAGCACCCTGAGGAATATTTGTCAGAATAATGGAGGTGTGAGGAACAATTGAAAATTCTGGTAGCACTACATTATTTAGGGGGTCCAGGCCTTGAACCATATGCCAAGTATTACCCTTAGACTTCTTAACCGGGTATATCGGGGTGTTACAAGGAAATTCTCCAGGGTAAAGCACTCCTTGCTCTAGCAGTGAATGTATTGTAGAGGTGATGCCCTCATCTGCTTCTTTAGAAAGAAGATACTGCCTCACTCTAGGTAAGATAGCACCTTCCTTTAACGTAATTCTGAATGGTATAGCAGTACGAATAAGGCCTACATCATGGGGACCCTCAGTCCACAACGTGTCTGGCACTTGATAAAGATCTGCTTCCCTAATAGAACTAAAAGCTCTACCTGGTGTGGGTGTCCTTACTTCTAAGACTGTCCTCAACGGTATGTCATCCTGAAAGACTACAACTGTCTTCTTAGAATCGTCATCAAACAGTTGATCATCCAATATTTCCCTAATCATTTTACCTGGCTCAATGAATATAACACATGCCCATAAAACATGATTTTGGTCACTGGCTATCACAGCGGTGTTACCTCTAAGGCCTCTATTTGCAATATTAACTCAGTGTCAGGCATCCAAGAATCATGCCCTTGTCGACGGAAAAGGAATCCTTTGGTTAACTGGCCCTCCCTTCCTAGTAACTCTGGTGTCTCTGCTATGGGGGTATACGCTGCTGTGGTAAATGCTTCCATATCAGCAGGTCATGCTCCAATTTGATCTCCAGTAGAGGAATCTATTGTCACTGCCACAATCCTAGAAGGTGAAACTCCAGGGGTAAAACTAATCATGGTACCATCAGACTCAAAATGAATGGTCATATTTAACTTGGCCATAGGATCTCTCCCTAACAGATTAGCTGGGGCTGCTGGAGAAAACAGAAAACAGCCATCAATGTATCTCCCTATTTCCATCTCCAGTGGTTTAGTAATGGAACCCTCGTTACATCCCCAGAGAATCCTTGTGTGTCCATTGATCTATTTGAGATTGGAAAGGATCCCTCTCTAATACAGGATCGAAGTGCTCCTGTATCTATGAGGAATGCATACATCTTGTTATTGATAGCTACCGTCGCAGTGGGTTCCTCATCTGGCCTGTGCGTCACCGACAATACCGGACACATGGAAATACTCTGTGGGCAACTTCATTGCCTGTATCCTCCCACATAATTCATCTGGAAAGGATTTCCTCCTCTCGCAATTACACCTCCCTGTCCACTTTGAGGTGGAGTCACCCTTGGGGCTGCTAGCTAACTTTGCTGTGGCAGCACTTGTGCTTAAGGTATTACTGATTGCTGCATGTTTTGTGATGGTGTCTGAGGCACATACTCTATTTGCCCGTTTGACTGTGACTGCACTACTGTGTTTTCTGGCTGGTTGTAAACTCCTGTCCTTCTATTTTGTTCATCCCATCTCTTAGTTCTACAATCTCTAATAAATTGTCCATATCTGTGATAATAATGAGATACTTGGTCCATCCTTTGGGAACCTATTGTATAAACCCGGGCGGGTAACTACGCAACGCCAGCGGAGTTTATGTACTTTTGCCTACTCCGTGTTCCGTTGCGAACGCGGACTTCAGGTAAAACTACAACTCCGTGGCAGAGCATAGTTAGCCGGCCCCTCCACCCTCCCAAAATAATTAAAAGTAATTAAAAGGCACTTACCTGCCCCGTGGCTGCCTCCTCCTCGACATGGCCGCTCTCATGCCCCCTCCTCGCCGTCCTGCTTCACTGATAAGCCCTATGTTGTACGTCTTGCGAGTGCGCATGCGCTCGACGTACGACGTAGGGGTTAATAGTGAAGAAGGACGGCGAGCAGGGGGCAGGAGAGCAGCGATGTCAAGGAGGAGGCAGCCACGGGGCAGGTAAGTGACTTTTAATTACTTTTAATTATTTTGGGAGAGGGGAGGGCGCGGAGCGAAGTTCCACGGAGTTGCTTTCCAACTCCGTGGAACTTCGCATAGAGGCACTCCTCCTGCTCCGCCCAAGGTTACTATTGTACCTCTTCCTATTCCTCCTTGCCCTCCTCTACTACTTCCTTGTGCCCTTACACTATCCTGCTGTTGTGGGTACTGTTGTTGGGTGGTCCCTGAGACCGATCCCACAGCCATTGCAGTCATCTGAGTGGTGGCTGCTACTACAGCTCCTGCACTAACTTTGCTGATGCTTTCTCTGTCACTTCCTGCTTGTTTCTCTCTTTCTCATGCTTTTTCTTCCAAAAATGAATTATATGGGCCTGTATCTCTGTCCAGCCTTGGCTTACAATGCAACTATGTTATCAAGATTATCCTGTACATAAGAGGATAACCCTTTCTTTACTACGTTGTAAAATAAAACAGCATTTCCTCCTGTTACTTCCCAACCCGGACCTACTTCTTGGGTCACTTTTTCTTCCATCCTATTGAGAAACTGAGTTAGGTCCTCATTTGGCTGCATTGATTGAGCCATGAGGGACCCAATGTCTGCCCTGTCAGGATAAATTTTCCTCAGCGGATTCCAAACTACAGTCCTAACTAAGTTAAATGGAGAGCCATCATATTTAGTCTCAGTGAGAGTAAAATTTCTCACTCCAGCTTTCTGGAAACCAGTGCCTGTTTCATCTCCTATAAGAGAGCTAAGCAAACTTTTTATATCTCCTACTTCCAAGGTGATACCTGCAGTCTGCTTTTCAAAAGCTCTAATCCATTTCCCTGCTCCCTCTGTAAGCAGTAGTAACAGTTTCTTAAGATTCTCCTTGTACATCTGTTGGCAAGGAACATAATTGGGTGCCCCAGGTCCCTTGCTTATCAGGGACATCTGACACACGGGACTGGCAGAATGTTGGGGATTATGCTGCCTGGCATATTTTTACCAAATACACAAACATTTCCGCATGTAGGGATAATCCAAATCTAGACCTCCGTCACCATAAAGAATGCAACCCTCAGCACTTGCCATGTCATGTGGATAAAAAGACCCTTCTTGTGGCCATGGACTCATCTGTGGAGCTAACCGTTCAGTCCATTCTGCCACACTGTGCCAACTATTCTTTCCTTCAGCACCTATGTCACTAGGGGTGAGATTCGCGCTGTGCAAAACTGATTGAACACTCATCTGCTGCATTGGCCTATGATGTAGTGTCAATACTCCGATAGCCTCACAAAATCCCATCCTGGGGTCTGGCTGGCCTTGTGTTCCCTGAAACTGCAACCGCTCAACCTCTGTTGCTCGGGGTTTCCTAGCTTAGGACACCATGGGCCATATTATCAAGAACGGCGATAACATTATCGCCGCTTTAGCGGCAGTAAACTGCCGCTAAAGCGGCGATAAGGGGCTTGATAATATGCCCTATAGAATTCCAATAGAAGCCCAGGTTTGATGTCCTTCACACCAGAACCTGGGCTTCTATTGGAATTCTCCAGGGCATATTATCAAGACCCTTATCGCCGCTTTAGCAGCTGTTTCCTGCCGCTAAAGCGGCGATAATGTTATCGCCGTTCTTAATAATATGGCCCCATGTCTTGCTCTCCCTCGCAAGTGTTAGTGCGATTAGGCAATCCCCTTGCACCCTTTGTGTGATCTAAATCGATAAGGGCCCTTTCTTGAATGCTAATATCATAAATGGAGTGTCTAGCCTTTGGGGATCTAAGTATTTCCCCCATATTATCTACACATCTATGTATGGACTCTATTCTGTTTGATATCCTCCCAAAACTTCTCAGAACTTGTCCTGAAAGGTTATCACAATATACTTCTCTCCTCACTTCTCTCACATCTCTCCTACCCTTACTTCCCGGCAACCAATTCTGGACACTGTCTGGTGAAACTATGACGTTCCCTCTCTCCTTCTGCCAAGGTGGTAGATTATCTTCAGTCTTATCTCTTTTTGGGATACTGGCCATTGTGCCATACTAGCAGCCCTATCCACATAGTCACCTCATCTAGCATCATCTGTATCTTTTCGCTGTGGTGTAGACATTCATTCCCTAACTACCCTTCCTGTTGTGTCTCTTTTCTGTAACAACTTTGATGTGGTTGATGAAACATGTGACTGGTCATTGCTGTTTCCTGGACTCTGCTCTTCACCTCTATCCTCCTCGGGAGAGGCTGGATCTAAATGCAGTATCAACTGCGCTTCTAATTGGTCTGAAAACTGAGTGTCACCCACCCTTACTTGCTGAATGGTAGTGCTCGTATAGCTTGGCTTTGACATTTGTGGGGCGACATTAGGGAGTTTTTGGGGGGATTGTGAAGGGGTCTCAACTTCAGGGTTCTCATATCCCATTGCAGCTTCTTGTAGCTCTGTCAGTAGATATATTCCAGATACCTTGAAAGAAGTACTCATAGGGACATATAGAGTTGGGCGAGCGGACAGGGTACTAGGGGTAACAACTTTTGAGGAGTCCTTAGAGTTCTCACAAAATACTCGCCATATGGCTAAGGTGGCTTCTCGCTTCTGTAATTTGGCTCCTACATATTTACTTTTAAGATACGTAGCAATATGTTCTAATATTTTATCATCAAATGTCTCTTCCTTTGGCCAGGAATGCACATATTTCTGAGTGGCTTTAAACCACTACTGACAATATTTTTGTAATTTTCACTGATTGTTTGGAAAGGTCTTTTGCATATGCGCTAGGGGAGTCTCCATAATTTCTCGTGTTTCTAACAATTCTTACAATTTAACTTTTTAAGTCTGACCAATAGTAATTTTTCTATTAAAAACTAAACACTAGTCCTCATAAACAAGAAAATCTGTCAATGCGTTAAAACAATCATATATTAAACATTATGCATCATAATAACATTATGCAACAACATCATTCTGTGACCATATTTCCATTCACAGGCATGCATTCACCATCAACATTTTAAAAACACTTCTACCACTTCTAAATGTGAATCACCATTGTTCTACTCTACACGGTAAATGCAGTCAGCAACCATTGGCCACTTCCCTCCATGCTTAGAGAAGATAACCTTCAAACCATGTGTCTCATAGACCATGGAATGACTTCTGGACATCAGGTCCAGGAGGCAATGTGAGTGTTCAGATCAAAGCTGGAGGTAAAGTTTTGCGACATCAGCCTTTCAACTGTCCCTCTATGTCAAATATTGGAACATATATTGGCAACCCAACTTTAAACATCCAGATTGACCATTTTCAACTTTAAATTGGGATAAACATGTTAACTGACTATGTAGCACCTTCAACTTAATATTGTGCAACACATGTACACAATCTTACATGTGATACCCTTATCTCTCTTATATCTTTATATCTATATCTGAATTTACCATTGCCAAAACAGACATGCCATACAATAAATACAAAATCATGGAACAAAGTCCTCATTGTCCTCACCTTAAAGACGGCAATCCCAGGATCCTACCCGTTCCCCGTGAATAGGCAGAACTTTAGAGAACACGGTGTCTGCTCACCTCATCAAAGATGCACAATGATCTATGCAGCAGGGGCAGGCGGTGCTCCGGTGGCAGCAGTTGGTTAAGGGCAAAAGGGACCCCAAGTGTGGCTCGCTAACTGTTGCAGGGTAACTTAAAAATGAAGAAAATGACAGACTCCTCTTGGCAGTGTAAAAACAGCTCTTTACTGTTGCAGCTTTGAGAGCGATAGTCTTCAAACAAGTAAACAGCCTGTCTCAATTTGCTGCTTCACAGGCAGCTATTTTTATACATAGTTAGACAATGCTGATTACAAAAGTTCACACAATGAATTAATAGGCAGTTACACATTGGTACATATTAGTTATGGAAAAGCATGAAGTCACCTGTGACCCTAGACTTTAACCTAATTCTCTACACATCCTTTATTGCAGTTCTAACAATGCTTATTCTTCTACTTTTGAATGCATGTGTATTTGGGTTGAATACATGTGTATTTGTTTGTGTGCTTTATCAATTTGCTACTAAGACCTCTTATCAAATTCCATGTGTTCTTGGCTAATTCAATCTCCTGCTCCCATTGTCTAATCATGTTTCAATCTATTGAAAACGCAGAATACATGCTGGTGTACCTGTGTGCCAAGGCCATAAATTCCTTCAAGCTTGTCAAACACGGGTTTTCCTTCAACTATGACCTTGCAGGTCATGCGCTCTGTTCTCAAGTAAACTCTTCACCTATCTTTCATCAGCACAAGTTTTTGTCCTGCACTGCTCTTTCACCACGTATAGCTGTGTGACACTCTCTACTGTTGTCTGCTGTTGCACCGTGTTTTCATATTTTTTTCTTCCATAACTTATTGCTTTATTACTTCTATTGTTGATATCATTACTACTCCAAGGTGACCAACTCTGCTTTATAGAGCAAGATGTTTTCTCCTGCATTGATGCAAAATGGAAATATGCATCCTTCACTATATGACGCTTTCTTCCGGTAAAGTGAATTTGCCAATCTTATTTTCACTTCAGAATTCTACCTTGCCATTTTAGTTGGAAAAGCTTCCCAGTGACCTGATGTAGGGAAGTGCCCCTTATTAGGTCAAGCCTAGGCAGCGCGCATGTGCTGTCTCTCAACATGCTGTATCTCCTTTGTGGTCTTTTGACACGCACATCGATGTCCATTCGTTATTTTGTGTGTTGTTCTGAAATGCAGGCTTCCATTGGTGCATTGGTTGTATTTGCCACGCCTTTGTGAGTTTGGTTCTCTCCTATGAGACTGGCCCTCTTACATGTACTCCTCCCCTCCTGTCTATTTGTGCTAGTTGTGGCGCTCAATTTGTTTCTTCTTCTTGTTTTATTTTGTTTGCATGGTGGCATGAGAAGGCTCTCCTCATGCACAGCTGCATCCCCTGCCTTTCCATTTCGAGTGCGAGTGAAAACGGGCCTGTAAATCTTGTCACGCGCCTGCTCAGCGATCGTGTTATGTAATGTACAGTAATGTTTTCACTTTAATGTTTCCTGTATATCTTCGATGTAGCAGCAGTCATTTTCACACAGCAAACAGGAAGCTGCCATTCAGAGGTCAGGCGCCTTTGTCCTTACCCTGTGCGGCATTTTAATGTTAATCGCACACAGGTGGAAATCTAGGTGCTATTGCTTTCTCTAGATTATGTCAGCCACGGCCCTGCGCCCCGCGCGGTTATGTACCTTTATGGCTCTAGGGGAGGCGGCAGGTGCTTCATGGAGTTATTAGCAGAACATTCAAGCCTCTTCCTAGAAGGAAAGCACTCCAGCAGGTTAAACCCTTGTTCGCAGTTGCTATTAACCTTTCGAGAGAATCTGGGGGCATATTAGCAAGGGCCTTATCGGCGCTTTAGCGGCACTTTTTGCCGCTAAAGCGGCGATATTTCTATCGCCCTATTAGCAAGCTGTCGCTAACAGCTGTTAGCGACAGCTTTATGGCGAAAGCGACCGTTTTGGTGCCGCTTTGCATGTCAGCGATATATATCGCTAATGACATGCAAAGTAGGCGTTCCCAACTAAAAGCGACTGAAAACAGTCGCAAACACAACTTCCCCCTATTAGCAATGCCCGCGAAGCGATGAAAAAACTCGCGCTAACCGCGAATATCGCTAGAATCTAACACCTGCTAAAAACCTGACTTAACCATTCTAGTCAATGGGAGGTGGATTGTAAGGTTAAGTCCTCACCTGCCTATTAGCAAGCTTTTCATTAGCGCATTGAATTTATCGCTCGATTTCTCGCGCTATTGCTGGGTTTCGCCGCTATCGCTGGATTTTTTATTGCCTTGGAGATAAGCGTTGATAATAGCGCGTTATCTCCGCGATGAAATACAGCGATAGCCGGCGATAAAAAAAGAAGCGATAAGCGCGCTTTGCGATAATTATCGCAATTCCTTGGTAATATGGTCCCTATTCTAGCATGACGGCCTGTCATGGCCGCAGCTGGAGCCCAAGAGCAGCAGCAGATGGCACAGATATCCGAACCTACAGAGACTTTGGCAACATTCCACGTAGGTCAGAAGCTTATAAATGTTTTAAGTAGCGTACGCACGTACTAGCAAACACGCAGCTTTTGTTAGATTAGCACGTGCTGCTTTTGTTTAAACACTGTGTCACTTTCATTGACTTGTTTTGCCTCTGATACTGGCACCCCTCCCACCCACTGTTTCTCCGTGTGCTGTCCCCTTCACCCCACCCTTTACCCCGTCCTTGTTCTTCTGTCTGTCTCATTGGTGAATATTCTGTGTGTCGTGACCGGGCCCGAGAACCCGTGGCTGGTCCGAGCATACATTTCTGCTGCTGTGCATCCATTCACGTCTGGGGCAGTGCAGGAAGCTTTCCAGAGTGGAATTATCCCTTCTAATCCAGATCTCCAAATATACTGGGACTTTGACAACATTACACGTAGGTCAGAAGCTTATAAACATTTTTAGTAGCTTACCCGCGCAGTAGCAAACAATTGTAATTTCAAATATTTTCGTGCATATTGTGCTGCGAGGAGCAATAAGGCACACTTTAACTTTCACCAGGTGCTGATTTGAGTCTGGGACAAGTGCCTGGCGAGTGATCCATTCAAGTAGTTTCTAAAATGGGGTTTAAATAATAAATAAAACGTATGATTGCATAAGAAAATGAAGTTCAATGTCACCAAGGAACGCTAGTGGAACACAAAACTTTCAAGTCTAATATGTTCTAAATAGAAATTTCTCCACCTACGTCACTCCCTTCAGATTAGGCCTGGGGGTAAAACTCCGGTCCGCTCGTGGAGTTTGCGGAATTCGGCAACTCCGTTTTCGATAAACTCCGCACTCTGCAACAGAGCGGAGCTTTTTTTCGTTGACGTGCTCAAAATGTCCTTTCGCGCATGCGGGAACGACTTGCCAGGCGCTCACAAGTGTCCATGAGATTTTCTAGCCAATCGCAAGCGCCACAAGATTTGCGAGCCTCCCGCAAGCTGCTGTGAGATTTTGCAGGCGCTAACATGGCTTTAGGACACACCAGTGACTTTCGGCACTTGTTTTGTGGTGTTCGCGATCGCGAGCCAGCGCGATCGACCACCCGTGCAACCTGGGGATGTTTCTCTCCTCGAGAAGCATCTAAATCTTCCCACATGACAATTTGTAAAAAGTGGCCAAGGGTATGCCCAGATGTGGGTCCCTTTCTCGCTGTGCCACTGGATTCAAGCTAGACTGGCTGATGAGGGGTGAAACCCTGAAACCAGTCCGAGGATGCTTGTTTCCGGTCCAGGGAGAACCTGGCCTGGCAGTTGGGGCTGGACTGTTCCCATGGGGAGCAAGGTCAAGACTGATTTGCATATGGCTTGGTCCGAACCGGGTTGACATAGTGAGCAAAAGAACGATGGATAAAACCCAGATCTGTGACTGGGGGTGAGTGGTTAGTTTTAGCACTCTGTCCATCATCTTGTTGTGTTCGCTCAGTCTGAGAGTGAGACATGCCAGGAGAGGCTAGGAAAAAGGAAGGTTGGTGAAAGCCTTAGACTTATGTATGTAGAAGAGGAGGATGACGACGAATCAGTCATCATGGATGTTAGCCCAGCCCCAGTGGAGATCGACGTTACCCGATCTCATCCTGCTCTGAGGTATGTGGCACAGGTACCACCACCACCAGCTGCCATATTTGCAAGGCCCAGGCAGTGACCTACATCCACAACCACCTCAGTAGAAGAAGGCACTCCAGACAGGCAAATGTCAAAACGCCCACCTACCGCCAGTTCATCCGACTTTGGCAGTGGCACCAGCATCAGAAAGTGACCCTCCCCAGTTTGGGACTTCTTCACGGTTAGCAAAAAAGAGCCAAACATTGCTATATGCTCTATTTGCGGAGCAAGTGTTAGTCGGGGTGAGCTTGGTACAAACTATGGTACTGGAGGCCAAACAACCCATTTGAGAAAACACCACAGAATCCGGTGGGAGGAGCACTTTAGGGGCTAAAAAATTGCAAATGGTGTTGGTGCAGGTGGTGAAAGGCTGAGCAAGAATCCGATCATGGTGGAAGGTGAAGAAGAGGAAGACATTTTCGTTACACAAATCAGCCCTGTCCCCAGCAGTGCAATAGTGTCACCCACATCAGCAACATCGCAATGGCACAAGGCTCAGGTCGAGACACCAAGGCAAGAGCATACCGTGACTGCCCTGCTGAGACGTACATTGAGCCTACCACCGTCTGCTCTCAAGAAGTCACCTTCATCTGTTGCACCCAAAAAGAAAAAAATCCAGGCTACTATTCCTGGCAAGATTAGGCCAGAGGGGCAGTACAAATGCAACCACCCAACAGCATGTTTGTACAAGTGAAGCTGGCTAAAATGTTAGCGCTGGATCTCCTCCCTTTTTCTTTTGTGGAAGGGGTGGGTTTTCTAGAATTTGTGGCAGCCATCTGCCCAAAATGGAAGGTTCCCAGCCAGTCATATTTTGCCAGAGTTGCTGTTCCAGTACTATATCACGATGTACTGGAATTGCTTGGACAAACTTTGCAGCAAAGTACTGTTCACACTATCCAACTGACTACTGACATGTGGACTAGTTGCCAAGCCACTGATTATATGTGCATCACTGCACACTGAATCTCTTTTGTGGGGGTTAGAGAAATTATATCTGCATGTGTTGACAATGCTGACATTTTTAATGGTGTTCGGAAGCATGCAACAGAAGCCATATTCGCCATGGAGAAATCCCATACTGCTGCAAACATCTTGGAAAACTTTAACAACAAGGTCTTTGAATGGCTGCGACCAAGAGGGCTTAACATTGTATTTGTTGCCACGGACAATGCCAGTAATATAGTTAAGGCCATGGCAGATGGTGGCTATTTCAGGGTCCTGTGTTTGGCGCACTGTACCAACATCATTGTAAAGGACTTTCTCAAAAATGAAGACAGAGCCAGCAATTTACTGTCCACCTGCAGAAGAATATGCACTCATTTCAGCCATTCTTTTAAAGCCCGGAAGCAGCTGAGGGTTATTCAGTGTGATAAAAGAATTCCAGTTAAAGCTCATACAGGAGGTGCCAACACGTTGGAACTCAACTTATTACATGTTGCAGCATCTGTTTGAAAAGTACAGACCATTCAATGAATATGTCGTGCAAAGAGGGGATGAAACTGTGAAAGGCATGATCATTGAGATGGACCAATGGGGCCTAGTCAAATGCCATACAGAGATGCTGCTTCCTTTTGAAGTTTTCACACGGGAAGTCAGCAAGGAGGACAGAACCATAGACAAAGCTATCCCGTTGTTGCATATGCTACAGGAACAGCTAAAGGAGGTTATGTTATGTTATTTTATGTTATTTTGATTTGTAACGCGCACAGATACTCAGGAGTGTCCCGGCGCGAGGCAATGAGGGGCAAAGTCTGGTATTAAACAAAGAGTTGTGTTTTCAGGTTCTTCTTGAAAATCAACGGGTCCTGAATGTTCCGAAGAGCGAAAGGAAGAGCGTTCCATGCAACAGCAGCTTTCCAGGCAAGAGAGCTGCCTCCAAGCCTCTGACATTTAAAGCGAGGGACCTGGGCGACGCACTGGAACATGGAACGCAAGTGTCGCGCAGGAGCATAAAAAGAAAAGCGTTTTTGCAGGTAGATAGGGCCATGACCATGAAGAGCGCGATGGGCCATAACTAAAGATTTAAATTTGACCCGTTCGGCTACGGGAAGCCAGTGCAGAGAGCGTAAGTGAGATCTCATGCTAATTCTAGAGGGAATCTCAAGAAGAAGTCTGGCTGCCGCATTTTGGACCACCTGGAGCTTTTTTAGCAGATAGCCCGGGATGCCAATGTAGAGGGCGTTGGCGTAGTCCAGCCGAGACAGAACAAGGGCGCAGCTGACAGTTTCTTTCGCCGCCCTAGGCAGGAGAGGGAGAAACTTCTATAAGGTTTTCAAAAGACCAAAGCAGGTCCCAGCAAGTTTCCTGATCTGCGTAGAAAAGGAAAGGTTCTCCTCAAACCACACCCCCAGGTTCTTGGCGGGCTTCCCTGTTGAAATGGGAAGAGGGAACTCAGGCAGCCAAAGAGTTTCCCTAAAATTGGAAGGAAATTTTCCAAAAAGGAGAATCTCCGACTTCTCTTCATTGCACTTGAGTTGCGCAGCGGCTCACCAATTAAAAATAGAAGACAAGCAGTGTTGAGCAGAGGAGACAGAGTCCACATTCTTATCCCAAGTAAAGAGAAGCTGGGTGTCATCAGCGTAAGCCATAACCTTAGCCCCAAGGTCCTCTGTCAGATACACCAGAGGTGTAACATAAATGTTAAAAAGAAGGGGGCTAAGGGAGGACCCCTGGGGAAGTCCAGTGGTCACTAACTGGGGAGAAGAAGAGGACGGTGGAAGCCAGATCTGCTGAGTCCGTCCTTCCAAGAAGGACCTGAGCCAGCCCCAAACAGTGCCCAACACACCGATCTCGGTTAGACGCGAGAGGAGGAGAGAGTGCGGGACCGTGTTGAACGCTGCCGACAGGTCGAGCAAAATTAATGCTGCCCTCCCGCCGGCGTCCAGACACTCCCTAATTGCCTCAGAGACCTCCACCAGGGCAGACTCGGTACTGTGGGAGGCCCTAATCCCTGACTGGGCCAGGTGCAGCAAGCCCTCCCTCTCAACAAACTCAGGGGCATATTAGCAAGGCGATTATCGCCACTTTAGCGGGACTTTTTCCCGCTAAAGCGGCGATAATTTTATCGCCTTATCAACAAGCTGTCGCTAACTGCTGTTAGCGACAGCTTGTAGGCGATAGCGACCGGGTTGGGTGCTGCTTTGCATGCCAGCGATATTTATCGCTAATGGCATGCAAAGTAGGCGTTCCCCACCTAACAGCGACTGGAAACAGTCGCTGAGGTTGCTAACGCCTATCAGCGAGGCAGGGGCGGTGATTAGTGAACCAGCGCTAAACACGTTTAGCGCTGGTTTGCTAACACCTGGTCCCACCCTGACTTAGCCATGTAATCCAATGAGAGGTGGATTACATGGCTAAGTCCCCTCGCACTATCAGCAAGCAGAACTGGGGAACAGTGTGAATATCGCCTGTTTTCAGGCGATATTCACACTGTTCTTCAAGGTTTCTATCGCTTTGGAGATTAGCATTGCTGATTGCACGCTAACTCCGCGATAGAAACCGGCGATGCCTGGCGATAATTATCCAAGCGCTAATTGCGCTTTGCGATAATTATCGCCAGGCATTGCTAATATGCCCCTCAGTGAGTTGTTTGTTCACCACCTTCTCGCACACCTTGGCCAAGCCAGGCAGGAGGGAGATGGCGCGGTAATTCACTGGGCTAAGTGGGTTGAGCGACGACTTTTTTAAAAGAGGCAAAATCTTGGCCTGCTTCCAGACCTCTGGAACGCAGGCTACCTGAAGAGACAGATTGATGATGCCATTCACTTCAATATTAATAGTCTCAGCAACTGCTGCCAACAATCTAGCCGGACAAGGGTCCGATGGCGAACCCGACTTCAGGCCCATAAGAATTTTAAGGGAATCAGGGAGGTCCACAGGCCTAAAAGCATGCAAGGAATGGTTGGGGTCAGCAGGTGGTGACACCAAAGCTGCCCCAATACCATTGTCACAAGAGGAAAAAGCCGCCTGAATGGAAAGGATTTTATCCCTGAAGAAATTAGAGAGATTCTCGCACCAGGCGTCTGTGGAAGGAGACGCCCTGGATTGAGCAGCAGGGGACGTAAAACTCTGGACAATTGCAAAAATTTCTTTGCCATTGTTTTTGGCGGAGTCGATGCGAATTGAGTAGAGGTGCCTTTTGGCCTGAGTTATAGCCCCATAATAGATTTTTTGTTTGAGTCTGAGCTTCTGCTTAGCAGCAGGGCAATATTCACTGCGACGCCACACACGCTCAAGAATCTTGCATTCATGTTTAAGGGCCTTTCAGATCAGGAGTAAACCAGGGTTTAGATGGAGATTCCCTAGACATCCTTGGACAAGGGGGCGAGGCAAGCGAATCTACTGCATTGGAAACCCAGCTAGTGAATCCTGCAAGACGGCCCTCGAGATCCCCCGAGAGGGTGGGCCTGGAAGCATCCAAGGCCTGACTGAGCGCAAGAGGATTAATTTTGCCAAAGGCTAGTTTGCCATAAGATCGCGCTGATGGCTCAACATTGGTAACTTCCCACGAAAAATACGTTAGAAAGTGGTCAGACCATGAGACTGGGCGCGGATCCTCCATCGAGATGGGAAAGTTAGTGCAGATCGGGTCCAGTATATGGCCCGCCTGGTGAGTGTGAAGGCTGAGCCACTGGGAGAGTTGAGCCAGGTGCAAAGTATCCAGACAGTCAAGCGAGTCCTTGTTGTCTGCCTGATCAAAGTGAATATTAAGATCTCCTAACACAATGTAATGGGAGAATTGCAGAGCCCGGGGAATTACAGCATCACCCCAAGCTTGAAGAAAGGGGCCCGCAGGACCAGGGGGCCTGTAGATCAGGGAGTCTCCCAAAGTGAAGTGAGCCAAAAAGCGAATGCTAAAGTCAAGGGCCTCACAGTCTCCCCAGGAAGTAACATCGCCCCTACGAAGGTCCCACTTATTCTTATAAATAATAGCCACTCCGCCCCCCCTCCCTTCTGGGCGATCGGCTCTGGAGACCTTATAGCCCTCGGGCGTAGCCAGGGTGACAATGGGATCAGATGTAGAATCAAGCCAAGTCTCCGTAATAAACAGAAGGTCTACAGGTCTGTCTACAAGGAGCTCAAAGACATCTACATGATGTTTCCTGAGTGAGCGAACGTTAAGCAAAGCAGCAGAGATGGGTGGGGCCCTCATAGATCTGCACAAAGAAGTGCTGGATTGGGCAGAAAAGACTGAACCTAAACCCAGCTTAAAACCGCAGGTCGGGCAGATGGTATTAATACATCCCGCCACATCCCAGTTGCCTTGATGGGGACAGGTCCGGGGACAGAGAGCCCACAGAAAATCCCTGGCATAGCACAATTTGCCCTCCAACCCTGGAGTTCAATGGGCAGCATGGCTGGCGCTGGCCGCTTTTGGGACGCTGACAGGCGCAGACGGGCTTGCCAGCGGCGCATCCGCGCAGCGCGCATCTAAATAGGCCCCGGCGGCCACGAGACTAGAGAGCGCACTGCCTCAAGATGGCGACTCTCAGTGGCAAACCGGCGGGACCCGGAAGGAGGTCACGCAAGCAGCAGTCAAATTCAAACAGTGACAGTAAACACGTTGAAACAGGAATAAGTGCAAAGATAATTTTGTTTTTCCTTTTTTTTTTAAAAAGATTAAAAGTTTAAAAACAGGTTAAGAGGAGATGTGCAAGCAGCAAGTCTGTGCAAACTAGCGAAATAGGCAGAATCGGAAACAGCAGACAGAGAACCCCACAAGGCGCCCGCGTCCGCGCAGCATGCATCTAAATAGGCCCCGGCCGCCACAAGACTAGAGAGCGCACTGCCTCAAGATGGTGACTCTCAGTGGCAAACCGGCGAAATGTCTGAAATGTATGCAGGTGTGGAAAAAAAGATGTGCATGAGTTGGTGGAGAGCTTAATATTTTACTTATCTGTTAGTACAAGGATGCAAAGAGACATTGTGTCAGACAAACATTACATCTGTGCCACAATTCTTGATCCATTGTACAAACAATTACTGCCCATTTTCATTCCTTTTTCAGACGGGGGTGTTTTGAACTACGTGGATTGCTGAGCAAGCCAGAGATGTAGAAAAAGAACGGTTTGCAATTCAAGGCCCACTCCTCCAGAGCACAAGTTCTGCGGTGCAGCCTTCAACTTTAGAGCCTGAGGGCAGTGCTGTTGGCTGACAGCAGCCAAAACCAGCAACATGAACACCAGCAACAACAGGAACAGAAGCATCAGCTCCAAAATCTGCATATGATTGGTTTCAATAGGCAGGGATTAAGTCCAGTGCAGAGGCGAAGGCAAAAGAGGTCGAGCAAGGTGGAGCACCAATGCCTATTGAGAAGATGGTCCAGGCCTATCTGAATGACCCAACAGAGGTCTATCTTGATCAAAATCCATTGATGTATTTTGCATGGGAAGAGGATCCAATGGCCAGTGCTCAGCAGGCTGGCAACAAACTATCTGGCTTGCCCGGTCGCCAGTGTGTCCGCTGAGTGTGTGTTCAGTGCAGCTGGTGCAGTTGTCACAGGGAGATGGATCAGTCTCTTGCCCCAAAACATGGAGAGATTAACCATGATTAAAATTAATCAGCACTTTATACCACCGAATTACACCATGCCTGAAGTACGACAGGAGGAGGATGAGGGTGATTGGTCAGACTCAGGTCATGGTAGTAGTGTGCTAGCTGACCTACTTCTGGGTGGACCACCTGAATTTGAGGACGAACTCTACTTTCCTGACTACTAGGCCTGGGTCACCAACCATAGAACTTTCTATTTCTATTTCTATTGCCGTACTGCTTTAACGACAAAAAAAAAACAGAAAATATAAAGCATGGGGAACATTATTTTATTTTGTTTGTTTGTGTCTGACTGACTAATGCAGCCCACCATTTTAGACACATTTTACTGCCGGATTGGAGATGGACCAGTGTGCAGTGAAGAAGCCCCCCCCCCATTCCCCTCAAGGACATTGGAGAGACAAATTTGCACCTGTCTCGATCCCGTGCCTATCTATTCTTTCTTTATTCCCCTCGCTGGACTTCCCCACATTATTTGATTTACTGACCAATGTGTGTTTCGTGAAACAATGGATCCGCAATGTACCACCATCACCGCACCAGAAATAGAACAGGTAAATAGCATGTACGCACCAAAGGTTGATATATATTAAGAGTGATTGTTTGTGAGTGCATTGAGATGATTCATGTGGTGGCAGGCAGTGAGACTGGGTGTTTATTGTTTAACTATAACTATTAAGCTTGATTGTGTTTGTGATGGTTGATTTACAATGTTGGTGGCCTAACGACGGGTGATCATTTTTTTCCTGAAGGAGATTTTATTTGACACTTAGCAAGATTTGTTTGCCGCGCCCACACTGCTTTGTTTTCTGCTTCACACTCCTCAAAGACCCAACCAAAATCAGTCCCTTTAGCTAACAAACACAAATCTAGCCTACACAAAAAATTACTCAATATTTCTCTTGTTGTTGATCAACAGCATTGCACTACAGGTCGATCTATTGCATTTGAGTTGGGACTCAGTCGGTACGGAGTTGGACACGTTAGTTACTCGAAGTCAGGAGGATGATGGAAGGATTCAGGGCGTGACTACTTCAACAACTGCCACCAGAAGAAGGAAGTTATCAACTTATGACTCTAAGAGGTCTACTCAACTCTGTGGAGTGGTAGTGAGAGAGATGCGTTGATTTTACTTGATTTGGGAAATGCAATGTTGCTGAGTGCGTGTGCTGGCTGGCTCAAATTTGAAACTATGTGGTGGTTGGGTGGGGGGCCTGTTGTTGTAGGTAACTGCTCTCACCGAATTGATCGCACATCAGTCATAAAATGAATGATTGCAAAAAGGACTATTCTTCTCTCTTGCACTGCCTCTGAGTCTTCTTGGTGCACTCCTTATGAAGTTTAACTTCTGTCCTTCTCCTTGATTCGACAATATAATGTTTGTTTTACAATCCGTAGGCCTTGTCTTCTCCTGCACAAAGGCAAAAGCACCATAACACTCACGCTTATCTTACCGGACTGCATCAGCCAGGCAGGCACCCAAGATTGACGAACAATCCAAGAACAATGCAGATGCACCTCCCAATTTGGCAATACAGTATCATTTTTCTTGAAATAATCAGTTTTAGAACTGTGTGTGTTGTTCTCACTCCCACATAATTTGTATTTTCTATATTTCAAACCTAGGAGACAGAACATTTAGATGTATAATAACATAACTTTGGTCTCTCTGGGGCTGACGGACTGTTTGAGTTGCACTGCATTTAAGTTAACTGTGTCATAATCATTCCTTCATTTCCTCCCACTACAGATTGATGATGGTTGACTGCTCATTGCCCAGATAAATATTGTCTTTCTGTAGTGTTTGTCTTTGTCACACCTTTCCCCAAATCCCCTTTCTCATCCATTCATCAAACCCCTAACCCTCTTCCCCCGGGCTGTGTGATTTATTGAGGTATGATTTTATAATTCACACCATTATTAGATCACACACTTGGTGGGGCAGTTGTGGTGAAAGCAACACCAACTCAGTACAGGATCTTCAGTTCTACTTCTATTACCGAAACAATATACCATACTGGCCCCATTTAACTGCCCACGCATAAAAGTGATCGATATTTTAGACATAGAATAACATCATTCATCAGCATCATTCAGGCATTGTGTTGTATAAATGCTTAACCTGTCCCTTTCACAATTTGAGCATTTACTACTTTAGTTTTAATTAAAATACTAGCTCACCATTGCTCTGAATAATTTAGTACTGTATGTTATATTTTCACTATCTGGTTTTCTTTGTTGCGTAATATTCTGGCCTCAATTGTTTGTAAAGGTATCATATAATAATATATATAATTCACTAACTCAGGATTTATTTCAATTTAGTTGCCTGCGATGAATAATCCTTCTGATTAATGCTACAGCTGGATTTCACCTAGGTGGGAGTGGGACCTCACCTCTCCTTCACTGTTAGTGCACTAGCTACTACTACCACCATGGCACCTTGGGAAACCATGCAGCCCTCGCTTCATCTATTCAGGTAAGAGAACTATGGAGCGTTGTTGTTGTAGGCAATATAGGCAAAGGAAAGTGGAAAGTTGGACTCCCCACCTCCTCTTATTGGTCAATATAGTTGCAGACTGCAGAGACTAGGAGAGTAGTAGTAGGACGAGGGTACCACATAACTAATTGTTATACACTATCAGCTGATTTTAAAAACAGACTGCCGCCGATCTAAAAGGCAGCAGTGCAAAGTAAAACACCCGAAAAAAGATTTGAAGCTTAAACAACAATATTTACTACCCTTACAACAATATCATATAAACCCACTCCTTCAACCCTAAACTGGCCCACCCCTCTCCCCAAATAATTCTCCCCGTCCCCAACCAATGTCCAAAATGTCAGAAAAAGTAAAACTAAAGTCCAAACTGTCTAGGTCAAAACTCCCATCCCATCCACAACAAGTCCCTCCCACCAAGACAAAGGTTAAAAAAGGGGCAGCAGAGGGCAATAACAGTGGGCCAGGAGCTTTTTAAGTTGCCCCTCCATCTTAATTTGCCTGGCTTCCATGTGGTCCAGCCTGAGCATAATGCAGCGGAAGTTGCCATTAGAAAGAAGAAGGGGCGCAGCAGAGGACTGCGGCACAGGTGTTGAGAGGCTGGAGGCGCTGGTGGGTGGCTGGAGCCCTGGACAACGGCCTCCTCCTCGTCATCCTCCTGGGCCATCAGCCGTCGGTACGCATCACGTATTGCTTCTAGCTTCTGATGTTGCAGCCAGGTTGCTAGATCCAGCTGAGTTGGATGACAACTGACAGCAGGGATAGCTAGAAAGAAAAAAGAGAAATTATTAACAATGCTCTGTGCAAAACACTTGTTTAAAATTATGTAGTGGGTGGCACTATAGCAGTACATTACTGGTCTCCTAGGGCCATTCGATTTGATGTGATTAGAGTCACAGCCATTACCCACAAATGCCTGACATAAAACTAAAGGCAAATGGCAAATGCACTAACTAAATTAATGGTTAAATTATGCATCAATGTGAGATATGGTTTCTGCCGGTCCTGATGTGCCTTTTGCTATACTACAGTTACCCCTGAGAAAGGGCTAAATGCCTGAAATGAACTGGGTTTATAATATAACATTATTTGATGAACTGTGAATCCAACATGCTGTAGAAAACGCCTGGATGGGAAATGTACATGCATTTGGATATCGAAACCACAATGTCTGGATACAAAATTGAAGAAGAATAAATATAAGTAAATGAACAAAATGGACTAAAATGGATAACGTTTGGTGATTACATTGGTTACATTGATGATTATTTCATCTTGGATCTGACAGTTGTTGCATCCTGGAACAGGTGCATGTGCATGCACGTGCTTTATAATGGAGTCTGCACAAATATCCCCATAGTTATGTGCTTATGAGTCAGCCAAAATATCACCATAGTCATTATGAGTCGGACTGAAAGCCCTGGGGGATGTTACTGTTTGTACTTTGGTGTTTCATGACTCATGGCCTAGGGCGCCGGGGGATAATTACCATGCCAAAAACATTGTCAAGTCTCTGGGGCAATGAGTCCCGTGAACAGCCAGGAAGGCATTGAGACGTATGCTCGATCCCCTAAGCCGCCCACACACAAGGTACAGGAGGAGTCAGAACACAAGGAGAACACGGTCATGACAAGCTCCTCCAACCTGTCCTGCCAAGATGGCCCATCAGGTCACACATAAGCTCCTATTGTGTGTGGCTGTCACCCACCCCAGACAAGTGATCAGAGACAGGCAGCAGGCACAGAATTGCGAAAGCAAAAACATGTCAACTTTCTAAAAGTGGTATTTTCAGAATTGCAATTTACAATCCGACTTCACCATAAGTTGTGATTTTAAATTGTGATTCCAGAGACACCCAACTTGGGGGGTCTCATCTCTTCCCAATTGGAAATTGCACTTATAAAATGTAATAAGGTAATCCCAATGTCATCATATGGGAGAGATAGGCCGTGCAGTAGTGAAAACATTTTGAGAACCTTTTACTTCGAGGACATGTAAAACTTAAAAGTACATGTCCTACCTCTTAAATACATTGCACCCTACCTTGCCCTTGGAGCTATCCAGGACCTAACTTAGGGGTGATTTACATGTATTGAAAAAGAAAGGTTTGGGCCTGGCAAAAGGTTTATTTTTCCAGGTTGAAATGGCAGTTTAAACTGCACACACAGGCTCTGCAGTGGCAGGCCTGAGACATGTTTAAAGGGCTACTTAAATGGGTGGGACAATCAGTGCTGCAGGACCACTAGTAGCATTTAATGTACAGGCCCTGGGCACAGGTAGTGCACATTACTAGGGACCTATAAGTAAATTAAATATGCTACGTGTGGATAAGCCAATGTTGCCAAGTTTTAGGGCGAGAGCACACGCACTTTAGCACTGGTTAGCAGTAGTAGCATTTAATTTACAGGCCCTGGTCACAGGTTGTGCACATTACTAGGGACCTATAAGTAAATTAAATATGCTACGTGTGGATAAGCCAATGTTACCAAGTTTTAGGGAGAGAGCACATGCACTTTAGCACTGGTTAGCAGTGGTGAAGTGCCCAGAGTCCTAAAGCCAACAAAAACCAATTCAGCAAAAAGTGGAAAGCAAAATGTTTGGGTGTGATCCTGCAGAAAGGGCCATCTCTAACACGACCCCCCTCCTGCCTAGATCCAGGCTAGACTAATCAATACCTTGCTGGACTTCCCTGCTTAGGCAATAGAACATAGACAATGGCCCTCTACTGCAGGGGGCACATGTCAATTCAACCATTGGATACACATGTTTATTTAAGGTTTAATATGAGTTATTGACATTAAAATACAATCCCAAAGTGGGGTACATTTCCAAGCACATTTTGTCCCAAATACACTAATAAGTAGAATCATAAGCCATTTGTCTCTAAGCAATTCAGTTTCTGTTCTCAGCACTCTGCCTCCATGAAAGCTGTCCAAACATGAATGGCAAAATATCCTAGTTTGCAAATATTTTCCACATAATTATGGCTCTGCCGTATTTGCCACTTAATACATCATCTGCTGCATAATCTGACGATTTTAACTAAAAACGTTTTGTAGCTGAAATGGATCAAAGGTTGCTAACAAATGTGACTTGTGTTGCTGCGAAGGGGAGGGCCCTTTGCAAAGGTTGACTGGTCACCTTTCTCACTGTTGCATTTGTATGTTACACTGGTACTAATGAGGCAAAAGCTTTGCAGAGACTGTTAGTATCTGTAAAAATATCAAAATAATAAAGTATCAGAAAATGTACCAAATTACGCGGTAGCCTTATGTTTGCTGCATAATTTAGTTAACACTGCGACATAATTTTGTCCTCCACTGCTGCATAATTCCAGAGGCCCCGAAGCAGGCAGCACATGTTAAAAGTGCTTGTGCATGAAGCAGAGAGACCGTGAAGTTTGCGAACTTGGGCCTCATTTATGAGGCCCCTTGCACCGTCAGAACTTCACTTTTTGTGAGGTTCTGTGGCGCAGGAGCCTTCTCCATATTTATGTGGCAGCATTAAGCCACTTTTTTTTGGATTAATGCTGCCTCGTAAATATTGTCCCCTTTAACTCAGTTTAATGTGTTAAAGGGGCGTGCAGTGGGTGTCGCTGGGGGCATTCCCAGCAACATCCATGGCATTTTGACACTGCCCCAGATTTACGAGAAATCGTAAATATGAGGCAGCGCCAAAAACCTATGCCTCCCCATGGGAAGCGTAAGGGAGGCGCAACGAGGAGAAATATCTTTATTTCTCCCCATTTTTCCTTTTTCTATGTGTGCTACATTCTGCAGCGCTCATAGAATAAGGAAAAAGCCTCTTCTTTTGTGCGGGAAAGTTTTCCTTCCTGCACAAAAACAATCATCCCCTCAACGCAGGCACCCTTGCGCCATGGTGCAAAGGTGCCTGTGTAGCGCACGGCAGCCTATTGTGCGCTGGCGCAGGGGAGAAGGACAGGAATGAGCAGTATCTCATAGATAGGGCGCATTCCTGCCCTTTTGTTTTGCTGTAGGGCAGCACAGCAGGAAGGCCTGCTGCGCTGCCCTACGGCAAAAACACATAAATGAGGCCCTTAGTTTGGTGTACGCGCAAGTCCTGCATTCTGATCCCTGGTGAGTTGCACTTCTGCTTCTGCTGAAACAAGGCCAATGGAGGCACCAATGGGGGAGACGGACTGGCCTCAAGGGTCCTGTGGCCTCAGTAACAGAGTCACTGTTGCTCTAGGGTGTGCTTCTTCATAGGTCTGCCCGCAAGACTGGAGGTGAGCTTCAGTATGCATTGTGGTGGATAGGCCTTCAGGGTTAATTCACACTGGCCATTGCTAGGTCCACCTGCTGGTCTAGTGGGGGCTTCTAAGGTCTAGCGGGACCTTTTAAGGTCTAGCAGGGGAATGTGCTCATCAGGAGAGTGGTCTCATGGACTAGTCATGAAGGCTGAACCTGGTTCCCCAGTTCCAAACTCGAAAGCTCTGACCATAGTGCCACATCCTCCCCCCCCCTTAACACCTTTCTGCCCCACTGAGAGAAACTCGCACTGCCTTCAGCTACCACCCAATTGTGCCCAGTTATAAACACCTGGATACGACTCAATTGAAATTATGCACTAGACAAGAGTAATATGCTGCCTGAAAAAATAGTAACAACAGCCTGGAAAAAGCAAACACTCATAGAGAATGCAAGATTAAGTAAAGCAAGTGAATTGTAAGCAGGAACGACATGGTTACCTTAACGCTTTTACACTCATTATTCAGAAACCAATGAGTGTTTTACCTGAAAAGTTAAATACATGAATACAGTGCCCTGAAGGGGACCCATTTCAATGTCCATTGCTTACATCCTTACAAAAGGTAAGCAGTATGGTTTAAAAAGACCACATCCCTGAACACAGACAGAGTCGCGGTACACATTTTATAAACTAAAAAAAGAAAAACAGCTGATAGGGATCACATTAAACGTTTTCCACAGTTTTGTTTTAAAAAACGCTCAGGTTTCTTCTGTTTCCCAATTTCCTTGATGTTTGCTTTTATAGAGTTTTGCTCCTGGCAGTCCAGGCTACTCTTGCAGGCCCCAGTGCTGAGAAAAGAGCAGAGCTGTAAAGGTGGGGCTGAAGAACTCTAGGCTGGCATGAAGAATGATTTCAAGGAGAGGCTGGTGGGGCTGGGTCCGCCCTGGGTACAGAGACCAGTGGAGGGCCTTTACTATTGCAGCCCCCTTTTCTCCTGTTTTCCAGGACTAGCAGGGTGGAGAGCGGATGGGAAGAGTCGGCCAAGAATTCCACACTTAAGCCATCTTCTTCTTTTCCTGGTGGTATCATCACTCTGGGTGAGCCTGAAAATAAATGGCAGACGAGGTCAAGGGCAGGGCCACCAATGCATCCTGATGTGACCACTGCATTGGTCACAGTGGGGGCATGCAGGTGGCATCACTAGATGAGGTGTAAATCACTGCAGGGCCATCATAGGTAGCTGTTTTCCTGTGCTTACCTAAGATTGACTGCCCCTTAAGGCTTGCTGGGCAGGCCCCTGACCCCAAATATGGTGGTGGGGGTCGTGGCGACTGTTGACGCCATCCTCAATGTGCACCACACAGGGACGTATGATAATGTAATCATTTTCAAGCAAGAACATTCCTGCCCTCCTGGGACTCATCTTTAAGATAAAAAAGTAGGGGAACGGATGGTATTAAATTAAAAAAAGTAGGGGCAGACCATGCCCTGCTGATCCCGCCCACTTCGACCACTGCGCACAGATGCATTCCACTAGGTAGTACCTATTGGAACCATGGCCAACAAAGTGATGAGGCCCATTCCACCCTTTGGGTCTGACTTCTGTCCCCAATCCTGGTTGCAGACAGATGAGAAGTCCTTGTGTTGAGTTGTAATGGCTGGTGTCAAGAAACCGTTAATGTGGAGTTTGCGATGCAAGATCCTGCACCAATATGCGTTGCGCAGCAAAGTCAGTGGCCATCAACAGGAGCTTGCGATGTAAGGTCCTGCATCGTCGACGAGGAAGCTGCTGGGGCTCGCAAAGACTTGCATAGCAATGCATCAGCGCTTAGGTCGAGGTGTCTCATACTGGGCCAGTGCCGGTGAGGCTGATGGGGCTTTTGAAGACTTGTATTGAGCTGTGTCGCACTCTGTTGAGCTGTGCCGGTTGTCGTGCCGAGATGCGTTGTACTAGGTCGGGCTGGCAGAGCAGCCGAGGCGATGCACGGTCCTAAGTCAGAGCTCCGTGGCAGGTTGTTGGTATTGAGATGCACTCTCCTGGAACAGGCTTCAGCAGCTGTCGAGGTGAAGTGTGGTCCCATGTCGAAGACGCATGGCGCGGAGAAGGCTGTTGTGTCCCTGTGGATTGAGAACAGGAGCTCAGCCAACTGACCCATGGAGATCTTGGATTCCTGGGACACAAAGGCAGGCTGGTTTCAGCAGGGCAGCTCACAACAGAAGAGTCCTGGTGAACCAACAGCAGTCCTTGGACAGCAAAACAGATCAGCAGGGCAGGCAATCACAGCTGGGCAATCCTTCTTCCTGGCAGAGTCCACAGGTCCAGAAGTGATCTGAAGAGTTGAGCCTAAGGGTCCAATATTTATACCTAGTGCCAACTTTGAAGTAGAGGCAGCTTCTAGCGGTTTCCACCCCCTTAGGTATGAGGCATCCCATTCCTCCCTGTCCTGTCCCCAGCTTGTCTGGAGTCACAAAAGACAAGTGTCAAACCCTGTGTGAGAGTGTTCAGACAGAGCCTTTGTGATGTGCAAGTGTGGTACCTGACAGCTTCCCCCCCTCGTTAACTCAGATTAGCCCATCCTGCCAACACCTATTTTCCCTTTGTCCAACTGTCTGGGAGCAATACACAAGGACCAACTGCCAGCTACACCTAGTCATGTGACCCAGGAACAAACTGCATGCACCAAATGGTTAAGACAAGAAAATTTCAACTTTCTAAATGTGGTATTTTTAGAATTGTGACTTAAAATCTGACTTTACCATTAAAGAGGGCTTATAATTACAATTCTTTAGATACCAAACGCGACATTCCGACCTGCTCCCAATTGAAAGTTATCACTTATTAAATGTAATAAGTTAACCCGATGTTATCCTATGGGCGAGGGGGCCTTTCAGTAGTCAAAAACAAATTTGAGAGTTTTTCACAACAGGACATGTAAAACTTATAAGTGCGTGTCCTATTTTTTTAAATACACTGCACCCTGCCCTCTTGGTGGTGTAGGGCCTACCCTAGGGGTGACATATGTAGTGTAAAGGAAGGTTTAGGTCTGACAAGAGGTTTACTTTTCCAGGTCAAAATGTCAGTTTAAACACTACACACAGAGGCTGCACTGGCAGGCCGGAGACATGTTTAAAGGGCTACTTAAGTGGGTGGCACAATCAGTGCTGCAGGACCACTAGTAGCACTTAATTTACAGGACCTGATCACATACAGTACCACTTTACTAGTGACTTGCAGGTAAAGTGAATATGCCAATTGGGTATAAGCCAATGTCACCATGGGCCTTATTTATGGGCTTTTGCCGTAGGGCAGAGCCACAAGCCTCCCTGCTGCGCTGCCCTACGGCAAAAGGAAAGGGCAGGAATGCACTGTATCTATGTGATACGGCGCATTCCTGTCCTTTTCCCCTGCCCCAGCGCACAACGGGCTGCTGTGCGCCAACGCAGGCACCTTTGCACCATGGTGCAAGGGTGCCTGCGCTGCGGGCTGATTGATTTTGTGCAGGAAGGGACACCTTCCTGCACAAAATCCATTCAGGTGCTTTCCTTTTTCTATGTGTGCTGCACAATGCAGCACACATAGAAAAATGAAAGCACAGGGAGACATTTTTCCATTTCTCTTCGTTGCGCCCCCCCAACGCACCCCTGGGGTGGCGTTAGGTTCTGACGCATTCCCAGGTTTACGATTGCTCTTAAATCTGGGAATGTGTCAGGTTCCATGGGTGTTGCGTGGGAACACCCCTAGCAACACCCATTGAACGCCCCTTTTATGCAGTTTTCTGCGTGAAAGGTGCACATATTTATAAGGCCGTAAAGTGGCTTTATGTGGCCTTACAAATATGCGACGGCACATTCCGCCACTGGAACGTCAAAAAAGGGACGTTACAGGGGCGCAAAAGTGCCGGTAGGGCCTTATAAATGAGGCCCTCAGTACTTTCTTAAGATTGGCGGTACACCGCTACCCCTACGTGTGAGATCTAACACTCATTGGCGTCCAGTGCCTTGTGGCAGCTTGGTGGTGATGTAATCATTCAGTGGCTTATTTATGGGAAACTAAAGCAGTGCGGTGCCGAAAGTTATTTTGCTGCGCCACGCTGCGTTAGTTTCCAGGCACAGGGATGCGACATATTTACAGAAACGTGTTGCATCTCTGTGCCTTTCCCTGCGCTGCGCACAAACTGTTGCCATGCACTGGCGCAGGCACCCTTGCACCATGGTGCAAGGGTGCCTGCGTCGTGAGGAGATTGTTTTGTGCAGGAAGTGGCACCTTCCTGCACAAAAACAATCACTTGAGGTGATTTCCTTTTCCAATGCGTGCTGTAGAAAGCAGCACACATTGAAAGAGGAAAAAACGAGGATAAATAAAAACATTTCTCCTCGTTGCGCCTCCCTACACCACCGCGTAGCATCCTGACGCATTTTCAGATTTACGATTGCTCGTAAATCTGGAAATGCATCAGTGGACATGGGTGTTGCGTGGGAACACCCACAGCAACACCCATGTCACGCCCCTAACACGCAACGTGTTGCCTAAAATGGGGCGAGATTTACGAGCACACGTAAAGCCACACAGAGTGGCTTTACGTGTGCTTGTAAATTTCATGCAGCAGGTTGCGCCATTGGTGCTTCACACAACGTGACGCACCGACAGCGCAAGGGGCTCATAAATAAGCCCCCATGTTTTTAGGGAGTGAGTACACGCACTTTAGCACTTGTTAGCAGTGGTAAAGTGCACAGAGTCCTAATGTCAACAAAACGAGATCAGAAAACGATGGAGGCGTAAGGCAAAAAGTTTGCCTGACAGGTCTAACAAGGATTTGGTGGTGGGTGCCCTGAGATCTCTGTTTGAACGAACATTACCTGATTGATTTTGTTCATATTTCTCTGCATAGGTGTGTAGACACTCTTTGGTCAGTTGACTCTTTGAGTTTGATGCATAGCTTGTCTTTAGAAGTTAAGTTGATGAGGAAGTGGTCCATCCAAGACAGTGGTGCATGTTTGGAGACTTTGAGATTGTGCATCAGAGAGTTGTAGTCAAGCATACTGGTAGTATCCATGCAGTGATTGGAGTACTTGAAGTAGCCCTATTAGCAATATCAGAAGTATCACTATACATGTGTGTAACACACCTCAAATAATATTCACAATCCTTGTCAGGGTGAACCACTAAAGTCACCAACTAAACCTCTGCTTAACCCTCTGGCAGCTTGACACAAAAGCAGTTGGGATTAACATAGAGCCAATTTGTAAAGTATTTATGCAGCACTTAAACAGCAATAAAGTGAAAACACAACTCAAGAAAAATCTCAAACCACTTTAGAAAAATAGAGTAAATTGTAATAAATGATATGACACCAAGATGACAAAAATCCAATAAGTAGAACCAGAGATATGACATTTTAAACGTTGAATTTGTAAATATAGCATTAAAAAGGACAAAACACCAACTACGGTTATCTGATCGTGATAGACCCAGTCAAAGTAAATAGTTATGGCTGACTGCAATGCAGCACAGGTCGTCCCCCGTGAAAAGTTTACCTTCTGACTTAGAAACCTTTATGGAGGAAAAGCGATCGCTGATGAATCATTGGTGGGGCAAGCTGCAAGCTGGATCCGAAGTGGGGTTCAATGACGGCAGGGTGCTAAACAGCGTGGTCCTGGGGTGGACATTGACGTAGGGAGGAAAGCTCCGAGCAGGTGATGTCCGAAATCCCTGACGTCGATCGGATGCTGCTCGACATCAGTCACGATGAAGCCCTTAGCATTTGGACTTAGAAACTCTCTGGAAGTCAGATATCCTTCAGTGAGACAAATCAGCAAGCTGAAGCCAACCAGTGATTCGGCGCCTACAGCTGCGGCTTTGACGACGATCCCGGTCTCCGTCGGTTCTCCAGGCAGAAAGTTGACAAAATGTTTCTAAGCACCATTTCTTGCAGGAGGTGTATGTGTTTCCCGCATGGCCCATTGTATTTTCCCTATGTTAGCCCAAGTGTGCACATTATAGGCCTCATTTCCTTTTGCACACGTTACTATATAAACACGCTGGTTTTTGTGCCACATTGCAATTTCACACGGAACCTGCATATATTTTCGCGTTCTGTTTCTTTCCTGGGATTTAGTCTGAACATCTTAGACAAGGTCAAACAACAATGTCCCTTGTTATTCTTTCTAGCCAAGCACTAACAGCTAGACATAACACAGAAATGCAGCTATTGTTTATGTACACACAAGTCTTGTTATATAGATAAGCACAGGAGCCCAAAATACACACATGGAACAAGAGTTCTGAGACAAGATCACTGCGTCTGCTGAGATGTAGTGCACAGAGTATAAAATCCATCAATTTAATGAGCAGACATGTTTTGGACATTGCCTTTTTCAATGCTCATTCCAATGTAAATGGCCTCTTTGACAAGCACTTGAATACACATGGTTTAAATAGTATTTTCATTAGGGAAACCATGGATAACAAAAGAGCACTTCCTTATTCCAGTCTGCATCGCTGTAAATTCAGCCACCATGTTGTTAATGGATACACTTGTGATTTTTCACGGTACTGGTATATTTCCAAATGCACAATATAAATATCCAAATGCACTATTTTGACCTTGAATGGAAATATTATGTTGAAATGTCCCAGTACCTTGGTTGTCCATAATTGCTTTTTACACGACGGGTAGCTATATGCTGAGGAAGGCTACCTTGCGGCCGGGCGAGGAGTAAACCAACAATTTGACATCACAAGCGGCAAACAAAAACAGATACTGAAATGAAATTCTGATTTTGAGAGACCATGCAGGAACAAATGTAAAAAGCAATTATGCTTGAAGCAGGCGTAAGGATTGTGACGGATTCAAGTCGTAGTAGTGACGCAGTGAAATCTCATAGGCTTCACTGCGCAACTTCTATGAGGGTTTTTTACGTGGGAACACCCACCATGCATACATTATACCTGATGCAGGTATAATGTAGAGCAGGGCTTTACAAAGTGATGCATCTACCTTGATGCATCACTTTGTAAATAGAGCGCAGTGTGGTGCATTGTTTACAACGCCACAGCCTCACAAAAAAGTGACGCAACTGTGGCACAAGCCCTCATAAATAAAGGCCTAACTGAGGAAGCAATTTCAGGTCCTCATTTATGATGTTTTGACGTAGGGCAGCACTGCAAGGAATCCTGCTGTGCTGCCCTCCATCATAACAAAGCAACAGAAATGCGCCATATCTATGAGATACGGTGCATTCCTGCCCTTTTCCCCAGCGCTGGCGCACAATGGGCTGCCATGCACCAACGCACGCATTCTTGCACCATGGTGCAAGGATTCCTGCGTTGCGGGGCTGATTGATTTTGTGCAGGAAGGGACACCTGGCTGAGCAAAATCAATCAATTCAGGCGATTTCCTCATTCTATGTGTGCTGCAGAATGCAGCACACATAGAAAAAGGAAAAAACGAGGAGAAATGAAAACATTTCTCCTTGTTGCACCTCCCTAATACCACCCCTGGGGTGGCGTTAGATTCTGACGCATTCCCAGGTTTACGATTTCTTGCAAATCTGGGAATGCTTCAGATTCTATGGGTGTTGCGTGGGAACACCAACAGCAACACCCATGGAATGCCCCTTTCACGTAGTGTTCCGCGTGAAAGGGGCACATATTTACAAGGCCATGAAAAGACACGTAAAGTGGCTTTACGTGCCGTTGTAGATATGCCGGGCACATTGCGCCACCGGAACGTCAAAAAAGTGATGTTCTAGTGCCGCAAGGGGCCTCATAAATGAGGCCCTCAATTTCTACCATCATGGCTTTCGTAGTAAGCAGGATAAAAACAGGTAGGCAAACGAGGCTGAGGATGAAAACTGCTTGGATGCTTCAGAACATTGATGCAGATGTTTGTCTGTTTGTATTTGTCATGCCTGTAGTGTAAATAATGCAAATTACAAGATTTAAGGCACACATATTACAGACAAGTGAAAACAACACCATAAATAACACATCATATAGAGTAAAAACAAACCATATTAGCAATTACCTAAAGTCAGAATTTAAACTAATTGTAGTTGGTGAAGCAACAGAAAAAGTGCAAATACTTTCGAAGTGCGTCATAAAACACTCACCAGTCCAGCAATATATAAAAATCAAGTGTGTTTTGTAAAACAATCCCCTTTTCTTCTTGCATCAAGGTGAAAATACTTTCAAAGTGCATGATAAAAAACAAGTCCAGCAGTATGCAAAAATTAAGCAAGGTTAGACAAACAATTCCCCCTTTGGTTTGTGCATGAAGGCGCAAATATTTCAAAGTGACTTGTCAAACAAAAATAGGTACAACAGCTTACAAAGATCAAACCAGTTTAATCAAACAATGGCTCTTTGTTTTGTGCATGAAGGTGCAAATATTTCAAAGTGACTGTTAAAACAATAACAAGTACAGCAGGCAGCAGCATACAAAAATAAATCCAATTTAGTCAACCTCTGCCCCTTTGGTTTGTGCATGAAGGTGTGAATATTTCGAACTGACTGGCAACACAATAACAAGTTTAGCAGTATAAAAATCAAACCCTTATGTAGACAATTCCCTTTTTGAAGGCACAAATATTTCAAAGTGACTAATGAAACAACAACGGCCCTTATTTATGAGGGCTTGCGTCACCGTTCTGTCACTTTTTTGTGACGCTGAAGTGGCGTAAGTAATGCTCCACACTGCGCCCTATTTACAAAGTGACGCATCTACGCAGATGCGTCACTTTGTAAAGCCCTGCGCTACATTATACCTGCATCAGGTATAATATATGCAGGGTTTGAGTTCCCACGTAAAACAGCCTCGTAGGAGTGGTGCAGTGAAATCTCATAGATTTCACTGCACCACTCTACGACTTGACTCTGTCACAATCCTTACGCTTGCTTCAAGCAGGCGGAAGGAGTGACGCAGGACCTTTTACATGTGACTCGCCCCATGTGTTACCGACACGGTCCAGCAATGCGCCATTACTGCGCCCCCAGATACGTCAGGATTCCTGGTGTATCTGAGCAATCCATGAGACATGGAGCACCGTGGTGTAAATACGGCGAAACCCGGGTGTAGCACGGATGGCACAATGAAAAGTGTTGCATCTCTGTTTTTCACCAGTGATGCGACACTTTTCATAAATGTGGCCTCACAAGTTCAGCAGCATAAAAATCAAACCAGTTTAAACAAACCATTTCCTTTTTGAAGGCGAAAAGATTTAAAGTGACTGGTAAAACAACAACAAGTTCAGCAACATAAAAATCAAACCAGTGTAAAAAAACAATTCCTTTTTTGAAGGCGTAAATATTTTAAAGGGACTGGTCAAACAATCACAAGCACAGCAGCATAAAAATCAAACCCGTGTAGTCAAAGTATGCCCATTTTGTTTGAACATGAACGCACAAATATCTTAAAGCGACTGGTAAAATAATAAGTTCAGCAGCATAAACATCAAACAAGTCTAATCAAACAATGCCAGCTTTGTTTGCGGATGAAGGCACAAATATTTCAAGTGGCTGGGAAAACAATAAAAAGTTCAGCAGCATAATAAACAAACGTGTTTAATTAAAATGAAGCCCCTTTTGTCTGTGAAAAAGAAAGTGTCAAGGAGAGGCATATAAGTCAGGTTAAATAGAATACATTTCTTCATGCTTCTATAAACGCATATTGCGTTAGCCTATATATAATAGCACAATATTTAAAATATGCTGTCCTGGCAGAATTCCATATTACTTACTGCGTCCTCATAGGATTCAAAGGGTAGATACATTTAGAAAATCCCACCATGAGTAGGAGCAATAATTGCTGGTAATAAACCCGAAGAATTCTAGAGTTTGAAGCCTGGTATGGCATAAAACAATACTTAAAAAGTGGACATGAGGCAGAAGGCTGCTTACACCGGGAAGGGTGATTGATAAATTAGACTGGTGGCTGAAGACTACTGCTTGCTTCACTGAATTGGAGAGATGAACTTGACCTAAAGATTGTAAGCTTCTTTCCCTTTCTTCGTGCAAACTCTTCTGCTCTAGCTTTCACATTTAATTTTTTGCCTGATCACTCTCAGTGCTTAAAGTTGCAAGTCCTGTCAGCCTTTCCTGTGTCATTGTGCTTCGAAGATAGTTCTTGATCAATTGTTACTATGAAAATGACCTTTCTGCACTGGCTACAGTAACTGGAATTGTAAGAAAATGTTTAAGTGCTATTTCAACATTCAATACACTGGGCAGAATTGCATTGTTTTTCAAAAATAAAAGGTCAGCCAGATCCTTTATTGTGCCACCTGAGATAAGTTGTATTTGTTCGTTTAACACTGCTTTTAATGAGATGAGTTGTTGTGGAAACTCAGGGACAACTCATCTTCGTAATGAGCTGCCAGGGTCTTGGCTGCGTCAAACAACTCCTCCTCACTAGCTCAAAGGATTTCTGATGGCATTGTTGTAGGGATTCTGCTCTAGAACAGAACTATGCTTGGAACCATAGAACATCAGTATGTAGGGACTGAGTCACCATACCACCTCAGTGTCTATGAGTCCGGGTCTGACTAGCTACAGTGCCTCACTTGCCCTCCAAATCTTTCCAGAGAAACAAGTGAATTCGCACCCCCAGAACACAACACTCTCGACCCTCTCAGGAATCGTGGTAACAGGACACACCCTTTCGCTCTCTCACTCATTCTTGTCCCCAATGAGATAACCAGGAGACACGAAAAGTTTAGAATATATTATTCAAACTATCGTGCTCTTTAAAATGCAGTATACGTGCCACAATTAGAAAACAGATGCATAATAAAAATACTGTTAGCATGGTTAATAAATCATATACCATGAAAAACGCTGTCATTTTATAGGACAGAGTGACCTAACCGCCCTCCCCTGCTACTAAAGCTAAATGATTATATGAAAGATCTCTGGGATTACCGGCAAACCCCATACCTTAGCATACACAAATGGACGCTCTACAGCTCAGCGGGCACAGTGCTCTTGTCTCAGAACTCTTGTTCCATGTGTGTGTCTGTGGCTCATGTACTCATCTATATGATAGGACATGTGTGCGCATAAACAACAGCTGCATTCTTGTGCTATGTCTAGGTGCTAGTGCCTGGCCAGAAAGAATAACAAGGGACATTGTTGTTGAACTTGGTGGTGGTGCTCAGACTAAATCCCAGGAACGGAACAGAACGAGAAAACATATGCAGGTTACGTGTGAAAAGTACAATATGGCACAAAAGCAAGCTTGTTTATATAGTAATGTGTGCAAAGGAAATTAAGGCCTACACTGTGTACAGTTAGGCTAACATATGGAAAGCTACAATGGGCCATGCAAGAAACACATAACAACCTCCCCTTGGTCAGGAGAATAGCACTAGAAAGATAATAAGTATTACTAGTATAATCAATAGGTGAACACACTCATAGTATTTGTTACAAAAATATAACTGTATGAAAAATAAAAGCAACAGAAATGTAGAAAAAAAGGGCAATTTGGAAAAAAAAATTGAATTAAGGTGCTTCGAAGGAATACATAATATTACTCGCCATTTCATGGACCAAACATGCTCTTTGGTCTCAGCCGATGCTGAGACAATTACTTGGCAACCTGCATCCGTGTTAATAGAGCCTTCTCCTTCTGATCCATGTGCCGATGCACAGATCTCCTCGTATGTTAAAGGCAAAACCTCACATTGTGCAGAAGTTGCAAGCCCAAGGGACAGTTCTGAAAATGGGTCGCTAAGGGTCTCATTAGCAGTCCAAAGTCCAAGGCAGCGGGTGTCTGCAAAGCCAGGCATATATCCAGTGCCCATTCAAAGGGACACCTGATGCAGTGGAACATGGGTTGCATGCCGGTAAACCAGGCAAGCCAGATAAATCGAGATCCAGTTCCTGTAGTCAAAGCATTCCAAAATATGATTTATTCGCTCAGAGTAATGCTGGAGCAATGCCAGTTCCAGGGTGTCCACAAAATGAACATCCATTGCAGAGAAGCAGGAACAGGACGAGAAGGCCGCAAATGAGGAATAACAGCCACAGGAATCCTCTGAATACACTAGAGAAAATGGAGTGGATGAAAGCTGGGATTACTCTAAAGATGGTCTGAAAAGAACTAACGAGGCCAGAGCCTGCAACCCTAAAATAATTAACAAGACTGGCAGTACTAGAGGCATTAAAGGTTTGATGCACCAATTCCCTGAAATGTAGTGGAAGTAAAATATTTAACAATGACTGTATTTCTCTAGAATTTCTAACCACCTCCAATTCGAAGGTCTCGCGAGCAGATGTAAGAGCTACTTCTTGTTGAAACAATAAAGCTTTGAGTCTGCTCAGCTTGTTAAAGTCTGCCTTCAAAGTCGGAATGGAAGGCCACAGTGAGCGTTCTGCTATCAATTGCGGAGGGGGAAACAGGATATTGTTGCAACAAGTGACTAACTGGAAATGAACACAATATACGGGACTCCAGCCCGCATTCCGCAACAAGCTTGATCACTATATCCTTAGAGCCCGACGGAGCAGGCACTACCGGCCATTAAAGCACACTCAAGTGTTAAAGGTCTGAGCCGAAGACAAGGGCCTTTAACAAGGGAGCGGGCCTTTAATGGCTGGTAGAGTCCGCTATGGAGGACTCTAAGGCTATTAGAGCATTCCGCCTCTAGAGGGCAGAATGTCCTAATTTGTAAAACAAAGGCCTCATGGAGCCCGAGGAGGTTGAAATCCCCTCGGGCTCCATGAGGCCTTTGTTCACAGCTATTGCTGTAAACAAGCACTGGAATGTTGATGCTCCTGGCTTCTACCAGGCATTAGAAGCCGGGAGCACTCCATTGTCTTCAATGAAGCGCTCAACATTCCAATGTTCTAATAAGCATTAGATAACTCCCATTAGAGAGTACCGTAATGAAGGGGAGAATTGCAAGAACTGGAATTCCTTTTAAAAAACAAGCCAAATTGGGCGCCAAAGTGTTTTGCTTACGCCAAAGTGTTTTGCTTACGCAGTGAATTTTTACTTGTTGACAAACAAGTGAATGTCCGACAGTAGAGTTGCATTCTTCACCAGTGATAAAATCTGTTGCTATGTTCACAACGATAAGCAAAGGGGAGTGACCATACCTCATGTATGTAACTACTACCTAGGTTATTAACCACACCGCCGCAGGAGTTTCAGCTATAGTGAATTGGAGTTGTTCTAATTTTTCTAAATGTCACATTGTGTAGGTCGCATCTTTCATGGCCATTAATTGTTGCTTACATGTTAAATTAAAAGGTATAAACAAATCGGTACAATTCAAGTAATGCCATGGAACATGCCCATTGTTAAGTGTTTGAAGTGTCCAGCTAAACTGCATTATAGATCTAAGCTGACTTTGCCCATGATACAGCATTGACATGTCACTTTGCATAATATCAATAACAGATGATACAATATTGTTCAAGCTATAGATACGAGATGACAACGTATTAATATTATTATCAACAACAGCAAGCACTTTATCCAAATTATCTGGGTCAATTTGTCTTAAGTGTGCAGCAGCTTCCATCTGGGAAAACTTCCAAACATTCGTTACAGGTAGCATATATACATCTTTTAGAGCGTGGGTACTTGGGACCTAAAAGAAAAACTGATAAATGTATGTCCTCGGACAAGAGAGAAAGATGTTGTTTTCCTGCAGACAGTGTGGAATGTTCCAACCATTGTTGACATAACTTCCGTGCCAAATATGTGGTAATAGTAGCAGCATGTGTTGACTGTAAATATTGGGGATCAGGTCTGCTTGACTTAAACCCAGTTGTGGAATTGAGAAAACAAGCATGACAACTATTGATATCTACTGGCCATAATAACCACCCGCCAGTTCTACTGTGTAATTTGTAAAATTCTGCCAATCATCAAAACGGGCAACAGAGGGAATGGTCGGGGCATTCATTTCTTTAATTTTTGCCAATCCTAAACAAGTATTCTGCTGGATTGTTTCATTCAAGAAAATCATTTGTATGTACATTAAACAGGCTCAAAATAAAGTTTCCGTGCCTTGAACCTGCCAGGACTTCATCCCCCAAATCAATTTTAAATCAATGGTGTCTTTCCAGTAATCATAACCCCTTAGGGTCAACTGATTGACGAACATAGTAGTATATAACCTTAGTTTGAGTAACCATATATTTCTTTGGTGGTGTTGGAGTTAATTTACAATAATATGACTTGGGGTCTGAAATGTCATGTCCCGTAAAATAGATATACTTATCTTTTTGATTTTTGAAACTTTTTGGAGGTGGGGTTGGGCAATGTTCCCATTGTGTATAATTAAAATGGGGACACTGTCTACCAGTTCTATGTAGGAAATGGTGTCCATAATGATGATAGCAGAACATATCAACATAGTTAGCGGAATTAATGTATAGATCTTCTGATCCAAAAACAATATAATATTCTAATTGAGAAAGCATAGAATTTACAGTGTCAACATCCCAATCATCTGAATGTAATCCCGGTACTATTACATCACCCATAGAAACTTTGAACACATATGGTATTTGCAGGATCTCCGTTGGACCAACTATATTGAAAGGAACTTTATCCCAAACAATTCCATCAGTCACTGGAACAGCCGAAATGTTAACAAGGGACAAGTCTCTTTTCATTTTATGCGATGAAGAATGGGGGGCCAACATCCCGTCAACCAATTGTGTAGCACAATGTTCTGGGAGGTAATGGCCGTTGATGAATAGGAAGAAAACAGTCACAAATCCAATCCACATGAACAAGAAAACCAAGAAAAGTATGATCCAGACATAAATCCAAGGAGGGACAAGATAAGAGCGTTTTAACTAACCCTGGGCAGAGTTCGCGGAGTTGCACTACGCGAAGCTACGCGAAGTGCAAAAAAAACTTCGCCGCACTAAGCGGAGCTTCGCAAGCGGCGGAGTACGATAGAAAAATGCCGTTCGCGGTGATTGCACAGTGCCGGATGCTTGTCCGCACTGTGCAATCATTGCGAACAGCACCATGCACAGCGCAAGCTTACCTTTTCTGCCGCTCGAGTAGATTTTTACTCGAGCGGCAGCTTTCTCAACGCAAACGGGCTGTTTCTCAACGCGAGCGGTCGCGAGCATACGCGACCACTCGCAATGAGAAACCTGACCCCCCGCGTTGAGAAATCTCGCCGGGAGGTTTATTTTCCATGCTCGCCAACTTGACGTTGATGAACGCGAGCGAGGAAAAAACTCCGCTCCGCGAAGCGGAGTTTTTCGGAACTCCACGAGCTCCGCGTAACGCGAGCGGAGCGGAATTCACCGCCCAGGCCTAGTTTTAACCAGGAAATGAAAACACAAATCCGTGCTGGCTGCATTTACAGAGCAGAAAAACTGTCCGAAGAAAAATTATCTTGATCCATATAGTACCCAGAGGTACTCAGCTTAAACACAGGAGGATGGGACTCAGCAGTAGGACTGGGAAAGGCCAACTTGGATGGACTCACCAATGGTGGATCATTGTAAATGCCATCTGTTGTAGAATACATGATATTGGAAGCAAGTAGTGTGTCATGGGAATTGTCGATGGTGGACTCAGCCTTCCCATCCCTTAGCCGGGGAGTAGAAGCATCTATGGTGCTAACAGTCTGCAAAGAAAAGTCTTGTAAAAAAGAACGGCTATCCTGTGGCATACTACAAAGCGATTATGTTTAGAACCAGGAAGTGGTGGCAAAATCACAGTCGGTGTACCTTGAAGGCCAAGGACTGGAACAGGAGCACTGTACATTAGGCCAAATTCCTTTTTGAGGGCCAACTTCTCTTGAACGAGATCTCCAATGTTTGGAAGCTTGCCGGCAACTGGAAGAGTAACTTCAGAAGTAGAAGGATGAGATGCAGGTGAATGTTTGTGTGAGTTAGCGTCAGGGAACTCTTGTAGGTCCTGTAAGGCAGCACAATGGTTATCAACGTCAAAGGTTGCGGCAGCCGCCACATTGTCTGAACCATCAAGGTCTTGAACATACATCTTGATGCCAAAAAGCACTTTGTACCGGGTCCATCCACCCAAAGATCTTTTAGGGAGGTTATTTAATGCTTGATGGACTCCATACAGATGGTTCAACCAATTACGCCCTGTACCTAGTACCCTAGCCATTAAGGACTGCTTTAAGTCATGGTTCATTCTCTCCACAACCAAATTAACCTCAGGTCTATATGGAGAAAAAAAATGCACTTTCACTCCCATGGACTTCATCAAATAACGGAACACCTTAGAGGCGAAAGCTGGACCTTGGTCCGAATGGAATGCGCAGCAGGAATATTGATAAAGACTTGTAAATCTTTAATAACTGTTCGAGTGTCAGCCAAGTGTTGTGGTCAAACCCAGAGGAATCTAGAGCAATAATCAGCTGCAACCAAAATTAAATTGAACGCAGTATCAGAAATAAGAGGACTGCAGTGATCTTAATAAATGCAGCCAAAAGGCTGGCTGGAAATATACAGTTGTGTATGAGGTGGACGAGACACAGTACAACAATTAGGGGCATATTTACAAGCCCCTATCACCACAGGAACGTCACTTTTTATGACGTTCTTGTGACGATAAACCTTTCGCCTTGTTTACAAGGCAGCGTTAAGCCACTTAACGTGGCTTAAAGCTGCCTTGTAAATAAGTCCCCCTTTCATGCTATACTTAGCGTGAAAGGGGTGGGCAATGGGTGTTGCTGTGGGCATTCCACTGCAACATCCATTGATTTTGACGCTGCCCCCCTATTTACAAGGGTGGCCTAAATGGGAGGCAGCTCCAAAATTAAGACCAGGGGAAACCTGGTCTTAACATGGTGAAACGAGGGGAAATGCTAAATTTCTCCTCGTTTTTGCTGCTTCTTTGGGTGCTGCATTGTGCAGCACACATAGAAACAGCAAACCGCCATGAATGATTGTGTATGTGCAGGAAGGTGTCCCTTCCTGCACATACACAATCATTAAAAAAAATGATGATTTGCAACTTTTATGTGTGCTGCACAATGCAGCACACATAGGAGTTTCAAATCGTCATGCTGGATTGCTTATGTGCAGGAAGGGACACCTTCCTGCACATACACAATCATTCCCCCCAACGCAGGCACCCTTGCACTATGGTGCAAGGGTGCCTGTGTTGGCGCTAGGCAGCTAGATTTAGCACCAGTGCTAGGGGAAATGCAGAGGTGCGCCACATTCTTGTGAATGCTGCGCATCCCTGCGTTTTCAGAATGGCAAAGCATGGCGTTAGCAATTTTTGCTTAACGCCACGCTTTGCCATTCTGTTATAAATAGTCCCCTTAATTTGTTGATGTATGTCACAGCATAAAACATATTTTCTGGTTTGTTTATATAAACCCTGTCACCAATATCTTTGCTGTAAGATTGAAATTGTGTCAGCCACACCGGCATGTGCAGAAGCTATACCTTCATGTGTGGCTACAATTAAAACATGTCTGCGGTCCGTGTTGGGAAACATGCAATCTCCAACACCAGGAATAGTTACAAAAGGAACATTTGGACATTTAAATGATAGGAATATTTAGAAGGGAAGCCCTTCGGTAAGGAGGTGCCATTTATAATAGCACTCACAGCAACCAAAATATCCTTATCGATATGAGACTTAGAGCAAGTTATTGCAGCTATTTTGGCTGTGGCTACTGCAGTTTTGGTGACTTTATCAGCCAAAGAATTCCTTACGGTGTGTGCTCCCACACGTTGGTGACTCAATGTATGTATGACATGAGTTTGTAGCAATTTATCTTTAAAGTCTGCCACTTTACCCCAAAGCAACTTGTGCTTGATTGTGCTACCCTTGGAATCTCTGTAATCATTTTGTTTCCAAAAATATAGATTATCATTAAAAGATTGTACCCAATCATATGCATCACACACTATAAGTGTGGGGAATTTAGGACCCGCATTCTCAAGTGCAAGAAGCAAAGCCTTTAATTCAGCCAACTGCGCAGTACAGTCCCCAAGAGACTGTGTACGAGTAGTTTGAGGGTGAAAGACGGCATCGGAGATAGTACCAAGAACGATGGCGCATGCCGCAGAATATTGCTGTTTAGAACCCATAGCAGGCTGAGCAGAACCATCGGTGTAAATGATTGATTTATATTGGTCAAGAGGTAGAACAGAGGAAGGCAAAGGATAAAAATGTTCATTTTCCAAAAATCCTTGTGTTTGCAAAGAAGGGTCAAAGACAAAGTCAACATCCACGGCTGATAAGGATGTAGCCCCTTGTATCCAACGAGGGTGGAAGGCTTTAGAATTAGGAACTCTGGCTTTCGTAACAGCCTCTAAGGCTGGTACAAGAGAAACGACAAGAATGTGTTTACCTTGAGCAAGTGGCCGCTCCTTCAGGATGGCCATCTGCACAGCAGTTAGAATTTTTTCAGTGGAAGCAAAAAGCATTTCCGCAAGTGAATACAAATGCGATTTATAAGCAATGGGTACTGTTTCCCCTTCATTAAAGGTGACATAAGTAAATCCAATCGCACCCAGCAAGACCTGTATGATTAAGCTCACAGTATTAACAAGTGTATGTAAACGGCGTGTTTCGAGTAAGTCAGACTGTAAAGATCTGAGTGTGGCAGTGTGTTCCGACATCCAACAGGAAGCAGAAAAAGATGGGTGTATCAAGACATAAAGAATTTTAATGCGTTGTGCATAGTCAGGTATATAAGTCCTGCCAAAATGTAAAAATCCCAGCAGAGACTGCAATTTCTTAAGTGTACCTGGAGGTTGTAATTGAGCACACATTTCCAGAAAATGAGGGGCAAGACTTTTCCCCTCATTTCTAAGCTCATATCACAAGAAAAGGACACTGAGAAAGATTTTTTTAAAGTTAAATCTGTAACCCAGGTCGGCAAACCACAAAATAATGTGATCAACTCTCGTTAAATGAGGGTTCAATCCATCGTCTGTTAAGTAGATATCATCCACGTAGGGCAGAATGTCTGGGTCGACTTCATGAAGAATCGACATAATACGTGCTGCAAAAACTCCCGGGCTGTTCTTGTAGCCCATAGGATGATGGGCGTAGCACCTCTGAAAGCCGAGGGTGTAAAACACTGACCAGTCACTGCTCTCTAGAGCCAAATTGTGACAGAAAAATACATTAGAAATATCCAAGGTAGTTTAAAACGTTTTGCGGGCGACAATTTATGAATGCTGTACAGTTTGTGTTTTGTACCGTAAAGGTGTGTGTGTGACTATTCAAATGTCTGTAATCTAGGACAATGCAGTAGGAATGATCTGTTTTCCGAACTGGAAAAAGAGGGTTAGTCATTCAAGATGCATAGGGTTTGATAACTCCCTAGTACTCCAGTTGGGAAAGAATTTCCTTGACGTTTGCTTTAGCATCCCGTTTGATAGGATACTGCGGTTGTACCTGAGGGGTGGACCGAATAGGGATTGTCATGCATAACGGTCCTGCTACGTCATGTACGCGGGCACCAGCAAAGGAGTATAAAACTCCTCTGATCCCATACTGGAACACTTTGCGTTCTAGTGTTTGGGATTCTTTCTGTTTGCTTCGGGGTCATTAACCTGCAGTCCTTCCTGTTCTTCATCGAGGTCCGGGCGTTCCTTTCCTGCTCTCGTTGCGTCTCCTGCCCACGTCTTCCTGGCTTCTCGTCTTGATCTCCCGGCGGGTTCCTGGTATTCCTCTTCATCGGCTGTGGCGGCACCTGCCCCAAGCTTCCTGAATTGGTGTCTGCATCGCGATCTGGAAGCTTCTCCATCCCTGCAAAGAGAAAAGAAAAGAGAAAACAGTAATCCATTATTTACAGTAACAGTGCGGAATGTGCTGCCAAAGATTACAGTAATATGCCACCAGGAATCTGACCAGAGTGCATGAGCTTTGCCAAACAGTACAACCTCTGTTTTACTTGCATTAAGTTGTAGACAGTTCTGCTTCATCCAATTGGCAATATGATTCATGCAGTCTCGGAATCTTACTTTAGTCTCTTCCAGCTTGGGTCCCATTATGATGACCAGCTGCGTGTCATCTGGCTAAGAGATGACATCAAAGCCATATGATTTTATCACTTGTGCAAGGGGTGCCACATATATATTGAAAAGAGTAGGGATCAACGCCGATCCCTGTGGCACTCCCCTTGTCCAAGGATATGGTTTTCGAGACATACGGCTCTAGTTGCACCAAATGTGTCCTTCCATTCAGAAGGTTCTTTAGCCAGCCAAGGGCTTTCCCTCTGACAGATTAAAGAGTTCTGTGGGGCTGTGCAGTAATACAGGGACCAGAGTGGACATAATATGAGGAGGAGCCAAGTTTTCAGATGATCCTGACCTAACCATTTTTATTATGGCACTGACATCCTCTTGCGTTACCATGGTAAACCACTTCAATAATACTGTACGGATAGTTCCCATCCTTCTACACTCCATATTCATTTCTTCTGCCTTCTCCTTAACAAAGGTATTGTAGATTTTGGTTATTTTGTTTTTCAAAGAAAATTGCCAACTTTTCTACCAGGTCTGGGAGGCTGGAAACATTTCTTCACAGGATTTGGGATTAGTGAATTCCTTTAGAATTCTAAACAATTCCTTATGTGAGTTGGCTGCTTTATCAATTCTGTTAACAATAAGCGCTTTCCTGGCACACTTAATGTTATCAAGGTATTGTCTGTGGCCCTTTTGTTGGATAATCTGTCCTCATTTTCTTTCAATGCCCTCCATTTACGTTCTAGTTTCCTACACGCCGTTTTTTCTGTCCTCATGAGGTTCGTAAACCATGGGGCCTGCTTAGTCTTATGCTTAGTTTTGCCTACGCCCATTGAGACAGGACCTATCTTGTCCAAGGCTTGTGAAATGGCCTGTTCAAAGACTTCGAGGGCCTCACCCGGACTACTGTGGCCCATTAGAGAGGAAGGACGAAAATGTGAGGTGAAAGTGGCTAGATCAATTTTTCTCCATTGCCAGCTTGGTTTTAGGGCCAGGACCGTACCCTCCGCGGGAATTTCTGCTTGTAAGTGGAATTTGATAGCGTAGTGGTCAAACCAGACCAGTGGGGAAGGGGAATTGACCCTGGTTTTTGATTCATTGGTGAACAGTAGTTCTAGGGTGTGCCCTGCAATATGTGTGGGTCCCATCACTTTTTGATATAGACCTAGTGACTTTAGGTCTGTGATTAGACGTGTGGTGTCGGGGTCAGATGTTAATTCTGCATGGTAGTTAAAGTCTCCAACCATTAAGAAGTTATCTGCGACCAAAATATACCAGGCTATAAATTCATTCAATTTGTTACCAAAGTCTTGCTTCGGACCCGGAGGTCTGTACATAAGGGCACCTCTCAAGGTGCCCTTCCATTATGATTCCAATCTAAAAATGCATATTTCCTCCCAGTCTGCGATATGAGATTCAACCACACTATCCTTTATCCGGTTGCCAAATGCTATTGCAATGCCTCCTCCTCTTTTTTTGCCTCTGTCTTGTCTTATTAGTTTGTAATCTGAAGGAAAAGCTAATGAAATATCTACGAAGGCTCCTGCATGTAGCCAGGTCATTGTTAAAAGGCATAAATCTGGCTTTTCAGCATCCAGCAGATTCCACACCTCTAAAGCGTGTTTAGGAATTGAGCACGCATTACAGCATAAACCCTGAAATTCTTGATTGTGACCTTTAACATTATAACCTGAGTTATTGGTCCCTGGTTGCAGAGTGGAAAGAGTAAACGTACAATTCTTGCAGATGTATGTGCCTTCATATTCTGAGACTGGGTTAAGCGTACAATTGGCTGTGGCTTGTTCTTTAATTTGCTTTAATTCATGGCTGGAGTAACAGAACGATGGCATTATGACTCTTTCCTTGTCTCTTAAACTAACCATAAGGAAGGAAAGGAAAGGGCAGGGGTCCTGGCAGCTGGCGGCGGTGAGGCGCAGGTGAGCGCAGCCGGTCTGGCCTTTGGTGCTCCGCTGGCGCGCGCTGCGTCCACGCCCTTTCCAGCCCTAAATAGCCTGCGCCTGATGGGTGATGGAGGAAGGAGATGGAAGACTAGTCCGCAAACCGCAGGGCGAAAATAGCAGAAGCGGTATGCTAGCCTTCCTGTCATGTGGGGAACCTAAAGCACGTCCCTCCGCTCAAACGGCACCGGCCGCAGCGGAACGAGAACTGCAAATGTGGTAAGGTTATTTAGTGCACAATGTTAGTTCTATAAAATATGTTAAGGCCCAAGATTAAAAAACTTTTTAAAAAACACATAAGGTCCTTTAAGCGTGCTGACAGACCTGTACAATAAGTTTACTCATCAAGGATTAAGTTAATAGTTGTTAGTCAGTTGCAGTCTTTCAATAAAGTTTTGTTAAAATACCTGAGGAATCGCTGCACGTCCGCGTCCTTTATGGCCCTAAATAGCCTGCACTTGATGGGGATGGAGAAAGGAGATAGAAGACTAGTCCACAAACCGCAGGGCGAAATAGCGGAAGCGGTGTGCTAGCCTTCCTGTCACATGGGGGACCTAAAGCACGTCTCTCCGCTCAAACGGCACCGGCAGTGGCGGCACGGGAACTGCAAATGTGGTATGGTTATTTAGTGAACAATGTTAGTTCTATAAAATATGTTAAGACCCAAGATTAAAAAACTTTAAAAAACACATAAGGTCCTTTAAGCGTGCCGACAGACCTGTACGATAAGTTTCCTCCTCAAGGATTAAGTTAATAGTTTTTAGTCAGTTGCAGTCTTTCAATAAAATTCTGTTAAAATACCTGAGGAATCACTGCTGCTGGACATGGTGTGAGAAAGACGGGAGAATGACATTCTCACCCTGAGGGCATGCAAGAACAAAAGTTTGGAGCCAGTCGACCTCCACAAAGAGAATGTCATATGATGTAGTTAAATTGTCCCAGAAGATTGCTTTAATGGTGCGTTTAACGTCGCCGTCAATTTGAATATCCAAGTGATATAGTCTGTCAGGTGGAGCTACGTGGGTATCCATGGTTTCAACTGTAATAAATGTTTCCATTGCTTTCGCCACCAGAAATTGGTGGAGACTCCGGCGTACTATGGTGACCTCTGCCACGCTGTCGAGGAGAGTCACCACCCAACTCCTGTTCAGGAGAAGAGTTATTACCGTCTGTGGTATCTTTAGCTGTTAATGCTGCAACTTTCTTTTTCTGAAAAGAGGATTTATAAGGAGGAGGTCTATTCTCTTTCTTTATCTTCATGTCAGACAAGCGTTGTGTCTCCCTTTTCCGTTGCACGTACTCTCCCTGTCTGCGATCAGATCACCCTCCTCTATCGTACTGTTGATCAGACGATTCCTGATAGGAACCAGGAGAACAGGGATCAAAAATCTGATATCTATCAGGAGTTTTAGTGCCATCACAAAAATTGCATCGCCTTTCAGATGAATCAGGGGAAGGAGCACCCTCGCATTGTCTAGTATTTTGTTGTTGTTGTTTAGATTTGTACCATGGTTTCTCAGGAAACTCATCAGCTGGCCTGGCATCCTTGTCGGAACTAGGTTCGCCTAAAGGTGGAACTGCAGGTCTGGTCCCCAAACTATTGCATCCTAAAGACGTATACACATTAGCGATAATGAGAGTCTACTCGCATTCGCCGTCAGCAACCGCCACTGGAAGCAAGTCGATGGCGTATGACCAAATATGCTGCTTCACCTTTAATATTAGAAAGAATAATTTCGGAGACCACAGGAACATTTCCTACAAGTTTCATCCCCAAATCGAGCAGGACCTGCCTCATGCTTAGCCATCGAGGGAGTACTAGGACAAAGAGCATAATCTGTGGCAAAAATAGTCTCCAGGAGTTGCAGTCAGCCATAGTGGGAACCAATCCATTGGGTAAGCACATGGTAAGAATCCTATGCTTGTCTTGTGGTCCCGTAAGGGGAAACACAGCTTTTAGTTGATCTATTTTCTGGACTAATTTTGGGCCCAGCAGGCTGCTGTGCCTGCACCTGCAGGCCAATCCTGGCCATATTAGCTAACAAAGTACGTGAAATTAATTGTGTAAGACGTCTATATAGGCCGACTAAAACATTATATAAAGCACGTGTCTGAACTAAATTGAGTGCATTTAAATCCGGATACGTGGTATAGCCCACTAACGACGGCCACGTGGCCTCATCATTACTTAAGGGGCCCATTCAAACCTTCCCGAGGACATGGGGAAGGGCGCCATTAAACCAAGTTTGGTGTTCCCAAACCGTAAGTGGAATTTCAAGAAGTGCATAGGGACGATAAGCACCAGATGCCTGACGCACTGAATATTCATGAAAAGTATTGTCATTAGCGTCCACAGCCAGGAAAGTGACCCATGAATAAAAACTTCAAAGCGGAACGCAGCATCCAGCTCAACTACAAAAATCACAGGAGCTCCCGCATTAAGGACTCCATGCTGAAGCAAATGTTGAGTAACAGCCGGACAGCAATTAACATTAATAACCGGTTGAGCCACAGCCAACCAGAAAACAATTCAAAGTGTAGCACAATCAGGGCATACATCTTTTCATTTTCAAGCTTGAAAAACCAACTGAACTAGGTGCAGCCTAATAACTGTGGAGGAGAAACCCCTAACACCACAGACGTCTCCGGGAAACAGGTGCTAGGGTATTCTGGACAAGCACAAGCACTACTCGGGGTTCCCGCAAGTAAGTACCAGACCAAACGTTGGCGCCACCATATTGCAGGGATTCTGATCTGGAACAGAACTATGCTTGGAACCATAGAACATCAGTATGTAGGGCCTGAGTCACCACACCAACTCAGTGTCCATGAGTCCGTGTCCGACTAGCTATAGTGCCTCACTTGCTCTCCTAACCTTACCAGAGAAACAAGTGAATTGGCACCCCAGAACACAACACTCTCGACCCTCTCAGGAATCGCTGTAACAGGATACACCCTTTCACTGTCTCACTCGTTCTTGTCCACAATGAGGCAACCAGGAGACACGAAGAAAGTTTAGAATATTTATTCAGACTATCGTGCTTTGAAATGCAGTATCCGTGCCACAATTAAAAAACAGATGCATATTAAACATACTGTTAGCATGGTTAATAATCCATCTACCATGAAAAGCGCTGTCATTTTATAGGACAGACTGACCTAAGCCCCCTTGGCCTGCTACTAAAGCTAAAAGATTATATGAAATATCTCTGGGATTATGGGCAGACCCCGCACTTAGCATACATAGATGGACGCTCTACATCTCAGCGGACACAGTGCTCTTGTCTCAGAACTCTTGTTCCATGTGTGTGTCTGTGGCTCATGTACACATCTATATGAGAGGACATGTGTGCTCATAAACAACAGCTGCATTCTTGTGTTATGTCTGGGTGCTAGTGCCTGGCCAGAAACAAAAACAAGAGACATTGTTGTTTGACCTTGCCGGTGGTGCTCAGACTCAACCTTTTTAGACTGCAATAAAATGGTAGTGAGTGCTTTCATGATATCCATAAAACGATAACGTAGAGGAAATAGAGTATCATGTCTAAATGTCTAATGTCTTGGACAGAGTCTCTTCAGTGGTGGCTTTGAATGAGTTGTGCTCTCTTTTGCAATTGTAAGTAGCTCCCACTGTTTGATGCTTTGACTGAAAAATAAATGTACTTTCTGTACAATGTCATAAAATTCAGCAATTTCTGGAATATGCATGCAAGCATCATTCAACACTAAATTTTAATTATGAGCAGCACAGTGTACATAGACTGCATTGGGCTCCTTTTGTCGTATTCTTGTTTGCACTCCACTATATATACCACTCATTGTGCTGGCACCATCATATCCCAGACCTCTACATTTTTTAAGCACTAATCCGTTGTCCTCTATAAGGTTTAGAAGTTCTGTTGCTATCCCCTGAGCACTTTGGTCTATGATTTTATCAGTGGTGGCCACCACATACAAAAAGTGGTGCGGCGGGGAGGAGGGGGTTCAGGGGGGGAGCGCGGGAGGTGGTGCAGGGGAGGGGGCACGAGGGACTTTAATTATAATAAAAATGTAAAAAAGTGAAACTTACCTGCTGCCGGCCACCTCCTGCGTCTCGCCTTGGTGCTGGGTCTTCCTTGTCCCAGCAGACACTGGGACTACGTCACAGACTCCCTGCCCAATCCTCGCTCTGCAGAGCAGCGCGGGGATTGGCCAGAGCAGCCTGGAAAGATGCTCAGGTCAGGGAGTCTGTGGGGTTTCTCTAAGCCAGCTGTTCAACGCAGACAGGTTAGAGAAACCTAAGTTCACGTGTGTGATTTGTGCTGCCTGAGACAGCCGGCCAAACAGACAACTGCACTTAGAGAGTGCACATCGCACTCCTACCTCCTCCCATGCCCCTGCCCAGCCCCTCCCTGCACACGCTTGCTGAGCCAGCTGCTTAAAAATAAAACGATAATGAAATATGTTTTATTTTTTTGCTGCTGGCTCTGAGCCAGTGGGGCGACGCTTCTCCGCCATTGCGGAGGAGCCACCCCTTGATTTTATGGAAACCAAACAAGCTTTCATTAATTTTGACTTTGGTTGGAATTTCTTCACCATTAAGGTACACTGTTACATATCGAATAATCAGGCTTAATTGGTCTTCCTTTTCAATTTCCTGCGTTGTGTCCATTATAACAGAATAAAATGGGGTATTTTTTATTTCACTTACTATTTCATTTTGTACTTTATTTGAAAGCATTTCAACAAGCTAAATTTTGTATAGCAGGACTCAAGTATTTAATTCTACCCTCTTTTATAATCAGGTGGTTGTTTAAACAGGATCATATTTGGCCAAAAGTTCAATGACTGCCAAAAAGATCCCACTATCTTTTACTCCCAATTTTTCTCTATGTCCTCTGAAAGGTAAATTGCAAGTTGACAACATGAGTGTAACATCGATGATCCTACTTAGAAATTGTGTCCAATAGTTCACCTGCTCTTTGTAGTCTGATTGAAGTTGCTTATTGAATGTCTCATTGTGCCTCCATCTTCCATGTAACCGCACCGAATCACTAGGCAACTAACAGGTCAGAAACCAATAATGACAGACCTTAATACAAATTTTGATAAATAGATCAACTCAATTTACCAAATAGTTAAAAAAATATGTCAATTTGTTTTTATTGCAAAATCATTCAAAAAGTGGCTTAAAAGTTACAAAGACAGTGACCTTTTTTTGCATTATATTTCCCACAGCTTGTCTGTGCGGGGCTTGTTTTGTGATATCAGTGACATTCTGAAGAAGCAGCGCCACATTTATGTATTTGTTGATATGTATGTTTCACTCTTTTGCGTAGAGTGGCTTCTTTTTGACTGTATGTATGTATCATTTAATATGAGCATTTTCATGTATAATGTGTAGTGAGAAGATTTCTCAAAACAAGACAGAGAGTGATACCACTACTATTAAGAATCTAATCTCTGTATTTAGCAAGGAATACCCTGATCAGTTATTCATGATATCAAATTGAGTCACTGTCTTTGTAACTTTTAAGCCACTTTTTTAATGATTTTGCAATAAAAATAAATTGACATATTTTCTTAATTATTTGGTACATTGAGTTGATCTATTTATCAAAATTTGTATTAAGGTTTGTCATTATTGGTTTCTGACCTGTTAGTTGCCTAGTGATTCAGTTCTGTTATTTGCATTTTCCCTGTCCTAGGAACGTTCATTAGTTAAAGGGGGTCCCCTTTTTCTGCATTATATTTCCCACAGCTTGCCTGTGCGGGTTTTTTTTTTTTATCAGTGACATTCTGAAGAATCAGCGACACATTCATGTATTTGTTGATATGTATGTTTCACTCTTTTGCGCAGAGTGTCTTTTTTTTGGACTGTATGTATGTATCATTTAATATGAGCATTTTCATGTATAATGTGTAGTGAGAAGATTTCTCAAAACAAGACAGAGAGTGATACCACTACTATTAAGAATCTAATCGCTGTATTTAGCAAGGAATACACTGATCAGTTATCAATGATATCAACTTGAGTCACTGTCTTTGTAACTTTTAAGCCACTTTTTTAATGATTTTGCAATAAAAATAAATTGACATTTTCTTAATTATTTGGTACATTGAGTTGATCTATTTATCAAAATTTGTATTAAGGTCTGTTATTATTGGTTTCTGACCTGTTAGTTGCCTAGTGATTCAGTTCTGTTATTTGCATTTTCCCTGTCCTAGGAACGTTCATTAGTTACAAGGGATTCCCTTTTTTTGCATCATATTTCCCACAGCTTGTCTGTGCGGGGCTTGTTTTGTTTTATCAATGACATTCTGAAGAATCGGAGCCACATTCATGTATTTGTTGATATGTATGTTTCACTCTATTGCGTAGAGTGGCTTCTTTTTTGACTGTATGTATGTATCATTTCATATGAGCATTTTCATGTATAATATGTAGTGAGAAGATTTCTCAAAACAAGACAGAGAGTGATACCACTACTATTAAGAATCTAATCTCTGTATTTAGCAAGGAATACACTGATCAGTTATCAATGATATCAACTTGAGTCACTGTCTATGTAACTTTTAAGCCACTTTTTTAATGATTTTGCAATAAAAATAAATTGACATATTTTCTTAATTATTTGGTACATTGAGTTGATCTATTTATCAAAATTTGTATTATGATATGTGAGCGCGCAGCTGCCCCAGCTAAGGGGCGTCCCAGCGCTGACTGTTGCAGATATTGAGAGGCACTGATAGAAGGAACACTGTGCCTAAACAGTTGGAAAAAGATGAGTTTTAATGGCTTTGCGAAATGCGGTATGATTGTTGATGCTACAGATGCGGACAGGAAGGAGAGTTCCAAAGTTTCTCAGCGAGGACGCGAAAAGAGCATCCTCCTGCTCGCACTTTCCTCACCCGGGGGACAACAGTCAAATGCTGGCCCATGTATCGTGGTTGATGGGTGGGTATGTAAGGTGAGAGCAGATTCGCCAGAATATCTGGAGAGTAGAGATTCAGGATTTTGTGAGCGATGCAGAGAGACTTAAACTCAATGCGTTTCGCCACCGGCAGCCAATGTAGTCTGCGGATGGCGTTGGTCGTGGGACAGGCTCTAGGAAGTCCAAGTAGAGTTCTGGCAGCCGCATTTTGAGCCCTTTGCAAACATAGGATCTCTGCCTTATTTGCCCCTTGGTAAAGTGAACTGGCGTAATCCAGCCTCGATAGAATGGAGGCCTGGATGATGACTTGGCGGACTGTGGGATCAAAGAAGCCCAACAGTCGTTTGAGCCCGCGCAGGAGTCCGAAACAGGTCCCAGCTACCTTTTTAGTTTGGACCTGAAAGTTAAGTGCAGAGTCAACCCATACTCCCAAGTTTTTGACCGCCTGTTTAGGGGTGGGTGCACAGCCCAGAGTCAAAGGCCACCAGCGCTCGCTCCACAACTCAGTGTCTCTCCCCACTAGCAGAATCTCTAATTTACTCGCATTTAACTGGAGGCAGTTGGCAGTCATCCACTCTTCAATGGCTGTTAGATCACTCCTAAACTTGAGTGCGTTCTGCGTGGAGTCGTCAGATAGTGCCACCACTAGCTGGGTAGCGTCAGCATTAGATACCACAGTTAGTCCTCTGCTCCTGGCTACTGCCGCTAGTGGTTGAACATATAGGTTGAATAGAGTTGGGCTCAACGCTGAGCCTTGTGGAACCCCTTGTTTGATAGCGTATGCCCGGGAGCTGAAGGGGGGGACCGACACTTGGAATGTTCTCTCAGATAGAAAAGAGGCGAACCAGCCTAGGGCCAGACCCTTGATACCAGCCTCCTCCAGACGCTGCAACAGAATCTGATGGGATACCATGTCGAACGCAGCGCTCAGATCCAATAATATCAGCGCTGAAGTTCGCCCGGCGTCCAATGCATCCCTCAGATGTTCGGTTACCGCTAGGAGGGCAGTCTCCGTGCTATGACCAGGGCGAAAACCATTCTGAGAAGGGTCAAGCAGATTGTTATTTTCTAAGAAACTTGTCAGAATGGGGTTGATGTAGGTGTCGGCGATCTTGGACACCCACGGCAGGAGAGAGATAGGGCGAAAACTCTCAGGTTTAGAAGTATCCAATGTGGGTTTCTTTAATAGGGGGACTACCATGGCTCGTTTCCAGGCCCTGGGGACTACCACCATGGACAGGGACATATTGATCAGCTCACAGAAAGGCAAGAGGAGCTGAGACAATGATTTAAGGATTTGCTCTGGTTTAAGAGGATCTGCAGGTGAGCCTAATTTGACTTTTATGCAGATCGTAAGCATCTCATCTTGAGTGATCGTTGGAAAGACAGAGAGTGTGGGGGTGGCATGAGACCTATGTGCAGGGTCTGATCTGATCGCGGTGTGGGAGAAGGTCCTATAGATGTTCTCGACCTTCTTAATGAAGAAAGCAGCGAGATCCTCACATTGCTGGTCGGAGGAGATCGGAGGGACTTTGGGTTGCCCTGCAGATTTAAGATCTTTAAGTATCGAAAAAATGCATTTAGCAGAGCTACTGCTATTTCTAATTTCGTCAGCAAAGTAGGCCACCCTTTCCTTTTGGATGGCCCTATGATAGTTTTTGATGGCTACCTGATAATGCCCCTTCAGAACACGGTCGTAATCCCATCTCCATGCCCGTTCCAGCCTTTTGGATGCTTTCCGAATCGTGGCCAGCTTACTGTTATACCATGGGCTGGATTGGCTGTTATGACACTGTGACCACTTGACAGGGATGAGTGTGTCAAGAGAACGCCGAATCCAATCAGATAAGGCTTTTTCAGCCGTATCAGGGTCATCTGGCATACTAGATGTATGCGTGAGGAGGAGGGCATGAAACTGTTCGATGTCAAGTTTCTGCTAGTGGCATTTTAGGACCGACTTCCGGGCCACCCTCTGGAGGGGCTCTACCCCCAGAAGTGTCACGAGTACAAGGTAGTGGTCAGACCAGCTCTTCGAGATAGGTGGGTTGACTGTGAGGGTGAATAAATTAGAGAAAACAGGATCTAGCAGGTGACCAGCAGAGTGAGTGCAGCCTAGGACAAGTTCTGTCAGCTGGAGGGCGGCAAGGTCTGCTAGAAAATTACCTATTTCACAGTCGTGTTTGTTATACAAGTGTAGGTTCAGGTCGCCGATAATGCTGAAATTGGCTGATCTAATAGCCAGTGTGCCTGCTGCATCAATCAGTGCCTCCCTGAACTCTTTAGAGGGGCCGGGCGGGCAGTAGACCAGAAGCCCAGACATTGTAAAGGTGGCATTGAAGCTGATCTTAAAGCGCGCACACTCACAGCCCACCATGACCTCTTTCGTAAGGGTGCAGGTGTAGCTAGATTTAAAGATAATCGCAATGCCTCCATCTCTCGTCCCTCTATTAAGAGTCGCAATGTTGAAGCCCTGGGGCAGAGCCAAACCAGGCTCAGCCTCCATGTTAGTCATGAGCCATGTCTCTGTAAGGAAGAGGATGTCAGGTGACTCATCTTGCAACAGATCATAAACATCAGCAAAGTGCTTTACGAGAGAGCTGCAGTTTAAACAAAAAAGTTTAACAGCGTGCGTAGAAGGGGGTGAAGGGGATGTGACCGCCCAGGAGTTAAATCCACAACTTCTGCAACAAAACGGGCCCTCAGGCGGGACACCCACTAGATGGTCGAATAGACTGACCCTCTTCCTAATACAAAATAGATCATACCATGAGTAAGTCTGCTTGCTGCCGGCCAAACCGGCAGCATGTCTGGCGTTGTCCAGGCATGGACGGGCGCAGACAGGCTTGCCTTAGGCGGGCCTTAAGCGCGCCAGCGGCACGTCCGCTGACACATCGGTTTAAATTGAGGAGAGAGCGGCAAAACTAGACCGCCCCCTCCTACACCCGGAAGGGTGGGAGTGGCCAGGAAATGAATGAAACGCCCTCCTTGCAAACGGCACTCAGCCGCGGTGGAACAGGGCACAGTGCAAACGGTAGGTGAGATAAAGTAAGAAGGTTAAAAATGATGCAAAGAGTAGTAGTAGTAAGCGCACTCACATCTTAAAACAACAGCCACGTTTGTCAAAACGGCAGCAGCCTCACCGACATCCGCTGCACGTCCGCTGACACATCGGTTTAACCCCTTGACCACGATCGGAATTCCGCTCGTGTGCTGGACATTCCGATCGCGGGTGCGGTCGTGACGAGCTGAGCTCGTCATGCGCACAGCGCTACCGCGCAGCATGACGAGCTGAGCTCGTCACGCGCATCGAAGGGGTTAAATTGAGGAGAGAGCGGCAAAACTAGACCGCCCCCTTCGACACCCGGAAGTGTGGAACTGGCAGGGAGTGGCTAGGAAATGAAAAAAAAGCCCTCCACGAAACGGCACTCAGCTGCGGTGGAACAGGGCACAGTGCAAAGGGTAGGTGAGATAAAGTAAGAATAAGAAGGTTAAAAATTATGCAAAGAGTAGTAGTAGTAAGCGCACACACATCTTAAAACAACAGCCACGTATGTTAAAACAGCAGCAGCCTCACCGACATTAAGGTCTGTCATTATTGGTTTTTGACCTGTTAGTTGCCTAGTGATTCAGTTCTGTTATTTGCATTTTCCCTGTCCTAAGAACGTTCATTAGTTACAGGGGGTCCCCTTTTTTTGAATTATATTTCCCACAGCTTGTCTGTGCGGGGCTTGTTTTGTTTTATCAGTGACATTCTGAAGAATCAGCGCCACATTATGTATTTGTTGATATGTTTTGCGTAGAGTGGCTTCTTTTTGACTGTATGTATGTATCATTTAATATGAGCATTTTCATGTATAATGTGTAGTGAGAAGATTTCTCAAAACAAGACAGAGAGTGATACCACTACTATTAAAAATCTAATCTCTGTATTTAGCAAGGAATACAATGATCAGTTATTCATGATATCAACTTGAGTCACTGTCTTTGTAACTTTTAAGCCACTTTTTAATGATTTTGCAATAAAAATAAATTGACATATTTTCTTAATTATTTGGTACATTGAGTTGATCTATTTATCAAAATTTGTATTAAGGTCTGTCATTATTGGTTTCTGACCTAATAGTTGCCTAGTGATTCAGTTCTGTTATTTGCATTTTCCCTGTCCTAGGAACGTTCATTAGTTACAGGGGGTCCCCTCTTTTTTGCATTATATTTCCCACAGTTTGTCTGTGCGGGGCTTGTTTTGTTTTATCAGTGACATTCTGAAGAATCAGCGCCACATTCATGTATTTGTTGATATGTATGTTTCACGCTTTTGAGTAGAGTGGCTTCTTTTTTGACTGTATGTATGTATCATTTAATATGAGCATTTTCATGTATAATGTGTAGTGAGAAAATTTCTCAAAACAAGACGGAGAGTGATACCACTGCTATTAAGAATCTAATATCTGTATTTAGCAAGGAATACACTGATCAGTTATCAATGATATCAACTTGAGTCACTGTCTTTGTAACTTTTAAGCCACTTTTTTAATGATTTTGCAATAAAAATAAATTGACATATTTTCTTAATTATTTGGTACATTGAGTTGATCTATTTATCAAAATTTGTATTATGTTATGTTATATGTTTTGTAGAGCGCGCAGCTGCCCCAGCTAAGGGGCGTCCCAGTGCTGACTGTTGCAGATATTGAGAGGCACTGATAGAAGGAACACTGGGCCTATACAGTTGGAAAAAGATGAGTTTTAATGGCTTTGCGAAATGCGGTATGATTGTTGATGCTACGGATGCGGACAGGAAGGAGAGTTCCAAAGTTTCGCAGCGAGGACGTGAAAAGAGCGTCCTCCTGCTCGCACTTTCCTCACCCGGGGGACAACAGTCAAATGCTGGCCCATGTATCGTGGTTGATGGGTGGGTATGTAAGGTGAGAGCAGATTCGCCAGAATATCTGGAGAGTAGAGATTCAGGATTTTGTGAGCGATGCAGAGAGACTTAAACTCAATGCGTTTCGCCACCGGCAGCCAATGTAGTCTGCGGATGGCGTTGGTCGTGGGACAGGCTCTAGGAAGTCCAAGTAGAGTTCTGGCAGCCGCATTTTGAGCCCTTTGCAAACATAGGATCTCGGCCTTATTTGCCCCTCGGTAAAGTGAACTGGCGTAATCCAGCCTCGATAGAATGGAGGCCTGGATGATGACTTGGCGGACTGTGGGATCAAAGAAGCCCAACAGTCGTTTGAGCCCGCGCAGGAGTCCGAAACAGGTCCCAGCTACCTTTTTAGTTTGGACCTGAAAGTTAAGTGCAGAGTCAACCCATACTCCCAAGTTTTTGACCGCCTGTTTAGGGGTGGGTGCACAGCCCAGAGTCAAAGGCCACCAGCGCTCGCTCCACAACTCAGTGTCTCTCCCCACTAGCAGAATCTCTAATTTACTCGCATTTAACTGGAGGCAGTTGGCAGTCATCCACTCTTCAATGGCTGTTAGATCACTCCTAAACTTGAGTGCGTCCTGCGTGGAGTCGTCAGATAGTGCCACCACTAGCTGGGTAACGTCAGCATTAGATACCACAGTTAGTCCTCTGCTCCTGGCTACTGCCGCTAGTGGTTGAACATATAGGTTGAATAGAGTTGGGCTCAACGCTGAGCCTTGTGGAACCCCTTGTTTGATAGCGTATGCCCGGGAGCTGAAGGGGGGGACCGACACTTGGAATGTTCTCTCAGATAGAAAAGAGGCGAACCAGCCTAGGGCCAGACCCTTGATACCAGCCTCCTCCAGACGCTGCAACAGAATCTGATGGGATACCATGTCGAACGCAGCGCTCAGATCCAATAATATCAGCGCTGAAGTTCGCCCGGCGTCCAATGCATCCCTCAGATGTTCGGTTACCGCTAGGAGGGCAGTCTCCGTGCTATGACCAGGGCGAAAACCATTCTGAGAAGGGTCAAGCAGATTGTTATTTTCTAAGAAACTTGTCAGAATGGGGTTGATGTAGGTGTCGGCGATCTTGGACACCCACGGCAGGAGAGAGATAGGGCGAAAACTCTTAGGTTTAGAAGTATCCAATGTGGGTTTCTTTAATAGGGGGACCACCATGGCTCGTTTCCAGGCCCTGGGGACTACCACCATGGACAGGGACATATTGATCAGCTCACAGAAAGGCAAGAGGAGCTGAGACAATGATTTAAGGAATTGCTCTGGTTTAAGAGGATCTGCAGGTGAGCCTAATTTGACTTTTATGCAGATCGTAAGCATCTCATCTTGAGTGATCGTTGGAAAGACAGAGAGTGTGGGGGTGGCATGAGACCTATGTGCAGGGTCTGATCTGATCGCGGTGTGGGAGAAGGTCCTATAGATGTTCTCGACCTTCTTAATGAAGAAAGCGGCGAGATCCTCACATTGCTGGTCGGAGGAGATCGGAGGGGTTTTGGGTTGCCTTGCAGATTTAAGATCTTTAAGTATCGAAAAAATGCATTTAGCAGGACTACTGCTATTTCTAATTTCGTCAGCAAAGTAGGCCACCCTTTCCTTTTGGATGGCCCTATGATAGTTTTTGATGGCTACCTGATAATGCCCCTTCAGAACACGGTCGTAATCCCATCTCCATGCCCGTTCCAGCCTTTTGGATGCTTTCCGAATCGTGGCCAGCTTACTGTTATACCATGGGCTGGATTGGCTGTTATGACACTGTGACCACTTGACAGGAATGAGTGTGTCAAGAGAACGCCGAATCCAATCAGATAAGGCTTTTTCAGCCGTATCAGGGTCATCTGGCATACTAGATGTATGCGTGAGGAGGAGGGCATGAAACTGTTCGATGTCAAGTTTCTGCTAGTGGCGTTTTAGGACCGACTTCCGGGCCACCCTCTGGAGGGGCTCTACCCCCAGAAGTGTCACGAGTACAAGGTAGTGGTCAGACCAGCTCTTCGAGATAGGTGGGTTGACTGTGAGGGTGAATAAATTAGAGAAAACAGGATCTAGCAGGTGACCAGCAGAGTGAGTGCAGCCTAGGACAAGTTCTGTCAGCTGGAGGGCGGCAAGGTCTGCTAGAAAATTACCTATTTCACAGTCGTGTTTGTTATCCAAGTGTAGGTTCAGGTCGCCGATAATGCTGAAATTGGCTGATCTAATAGCCAGTGTGCCTGCTGCATCAATCAGTGCCTCCCTGAACTCTTTAGAGGGGCCGGGCGGGCAGTAGACCAGAAGCCCAGACATTGTAAAGGTGGCATTGAAGCTGATCTTAAAGCGCGCACACTCACAGCCCACCATGATCTCTTTCGTAAGGGTGCAGGTGTAGCTAGATTTAAAGATAATCGCAATGCCGCCACCTCTCGTCCCTCTATTAAGAGTCGCAATGTTGAATCCCTGGGGCAGAGCCAAACCAGGCTCAGCCTCCATGTTAGTCATGAGCCATGTCTCTGTAAGGAAGAGGATGTCAGGTGACTCATCTTGCAACAGATCATAAACATCAGCAAAGTGCTTTACGAGAGAGCGGCAGTTTAAACAAAAAAGTTTAACAGCGTGCGTAGAAGGGGGTGAAGGGGATGTGACCGCCCAGGAGTTAAATCCACAACTTCTGCAACAAAACGGGCCCTCAGGCGGGACACCCACTAGATGGTCGCATAGACTGACCCTCTTCCTAATACAAAATAGATCATACCATGAGTAAGTCTGCTTGCTGCCGGCCAAACCGGCAGCATGTCTGGCGTTGTCCAGGCGTGGACGGGCGCAGACAGGCTTGCCTTAGGCGGGCCTTAAGCGCGCCAGCGGCGCGTCCGCTGACACATCGGTTTAAATTGAGGAGAGAGCGGCAAAACTAGACTGCCCCCTCCGACACCCGGAAGGGTGGGAGTGGCCAGGAAATGAATGAAACGCCCTCCTTGCAAACGGCACTCAGCCGCGGTGGAACAGGGCACAGTGCAAACGGTAGGTGAGATAAAGTAAGAAGAAGAAGGTTAAAAATGATGCAAAGAGTAGTAGTAGTAAGCGCACTCACATCTTAAAACAACAGCCACGTTTGTCAAAACGGCAGCAGCCTCACCGACATCCGCTGCACGTCCGCTGACACATCGGTTTAACCCCTTGACCGCGATCGGAATTCCGCTCGTGTGCTGGACATTCCGATCGCGGGTGCGGTCGTGACGAGCTGAGCTCGTCATGCGCACAGCGCTACCGCGCAGCATGACGAGCTGAGCTCGTCACGCAGCGCATCGAAGGGGTTAAATTGAGGAGAGAGCGGCAAAACTAGACGCCCCTTCGACACCCGGAAGTGTGGAACTGGCAGGGAGTGGCCAGGAAATGAAAAAAGCCCTCCACGAAACGGCACTCAGCTGCGGTGGAACAGGGCACAGTGCAAAGGGTAGGTGAGATAAAGTAAGAATAAGAAGGTTAAAAATTATGCAAAGAGTAGTAGTAGTAAGCGCACACACATCTTAAAACAACAGCCACGTATGTTAAAACAGCAGCAGCCTCACCGACATTAAGGTCTGTCATTATTGGTTAATGACCTGTTAGTTGCCTAGTGATTCAGTTCTGTTATTTGCATTTTCCCTGTCCTAGGAACGTTCATTAGTTACAGGGGGTCCCCTTTTTTTGAATTATATTTCCCACAGCTTGTCTGTGTGGGGCTTGTTTTGTTTTATCAGTGACATTCTGAAGAATCAGCGCCACATTATGTATTTGTTGATATCTTTTGCGTAGAGTGGCTTCTTTTTTGACTGTATGTATGTATCATTTAATATGAGCATTTTCATGTATAATGTGTAGTGAGAAGATTTCTCAAAACAAGACAGAGAGTGATACCACTGCTATTAAGAATCTAATATCTGTATTTAGCAAGGAATACACTGATCAGTTATCAATGATATCAACTTGAGTCACTGTCTTTGTAACTTTTAAGCCACTTTTTTAATGATTTTGCAATAAAAATAAATTGACATATTTTCTTAATTATTTGGTACATTGAGTTGATCTATTTATCAAAATTTGTATTATGTTATGTTATATGATTTGTAGAGCGCGCAGCTGCCCCAGCTAAGGGGCGTCCCAGTGCTGACTGTTGCAGATATTGAGAGGCACTGATAGAAGGAACACTGGGCCTATACAGTTGGAAAAAGATGAGTTTTAATGGCTTTGCGAAATGCGGTATGATTGTTGATGCTACAAATGCGGACAGGAAGGAGAGTTCCAAAGTTTCGCAGCGAGGACGTGAAAAGAGCGTCCTCCTGCTCGCACTTTCCTCACCCGGGGGACAACAGTCAAATGCTGGCCCATGTATCGTGGTTGATGGGTGGGTATGTAAGGTGAGAGCAGATTCGCCAGAATATCTGGAGAGTAGAGATTCAGGATTTTGTGAGCGATGCAGAGAGACTTAAACTCAATGCGTTTCGCCACCGGAAGCCAATGTAGTCTGCGGATGGCGTTGGTCGTGGGACAGGCTCTAGGAAGTCCAAGTAGAGTTCTGGCAGCCGCATTTTGAGCCCTTGGCAAACATAGGATCTCGGCCTTATTTGCCCCTTGGTAAAGTGAACTGGCGTAATCCAGCCTCGATAGAATGGAGGCCTGGATGATGACTTGGCGGACTGTCGGATCAAAGAAGCCCAACAGTCGTTTGAGCCCGCGCAGGAGTCCGAAACAGGTCCCAGCTACCTTTTTAGTTTGGACCTGAAAGTTAAGTGCAGAGTCAACCCATACTCCCAAGTTTTTGACCGCCTGTTTAGGGGTGGGTGCACAGCCCAGAGTCAAAGGCCACCAGCGCTCGCTCCACAACTCAGTGTCTCTCCCCACTAGCAGAATCTCTAATTTACTCGCATTTAACTGGAGGCAGTTGGCAGTCATCCACTCTTCAATGGCTGTTAGATCACTCCTAAACTTGAGTGCGTCCTGCGTGGAGTCGTCAGATAGTGCCACCACTAGCTGGGTAACGTCAGCATTAGATACCACAGTTAGTCCTCTGCTCCTGGCTACTGCCGCTAGTGGTTGAACATATAGGTTGAATAGAGTTGGGCTCAACGCTGAGCCTTGTGGAACCCCTTGTTTGATAGCGTATGCCCGGGAGCTGAAGGGGGGACCGACACTTGGAATGTTCTCTCAGATAGAAAAGAGGCGAACCAGCCTAGGGCCAGACCCTTGATATCAGCCTCCTCCAGACGCTGCAACAGAATCTGATGGGATACCATGTCGAACGCAGCGCTCAGATCCAATAATATCAGCGCTGAAGTTCGCCCGGCGTCCAATGCATCCCTCAGATGTTCGGTTACCGCTAGGAGGGCAGTCTCCGTGCTATGACCAGGGCGAAAACCATTCTGAGAAGGGTCAAGCAGATTGTTATTTTCTAAGAAACTTGTCAGAATGGGGTTGATGTAGGTGTCGGCGATCTTGGACACCCACGGCAGGAGAGAGATAGGGCGAAAACTCTCAGGTTTAGAAGTATCCAATGTGGGTTTCTTTAATAGGGGGACCACCATGGCTCGTTTCCAGGGCCTGGGGACTACCACCATGGACAGGGACATATTGATCAGCTCACAGAAAGGCAAGAGGAGCTGAGACAATGATTTAAGGAATTGCTCTGGTTTAAGAGGATCTGCAGGTGAGCCTAATTTGACTTTTATGCAGATCGTAAGCATCTCATCTTGAGTGATCGTTGGAAAGACAGAGAGTGTGGGGGTGGCATGAGACCTATGTGCAGGGTCTGATCTGATCGCGGTGTGGGAGAAGGTCCTATAGATGTTCTCGACCTTCTTAATGAAGAAAGCGGCGAGATCCTCACATTGCTGGTCGGAGGAGATCGGAGGGGCTTTGGGTTGCCCTGCAGATTTAAGATCTTTAAGTATCGAAAAAATGCATTTAGCAGGGCTACTGCTATTTCTAATTTCGTCAGCAAAGTAGGCCACCCTTTCCTTTTGGATGGCCCTATGATAGTTTTTGATGGCTACCTGATAATGCCCCTTCAGAACACGGTCGTAATCCCATCTCCATGCCCGTTCCAGCCTTTTGGATGCTTTCCGAATCGTGGCCAGCTTACTGTTATACCATGGGCTGGATTGGCTGTTATGACACTGTGACCACTTGACAGGGATGAGTGTGTCAAGAGAACGCTGAATCCAATCAGATAAGGCTTTTTCAGCCGTATCAGGGTCATCTGGCATACTAGATGTATGCGTGAGGAGGAGGGCATGAAACTGTTCGATGTCAAGTTTCTGCTAGTGGCGTTTTAGGACCGACTTCCGGGCCACCCTCTGGAGGGGCTCTACCCCCAGAAGTGTCACGAGTACAAGGTAGTGGTCAGACCAGCTCTTCGAGATAGGTGGGTTGACTGTGAGGGTGAATAAATTAGAGAAAACAGGATCTAGCAGGTGACCAGCAGAGTGAGTGCAGCCTAGGACAAGTTCTGTCAGCTGGAGGGCGGCAAGGTCTGCTAGAAAATTACCTATTTCACAGTCGTGTTTGTTATCCAAGTGTAGGTTCAGGTCGCCGATAATGCTGAAATTGGCTGATCTAATAGCCAGTGTGCCTGCTGCATCAATCAGTGCCTCCCTGAACTCTTTAGAGGGGCCGGGCGGGCAGTAGACCAGAAGCCCAGACATTGTAAAGGTGGCATTGAAGCTGATCTTAAAGCGCGCACACTCACAGCCCACCATGATCTCTTTCGTAAGGGTGCAGGTGTAGCTAGATTTAAAGATAATCGCAATGCCGCCACCTCTCGTCCCTCTATTAAGAGTCGCAATGTTGAAGCCCTGGGGCAGAGCCAAACCAGGCTCAGCCTCCATGTTAGTCATGAGCCATGTCTCTGTAAGGAAGAGGATGTCAGGTGACTCATCTTGCAACAGATCATAAACATCAGCAAAGTGCTTTACGAGAGAGCGGCAGTTTAAACAAAAGGTTTAACAGCGTGCGTAGAAGGGGTGAAGGGGATGTGACCGCCCAGGAGTTAAATCCACAACTTCTGCAACAAAACGGGCCCTCAGGCGGGACACCCACTAGATGGTCGCATAGACTGACCCTCTTCCTAATACAAAATAGATCATACCATGAGTAAGTCTGCTTGCTGCCGGCCAAACCGGCAGCATGTCTGGCGTTGTCCAGGCGTGGACGGGCGCAGACAGGCTTGCCTTAGGCGGGCCTTAAGCGCGCCAGCGGCGCGTCCGCTGACACATCGGTTTAAATTGAGGAGAGAGCGGCAAAACTAGACTGCCCCCTCCGACACCCGGAAGGGTGGGAGTAGCCAGGAAATGAATGAAACGTCCTCCTTGCAAACGGCACTCAGCCGCGGTGGAACAGGGCACAGTGCAAACGGTAGGTGAGATAAAGTAAGAAGAAGAAGGTTAAAAATGATGCAAAGAGTAGTAGTAGTAAGCGCACTCACATCTTAAAACAACAGCCACGTTTGTCAAAACGGCAGCAGCCTCACCGACATCCACTGCACGTCCGCTGACACATCGGTTTAACCCCTTGACCGCGATCGGAATTCCGCTTGTGTGCTGGACATTCCGATCGCGGGTGCGGTCGTGACGAGCTGAGCTCGTCATGCGCACAGCGCTACCGCGCAGCATGACGAGCTGAGCTCGTCACGCGCATCGAAGGGGTTAAATTGAGGAGAGAGCGGCAAAACTAGACCGCCCCCTTCGACACCCGGAAGTGTGGAACTCGCAGGGAGTGGCCAGGAAATGAAAAAAAAGCCCTCCACGAAACGGCACTCAGCTGCGGTGGAACAGGGCACAGTGCAAAGGGTAGGTGAGATAAAGTAAGAATAAGAAGGTTAAAAATTATGCAAAGAGTAGTAGTAGTAAGCGCACACACATCTTAAAACAACAGCCACGTATGTTAAAACAGCAGCAGCCTCACCGACATTAAGGTCTGTCATTATTGGTTAATGACCTGTTAGTTGCCTAGTGATTCAGTTCTGTTATTTGCATTTTCCCTGTCCTAGGAACGTTCATTAGTTACAGGGGGTTTTGCGTAGAGTGGCTTCTTTTTTGACTGTATGTATGTATCATTTAATATGAGCATTTTCATGTATAATGTGTAGTGAGAAGATTTCTCAAAACAAGACAGAGAGTGATACCACTACTATTAAGAATCTAATCTCTGTATTTAGCAAGGAATACACTGATCAGTTATTCATGATATCAACTTGAGTCACTGTCTTTGTAACTTTTAAGCCACTTTTTTAATGATTTTGCAATAAAAATAAATTGACATATTTTCTTAATTATTTGGTACAATGAGTTGATCTATTTATCAAAATTTGTATTAAGGTCTGTCATTATTGGTTTCTGACCTGTTAGATGCCTAGTGATTCAGTTCTGTTATTTGCATTTTCCATGTCCTAGGAACGTTCATTAGTTACAGGGGCTTCCCTTTTTTTGCATTATATTTCCCACAGCTTGTCTGTGCGGGGCTTGTTTCGTTTTATCAGTGACATTCTGAAGAATCAGCACCACATTTATGTATTTGTTGATATGTATGTTTTACTCTTTTGCGTAGAGTGGCTTTCTTTTTTGACTGTATGTATCATTTAATATGAGCATTTTCATGTATACTGTGTAGTGAGAAGATTTCTCAAAACAAGACAGAGAGCGATACCACTACGCTTAAGAATCTAATCTCTGTATTTAGCAAGGAATACACTGATCAGTTATTCATGATATCAACTTGAGTCACTGTCTTTGTAACTTTTAAGCCACTTTTTTAATGATTTTGCAATAAAAATAAATTGACATATTTTCTTATTTATTTGGTACATTGAGTTGATCTATTTATCAAAATTTGTAGTAAGGTCTGTCATTATTGGTTTCTGACTTCTTAGTTGCCTAGTGATTCAGTTCTGTTATTTGCATTTTCCCTGTCCTAGGAACGTTCATTATATACGGGGGGTCCCCTTTTTTTGCATTATGCCTCCATCTTCGATGTACAGCACAAGTCGCACAATGTGAGTGTGCCTTTCGTGTTCTTTAAGTTTTTCGAGACATGCCTTGCCAATCCTTTATGCCAATAGACCATGCTTGCTGATAGGATGACAATTTTCTATCTCCAAAGAGCCAACAAGGTTCACAGTATGCACTGTCCATTTTTAAAGAGTAGCACAACCACAGTCTTGGAGTCTTATCTCCAGTCCTATTTGCATTGTAGTAGTACTTGGTGGAAAAGCACCTGTTTTTATTATCTCGTGGGAAGAGTCCTCTAGGCTTGCATGGGCCACTTCTAATAACAAACCTTCGTGACTCTGCATCAAGCCAAGGTTTGTCTAGAAAGTTCCCTCTATCACTCGTGTACAAATCCTTTCAAAACTGAATATTGCTTGATTCTAGTTCTTATAAATGTAATACTACATTCTCACTCATAATGTCTTCACAATTTACAATTTCTGAACTTCCTTTAGTCAATTGTAATAGCAAACTCAGAGATTCATTTAGGGACGGCATACTTTCAGCTTCTGAACTTCTTTCAGTCACTGCTAGTGGTGCAGGCCCAGCTGGTGTACTTACAATTTCCCCCATTTCTTCTGCAATGGAAGGAGGCACTGCTGAGACAGCTTTTTTACTTTTGCTTTTTGCACTTACTGTAGTTGTTGCCTGCAGTGCTGGCACAATTGGTGCTTCAATGCTAAAAGGTATATCTGTGGTTTGATCAGAGCACCGTAATGTTTGGTCATGTGGTGGGACCAATTGTGATTGTAACAATGCTGCTTTGTCTCCTGTTGATGATGCAACTGCATCGCCTTCTGGCAGTCATGCATGAGATGATGATGCACCATGCATCAGCTGAAGACCTAAACATAGAGTCAATTTTCATGAATTTGCCTTTAAACTGCTCTTGTTTTGATTTAATTTGGCACTTGTGAGCACCACTTAAATGCTTTCTTGGCTGTTTGCTCATTTCTGTGAGTTAAATTGAATTGTAGAAGGCAATGTGGTGGTAGACTGCATGACTGTGGGGTAGGAGTAAGAATATTTTTGTGCACACCACAAAGACTGTAATTGTGGGTTTTGTTCCACCACTACTGCCTAGAAGGAAAGAAAATACAAAGCATTATTATTAAACACTACTGTAGCTGAAACATACTACAACAACTATCGATGTGAAGAGCTGGAGGAAGGGATACAGGAAAACAAGAGCTGGAGTAATGGATGCAAGAAGGCGGCGTGTACTCAAGAGAAACATACAAGAAGAAATAGCAGAAAGGTTGGAATTAAGGAGGTAATCACTCAACATTTGGATGAGGGCGATACGTGCCAAGAATGCAGGAGGTGAAGGGCTGGATGCAAGATGGCATGAACTAAATGGATGGCTGAAAGGAGGTGGGAACTAGAGGGACAGAGCCAAGAAGACAGGAGATAAGCGGATGGAACTGCCCTGAATGTATTGTATTGTTATATTTATATAGGGCTTATTGCCCCTATGTGGAGCACTGAAGCGCTTGCCTACATGAGTAGTAAACTACACCATGTGTAGGATGTGTGGTTGGAAGGGTGTTGTCTATGTTTTGATGCAATGTGGGAAGTGTTTCCATGTTGTGTATATGAGGAACACTGACTGAGGTGCATGCAGCTTATAGTGTAATAGTGGGACACAGCGCTTAGCAATCGGATGGATTAAGAGGTGTGAGAGATATGCATGCTATTTTGGTTTTCATCTCTCTGCAGGTCCCTTTATGGCATTGCTTTTGTTCATAATCCCATTTTGGTAGTTATTGCACTGAGTTGTCTCTACTGAGATATTGTGACTACTGTTTGAAGTTAATGGTCCTGAGCAGGCATGGATTAAAGAGTAGAGAATGGTGGAGATATCTGTTGGAATTGACTTTGTTAAAAGCATCCCATATCTGATTGTCATTGCGAGATGTCAAGAAGCGGTCACCAGTCGTAGTATGTAGTTAGTTGGATCAGGTCAGATCGGAATAGTCTCTGTGCTGCATAACTCATCTGCAGCAAGCTCAGCTGACTGCCCGTGAGCTTAGTCAAGGTGAGGACGAATGATGAGTGTGTGAGCACTCTACTGCGTGAGAGGAGTGAGAGTCCAAGATCAGTGAGTGTGGGAGTGAGTCAAAGATGAGTGTGCCAGTATTCCAGTGTGTGGGTGAGTGTGTTCCAGTATGTGAGTTCAGGATACGGGTAAATACATTGCACCCATGTACCAGAAATTCATATGCACGTAAATGCGGTATATTAAAGAGACAGGTGCATGTGTGAACTAGCCTATGTGCATACATTGTGTGCCCTGAAGAGCATGCTCTCAAGGTGGAATACATGACTACTCTCGGAAGTACACAATTACTCAGAGCACTAGTATACACATAGCTCGCACATGCATGCCCACACATTGGAATAATATTATCCTTTATTAATTTTACGGGGAAGCTCATTAAAGCATGAGGTATCTATAGTGAAGGGCGATCAGCGCTCGAGCATGAGACGGGTAGGGAGACACATGCCCTTCCAGCTAGAGACCATGTTCTGCAAATTGGATGTAGCATCATAGATAGACTTGAGCTTTGATGCACAACAGCAAACTCATATTTAGACATATCAATGTCAATGTGTATGATAAGGTGGAGATAGTTGGCACTGATTAAAAAGTGAGGAAATGAGAGAAAAAGGGAGTCTTAGGTGAACGGTGTGGAGAAGGTATGACTGATACATCAACGACAGGGGCAGAGTTGGGTGTCGCTAATGTAGTTCCATTGGCACCCACCCTTAGAGGCTCAAAGTCAGGACGGAGGACATTAGGAGAGATGTAGTTTTGATGCCCATCTGTGAGTGTAATAGAGGTATAGGTCTGAAGATATGTATCATCAGATTTGAGACTCAGGTGGTGGTGCAAATATTGCAATTTATTGCTGAAGACTGGTGAATAATCTTTCCATTGTTAAAAAGATGTGAAGTTTACAAACTTGGTTACCGAAAGCCATAGTTATTAATTTCTGGATGAGAAAAACTTTGTAAAAAAATGAATGCAAAAATACTGTCTGGCCATGTTTGCATGTCAGAAGTAAAAAGAGGAGGACAGTTTTGATACAAACATGTCCAACACTATCATACTTGCCAGCGGTCAGGGATTATGTGGCAAGGTTGTCATGCTTGAGAGATTTTTTAACACTTGTAGTTAAACCTGACGAAATACAGTCTCAGTGATATTGTTGCCTGCACCAATGAGTAGTATTTTGTGATGAAAACTTTATTTTTTGTTTTGTTTGCTCACATAAAAGTGCTGGATTTAAGAGAATACTAGATGCAAGGGGCGCCAAGTCAGAATAGGAAAGTCAGAATAATGCAGACGTGTTTACAAATTTAAGGGGGAGTTCCAACAATACCGTCACCCTGACATCAGAAAACATATCTGAGTGAGTATTTCATTCGGGGACACCTTAAATACTATGAATTGTTAAAGAGTCAAAATATCACACGGCAGATCAGTGGCTTGATAGGGAGGACAGCCATCCATGGATAACCACTATGACGTAGTGCTTTACAAAAAAAACTCAGCAATGAAATAAATACAAACACATAAGTATATGTATGGTTTCAAGAAAACAGGGTAAGAAAACTTTATAGACGGTGCTGGGGGTGGGCAAGATAACAATGCAGAGGCATTAAAAAGAACAGTGTGAGTGGTCTGCCACACAACACACAGCAACAGAAGCCCAGAAATATACCTCTACCTGTAGGTTTTATGTGTGGCAAGACTGTACATCACTAACAGCACCATTAAAATACAAAAAAGGCAAAGAGAGAATATACTTATGGCCCACACACTGCATCTTTAGACAAAGAACACCCAGTGTACACAAAACGACCAAGCTGCAGCACAGAGACACTTCCCACAATGCAGTAGTAGGGTGATACACAGAGAACCTCACAAAGCACCATAAATAAGATAGGCAAAGTGCAATGCACTGTTCGGAAGGTCAGGATGGAAAACCCATAATCCTGCACTGCAAAAGCATTACACACTTTCTCCTGTCGAGCTGATATGCCCAGTACACACCATCCTCAGCCAGTGCACAAGTTATGGACACCATGTTCTGCCTTTAACAAGACCGGCCAGACGAAGCACAATGTCTGCAGGGACTTCTTAAGGATTTTGAGGGCCTTGGGCCAAATGTATTTTGGGGGCCTCTGTTTCGAGCAGATTTAAATGCATGATCCAAGTTCAGCTATTTCATGCCCTCTTTGGCCAGGTCACAGAGAGACAGTGCACAGGCACACTAGTCCAAATTCTAAATGTGTTTACATCTAATATTCATGAATAGTGACCAGTGTTTTCAATATTGTACCATAGCAGCAGCTATTTATTATTACTGCAAATAATCTCTGTGACACTCATTTCGCATAGGTGAGGTCCTGTTTTGATCTAAAAGAAAGTTTTATGGATGTTGTTTGAAACCTAAAGAAAACATTTCTCTGCAAAATGCCTGTAAGAGACTCTCACACATCACCCACATTAAGAATAAATTCAACGAAAACGGTATTTAAAACTCTCAGTTTAAGAATTATTCAAGGTCATCAGGGCAAGACTCTGCAGAACAGAGCTGGCTCTGTCAGGGGCCCCCTGGAAGGCTGGGGCCGTGGGCTGGAGCCCACTTTGCCCATGCCTTAATACGTCTCTGAATGTATGTCTGCAGTACAACCTATAAGCCTTTATGCCCCTGAAAGGAAGACTCGCCCTGTCGCTGCAGCACAATTCTGCCCTGCACAGGAAAAGCAGCCGGCCCGGTACTCTCCCCAGATAACCTGCACTGCCACCAGCACCATTCAATGGATCTTAGCCGTGACAGGTCAACTGAAAATAACCTGCACCTTGCTGGGTGGAGTAGTACCAATTGCATTGCAGGCTGATTCGCTTACTTCACTTACTACCGGGGCATTGGCAGCAGTCTGAGCAGTGGCTCGGTCCGGTCGTGCAGTTTCCAATTACACTGCGCGGTGCGCGCTGACCCACCCTCCTGTTCCCCACCCTGAAGACCACGGTAATTGGTGGTCACCATGCAGCAGCGGCGTGCAGGCGGCATTGTGTGCGTGCCTTGCTCAAATGTGAACGTGCAGCACTGGCCGAGTGCGCATCCTCGCGAGCCGAACAATCATCTTCAGGCATATTAAATTAATAATTGCCTGCCGCCCAGGCCCATGGCCATGGCCATATACATACAGCAAGTGCAGTGCACGGGCAAGGCAGCAGGCAATTAAAATGCGCAGAGACTCTTACCCATTCCTTGATTCTGTCTAGCAGATGCTTTTTTTTTTTACTAAGGCAGCGTCACTCTTGAAGTTTGAACTACAGTTATACATTATATCCCTGATCACTTCAGCTTTCATAAGAAGCTCAGAACTCACATGTTTTCTTAGCAATCTTAGATTTTAGTTCAAAGGTATGCCTTCTAGTGCCATGATGCCTCAAGGGAACTATGTCCTTTAAAAACTGTAATATTCATTCAATACTCATTTATAAGTGGACAGAATACACAAGTATGTATGTCTATGAGGTTGGGGCTAATTGCCAAGAATATGTAATTATTTATCTATATGGGTGAGAAGCAAGGCCAAAAAATATATACATATTTGTTAGGGCTAGGATTCCCAAATATAAGAGTCTTTGAAATGGATAGTACCATTATTCTTATAAAATTAGTCCATGGCACTGACAATACCATAGGGCAGCCAGTTTGCAACTAAAAATCACTGTAATCTAGATGATTAGTCCAGTTGGTACAATGGTGGTGAACGAGCACTGCATTTCTATCAGAGTTTGGCACATTAATAACGCACAGTTGTTGTTCCTGTTCTGAACTGCATCCCACCAGTTGCGTCGGAAACCCTTGTGATATTGCGGGTGTAGGACAAGGACAACGCAAAGGCTTCATAAATCTGGGCCTTAGTTTTTTAGGCATTCCTTCTCTGGCTTTTACTGCTTCTAACAGCCTGGTCAGCGAACAGGTAGGCACTTTGCAAATACCTATGACGAAAGAAATAAGCTTTGCACCACTTCTGCATCACACAGGCCTCATTTATGAGAAGTGTTGCATCGCTGTGTGAAAGCAGCGATGCAACACTTCTCAGTGCGCCCTCCATGCGACATGATGGATGCGTCATATTTACTCTATGACGCATCATGTTGCAAGGAATGACAGATATGTCAATATTACTGACGTATCTGTCAGCCAAAAGTGGCGCATTGCTGGAGTTGTGTCAGAAGCGTGACACAACTCCAGCAATGTTCCTTTCACATGGGGCAAGCCCCATGTGAAAGGTCCTGTGTCACCCTTGAGGTAGGCGGAAGATATTGATGCATTGGCGTCCTAGAAGTGGCTCAGTGAAATCTTATAGGCGATACTTCCCAAAAACTGCCTTAGCGGCTGGTTTTTAAGACCAGAAAAAAGCTGGTCTAAAAAATGGAGCAAAAAAACCTGTACATAAGGGAGACTAACCCAGACCCTCATTTGTTCACCTAATGACACCATGGAGGTACTACTCTTGCAGCTTGGAGCCCGAAGAAGACCACAACCACCACCACCAGTACTCCCACAGAGGCAGCGCCAAAAAAGAGAGCGGGTCTACCGCCAACGCATCACCCTGATAGACCTCTGGCCAGAGGATGTGATAGCCCACTACAGGCTGAAAAGGACCTCCATCCTATGCATACTCACCCAGATAGCCCCCAGGCTGCAGGCACCATCACAGCACTGCACGAACATTCCTCCGCAGACAAAGCTACTTGCAGTGCTGCACATGTTGGCCTCTGGTACCTTCCAACCAACCACTGCCAGAGTGGGTGGAGTCTCAGTCAGCCTTCTCAAGGTTCCTCCCAACTGTCTTGGATGCCATCATCAGCCTGACGCCGCAGCACCTAAGCTTCCCCAACACTGCGCAAGAGCAACTTGACAACAAGCAAGGCTTCTATGCCATTGCTGGCTTTCCGCATGTGTTGGGGGCAATTGACTGCCAACAACATCAGCGGTGCTACTACAAGCTCATGCTGCGTACAGAGGCCGAAACATGACGAACTGTAGACACACATAAAATGGTTGGTGGGTCACCTGTCCAGGCATCATATTGGTATCAACTTAGCTTCAAGCTGTGTAACGCTGTCACACTAGACCGATGTGAAATTGTGCCGGACACAAACTGTTCAGTTTGAGATGTAAGAATGTATCGCACATATGTAGCAGAAATGACAAATCAAATGCCAAATATACACAATTTGCTCACATCATCGGATAATGTAGAACCCCATTGTGTCCCACAACCACCTTGATTCATGCACATGACTGACTTTGCAGCCGCGCGTATAAATTGGGCACATCTGCTAATCTAGGCTGAAGAATACCAAGTAGGAATCTGTGGTCAAGCATACACATTGTTTTAAGCATCCAAAATATGTTCTACAAGTACTGGATGCCTGATGTTCATTTACATGTGTGTTGCAAGCTTGTCAAACAGTAGCAGACATCACAGGAATGAGTAAATTGACAGTCACTTATGTTGTCACACATACTAACTATGCCAAACACAATGACGACCACTGATGCATGCATGTCTAATCACACATGAATCAATGTGGATAGGCTGCAATATGTGATACAAGACAGCTATGTATAACTGTAATCTTGACATTTCAGATTGAGTGAAGTCACATACACAATACAGATCACATCACATAAACAAATGGTGTCAGCAGTCATGCAATTTCATGAAATCCTGTTCATCTGATGAACAACTTGCACTTTGCGTCCAAATGTTTGCCGCTTAAACACGAAAGCGATAATTTTTTCATAACCGCCATAGAAAATAATCACAAAATACATGTTACAACACTAAAAATTACAGCAAAAGCCAATTTGCGTGCAAAATATTACTGCATAGTCAAAAGACGGGCCGCAAACACACAGGAAGTGATGGCAGCATGCATCCTGTTTAATGGAGGAGTACTGTACACTTTCACTTTCTCTTTTGAGCACACTGTTAGTGACTGTGAAGAGTGCTGGAGGTGTTTGGAGTTGTGTGCTGGTTTGTTTGGAGTAGAGAGTGTTGTTGTGTCCTGTGAACTGTCCCTAGTGCCTCTGTGAAGTCTTGTGTACTTGTCCTTACGTGTTTTTTGCGTCTAGTACCAAATCTTGTCAGGTGTCTGTCCAAGGGGTACTTTAACAATATTAATAGTTTCTGGGGTATATTTTTGGGCTTTACTTTATTCCTAGTGGGTTTAGGTGTGTTTTGGAAGATGTTGGGTGTGGGTAGGGAAGGCAGGATGTCAGAGGGGGCATTGGGGGCCTTCCTCTGGCTTGTAAAATTCTACCTGCCATTGATGGTTGAGAGTGGGGGAAGGATCCTGCAGGGATATGCCGTACGTGTACGGAAGGTGAGGTGGGAGCATGTCCGCAGTCATATGCTGAGGATCTTCGGGGTGGACAGGACTGTCCGACAATGGAAGCACCGATGGCAGGTTTGCGTGGGCCATGAGGGTGACATGTTGGACCACCTGGGAGTCAACATTGGCCTTCAAGGTGGTAAGTACAACCACAAAATTCATAAATCATCACTTTCTTTCCAAAATCCAAAATGTAGTCAGGAACACAATGTGAGAAACGCTACAGGATGATGTCAGTCAGTCATGTAGAATTAAGATGCCAGCTTCTACACAATCACACTTGTACCATTGTGCAAGTGAGACAATGTTTACGATGAGGTATGACCATGTTCAGGAATGTGTACACTCCTGCACACATAACACGAAGTGCTGTGTCAAGGTTCAATGCGTGCTGCGCAGTTCATCCTATGAAGATAGTGTATGAGGAGAATTGTGTGTGGACCATTAATGTGAATGAGGTGGCCATGTGAGCTGCACAATGCAGGATACATGACAAAACACACTGCCTCATGTACAAACATGTCTGGCACCAGAGTTCAAGGGTCTAATCATATGTTGACACTTCACAATGTATGTGAAGTACCACATGACTGCAACACTGTCTCACAATCACAATTGCACAATCACGTGGCTGATTTTGTGTAACGTATGATGAGATTTGCAAATTTGCATTTGAAGAAATATGCCTTCTCTGGTACGTCAGTCTGCCACATACACAAAGTGTGATCAGACAACATCAATTGTCTTAACACACCCTTGTGAGATCTGCAGAGATGATATTGTCTACAGACCATGGAGAACATGATATTGTTGGGAGAAACGTGGCCTTGGGAATGTGTCACGCAAGTAGTGTGTGCAAAATGAGCACATTTGCTAGCAGGATTGTCTTGTGTTGCACAACTCAGCATTGGTCATGTCTTGTGGGAACGACAAGCAAAGCAGATACAATCATGTATGCAACCTGAACTGAGACAGTACTGTCACAGGGCATTGTTTTTGACGTAGATGAATCTGAGGATGAATAGGTCACATGTGAGAATTCACGTCTGATACCAACACATGTTTCTTTTCATGTCTCACAGCTGGCCGACCACTGATTACTCAGCGGGACATTGACGCCTTCATGGACCCACATGCCACTGGTGAGTTCCTTCATTAAATATTGTCACTGTGAGATGTGAAGAATGTTTGGGTAAAATCCTGTATGTAGTTGTAGAGCAGTCTGGGTGTGTATCACATGTACCTTGTCTCCAGTGTGCTGATGGATCAAAAAAGTGTGAAGTATGAACAATTCAGTAAGTTAAGATTTAGCAATGCATATGTCTTCCTGATGTAACTTTGCACATCCCCAGTCAGTGATACCCAGGCCAGAAATATCAAAGGGTTATGTCACTCCAGCCGATGCATGTGAATTACACAGCGTACAGACAGGAGAGGAGACATGTGAGTGATGTTGGTGATGACTATGACCAGACATGGAATGCATGTACATCCTTGACTGAGATGACTGTCAATGATCATCAATTCCTTGTTGCACCAGGTGTCATTCACAGGCACCAGTACAAAGAGTCAGTCACATCCACAATATGAATGCTGGTGTACGTGATTAAATAATTGTTGCTGCAGGATCCAGAGTCACACCTCCTTTGGATGTGTCGGCATCACTGTAATGGATAGTTAGGTCACAACCTTGGATTACTGATTAGTGAGTGTCTTTCCTCTGATGTGTCATATCTTTGACATGTTGGTGCATATTACAAGCACACCATTTACTCATCAATGTTAGATTGTACAACATTGTGGTAGCACGATTGCCTTAGCCTGAGTCACGATGCTGCGTTTAGCTGGCTGCCTGAGAATGAAGCCCAATAGGGCTCATAACCACCTTTTCACATCATATCTTGTGTGCCAATGTTGGGAGATGAATACATGCACAAACAACATTTTAGATGTCTGGACACTCTCTCCAAGGCCAGCTTGAATGTGTTAAAGTGCTTAATGTGTGACACCCTTGCCAAATTGTATATGAATATGCACAGTAGTGAGAATGGCTGAATTGGTTCCCAACTATGCTGTTCCAATGTGTGCGGTGTTTTGCGGTACACATGGAAACAACAAGACACCATTGATTGTTCAAGTGCATGAAGGTGCGCCTTACATCACATGAACAATCAGTGATGAAAATGTAATCATGTGACTTCAATATGTGCTGCATGAAGCAGCACACATAGAATTGACAGGACATTATTTAAAGAATGGTTATGTGCAGGAAGGGGCACTCTCTGGCATATTCTCTACTCCCACGGCAACGCAGAGACACCTGCAGCATTGTGCAAGTGGGCCTGAATATGCGCAAGGAGGCAGTAGTGTTCATGCAGTGCGGGGGCAGACACAGGTCTGCACAATACTATTGTAGGTATGGTGCATACCAGCTTTCTGAAATTTGCAGGGCGTAGCGTTAAGCCAAGGATACCAATGGCATGCACCACAACCACCTTACAAAGATGGCCATATGTATTTAATTGGCATGTTTTGGCTCTGCGATGGTATTGTCAAGCTGTCTCCTTGGGCTCATTCCCCTGGTAGACTCAGGGGCATATGTACAAGCCACTATCGCCACCACAACGTCACCTATAGTGACGTTGTGATGGCGATAGGGGTCGCTCCTTATGTACAAGGCAGCGTTAAGCCACTTAACGTGGCTTAACGCTGCCTTGTACATAAGGCCCCCTTTCACGCTATGGTTAGCGTGAAAGGGGTGGGCAGTGGGTGTTGCGGTGGGCATTCACCTGCAACACCCATTCATTTTCACACTGCCCCCTATGTACAAGGGTGGCGTACATAGGAGCGCCAAAATCAAGACCAGGTAAAAACTGGTCTTAAGATGGCAAAACAAGGAGAAATGCATTATTTATCCTTGTTTCTGCTGTTGCCATGTGTGCTACCTTGTGCAGCACACATGGAAAAAGGAAAATGCCATTGTTTTTTTGTGCACAGGAAGGTGTCGCTTCCTGTACATAAACAAACTTTTAATGAAAATGCCATTTTGTCATTTCCATGTGTGCTGCATGAAGCAGCACGCATGAAAGTGACAGAATGGCATTTGTAGGATTGTTTATGTGGAGGAAAGGACACCTTCCTACACATAAAGAATCCTCCCCTGCACGCAGACACCCTTGCACTCTGGTGCAAGGGTGCCTGCATTTGCGCTAAGTTGATAAACTTAGCACCATCGCAGGGGGAAACGCAAGGCTGCACCACATTCTTGCAAATATTGTGCAGCCTTGTGTTTCAGAAGTGGAGGAGAGAGGCGTTAAGCCAGGAAGCCTAACGCCTCTCTCCTCCACTTCCTTGTACATATCCCCCTCAGTCTGGGTATGTGACAGCACCATCATTTGAATCTGACAATCTTAACATGTTGTGACACTACATGTCCCATGCCATGCATTGTCATGTCAGTGACGCCATCAGGTTGTAATTGATCCTTAATTACACTTTGCATTGTTCAGGTCACTTTTGAACTTCACAATCTTTGGTTAGAGTATAGGGTCCCATTTTTTCATACCCTTGTGTTTCTGATTTAAATGGAGAACATTGACATAATTTTCAGGACTCACATATTGTCATTTGTTTTATTTTACAGACAACATGTCGCCACAGGAGGCACACACATTCCATGTCCATAAAGAACGGTATCTGCACATATGCCGGGTGGCCAAGGGATATCGTGCAATGGCTAAGAGGTACAGAGATGACCGGGCAGCTGGGAGACGGAAGTCTCTGCCTGAAGTTGCACAGCATACATTGATAGGGGATACACAGGCCATATCTGGCCCTTCTAATGTCAGGCATGGGTCCAAACATCAACAACGATCTGCCACTCAAGTTCAGACACCACAGAGCCAACATGCTGCTACTGGATCAGGCACACAAGCAGGTGCCCCCTCACGTCCATGCGTACAAGGGACTGCCACACTGCCATCTGCAGCACGGACAGATGCTGTAGGGTTCACCAACAGGGACTGTCGGTGCATGATGGACATGAATGTGCGACTGGCACGAATTGAAAGGGATGTGTCGGACATGAGCACCCACCTCCAGGACATCAAGGGTGCTCGGGGCTCCCATATTGAGCAGGACTGGTTGTGAGCCTTCCCCCTCTTTGACAGTCCCCCGATGTTTGACAAAGAGGTATATGACGCTGTTCTTGTGTTTCATAGATGAGAGACAAGTCGTGTAAACGTTGTGGTTTGTCTTTAATATGGATTTCCTTGTAAGACCAGCCAACGCGCGTTTCGTCAGTGGGTGATAACCCCCTTGACTTCTTCAGGGCTTTTCTGCATCAAAATCGGAGCTCCCAATCTCTCCACCGGTGATAATAAGTAAATGTAAACCGGTTTACATTTACTTCGAAACACTACGGGACGCACTGGCGCACTCGCCTCCGTGATTGATATCAGACGGCTTACTCCGCCGTTTTGTCTGGCTCAGTGGACACTCGGACTTTGAGCGCTTTTGTTGAGGATCTGAAGTTCTGGTCTAAGAGATATAGACCAGACAGCATCCTGAGTCGGAGAATTGGGAATTATTGTATTTAAGATTAGAAGACAGCTACATGCCCAACCGGGTTGGAATTATCACCGGTGGAGAGATTGGGAGCTCCGATTTTGATGCAGAAAAGCCCTGAAGAAGTCAAGGGGGTTATCACCCACTGACGAAACGCGCGTTGGCTGGTCTTACAAGGAAATTCATATTAAAGACAAACCACAACGTTTACACGACTTGTCTCTCATCTATGAAACACAAGAACAGCGTCATATACCTGTTTTATTTGTTGCGTGTGCATAGGAACTCTTTGTCTGTCATTGTTTTGGACCTCTGGGTCCTTTGCTTTTTGGGGGTTTAAAGGATATTTTCCCCCACCTGTAGCACCGCTGATATTGGTTAGAATCTGTATACTTTTCACGCTATTGGTTTTAGCGCCAATATTCTGCACCTGTGAGAATTAATATCCTCCCTTCCTTTTTAGCCTTAGTCCCCCGATGTTTATTTTTCTAAAATTTGTATATTAGTGTAGGTTTTTAAGTGTTAGGTAGTGTAGTTGTAGAGTAGACATAGTTAGTGTAATTTTTAGGTAAGTTTTTAGAATTGTTATTCTTTTAATGTAGTGTTCTGGGCTAAGTTTCCTTTTCCTTTGGGTGATGTATTTTTGTTGTATGAAAAACAAAAAAATATATATTTGTGTAGAATATATGTGTAGTTAGTACATGTTTAGCTAAAATGTATGTGTCCTGTCTGCTGATGTGCTTTAAGGGGGGCAGGGGGATTGATGTCTTGGGGGCATATTATCAATGCGGCGCTATGGAATTATCGCCGCTTTTGCGTCCGTTTTCGGGCGAAAAGCGGCGAAAATTCCATCGCCTTATCAGCAAAGACACGCTATCGCGTGTTTTGCTGGCTTAGCCCCGTTTCCAGCACGCCTAACTTTGCATCGCTAATGAGATGCAAAGTAGGCGTGGCTGTGAAACCAACCAGGGAAAATATCGCGAAGGCAGCTTCGCGATATTAACAAGGGTGGGTAGCGATGTTTCAAATCGCGGTAAGTATGCTTTAACGCAGGAATTTAACGTCTGTTAAATTCCTGACTAAGGCATACTTTACATGGGGGGTGGATTCTGTGGCTAAGACCACAGGCCCTATCATCTAGGATATCGCCGTTTTCCACAATGGAAAACGGCGATATCCACGCTATCTCTGCAATTTTATCGCCTCGGCGATGCGCGTTGTTGATAACGCGCTAACCGGGCGATAAATTACAGAGATAGCCGGCGATAAATATGCAAGCGCTAAGCGCGCTTTGCGATATTTATCGCCGGCCCTTGTTGATATGCCCCTTGGATATGCTGTTGCGTGTTTAGTATTAGTTAAGGTAGATAGTTTAGAGTAAGATTTAATCAGTACCAGTTAGTTCATATTCGGTTAGTTGTAGTGATTAGTGTTAATTAAGGGTAGGTAATTTTGTACTTTTTTAATAAATGGTTACTGGTTTTGAATTGTGGTTGCACTTACGTCAGAAGTGATTTGATGGAGTGGTGCTTTTGACCTTGTATACAACTTATTCAATCACACAACAATCATTAGAATCCGTACGTGTGGTCATTTCATGTTATTTTTGTGGACGGATAGTGTCAGGATACAGTTGTTGTGTTTTCAGGAAACAAGCATGAATTTCAGGATGGCAATTAAGTGTTATGCCCTTGGATAGGGATACTCTTTTGAAAGGTTTATCATCTTATGTGTAACTCACAGAGTTGTACACCACATTGTTGCACATTTATAACACAATAGAGAAACATGAGCTTAAGCACACATTGACATTGCAACGCTTAACCATCATGAAAATGGATGTATGTGCCGTGTTCCCAAGATTACTGCACCACCCCGCATTTCACATGAGCCTGGCGCAGAGTCCAGCTGCCATGCACAGACACAGGCACCCTTGCTACGTAGTGCAAGTGTGTTTGCCTTTGCGAAATTGGATGTTAATGTGCAGGGAGGATCACCTTCCTGCACATACAGAATGTCGTCAATTTGCTGATCGAATGTGCACTGCACAAGGCAGAACACAGTTAAACAGCAAAAACGAGGGGAAATGAAGCATTTCTCCCTGTAGTGCCAGTGTTATACCGCTTTTCCCAGGTGTTAGTTTTGGCATTGCCTCCTAGTGATGCCACCCTTGAAATATTGTTACAGCATCTGACTCTATGCTAATTGCAGTGCACTACACACTGCTAGACACATTGCCCTCCCCTTTCACAGTGAGCACAGCATGAGAGGCTTCCTTATTTTCAAGGCATTGTTAATCCACGGTAAGTGGCTGAATGAGGACTTGCACTTTAGGAGAAGGCCCTATTGCAGGCACATCATCACTGAAACTGACATTGTGGTTCCAATAGAGGCTTGTAAATATGTGCCATTACGCTTCATCATCTATGTGAATATGGTGTGTGCTCTATCTTGAAATGTGACATGCCATGACACCCATCACAACAAGCTTTGTCCACCCCGTTGAGTATGAGTGGATCTGCCAAGTAAGACTTGTTAGCAATGCTAGTTGGAGACACTTCTTGTGACTGATTTGAACATGCCTATTCTCATCATGTACGTAGGGCAATGTTGAATTCTTGAAAGAATGTAGCATTTGAGCTATGAGCGCACGACTAGTTCACTCATACCCGGTCATCTCACTGCCTATCTGGGACACAGACTCACCATAACCAGTTATCAAATGTCCCTCTGTGTAAGTTTTGATGGATTAACTGACCATACATTGTTTAACACTTCTATACTTGAATGGACATAGGCAACACACATCTGTGTGACTTTACTTTTTTTTATTTACATGTGCATTCACATTGGTAGAATACTGGCCCAGAACTTGGTCAAACAACCCCCACATTGTATAGATGCCCAGTGGAGGGCCTGACAGAGTCTTTTGGGGGTAACATGTCCAGAGACATGTTGAGGAAGAGGCAGAGTTCAGTAAGCAGGCTAATTGCAGTGTCATTGGGAACAATGCCAAAATTGGCAGGCCTTACTGAAGACCAAGGTGAGTGTAGCAGAGTCATTCATAGGACAGTGGAAGCTGGTGTTCCGAGGCATGATGGTAAGCACAGTTCCATCAGAAACTGTCCATTTGGCCCAGATGAAAGCTACCGATGAACTTTTTTGCCTGAATGTGGATTCATCCACATCTTCCTCCTCTGATGTGTAAGTGCCTGCCGTGTGCATGATGGTGTATTGGCTGGAGCACTGTGAGGCTGTGACACATCAGGGGGGTGAGAGGTGGATGTGGAAGTGGCAGCAGCATTCATCTGTAACAAATGATGAGGCATCACTGCAGAGATGAGGAGCTACAGGGCTTGCAAGACTCCAGCAACGTCTCTATGGTATGCAGCCATGGCTGCCAAGTGTGAGGCCTGCATCCGCTTTATGTTCTCCATGATCTTTCTCATTTCATGCAACTCCTTGGTGACATCGCTGGAGCCACTTTGACTGGACAGTTGTTCTTGTCTCTGAGTCAGTACTCCAGCGATGTCAGCCATGGAATGCTGGAGAGCATGGAGCCGACTGTGGGTGCCTGTGATGGACTCTAGGTGGTCCCTAATGGGACTGAGACACCCACGGACCCCATCTAGTTTGGCTGCCAGGCTGCCAAACCCCACCCGCACCTGACCAGCCATCTCCTGCTGGACCTCTACCGCACGACGTTGGAATGTTAGCAGTGGGTCCTCAAGGTCCTGGGAGACAGCTGTGGTGGTAGGTGCTCGCTGCTGGGTGTTTTGTGCAGGGGATGGAGCTTCCACGAAGCTGCTGGATGTCCCCACTTCTGGAGATGGGCTGCCAATGGAGTTCAGCAGCTCTTGGAGTGTGTTCTGGTCGATGGTTGAGATGTCTTCATCTTCTTCATTGAAGAGTGGAACAGGCTGCTGCACAGGAAGGGATTTATCTCCCTCTGCAATGTAAAGGGGAGATGCTGTTGTATGTGTGTCTCAAGTATGGTAATGGACAATGCTGTACACATGGAAAGAACAAAAGCGTTGGGAAAAGAAGATTTCCTACATATTTGCATGTTAGGGATCAGGTTTTTCCTTGCATACATTTCGTACTAACCTCCTATTGTCTTCACCCTTGTGAGTATAGGGCAGCGTGTTTTTCTATGGGTGTTGCAGTGTGGACACACAACACCCATTACCCTCACCTCTCCCACCACGTAAAGTGTGTATGTGTGCCTTGGTTACATGGCAGTGATGTACAGTGGCTTGTAAGTGATGGTAAGCCAATATCAGGACCCCAACATCACAGCAAGTGATATTTGCATGGGGATGGGTGCTTAGAAATATGCACCGCTGATGGACACATGGATGATACATGCAATTCTGCTCAGGCTGATTGGATGCCTTTGTTTGTGCAAGGATGTTTACAGACATGACTGCCTATGCATTTGCTCACTGCTACTGTTGGCTTTCCCCAAGGACTGGTTTCCATGCATGTCAATGTGTAAAGGCCATCTCACACCAGGACTGTGATTTCTGTACAATACTGTTTACTACATGACACTTGTAGATAGTTTGATGTGGATGAGTGCATTTTGACGTATCAGGTGAAGGTGACATGTAGCAAGTTGACATACATTGGTGCAACATTGTGAATCTTGCTCTGTGTCATACTTCACTTGACATGCAGCTTGACAGGGACTGTATGGTTCTGTGAGCATGGCACACAGACAAAACATGTTTAATTTTTAAGGGGACACATTCCTGATATGCAGAGTCTTTACACTGTACTTTTGGATGCATTTCCCTTCTTCTCACAGTTGTACATCACACTAGCCCTCCAGTTTTTTTTAATTTTGACAATATGGAATGTGCATCTTTAAGGCACAAGGGTGCATACTTTCAATGCATGTGGGATGCATGTGTTTAGGCTACAGAGACTCACAACATGCATAGTCACTTTGGGAACACAGGGCTGCATCTCATATACAAGCAAAGGGGCATATTGACTGGAGGGGCGCAGAGTGTGGCATTGGCCTCCTGGCTCAACACCATGCTCAGCCAAATTGTCAACACAGGGTTGCATCTCATTGACAACAATGAGATGCAGCCCCGTGAGCCTCCCATCTCTGGGGCATAAGTTCACAGGCCAACACCGATGCCGGCACACATGCACCATTGTGCAGAGGGTGCCTGTGTTGTGTGGAGGATTGTGTATGTGCAGTAAGGTCCCCCTTCATGCACATGTTCAATCTTCAACTCTACTCAGACACCCCTGCACAATGGTGCATGTGTGCCGGCATCCAACCACCAACTCCTCGCAGATGACCGCGGACACCTGTTCCTCCAAGGCATGCAGCTCCTCCTGTGGTGCTGGACTCCCACCTCCGGTCTGCAGTGCTGCTTGGCGATTGTTGGCCAGTTTCTGCTTGGTCTTGCGCTTAGCATCATGCCAGTGCTTCTTGCAGTCAGTCACTGTCCTCTTGACCTCTGCTACAGCATTCACCTTGGCTACAATGGACTGCCATATTGCATTTTTGGTCCCCAATGACACAGTGGAGCTGACAAAGAGCTGGTGTTGTTTGTCTGTCACCTCCGCAAACAGGATCTCATTTTCCTGCTGGCTGAACCTGGTTTTCTCTTCCTCTTCCTCTGGGTCTCTGGCTGGTCCTCCTGGCTGTTTGAGGGATTAGGGGGGTTGTTCTCTCCTTCATTACTGGGTCCAGCTTCCTCCATGTTTGTTCTGGGATTTTTTTTGGGGGGGGGGATTTGTGTTTTGGGCACTTCGCGGGCTTTTTGTGGTATTTTTTTCTGCGAAACGTGAAAAAAGTGGCGTCACGCTGATTACCATGCGTTTTCTGAACGCTGACTGTCCGACCGTCACTTTTTTCACTTTGGCGTCCAGATTTTTATCACCATGACGCAGGTCTTAACGTGGACAATTCCCGCTGCAATGAGAAACTATCACCATGTAGCGATGTATTGTAAATACGTCGGTACCATGGCAATAGCTTTCAGTGGTACGCAGCGGTATGAAAATTGTCGCTTACTAACGTTTGCGTTATGTAGCGGCAGTTCTTGTACATATCCCACTGAATGTTTTTTGATATAGCCAAAATGTGGCATGTAAATGAGATGCATGAACCTTACATAAATAAATAGGTACAGTACTGGTCTCGCTAAACATGTAAAAGACTGCAAGGGAGTCTTACCTCCTTTATTACCTAAAAGCAGTTATACTGCACACTTTTCACAGTGTTCCCATCTGTAATGTGTGATCTTTGACTGATGCTACCCGGCCTTTAAGACCATTCAAATACATTGTGTATGATATATCACATAGTTGTTTTTGTTTTGGTGTCATGTGTAAATACCTTGAAGTAGGAGGGTATGTGGTTCTCTTTGTGTTTAATTGCCTTTTTAGGCTGATTTAATTCGGAGTCACATGCCTGTACTTTGAGGCATACCGCCTTCTGTCTGCCTCCCTCGGGCTTTCTTTGTGCTCATTAAGCACAGGATATACAAGAGAAATGCCTTTCCCGCTATTTACTTCACATTTACACAATATTGCATATAGTGAAAACATCACCATCAATTTCTTCCATCTTTGTATGCTTTTGTCTTTACGAAGTTAGCATACCAGACAGCACCTTCAGACTTTAGTCAATATATTTCTTCTCAAAAGAAAACATCATGGTACAATAATTCAATACAATCTTTGGTGCTTCAAACATAAACATGTGAGAATCGTCAACAATGAGAGCGTGATGAGTGGGGAAGCATGAATTAAACGTGGAACTTGCACTTTTTAAAAAGCAGTTACTGAACAGTTCATGTTTCACATATTTCGCTTATGTTATTCCTTGAAATTGCTACAAATGTTTAATGTTTAATGGACCATTCTACAACACCAGTCCAGAATCCAAACAAATCACGTGGGAAAATAGATTAGATTGTTCAAATGAATCGTTAATCCCACTGTTAATGAGCTCTTTCAGGATCTACTGGCTTCAGGACCCTCTTGTTGAATTTGAAAAGGATTAGATGGCCATAGAGCTTCTTATTTTATTATCCTTGGTAGTCCGATTTTCCCTTATTGTCAACGCGTTTTGACCTTTAGAGCTTTTAAGGTCTCTTCAGGACAGGGGCTGGTGTGAGTCATCTAGGGCTTTAAGTGGGCCGGGCCCTGTTGAGGTTCAGCACTGGCAATTTTATAAACCAGGAATGAGACGGATCTGTATTGGCTCCTCCATTTTTAGGTTCCTCTTGTATATACTTTAGTATATACTTATATGTGTATGTACTTTGTGAGCTCTGGAGATCAGCCTTAGGACTTTTCTGCTTCCGCGAAGGGATTTTTTTTTCTGTTCAACTGACTTGATAGGAAAAAACCAGTAGAGGGCAGTAAAATACCAGAGAGGCAACTGCCTCTATTTAACTTTCTTGATAGAAAACGACCAGGAGAGGTCAGTAAAATACCAGAATCACTTTAGCATTCTCTAGATTCCAGTCCAAAGAAATTGTCTTCCACGAGCACCTGTAGACAATAATATTTTTTTCAAATCTTGAATTTTCAGTGATATGACCACCGAAGACACTGATTTTATATTAAAAACAGAGCTTTGGACTATACCATTTACAGCTGAAAGGCAATATTTCTCTCCATGTGTTCCCATACCTGGCTTGTCACGCAGTTTGGTGCTTACATTCCCTCCATGTTAAAGAACAGTATATGTTTCAGCACCCAGGCTAATGTGCTGCATAGCTAAATACATATAAGGTCCCAAAGGCGAGACCGATTGCATTGCAAATGCTTGTTACCCTCAGTGTGTAAAAATCTTGCTCGTAGCCTTAATACCACCCTTCCATGGCTTTTTATGTAAATTAAAAAAGACTCCTTTGTTATTTCTGCTGCTATGATCAGAAGCGACTTCCAAGAAATGATGGCCTGCTTTGCGCGCCCCTGGGGCACTTTGGTATTACAGAAGGGGCTGCAAGCACTTGTGCGTCCCTTCTGTAATATTGATAGCGCTGGCACAAATAAAGCGCCAGCGCTATCTTCAGGGGGGCATTTCCTTATTTGCATTTGGTCGTGTCCCATGCAAATGAGGGAATCCCTTTGCCTCTGCACCCGTGCTATATTACAGACGCGGGTGCAGAGGCAAAGAAGCTTTCAGGAGGCTCACTGATAGTGCGCCACTTAGAAGATGGTACACTGTCAGTGTGCCTCCTGACAGCAGCCCTCTGGAGGGGGGAAATGGGGTCCTATGGACCCCCCAGACATCACCTTGTAGGCAGGTGCAGTCACTGACAGCACCCGCCTGCAAGAGGATCTCTAATCCTCTTTAAAAATGCAGACTGGTTGTCCCTGCACTGTGAAAACCCAGAGTGGCTTCAAAGGAGCTACTCCGTTTTTCACCTGAACCCGAGTTCGCGGCTGCCCTGAGGGCAGCGCATTCATCACAATACGGCGCTTTTTCCTTCATTGTGCTGGGCGCACCTTTTAAAAGGTGCGCCCAGAGCATTGAAGGAAAGTGCAGCGCGTGTATAATCCGGCCCCTGATCGGTAGGGGGATTGTCACTACGTTTTACAACTTTTGATCCGTTTAAGCTAGAAACAATTTTTTTGTTAAAATCTGCAAATTATGCAGCAGATGATAAATGTGACAAATGTGGCAACTTCATAATCATACGGAATACCCTGCAGCCGCAGAATTGCAGAATTTCAGTAACCCTGCTTATGGCACCATTTTAAGCAAAAGAAACATCGACAATGGCAAAGTATTGACACTGCAAAATGTAGTCAACCCTGCGTATAAATTGGTCCTCCGTGTTACATAATTCCATTGGCTCTGATAATAGTGCTGCTGTTCTTCGACTCCTAAACTGATAAGAGATAGAAGCGTGAGGTGCAGAGAGGGGAAGGTGAAGAACAAAGACGGGAGGTCAATAGGGAAGAGGCTGAGGCAGGAGGGAGGATAGTGAGAAAAAAATTAGGATAGCGAGAGGGAGAGAAGGAGGGTGAGTAAGAAAGACAGGATGGTGAGCAAGGGGGAGAATATGATAAAGTTATATCACAGACGAGAGCATAGATTCCCAGCTTCTTTATTAGAGCACTCTTCACTCAGCCTCCTGTTCATGCTTCAACCGACTTGTGAGATCCTTTTTCTAAAACCCCACTCTACCTTCTATTATAGAACTTCTATCATAGAATGGTCTTACCATTCTATATTCTTGTTACATCATCACAGTGAGGAGGGTGAGGGACAGAGAAGAGGGGGAGGAAAAGAGAGAAGGATGAGGTGTAGAGAGAAGGATGCAGTGAAAATAAAAGGGTGAAGCGGAGCAAGAGTATGTGAGAGGATGGCGAGGCCAGGAGAGAGAGAAAGTAGGATAAGGCGGAAAGAGAGGAGGGTGAGGTGAGAGAAATATGAGCGTGAAGTGGAGAAAGTTAGAGAAGGGCACAGCACGGAAACAGGTGATTAAGGTCGAGAGAGAGTATGATGATGTGAAGTAGAGGATGAGGTGAGGGGGACAGCAAGGTGAGGATAGCGAGAGGGAGAGAAGGAGGGTGAGTAAGAAAGACAGGAGGGTGAGCAATGGGGAGAGTATGATAAAGTTATAGCACAGACGAGAGAATAGATTCACAGCTTCTTTATTAGAGCACTCTTCATTCAGCCTCCTGTTCATGCCCCAACCGACTTGTGAGATCCTTTTTCTAAAACCCCACTCTACCTTCTATTATAGAACTTCTATTGTAGAATGGTCTTACCATTCTATATTCTTGTTACATCATCACATTTCTCCCCCGCCCCATTTTTAAATAAAGAAAACAAAAGAGATGGAAGAAGAAAAGAGAAAGAAGTGAGAAAAAATAATAAACTCAGCAATGTTCAATTAAACGTTTAGATTTCTTTAAAAGTCTTTCAGACTTCCTGGTCACTTGTCGATTTTGTTCGATACTTGGTTGTACACCTTCATGGTCAACATCTGGATTGACTTTTGTGAAAAATTTCTTATTCCTTGTTACTGTTTTGTCATCATTCCTTGCTGTTAATGCTGTTCCTTTAACTTTTATTATCTCCATTGGCATTGGATGAAATCTACTTTGTGATTTTTTACCTGTTGCTGACGAACCAGTACTAAATCACCTATTTGATATTCTTGGTTCTGACATCTTCTTCCTTTTTGTGCATAATGTTTCATTTAATCTTTTGCTTCTTTGTCTTTTTGTAATATTTCTTTATGATTTTTGGCGGAACTGCAAGTAAGTGTGGGAGACGAGTTTGTCTTGACTGAACAAACATTAGTTCTGAAGGACACTTTCCAGTTGATGTATGCGGGGTGTTTCTGTAATCCCGTAAAACTTGACACAACGCCTGATTTATTGATATTTGTGACAGTTTTGCTCTTTGCACGGCCTCCTTCATGGTGGCCATTAATCTTTCTATCAGTCCATTAGCTTGAGGCCACATAGGAGTTATTTTCCGATGAACAGTTCCCAAGTAGTTCATACATTTTTGAAATTCACTTCCATTAAACGGTGGTCCATTATCTGTTTTCAAAACATTAGGTATCCCCCATGTGGAAAATATTTCATCTAAAACTGGAAGTACTACTGATGACGTTGATGATACCACTTTTACAATAGGAAAGCGTGAATGCTAATCTATTATGGCTAATAGATACTGTCCTGAATCTAGTGGTTCATAAAAATCTGCTGCTACATTAGCCCACACAGCATCTGGCAGCTCTGACATGTGTAATTCTTCTATTCCTCTTTCTCTAGAAGTACATTTATATACGACAAGACTGATCTACTTCTTCTACTTGTCGATCCAATCTTCGAAACCACAACTTTTCCCTTAAAAAGTATTTGTGGCAAAGATACCCCTGTGACTTTTGTGCGCTAAGTCAATTACTCGTTGTTGTAGACAAAGTGGAATGATCAATTTATTTCCTTTTAGAAGTATTCCAGAAGAAGCCACTGACAGTTCAGATTGTATGTTTTTGAATGCTAGTATATCGTGGTTCCTTATGCTCGACTTGAAATGGCTAGCACTATTTATTAGTCTCCAATTGTTTTCATGCATAATCTTTATTACTTCTTGGATAGTGTCATCCATATGCGTAGCCTCAATTAATTGTGCCTCTGTAATAATTCCTGGTACCGCTGATTTGATTATGAAACAGATATATTCTTCTGCATCTAAACTCTGATCTATCTCTGAGTTAAATGGATGTCTGGACAAATAATCTGCCGGGTTATGTTCTTTTCCTGGTATATGAAAAATTCTGAAGTCATAATCCATCAATCTCATTCCCCATCTTTCAATTCTAGGCGGCATTTTTATTTTTGGATTCCTAAAAATGGAAACAAGCGCTTGGTGATCTGTTATTATCATAAATGATTTTCCATATATGAAATCATGATAATGTTCACATGCCCAAACAACCACTAAACTTTCCTTTTCGGGCTGAGAATATCTTTGTTCAACATCAGAGAGATGAGAAATTATATATCTAGGAGTTTCTCTTCCAGGCTTATGTTGTACCAGGATTGCACCTAATCCTACAGGGCTAGCGTCTGCCACCAATTCTGTACACAAATTTGGGTCAAAATATTTTGAATTTGCTGCCATTGATATTTGTAACTTTATTTCGGTAAATGCATGTTCACAAAATTCCCTGAGGGGTGAGCTCAAAGTTGCAAAATAATAACTTATCTTGCACAATAACTGGCCCTTCCCAGAAATGACCGCAAATCTGTTACATCTTTAGGTCTTTGTATTGCATTCAGAGCTGTTACATTTTTAAGGTCTTGTTTCATTCCTTCACAAGAAAATATGTGACAATAAAAGGTTAATTCACCTTTATTTATTTCACATTTCATTAAGTTGAGAGTCAATCCAGCTATGAGAAGTTGTTTACATACTCCATCCAGGGCCTGATCATGTTCCTCTTGAGTTTTGCCAAAGACTAAAATAGCATCACTGTAATTCATGCAATTTTGCACAGGTCTTATGATGTTTTTTACAATTTCTTGAAAAATCTCAGCAGCTGAACATATCCCAAAATGTAACCGTTTATATCTAAACAGTCCCATATGCGTAGAGAACGTTGTGATATATCTTGATTGATCATCAATTTCTAATTGATGATATACTTTACATAAGTCAAGTTTTGAAAACACAACAGCCCCATTGATGCTGTTGATCATATCGTTTAGATGAGGACCTGGGTATCTCTCTCTTTCAATGGCAGAGTTTGGAATTCTCATGTCCACACAAATGATATCTTCAGGGTCTTTTTTTGGAACAATTACAATGGGTGACACCCATGGTGTTGGAACTGTTGCTTCTTCAATTATGTCCTGCTCAAGCAACAACTTTATTTCTTTCTCTACTCTTGCTTGCATATGAACTAGAACTCTTCTGTGTGTCTGCGCTACAAGTTTCACTGTTTCATTTATGTGAAGGGTAAATGCTTTATCCTTTAACTTGCCTAATCCATTAAATAAATGTGGGTACTTCCTCAGAATTGGATGATCTGTTGTTATATTACAAGTCACTGCTAACAATCCCATGAATTGAGCAGTTACATTGCTTAGCAGGCATGGTCCTGGCACTTCTCCTTGTAGAACATGTATTTCTTCTTTGGTAACCATAGCTCCATATTTTAATATTTCCTCAAATTTTCCTAGACAGGAAACAGGATGTTTGGCTCCCCATTGAAAAACACTCACATTCGAAGAGGTGGTTGTTCAGCCATTGTCGCATATTCACTTATGCACATTATGTTGCCCCACTATCAAGTACAAACGGTACTTTTTGGGAACCTACTATTAGATCAACTGATGTGGTATTCTGGATATTTTCTTTCTTTAGCATATTGAGTTGCTGAACTTCATTACCTTCTTCCATCATATATAATCTTTCACATTGTTCAAATTCTTCCTGAGTCTCTCTCAACTTCCTCCATTTGTCTTTATGTTTTATGCTTCCAGTTTTCTTTTTCTCATCTAGATTAATTTGCTTGTTTCCAGTTTCTTTCCTCATCCAATTTTCTTTCTTCTCCTTCTTAAATCTGCATACACTTGCGAAATGATTGTACCTTCCACATTCCTTGCATTTCTGTCCCATTGCTGGACAGGACCTTTGATGTGGAAATTGAAATCCACACCTATAACACAATTTTTTTTCTTTGTATTTTATTTCCATCTTCCTTTCGTTATTTGTTTTTCCTGACATTTGTCTCACTTGCTATAGAGTTTTTACTCTTCCTTCTTCTATGTTCGTGGCATGTTTTTGAGCTTGCATTTCTGTTCTAGCCATACGTAAAATTTCTTGTAGGTCATACGTTTTTTCTAGGAGCTTTTTCCTGAACTTTGCCGAATTACAACCTTGTATTACTGTCAACCTTATTGCTTTTTCATTACTAAACCTATTGAATTCACAGAATGTAACTAATTTTTTTGTCTTGTGACAAAATAATCCATTGTCTCATCTTCTTTTTGACATGCCATATTAAAATTGTACCTCTCAAAATCTAAATTACTTTGAGGGTCAAACTTTTCATTTAAGCATTTCATAAGTCCTTTGTATGTATTCAGCACTTGTTCTGGAAACGTAACAATTAAATCTTCCACATCATCTCCCACAAGATTAAGCAATAGATCTTTTGCCTCCTCGTCAGTGTAGTTTTTGCATGTTGTCTTTAAAAAATGTTGAAACCTTCTTGTCCATTTCTCCCACCTTTGAGTAACATTTTGTTGTTCTGATAAATCAAAGGGTAATGGTCTCCTATAAATTGTACTATTTTCCCTGTACCATCTTCTTCATTGTATATGTTTGTATTCATGTTAATTGTTACATCACTACCCTCATTTTCTGACATGACTGCTGATGTTTTAATATGTATTTCCTATTTCAGTATTTATTGTTGACTTGCTTCTTGAACATTCTGGACAATTTGAAAATTTTATAGCATCAGTGTTCATGTATTTTTCTGCTCTGCTCTGTGCTGCTTTTGTTTCTTTCGTTTTTCTTTTTCTTTTTTTTCCACTTAGGCATAAATGTGTGTTTGAGCTGAATTAGACTCCACTTGAACTGTGCTGTGTCTCTCTTTTCCTTGAAAAGAAGTTTGCACATGTGAAACGCTGTAATTTTCTTCGTTCATTTGTGTACATTCAAATGTGCCAGACTTTGAAATGGCGGCCCTTATTGTGCCTATGTAGAAGTTGCAAGGGGGGATATGTACAATGAAGTGGAGGAGCGTGTCGTTAGCCTCCTGGGCTTAACGACACGCTCCGCCACTTCGGAAACGCAAGGCTGCACCATATTTACAAGAATGTGGTGCAGCCTTTCGTTTCCCCCTGCGATGGAGCTAAGTTTAACAACTTAGCGCCAACGCAGGCACACTTGCACCAGAGTGCAAGGGTGTCTGTGTGCAGAGGAGGATTGGTTATGTGTAGGAAGGTGTCCCTTCCTGCACATAAACAATCCTAAAATGCCATTTTGTAACTTTCATGTGTGCTGCTTCATGCAGCACACATGAAAGTTACAAAATGGCATTTTCTTTAAAGGTTTGTTTATGTACAGGAAGGGACACCTCTCTGTACGTAAACAAACCATGGCATTTTGCTTTTTCCATGTGTGCTGCACAAGGCAGCTGTTGGACTTGGCCCGTTTTGGCTAAAGTGCCTTAAACTTTTTGCCTTCCTCCTAGACCTTTTCTGACATTATGTTGCCGACTTAGATGCTTTGGGCAATGTGCCACTGCTGATCAGTGTCAACGTGCAAGTGCTCCCTGTATAAAGTGTTATGGTAATTGGTTGTCCATAATTAGTATGTTTGCCTTACTAGTAAAGTCCCTAGTAAAGTGCACTATGTGTGCCAGGGCTGGTAATGCAAATGCTACTAGTGGGCCTGCAGCACTAATTGTGCCACCCACACAAGTAGCCCTAAGAAGAGATCTCAGGCCTGCCACTGCAGTGCCTGCGCACAGTTTGTTAACTGCCTTGTTGTCCTGGCAAGTGCGCCCACTTGCCAGGCCTTACCTTCCCTTTTATGCACATCAGACACCCCTATAGTAGGCCCAAGGTACCCCCCTGGGCAGGGTGCAGTGTATGTGAAAGGTAGGACATGTACTAAGGTGTGTACCATGTCCTGACAGTGAAATACTGCCAAATTCGTTTTTCACTGTTGCAAGGCCATCTTGCCCATAGGACAGAATGGGGAATGCTGAGTCCCATGTTTCCAGCATATCTTCCCATAGGCATAAGATGGAGAGATGGAGTTTAGTGTGCCTGAACTCAGAATTTAATAACACATCTTTTTGTGAAGATGGTTTTTGAATTGTGTGTTTAGAAACCACGCTTTTAGAAGTGGCTGGTTTGTTGTCTTAAACCATCCTGTGTGCCTCTGCCTGGTTGTGTATTGCCTGTCTGGGGTTGGATGTGACAGGGTCTGGGAAGTGTCCTGACCCCAGGGAGGAGTAGGTGAGACAGCAACAGGCTGGCCTGCGTTTGATGTAGGGAGGAGGAGTAGCCCCCTGCATGTGAAGAGGGCTGTGTTGCTGCCCCCAGAGGATGGCTCCACCTCCTGCTGAGCGTCTGGGCCCCAGACCCTGACTATCAAAGGAAGAGGGTGTGCACTGGCAGGAAGACACCCAGGTCTGGTTTGGACCGGGGTCAGAGCCCCTGAACACAAAGACTTCAAAGGCATTTAGGGGTATAAATGTAAGAGCTGAAACCCCTGAACTCAAGACTGAAATCCATACTGAAAAAGGATTGAAACTACTTCGTGATCAAGAGGAACCTCTACAAAAGAAGAACAGCTGAAGAGACTGAAGAGAAGGACTGTCCTTGCTGTGTGTTCTGGGGCTGGCCTGCAGTTTGCTGATTTGACTGAGGCGAGGACAAGGGACTTTGTTGTGTGCTTTGTCCCCCTGCTTGAGAGGACTTTGCTGTGTGCTGTGTCCTGAAGTAACTTGTCTCCAAGGGCACGAGGAGAGCTGGTCCCCTGTTGTGGAATCTCAAGAACATAAAAGTTTCCAAGTGTGTCTAAGCGACGCTGTGTGCGTGTGCTTTTTGCACGCCTGAGACTGCCGTGTGGTCCGTGGTGCTGTTTACGAGGTGCCCCGTGACCGCATTGCCCCCGCAGCGTGAAACATCGTCCACGCTGCTGCATTGCTGTTTGTGGCCCGAGCCGTCATCGTAACTGAGGCTGTGAGTAAAGATCGCCGCCGCCGGCCCGAGCCGCAACGTGCTAAAGGATTTCTTGAAGCTAAGGAAGCTGGAAGGGATCGTGATCGTTGTTCGTCGAAAGGAATCTGCCCAAGATCGTCAACGAAGGAGAAGGCAGCGCCGTAACCCGTCCGGCTACAGCGTCGCCTAGCAAGAGAGCTGCAACGTGATCGGGATCGCCCAGCAGGACGTCCGACGAGCGGAGAGAGAGAGCGAGGCATTACACCCCCCCAGGTAAGGCTTGGACTCCGGTCGGGAGCCACAAGCGTGTGTGGCCTGGGGAGGCGTGCAGGAGGAGTACAGGAGTGCTCCGAGCTCTCTCCCGCTGCACCGCATTAGATGCGCTGAGTCCCCGAGCGGCCCGTACCTGCCCAGCAGTACTGGGGCCGCCCCTGTAAGCTTACGACCGTTGTCTCTGTTGTTGGGGCCTAGTGGTGCCCGAGTTGACCGCGCAGATTGGCTAACCGCATTATTCTTGCATTACGAACTGCCTGATTCTTGCATTACGAATCGCATTATTCTTGCATTACGAACTGCCTGATTCTTGCATTACGAGTCGCATTATTCTTGCATTACGAACTGCCTGATTCTTGCATTAAGGACTGTCTTATTACTACATTACGAACTGCATTACGAACTGCATAGCATTGCATTAGGACTGCATTAGAGATCGTGAATTGCTCATTAATACCGCAAGAACCTACAAGTGATTGCTGGCCTAATAACCGGCAACACAAAATATTACGAATACGCATATGTTGGATTTCTATCGTTTGGTCTCATCGTATTCCTTTTATAAAGATACCGCTATTTTTATTAAACCAGTGTGGTGTCCATTTGTGGTGTTATCACTGTGTTACTGGGAGTGTTGTTGCAAATACTTTACACATTGCCTTGGAGATAAGCCTGGCTGCTCGTGCCAAGCTACCAGGGGGTGAGCAGGGGTTATCTAAGTGTGTGTCCCTCCTTACCCTGACTAGAAGCAAGGGTCCCTATTTGGACTAAGGTACATACCTCAGCCAACTAGAGGCTCCCAGTTCTAACAGCAGCACGCATGGAAAAAGCAAAAACGAGGAGAAATAATGCATTTCTCCTCGTTTCGCCAACTTAAGACCAGGATTTTCCTGGTCTTAATTTTGGTGCTCCCTCCTATGTACGCCACCCTTGTACATAGGGGGCAGCATCAAATACAATGGGTGTTACGGTGGAACGCCCACCGCAACACCCACTGTACGCCTCTTTCACGCTAACCATAGCGTGAAAGGGTGCCTTATATACAAGGTAGCGTTAAGCCACGTTAAGTGGCTTAACGCTACCTTGTACATAAGGCAAGGCCCCTATCGCCCCGGGAACATCACAAAAAGTGACGTTCCCGTGGCGATAGGGGCTTGTACATATGCCCCAAGGTGTCTGACTCTCTAAAATGGCCGCCGTCACTTCAGGCATGCGCATACATTTGCATCTGTTCAACGATGACATGCGTGTGACACTTTGCCTGACTCATCACGTTATATGTGTGTGCACAGCAGTGTCTGAGCTTTGCCTGACTCTCTAAGATGGCCGTCACCTCACGCATGCGCACACAGCCAGTCTCTGTTCTCACTTTAAAAAAAAAATCAAAATGTGATACGCGTTTGGCACCACAACGTCTGCGCATCACCCACCGCTTAGCCTTTCTTCAATGCGATGAGTGTGTGAAGAAACAGAATGGCATCTCAGTCGAAAAACAGACCAATATGAGGCAGTGTAGAAACGGCTTCGTCGAAAACGGCACTGGTAAGTCTCAATTATGCTTTACGTGGGTTCTTCCAATCGTCGCCATTATGATAAAGTTATAGAACAGACTAGAGCATGGATTTACATCTTCTTTATCAAAGTACTCTTCATTCAGCCTCCTGTTCATGCCCCAACTGACTTGTGAGATCCTTTTCCAAAAACCCCACTCTACCTTCTACTATAGAACTTCTATCATAGAATGGTCTTACCATTCTATATTCTTGTTACATCATCACAGTGAGGAGGGTGAGGGACAGAGAAGAGGGGGAGGAAAAGAGAGAAGGATGAGGTGTAGAGAGAAGGATGCAGTGAAAGAAAAAAGGGTGAAGCGGGGCAAGAGTATGTGAGAGGATGGCGAGGCCAGGAGAGAGAGAAAGTAGGATAAGGCGGAAAGAGAGGAGGGTGAGGTGAGAGAAATATGAGCGTGAAGTGGAGAAAGTTAGAGAAGGGCACAGCACGGAAACAGGTGATTAAGGTCGAGAGAGAGTATGATGATGTGAAGTAGAGGATGAGGTGAGGGGGACAGCAAGGTGAAGTGGAGAGAAAGAATGGTGAGGTTGGGAAAAGGGGAGGTGAGACAGAGAGAAAGGAGGGTAAGGTGGAGAGAGCAGAAAAGATCAAGCCCAGAGGTTTAAACCTCTAAAAATATACTAACTAGTAGACAGAATCCGGCAGTAGGTAGCATATGCAGCTCACACCCATACAAGACAATCCAGCATGCCTAGACCCAGCTCTCAGACACCTGGGAGTCTCTGGATAACCCCATTCATCACATGGCCCACTCATGCTTCTTCATGGCCCTCCCAGATCCCAAATCCTGTAACCAGGACTGAATGTAACTGGTGCTCATGGAAAGCGCTCCAATACCTTTGTGTCAAGTTTGCACTATATAAAAACTGCAAAAAACAAAACAGGGGAGGGGGGCAGGGGAGCCTGAACGAGGCATATTGTGACATATATAAAATGTACCATTTACAATTGAATGGACGGAGATTCAAAATTATATGATGCTTTGCACAGGCGGCATCTGGGAAATATAGTGAGTTGAAGGCTAGACCAAATTAGTAATGGTATTGTTTTAAATTTCAGAGAATTCATTCAGTGTTGAGTGTATTATGTTATATCTCGAAATCATCAGGGCTTCTTTTTTGAAGATCAGTCTGTCTTTGTCTCCACCTCTATGATCTTTTAGAATAACCTCTATTACTGATCATTTCAGTTCGTTATCATTGTGGGAAAGATATTTGAAGTGTCTAACTAGAGGTGTTGTGGCAGTATTGCGTTGGATGTGTGATTTGTGTTTGTTGATACATTTTTAGGTTGCATTGTGTAGAAAACAAAAATCTTAAAAGGGGTGAAAGCCCACACATTACTTAACTTTACTTACCAGTGGTTGGCTCCCACGTCACTCTGGTTTCCTTGCTTTCTATTGATTGGCGCCTCCTCCTAGCCTCCGGCTTCTTCCTGGGCTTCAGTCTTCGTCCCTGCTGTGAAGTATGGACCAAGTATTGCTTCCTGTTGCAAGTGTCCTTCCACTTCTGCAGGCTTCTTCAGGTACTCTTTTTTTACTTTTCAGTGCATCGTAGCACTTTGTGTTAATTTACTTAAGGCGATGTTGCACAGCAGCCCACACTTTAAAAAACGTTAACAAAGTCAAATAGAAACAATTTGGCTTTGTTAATGTTTTTTTAAATTGTTGCACAGCAGCGTGGGCTGATGTACCACGCAGCTTAAAGTAAACAAAAAGCACTATGACGAGGCCGTGCTGCTGTGAAACATCTTTAAAAAACATTTACCATGCCATGCCAATAGGTCTTACAAAGGCGAAACAATTGGCTTTGCCAATGCTTGTCTGACTTCTTCATTGATGTTGCCAATGTAAAGTTTGTTATAAGGGCATATGATACCATTGATCACGTTCTTAGATTTGCAATTGGAAAATGTCTTATGTGTGCCATACGTTTGAAGGTAGTTCCTTCAATAGTTTGGGCACAGCTGGAACATTCTTCACATCTATGATGGTCTTGGATGGGCTCTAGACACCACAAATTCATAATTGATTTCTGGATATTGGATGTGAGTGCTGTTTAAGATTTCACTAAAGGATCCCTGATATTTCTTCTTTTTTTATTGAAATATTTTATTGGTATTTACAGAACATACACAACATCTTCAATTTAGAAAAACAATGTAGTATTACATTAACATCCCCCTCCCCCCCACCCGGCCTCCCAGCTCAAGCCTGGTGGTGAACATATGGCTCCATGCTCTATTGAAGGTTACAGTCTCGCACAAGATCCCCATGCATCAGATGGGTCATTACAGGTGTCCGAGTCTCTGTTACCTCTGCATCTCGACCATGCACTGCCCACCTGGGACAGTTCCTGAACCTTACTTACCCACATACCAATGACCCCACACTTTCTCGAACTTCTTTGGGCATCCCCGACCTCCCGAGTCCAATCCCACAGCTGCGGGCTCCCCATCTCCATGCAATTTTCTTTTCGCCAGCAGAAACTCAGGGTTCCCCAAGATCTTCTGATAGGATGTAAGATCAGAGGCGCCCTATACCCCCGACAACAGCAATGAGGCCTGACTTGCCATGGGCAGCTCGATGGTCATTTCAAGTCAAGTTTGCACCCCCTCCCAAAATTTGCAGGTTTTGGTGCAGTCCCACAGTGTATGCAGAAAGGACCCCACAAGCACACCCCATCCAGTAACCATCTCTCAAAGGGGGACTCTTCCATAGTTTCCTCATCCTGGGTTATTCGCGCCTGCAGGGCAATCTCAGCTGGTAATATTTGAAGAATTGTGTGGGTGCCATATCGTATTCCTCTTTAAGGTGAGCAAACAAGACCATACCATTGGTGTCCCACACATCCTCCAGCATGGAAAGACCAATAAGATCCCACTTTCTAAAGCCTTTTAGAGATAATAATGCCCCCATCCTCGTACCTAGCCATAAAGGGGCTTGGGCATCAATCTCTTTCACCACCCCATTTCTGTCAGTAGGGTACATCAAACCGAGAGTACCATTTTAGTCGCCACTGGTGCACTCAAGTGGATCATGCCACCATAGAGCACATAGACTTTTGACACCTAGGGCTTCACGTTCATGCCAGTAGGCAGAATCCTCAGAAGCGGTATACTCCCACTCATTAACTGTACTAACATGAGTGGCCTCACAATACTTACAGATGTCTGGCAGGGCTATTCCTCCGTCATATGTGGACCGCTGGAGGGGCGGAGAGCTACACGTGGTGGCCCATTCAGCCAAAGCAGGGTTCTCACATGGCTGTCAATTTTACGGAAGAACACTACTGGTATAGTAAGGGGACTATTCTGCGAATGCAGGGGCGGCTCCTCCGCTATGGCGAAAGAGCGTCGCCACACAGCTTTCTCGCAGTGCGAGAAGCCAAAACATAAAATGGTAACAACTTTTAGTTATTGCCATTTTATGTTTGCTTTGCGGGTGGGTATGCGGGGCTGCTCAGCTCTCCCAGCAGTGAAGGCGAGTAGTGGTTTGCCCACTTCTGAGTGTGCACAGACTGTTTGGTCGGCCCGAGAAACCAGTCATGCGCCCTTTGCCCTTCTCCATGCAGGGTGCGTTGCAGCCTGCATGGAGAACATGCACAACCCTCTAGCCCCTTGTGGAGCGCTGTGTCACTGTGCTTCAGACCAATCACAACGCTGCATGCAGTGTTGTGATTGGCTTAGGAGAGGGAGCCTGGCTGCCTGCTTCCTATTCCTGTCGGAGGCAGGAGAGCAGGAGAGCAGGAGCAGTGAAGACGCGGGACCTGATGGAAAGGAAGTTTTTAAATTTTTTAGAACACGCCCATAGTGGAATTTTCCAGGCAGATGCATGCAGCTGGACAGTAAATACAAAAAAAGGTTTCTATTCTCCTATCTACGCAACTCAGCACAGTCCAAGGCCGTTGCACCCTGAGCTGTGATCAAACTACCAGACGGTTGGGAGAGGGCCTCTATCTGGCGGGAAAGCTATGCGCTGGCACCTACAGTTCTTTATTGCAGAAACGAAACTCAGCAAAGGGTATTCCTCAGAAATAGCAGAAGATTAGTTTCGATCACAATACAAAATGGAGTCTGGACAGTAAATGGTGCCGCAAATGCTAACTTATACAGGGCACTGTGTAAGCATTTATGGGCCTATTCTAACAGACCCTCCTTTTAGCATGAGCTAAAACATTTTCTAATATTGCGTAAAAGAGCAAAGAAAGTAGATAACATCATCACAATATTAACACGCCAGAAGTTAGTAGAGCACCAGGCAAATTTTCAATTTGGGTGCAACTATGGGCACTCTGTACACTTAACATTAGAAAGCGAAACAGCAAGGAGGGATGAATCCTCAAATATTCCCTCATCAATATTCATTAGGTCATCAATATCCTTCTGAAGCATCATAGCGGCATTTGTAACATGAGCTGATATTTTCTTTTTGGGTGCGAGAACAGTGGCACAGTAAGAACAACAAAAGGGAAGACCCTGAATGAGTACACAACAGAGCACCAATACCACACTAAGATAAATCACCTTTTCAAGGATCCAACCCCAGCTGCCGAAAAGGGACCAGCTCCAATTCCCACTTTTCATTCCCTTAACATTTTCAATGATATTCATAATATGTTGTGTGATATTTTTCTCCAAATTGTTTATACCGACCACACACTAGTCGCCAACTATTGCGCATACACCACCACTCTATTGCCAAAATGAAATCTACTATATATCTAGTCTGTTCTGAATAAACTTGCATGCTTTCTAACTGAGTAGTGATGTCGAGTAAAGCTGACACTGTAGTATTGGACAGTATTTTTAATTTACATCCAAAATATTTTCGAGCTTTCTCACCCCTGGCCTTGGCAGTTCCACCCAGTGTAAAAATGAACGAGAGGATGTATCCAAATGTAATTCCATTATTATAGCTATTGACTTCTAGATCTGTTACTCCTTCACAGAATTCTTTTGTCAAGGTCCTTTTTACCCATCTCGTTTTGGGTCGGGCATATTTACATGGAACACCCAACAGCAATACCATCCCAAGAGCTACATCATCAGTGCCATTATGGACATTGGAATAGGTCCCATTAGACAAAAAGAAAAACCCTGGGTGCGCATATATCAGTCCCTCATAATCCACAGCAGAGTATCTAGAGTTCATTCCCAGAGGTTCCGGATCATTTTTATTCACCAAGGGGACTGTATTTTTTAACAATATTATCCCCAAACAATTAATGTACAGGGAAGTGTCTGTACTGTTCACTATAGGGCAACAAGCAGGATAATAACCAGCTGTAGGAAGCTGGCCTTGTACATACTATACCAAAATGAGGTATAGTGTGCACAGAGTCCAGTGGAACCCCAAAGGTAGGCAGAGGTAAAAGTAGATAGCACCTCACTCTCTATTTGTGGTAGTGTGGGCGAGCAGTAAGGCTTTATCAGAGGGTAATGTTAAGCATTTGTTGTACACACTCAGTCAGCAAATGATGTCACACACTCAAAGACTGAACTCAGACCAATTTTGTTTTGTATAAAAATATTATTTAGTTATATTTATTTCTTAGAACCAAGCAAGCCTGGCACAGGTAAGTGATTTATACTTTGCAGTAACAATACAGTTTGAATTGCAGTTGTATATATACTTTGGTTTGGTTACAGTAGAATTACTGGAAATGCAATTCCTTGAAATATTGTACATTTACTTTATAATGACTTTTCAATAGCAGGTCATGTATATTACTTTGCAGATTACTTTTCTTACACAATGTAGTATACCTGGATACTGCACTGGGACCTTTCCTGTAAACAGGTAAGTAAATGAGTTTTGGTTATTTGTACACAGTTGTATAGACTTTTATAGATTTTCTAACTCCACACTTTTTCATAGAAAACAGTCAATGTTATTCTATGGGAGGAAATAGAGTTATTGGTTAACAGGTAAGTACATTGTTGTGGGAGTTAGTTTTCTGGGGTTAGACTCAGGGGTCTCCCAGGGTCGAGGATGCACCCTCAAAGCACCCTCAGCGGCACTAGGGCGGCCGGGTGCAGAGTGCTGAGGCCCAATGTTATCCAATAGGGGATAGGAGGCCTCCGGTTGGTGACTGCTCAAGAGCAAAGCAAAGCTCTTGGGGGCATATTATCAAGGGCAGTATCGCCACTTTAGCGGCACTTTTTGCCGCTAAAGCGGCGATATTTTTATCGCCCTATTAGCAAGCTGTCGCTAACAGCTGTTAGCGACAGCTTTATGGCGAAAGCGGCCGTTTCCTTACCGCTTTGCATGTCAGCGATAATTATCGCTAATGACATGCAATGTAGGCGTTCCCAACTAAAAGCGACTGAAAACAGTCACAAACACAACTTCCCCCTATTACCAATGCCCGCGAAGCGATATAATAATTCGCGCTAACCACGATTATCGCTGGAATCTAACACCTCTTTAAAACTTGACTTAACCATTCTAGTCAATGGGAGGTGGATTGTAAGGTTAAGTCCTCACCTGCCTATTAGCAAGCTTTTCATTAGCGCGTGGAATTTATCGCTGGATTTCACGCGCTATTGCTGGGTTTCGCCACTATCGCTGGATCTTCTATTGCCTTGGAGATAAGCGTTGATAATAACGCGTTATCTCCGCGATGTAATCCAGCGATAGCCGGCGATAAAAAAAATAGCGCTAAGTGCGCTTTGCGATACTTATCGCACATCCTTGGTAATATGCCCCTCGGACTTTAGCTCAGGGCAAATGGGGATTCAAGTTAGCACCAAAGGTACACCCTCTGCGGCACTAGGGCGGCCGGGTGCAGGGTACTATTTTGGCTTCGGGTGCCCTGTTACTTTCAATTGTGATTCTCCGGTTTGCAAACACACTGCAGGCTCGGGACGAAGGTCTTCTGGGAGCGACCACCACTTGGAGAGGTAAGTTGGCATGCTGGGGGTTGGCTAGACACCATCGGTTGGGTCACGCAAGGCCGTGGGTCGGCGGGTGCAGGGGTGTCTTTTAGGGTCGGATCTTCTTACCAGCTCCTGGTCGCGGTTGGGGGGACCATCCGGATTGAGGCTGCAGGCATCGGCTGGAGGCTTGAAGCAGGTCAGGGATTACTGGATCTCGGGTCAGGATTGCCGGGGAGACCTCCTCGTGGTGTTAGGCCACTCGAACCCGGGCCTTGGGCGACAGGTGCAGAGTGGTGCAGACTTGCGGATTTTGCCGGAGCTGGAGTCTGTTGGTGAACAAATCCGGTGTTCACGGGAGACAAAGTCTTTTCCTTGGAAGGCAGGGCAGGTCCTCGGGGTTCTTGAGGTTGCTGGCTGCAGGACACACCAGAGTTTTGCTTCTGCAGGTTCGAAGTGGGGACAGGCCAGTAGGGCTGGGGCCAAGTCAGTGGGCATCCTCCTCTTCTGGTCCTTCTTCTTATTTTCTTCTTGATTGTTGCTTGTCTGAGGAGGCAAGGTTCGGGAGTGCCCCTAAATACTAGATTCAGGGGTGTTACAGGTAAGTAAAAGGTTGGGAGCAATGGGTCCCTTCCTTGGGGTGGGTACACCCCCTATTATGCCACCCTCCAGTGGGAGGGGGGCATATGCCTCACTCTGGTTGGCTGGGTCCCCCCATCTGCAAGATGGCAGGGACTGAGAGTTGTGCTTCACCTCGCCTCCCCCACCTGAGGGGTGGAGTTGGCAGAGGTGGGCACACCTCCATTCCTCACTTGGTTTTCCCACCGGTTCTCCTACCCAAAGTGGGGGTCAGAACCGGTGGTGACCAGTTGCTGGGAGCAGCAAAAGGCCTGGGGAAGCTCACAAAGGCGGCAAGCCTTGAAGCTTCCCCTTCGTGGACCCTGCACATCCTGAGGGAGGAGGCTTGGCACCTCGTCCCAGGATGTGCATTGTTTCAGACCCCCGAGAGCAGCAGGCTCTCGACCCAGGAGTCCAGAAACATGTCTGGTGGTGGCAGCTGGGGAGCAGCCACTCAGCCTGGACACTAGTGTTAGGTCATTTTTCAGGGGGCATCTCTAAGATGCCCTCTGTGTGCATTTTGCATTAAATCCCACACTGGCATCAGTGTGGGTTTAATGTGCTGAGAAGCACCATATACTCTTAATGGCATTACTGCACTTACAGTGTCTAAGCATTGACTTAGATACTGTAGGGGCACAGGGCTCATGCACCTGTACCCTCACCACTGGTATAGTGCACCCAGCTAGAGGGGTGGCTGATCTATGCAAGGGCAGTGGGTTGTAGGCATGGCTTACCGGGATGTGTGCCATGTCGACTCTTCACTTTGTTCTGCACCAAAACACGGAGCCTGCAAAGGCAGTGCGAGAGTGTAAAGGTACAGGGCCTCTAAGAGTGGCACAATAAGTGCTGCAACCCTTAGAGGCCTTCCCTGGTCACAGTGCCCTGGGTACCCGTGGTACCATTTACCAGGGACTGACCTGTGGCCAGAGAGTGCCAATTGGGTTTGGTTTTCAATGCAGTTTTAGGGAAAGAACATAAGCCCTGGGCACCTGATTGGCAGGAGCCCAGGGCACACTCAGTCAAAGTACATCAGCAGTTCAGCAAAAAGTGGGTGCAACCATGCAGAAAGAGGGCACTTTCTTACACAAACTCCCCCCCCCCAAACGAAAGAGGATGAGACTAACCTTTCCCTAGAGAGTCTTCATTGTCTAAGTGGAAGAACCTGGAAAGGCCATCTGCATTGACATGGGCAGTCCCAGGTCTGTGTTCCACTACAAAGTCCATTCCCTGTAGGGAGATGGACCACCTCAACAGTTTAAGATCTTCACCTTTCATCTGCATTAGCCACTTGAGAGGTCTGTGGTCAGTTTGAACTAGGAAGTGAGTACCAAACAAGCATGGTCTCAGCTTCTTCAGGGACCAACCCACAGCAAAGGCCTCCCTCTCAATGGCACTCCAATGCTGCTCCCTGGGGAGAAGCCCTCTGCTTATAAAAGCAACAGGTTGGTCTTGGCCTTCATCATTGGTCTGGGATAGGACTGCTCCTATCCCTAGCTCTGAGGCATCAGTCTGCACTATGAACTGCTTGGTATAGTCTGGAGCTTTGAGAATTGGTGCTGAGCACATTGCCTCTTTCATGGTGTCAAAAGCCATTTGACAGCTAACTGTCCAGTTTACCTTTTTGGGAATCTTCTTGGAGGTAAGTTCTGTGAGGGGAGTCACAATGGACCCATATCCCTTCACAAACCTCCTGTAGTACCCAGTCAAACCAAGAAATGCCCTGACTTGGGTCTGGGTCATTGGAGCTGCCCAGTCCAGGATGGCCTGGATCTTGGGCTGTAAGGGTTGCACTTGGCCTTCACCAACAAGGTGGCCCAAGTATACCACAGTTCCCTGCCCTATCTGGCTTTTGGATGCCTTGATAGTTCGGCCTGCAGTTTGCAGGGCTTTTAAAACCTTCCCAAGGTGGATCAGGTGATCCTGCTAGGTGGAACTAAAGACAGCAATATAATCTAGATAAGCTGCACTAAAGGACTCCAATCCAGCAAGGACTTGGTTCACCAACCTTTGGAAGGTGGCAGGGGCATTCTTTAAACCAAAGGGCATAACAGTAAACTGATAATGCCCATCAGGTGTGGAGAATGATGTCTTTACTTTTGCTCTTAGTGCCATGCCAATCTGCCAGTACCCTGCAGTTAAGTCAAAGGTACTTAGAAATTTGGCTGCACCCAATTTATCTATCAACTCATCTGCTCTTGGGATAGGGTGAGCATCTGTCTTGGAGACAGAGTTGAGCCCTCTATAGTCCACACAGAACCTCATTTCTCTCTTTCCACCCTATGGATGAGGTTTGGGGACTAAAGCCCCAGGGCAGGTCCAGGGGCTCTCAGAGGGTTCACTAACCCCTAATTACAGCATCTTGCTGACTTCGGCTCTGATGCTTTCCTTGACTTGATCAGACTGTTGATAGATTTTGTTCTTCACAGGTGCACTGTCACCAGTGCAAACACAAGGAGATGATGGACGGAGCGCTGAAACTTTTCAGACACTCACCCCCAGTCACAGATCTGGGTTGAATCCATCATCATTCTTTAGCTCACTTCGCCACCCCAGTTCAGACACAGCTATATGCAAATCAGTCTTGACCCTGTGCCTTATGGGAACAGTCCAGCCCGAACTGCCAAGCCATGTCTTCCCTGGACCGGAAACGAGCATCCTGGGACCGGTTTCGGGCTAACAGCCCTCATCAGCCAGGCTAGCTTGAATCCAGTGGCAAAGTGAGCAAGGGACCCACGTCTGGGCATACCCTGCCAGCTAAGGGCGTACAAAGCAAACACAAGGAGATGATGGACGGAGCGCTGAAACTTTTCAGACACTCACCCCCAGTCACAGATCTGGGTTGAATCCATCATCATTCTTTAGCTCACTTCGCCACCCCAGTTCAGACACAGCTATATGCAAATCAGTCTTGACCCTGTGCCTTATGGGAACAGTCCAGCCCGAACTGCCAAGCCATGTCTTCCCTGGACCGGAAACGAGCATCCTGGGACCGGTTTCGGGCTAACAGCCCTCATCAGCCAGGCTAGCTTGAATCCAGTGGCAAAGTGAGCAAGGGACCCACGTCTGGGCATACCCTGCCAGCTAAGGCCGAACAAAGCAAACACAAGGAGATGATGGACGGAGCGCTGAAACTTTTCAGACACTCACCCCCAGTCACAGATCTGGGTTGAATCCATCATCATTCTTACGCTCACTTCGCCACCCCAGTTCAGACACAGCTGTATGCAAATCAGTCTTGACCCTGTGCCTCATGGGAACAGTCCAGCTCGAATTGCCAAGCCATGTCTTCCCTGGACCGGAAACAAGCATCCTGGGACCGGTTTCGGGCTAACAGCCCTCATCAGCCAGGCTGGCTTGAATCCAGTGGCAACGTGAGCAAGGGACCCACGTCTGGGTATACCCTGCCAACTAAGGGCGTACAAAGCAAACACAAGGAGATGATGGACGGAGCGCTGAAACTTTTCAGACACTCACCCCCAGTCACAGATCTGGGTTGAATCCATCATCATTCTTTAGCTCAGTTCCCCACCCCAGTTCAGACACAGCTATATGCAAATCAGTCTTGACCCTGTGCCTCATGGGAACAGTCCAGTCCGAACTGCCAAACCATGTCTTCCCTGGACCGGAAACAAGCATCCTGGGACCAGTTTCGGGCTAGCAGCCCTCATCAGCCAGGCTAGCTTGAATCCAGTGGCAAAGTGTGCAAGGGACCCACGTCTGGGCATACCCTGCCAACTAAGGGCGAACAAAGCAAACACAAAGAGATGATGGACGGAGCACTGAAACTTTTCAGACACTCACCCCCAGTCACAGATCTGGGTTGAATCCATCATCATTCTTTAGCTCACTTCGCCACCCCAGTTCAGACACAGCTATATGCAAATGAGTCTTGACCCTGTGCCTCATGGGAACAGTCCAGCCCGAACTGCCAAGCCATGTCTTCCCTGGACCGGAAACAAGCATCCTGGGACCGGTTTCGGGCTAAGAGCCCTCATCAGCCAGGCTAGCTTGAATCCAGTGGCAAAGTGAGCAAGTGTCCACATCATGGGTACACCAGTTTGTCTGACCAGGGGTCAAGGAAAAGAGCTTAGCATACTGCTGCAAGGCTTGCTTGCAATCAGTCTGCTGTTGGGCAGAGAGGGTGTCTGAAAAGACAACTCCATCCACTGACCCATCTTTGGGGCTGTAGGAGAGGAGGTCAGGGAGAGGTTCACTCGCTGTCTCCTGATCCTCATCAGTCACCTTCAGCATGGTGATGTTAGCCCTGTCGTGGAAAAGCTTAAGGCGGTTCACATGGATCGCCCTTTTGGGTGTCCTGCTTGTGCCCAGGTCAACCAAGATGGCCACTCAATCTGTCCTGGAGAGCCCTTGGTGCCACTGGCTCCAAAACCCACACTTTGTGCCCTGGTTGAAATTCTACCAGTGCAGCTTTCTGGTCATACCAGTGCTTCTGAAGCTCCTGGCTGGCCTCAAGATTCTTGGAAGCTTTTTCCATGTACTCTGTCATTCTGGACCTTAGGCCTAGTACATAGTCCACAATGTCTTGTTTGGGTTCTTGGAGAGGCTTCTCCCAACCCTCTTTTACAAGACAGAGTGGTCCCCTCACAGGATGGCAAAACAGAAGTTCAAAGGGGGAAAACCCTACTCCCTTCTGAGGCACTTCTCTGTAAGCGAATAGCAAGCATGGTAGGAGGACATCCCATCTCCTTTTGAGTTTTTCAGGGAGCCCCATAATCATGCCTTTCAATGTCTTGTTAAACCTCTCAACAAGACCATTGGTTTGTGGGTGATAGGGTGTAGTAAACTTGTACTGCACTCCACACTCTTTCCACATGTGTTTTAGGTAAGCAGACATGAAGTTTGACCCTCTGCCTGAAACCACCTCCTTAGAAAACCCTACCCTGTGTTATGTTCCATATAGGTACCCTAATATAGGCCCGGGTAACATCATACCCCTTCACCTACATTACCTCCCCTACACTACACTGTAACGAGCCTTTTAGGATTGAACCTTTACCTAGTTCTAGTCCTGGGTGCAGAAGGAGGGTTTCTCTTAAACAATAGAGTCCTATAACTCCATCAATAGACTCACACTGTATGAATGAATATTCATAAGGGTTCTTAGAAACCAGGCTGGGGCTACACCACATTCCTCCCCATATCTACATACACGGTTCATCCCATACGTCATCCTCAAATCCAACAATGGCTAATACAAGCAACAAGGGACAAGAGACTTCCAGGCCGACACACTGACCAGAGACTCTGAGGCTCCTGCATGCAGACGCTTCAGCTGACAGTGGTCTAACACATCCCTTGCGGGGTGTCCAACCCGAGACCAGGACGGGGTCCCAAAATCTCTCTCTCTTCAGGTAATGGGGTTAGACTAAATCCTAGAGGGATTCTTGGCTTCACACCTACTCACATGCTAGGTACACTTAGGTACATCTAGATAGGCATCGTAGGCGTACGCGCTTTCTTTTATCATGCATTTTATATTTATGTATGCATTTATGATTATTGCAAAATGGTAGAACTGTACTATCCATTTATATTCACTATACTGCTGATAATATATATCTGCTACTGTCCCACTATTATTGCAGCACATCTATTTTACACTAGAAGAACAACTGTACAATAAATACTTATTGTATCACGCCCGACTGCTTCTTCTGTGTAACTCTCTGAGACCAAATAAATGAGCATGAGTGACTGAGCGAAAAGTAGTATATTGTTTCCACGATCCTGAGGGATCAGGGTTGTCATGTTCTAAGGTTGCCAGAAACTATTCTCTCCCTGATAAGAGGAGACACTAGTGGCACTGTGAGCTAGCTAATGCAAAAAGGCTAACATTTTCGGTGGGGGTGCACAGAGTTAGTCTGCCACCAAGCCCACAGTTCATGTTATCCGAACGAGCAGATTCTGTATAGGTTATATATAGGAACTACACGACATGGAGCCCAACGTTGGTTGGGTGCTTATTTAACTGTAGAATCTGAGTAGTTCAGTCGTGCTATTTCTCAGAGACCCCTACTCACAAAACACCAGAGACGTCTGGAGTGGGTGGGCACAAAACTCCGCCACAGCTGAGTAGGCAAAAACATTTTTTTTTAAAACCTATTTATTAGCTGTTGGTTAATCAAGCTTGAAAGGACACAGTGTTCCTAAAATTGTGCATAACACCTTATCTTAGTTCCCTTGAACAAAACTTCTCCTGTACAAAATGACTGAGAGCGAAGATAACCCGGTGGTGGCTAGACGCTTCTCAATAGGAGAAGAAGAGGTGGATGGAATTCTCATTGCACCTAAATTTAGACCTACTATCACCCTGAAACTATTAGAAAATGGTTTACAAGCTAGGGGTGGAATTGTAGCTTTCGTGATTGAGGCACATGAATCAAATAAAACAGAGGTATTTTATTCGTGGGATACATTCCCAGCAGCAGATGCAAGAACACAGACATTTCACTACTATGTAGAAGGAGATGCACCAGTGGAATATGGTCCGTTCGAGGACATAGAGGTTCCACTCACGTACCAGGAACACCTATACTGGTTTAAAGGTGGCCTACCCCACATAAGAAACAGAGTAAGATTAGGCCCGCTCGGAGGAGACGGGGCAACATGGCCAATATTAGCGGCTTACACACCGCATCCTGACATTGAAACAATGCTGCAGCCAGACTTACTCTTACAACACAAGGATTTAATTAAAATCTACAGAAATCTGACACAGTTTGTCATGAGGACTTTCACAGTCCAACCAGCAACAGTTGTAACAAATGGTACTCAATCCCAGGGTACAACAACTAAAATCACACCACAAACATTACACGCTGTAATGGGCAAAATGCCAACGAAACGTGAACAAATACCATTTTGGGTAGCTCAGAAAATAACTCAGCTAGAGGCAGTATTCCCAAATACTACCCCATATGAAAAACACAGAATGCTGACAATCTGCTTGCCCATGGGGATAACACCACAATTAGAGGATTGTACCACTTGGGGTACAGTCTTTGCTGCCATTTATATCAGAACTCATGGTATCCCATCATTAGCAGTAGTACCAGATGTGTTAAGACAAATACAAAATGAGTACGGAGCAGAGCCTGCCCTAAACTTAGGGATGAAGTTACTAGGTAACTATGACCAGGTATCAGCCATAATACTAGCTAACATTAAAGGGGAAACAGCTTCAGTGTCTATCCGCCAACGCCTAAGGGAGTTCAGTCCGTTAGACCAACAACACGAACTACCCAAAATAATTGAAACTGCATATGCAGAATTGGGCAGAGACAGTTTAGGTGGGAAAGCATTAAAACCACAACTGATGGGCAGTTCTGAAAAGGACACTACCAAGCAGACACCTGCTTCTTCTAAAAAGAAGTGGGATAATAAAAAACAACAAAACTTTAAAAGTAGATCTCAATCCCGAGGCAGATCTCCTCCACAGGAGCCCTCTGAAAAGAGGTATAACCTCAGGAATAGGGATAATATTAGGAAACCTGACAGGTATCAGGATACTGATACACGTTCCTCTCGTTCCTTTTAGGGCTCGACAAAAAACTCGGAGAGAGAAGGACGGTCAGAACACAAAGAAGAGCGTACAAAGTCCAGAGATAAGCAGCACGCTCAAGACTATACTTCCAAAAAACAAAACAGGAGGCAAAATCAAAACCTCAGTTTAAGAAGAAGAAAGTTGCAGGCATAAAGATCAGACATGCCCAAAATTCTGAGGACACAACTTCTGAACGGGGAATGGGCTCAGACGATGCTGGACAGTGCGGCAGAAGTAACAATAGCTCGCCAGAACCTGAAGGAATTTCTGGTGACATCGGACTTGAATGATTACATCACGGTGGAAACACCAGATACAAGGGTGAGCGTCCCACATAAGTTACACAAAATAACACTCCAAATGGAGGGGGACAAGCCCAGGAAAGTTAAAGGTCTCTTTAGGGAAAACCTATCATCTGGTTATGACATCCTGTTAGATGAACAAGATTGGCCAGCAGCATTCGTTATGGAGTGCCCTAGGGGAGGAACGGTAATTTTTCCAGCATTTTCCGACCTCGTTCCCATTCATCTAAAACATGCATATGCACAGGAGTGGGCAGTGGCCCTAGCTCCAGCATTGTACAAAAATCATGCCGGATGGGATGAAGATTCAACCCACCACGTGATCCTGTTAAAAGTTTCACCAAATGCTCAGAGACAATATCCGATAAAGCAAGAAGCTAAAAAACAGGCCAGGAAGATCTTAGATCAACTTGAATACCAAGGGGTGATTGAAACATGCACCTCACAGATGAACAATCCTTTATTTCCCGTATCAAAACCGGACAACTCATATCGTCTAGTTTTAGATTACAGACATTTAAACACATGCACAAAGACATTTGCTGTCCAAAACGCACACAGTACCGCATTAATGAATAACTTTGTGCAGAAAAAATACAAAACCACACTTGATATCTCAAATGGATTTTTCTGCCAAAATATAGCGCCTGAAAGCAGGTATTTGACCGCATTCTCAGCGTTGGGGTCCCAGCGGCAATTTTGTCATCTCCCCCAGGGGTATAATAACAGCCCGGGGGTATTCTCAGCAAGAGTAACAGAGTTACTCCAAAATTTTGATGAGGAAGCATTGTCCTATGTGGATGATATTTATCTGACGGACGATGACTTAAAAAGACACTTGACCAGGGTGAGCACCATTATAATGGGATTCGCCTCTGAGGGCTACAAATTTAATTTTAAGAAATCTAAAATATTTATTTAAACAACTTCTAGAGCGCACAAATACCTTTGGGTGTCTCGGCGCTATGGACTGTAGAGATTAGCGGAGGACTGGTTGCTTATTGTTCAAAGAGCCAAGTTTTGACTTGTTTCCTGAATGATAACAAGGTAGGACTGGTCTTAATTTGTATGGGAAGTGAGTTCCATAGTTTAGCCGTAGCCACTGTAAATCTTCTATCACCCCAGTTAACTTTCTTGGTTCTGGGGATGATCAGAAGGTTGGCATCTGCTGAGCGCAAGGCTCTACTGGGCGCATATGCTAGAAAGGCTTTTTTCAGGTATTCAGGTCCTGCATCGTGCACTGCTTTGTAAGCGATACAAAGCGCCTTAAATTTAGCCCACCTCAATGTCCTGTTTTTAGGATACGAGCTTTCAAGTGAAGGGAAAAGCCTGGCAGCTAACATTTTAGAAAAGTGTGAGCTGCTCCAGCCTCCAAAATCATTAAAAAATCTCCAATCAATACTGGGATTCCTAAATTACGGCAGAACATACACTTTGGATTACGCAGAAAAAGTAAAACCTTTCTACAACTTAATAAAACCTGACTTTTCAGTTAGACAATGGACACAGGAACACACAAACATCCTACATTCAATACAAGAAGACATGATAGCTTCAAAACACTTACAGACACGCGTAAATGTACTCAACCTAGTGATCCTAGTAATAGCGGGTCAATGCGGGTACACATACTTAACCTTCAATGAAGTCGAAACAGTACCAATCACATACAAATCACACCTGTATACAAACGCAGAAATGTGTTTCACTTCAACAGAAAAAATCCTCAAAGCAGTTCAGACCGCTGTAGCAAGAGAAAGAGCCTTGGCTCAGGGAAAACGCATAATAGTCGTGACCCCAGTACCAGCTTTAGAAGCTGTTACAAAGGCTAGCATTCCAAATGCTAAAGCCTTACATCTGAGATTGATACAATGGGCTAATTCCCTTACTGCAACGGATGTTGAATACAGGTTTGATCCAAGTCTAAAAACACAGGCATTCCTGCAATACGAACAAGAATATCCTCTACCAAACGAAATTTTGCCTCTAGATCAGTATGAATATACTATTTACACTGACGGATCTGCTCAACTGGCCATAGGGAGTAAGCAACAATACAGCACAGCATGTGCAATCGTTAAAGGTCGCATGCGGGATGGAAAATTCTATCCAAGTTACACCAAAACGCAATCTCTAGGAGACTGCACGGCTCAGTTGGCAGAATTAAAAGCACTAATATTAGCACTGGTGAATACGGATCACGAATTCCCCACACTTATAGTGTGTGATTCCTTTAACTGTGTACAATCGTACAATGAATACTTATATCATTGGGAACAGAACAGGTTTAAAGACGCAAAAGGTGGCACAAATAAGCATAAAATGCTATGGGAACAGGTAGTTGAGTTGAAGAACGAACTACTGAGGGCTCACGTGATACATACACTGAGTCATCAGCGTGATGGCGTTCACGTTGAAGGGAATTCATTGGCTGACGAAGCCACAAAGGGGGCTGTACGAACAGCTTCCATAGCTGCAATCACTCATTCAAAAACAAGAATAGACGGTGAGATTATGGTCGCTGTCATTGCTTCAAGCAAAAACAGCGGAGCAGTACCAAAGACATTTTCACTCATGTACTCCTTCAAGTTAGATGCAAACAACATTCCATTTGCTCAGATTCCTGGGGTGGGGGATAGAGTTATACCAAATATGGATCGTAGGCAAGGTTTAATTCTAGCAGCACACGAGGGTTTGGGCTCTGCGCATACAGGCGTTACAGCGACTATTTCATTGTTGAAACAGCGCTACTGGTGGCCAGGTCTAACAAAACAAACTAAAGACTATGTCTTGAAATGTGACATCTGCCAACAGATGAAAGGCTCCACCATAAAACGCCTGGCACAGACACCGTTATTAAAATCTGACAAACCTCCCGCTTGTGTGTATCTGGACCACTGCGGCCCCTTACAGTCTGATGGGGCTTACAAGTATATCATGGTTGCAGTGGATTCCTGCTCAAGATTCCTATGGGTTTGGCCTCAGTGCTCGGCTGACGCTCGAACTGTTATAAAAGATTTGCGAGTCTTTATCGGGACATATGCAGTTGGCACGTTACATTCTGACCGTGGCACAGCGTTTAGCTCTCGGGCTTACAAAGAGGCCATGGAAAGTATGGGCGTAGCATTGCGGTACTCCTCTCCATACCATCCTGAGGGAAATTCGGTTGTGGAGAGGAAAAACCGGGACTTAAAGCAATCTTTAACAGCTAGGGTATTAGGCAAGGGCGGTAGTTGGGTCAATCATCTCTACGGGGTACAGCGAGCACTCAATAACTAGCCAAGAAATTCTCTAGGGGGTGTCACTCCATATGAGGTCCTATTTGGGACAAGAATGTGGGTACCTGATCTTGATTGTGAAGGCGCAGTGGCGGATGAAAAACCATTTGATATCCATGATCGTTTGGCTGTTTTACAGGATCTAAATGAATCCAGGACACAACAAAGTAACGTGCTCCAGAAACAGACCGCCACTGGGGAAGTCAAGGCAAACACGGCAAGACCTGTCTGGATCCCAAAAGTCAGGGATCCGGTCAGAGAAAAGATAGCGGACAAAAAAGAATTTGGACCATCATACAGAAAACCTGTACCTGTCCTAGCAGTTCAAGGAACAAGAACTGTACTTTTACCGCCTCTTGCCGGGAAAAAGGAGAAACGATTTGTCTCAATTGACTTAAATCAAACCACACTATGTGGCGGATACTGAACAGTAGACCTCGTGGACTCCACAGTAGCAGACGCCCTCCTCTAGCTACCATCCAAGAAGTTCAAACAGAAAGACTCATCACGTTTGAAGAGCCTCCTGTACGGAATGAAGGACTATGCAACAATGCTATGGAATTCGTTCCCCTTGAACCAGAAGTTCATCTTCAAAATCCAATTCAAAATGACACACAAATTGCAATTAGACCAAATACAGACGTCTACGTCAACATGCCTCGACAAGAGCAAAATGCGATTTCAACAAATCCCGATGCAATTCCTACAATTGATCGAACTGCCTATAGCTACTTCATGAACTTTGATACGTTATCTTTGGATCCAAGTGAACCTGAAACGATGCCAGCCCAAAAATCACATAAACAGCAAGACTTTGTGAACTTTCTCAAAAAGACTTACCTGGTATCGCCTTGGGTAGAACTATGGGTAATTACCGGGATACTATTTTTTCTTTTCTGGCTAGGCTTAGTTATAACTTTTAGCATGCTTATTAATGGACGTTATCTGCAACAAAGCTCTGCAACACGAAAAGTTGATTTAATTCTGAAGCCACATCAATCGTCCCATCGTGAACAGAGAGACTTGTCATCAGTGAACATTACAGCAGTTCCTATACCGGACGGTATAGTGTGGGAAAAGGTTGATTTCGAAATATTCGGTCCAACTGAACTTTGAAAAATTTCTCATGTATTTAAAATTTCATTAAGTGATATCATTACCTATAGTACATTTTCTGATGATTGGGACTCTGAAACTGTTAATGATATGTTGTCTGACTTAGAGAAAACTGCTGCATTTCCGAACAATGAAATGTTAGAAGGTACTTCAGACTACGACACATTGTACTGTTACCAACATTACGGTCATCATTTCTTGCACAAATCTATATCACCTAGAAATGTTTTTGAGTACCACCAGTGGGAACATTGCCCTACACCGCCTAAAAGTAGTTCGCAAACATTTGCACAGAAATTTTCATATTATTCAGGATTTAACACCACTGACCGACCTCATATTATTATAAGGTTAAAACGACATTGGCACTGAAAATTATGTTAACAAACACCAAACAGATATACTCTGCTTCCTTTATTGCCCAATTGTCTGAACAAGGTTTTGACCTATGGAAGGATACAATAGACTTAAAATCAGTCTAGGGTTGTAGGGACTGGCAAGTCCAGGTGTAGAAATAAAAACCTTCTTAGGGGTTCACTGATACATCTGGTCCTTAAGACCAACAAGGAAGAGATTGGCACAGAAGCTGTAATATCAAAAAACATGTTTTATTAACCTCAGATGAGGGAGATTGCATCTTACGGTACCCGCAGGCCACTGTAGGAGGCATTCTAATGAGTGCAGAGAACAGGGTCCTTATATATGTATTTGTTACATAGTCAGCATAAAATCAAGGAGAGGTCCTAGCACATACAAGCATGCTTATTGACTAATATGGGTATACAAAATTTGCTTGCTCCACAAAGTGGGAGGGAGACTAAACTGCTTACATGAGTAAGAATAGCCTGACAGTTCTATACTAGGAGCAGGTGCATTCTACCAGCTAGGCTTCTCTGAGCATGTGCAAGACTCTGGAAGAGGGAGAAAGCACATGGCGAGCACATGGCTAACTAAAATGGCTGCCAAGTACAAAATGGCTTTCAGCTCATGCTAACAGCGATTCCTGCAATCTTTAACAGATGATCCTTTTAGCATGAGCTAAAGACATTCCCATGATCTAGTAGAGACATAGAAAATATTTTGCACATTTTCTTCTCATAAATTCATCAATATCCTATGCTAGGTGGGCATTTACATTCTAAACATTTCATTAAGCAGGTATATACAAGGTATAAGCAGGAGTACAAAGTGAACAGAGCATTGGGTCATACAGGTAGCAAGAGAGAATAATGACTATTATCTCAAACAGAAATCTCAATATTTTCCAATCCTAAGCAGAAAGCAAATACCAAAACCATCTAGTCTAATTTTAAGTTTCAGGGCTCTGATGGGGGCTCGTCAAGTCAATTTCAAAATAGCCAACAGCACATACCTAATAAAAACATTTTCAATAGACTTTCTCAGTATTTTTTATGAGGGCTAAATTATCAATTAATATACTTAAGGAAAGAGTAAAGTAACATGCTCAGATGAACTTTTCTCGTGCAGAATAAACATTACTCTTAAAAAATATTAAAGCAATCAGACATATTATTACAAAAACAATCCTGGCTTCGGGGGACCAGGAGGACCACACAGGGCCATAGGAATTAGGACAAGGAGCCGCAAAGGGCTGCTCCTCCAAATAAAATGGGACGACCAAAGGGGTACATTACTAACAAAAAAAAGAGAGTCCTTGGGAATTTCTAGAACCAACAGCCAGAGGGGAGTCTTCTCCCTGTGTCCGTTTGAGCCTCACAGGCAGGCTCTTGTTGTTCCCACGGTGGAGCTGCACAACTCGCAACTCAAGAATCACGGAGAAGGAAAAGCCTTTCTTTCAGGATAGGGCAATCACCCCCCAGGGCAAATACCCTCAATGATCCTGTCCAGTGTCTCAGGCAGTGCACCAGTTTTCTTCACTTTAATCTAACAGGCACCAAGGGCACAGCACCTGTACCCTAAACTCAAGTCCTTCCCTAACTCCTGTATTGCACCTCTGGCGCACTGCTCTTTTGTTAGGGCCACAAATTGTACCCAGTGTGCTCGGGCATCTCTTGATCAACAAACAAAGGCGTAGACTTGCATTCACTTGGGACCAGGACTCAAAGGCCTGAAGCAACCCTTGTTTCAAAGGGGGTCACCTCAAGCAAAAGCCTCCTTGCCGTCCTTGTCGTTCTGTGACTCTCTCAGCTGGGCATCAAAAACTGGATCCACACAAAGATTTCTCCATCCTGATTTGTAACCCCGTCTTTCGCCCAAGACAGTGGCAGGGGTACACACTTCACGTCCCAGTGCTTCCGCCTTCACTGAGGTCCTAGTTGCCAGCAAGGCCTATGCTGGTTCCTTTCACTTTGACTGTAGGCTGGACTGGTGCTGACTCCCAGGCTGGATCTGATGTCCGGGCCCCTCTGGCAATGGTTGTAAGGCAGCAAATATCTATTGGTGGACAGAACAAGAGGTCTTTAGACAAGGCACAGAAATAATCTAACAACAGAGAGGATAGTCTCAGAATACTCTCTTAGTCCTGGGGCGCCCCATACATTAGCAAGGCACCCAAGAGCCACTTCATCTATCTGAGAGTAGAAAACCCTGGACCTATTGGCAAGTATAAAAGGAACGTTTTGGTGAACTGACAAGAGTAATACATCACCCAATCCCAAACAGCCAAGGAAGTCTGTGTTCATTTACTAAATTCTGAGGAAAAGAGAAAAACAATACAGACATACTCCAAATACTTACATTGGTGTATTCCTATATTACCAATCTGAAGAACCCTCAAGAAAAAGGAAATGTTCTACACTTTTACTCATAGATTTTACATTACTTGTACAGGACTGCAGACACTTGTAAAATAATTTCTCTTACATGTTATGCCTAGGACCATGCTCTCATGTTATAGGTGCAGCAGGAAAATCTAAAACTGCTAATTTAACAGGGATTCTTATTGCAAAAAGAACTAAACTTCAACATAGTGAGTACATTTTCTCCAGCAGAACATGTTATGACAAACAAACTCCTATAAAACAATATTTTCCTTCAAAATGTTTGCTAAGGATCACATGAGCGTCTTTCCTGCATTGTACTTTTCACGATCTGGACTATGCAACATCATTTTCAAAAGGGAAAAAAACCCTATCTCCAGCTCTAATAAGGGCTGTCAGCTTATTGACAGAGACTAGCTAATAAAAAACTAGCAATGCCCTTGCAAAACTGTATAGAACATGAGAATAACATAAACAATAATAGTGTTGCCACCTGAGATTTTTGAACAGAAACCGCCACTATACAGTTCTCCTTAAAGATCAAATAAGGGAACATCAATCTGTTCTACTCATTCTTTCATACAGGATGGGCAGTAACATAACTTATGTGTTTCATCTGTTTATTAATTCTAACAATTTTAAAACAGTATTACAGAATAGCCAATAACTATCTCATGGCTATTTCCTAGACAGCTTAGACAGACTCAAAAAAAAGTAAGAAAAAGAAGAGAGAAAACATAATTTTGCCTACCCTTAATTTGTAGAGGAGCTAGCCTCCTTCCCCCATTTTGACAGTAGGAAAACCTGAAACAGGTTTTACTTCTGTCAACACTTTCAACCCCTATTTGTAGCAACTGGGCACAAACAAACTTGTAGGAGATATCTTAGAAAGTGGCTATTCTCTGATTCAAGCACATCGAGTACTGTAGAAAGCGTCAGTAACAAATGTATCAATTCCTTGAGCAATTGTACTTGATTAACATGAGGGCGCATGAATGCAAACTAAAATCCATTTCCTCCTTATCGTAGCCCCTACACAGTATTCTTTAAACTAAAACCATTATTTTATATACCTGGCAGATCAATGCTCAACTGAGGGTTGTTTTCCTTCGTTTCATATGATTGCGCTAAACGTGTGTTTGCCAAAAATAGGAAGCAAAGCTTCTCTTCCTCTCTTTGCGCTATCATCTCGTCTTTCAAAAAATCTTTCGAAGGTCGAAGTGTCCCAGCAAACATTACCCTTCACCCTGCTAAGTTGCTAAATGCAGAACTCCGACCTTTGACCCGTTCAGCAGCTGCTCATTTTGTTTGTGCAAGGCTTGCCATGCGGTTTTCGTAATGCAAAGCAACTCTGGAGAATCACAGCTAAAACGCAGTCCTGTCCGATCCGTTTGCCAGTAATTTAAAGGTAGGATAATAACGTCTGCTCTTCTGTATACTTATTTTCATTTATGTACAGTGGTGTGCAGTCTAGTAATACAGAGATCAGCTGTTTGTTCTATATTTGCATATGTATACTTTTATTGAAGCCTAAGAGCACGTTAAAACTGCCTTGAGTGGTAGAACTGCTTGTAAAATTGTGAATTTAGCTCAATTTCGACTTTGGTGGTAGGGGCACTTAAAAATGAATATCCTACAATATTTTTGCATAATAGGAACCCCCAGAGTGTTCTCTAGATAGCCCAGGAATGGGAAATCAGAAATGTATAAGATATACCCTTATAAAAATGAGTTTTGTACGGCTGGGTAAAGTGACATTTCACATTTAAGTTCCCTTCTTATTGCGGTACAGCACTGCTTAAATTCAACTTTGATACTAGGAATTCACAGTATGATGATTAGGCTTTATAAAGATGAAAAAACGAATTTAAAGCATTTATGTTTAACAATATATTTTTTTTCATATAATTATTTTTTTTTTTTTTTTTAATCAAAACCAACCATTTTGATGATTCCACATTTGAAAAGCAAGCTTCATTCGTAGCCTATCATATTTAAACGCATTCATTCATAACCCTAAGCACAGAAGCCTTTACTTGAAACAGGAAAGTCTGCGCCACTTTTTAAAAGGACAGTTATCATTTAACATCAGAACCACAGATGTACTTATGAAAAAAAGGCATTAAGAAAGGAAATCCCTACTTTCAATTTTGTTCTCTGTTATCCAAAATAATGAAACTGGTTTTTGAAACTTTTAAAATAATGCAGGCCCTTATACCAGTTTTACACTGACTTAAAATTTCGCTGACTCAGCATTCCTGTCTGTGGCCGTGATCAGGAATAGCCATATGCTATTTATGCAGCTGTTGTTTGTCAGCAGGCGTCGAATTTTCACGCCTTTCTCAGGAAAAAACCCCTTTATTATTTGAAATACCCTGACAGAGTTAAATCCCCATTTGCTGTGTCAAACAGTTTCTTTTCAGTTAGTCAGTTTAAACACAGCTGTTGGAAAGCTTTTTCTCGGGTGCTGAAAGAAAAGCATGTCACAGTCTATTTAAAAACTGAGGCATTTCAATACAGTCAAATCTATCTTTCTATAATGTGTATTTAGTTCAGCAACGACCAAATTCACTCATATGATGTGCATGCCTTTTAATGTCTAATACAATGTATTTAAGGAAAAGGCTGTAACGTGTATTTTAGTCTATTGATTACAAAACACACAATTTCGGGTTTTTTCCTCTGTATGAGGCCTATTTTAATCCTATTGAATACGAATTCTAATTTTATCTTTAGCATTGTGGCAATTTGCACACATGTACAGTGTCGTACTCTGTCAATTTAATAGTAACATGCAGCTGTTTAGCGTATGTTATATAATTCGTTTCTGGATTTTTATTTAATATGTAAGTAACTAAATGACATTTTGCATAACAGAATGATGACAGCAAAAAACATAAACAAACTCATTGAGCTCATTCAGACAGTTACAGAAGGGGGTCATATACGCAGAGCACACAACATAGCGCGCTTAAAGCTAGACATTGTTTCACAAAGAGTACTCACACAAGTATTACCAATGTCAAACCACAAACCCCACATAGACATTTAAACACACATTTAACCCACAAATCAACACTTAGGACTGCTTACAAAGTGTACGCAAGACCAACCTATTTGTAAATACTAATTGTAAGTCATATTTACAAGAAGAGCTCTCAAATGTAGCCCAAAAAACTGTTCCATGGTCAAGAAGCCAAAATACACCAAATTCGCCAGTTTTGGCTGGTAGAACACTCAAAAAGCGCTCTGCATATCACCACTTATGAATGTTACTAAGTGCGCAGATCCGGATCCGTTTTATGTACATATTTAGTTCCATGGGGTACTTAGTCACCAAGGAAGAAATATCTTTTTACTATACGTGAACCTATTTAGGTATCCCCTCTGAGGGGAGTCAACTAAGTACTTACTAAATCCATATCGGTACCTCCAAAACAGCAACACTTTCAACAAAAGTGTGCTAGAAACAGGCATGCCAAAAATATTATAGCATATATAATATTATACTCCAAGTGACACTTAACACAATGTGTGCCGTTCAAGTTTTCAAAGTTAGAGAAAAATCTCCTCATTACCTGCCTATATGAATTGCAATGCATATATAACTTACAAAACAAATTCCAAAATTGGCCAATCATACAAACAAAGCCACAGTAAGTGTTACTAAAACTACCTTACCAATCAAAGGCATCAAACCAACAGCAAGTGCCGCAAAACGGCTCCTACCAATCAAATGGTGTCCAGATTCCAACTGCCAAGTTCTGAGTGACCTAACGGTCGTTTTAAAATACTCACGCCAAAGAAGTTCTCAGTCAGGAGCGGCAAACACTTGGAGGATCAGATCAGGAAGACCAGAAATATACTGGGCTGGAAGACAAACAATCTCCGTGCGCAGGGTACCTCCTCAGTAGATTCCTGTCCTGTACTCCTCATTAGATTCCTGTCTCCCATCAAGACCACTCCCTTGGATAGCCGCTGCACTGATGAGGTCCACTTTTGGGCGCCATTTGTAGAAATAAAAACCTTCTTAGGGGTTCACTGATACATCTGGTCCTTAAGACCAACAAGGAAGAGATTGGCACAGAAGCTGTAATATCAAAAAACATGTTTTATTAACCTCAGATGAGGGAGATTGCATCTTACGGTACCCGCAGGCCACTGTAGGAGGCATTCTAATGAGTGCAGAGAACAGGGTCCTTATATATGTATTTGTTACATAGTCAGCATAAAATCAAGGGGAGGTCCTAGCACATACAAGCATGCTTATTGACTAATATGGGTATACAAAATTTGCTTGCTCCACAAAGTGGGAGGGAGACTAAACTGCTTACATGAGTAAGAATAGCCTGACAGTTCTATACTAGGAGCAGGTGCATTCTACCAGCTAGGCTTCTCTGAGCATGTGCAAGACTCTGGAAGAGGGAGAAAGCACATGGCGAGCACATGGCTAACTAAAATGGCTGCCAAGTACAAAATGGCTTTCAGCTCATGCTAACAGCGATTCCTGCAATCTTTAACACAGGGAACAGAAGCGCTATTTAGAGCATGCCTCATTCCACAGCAGATGATATTTCTAAATGACACTGTGCAACAGACATCCTGTCTTGGACTAGCCAAGAACAAGGACCTGAACACACCTCGGTTTCCAACACCATCACAGATGGAGGGGTGGCAAAATTTAATTACACAAGATGGGGCAACACTGGATGACATTTTACAGTACAATAGAACAGACCCTGATTGGAAGAAATGGGTGGTTTGGCCTTTAGACACGAACACTTGTCAGAGAAGATTCGGGGGTATAACGGAAGGGTTTAATATCCACAGGCCAGACCCGCGCTATGTACAAAGAGAACATCCAGGGGTAGTGACATCCTACAGTGTTGGGAAGTTGTGCCTTGATTGGCTAGAGACCTCAACACTCACAGAAGTAAAACAACACTTATCCTTACTCACACAAAACATGGATCTTAGGGATTTTTTATTAGGTCCCAGGAAACCCAGTCAAAAACGTTTCATATATGCTGGCATTTATGCTGCCTACAATGAAAACTGGAAAATATCCCAACAAGAAGCCGCAGAGAGGATACGGGAAATAGACGGTATTAACTTAGAAAAAGCATTCGCAGTAGTGGATAATGGATTAACAACCTTAACCTCCAGGATATATTCCTTGGGTAACATTGTATCTTCTGCAATAGACATACTGGAAAAAGATTTGGCCATGTTACAACATGGGCAATCTCAGTTGCGTTCTATTATGTCATTAAGCTGGACACTGCAATCTTTGCGTGAAGGCTATGTGCCTTGGCGTTTTATCAACAGTACATCTCTGTTTTCTGAATACAATCTAACAGATAAACAAATAGAAATGGCACAAAGGGGAGCTAAATATACAATGTTGTGCATTGAAAAGCTGGATAGGCTACCATTTACGGCAGCAGAATCACCATCAACGGAATGGTTAATCCATGGCCATATAACTCTACCGGTCACTACCTTTCAGTTTCAATATTGCCTTGAACAGAGGCAGGCAGGCAAATATGAAAAATTGGGTAAGGAATACATTAAGGAATCTTGGGAATTACCGTACAGATTTCGATGCCGGAGTGGGGATCGAGAAGAGTTTCTAAGCGGTACGAACTGCAAGAACGCTTTAAGCGGTTCTCTCATGTGCCAGGACATTTCACTGCACGGAGCTTGCAATGGTTCAATAGCATACTTGCCCTGCCACCTGAAAGGGACTCCAGCAGCCGTGATTACACCGGTATTCGAGCTGCTCTCGAATGGGAGTTACTTGATGCTGAACGATCAAGGTTGCTGCCGGATGCTTCCGGGCATTGCCTATCTGGTCACTGTGAACTCCATGGTCACTTGCTGTAAGCAAATATTGTTTCCCCCAACAAGTACAGTCAGGGAGGCGCCGTTATGGCCTTCGTTGAATGTTTCCTTTATATAGTTTGATCAGACTGAAAGCCATGCTTTTGCAGCAAACCGTACCCTTAACCTCCGCTCGAGAGACCTTTGATCTTCAAATTGCAAGGACCTCGACTGAGATAAAGACACTTATACGTACAAACTGCCCCTTTCATTTTGCAGAAATGGTGGGTCGTATCTTTAACATGTCTGATACGAGTGGTATTGTACACCTATTTAAGACCATAGGGTCAGGATTTCTAAGCACTTTTCAGACAATCCTCGGAGTTATTCCAAATTTTATACACTCCGTATTGGGAAGCGTTTTTGGAGATCTTCCGCTGATCCTGCTTTCTATCGCAGGGATCCTGATTGTCATTTTCCTGCTCCGCAATGGACGGCCCAATTACCAACGAAATGGCAAAAGCGCTCCTGGAGCGCAAATACCATGAGCGCATGGTACAGCATCTGGGCACACCTCGCCTACGGGAACTAAGTGCCACTTGGTTCCTATTGTTTAGACCAGTCTGGATGGACTGCATCTTACCTGTTCTTCGATGCCTGTTTTGCGGTGAAGAATGCGTGTTGGATCTCTGTCTGACACTTGCAACAGACACGCCTGCGGACTTGAATTCCCGGCTGGAACCCCTGAGGGCCCATGCTCTGCAATATCCCCAGCGTATTCCCATTTTGATGACTGCATTCCTCGAGAATCCGCAGATGCCTTTTACAACTGGTTTGAGCATCAGCTTCACCACTAGCACCACTAGCACCCAGGTATCGACTACAGCACCGGCTGCCTCTACACCAGCTGTTGGCAGTGCTGAATATCATCTGTGCTCCATTGACGTACTTTGCGAGGTGTACAAGGACCGTCCCCTGCAGCAGCAAGCAACGATGATGTTGCGTCTCCCAGCCAGGACGCTTAATCTAAAATTGGCTCATCGTGTGCTGGGAAAGAGTTCAGTTTGTTCATTTTTTTTCTTTCAAAACTCAACTAAATTTGGAACATTTCTTTTAAAAATTGACACTTTCGCTGGAAAGCATGGCCTCCTGACGCTTATAGTGGTTCGACCTATATAAACGAACTCATCTAGGACTTCGGCTTAAATGACATTTCCAAAACAACTGACTTTCAGTAGCAATTTTCACCTCTTAGACTATTTTTAAATGTTTTTAATGTTTTAGAAATATGTTTTTACGTGGCTCATTGATATTTTATGCGCTGCTACCTAGTTGAAATAGTAGTTCACTAGCATTTTTATCATTGTTGACTGTTCGGAAGAGGAGTGGGTGTTATGTTCCATATAGGTACCCTAATATAGGCCCGGGTAACATCATATCCCTTCACCTACATTACCTCCCCTACACTACACTGTAACAAGCCTTTTAGGATTGAACCTTTACCTAGTTCTAGTCCTGGGTGCAGAAGGAGGGTTTCTCCTAAACAATAGAGTCCTGTAACTCCATCAATAGACTCACACTGTATGAATGAATATTCATAAGGGTTCTTAGAAACCAGGCTGGGGCTACACCACCTTCCTCCCCATTTCTACGTACACGGTTCATCCCATAATTCATCCTCAAATCCAACAATGGCTAATACAAGCAACAAGGGACAGAGGAACCCTAGATACTTTCTGTATAAATACAGCACCTCTTGCTAGTGTTAGCTAGAGGGAACCGAGACATCCAGGCAGACACACTGACCAGAGACGCTGAGACTCCTGCATGCAGACGCTCCATCTGACAGTGGTCTAATACATCCCTTGTGGGGTGTCCAACCCGAGACCAGGACGGGGACCCACAATCTCTCTCTCTTCGGGTAATGGGGTTAGACTAAATCCTAGAGGGATTCTTGGCTTTACACCTGCTCACATGCTAGGTACACTTAGGTACATCTAGATAGGCATCGTAGGAGTATGCGCTTTCTTTTATCATGCATTTTATATTCATGTATGCATTTATGATTATTGCAAAATGGTAGAACTGTACTATTCATTTATATTCACTATACTGCTGATAATATATATCTGCTACTGTCCCACTATTATTGCAGCACATCTATTTTACACTAGAAGAACTGTACAATAAATACTTATTGTATCACGCCCGACTGCTTCTTCTGTGTAACTCTCTGAGACCGAATAAATGAGCACGAGTGACTGAGCGAAAAGTAGTATATTGTTTCCACGATCCTGAGGGATTAGGGTTGTCATGTTCTAAGGTTGCCAGAAACTATTCTCTCCCATATAAGAGGAGACACTAGTGGCACTGTGAGCTAGCTAATGCAAAAAGGCTAACATTTTCAGTGGGGGTGCACAGAGTTAGTCTGCCACCAAGCCCACAGTTCATGTTATCCGAATGTGCAGATTCTGTATAGGTTATATATAGGAACTACATGACACCTGCTGAAGACACCAATGAGGGCCTTGGCTACTGCAGAGCTGTAGTAGTCCTAAGGGGAATTGCCTCAGGATACCTAGTGGCATGATCCACTACCACTAGTATGAATTTGTTTCCTGATGCTGTGGGAGGTTCAAGTTGACCCACTATGTCCACACCTACCCTTTCAAAGGGAACCCCAACCACTGGTAGTGGAATCAAGGGGGCCTTTGGCTGCCCACCTGTTTTGCCACTGGCTTGACAGGTGACACAGGAGCTGACAAACTCCTTTACTTTCTGAGACATCTGGGGCCAGTAAAAGTGGCTAACTATCCTTTCCCAGGTTTTGGTTTGGCCCAGATGTCCAGCTAGGGGGATGTCATGAGCTAAAGTTAGTAGGAACTCCCTGTACTTCTGAGGCACTACCACTCTCCTAGTGGCTTCAGGGTTGGGTTCTCTGGCCCCAGTGTACAGTACTCCCTCTACCCAATAGACTCTGTGGGTACCACTGACATCTCCCTTTTCCTGTGCAGCAGCTTGCTGCCTCAGGCTTTCAAGAGTTTGACAGTCCTGCTGTCCAAGGCTTCCATAGAGCGTCCCCCTGGGCCTAAGAGTTCAACCTGGTAAGGGTCAAGCTCCATTTTGCTCAGTTCCCTCTGGGGTGTCCAAGTCCTCTCCCTGAGGAGAGGGGTCCTGATCCTTTTGCTGTACAGAAGCTGGTTTCCCAGTCTTCTTACCATTTCTCTTGATAGGTTGGGCCATACTTTCAGGCTCCAACACTTCTTTTTCACCCTGCTTTCGGGTCTGTGCTCTTGTTTTCACACACACAATGTCAGGGATGTCCAGCATTGCTGTATGGGTTTTTAATTCTACCTCAGCCCATGCTGAGGTTTCCAGGTCATTACCAAGCAGACATGCAGCTGGAAGCTTCGGAGAGACTACTACCTGTTTCAGGCCAGTAACCCACCCAGTCTAATGACACCATAGCCATTGCATGGTTAGAGGTAACACTGTCAGCATTGGTGACTGGGTAAGTTTTCCCTATCAGGTATTGCTCTGGGGAAACCAGTGTTTCTCTCACCATAGTGACACTGGCACCTGTATCCCTCAGGGCTTCTATTCTAGTCCAATTGATCCAAGGGTATTGCAAGTATTTCTTTAAGTTGGGTGGCCACACTGCTAAAGTGGCAAACTCAACCCCTTCTGTGCCTAGAACTGCTTCAGTGTGCAACCCGATTTGCTCTTGGCACACTGCTGATCCCATCTGGAGACTACACCAGGAGTAACTCTAGGAGGACTAGGGGGCTTCTTGTTAGGACAAGTAGCATCTACAGTTAAGTGTCCCAACTTCTTACAGTTGTTACACCAGGCCTTTGAGATATCAAAGTTATTTCCCTTGTACCTATTATTGGACTGGGAAGAGTTTTGGGACCCACCCCCCTGTGCAGGTGTTTGGGGCCCTTTAGAAGACTCAGGATTTTTATCACCACTGGGGAGGTTTTGTAACCCCTTTCTTTTGGTCCCCCCCAGTGGTTGTTTTTGTCACCCTTGTCTTGACCCAGTGGTCTGCCTTCTTTCCCAATTCTTGGGGAGAAATTAGAACTAGGTCTACCAAATGCTGATGTAACTTTTCATTAGTACAATTACTTAAAATATGTTCTTTCATAAACAAATTGTAAAGTCCATTGAAATCATGCACATTGTGTCCAGTTAACCAACCATTTAGGGGCATATTCACAAGGAGCTATCACCGAATTAACGGCACTTTATCGCAGCCAAAGTCGTGATAAATTTACCCCCCCATTCACAAGCCGGTGTAAACAGCCCACAGCACCAGTTTTCCCGCGATAGCAGCCGCACAAAACATCGCCACAGAGGACCCTTGCAAATATCGCTAATGAGATGCAGAGTAGGCGTTCCCGTGACAAAAGCAGAGACAACAGCACACCTCAACATTCACAACGATCAGCCACATCCGCGATAAAAACACAAAACAGGCGATAAGGCGCGTTAGCACCAGGAAATCTACACCTGCTCTGACCTGGTGTAAACTCGGACGGCAGCCAGCACCACAAAAGGGAGCACAGCCCAGGGCCACATCCGAAGGGCAACAGAAGCCATGGAGCCACACATCATGCGGCCCGGACACCCAAGAGGGCCACAACACCCACCCCCACCACCCCAGGACCCCATCCCACACCCGGAACACCCCCCCCCCCGGACCAACACAGACGCAGCGCAGACAAAGACAGCGGAACCCCAGGAAACGTACCAGCCGCACAGACCCAACATCTGACAATGTCTCCTTCCACTGCAGGCTGAAAGGGACAACCAACCTACGCATCCTGACCATCATCGCCTAACAGGCCTACGGCAACAACACAGCGGACAACCAACATCCCACCCCACACAAAGCTGATGGCGTGGCTGCACCTGTTGGCCCCTGAGACCCCCCATCCAACACCTGCCAGAGTCGGAGGAGTCTCACAGCCAGCCACATACAAGTCCCCCACACCTGTCCTGTATATCACCATCACCCTGGTACCCCAGTCCCCATACGTACAACACAAGGCGCAGGATCCGCTGGAGACCAAGCAAGGACCAGACGCCATAGCAGGATGCACGCACGTGTTGGGGGCAACACACAGCACACATGTACTACCTGTGACCCCTGGTGACACAGCACACAATCACCGCAACAGGAAGCACACGTCTCACACCAATGTGCAGGCAACAACAGAACACCGTGGAACACCCAACTATGTCGCATCCAAATACACAGCCAGTGTGCATGATACCTTCATCCTCCGACAGTCCATCAACAACCAGCGTACCCAGGATGGCAACAAGGGAAATGTACAGCCCCTTGGCAATGTACAAATGAACATCCCACACACCTCAACACCACAACTATGCAACTCACAACTCACAACCATGCAACTCACACTTCACAAAATCACATACAACAGGCACAACAATATGCCCACCCACCAGACACGACAGAACAACTTACAATGTCCACATGGGCAAGCCCTGAACATGACCCAGCAACGGCATGGCACCTCAGCCACACAATAGCCGAATGTGGAGAGAGGTGGCAATCAGGCATGTGTGAAGGATGCAGGAGAACCATGATTGGGAAAGTACACAATGCCAACAGTGCAGGAGATGTGCTGGACACCTCGCAGTATGCAGAACACACCCATATCCATGGCGACATACACCGCTTGCGTATGGAGTGTAGTGGACAGTGGACGCCATCATGTCACCACTGCCAGTGGGGGACATCGCGGAAATGTTGCCTGTTACGCCCCCCCTATGCATCAGCAGAGTGGGATGGCCCGGCGTACGCCACGCCAGCGTAGGGGTGTGAATAAAAAGCACGTAGGCCTGGGCGTGGTCCCCTTCCGGAAAGACCAACGTCTCTGCCAGGGCAGTGCCTCCCACCCCGCCACGAGGCCGACGCCGTCCCCGTGAGCCGAGTTGCCTGCGATGCAGTGCGCCTGCCGGTCCCCGGCACGCTGGACCGCAAACACGTCAGGCCCGCCCCTGCGCAGCCAGGCCACACTGATCATCTTCCGACACCGGCGTGTGTCAAGGAGGGCCCACCACGTGCCGGCGCAAGCCACAAGCCCGAGTCCTGCGCAATTGGCAGTCAGCTCAGACCACCAGGCCTCCACGACACAGGCCCGCTTTATTCCCTTTTCGTTGACGTACTCCACTGCCGCCCCCGGACTACTCTTCGGACCAGTATGTCCCACATGTGGAACTGTGTCTTGAGTCATAAATGGCAGTGACCCCATATCCCGGCCAGTGTCCACAGCACCAGACCCCCACAGTTCAGTGAGGCATAGTTCCATATGGGCATCTTGCGACACGTGGTGCCACTAACCCTGTTCAACGCCAGCCTGCTACACGTGGTGCCACTAACCCTGTTCAACGCCAGCCTGCTACACTTGGGGCCACTAACCCTGTTCAACGCCAGCCTGCTACACGTGGTGCCACTGAACCTGAACTACGCAGGCCGGTGGGGCCATCCAACCTATGCGGGCGACACAATGTGAATGGGCCGTGCTGACCGCTGCCTCAGGTCTACACCACGGTCAGGTAGGTCACACATTTGGAACTGAGTCTTGATTACACTATGGCTGTGAACATCATTTAAAGCAGAGAACAATACACTATACACCCTCCGATGTGGTGGCAGCAAGTCTGTGCATGGCATCACAACCACACGTGTCTGTGGGCCTACGCGGACCACTGCCCTCGGCCTACGCTGCGCACGAGTGGGATCACTGATTTGTAACTGAACATCGGTAATTCAGAAGGCAGAATACATTTCCTCGCACGCACGGAGGGGCGTAAGAGGATGACACGTTGCAGTCCGGAGGGAACAGGATCAGCGTCACGGAGGTGATTGAACACTACCGACAACTGCCACTGTGTCACCAACTCTGTGCCTCGTGAGCCAACGACCCGTGGCTGTGGGCCACTGCTGACCGCTGCCTACGGCCTACACTGCGGTCCAGTGGGTCACAGAGCCTTGATTTGGCAATGTAGGAGTTTACATCTGTGTACCGGCATCATCGCAGACTGCAAACCCTCACAGCACCTGTGCCACTAAGTTTGTTCCCCGACATACATGGACACTCACTGGTCGTACATTGGTGGCATTTGAGTCTGTGGGGCTAGTTTTCATCCTCATGTAGCTGATCCCGAATTGTTGGTGCAAACGAGGGTTGCGCTTTCCACTCCTCCATTTGCTGCTTCCAGATGACATCAGACCTTCCGCATCATGCCCTGGAGGACACCTTCCACTGTCCCCCGGAACCCTCCGCAACATACACCTCGGACATTGATGGGGACCCGCTCAGGTCGCATGGCCCATCTGACTGCACCGCATGTCACCGTCCCGTGGCTGGGTGCCTGTGCCGGCCGCAGTGCATCCGGGGCCACTAACTCTGTGCTGGTCAGGTCTGGGACACCTTCTTCTGAGACATTGAATGGCCTCTGTAGCGATGGTCTTGGGGTCATCAACGCCATGTGTCTGTGGCCCTGGGCTGTCCGCATCCTCCGGCCTCAACTGTGGGCTACCAGGGCCCACGCAAAGCATTGAGTCTTGACCGGCCCAGATGTCGCATCACCGCAGGAGGCACACGCCACCACCGCAAGGACCACCTCCAACCGCCATCTGCCAGAGTCGAAACGGTGGTCCTGACAGACCTACGGAGTTGCTCAGACCTGTCGTGGATGCCATCATCGGCCTGATACCCTGCTCAGCACTCCAGGAGCCATTGTCCGTTACTGATTGAGTTTTGTGCTGTTGTGAGGTTGCGCAGCAATGTCACCTCATGCAGTGGGGATGGCCTGGGACCATGATGAGGAGGATGTCTCAAGTGTGCGGACGGGAGAAGGCACAGACAATGGGAGGGCAGGTGGCAACAGCCCCAAGGCAGGAATGCAGAGTGGTGATGGTAGTCAAGGTACACACCCCGATCTAATACTGGGTATTGCGCTGTGGACTGCAGACGCAACTGTCACCTCAGGCAGTGTGGGAGACCTGGGACGTTGATGAGGAAGTTCATGCAGGTGTAACACACCCCACTGCATCTGCATCAGGACTAACCCGAAGGGACACAATCCTAGCAATTTCTTCACATGAGCGCGCTCTTCTCTAGTGCCCCTACCTCAGTGCACTGCAACTCACAGAACCTCCTGACTGAATATTGGGTGTCCTCTTTCCTTACTCCTGAGCCCTCCATGTTGCTCTGTATTTGACTCTGTTATGCTGGTGTTTTCTGTTTCCATTACACTGGTGTCCACTGTTCAGGTTGTTGCCAGCACCAAGCACTCCGTGCGGGCTGGCTTATACTCACCCCACACACATCCAGCACAGGCGTCACTGTACATGTGGCCCTGCCAATAAAGGGGCCGGGCGCACGTGCCCGTAGCCAGTTCAACATGATATGTGCAGGTGTCTCTGTGGGGGTGTGGGTCTCCTTTGTAGGGTGTAGGTGGTCCCTGAAGGGTATTGGACACCCACGTATGTGTTCTAGTTCGCATTCCATGGTTTCAGCAACACCCTCACCTGTTGGGCCACCTCCTTTTGGCGTTCTGCCACCTGGAATTGGGGTGCCATGTGTGGGTGGGTGACGTGTTGTGAGGCAGCCGTTATTGCGGGTGCTTCATGCTGTGTGGTCTGTTGCAGAGTCTGGGTTCTCCTCTGAGTAGCGTGTCTGCCCTGGTCCTGGTGGTGGGTTGTGTGGGATGTCCATGGGCTGTTGTAGGGCGTCGGTATCGGGGGTGTGGTGTTCGTCTCGGGCATCACTGATGGGTTGTCTGTTCAGACCTGCTGGAGGTGTTGTTTGTCCCTCTGCATTGTGAAGGGGAGGGGCATGTTGGTATTGTGTTGGCGCCTTGTTCTTGTCGACATGCAGACTGTGTGACAATGTACATTGTGACTGTTTGGGCGGTGGTGGCTATTTGAGTTGGGACAGTGTACATTTGGCCTACATGGCTGATGTGGGGTTGTAGGGGTAGATGTGCATCTCACAGTTCCCTGCTCTGTCCAATGTGATTGTTCTGTTTCTGCGCCTGAGTGGACCCAGTTGTGTCCCCTGTTCTGCAGTGTGGGTGTTGCACTTTGTGCCACATTGTCATGGTATGTGCTGTGATTGCTATGTGTGTGTGCTGCAGTGTGCTACGGGGATGGGGGACATGTCCCTGGGTAATTGTGGATGTGCAGTGTGCTACACCTCATTGTGCATGTGTGGCATTGTGCCCATCACCCCCCGTCCCCCAGTCCCTGTTGGATCCTCACCCTGTTGTTGTTGTGTCAGGTCCTGTCGAGCTGTGTCCGTACTCCCTACTCCTTGCACCCTCTCCACACTGAGAACTGTGGCCTGGGTTTCCTCCTGCTGCTCCTGTGTCGCTGGACTGCCACCTCCTGTCGCCGTTGCTGCCTTCCTGTTGGCAGCGGGTTTGTGCCTGGTTTAGGTTGTCACGTCCTGGCGGAGCCTCTTGGCCTCCTGGATTGGCCTACTGGGCTCTGCGACTGCATTCCAGGCGGTCTGCTTGTGGGTCATTTGCTGGTAGTGTTCTGTCGCCTCCGTGGCCTTGCTCCTGTTTTTCTGCGGTCTGCACCCCGTCTTCCTCTCCCTTTTCTCCTTGGCCTTCCCCGACCCAGTTGTTCCTTGCTGGTGGTCTGTGGGGGTTGTGGGGTTTGCGTTGCCCTCTGCGCTGGGTCAGGGTGCATGGATGTTGCTACGTGCTTTGGCTTGTTTCTGGTGTGTTGTGCCTGTAGTTTTTATGGAGCAATTGCCCGCCAGACACGTGGGAGTGGCAGGCCTGAGGCTGCTTTTCACAGCTTTTTGTACCCCCGATTGGCCTCATCGCATGATTTCTCGCGTTTCGCATTTTTTGGACGTGGTGTTGATTTCCACGCTGGCATTTGACGAGTTATCTGGTGACTATCGCATGGTACCGCCTTGTTGTGAATTCCACGTTGACACAGGGTTATTGAAAGTTGCGTTACGCTACTCTTGCTGTAGTTATCACACGTTCTTGTGAATATACCTCTTAGTGTCTCAACTGAGTAGTCAACGAAGTCAATCCAGGATTGGTTTTGGGTTTTGTGAGCCCCCCTGAATCTAATTCTGTATTCCTCAGTTGTGAGACCAAATCCCTCAATCAGAGTTCTCTTCATGAGGTCATATGATCCAGCATCTGCCACTGTAAGGGTCAGGAGTCTGTCCCTACAGTTAACAGAGAACAGTTCCCTAAGGAGTGCCCCCCAGTGTGACTTCTTCTCTTTTCTCATTTCACAGGCCCTCTCAAAGGCTGTGAACCATTTTGTGATATCTTCACTTTCCTCATATTTAGGGACAATCCCTTTGGGGAACTTAGGATCATAAGATTGCTCTTTATCCTTATTAAGTAAATTGCTGCCACCATTGAAGGGTGCTAGGCCCATCTCTGCTCTCTCTTTCTCTAGAGCCAGGAGTCTGGTCTCTAGATCCAATCTTTTGGTCAACCTTGCTAACAGGTTGTCCTCCTCATTGAGGCTGTCCTCACTGTCCTCAGTAGAACCTGGTCCACCTGTGTGGGCTCTAGGTACTGAGAGGTTTATTCTTGGAGTCAGGGCCTTCTCTCCCTGTGAAGTGGGGGGGGTTGGATAGTCTCCTCATCCCCTCCATCTTCTTCCACATCTGAGAGGTCTTCACCATTCTCAGAGGGATGGTCCTTAGCATACCCAGCCAACAGCTCCTGGAGCTTTTGTTTGGTGGGATGCGACCCCATGGTTATATTTTTAATTTTGCATAGGGACCTTAACTCCTTGAAAGATAAGTGGAGGTAAGGGGTGAGGTCGAGCTCCTCAACCTGGTCCTATATGCCATTGTGGTTATCTTCACTAGCAGCTGGGTTCTTGTTAAGAGACATTGTTAAAAAAAACTTCGAGCCCCTCTTATCCTAGCTAAAGTGAACTTTTATTTTTCTAAAATTCTAAAGGGACTTAACCAAGGCCTTTAGTAATTTGGAAAAATTTGTCAATTCAAAAATCAGAATTCTAAAGACAATTTAAGAGTTCTGTCGTGTGATCAAGTGGTAACAAATGCAAAGTTGTATTTCCAATGCTGATCCACCAATGTAAGAAAGCTGGCTCTGCATATACTATACCAAAATGAGGTGTAGTGTGCACTCTCTATTTGTGGTCGTCGGGGGGAGCAGTAAGGCTTTATCAGAGGGTAGTGTTAAGCATTTGTTGTACACACTCAGTCAGCAAATGATGTCACACACTCAAAGACTGAACTCAGACCAATTTTGTTTTGTATAAAAATATTATTTAGTTATATTTATTTCTTAGAACCAAGCAAGCCTGGCACAGTTAAGTGATTTATACTTTGCAGTAACAATACAGTTTGAATTGCAGTTGTATATATACTTTGGCTTGGTTACAGTAGAATTACTGGCAATGCAATACCTTAAAATATTGTGCATATACTTTATAATGACTTTTCAATAGCAGGTCATATATATTACTTTGCAGATTATTGTTCTGACACAGTGTAGTATACCTGGATACTGCACTGGGACCTTTCCTGTAAACAGGTAAGTAAATGCGTTTTGGGTATTTGCACACAGTTGTATAGACTCCTTCATAGAAAACAGTCAATGTTATCCTATGGGAGGAAATAGAGTTATCGGTTAACAGGTAAGTACTTTGTTGTGGGAGTTGGTTTTCTGGGGTTAGACTCAGGGGTCTCCCTTGGTTGAGGATGCACACTCAAAGCACCCTCAGCGGCACTAGGGCGGCCGGGTGCAGAGTGCTGAGGCCCAATGTTATCCAATGGGGGATAAGGGGCCTCCGGTTGGTGGTTGCTCAAGAGCAGGCCACAAGATTGTGGGAGCAAAGCACCTGGACTTTAGCTCAGGGCAAATGGGGGTTCAAGTTAGCATCAAAGGTACACCCTCAGCGGCACTAGGGCATCCGGGTGCAGATTGCTGTTTTTGCATCGTGTGCCCTGTTTTTTTCAATGGGGATTCTCCGGTTTGCAAACACACTGCAGGCTCGGGGACGAAGGTCTTCTGGGAGCGACCACCACTTGGAGAGGTAAGTTGGGATGCTGGGTGTTGGCTAGACACCGTTGGTTGGGCCACCCAAGGCCGTGGGGTGTCAGGTGCAGGGGTGTCTTTTAGGGTCGGATCTTCTTACCAGCTCCTGGTCGCAGTTGGGGGGACCCTCCAGATTGAGGCTGCAGGTGTCGGCTGGAGGCTTGAGGTAGGTCAGGGTCACTGGATCTCGGGTCAGGATCGCCTCCTCGTGGTGATGGGTCACTTAAACTTGGGCCGTGGGCGACAGGTGCAGAGTGGTGCATACTCGCGGATTTTGCCGGAGCTGGAGTCTGTTGGTGAACAAATCCGATGTTCACAGGAGACACAGTCTTTTCCTTGGAAGGCAGGGCAGGTCCTCGGGGTTCTTGAGGTTGCTGGCAGCAGGATACACCGGAGTTTCCCTTCTGCAGGTTTGAGGTGGAGACAGGCCGGTAGGGCTGAGGCCAAGTCAGTGGGCGTCCTCCTCTTCTTAGCTTCTGCATGGCTGTTCGGTCCTTCTTCTTCTTTTCTTCTTGGTCGTTGCTTGTCTGAGGAGGCAAGGTTCAGGGGTACCCCTAAATACTACATTTAGGGGCGTTACAGGTAAGTAAAAGGTTGGGACCAATGTGTCTATATTCCTTGGGGTGGGTACACCCCCTATTATGCCACCCTCCAGTGGGAGGGGGGCATATGCCTCACTCTGGTTGGCTGGGTCCCCCCATCTGCAAGATGGCGGGGACTGAGAGTCGTGCTTCACCTCGCCTCCCCCACCTGAGGGGTGGGGTTAGCAGAGGTGGGCACACCTCTCTTCCTCACTTGGTTTTCCCGCCGGTTCTCCCACCCAATGTGGGGGTCAGAACCGGTGGTGACCAGTTGTTGGCAGCAGCAAAAGGCCTGGGGAAGCTCACAAAGGCGGCAAGCCTTAAAGCTTCCCCTTCGTGGACCCTGCCCATCCTGGGGGAGGAGGCTTGGCACCTCGTCCCAGGATGTGCATTGTTTCAGACCCCGAGAGCAGCAGGCTCTCGACCTAGGGGTCCAGAAACATGTCTGGTGGTGGCAGCTGGGGAGCAGCCACTCAGCCTAGACACAGGTGTTAGGTCATTTTTCAGGGGGCATCTCTAAGATGCCCTCTGTGTGCATTTTTCATTAAATCCTGGCATCATTGTGGGTTTAATGTGCTGAGAAGTTTGATACCAAACTTCTCAGTTTTCAGTAAAGCCAAAATATGGTACTGTGGAGTTCGTAATGGCAAACTCCCAGCATATACTCTTAATGGCATTACTGCACTTACAGTGTCTAAGAATTGACTTAGATACTGTAGGGGTACAGGGCTCATGCACCTGTACCCTCACCACTGGTATAGTGCACCCAGCTAGAGGGGTGGCTGATCTATGCCAGGGCAGTGGGTTGTAGGCATGGCACACAGGGATGTGTGCCATGTCAACTCTTCACTTTGTTCTGCACCAAAACACGCAGCCTGCAAAGGCAGTGTGTGAGTGTAAAGGTACAGGGCCTCTAAGGGTGGCACAATACGTGCTGCAGCCCTTACAGGCCTTCCCTGGTCACAGTGCCCTGGGTATCTGTGGTACCATTTACCAGGGACTGACCTGTGGCCAGAGAGTGCCAACTGCGTTTGGTCTTTAATGCAGTTTTAGGAAAAAAACATAGGCCCTGGGCACCTGATTGGCAGGAGCCCAGGGCACACTCAGTCAAAGTACATCAGCAGTTCAGCAAAAAGTGGGGGCAATCATGCAGAAAGAGGGCACTTTCTCACACCAGCCTCCCGGGTACAGTCAATTCCTTGAAATGCCAACCTACCAGTGTTATATTCTGTTCTTCCATATAAAAATGTTCACAATAGGTATTATTGTCACAACCTGGATAACCCAGGCCTTGTGGTTTTTTATGATACAGACATGGTCCGGGATAGCCAAATCCAAACATCGCCTTTACTTCTACAAACTGAGGTGGTCGAGTGTACATATAATTCACAAGTGACAAGGGGTATGCGGTCCAAAGGCTAGTAACAGATCGGGTAGGATAACAGGCAGTTCCTTTCCCAAAGAACCTTTTATGGGTCTCCACAAACACATTACTCGGGACAGCTCTTTTATTTCGTCTTGGAAAAATAGCTCTACTCCCACTACGTGTAGGTACACTATGGGCATTCTCCAGAAACCACGATACTCCACATATTATTATTATCACCACTATTAGGAGAGCAACACATGCAATTTTACTTCTCTTTGACCAACCCACGTTACGTTGTACAGTAACAATTTGCTGCTCCTCCTCGTTAACTTTCCTGCCAAAAGGATGCATAGTGAATTGAAAGGCCAAAATGCAAAGAAGAATAGAAATGTTTCCAGTGTCCGTCAGAGCCTCACTGGCACAGGCTCCTATTGTCCATCAATTCATTGGCGCTCTTGAGCACCGGCGGTGGAGCTTGCTCTATCCTAAGCTCTTGTCCTCCTAATCAATCAATCAATCAATCATGTCACTTATAAAGCGCACTACATACCCGCGAGGGTCTCAAGGCGCTGGGGGAAGAGGGGGGTGGTGCTGCTACTGATCGAAGAGCCAGGTCTTGAGGAGTCTTCTGAAGGCCAGTAGGTCTTGGGTCTGTCGGAGGTTGGTGGGGAGGGTGTTCCAGGTCTTGGCGGCGAGGTGGGAGAAGGATCTGCCGCCGGCGGTCGTTTTCCGGATGCGGGGGACTGTGGCGAGGGAGAGGCTGGTCGAGCGGAGCTGGCGGGTGGGGGTGTAGAAGCTGAGTCGTCTGTTGAGGTAGGCTGGTCCGGAGTTGTGGAGTGCTTTGTGTGCGTGGGTGAGGAGCTTGAAGGTTATCCTCTTGTTGACAGGGAGCCAGTGCAGGTCTCTCAGGTGGGGTGTGATGTGGCTGCGTCGGGGGATGTCGAGGATAAGACGTGCAGAGGCGTTCTGGATGCGTTGCAGCCGTCTCCAGGAGCTTAGCCGTCGTTCCTGAGTAGAGGGCGTTTCCGTAGTCCAGCCTGCTGGTGACGAGGGCCTGGGTGACTGTTTTTCTTGTTTCGGTGGGGATCCACTTGAAGATCCTGCGGAGCATTCGGAGGATGTTGAAGCAGGATGAGGAAACGGCGTTGACCTGCTTAGTCATGGAGAGGGTGGGGTCGAGGATGACCCCTAGGTTGCGTACGTGGTCGGTGGGTGGCGGGGCTGTTCCCAGTGATGTTGGCCACCAGGAGTCGTCCCAGGCTGAAGGGTTGGAACCAAGGATGAGGACCTCCGTCTTGTCCGAGTTCAGCTTCAGGCGGCTGGTCCTCATCCATTCGGCGACGGCCTTCATTCCTTCGTGGAGGTGGGCTTTGGCGGTGTGAGGGTCTTTGGTGAGGGAGAGGATCAGCTGGGTGTCGTCGGCGTAGGAGATGATGTTGAGGTTGTGCTGTCGGGCGACGTGGGCGAGGGGTGCCATGTAGATGTTGAACAGCGTTGGGCTGAGGGAGGAGCCTTGGGGTACGCCGCAGATGATCTTGGTGGCCTTGGATCGGAAGGGGGCGAGGCGCACGCTTTGTGTTCTGCCGGAAAGGAAGGATGTGGTCCAGTCCAGGGCCTTCTCTTGGATCCCGGCGTCGTGAAGGCGTGTTCGTAGTGTGTGGTGGCAGACCGTGTCGAAGGCGGCTGATAGGTCCAGGAGGATGAGGGCTGCTGTTTCTCCGTTGTCTAGCAGGGTCCTGATGTCATCGGTGGCGGCGATGAGGGCGGTTTCGGTGCTGTGGTTGCTGCGGAAGCCGGACTGGGAAGGGTCCAGGATGTTGTTCTCCTCGAGGTAGCGGGTCAGTTGTTTGTTGACGATTTTCTCGGTGGCCTTCGCGGGGAACGGGAGCAGAGAGATGGGTCGGAAGTTCTTGAGGTCCTTGGGGTCTGCCTTGGGTTTCTTGAGTAAGGCGGTGATCTCGGCGTGCTTCCAGCTTTCCGGGAAGGTTGCTGTCTCGAAGGAGATGTTGATTATTTTCCGGAGATGGGGCGCGATGGCTGTACTGGCTTTGTTGAAGATGTGGTGAGGGCACGGGTCTAGCGGTGAACCGGAGTGGATGGTGTTCATGATCTCGCTGGTGTCCTCGTTGTTGATGTTGGTCCAGGAGAGCAGGCGGTTGGTGGTTGTGGGGGCAGTGGTCTCGGTGGTTGCCGGGGCGGTCGTGGTGTTGAAGCTGTCGTGGATGTCGGCGATTTTGCGGTGGAAGGAGGTGGCCAGTGAGTCGCACAGGTCTTGCGACGGCTGGATGTCGTTGGTGTTGGAGCTGGGGTTGGAGAGTTCCTTCACGATGTTGAAGAGCTCTTTGCTGGTGTGTGCGTTGTTGTCTAGGCGGTCTTTGAGTGAGGCCCTTTTGGCGGATCTGATGAGGTGATGGTGATTGCGGGTGGCGCTCTTGTGGGCGGCGTAGCTGTCCGCTGTCCGTTCGTGGAGCCAGATCTTCTCCAGTTTTCGGCATGTTCGTTTGGAGGCCTGGAGGTCTTCGGTGAACCAGGTGGCTTTCTTGCTGGTGTGGCTGTTGGGCGGATTCTTGAGCGGGGCGTGGGTGTTGGCGCAGTCGTCGATCCACTGTCTGAGGTTGCGGGCGGCGGTGTCGGGGTCGGAGGGTTCGGTGGGTGGGCTCAGGGCGAGGGTTGTGGTTAGCTGGTCTTCCGTGACTCTGCTCCAGCAGCGGCGAGGCATTTGTTCGGTGCGGTGGTGCGTGGTGGGCTTCCTGTAGGTGAAGTGGATGCAGTGGTGGTCAGTCCAGTGGGGTTCGGAGGTGTGGTTGAAGGAGACGTGTGGGCTTGCGGAAAAGATGGAGTCTAGCGTGTGGCCGGCGGCGTGGGTGGGTGTAGTCACGAGCTGTCTGAGTCCGAGGGTGGCGAGGTTGTCGATCAGGGTGGTGGAGTTGGTGTCCTTGTTGTTCTCGAGGTGGAAGTTCAGGTCCCGAGGAGGATGTAGTCCGTGGAGGCGATGGCGTGTGTGCTGACGAAGTCAGCGATGGAATCGCTGAACTGTGGTCGGGGTCCGGGGGTCTGTAGATGAGGGTTCCTCTGAGGGTGGTGTTGGGATCGGTGTGGATCTGGAAGTGCATGTGTTCGGCGGTGCTGAGGGTGTCGTCGGTGTTGGTTGAGACTCTGAGGGTGTTCCTGTGGACGATGGCGATGCCTCCTCCGACTCCGTTGGTGCGGTCCCTGCGGGTGATCTTGTATCCGTCCGGGATGGCAATGGCGATTTCGGGGGCTGAAGTGGGATTCAGCCAGGTCTCCGTCAGGAATGCGACGTCTGGGGAGGTTGAGTCGAGAAGGTCCCAGAGTTCGATGGCGTGTTTGCGGGCGGAGCGGGTGTTGAGGAGGATGCATCTGAGGTAGTTGGGTTCTTTCCTGGGCGGTGGTTTGGCGGGGCGGGTGCTGGCGAAGCTGCAGTTCCGGCAGGTGAAGGGCCCTTGGGTGCGCTTCAGGGTGGCCTGGTAGCAGGCGTGATCTTTTCCGGGGTTGAGTGCGTGGAGGGTGCTGGCGTCGTATCGGCGTCTGTTGATGTGGCGGGCGCGGGGGATGCCCGGACCAGGGGGTCTGGCGCTGGGCGCGGTCACGGTGCGGACAGGCGCAGATGGGCTTGCCTTAGGCGCGCCCGATGCGCACGTCCGCTGCGCGGCCGCCATAAATGGGGAGGTGGGAGGGAGGAGCAGGGAATGGGGCAGCGAATGGGCAGTGAGGGGCGGGGCCGCAGGGCGCAGCGGCGGGAAACAGGCACAGAAAGGAAAAACGATCACAATCAGGGGCAGCAAGGGGGCACAGAAAGGAAAAAACGATCACAATCAGGGGCAGCAAGGGGGCACAGAAAGGAAAAACGATCACAATCAGGGGCAGCAAGGGGGCACAGAAAGGAAAAAACGATCACAATCAGGGGCAGCAAGGGGGCACAGAAAGGAAAAAACGATCACAATCAGGGGCAGCAATGGGGCACAGAAAGGAAAAACGAGCACAATCAGGGGCAGCAAGGGGGCACAGAAAGGAAAAACGATCACAATCAGGGGCAGCAAGGGGGCACAGAAAGGAAAAACGATCACAATCAGGGGCAGCAAGGGGGCACAGAAAGGAAAAACGATCACAATCAGGGGCAGCAAGGGGGCACAGAAAGGAAAAACGATCACAATCAGGGGCAGCAAGGGGGCACAGAAAGGAAAAACGATCACAATCAGGGGCAGCAAGGGGGCACAGAAAGGAAAAAACGATCACAATCAGGGGCAGCAAGGGGGCACAGAAAGGAAAAAACGATCACAATCAGGGGCAGCAAGGGGGCACAGAAAGGAAAAACGAGCACAATCAGGGCAGCAAGGGGGCACAGAAAGGAAAAACGAGCACAATCAAGAGCAGCAAGGGGGCACAGAAAGGAAAAAACGATCACAATCAGGGGCAGCAAGGGGGCACAGAAAGGAAAAACGAGCACAATCAGGGCAGCAAGGGGGCACAGAAAGGAAAAAACTATCACAATCAGGGGCAGCAGCAGGGCACACAGACGGAGCTGTGTGGTGGGGGAGCGACCTACCAGTCAAGGTCAGGCGTCGCTAAAGGTGGTATACTTTCAAAGTATAGTTTTTGCCCTAACTAATGTTCACACAACAAAAGCAAAGCAAATGCAGCCTACCTTACACAGTCCATCCCTAGTCTTTTTTCTCCTTGGATTCGGTGGTCCTCGTCCAAGGACGCAAATTCAACCTGGCAGCCCCAGGCACTGTGTGATCACTAAACAGGGGCTCCTGGATAGCTCGTAATTCTGGTGGGACAGCCTCGTTCAAAACGTCGTTGTTCTCCTTGTCTGTTCGCGTCCAGATTAGCTGAGCGTCGCTAAACGGAACAAATCTGGGCACTTGCTCACATTCCACGTCTCCTACTCCCTCCTTGACCCACTGGTCATAAGGCAATTGCAAAGGTACCTTCTTACAATGGGTGGCGTGCACCCAGTTCTTTCGATCAGCAACCTTACAGCCGTCTGTGTCACCAGCAGAACTTGCTCAGGACCTTTCCACCTGGGCTCCAAATTTTTCTTCCTCTGAAAATTTCACACCAGCACGTATTCTACAGGCTGGATGTTGTGGCCAGGTCCCTCGTGTTTAGGAGGTAAGGTGTCACGCACCTGTTGGTGGATAGAATGCAAACTTTCTGTTAATTGTCCAAGATAATCAAGCAATACAGGATATTCAATATCAGAGAATTTCTTGGGCCGGGGGACGCCCCAGACATTCGCTGGTCGTCTGAACACTATCTCAAAGGGGGACAAACCTGTTCTAGAATGTGCTGTGGTTCTAGTTGACAAAAGAGCTAACAGGAGAGCATCTGGCCATTTCAACCCTGTCGTCTCTTGGATTTTTGCCAATTTCAGTTTGAGCGTACCGTTGTACTTCTCAACCAAACCCGCTGACTACAGGTGATTGGCAGCATGACATTTCTGTTTAATGTGCAAACCTTCACATACTAACCTAATCACTTTCCCATTAAAATGAGATCCGTTATCACTCCAGATAATTCGGGGCATTCCGAATCGAGGAAAATACTCTTTAAGGAGTACTTTTGCACTTATGGTAGCCGTATTGTCTTTAGTGGGGTAAGCCTCAACCCATTTACTGAATGTGCATATAACCACCAGGGCATACTTGAGATTATTACAATGTTCCAGTTCAATAAAGTCCATTTGGAGGACTTCAAATGGGAATGTAGGTGGTGCAAAGTTGCCAGATGGTGTAGGGGTATCTTTTCCTGGATTGTGCCTCATACAAGTCATACAATTTTTCACTAAATGTGCAGCCGTTCTGGAAATAATATCATTGCACCAAACCGGGGCCAATAATTTACAAATGCCTTTCGCACTGATATGAGCTGGACCATGAGCCATAGTAACCACAGGAAGCACAGATGCATCAGGTAACATCCATTTCTGTTCTCCAGATTTGTCAATCCAACACCCTTCTTCATTTAATTGTGCTGTACTTTCCTGCCATACTGCTAATTCTTCCACCGTTGCCTCACTTTGTATTTCTTTCACACTCTCAACCATATTTTAAAACATGGCGTTCTCAGGAACCCATCTAGCTGGACCTGCAACAAACATTCTCTTCATCTTGCTTCGAGCAGTCTCTTTAGCTACCTGATCTGCAAACGCATTTCCTCTACCAACATCATCCGTCACTGTTCTGTGGACGCTACACTTTAAAATCGCCATTCTCTTGGGGAGTGTCAGTGCAGATAACAATTGCAGTATAAGATGTCCATGCTGTATTTTGGTGCTGTGAGAAGTAAGGAACCCTCGCTCTGCCCACAATCTTCCGAAATTATGTGCAACCCCAAATGCGTATTGGCTATCTGTGTAGATATTGACAACCAACCCTTCACTCAATTCACAAGCCCCTATAAGAGCAACAAGTTCTGCTGCCTAGGCGGACTGATAGGGGACCAGCGATGTCTCGACTATTGTGCACAATGTAATGATAGCATAAGGTGCAGTAGTAGTGCCATCCGGTAATTTAAAACAAGAGCCATCGACATATAGTTCTCCTTGGGGATCAGATAAGGTAACATCAGTCAAGTCTACCCATCCTTTCGTCTCTTCCTCTTGCGGAAGATACAGTCATGTTTGTCGACTGCATCATTCTCAGACGGGAGGGGTAGTAACGTGGCTGGATTCAGATTGGTGCCAGTTGCGCTGTTAGAGGAATAAACAACGTCCCCACTTTGCACTCCAGAGGGTTGACAAACCCTTTCACTTATTTGATCAACTCTTTCAAATAAACTTTAAAGTTTTTCTTCATGAATCTTCTTTTTATTAAATTTACTTTCACTGTGTTGCATCACACTTATGAATTAATCTTCAATCATTCTCCTACAATGGAGAGTTGGTCACTTGTCATAGAAACGTGTTTAGTTCATATGAAATACATTCCCGATGCATTGCGGGACAAAGCCCTTCTTCAGGGGAATCCTTCTGTAACAAAAATAATGCTCAGTGATTCAAGGGATCTGAGGCCTCCTAATAAGATGGCATAGTTAGCCAAATAACTCGTGTTCTAGAATGCTCACCGGTTAACACGATCTTAAAACATAAAAGTGAAACGTAAAGGCAAAAAGTGCAACATGTGTCCCGTGCGTAATTCCGTGCTTATAAAAACATAGTGCTCGTGCCTCGTTGTCTCATGCAGTTAACGGGCGTGTCACCTACGTGGACTATGGCGTCCAGAGTTAAAGCTCAGTAAAAGTCAAACCAGTCTTTAGTTGCATGCGTTCTAAACGGAACATGCTGTTAACTCTGTATAAAAGTGTACATACTGGAATACTGCACAAAGACATACCCTTTTGACAACGATGTTATACTCCGGTTTCAATTAAACACAGAACATCTTAACCCTTTATTCGTGTCTACGTGAAAAACCCCCAAAAATTAACGCGTATCTCATGCAGGTAACAAGCGTGTCGCCTTCACAATAAGTGAAGTCCAAAATTCATGCTCAGTGAAAGTCAAACCCGTTTTTTGTTGCGTGCGTTCTAAACGGAACATGCTATTAACTATATAGAAAAGTACACATGCTGGAATACTGTACAAAAACATACCGATATATCAACGATGTTTTATTCCGGTTTCGATTGAACACGAAAGATCTTAACCCGTTATTCGTGTCTGCGTGAAGAAAACCCAAAGTTATTAATGCGTGTCTCTCCTGAAAAGTTAGTTAGCGGACTGTACGTGCTCCAATGCCCACCTCTTACCTTTCTCGGTCGGAGCGGTTAGAAAAACAGTGTTCTGTGACCCCAGTGTCTCTATCATTCACACCTTTACATCTTACCTAAGGTGCACAAGAACGTACAGAAACCTCCTTTCCGACCTATCGTGTCTACAAAAAATTCGATCCATGAACCAACTGGAAGATATCTTGATAAACATTTACAACCAATTGTACAGAGTATGTCTACATACATACGGGACACAACCAACTTTTAAATAAGATCAAAACCATTGAATTGGATGAAGATAGTTCACTGACGTTATGTACAATTGATGTATGTTCTCTTTACACTTCCATTCCACACAATCAGGGAATGGATGCAGTTGAATCTTTTCTCATCAATCACATGATCGACGAGGATTTAAAAGTATTTCTTTTAGAATTACTCCACTTTACTTTGTTCCACAGCTATTTTCGTTGGAATAACAATACTACCTGCTATTGTCCGGAACATCAATGGGCAATTGCGCAGGACCATGCTATGCGAACCTTTTTATGCACAGATTTGAAATTGACAACTTCTTATCAAATCCCAATTGGTCTCGCAATCTAATAGGGTACTGGCGATACATTGATGATGTATTCCTAATATGGAAAGGTCAAACATCTGATTTACTATTGGCTTTCAACGAACTGAACAATATTAATGACCACATTAAATTTACCAACACCATTATCACTGACAAAATTGCATTTTTGGATGTATTGATTACAAGACATGGAAGCAGGCTTGAAACGGATGTCTTTACCAAAAGCACTGACAGGAACAATACACTTCACTACAATAGCTGTCATCAAATTGCCCTAAAAAAACACTTGCCATATTCACAGTTATTAAGAGTTAAAAGAATTTCATCTAATACTGAGCATTACGAAATCAATAAAAATATGATGATCACCAAATTCAAAGAAAGGAAATATCCCACAAGATTAATTGAAAACGCAATATAAAGAGCTGATAAATTTGACAGAGATCGACTGTTAGCAAGTCAAAGAAAAGGTAACACAAGTAACAGATCAGTGTTTGTATCGAAATACTCGACAAGGAGTTATCAAATAAAAAAGATCATGTTAAAATACTGGCCCATGATATGGAATGAGACAGACTTTAAAGGGACATTTGACCATCTTCCACTTTTTGCCTACCAATGTACTAAGAACTTGAAAGAATGGTTGAACAAACCACCTCAACCTAGGGTCACCATCCACAAGGGAACTACACCGTGTCTAAACTGTGGACATTGCAATAATATAATCAAAGGAAACAGTATGACACACCCTACCAAAGGCACACCTATCAGATTATACACCACAGCTACCTGTGACTCTAAAAACTTGGTATACCTCTTGAAATGCCCATGTGGACTCATATATGTGGGCAAAACGGAACGAAAAATTCAAGTTCGACTAACAGAAAATAAAAGTAATATAAGGAATCACTTTGAGAAATCACCCGTAGCGGTCCATTTTACCACCAATAAGCATAAAGTTAGTCAACTAAGATTCCTGGTGTGAGAAGTGGTTCCTTTACTTGAAGGAACAGACAACAAAAAGAGGTTACTGCAACGAGAGTTGTTTTGGATAAAAAAACTGGAGGCATGTCACACTAAAGGATTGAATGAACGTGTAGAATACAGTTGTTTTCTTTGAACATTTCAACCCAATACTAGGATATACAGATCTTAACTCTATAGATCTAATGTAACTGATGACACATTGTCAAATATTCTATCATGTTCGATTTTTTGAAGTTGCCGCCTATAATTATCACAATGATTATGTTATAACAGGGGGTACAAAAATGAGATTTTATACATATCAGAACACTTTTGATACAGGGACACGATCGACAGTTGGTATTCAGGGTTTATGTCCTGGATGTTATTTCACTTTGTTTAAGTATATTTGTTCTAGCTTCACGAGCTTACGTAGTGAGATTGATTGTTTGTCACAACCATACAATGTTGATGTTTTTTCTATCACATAACATCGAATGTATTTTACACATGCTTATACGTCAAAATGGCTAACGTTTTTGGAAAAACTATATCAGTACATGCTTGAGTACTTATGGTACTGGCACACGATCGACATTGGGTATTCAGGGTTTACGCTCTGGATTTTATTTCACTTTGTGTATGTGTATTGGTTCTGGTTTCACGAGCTTACGTAGCAAGATTCTATAAATAGAGAGATAGATTGTTTGTCACTATCATACAATGTTGATGTCTTTTTCATTGCATAACATTGCGTATATTTTAAACATAGTTACACTTTAAAATGGCCACGGTTTTTGCACTTAAAATGTTGTCCTTGTTGAAAGAGGGCGACCTTTCTCTATTTCTATTTCTTTCAAACTTCCGGATTCGCCGATTTTTTTTTACTTTCAGACCCACCGGGTTCTGCAGATCGTTTAACGATAGAGACACTGGGGTCACAGAACACTGCTTTTCTAACCGCTCCAACCGAGAAAGGTAGGAGGTGGGCATTGGAGCACGTACAGTCCGCTAACTAACTTTTCAGCAGAGACACGCGTTAATAACTTTGGGTTTTCTTCACGCAGACACGAATACCGGGTTAAGACGTTTCGTGTTCAATCGAAACCGGAGTAAAACATCGTTGATATATCGGTATGTTTTTGTACAGTATTCCAGCACGTGTACTTTTCTATATAGTTAATAGCATGTTCCGTTTAGAACGCACGCAACAAAAAACGGGTTTGACTTTCACTGAGCATGAATTTTGGACTTCACTTATTGTGAAGGCGACACGCTTGTTACCTGCCTGAGATACGCGTTAATTTTTTGGGGTTTTTCACATAGACATGAATAACGGGTTAAGATGTTCCGTGTTTAATTGAAACCGGAGTATAACATTGTTGTCACAAGGGTATGTCTTTGTACAGTATTCCAGTACGTACACTTTTATACAGAGTTAACAGCATGTTCCGTTTAGAACGCATGCAACTAAAGACTGGTTTGACTTTTACTGAGCTTTAACTCTGGACTCCATAGTCTGCGTAGGTGACACGCCCGTTAACTGCATGAGACAACGAGGCACGAGCACTACGTTTTTAAAGGCACGGAATTACGCACGGGACACATGTTGCACTTTTTGCCTTTACGTTTCACTTTTATGTTTTAAGATCGTGCTAACCGGTGAGCATTCTAGAACACAAGCTATTTGGCTAACTATGTCATCTTATTAGGAGGCCTCAGATCCCTTGAATCACTGAGCATTATTTTTGTTACAGAAGGATTCCCCTGAAGAAGGGCTTTGTCCCGAAATGCATCGGGAATGTATTTCATATGAACTAAACACGTTTCTATGACAAGTGACCAACTCTCCATTGTAGGAGAATGATTGAAGATTAATTCATAAGTGTGATGCAACACAGTGAAAGTAAATTTAATAAAAAGAAGATTCATGAAGAAAAACTTTAAAGTTTATTTGAAAGAGTTGATCAAATAAGTGAAAGGGTTTGTCAACCCTCTGGAGTGCAAAGTGGGGACGTTGTTTATTCCTCTAACAGCGCAACTGGCATCTTTACACTTACGCCCTCAGGTCAGAGGGAGATACCTACCTGCACCCTACCGAAGTACCTATACTAACAATTTTTGATTACCATTGAGGAATTTGAGTGTGCCACACAACGTTTGTTTTTTTGGATTCAGAGTGTCACGGACGGATTAGTTCAACCACTAACCTGTAAAGCCGGATACAACGGGAGCGATGGAAGATGCCAAGTAACCCTATCCCCCTTAATAGTATGACCTGTGGGGATGTACCAACCACGCCAACAGGAAACACTACGTGAAGGGAAAGGGAAAAAAGGGACAAAGGAAACAAAAAGGTGGCGGCTGCTGAACCCTCGATGGAACTCGGCCTCGGAGTTAAAGAAGCCACTCCTGCTGGCTAGTCCCCGGTTACCTAGGTAAGACACAAGCACAACATACCTGTAACAAACATCATTCACAGACGCCAGCAAGAAAACTAATGGCTATGTGCAAGTACTTACAGCTAGTTAGGCCGCTTTCATTCCTTAATCAAACAAGGCAATGCCAGAAATAATAATGGTGATGTTAATTGTACTTAGCTGGATTGGTCGAGTCCCAAACCACAGCGGATACTCTTTTCCGACTGACAAGGGTCCAAATGGCGACCGTACATTCCAGCTGAGTCACGAAGTCTGCCCCAGCTTTGTGAGGCGAGGAAAAGCAACCTTTTAGCCGCACACGAGATGATCTTACTCCGAGCCTCTCATCGGCTCTATTCACGATAAAACACTACTTCCATGCCGCGTTCGGCTCCTATTACGGGACACTAGGCGCTCCTGCATGGACCCTCCAGCAAGGCAGCAGTCTCTGGGGAAGTAGTCTCGTAATTGCCGCTGTGGCTTTCTGTACCCTCCGCGCGTCCGCGCGTCTTAACCCGGAAGGGGTTGCACACCGAGGCTGCGGCCGGGCGCTCAGAACGCTGGTCTTCTCCCTTCGTGCTTCGGCGCGGCTGTCACACAGCACTAGGAGCCTCCGGATATCCAAGGAACTGCGTAGGAACAAACTCTGCTAACAGGAACACGGGCTCGTGAAGACTGCAATGAGCTCGATTGACAAGCACCCGTTTGGATAAGGGAGGTGCTTAAATACAGAGGAGAGGTAGGGCAACGCCCCTGTCAGTGGAATTATGGGAGTTGTAGTGTTCAGGCATACACACTCCATTACGCCTCTCTTTAAGCGCGCTGAATCATGACAGAACCCCCCCTCAAGGACCGACGTCTCGGCGGTCCACCAGGCTTAGAGGGATACCGCAAGTGAAAACGTCTGAGAAGGCCGGGGCAGTGGAGATTGGTAACGGGCTCCCAAGAGCGATCTTCGGGACCATAACCCTTCCAGTCGATGAGATAATGCACCCTCCCCCTGATACGCTTGGAGTCGAGTACATCCCTGACTTCGTACTCATCTTCCCCCTCTACTGACAGTGGTCGCGGTCTCACTGGTAGTCTGGTGTGAGAGAGACAAGGCCTCAAAAGGGAAACATGAAACACGGGGTGGATGCGCCATGAGGAAGGGAGAGATAACCTGATTGCTACGGGATTGACTATTCTCTCTATGGGGTAGGGGCCCACAAACTTAGGTTTCAACCGAGAATTCCCCTTGAATGGTAGATGCTTGGTGTCCAGCCACACCCTATCCCCCACTGTATAGGATGGTTCTAGGGTTCTCCTTCTATCTGCATACTGTTTGTCGCGCGCTTGAGCGGCTGTTAGCTGTGTGTTGGCAGTCTGTAGTACTTTTCTCAGGTGTGCATGGTGTTCCTGGATCGAGGGGTGCTTCGCCACCACAGGCCAGTCGAAGGGCAACATATTAGGATGGTAACCCAAGGTGCAAAAGAAGGGCGAACACCCCAGCGAAGAATGGTCAGAGTTATTGTACGCAAACTCGGCCATCCATAGAAGCGTACTCCATTCCTCTTCATGTTGCAACGTGAAGCAGCGGAGATACTGCTCTAATGTCTGGTTCAGTCTTTCTGTTTTGCCGTCTGTCTGCGGGTGGTAGCTAGTGGAAAGACGGGCATCAACTTTCATGACAACACACAGTGCCTTCCAGAATCTGGAGGTGAATTGAGTCCCTCTATCAGTAATGAGGACTGCTGGTATGCCATGCAGGCGCACGATATGTTGCAAGAACGCCTGAGCCAATTCCACTGAAGTTGGTAGCCTGGTCATTGCAATGAAGTGGCCCATCTTGGTCAGATGACCTACGACCACTAAAATGGTGTTATTGCCTGAGGAGGGAGGCATCTCCACTATAAAGTCCATAGACAAGGTGTGCCAGGGAGCTGGAGGTATTGGTATGGGCCGGAGCAATCCACTGGGCCTGCTATGTTGTGCTTTTCCTTGTGCACAGATAGCGCATTCCGCGACGTACTTCATCGTGTCTTTTCTTAATGTATTCCACCAAAAATGTCTTTGCATAGCCTGAAGAGTCTTTTGGACTCCCAGGTGTCCACCCAGTGTAGAGTCATGTATCCATTGTAGGGCTTGTCTTTGCAGTGACTCCTCCGGCACGTATAACCGCTTATCGTGATACCACAACCGGTCCAACGAGGAACGATGCAGAGGCTCTTCGGTAACCCAGGCTTGTTCGTCTAGCCCTCCGATTTTCGCCCTCACCTTTCCCAGGAAGTCAGGTGTTCTTGTCAAGGCCATTAACTCCGCTGGGAAGGAAGCGTTCTGTAGTATGATAGGGTTTTCTTCAACTCGCACCAGGCCCCGTTCAGGGTCAGGTGTGGGTCGCGATAGGGCATCAGCCTTGCCGTTTTGTGCTCCTGGCCTGTATCGAATCACGAAGTCAAACTCAGAGAAAAACAACGACCACCGGAGTTGTCTAGGAGTCAGGGCTCTTGCGCTCTTCAAGAATAACAAATTCCGGTGATCGGTGTAGATCTCCACGGTGTGTTTAGCTCCCAGCAGATGGTGTCTCCTTTCCTCGCATGCCCGCTTTATTGCCAACAGCTCCTTGTCGGTGATACTGTAGTTGCACTCACAAGACGACAGCTTCTTGGAGAAGAAGGCAACAGGATGAAGCTGGCCTGTGTCAGGATGTCTTTGGGATAGGATTCCACCTAGCGCGTAATAAGACGCATCCGTTTCTACCACAAACGGTCGAGAGGCATCGGGGTGTCTTAACACAGGCGCACTGGTGAAACAGCTTTTTAGCGTTCGGAATGCCCTTTCAGCGGAGTCGGTCCAGCGAAAAGTCGCTCCTTTCCGCAACAAGTGTGTTAGGGGCTGTATGATACCGGAGAACTCCTTAATGAACCTCCTGTAAAAGTTCGCGAAGCCCAGGAAGCTTTGCAAGGCCTTTACACAGGAGGGTGACTCCCACTGCAGGATGGCCCGTACCTTTTTGTCATCCATGTGTATACCGTTTGGTCCAATGACATATCCTAAGAACTCCACTTCGGTGGCGTGGAAGAGGCTCTTCTCCAATTTAGCAAAGAGTTTATACCTCTGTAGACGTTCCAGAACCTCGGATACATGAAGGAGGTGGTCCTTTAAGGACGCTGAGTAGATCAGTATGTCATCGATATACACTACGCATGATACGTCCAGCAGGCCTCTCAGGACTTCATCCATAAAAAACTGGAACGCAGCGGGAGCATTGCAGAGACCGAAGGGCATGACCTGGTACTCATACAGCCCAAATTTCGTTCGAAAAGCCGTCTTCCACTCGTCTCCTTGCCGCACTCTTACCAGGTGGTAGGCTCCCCGAAGGTCCAGTTTGGTAAATACCTTGGCTCCTTTCAACTGATCCAGCAGCACGGGTATCAAGGGCAGAGGATACCTGTTCTTTCTGGTCACTCTGTTGATCGCCCTGTAGTCCACACAAGCCCGCAAGCCGCCTTCCCTCTTCGGAATGAAGAAAATCGGCGAGGAAGCAGGGGAAGAAGAAGGACGGATAAAGCCAATGGACAGCATCTTGGTGAGGTACGACTGCAAATAGGTAGTTTCTGATTCAGTAAGGGCGTAGATACGGCTGCATGGTATACTGGCTCCAGGCTCTAAGTCAATCACACAATCATAGTCTCTGTGTGGGGGTAGCCTTTCCGCTTCCTGTTGGCTGAACACCGCACTAAACTGCCCGTATTCCTCCGGCAGCGTGGTGGTACAGCATACGGTCTGTGCGTTACAAGCGCTCGCAAGCAGTCCTGCCGAGCTCACCATGGTGTCAGGCAGGCATATCTTCTCGGTGGAACAATGTGTTTTGCAGAACAAGGAGTTCATAGTGACCGTGCGAGCAGCCCACCGCACTAAGGGATCATGTAGGGTTAGCCAAGGCATGCCCAATATGAGTTTGAAGTGGGGAGCATCTATGAGGTCGAACTGGATATATTCGGAATGATCTACTCCCACATGCATCAAACACAATTGTGTGTGAAATCTCACTGGGCCTGAAGTTAAAGCTGTTCCATCCACAGCTTTAACAGGTTCCGGAGTCTCTTTTCGTATGCAGGATACACCAAGTTCTTGCGCGTACTGTTGGTCAATAAAATTACCGGTAGCTCCAGAATCCAGTAATGCATGCACCATTACGGGCCCTCCTCCTGGTAGTTCCAGCGTAACACACACGTTCATATGGGCCACTGATGTTTGGACTGTGTTGGCCACAGCTGGTGAGACCTCTGCTCTCCTAAAACTCAAACAAGGGGTCTCCTTCTTGCTCGAGGGCGTTAGTTTCCCTGATCCTCAGAGGTATACTCCACCACGGTCAGGTTCCTGGATCCCGGACTGCCTTTGTTCATTAACCTGGTTCTAGATTTACACTCCCTGATGAAGTGACCAGGCTTCCCGCAGTACATACATAACCTCTGTTTCCTTCTCTTGTCACGTTCATCTTGACTAATCGGCCCTTTTATTCCGCTGATCTGCATTGGCTCTGTCCCATCAGGAGTAGCCGGGTGTTCTTCTGGTATGGGCCTAGGGCGTGGTAGAAGGAATCTTGAGTCCGCCCTTTGTTTGTCTCCTTTTCTTTCCTGAAGCCTATGATCAAGTTGAACCGTGAGATCTATAAGTTCATCACACGTGGCGGGCATATGCACGACTTGAGCCAAGACGTCCTTTAGTTCACTTCTCAGGCCTTGGTAGAATAATGATGTTCTTTTTTCCATAGGCCAATTGGTTTCCACCAAGAGCCTGTTGAAGGTGGTTATATATGTGAGTAGATCTTGCGTGCCCTGCTTAAGCGCAATAAGCTCCCTGTCTAAGGATAGCTGGTGTGCCTTTCTGTCAAACAGTTTGCGCATCTCTTCACAAAAGTCAGAAAAGTTACGCAACACAGGATCGTCCCTCTCTATCAAGGGAAATGACCAGCTGGCGGCATTGCCCCCTAGGTAGGACATAACAAATGCCGTCTTGGCTTGGTCAGTGGGGAACACAGCGGGTTTGCACATGAAGTGCAGCTTACACTGACCCAAAAATATTCCAAACTTCTTGGGATCCCCAAAGAACCTCTCAGGAGGGGCGAGGGGTAGTTGTAAAGGCTGTATCACTTGTATAGAGGCAGGCCCACCCTGGGCAGGAGAAGAAAAAGGCCCTGTCCCTCCATCCTGCGTGTGGGTCCCGTGCCCCCTGCCAGTGTCGTGTGAAGTAAGCGGGGGCGGTAAGGTCCAGTCTTTTATGTACGAACCTCCTCGTGTACCCCCAAGATTCGAGCGGGACAGACCCGCTACTTCACGTCTCATCGTGCCCATCTCATTACGTAACTCTAGGTTCTCCCCTCGGAAGGCATCCACTTCCATCCTCAATGCTGTCAACGTTTCTAGCACAGTCGTAAGAATCACATTAGGTTCCATCGCTCAGGCTGTAAGTAACCGTGGGCTTGTCAATCTGTCACGGACGGATTAGTTCAACCACTAACCTGTAAAGCCGGATACAACGGGAGCGATGGAAGATGCCAAGTAACCCTATCCCCCTTAATAGTATGACCTGTGGGGATGTACCAACCACGCCAACAGGAAACACTACGTGAAGGGAAAGGGAAAAAAGGGACAAAGGAAACAAAAAGGTGGCGGCTGCTGAACCCTCGATGGAACTCGGCCTCGGAGTTAAAGAAGCCACTCCTGCTGGCTAGTCCCCGGTTACCTAGGTAAGACACAAGCACAACATACCTGTAACAAACATCATTCACAGACGCCAGCAAGAAAACTAATGGCTATGTGCAAGTACTTACAGCTAGTTAGGCCGCTTTCATTCCTTAATCAAACAAGGCAATGCCAGAAATAATAATGGTGATGTTAATTGTACTTAGCTGGATTGGTCGAGTCCCAAACCACAGCGGATACTCTTTTCCGACTGACAAGGGTCCAAATGGCGACCGTACATTCCAGCTGAGTCACGAAGTCTGCCCCAGCTTTGTGAGGCGAGGAAAAGCAACCTTTTGGCCGCACACGAGATGATCTTACTCCGAGCCTCTCATCGGCTCTATTCACGATAAAACACTACTTCCATGCCGCGTTCGGCTCCTATTACGGGACACCAGGCGCTCCTGCACGGAAGCTCCAGCAAGGCAGCAGTCTCTGGGGAAGTAGTCTCGCAATTGCCGCTGTGGCTTTCTGTACCCTCCGCGCGTCCGCGCGTCTTAACCCGGAAGGGGTTGCACACCGAGGCTGCGGCCAGGCGCTCAGAACGCTGGTCTTCTCCCTTCGTGCTTCGGCGCGGCTGTCACACAGCACTAGGAGCCTCCGGATATCCAAGGAACTGCGTAGGAACAAACTCTGCTAACAGGAACACGGGCTCGTGAAGACTGCAATGAGCTCGATTGACAAGCACCCGTTTGGATAAGGGAGGTGCTTAAATACAGAGGAGAGGTAGGGCAACGCCCCTGTCAGTGGAATTATGGGAGTTGTAGTGTTCAGGCATACACACTCCATTACGCCTCTCACTAAGCGCGCTGAATCGTGACACAGAGTGGCACATCTTTTAATCGTAATATGTTTAGCAAACAATGTCAATTCATAGCCAGTAAGATGTGCACTGGGGAGGTGCTGTGTCCTTGTTGTTTTATTCAAAAGTGTATCCACAGCATGCGGTACCATAACTGTGAGGTCAGTATCAAGTACGAGTCCAGCCGATTGTCTGATTGAAGTGGCCACAGCCGCGACCGCTCACAGACAGTTCGGGAGGGCTCTTGAGACAAGGTCAAGCACAGCAGAAAAATAAGCGCAAGGTCTCTGTCTATCACCAAATTTTTGGGTCAAGACAGAAAGCGCACAACCAGCCATCTCATGGACGTAAAGCACAAAAGGTTTCCTATAATCAGGTGTGCCTAGCACTGGAGCAGAGCAAAGCGCAGCTTTTAACTGTTCAAAAGATTGCTGACAATCAGGCGTCCAAGGCAAAGGCTCATGCACTTCTTTCAATGTTAATGCAAGCAGAGGTTTGATTAATAGAGAATAGTTAGGGATCCACTGGCGACAGTAGGAGGTAATACCTATAAAAGCGCGCACATATTTTTGAGTTTGTGGAAGGGGCATTTTATTAATGGTACTGATGCATTCTGGTGTTAACCTTCTACCCTCCTTCGACAGAAGGTGACCTAAATCGGTGACCTCCTGTCGACAGTATTGAAGCTTCGAAAGGGAAACCTTATGTCCATGAAGTGCCAGATGTAACAATAATTTCACTGTACTATCCTTGCAACCTTGTTCTGTATCAGAAGAAATTAACAAATCATCAACATACTGAACCAATACGTAACCTGGAGAGAGTGAGAGTGAATCCAACTGACTTTTTAATGCTTGACTATTGATACTAGGGCCTTCAGTATAGCCTTGAGGAGCACGACAGAAGCAGAAACTTTTGCCAGCTAGTGTAAATCCAAACAAATACCTACTATCTGGATGTATAGGAATACTAAAGAATGCATTTTTCAAATCAATAAAAGAGAAAAATGTAGCCGCAGATGGAATCAACATTAAAAGTGTATTGATATCAGGAACTACTGGGAATTGTGGGACTACTATTTTATTAACTTCCCGCAAATCGATCACAAAGCGATATGCATCATCAGCCGTATCAGAAGAAGTTGAAGATGGCCTTTTTAGGACCAGAAGAATAGGGCTATTACACACGTTACCTGTTGTTTCCTCGACAACTCCCTTACGGAAAAGATCCTGAACTATTTGAAGAAAGGCTCGTTCTCCTGCCTGTGGTATTTTACACTGAGGAATGCGAGGCAATATAACATTGTCCTTAACCGTTATCGAAACGGGAGATATATGTAATAGGCCTACATCGGTGTGACTAGTGGCCCATAACGTAGGGGGTACTTGATCAAATTCAGGTGGAAGGGGGCCATCTTTAGATAGACACTGTCTAGTACCTACATCCGGGCCGATGGTAATATAGACACCATCTGGGGAACAATAAATAGTAGCATGCAATTTCTTTAGCAAGTCCAAACCCATCAAATTCTAACCACAGTTAGATGTTAACAGAAACCGAGAGTCCACAGTAAAAGGGCCAATGGTAAGAGCAAGGGGGCGTGAAATGGAGCTTACAACCGGTACTTCTGAAAAACCCACTGAAACATTATTATTGCCAGACAGGGGTGCCCCAGGGACCAGGTGTCGGGCAACAGAGCTCTTCGTGGCTCCTGTATCAACCAGGAACTCCTTAGGAGATCCTTGCAGATCTATCTTGACATAAGGGCCATGCTGGTCTACAGGTATTCGAACTGGTCCGGTACCCTGTCCCTAGCTATAAGACATTCCAGTCACATCATTGATATCATAATCGCCATTGTAGTACTGCCTGTCCTTAACATCATCAAAATAATTGTCAGAACGATCTGCAGGGGCAGTAGTGTATTGCTGCCTATTGGTCCCCCGGCCCCTCAATCCAAAACCTCGTCCTCGAGTGGATGAAACCTTTTGCAAAAGTACAGGGCACTGGCTGTGCCAGTGACCTTCCTCCCTACAATACGCACATTGATTCTGCCCCAAAGGTGTCGTTGGAGGCTGTATAGTACGAGGAAGATACTGTTGGGATCCCCGTCCCCTGGAGTTACCCCAATATGCCTGTTGCAATAATACCTTTGTCTTCAAATCTTTATGCTTCTTGTCATTTTTGTCTTTTTCTTCTTTGTCTCTGTGCTCGTAATACTGGGCCATATTTAAGATAACAGAGGGAGAAGACGTGGACCAGGTACTTTCAGATGCCTGAAGTCTAGACATTATTTCAGGAAGGAGATTAGTGACAAACCTATCGACAAACAAACGGACTCCTCCCTCCGTAGACATGTCCTGCCCACTGTAATCTAAAAACGTCTCTTCGAACCTAGTAAAAAAATCAGAAACACTTTTGTCTTTCTTCTGCCGACAGGCAGTCAATCTATCCCAACTAACTTTCTTGGGCGGAATAAGGGTATGCATATAAGTAATAATGCGACCGGGCAAGGCCAGCAACTCGGCGCATGGTTTGTCTCCTGGCTTCCTATCTTGATTTCAACCCCTAATCACATCCCATGTTCCGCCCAACTCGGCGACATGGTCTTGGGTATGAACTTGCCACCAAATATCAACGGGAATCAGTAAACCAAAAAACATTTCAATATCAGCAAGGGTCATCACAGTAGAGGAGGCATCGTCTGTCAACTCTTTATAGTAAGCAGTAGGATTTTTCCTAGGGTCGGGCTGCGTAGCCTTAAGGGCCAGTACCTCACTCCTTTTCCATGGACTATAAACCCATTGTGCCGGAAAACTGGCAGCCACAGCCGGTCTGGTAACCTGCCCATGTTGATCCGTCAATTCAGGGATCTCCGGGTGATAAATGGGATGAACCTCTCGCATTGGGAACTGAGTTATTTAAGTAGGACTCTTATCATGTAGCCTATTTCTATAAGTCAACAAAGTGGAAACATTTCCATATAAAGAGTTTGGTTCCAAACTATGTACATAAGTGCCTTCATTAATATCAAATAATATTTGGGGTGCTTTTGTTTCAATGTGTGTGCGCCAAAGGTCAATGAGGGTGGAAGAAAAATGTTTAAGGGCATGTTGTTGCAGAAAGTGGTCGAAGTCCTGCATTACCTGCCAGATATCTGTGAGACTATTGGGTTATGAGCCCACCTTATTGCTTGATCCGCTATTTATTTCTTCTCTCTATACCCAACTCCGGATCACATTAACGGACCCGACCGTTCCCTGAATCCAGTAAGATCTCTATCTTCCGGGCCGCGTACTGGTGTGTCAGTAATTAAGGTCAATGGAGGATGAACAACAGGGACAAGAGTAGCGGGTATCGCAGTAGTTAAAGATTGTAACAGAAGATGAGGAGCATGGGGTACATTAACTGGAGCAGTAGGTGTGACAGCTGTAGAGGTGGCTGGGCCCTGGGCCTGCTGTTGTTGCTGATAGGGAACAACAGGATATATCCTTTCCGGGACATATGGTGGCGGGGGTCGAGTGTCTAACAAAGCATCCATAAAAGTATCTCCATTATCCTTAGCCACATAAGACTTATCAAGGTGCAACCAAAATCTCCTATCTTCATGTTCTATTCCTTCTTCCTGCTTCTCCTTATAGTAAGCAACATCCTTCTGTGTAAGAGTCTGCATATCTCTCTTTCTAGCATCCGTTTCCATTTTCAATAGCCTTTGTTTCACCTCTTTCTGCCAAGTACGAAGGGAGTCAAACATGGACTGTCTTCTATGTCTTTTAAACAACTGTTCCTGAAGAAATCCAATCTTTTGTTCATCAAAAGAGTCCGTCAAAGGCCACTGTAACTCCGCATTGTCCCTCGTACATTTGTGCCATAACGTACTAAACATAATAGGGCCAAGGCCATGTTTCACGTACATATCATAGTAGTTAGGACTGCCCTCAAGAGGTGCAGGCTGGGATTCCTCCAACCGTGCATCTTTAGAACAACAATAACAGCACAAACTCTGAAGTTTACTGAAACCAGGCATTGCAAAGCAAAGAAAAACAATACAGTTATTTTACCTGGCAAAGTATTTGCAAACACTTTTCACCAAAACAGTCCTAGTGCTGAAACAAAACCAAATCACAGTGGTACCACATCCACATCGAACCAAAACAGACTCACCTGATATCAGAGGTACAAAGAAACCAGTTCTCCACTGCCGACTCTTCGACCAAACAGTCAAATTAAGGGTTCGCTGTTTAGGACCCCAGTCAGGATGACCACTGGGCGAGGCACTCTCCGGTGGGACACAGGCAGCAGCTGCGAGTAACAAAGCTCTTCGTGCAGGTATCCCTGAGCCATTTAGTCCGACCTGGTGGTGTCCTCGTTCTCCCCTCCGTCTGTGGAAAAGGGAAGGGTCATAACCCGAAGGAGTCCCTGTTCGCGAACCAATTTAAGGAAGTGACCCGCTTAGGGCCACCCGGGTTACCGCAGACCACCTCTCAGCCTTCCAAACTAAATGAAGAGTCGGAGAGACAGTGGAGAATATACATCAATAATTGTTTATTCAGATACACTCAGAGTGGAGCCCCGTCTGTACAATCTCTGGAGAGAGCTACAGAGGAAACTGAAGATCAACAAGCATAGCAATACATTATGTACATTTCATAGTCGGCTTAGAACACGCCCATAGTGGAATTTTCCAGGCAGATGCAGCTGGACAGTAAAATACAAGAAAAGGTTTCTATTCTCCTATCTACGCAACTCAGCACAGTCCCAGGCCGTTGCACCCTGAGCTGTGATCAAACTACGAGACGGGTGGGAGAGGGTCCCTATCTAGCGGGAAAGCTATGCGTTGGCACCAACAGTTCTTTATTGTGGAAACGAAACTCAGCAAAGTGTATTTCTCAGAAATAGAAGGAGATTAGTTTCGATCACAATACAAAATGGAGTCTGGACAGAAAATGGTGCCGCAAATGCTAACTTATAAAGGGCAGAGTGTAAGTATTTACGGGCCTATTCTAACAACATGACAATCTCCTAGGCAGCTACTTGGTAGGCCTGTCAGCCCCGTACACTTCCCCGGCTTTCCCGGGGGGGGGGCGCAGCTGTCATTGGTGTGACCCGCAGGAGCTGCACACCTTGAGGGGTCCCCTTACGGGACGCATCCTCATCCTGCATGTTGTTTGACCCCTCCGCTAGCGCTACCCATCAATTTTCAGACTCCAACCAGGGGGTCCGCTGCAAGTTCGCTACCACACTAGCCCTCTCAGATTCAGCCTGTACCCTCGGCAGCAGCACCTGCAGGGGTACCCTCTGGCATCGACGCCTCCTCTGCTCCTGTCAGAGCCGGGTTTGGGTACAGCCGCCCCTGTCAGTTGGCATCCGCTGTTCAAGCCAGTCCCATACCTCCATTGCGGCTGTTAAAAAGTACGAGTGCTCTTGGTCAATAATTCTAATTTTCACTGGGAACAACAAGGCGCATCGGAGTTCCAATGTCCTCAAATTTTGCTTGAGCCGTAGAAAGGTTTGTCTTTGACCTTGGACCAGCACTGTGTAGTCAGGATAAATGTTGACAGCTTGCCTCTCCACCCTCCATGGGCCATGCGCGCACCACTTGTAAGATGGCGTCTCTGTCCCTAAAGTTAAACAGCCCAGCCACAATAGCCCTCGGCGGGGACAGCTAAGTGCCCTATGAGCGTGCTCCACACTGAACCATTTGGAGGTTTTCCCTGCCAGCACCACTGATGCCAGCCAGTCCTCGAGGAAGAGGTCCATGCTCAGACCCTACACCCCCTCCAGGACCACAATCAGTCTGATGTTGTTATGACAGGGGCAGCAGTCAGCATCTTCCAGCCTCTCCTGCAGCTTGGCCACCCCCTGTTCAACCACTCTACACTGTTAGAGTGTTCAGCCACCGTCAGTTGAGTATGGGCCAACGTAGATTCTGTCTCTGTCACACAGTCCACTAACTTCCTGTGTTCAACCTGAAGGAGATTCACTTCCTTGGTCACTGTATCTATTTTGAGTTCAAGGGTCGCTTTCGTGTCTTTTATGGCCGCCAGGATGGTGGCCCTATGGGTCTCTAGGTCACAATCCAGCGGATCCGCCATCAATGCATATCCATCCCCTCTGCTGCAAATTACTTTCGGCTGTACCATGGCCTCTTCTCAGGGTGCAATCCTGCGATGGTGTCCAGTTCAATACCCCCCGCCTAGCAAGATGCTGCAATCTGGAGTTGGCACCAGCAGGCGCCACCCAGCAGAGGTCCCAGGTCACAAGGCAATGGACACCCAGCACCACTTAGGCACCCTGAGATCACTACAGGTAGCACCCCGGGCATGAGCACCCCTTTCCAGAGGCCCATACAGCTACTCCAGTCTGGAAACATATCAGTCAGCAACCACCACCTGTGTGGCCTCTCCGTTCCAGCTGACACCATAGGGTCGATGCACCCTCGGATCTCCAGCAGGTTTGCCTCCACCAGATCAAAGAAGGAGAAAAGAAAAAGAGCAAAAAGGGGGGGGGGGGCACCGATCCAATAAGTGCTCCGCCAGAAGGCAATAGAGGGAAAGGAGAGGGGCGGGAGCCACCACCACCTTGTGCCACAAAGTCAGTAGCTCAGTGTGTTCAGATGACCTAACTCCATAAGTTTCTCAGTTGTGAGAGGCAAAAGAGTAACAACACCCACACAGGTAAGTCTCCCCCCCACCTCCCCGGTCCGAGTGCGGCACCACGGGCATGAGCACTCACTTCACAGCCCCATCCCCATAAGTTCTCAACTGGAGCCCCTGCCACCTCCACCAGTCCTTCCTCTGTGGCCTCAAGTTTTGTGAAGGTAGGCCATGGCCGTAGTCCCAGCAGTGTGAGCTCCCAGGTGCGAAGCAGGTACATCACAAAGAAAGTCACAGGATAACTGAGGCACCTCCGGGGTCTCCCATGGTTTCCCATAAGCACAGGTGTGCACAGCTCCATCTCCCTCACCTCCGGAAGCGATCCGCCAGTCTCTCTCTCCCCTGGCCAATGTCTGTTCCTCAATTAGTGGCCATGCAGTGCCATCTGGGCTCCACGCCCTGCTATCAGGTTCTGTTGCAGCCGCCTGTCCTCTGCAGCTGTCCTGGGGCCACCGCCACACTCCTGCTATCCAAGGCCACCCCCTGCAGGCCCTTTGTCTGAAGGAGCACCCAGGCCATTATGCACTGTGCCTCCAGGTCTCCCGGGCACCACCCAGCTCCACCCCTTTTTTTGCAGCTAGACGCCACGACCAGTCTAGCTCAGCGGCGCTGCTCATGAGGGCTCTCAATCCCAACCCTCCGCTGCTCCCCAGGAGCGGGCCATCTCACCTGGACCCCACGAGGATACAGAGCCGAACCCATACTGCACTATGTTGCAGCCTTCTTAGCGGTTGCATCACGGGGGATCACCGACAGAATATCGAGGAGAAGAATATCGACCCTCCACAATATCGAGGTAGAAATATCGAGTGACAGAATATCGACTTCCTATCTACAAACAGGTAAGTACAAAAATATTGAATCCTAAATATCGTTGTTAATAATATAGTTTGCTAAAATATCGACTTTTTTAAATGTCTTAAAAGTAATATAAAATTAATTAAATAATAAATATAATTAAGTAAAACATACTTAAAAATGATTAAAAAAGGTTAAAATTAATAAATAATAAATGTAATGTTAAAAAAATAAACATGCATTTTATTTATTTTTATATATATTAACTTACTAATATTAAAAAATAATTAATATTTTTAATTATAAAATGTTAAAAACTATTTAAAATATAATTACATATATATATATATATAAATAAACCTATAATATAAATATAAAAATAAATTATATATAAGTTAAAACATTAAAATAAATATTTAAAAAAAAAAAATATTTGACACTACATAAAATATAACAATACTGAAAACGTTGCATAGCGTAGGGGATAAAATTACTATTCCCACTCCAGCGAGTGGTACAGTAGGGAAAGTGTTGGATAGCAGGTGGATAAAAATTACTATTCCCACTCCAGCGAGTGGAACAGTAGGGAAAATGTTGGATAGCGGGTGGGTAAAAATTACTATTCCCACTCCAGCGAGTGGAACAGTAGGGAAAATGTTGGATAGCGGGTGGGTAAAAATGACTATTCCCACTCCAGCGAGTGCAACAGTAGGGAAAGTGTTAGATAGCGGGTGGGTAAAAATTACTATTCCCACTCCAGCGAGTGCAACAGTAGGGAAAGTGTTGGATAGCGGGTGAGTAAAAATTACTATTCACACTCCAGCAAGTGCAACAGTAGGGAAAGTGTTGGATAGCGGGAGGGTAAAAATTACTACTCCCACTCCAGTGAGTGCAACAGTAGGGAAAGTGTTGGATAGCGGGAGGGTAAAAATTACTATTCCCGCTCCAGTGAGTGCAACAGTAGGGAAAGTGTTGGATAGCGGGTGGGTAAAAATTACTATTCCCACTCCAGTGAGTGCAACAGTAGGGAAAGTGTTGGATAGCGGGTGGGAATAATATACTATTCCCATTCCACCAAGTGTAACAGTAGAGAAAGTGTTGGATAGCGGGAGGGTAAAAATTACTATTCCCACTCCAGCGAGTGGAACAGTAGGGAAAGTTTTGGATAGCGGGAGGGTAAAAATTACTATTCCCACTCCAAATAGTGCAACAGTAGGGAAAGCGTTGGATAGTGTAGGGGTTAAAATAACATACTTATAAATTAAATAATTGTTGTAATTAAATAATGAATTATTAATAAATTAACAATAAATTAATTGAAAATACCAATAAATAAAAATTAATAGTTACTTTAATAACATTAAAGTACTTTGCACCCTATTCCCCAATAAACACACAACCCACTCCACATAAAATTTCTCATAATTAATATAATTATCAATTAATCAATTAATATAAATTAATTACCAATTAATAATTAATTAGCAATAAATTAATTATCAATACCAATAAATAATAATTAATATAAAAAAAATTACCAGATAGTAATTAATTAACAATAAATTAATTATCAATAGCCCAAAAAAAAAAAAAAATTACTTCATTACAATTAAATTACTTCCCACCCTATTCTCCTATAAACCCACAACGCGCTCCAATAATAATTAATACAGTTAATATAATAATCAATTAATCAATTAATAAAAATTATTTACCAATTAATAATTAATTAACAATAAATTAATTATCAATACCAATAAATAAAAACTAATAATTATTTCATTACAAGTAAATTACTTCCCACCCTATTCCCCTATAACCCACAACCCACTCCTAAAAAAATACAGTTAACATATCAATAAATTAATTATTAATAATTAATATCAAATTAATAACTAATTAATTTAAAACAAATACACATTAAACATAATTACCAATAATGTTTTATTATTAATCAATTTATAATTAATTAATAATTAATTAATTAACACAATTGACAAAATAAATGATTAAATACAAAATTATTAATTAATTAATTTATTAATTAATTTAAATTAAATTACTTCCCACACTATTCCCCTATAAACCCACAACCCGCTACGGAGTAAAATTACACAAAAATTAATTAACATATAAGTAATTAATTCAAAAAAATTCTTAATTAATATATTATAATTAAATTACTTCCCACCCTATTCCCCTATAAACCCACAACCCGCTATGGAACTAAAATACGCAAAAATAATTTAACATAAAAATCATTACTTTTAATAAATTCCAACATACATTACAAACATATTATATACTTTTAACACATATACTAACACTTAAAACACTAAAAAAAAATCGATATTTTTTACAACTATATTATGACTGTCGATATTACTAGCTTCGATATTATAAAAAACGATATTTCTTACCTGCATTTCAATATTCTGCACCACTATATTTTTGTAAGTCGATATTTTGGCAACTCGATATTTAAAATTCGATATTCAGACTGTTTACCCATCACGGGAGCTCCAACTCTGCTGTTACCCTGGACCGCCAGTGTGAGGATTCGAATCCAGGATCTACCCCCCTCCAAGCCTCAGCCCTTCACACTCCGACCAAGACGGAGTTGGGGGAGGAATAGGATGACTGTGATCTCAGGCCATGGGCCCCAGAGCCCCTCTGCAAGCAGCAACTCCATGCGCTCTCTGGCCACGAAGGGATATTTTTTATGAAAAAATAGGGCAAGGAATTTGTGGTTTAAGTCCAAAGAGAGTGTACCAGTTTTGATTTGTGATCCTTTTGAATGGATCAGTAAGAGGGGCTGAAGGTGGTAGCACATACTATGAGTAGGAAATCTGTCTTTTCTCTGTGGTCACCCCAGACATTTGACCTTTTGCTGAAACCTATTTTTGCTAGCTTTAGAACTCTGTGCACTCTACCTCTGCTAACCAGTACTGAAGTGCCTGTGCTCCCTCTTTTAACATAGTTGAATTGGCATACTCCTAATTGATATTTTTAACTTCCTTATAAGTCCCCAGTATATGACGCAAAATGTACCCAGGGCCTGGAAGTTAAATGCCATTAATGAATTTCAGCACCTACTGTGCCATCCCCTATAGTAGCAGTGGAAGTATGATTTCAAGCTTACCATTATAGCCTGACTGTAACTGTGGAAAACATGCAATGAAGCCTGAAAGTAAACCCCTTTTGACAGGCAAAAACATTCTTTCAAATATTAATGTCACCCCTATGTAGGCCTTGTAGTCCACAAGGCAGAGTGTATCATATTAAAAAGTAGAACATGTAGAAATTTAAAGTTAGCACAACCTTAGAGTGACTAACCCCAAAAGCTGTTTCACTGTTAAAGGCTGACTGGCCCATAAAGAAACACTGGAAAGCAGTATTAACTACTAAAATAACTAAACCACTATTTTTAATAGATATTGAAAATTCAATTCAATGGTAAAGTCCGATTTTTGATAAATATTAAGGAAAGTAACTTTTAGAAAGTTGCCCTTTGTGTCCCTGAACTGTCAGAAGGCTAATTAGCATAATTCTATGCCAGTAGTCAGCCTATCCTCAGCCTTGAATAAATGTGAAAAAGGTGTGAAATGTCCCCAAGAAGCAAATAATAAGCTGGCATGAATGCCTCCACAGAATATGCGGAGTCTGGATCTTTCGGCCTCCTTTTGATAGTACAGTGTCAGATCCTACTTGACAGGTCTGTTTAGTCACATGTAACACTTAGGGCACACTTGAAAGGGCGAGAACAGGATGCCAAGACAGTTTGTGTGTATCTACTATCCGGTTGCTGGAGGACCCTACTTTTGTCCTACTACACTTCTGTCACTGGGTTTGTTGTGGGTACAGTGCCTGGCTCAAACTGGATTTTAAAGTTAGATGTGGGAGAGCACTAAAATTGCCATATACACTCCTCCCACACACTCACAACCCTGATAGCCCAATTTGAGTGTGGGAGAAGACTTTCACCTTCTTGTATTTGCCCTGACACATTGCATTTTGGGCCTGTTTGCAAACAGGCAAACACAAACTACTGAAAAAGTGGGTAGAGTTGACCCAAGGAACTTTTAACCCATTGGTTAGGGTGCACCCATGAGTCACCTCCCCCTCCCCAACCCGGCTGGTTCCAGGCATAAATGTGGCAACACCAGGCACCCATTTCAGAACAATTGCTGGACCTGTGGAAGATCGGAAGAGGACTGGACCTGCTGCCTGTGACCTGAGAGGAGCTCCAAAGGACTGGACCTGCTCCTCTTTCTTGTCCCTAGGACAAAGAAGTGGACTCTAAGGGTCACTTTGCTGACCTCCTGCTCGGCTACTGGGAGACAAAAAGCTGCAAGAGGCTACTCCTGGAGGTACCCAGCTGACCAGTGGCAACTGGACCTAGACTGAACACTGCTGTCAGCCTCTGCTGAACACCCTGTGAGTCTCCAAGTGTCTCCCCTGAGGTTCTGGGGGCTTTAGAAGTGTACCCCTGTGGTGGACTGGGACTTAAAAGTTTAAGTCAGAAGGTAAAATCTTTGACCAGGATAAACCTGGTCAGTGTATCCCACCCGTGCTCCATTGAGGTCAGCCTCAAATTGTGCCTAGATCTCAGTCTACCACGACCATTGACTATCATTGGCACTTTGTCCTTTTTGGCGCTAATTATATTTCAAACTTTAAAAATTCATATCCCTGACCCCCTTATTGGCTTTTGTCATTTTGATGTTATTTCCTTTATCACAATTTCAAATTGGGTTTGGGATTTTTATTGTCTTGCATTTAGAATTTATGTTTTCATACTGCTTAAACATTATACACATTGTCCTAAGTTAAGTCTGTCTGCCATACCAACCAGGGGCTGAGCTCAGGTTATTTAGTAACTCTAAAGGTTCCCCTGACAAAGATTGTGATTAATCATAATCCAATTTCTTACACCATGGCTACCAATTCTTTCTTTTTGCACAGCTCCAGTAAAGTTTCACGAGAGGTTAGTCAGGCACTTTTACACATATTTCTCTGCAATTTCTGGGCGTATCCTCTTTTGCTTGATTTTTCTTTTTGTGCCTCTGAGTGGAGAAAGTATTGGTCCTTTTGTGTGCAGTTACTGGACATCCTTAAAAATTGTCCATAAAGTAAGTTATCCCATAAGTTTCTAGAATAAAAATTATCGTAATGGAGTAAGTTGCTTTTGTCTGTAGATTTTGTCTACAGTGTGGTTGCCAGCTAGCCATCTTCGGTAGTGATTATCATAATCGGAAATTGATCTTGGATTTATCGCACAACAGGTTGGGTTTGAGGTCAGGTGATCTAGTGTTTAACAACTTGAAAAATTGTTGCAATCCATTTTCATCGACAGTCCAAATGCAAAATATGTTGTCAAAGTATCCATAACAGGAGGATTTAATCCCTCTGAATGGATTATTGGAGTAGATGTAGCTCTCTTTCATATTCTGCCATATAGAGGATGCCCATTTCTGAAGCAAAGAAGCAGCCCATTACAGTTCCTTTGGTCTGCGACTAAAAGCTGCCATTGAAAAGTAAGAAATTCCTGGTGAATATGATTTTTGCCAAGGATGGGATAAAGTGATTCAGGACTTGATGCACTCTTTCTGTCCAGATACAGTCCAATTACTTCTATGCCCTCGTCCTGGAGGATGCTTGTCTAAAAAGCACAGGCCAGCACACTTCAAAAGAAGAATCCCACATAAACTCCAGTGAACTTTCAGTTACTAGTCAATATGTCACTAATATGATTGATGATGTTATGTGTCTTACATGGACTTTGAAATGTTCATCTTTATTTCTGCTTTACAACTCTTAGAGAGAACAAAAGCCTCTGCCTCTACACCTAAGAAAAGAGGAAAGTGAGGCAAGAAAGGCTAAATACAAAAGACCAAGAACTGAGAATATGTTCCGTTACCATGCTGATCCCAGTAATACATAGAGGTTACAGAAAGGAAAGGGGAAACCACTGTACTCCATGAATCAGATTGCTCGCCCCTGTGCTGTCCAGTGCAATCCAGATACTCACGGCCTAAATAGGGGAATTGTAGGAAGGTTACAGTATTCCTTTTGCTTTTGGAGACACTTCATTTTGTACCTCTGCTGGGGTCTGAGGACTTCTAATCAGGCCGTAACTCCTTTATGTTCTCTAAAATTACCTCTTCTTTCAGGGTCAATTGTTAACATTGTCTGACTGGACAATCTAACAGGATACTGTGCTAAAACTGATATATATCATATATTGGGGCATATTTAGCAACGTTCTGGTGCCATCTTCTGCATATTTACAATACAGCGTTAAGCCACTTTTTGGGGCTTAACGCTGCCTTGTAAATAATTATTAGCAGGTGTGTATGCCTACAAGGGATTTGTTAAACCACATATTCACGTTAATTTTTGCATTCAATGTTGTCAAGCTCTATCCAGTAGCTTACAATTCAATTTCTTCAGATGCAATTTTAATTATTTCCATATGAACAGATCTTCAAAAGAATTTTTAACATGGGTGTATGTATTAAAAAAATAAATTTATATTAACAGAAAATTGCAAAGGGTACAAAAAAGATTAGAGATATTCCATAAAAAGAGCACAATGCAACCAGAAGTTACAATGTTTCGATATTACTAACACCTCATTGTTGCAGTTGTGAACACCTTTTCAAAACATTCACAGGAAAATGTGACCAACTAAACAGACAGCATGTCCTTATATCCAATAATACAGAAAATAGGTGTGGTTGTCGACGTTTCGGTCTAATGTTGTATGCATCCGCTAGACCATCTTCAGGACATTTGAAATAAAGATGAATGACCCTTAGGGAGTGATGTGGATAAAATTTTAACTTTGTTCTGTATTCCACAATCAAAGAGCATGGTGGCTCAATGGCCTCCCACTTATACCAGCAATAAATGCGGGCAGTTACAGAGCAGCAACCTTTAATGTGGTTAAAAACACAGGGGTGCACCGTATTTTTGTGAATATGGCGCATCCCTGCATTTTGAAAATGTCGAGCGCGGCGCTGCCAAATTTGGCGCAGCTCCGCGCTCTGACATTTTCTCGTAAATATGCCCCACTTTGTGTCTCTCTCACAGATCATAGTCCAGTGCAACCAACGAGAAGGCCCTCGACGTTTAAATTTCAAGCTAAGGTACATCCACCCCCGTCAGTATTGTTCTCATTGGACAGCAATGGTTCCACCAGCAGCCAAGAGGTCGATGGTGCAGCAACTCAATTGGCAGAGTCTAAGAAAGAAGCTGCCCCTCTGGTTATCTCAAACTATACCCAGACAGTGATGTGGAGGAATCAATATGGTGAAATTATCAATAGGACACAACAAATTAAATCCTATTCTATGGTCCACAGTCCCTTTCTATTTGCACTTATTCACATTACGGCACATACCTACAACCCAACAGTTTGGTTAGCAGCCCCACACCCACCTCAGATGGACACATCTGGGCACAATCTCTCACCAATAGTCATATCAAGTGACTTTTCATCTATCCTCTCAGAAGTTGTTCTTCCTTTTAAGGAATCCTTCAAACAGGATGCGCAAGGTCCCCTACAATGTGCAAGGTCCCCATCATAGTGACTACTTAAACCCAGCAGCTAGTCTCCACCTTGACCCACCACAGGAAATAAGTGCGGACTGTATCATCAGTCCACCAGTTGCCCAATGGATTCAGGCTCCGACAGGAAACATAATAACACTCTCACCCATGAAATCGCTCAACTTGGATGGTTCAGGAAACTACGCACATGAACCTTGCGGCATGGAACCAAATGATCAATTCCTTTTAGAACTGTCCTTCTTTCACACGGAGCACACCAGGTGCCCAGGTTTGCAAGACAAAATTGTTCTCGATACAACAACAGATCCTTCTAGCACAATCTGGCCAGAACTTCTGCAAACATTACAATCCACTGTTTTCGCGTTAAACTATCATTCAGATACATTGGACGTGCAAGTTGACCTTCTGAACTCGCTGGCCGTTTTTATTGCCAGGTTAGACAGCAAACTTGACAATCTAAACACGCTGATCATCAGAGCACAATCGAATCTCAGTCGCGTGCAATCAGTATGCTGCTGCTCTCCTATTATAGAAAACCTGTCTTCGCTTTCGAAGTTTCTCAGCAATGTTCTGACAGAAATTAAGAGACTTCATAGTGGTCCTGGACAATCTGAAGCCCTCTGGTCAAAGCCCAGAACCTCAGTAGCCGCTGATGCAGCTGCGACTAGTTACCATGACGGCTCCGTTTGCTCCCTGGGAGTAACGGCCCTGGATGAATTACAGCCATTTCGCTGTCCCAATAACACAAATATTCCATCTTCAAACTCAAATTTCGAGCAGCCAGGGGCACCAACATCATCTGTGCTTTTAGTGGAGGCTCCATCCTCAGGAATTAAGTCACCCCCCGGGGGAAATGGCTACTAGAGATCCCTCACCAGTAAGAGGGAACAGAAAAAAAGACTTAGAAAACAGTGAAACAAGACACATAGTAGCACTTTTTCTTCAACCCGCAACCTATTTCCGCTGTTTGTAAGCAAAGGAATAGAACCTGTTCAACCCAACAGTGACGAAAGCGGCCCCTAACAGCCGCCGCCTACTCCAACACAGACCCCTCAGGTTGACATAGCACCAGCCAGCCCTAAGCCATTGTAATGTCCTCCTGGTAATGGGCTGAGTCAACTGCCTGGACAATCAGGTGCACGCAAAGAAGCCACAATATCAATGTTCACCACCGCAGCTTCTGTTCAGGTCGGAGTATCATTCGCAAGGCCCTCACATCATTTTAAATAAGGGTAACATCTTAAGTTTGTTAAAGGCCATTCATGAGCTGAGCAATTTGGAGTCATGTGATATTTCATAAATCGAATTACCCCCCCCCCCCAAGGCTCTTAAACCTCAGAACCCACATTAGTAACATTTGTTTCACCAACCCTTGCGTAGCTAATATTATCGAGATCAGAGATATTTAACACCTGGAGCATCAAGATCAGTCCCTTCAAAAAGATTGGTTATCCCACCGTACTAGCTAAACCACAAACCCCTATAGTTCCCCACAGGAAGAAACCCTATTCAATCTTAAAAAATGCCCACGGCTGTGCCATCACAAAATACAGTGAAAAAAGGGCGTCAACCATTGACCTCACAGGGAAAGATTGGGACTGGCTGCCCGCAGCTCTTTCTCATAGATTGAATTAGCCCTCGGTTATCTCCTCCCTCCAAGCTGCTTCCGCTTTCCCTGTGCTCTTGGAATATCAATGGTATTGTTCAAAAACTACAGTCTCTGGACCTGATCATGTTTTTAAACAACCACTAAATCATAGCTCTACAGAAAGCATGGGCCGAGTCGAGTTGCCCAATAATAAGCTACATCGAGCACCGGAAGCCGGACCTCAGGGAGCATAGGCACCTCAGTTAAACTAAATGGGAACATTGATCCAATAACACTACAGGAGAATTGGCTGTTAGGAATAAAGATCAGCAACTGGAGACTGCAGCACCCCCCTTTGCTGATAAACATTTACATCAACCCAAGTGCAAGGAAGAAGAGGCCAAATTCAACCATCTAAACCGGTCTAGATGGTCTAATACAAATTTTGTGTGACTTAGCCAGTGACCACCCCCAGGCAGATTGTTTGATTACAGGGGACTTTAATAAAAACATCTTCCAAGATCTCCCTGAGGACCATGAGGGGTTTCACCCAGGAAGCACCCAGAACATCACTGAACAATCTAAGTCAAGGGGTTGTCCGCGAAGCGTGTTGGGCGAATGGTTGGTCTCGCAACTTAGCAGCATGAGCTATAAAGTATTAAATGGTCACTTCCCACAGGATACACCCGCAAATTGGTTGAGAATTGATGGGAAAACCTAATCCTTTCTTGACTATACCATCTGTAACACAGAAATATTCCCTTTCATAGAAAATGACCACATTGTTCCACGGGTAGAGAGCGATCATCACCCACACATCACTATTATAACATCCAACTCATCTCATCATTCCCCGGTGAGTGTCATCTGCAGAGGAACATGCAAAGAGAATCTCAAGCATCTCAAATGGCTTGGCTCTATCAGTGACACGGTCATGGCTGAATGTACTAAGCACCTAGATGAAGCTGGGGTCGATAACGAATCTCCAATTATGGAGTGGACGAGCCTCATCATCCGATTGCTTGCAAAAGTTCATTGGTCAGTCCGTCGGTATGGTTCTTCAAACCAAATTGTTACTTCAATAATGATCAAGGACTTAAAGAAAGCCCTCAATAAAGCTCTGAGAAGAGTTCGTAAGAACCCGGGAGCGCAGGCGTCACTTAACGCATTCAAGCAGGCACAGAAAACTTACAGGCATGCAATCTTTGCAGAAAAACGCAAACGTTTAGAGTATTTCTGGACAACACTCCTTTGCGCTAGCAAGAGTCCAAACTCCAGGAATTTATAGACCTTGGCCAATAGGCAAATGAATTGCCCAAGGGGGCTGGGCTTGCCAAACATAATGGAACCCAGAATGGGCATCCCTCCTTGCTAGGCATTTTTGAGCAAAGGAGGAGGAAGTCTGTCTATTAGACAGGGACTCGCAAAGTATTACACCCACTCAAACCCATTCCAAGACCCAGACCCCTTGCATCCACCAGCCAGGGATTTGTCCTTCTACACAAGCCACCTATAGTGAGTAATATCAAAAGCAAGAACGGATGAGACCCCTGGGCCTAACGGCCTGCCTCAGGCACTTTTCAAACAGGACATCACATTCTGGGCAGGACAGCTCATCAGGCTTTTTGACCACTGCCTGAGGTGTACAACAATACCTGAATCATGGCGTGGTGCCATAAACCATCCGATCCATAAAGGAGGCTATTGATCAGGCCCGAGTAACTATAGGTTAATAGCGATCCTTGATAATGAAGCCAAATACTATGCCAGCTTGCTTCTGGAGGATCTATGGCAGTAGGTTGCAGGGGCGGTGCGTCCATTAGGGCGCTGGGGCATTGCCCCCCTGCCCGCACCCGCAGCTCCCTCGGCGTCTTTGAACTTAAGTAAACTCTCGGTTTACTTCAGTTCAAAGACGCCGAGGGAGAACTGACAATCATGTCAGTCAGCATGACGTCGGATCGCCCACCCCCTTCAGAGTCTGAAGGGGGTGGGCGGTCCTGGGTCATGTTGACTGACATCATGCATTGTCAGACCAGGAGCAGCAGGCAGCAGCACAAGTGCGCATGAGTGGGGAAGGTCGGCGAATTTTTCAGCCGTGCCCAGTCATGCGCACTTGTGTCTGCTCTGGTTGGCGCATGCCCATTAGGAGAGCGAGGGTTGAGCAAAGGCTCAAACCTCGGTCTTCTAATGGGCAGGCGGGCGGAGAGTAACAGTGCCCTGAGTCAATCCTGGCGCTGCCCCAGCGCCAGTATTGGCTGAGGAGGGCGGGGTTGCCACTCCAGTGAAGGCAGAAGATGCGGCGCGGACCGGCGGTCAGGTAAGTTTTCCTTTTTATTTTATTTATTTTTATTCATTCCCCGGCCCCCCCCCCCCGCGCGACCCCCCCACCCGCGGGTATTGCAATGCAAGCCGCGATTGGCGTTCACTCTAAATTGAATTGTGACGTAAGCAAAACTAGCTGCCTCCTGGCTCCGGTTAGCTCCTGTAATAGCATTGCAACCCTGATACAGATCTTTGTGCGGGGCCTGGTGTCCTCAAAAGTGCTTTCATTTCAAGAAGGACGACACGAGTACACCCTGCTTTTTGTAAAAACAAGCAGCACACTTGCTCGGATCGGAGGAGGCTGGCAGTCCGTATCACAGGCAAGTTTAATTTAATGATTCTACAGCACCTTTGCGTTCTGTAAAGCTGCATGCATTGTCCACTCGAGGTCGCTGCATTGGCACAGCATTAGGTGCATCGGTAAACCACTTAAGCTCCTGATGCCAATAAATAATGCGTAGGACCATGGGTGACGTAACTGGTGCTCTAGCAAAGCACTCCGAGACAAATGGGGTACTCTCATAATGCGATGTATGTCGGTTTGCCAAAGAAAGAGCCCCACGTGTTCTAGAAATGTATATGGATTCACAAAGAGCGTGACACTGTCTCACGGCCTTACTGTGAAAGGACATGGGGCCTATGGTAAAGGTTCATGCTATTTTATTACAATGGCACACAGCGCTCTTTGGGCTTGATATGTACCCAATATGATTTAATTTCAAATTGTTCCCACAGCCCGCTTCAGTGAAAGGAAATGTTTTGCTCAAGATATAATATGCTCATTTGAATGGTACTTTGTTTTGATACTCTTCTCATGGCCATCTTGTTTCAGTAGGGGGGACGAGCTGCCCAATATCTGGTATTGTATCATGTCAATTGATAAGTTTCAAAGTAACAGGTGGTTATGCGTGCCTGGCCCCCCTTTTATCAAAAGTGCAGTTCATTTCCTTGCATTTAATGCATCACATTATATGTCCTTGGTGTTAATGGTGCACAGAATGCGTTCAAGATTTTCATATTATTTTCTCAGGGCTTGCACTGGATCTGGAAGGGCAGGAGTCAACAGACGGCCCTGGGCGGGGGAGCTCAAGCAGGCTGACCATGGGCATGGGGCAGGAATGTTTGTACACATGTTATTGCTCAATAATTGACCCACGTAGCCTGCACTAAACAGAGTGGGGGCCAGTCGTGCCACACTGCGTAGCCATGCACAATGTCCTGAGCTGAGCAAGCAGGCAGGTTGACTTAAAAGTACTATTACTGCTCAACTCATTATCTTTTAGCATATAAAAAATTATGAAAGGGCATGTTGTTGTAACCAGAGACACTCGAACCACTGACTGTCAAGTTGACACATGTATCTGCAGCAGGCGCATGAACCGCGTGAGCTTTCTTTCACAACACTCGATGTCACTGTTGCTCTTCATGCTAAATTGACCTCAAATATATTTTGCTCATGGATTTTTGAGCTATCCCTCAGGTGCTAGCTCTCCTGGCTGTTTGAAAAGAGTGTACCTGCTGAGTTTACTGTTAGTTTACATTTGAAAGAATTGTTGGTTAGTTACAAGAGAGCTGCTAATATCTGTGTGTGGTGTGAAAGTCACGACTTTGAATCCCTGCGCGGCCAACAGGGCCCTTTAGCCTGCTGACATCCAGAAAATGAGTTTTATTAAAATGAGAGAACGTAGCGCCTATTTCCAGGGCTTATAAAAACAATATATCCACAGCGTTAAGTGGCATAAAATCTAGTGTGTAGCACGTTAATTGAAAGTTGAAAAAAGATCATGGAATATTTGCGATTCTATAATTGGAGAGGCAGACATTGAGCGCAAACAACCACTGCACGTCATGTTGAATTAAATCAAGCAAAGATAGCTTAGAGTGTGTTTACTTTTATTACCTGGGGAAAATATCACACGTCACAGCAATTTTACTGTAAAAATGTGCATGGGGACAAGGGGCCTGCGTGTTACTAGTGACGGAGAGGGAACATCCATCCAAAGTGATCGCGAAAGAGAGACAGGGGGTTTTACACAGTACTCGTGAGACTTTCATGTTAGGTGAGGTCTTCAGTGTATCCTCGTTCCAGTAAAAAAAAATAATAGCAAGTGTCTTCTTGTGATCACCCACACACATTTAATAGTGATGTAGGTGCGTGGCATCGGTGCACAGGGGCATCAAGGGCTCCTGGAACCCTGAGTATTGCTTTATTTTGCTATGCATACACCAGGCAGGGGCCCCAGTTTTCCTGACTGCACAAGGTTAATTGTTTCTAGGTCAATCCCATAGCGATATTTTAATTATTATTGCTCTTTACTATTTATTTATCTACCTTTGCTTGAACCTTATGTATTCTCCGTTTACCTCGTCGTGCTTGTTAGTTCCTGTATTCCCCTAACTGCTCTGGTGGAGTTACGAATTGAGTTTAGATGCAGCCTATGCAAGGGTGAGGCTGACAGTGCTCCAGGAAGCATTTGACTTATGCCCTTGGATTAGAAGATCTATGCACAGGGGCTTAGAAGCCCATAGGCATCCACCAAGCACCCTCAGAGATAACTGTCCAGAATAGCTCTTAACGCACTCATAGGTAATGCGAATAATGAGGTCTAGAACATGCACATACACGCAACAGGGATACCATCCTGGGGACCAGTGTGCTACAAAGAGGACCTGTAACGTGGTCATGTCCCAGTCTTACTTTTTAATTGCACCGCTTTTTAACTGTTGCTGTCTGCCAACCACAGAGTCTTTGGCTCACTCTGTCGAAGGGGGCCCCGGAGGCTTCAAGCAGTGATTGCTCACAATTTCTGTCTCAGCCTGACTTGGCAGGAGTCTTCATCTAAGTCTGTGCCTGCTCCCCCACTGAGCCTAGGGCAGGATGCTCACATCCACACACAGACCTGTAATATCACTGCAAAAAGACCTAGAGCATCAATGGCCATAGAACAACCACATACCTACTGTGAAAGAGTAGCACACAGTGACACAGGTAGACAGAGCACGTGGTAGGCCGGCGTCTGATATGCACCCGATTAGACTGACAGTTTGGCAGTCACTGTCTTTGTTTGAACAGATTCACAATTGCTTTATTAACTTTCCTGCTTTCTCAAATTTGCTTGAAAATGCACCATTTGTCTACTTTTTTTCAAAATTTTCTCGCGGGGAAAACCCCCCCCCAAACCTCCGGTAGGTGGTTTGGGCTCGCTCGCTACGCTCGCTCGCCACAGTGCAGTGCATTAATTCTTTTACGCCCACCACTTTCAAATGTCACCAGCCGCCACTGGTAGGTTGAGCAAAAGGGGCTAATCCCAATGAACCAAACAGGGTTCATGGCAAAATCCAGTCTGCTAACCAGCTTAATGCCAATATCAATTCTGATGGATAAGGTAACAGCTCTTCATTCCTTGATGCACTGCTGTTTCGTTGACTTTAAGGCAGCGTTTGACCGAGTACCAAGAGGGGCTCTGTGGGTCAAACTACAGAAAAGGGGAATACCCTCAGAACTTTTGGAGGCCATAATCCAGCTACATTCCGATACTTGGGTTCATATCAAACTGGGAGACGGTGCTCACTTATCCAGGAAAATCCCCACATCACGGGGAGTGAAGCAGGGGTGCATGTTAACCCCTCTGCTTTTTAACCTGTTTATTGCGGATCTATCACAACTCTTTGATGCCAGCAACAGTCACCGCCCGCAGAGAGTTGGTGTATGGATCAGCAACCTGCTGGTTGCTGACGACCTTGCCCTGTTCAGTCTTACAAGGGTAGGCCTTCAATGGCTGTTTAACTAATTACAGACTTACACAACCATTAACAACCTAGAGGTGAACTTGAGGAAAACAAAGGTGGCTACGTTTGGTACGAACAAATATCAGGGAGGTCGCTGGCTTTATAATGGCAATAAAACTGTGTTGCATCAAACTTTCAAATACCTAGGGGTGCATATTGACACCAGGGGTTGTTTTGTGAAGCAACAGAAAGAAGTTGAAGCAAAAGCCCTGACCCTCCAGGTGACTTTATCGAAATTATTAAAAGCATTAATGGGGCCAAACCTCTCCCCCTGCTGGAAGTCATGAGGGCCAAAACCTCTCCTTCATTGACCTTAGGGCAGGGAAAATTTACTGGGCAGGGACAACAGTCTGCTGAATAAACTTGTTATAAAGATAAACAACGTGGTTTTTCCAGCTGCCGAAGGCCTCATCTGCTGCCCAGATCAGGTTGGAATTTGGCCTTCCTGACCAGCAGGCAGCCGGTGCCAGTGCCTACCTCAACCTGTGTCACAAGCTACGGAGGCCCGGCCTGGCTGCCTAGAAGCATTGCTGTGGACTGAAATTAGCTCTAGCTGGCCGAGGCAAGCACACCATCGGTTCCTTGAGGACTGCCAGCAAATACTGAATGCGAAAGAACTGTGGGCCAGTAACCTGAGTCAATTAACATTCAAAACAGGTATCTGAAAAAGTGTCCGCCTTTGGTCATACCATTCAGATAGAGCCCTCTTGGTCAAGCGTAGGCACGCCTGAGCAGTCATCAACATGTACCAGCCAGCCTCCCCAGCGTCATATCTTACCTGTATGTATGCTATTCATCTGAACGCAGATTTGTAGCCCCTAGGCTAGGGGAGTGCCCGTTCTTGAAACATCTAGCTAGCTGGTGTCAGCCCACCGACGGAACAACCTGTATGGGCTGCAGCCACTGTGAAAAATCCTTTGAACATGCTGTGTGTCTCTGCCCAGCACTGTTGAATGAGCGCAGAACCAGGCTACGGGGAGAGTGGAACAAATTGGGAGTTCGCACATGCTGGCAGGCCATCATTGCTTCGTTAAACCCTGACAACACAACTCTGAACATCCAGTTTACAAAGTTTGTTACCATTGCATTGAACAGGCTTTTTTTCCTGGGGGCCTCACTGCTGTCATCCCAGGGGCACCCCCGAGAGGCCTAACCCTGCCCCATCCGCCCCCTAGGACATTAGTTTATCAATTGATCTGCTGTATAACTTCGTACCCACATTTACCAGTTTCTGTCTCAGATGCAGTGCTGGTATTTACACAAGGCTGGGTGTGCACATGGGTCAGTGAATTCAAAATGTTGAATCGTTGATGTTGACAGCTTTATGAATAACCTGTCGCCATATTTCCTACAGTAGTAAGTCCAGGATACTTGTGAATATCAGCAGATCAACAAGCTACTCTTGTTTTTAGGTCTTTTTATATATGCACTATAACTTTGTTTAAGATAAATTAAAAACCAATTATCTTAGTGTGACGTAATGTTGATGGTGATTGCTTTAAGGAATATTTTGTTGCTGCTTTTTCTGAATAAATATCTGCTATATTTGTCGCAGTACACTTTAGTAAATAATTTGCTGCTATTAATGCTGAATAATTTGCTGCTAGACCTGCTGTACTAGCACTTGTAGGAATTTTGCGTACAATGGGATGGTCAACTTGGTGTTTTTAAAAGTGATTTTAATAGATTTTATGTTAGGCTGACAGGACAGAATGTACCCCCTTATTGTATCGAAGACTCTCAGTGTGTCGCAACTTTGATGGTGATGAAGCAGGGTTTTGCAAAAAGAAACCTGCTCAAATTAACACCCCCAAAATACTTATTAACAGTGTGTAGTGAAAACTAATGAGCAAATCACATGAACCACACGGGAAACCGCTTTGCGCATGCATGCACTAAAATGAACTGATGCGTGAAAGAACCAGGCGGTATTTTGCATCTAGCATCTTGCTTCGAAAATAATAATAAATAATGCCGCTTTGCTAAGAAAATATTAACATGAGATAGTGCAAAAGGAGGGTGGAAAACAGTGAAAAGTACATTTCCATGTAATTAATAAATGCTTATGTGTTATTCGTCATAGTGAGCCGAATGGGCCTGCATTTCTCCTAAAATTGACATGATAGAATGGGGGCTGGAGAGAGCATGATTAACCCGATAAATAGACAGAAAAGCTGAGCGCTGCAGAAATGCCTGGGAAGTCAAGGTTGTACAGCTACGAAAACGTTGATTGACTGCCAAGAGATGAGACTGGCCGTGGGACCCAAGACTTCTTCCGCAGACGTAGCTGAAAGACTCTCTTTAAATAATGAAAAAAGTTACAAGTATTAAAATGAATAAACGAATCAAGAAATATGTCATGTGAAAGGATCTAAGACAATGAACTGTAGAATTTTAGAATGAGAACATGGTGATGTGATGGACCACCTCCCAAACCATCCAATAAGCAGTCGAATTTTGTGAATTGTTTCAACTATTGTGGGTTGGACATGTAGGTTTTAGGGTATAACTGGGGTGCCTTTAGGGGTGTGGTTTAGCAGAGAGGGCAGAGAGAGCTGAGCCTTTAGGTCGCCTGGAAGGGAGAGAGGGGTGATTCGTCGCTGTCCGTCGGTTTGCAGAGAGGCCTAACTGTTCCTGTCCTTGTCCTGTTCCAGTAATCTTTGTTCCCTGACTCTATTTCGGGCAACCCCCACTACCTCCTTGGCCAGGGGGGTGGTATTTCACTGATCCTTTGGGTTAGTATATCTTCATGATCCGTACTTTGCATAATTATTTGCAAATGTAATTTTGTCTCTGAAACTTATGTCTCTCCATCTGTCCATTCCGTCATATGTAAATCGTTTCACATTATTTTATTGAAACTTATGTCTCTTCATCTATCCACTCCTTCATATGCATATCGTTAATTTGATGATGAGTATGACGCTATTTGCATTTGCTGATTGTGTTCTCTCCCTCTTGTGAGATTCTTTGTTTGCATTTGTAACCTGTATGCGATGAGCATTAATATTTCACATTCATTTGAGATAAACTTTATTAATCATACCGAGAGTCTGTGATTATTTAGCTAGTTAGATAGTTAGATAGTACTATTATTACCATCAACTACTCAACTAATTGGTCCATCGACCAAGAGGAAAGAGAGTTGATATACAGGTCTAGTTATGTATTTAGAAATATTAGACTTGAACCAGTGAAGGAAACAATTTTTCATGTCATTAAAACTTGACCCCCAGCGCATCAGGGATTTTTGTGTTGGGTGAATGTGTAAGGGCCATTTGTATGAAAAAATCAATGAGTATTGATCCCTGATAAAGTGCAGCGCTGGATCAGTTTTCTGGTAGCAGAGGACGGTTTAATTATTGATTAGTTTGGTAATAATTATTGATTATTGATTATATATGTTCTTAACAAGAAAAGTTAGTGTCCTGTTCTATGTTGTCTAGAAGTACGGGTACGGAGTTACCTGAGAAATCCCGGGATGGAAATTTAGCCTGAAGTAGGCAGAAGAAGAGTGTGGATAAGTTATCACACTGCAGAAGTACTTTGTCTGTTGTTATAATACGGTACGGCGGAAGGCTGTAGGTGTTATATTTAGGGACAATTTCGTATATAAGTAGAGTGTTTGAAAAAGCGAAGGGTCCACTTCCGAAACTCTGGCCTTATCCCCAGAGGAGTAACAAGACCTCTTTAAATAAAGTCCTCTTGTGAAACTTTGGCCTTATCCCTAGAGGAGTACCAAGTCCACCTGTAGCTTGTTTGGGCGTAAAATAACGCTGGTCGTTGTTTTACTTGAAGTGAAAGAATTTCTCTTTGAAAAGGGAAGACTATCTCTTTATTTAGTGAAACAGACAAAGTAGCATTGTTTTGTGTCGTTACTAACAAGAAATTTGATTAAGAAAGCTTTAAAATACATTGCCGTATTATTTTGTAAAGGGAGGGTCAGTAGAAGGAGTAATACTGACGTCAGAAAAGCTGCGCTGGCATTGGTCAGATAGAAGGCGTTTAGGGAGCTGTGATTGGTTGATTTACGTGAACTGTATTTGTATTGGTCAACACATTGTTTACGTAGTGGAGCTCTGATTGGTCAGTTGGTGTGAGTCGCGCTGGTATTGGACAATCGTTATCCAATAGAAATTGCAGAAGTACGGATAGTTTGTTGTTGAAAAATGAAGTTGATTAATAAGATAAAGAGTTTCTTTAAAAAGGACAAACCAATAGTGACTAGAGAGGGAATTCTTATTCCACCTCCAGGAACGCCTGCTTCTTTCATGATGTTAGAATGTGGATACCATACGTGTACCTGGTTAGAGAATTGGGTGAGATATACAGAAAATGATGGTGTTTTGGCTTTCCCAGAGCATGGTACATTCAATGTAAGGATTCTACAGAATTTGAGAGATCGAATGAATACTTTAGAACCAAGACCTAGACCTACTCAGTATGAAGCGCTTGAGGAATGGGAATATGAAGCGTTTGAGCGAGAGAAGTATCGGGGTGGAAGGAGATACAGAAATGTAATGACTAGATATCCTTTTGAGAGAAGAGAAAATAGAATGAAAAGATGGAGCAGAGCTGTGGTAACTGAGGGTTTGTACCCAGTTTTAGTTGCAGAAGAACAGACAGGAGGTAAATGTAAGGAGAAAAATATAGAAATTTCGAGATTAGGCTATGACCCAAACGATTCTGATGATGAGTTGTTAGATGACATTTTGACCAAAAGACCTCCGCCATATCAAGAAAATTCAGGTGAAGTAACTCCAAATGCACCACTAATGGGAACCCCATTATTTCCACAAGTCCCGAAAATAACTAGAGTAGTACAAGGAAGTGAAATGGACATGTTGAATAAAGCAAGAGAAGAGCTGACTCAGAAAATAAATCAGTTAAGTTTAAATGCGGAAGCATTGACGGTACCGGTAACAATTGGTCCCGTAATTCCATTATATGGAGAAAAACAGAATATATCAAAAGTACATACTTTGGCAGTTCCAAAGAGTAGTGTCAGGAGTGAAATGGTGTCGGTAGCAGAATGAGGATGGACAGGCTGACACGAATACTTCGTTGTTAGATATTCCGGTTTGTGAAATGATAACTGAAACCCCTAAGAGAAGTACACAAATGGACCCAAGGAGAATAGAGCCAATTGTCACTCCTACGACAGGGAGTTCAGTAGGTCCTTCACCAGATGAATTAGATGATTGGATAAAGGGAATGGAAAAACGAAAACCTCAACCACAGAGTATAAATGTGAGTCAATTGAGAGTAGATTTGGAAGAGATGATTATTGGTACAATAAGTCCAGACAGACTAGGGACTTACCGAGATGAAGAGCTGTTGTTTTTATGTACAAATATTACGTGGAGAGCGAAAAATCTTCATGAGTAGACATAGGGAAGTCAAAGTTGTTGCAGAAAACATATAGGGTGGATTTTACTGATAAGGATTTGGAAAGTATGAATGCGTCTGGAAAAAGACTACAGATAAAGGAGTTGATGAATATTTTAAAGAAATGGGGAGATGTAGAACGATGGAAAGGTAGATGTACGAAAAAGAAAGAAGAGGCAGCTGTCAAAGGAGCGTCTTTGTTTCCGTTGAGAGAAAAAGAGCAAGTTGAAAGGGAGTATCCGATGAGAGAAGTTCCAGGTGGGAGAAATGTTCACGTGCCCTGGACAAGACAGGATATATTATCCTTTACAAATGATTTTCTCAGGTTAAGGGAAAAACCAGTTGAGTGGTATAAACAGGTAGAGAGGTTTGTGAAAGTTTCAAAGGTTTTGTTAAAGGATCTAGATGGATTGTTTGAGATTGTCGTTCTAGCTGATTTATGGACAGAATGTAAGATCACTGTTGATTGGCCAAAAGAAGAATACCCTAGAGATCCTAAAACAGGTGCACCATCAGATGAGGTGATGAAAAAGTATAACCAGGTAATCACTTATTTGAAAGGGAAAATTTCCCCGAAGGAAACAGATTGGGTTAAGATAGACAGGACAACCCAAGAACCAAAGGAGTCAGTACATGCCTACTATGAAAGGTTGTTGCAGGTATTCAAACAGTATAGTGGGTTTGATAATATTGGAGACAAAGATATGGGACATTTTGTGTATCGTTTTGTGTTTGGATTGAAACCAGAGATTAGTAACATGATTCAGCAGCATTTGATCTGTTGGCTCTCCCGGCTCAGCTGAGAGCTAATACTATAATATTCACTGCACTCTAGAATCTCGTCCCATAATGCTTTGGCAGAGCAAAACAATTGATGAAATTTTGAGATATGCGAAGTATTGTAGTGATGATATTGAATCGAGACATAAAAAGTTAAAAGAGAAAATGATGTGGGCACAAGTGAAGGTGTGGAAAACGTGTAATATTTTTACTTAGAATAAGCAACAGCCATTTTGGCTATGGTGTCCATTTAAGTTTCCTTTGTAATTCTTTCGTCTTTTCACTCTGCTTGTGTTATCTATTTTTGTTGACTTCCTGACTCAGCTAAAGCAATGTACGTGCTGAGGGTTTATAGTTGTCAGTGCACCTGGTCTCAGATGTTAACTGTCGACCATTTACTGCTGCCATAAGCATTCCTGCTCCCCCTCCCACTTTGCTGACCACATGGTTGTTCATCTGCCCTTGTTTGCTGATAGCTATTCCTAAAACTTGTTCTTCCTATTTCTGTTCACATGCTTGCATTGCAGAAAACCTGTATAAAAGACCTGTGCTCTGTGACTTCAGTGTACTACCTCCTACAACACTTGAGAGTGTTGTGTGGACGTGGTCCCACTCATGAGTGATTAATAAACTTGTTATTTATTCCAACTCCAGTGCCGATCTCTATTTTGTTGGTCTTTGGACCCAGGGACAAGAGGGTGACCCTGCACCAGTGTACCCCTAAAAAGGTACATTTCCACAAAGGTAGCAGAACAGCAAGAGGGAAACAGTGTTTCTTAAACAGGTTACCAGATGAATGGCCAGAATCAAAATGGTCAGGTACCCAGTGGAGGTAGAGGTAGAGGCAAAATGAGTAGAGAGGCTAAGAAGAAATTTCCATGTCATGCGTGCGGAAAGTATGGACATTGGAAGAACGAGTGTAGATCTGCTCAAAAGAATAATGGGGTAAATCAAAATTTAAATCCACAGATGCAGAATGAGGTGGTTGTGAATCAACAGCAGCAGCAGCAGGTAGTTGCTCTACAATTACAGGTGCCACAAGCTCCTATGCCAAATAATGTGAATGCTCAAGTGCAGAGGTACAGTGCGAACACTGGATTTCACAGAGGTGATCAAGTTGGTAAGAATCAAAATGTGCAAATGGTTCCGCAATACTGGTTGCAGTGCAATGAGAGTGATTCAGACTCATCTCAATGACGGTGCCTGAGGGGGGGAGGAAGAGTGCGTACTTAGCGCATCTTTGGCGGTAGATCAGTCAGGTCCATTTGTTGACGGAAAAGTGGAAGGTAATGATATTACATTCTTAGTGGACACTGGTGCTACCCGTTCTACTGTGAGAGCAGCAGAAATTCCGAACCTACCCCTCTCGGGAGAAACTATCCAAGTTGTAGGAGTCTCGAATAAGCATATTAGAACACCAGTCACAAATCCAATAAAAGTTCATATTGGGAGTTTCAGAGACATGCATCGTTTCGTGGTATGTGACAAGAGTCCTGTAAATCTCTTGGGAAGAGATTTATTGTGTAAAATGAATTGTACCATCTATTGTATGCCAGATGGTATTGCGTTTCAGACACCTGATGAGGATGTCGCATTTAAGATGATTTTAGCGAAACAAGGGACAGAAGTGGATGAGTTGTTTTCACTTCTCATAGAAGAGAATTTGCCCGAAGAATTAAAAAGTACAGTAAAGTCGGATGTATGGAACTTTACAGGAAAGGAGATTGGCCTAATGACAGATGTAGATCCGATTCAGATTACAGTGAAAGAGGGTGCTATATATCCAAACACACCACAGTACAAAATGAGTCCGGAAGTAATTGCAGGAGTCACTCCTGTGATTGACCAAATGATTGAACAGGGAATTCTGAAAGAAATATTGAGCAGTCCTTGTAATTTGCCTATTATAGGAATTAAAAAGCCCAATGGGAAATACAGAATAGTGCAGGATTTGAGAAAGATAAATAAGATTGTAGTACCCTGTTGTCCAGTAGTGCCAAATCCAGCAGTAATCCTTTACCAAATTCCCTGCGATACTGAATGGTACACAGTGATTGATTTGTGCTAAGCATTTTTATCGATTCCTTTACATCCGGAAAGCCAGTATGTGTTTGCATTCCGGTTCGGAGACTGTGTTTTGGCATGGTGCCGAGTTCCTCAAGGGTACACAGAGAGTCCTTCAAACTTTAATCAGATTCTGAAAAGGTGTTTAGAGACTTTAGTCATGCCAGGAAATTCAGTTTTGGTTCAATTCATTGATGACCTATTAGTGGCATCAAAGACACGAGAGGCATGTGTGACAGATACCATTGCCTTACTGAACCATTTGGCAGAAGGAGGACACAAAGTGTCACCAGCAAAATTGCAATTTTGTAAACAGGAAGTCCAGTACCTGGGACACAAAATAGAAAAAGGAGTCAGAAAAGTGACACCAGAACGAATTAGTGTGATTAAACAAATGAGCCCACCCAAAACTCAGAGAGAAGTTCGAATGTTCTTGGGAATGGTTGGATACTGCAGACAGTGGATCAGTGGTTTCTCACTGATTGCAAAACCTCTACAGAGGTTGACACGAAAAGATGTGAAAGATCCGATTGTGTTGGATGATGAAAGTATGGAAGCTTTTACCTAATTGCGAAACAGTCTTTGTCGAGCACCTGCGTTGGGAATGCCAGATTATGCAAAGTATTTTGCGTTGCACTGTTGTGAAAGAGATGGGTGTGCACTTTAAATTTTAACTCAAAAACATGGAATGGCACGACGTCCAGTAGCATATTTTTCTGCTACTTTGGATTCAGTGGCCGCAGCGTTACCAGGCTGTTTGAAAGCAGTAGCTGCTACTTGTGTGAGTCTGGAACAGAGTGAAGCAATTGTGATGGGACATCCAGTCAAGGTGTATGTGCCACATTCAGTTGAGATCTTTTTGACACGTACAAGGACGCAGTATATGACCTCTAGTCAGCTGACTAGGTATGAAAGAGTGATTTTGGGTGCTGAAAATGTGACAGTGGTAAGGTGCACAACCGTAAATCCAGCAACACTATTGCCGAATTCATATTGTGAGGAAGTGAGAGAGAAGGCGGATCATGCTTGTTTGGATGTGACAGAATTGTGCACAAAACCCAGGCCTGACATTGAGGACCTCCCATTAGAAGAATCAGACTGTGAGATGTTCGTTGATGGATCATGTTTAAGGAATGAGAAAGGAGAATTGTGTTCTGCCTATGCTGTTTGTACCATAGTGGGAGTTCTAGAAGCATCCTGTTTAAAAGGGGTAAACTCTGCCCAAATTGCTGAATTGATAGCTCTGATTAGAGCGTGCAAAATTGCCAAAAGCCTGAGGGTAAGCATATTTACTGACAGCCAATATGGCTCGGGGTTGTCCATGATTTCGGGCAGCTATGGATGCAAAGGGGATTTCTGACTTCTTCAGGTTCCCCTATAAGGAACAGCAACACTGTAAAAGATGTATTTGATGCTTTACAATTGCCCAAAAGGATTGCAGTGGTCAAATGTTCCGCACATAAGTCAGGAGATGATTATGTGACGAAGGGCAACAGATACGCCGATCAGGTAGCGCGTTTCTGTGCACGAAATTTAATTGCCCTAAACAGAGGGATAGAAAAAGAAAAAACCAATTGCCATCTTATGTTCTCTTCTTCATTTGAAACGTGGGATGAAATTAGACAGTTGCAGGAAGAAGCAAGTGATGAGGAAAAAGAAATTTGGATAAATTCAGGCTGTAGAAAGAGAGCAGAGGACGAAGTGTGGGTCTATATAGACGAAAGACCAGTCATGCCAGATAGTTTACTATCCCAAATGGCAAGGTTATACCATGGAATTGCACATGTTGGAAGAGATGCAATGATCAGGCTCTTCAAGCAGTCATGGTATAACCCAAAATTCAGGGTCATTGCAAAGAGTCTTTGCCAGAGGTGCGCCACCTGTCAGCAGCAAAATCCAGGCAGGAAGACAGTTGTTAGTTGGGGTCGGATTGGAAGGGCAGCAGGACCATTTACCAGACTCCAATTGGACTTCATTGAGCTCCCCCTGTGTAATGGGCTGAAATATGTGTTGGTTGTTGTTTGCTTGTTCTCTCGCTGGGTGGAAGCCGATCCAACGAGAAGGAACGATAGTCTCACTGTCGCAAAATTGCTTTTAAGAGAACTGATCCCCAGATTTGGATTTCCAGTCATTTTAGAAACAGATAGAGGAACTCATTTTAACAATGAGATAATTCGGATGATTTGTGCAGCATTACAAATTGAGCAGAAGCTGCATTGTGCCTATCGACCCGAAGCATCTGGAGTAGTTGAGCAGATCAATGGCACAATAAAATCTAGGTTAGGAAAGGTGTGTGCATCCACAACACTGAAATGGCCTGACGCTTTACCCCTTGAATTGATGAGTCTTAGAAGCATTCCTGACAAAAAGAAGGGATTGAGTCCTCATGAAATCCTAATGGGAAGAGCAATGAGACAAGCATTTATACCAGCGAACAAACTGATGAATATATCTGATGATCTAGTGCTTGATTATTGCAGATGACTGGCTGATCTGGTGCGTTCTGTGTCTCACCAGGTTGGAGAAAATGCCACTACAAAACAGCCGATTCAAGCTCATGATCTGAGTCCTGGAGAGTGGGTTCTCATGAAGAAACACATGAGGAAATCGTGTTTAGAACCCAGGTGGAACGGACCTTACCAAATAATTCTGGTGACGAAGACAGCAGTGAAGTGTGGTGGTTTGCCAAATTGGATTCATGCGAGCCATACCAGACGAGTCCCAAGTCCACTTGAAAAACAAGAAGAGCAGCAACTGGTAAACCAAAGACCAGAGGCTGAACTGTGTGAAGCTGAAGAATCTAGAGTGACAGATTCTGAAGAACAAACAGATGACGAACAGCCAAGCACAAGTCAAGTAGAGTGGACACCAGTTACTGGGTCTCATGAGACTGCTGTAGAACCAGAAGAAGGGGAAGTTACTGAAAGTCAAGAAGAAGAACAAATAAAAGAAAGACCAAGTAAAAGAACCTGTGAACCAGAAAAAGAAGGTGAAGAAGTAGCTCAAACTAAAAGACCAAGAAAAGGTGACAATTGGCCAAGAGGAGTGAAAAGACTGAAATACACTCTTGTGAGGAGAAAGTCAAGGAGAAGACCAGAGCAAATTAATGAGGTCTCAAGTCAAACAGAACAAGAAGAGTCAGGAGAAGATTCAGTATGAAAAACAAAGAGAGTAAGAATTCCAAGTAAGAAATACACAGCACCCGAATGGACGTACGTGATCTTGGAAGAAATTGAAAGCTCAGATCCAAGTGAAGAAAAAGACAGTGCTGACACTGAGCAAGTTGATGAAAGCAAATTGAAACCACCTTAAAAGAACTGTGAAAAATTAAGGTGCAACCTTGCCAGTCGAAATGAATGGAATGACTCAGACGACTTAAAGAAAGAAAAAAAAGAAAGGGGTAAAGAAAAAAAGCCTTGAAGTGTGGGATTACACAACTTTTCCAGAAATTTTTGAGCAAAGTTTAGAGTTTTATAGATTTAGATCTTATAGATTTTTATATTTTTTGGTAGAGAACTAAAATGGCCGAAGCAAAAGTGACTGAACATCCAAAATCTAGTCTAAAATGTAGTAAACGTATGTAGTATCTTCTTACTAACATCTATGTGGATATTATTAACTGTACCTATTCTAATGGTAACTAATAATGGAAACAATACTAATGATGTAATAAGTGAAAGAGTAAATGATGTTACTACAGAAACCCCTAATACTAACATAAAACAAATAGATGGAAGTATTTTCCATCATGGTAAATCAATTAGTGATTTCTCGTTAAATGTTTTTACTAAATTGTTGTACGAGTACGTTAACACAATGAATGTGAGTGATTGTTATGTGTGCATGCAATTACCTTCGTCTGTCTCAGAGGGGGTGACCTATTATCACCTACCTCTAACATATGGTGTGTCTTGCAGTATTTTAACCAGCCTATTTTACGTGACGGGAAATCTGGAGTATCATTATTCCAATATAGATTTAGTATTCTCAGAATTACCTGTTATAAGGGAGCTGAACAAGGTTTTAAGTAGTAAAAATGCACGGTATATAGGAGAATTCTTCTATATTACCAAGACACTAGATATAGAATATGCTTATAAAAACAATCTAACATGTAGTTTGCGGGTGGGAGAAAAGGTGTTCATAGAGATGGTAGAAGATCGAAGAAAAAGTTTCCAAAGAAAAGCTACTGAACAGAAGTCACAGGTACCACCGTGGGCTTTTAGAGAGGGAAATTATGAGAAAGGCGAGACATACGCTGCAATGTCCCTGGATTGGTATCAAAAAGGGAAAATCTGTTTGCTTAGACTTAAAACTAACTACAATAATTATTTCATTTGTACTAGTGAATGTTAGCATACTTTCCAAATTACTGGAGGTTGGGGATTGAAAGGTGGAACTGATCCTGTCTTTCCAGGATTCTATTATGTATGTGGTAAGAAAGCCTATTACAGGTTGCCTGCACATTGGTATGGTAGTTGTTATTTTGCAATTGTTTTTCCAAAGGTCTACCATGTAGACAGAAATAATAACAGAATCAATGAATTAAAACAAGGACTAACACGCAATAAGAGAGCGAGTTTCTCAGAAATAATAGGTGAGATTTTCGGTGCACTGATACCATCAGTTGGAGTCGTTCTGAATTCACATAAAATTCGAAAATTGTCCACAGTGGTTGATCGTTTATCAACAGATACTGCTGGAGGGTTCTTGATGATCGACACTGAAATGGTTGTGATCAGATCAATGGTTTTGTAAAATCGACTTGCCCTTGATATCTTATTGGCAAAAGAGGGTGGAGTCTGTGGCATGTTAAAAATTCAACACTGCTGCACTTATATCCCTGACAAAAGCAAAGGTATTGAGAGATATATTAAGAATATTACGAAATTACATGAAGATTTGACTTAACTGGAGGTTGACAGTGTCTGGGAGAGACTTGGTAAGAGTTTCTCTTCTGTAGGTAAATGGTTTTCTACCTTTGGAAGTAGTTTAATAGGAAAAAAAATAATGCCAATCATTTCAGTAGCTGAAGTAACCTTAGTAATAGTAACAATATATAAATGTTGTAAGTGTAAGTGTGGAAGAAAAGAGATAACAGAATCAAATAACAAACGAAAAGCAAGAAAGAGAAAAAGGGATGAGATAGAAGTAGAAGATATGAAAGGAGATTACAATGCCAAGATGAAGGATTTAGACGAGAAATTGATGAAAAGAGAAAAGAATGCTGATCTTTAAATAAATAAAGATGGCACTTGGTATGGTGGGTATTTTATGATGGCTCCAGAAAGCCATCAGTGGAGGGATTGATGGAGCAGGGTTTTTCAAAAAGAAACCTGCTCGAATTAACACCCCCAAAATACTTATTAACAGTGTGTAGTGAAAACTAATGTGCAAATCACATGAACCACACGGGAAACCGCTTTGCGCATGCATGCACTAAAATGAACTGATGCATGAAAGAAACAGGCCATATTTTGCATCTAGCATCTTGCTTCGAAAATAATAATAAATAATGCTGCTTTTACTTAAAGCTTTGCTAAGAAAATATTAACATGGGATTGTGCAAAAGGAGGGTGGAAAACAGTGAAAAGTACATTTCCATGTAATTAATAAATGCTTATGTGTTATTCGTCATAGTGAGCCGAATGGGCCTGCATTTCTTCTAAAATTGACATGATAGAATGGGGGCTGGAGAGAGCATGATTAACCCGATAAATAGACAGAAAAGCTGAGCGCTGCAGAAATGCCTGGGAAGTCAAGGTTGTACAGCTACGAAAACGTTGATTGTCTGCCAAGAGATGAGACTGGCCGTGGGACCCAAGACTTCTTCCGCAGACGTAGCTGAAAGACTCTCTTTAAATAATGAAAAAAGTTACAAGTATTAAAATGAATAAACGAATCAAGAATTATGTCATGTGAAAGGATGTTAGACAATGAACAGTAGAATTTTAGAATGAGAACATGGTGATGTGATGGACCACCTCCCAAACCATCCAATAAGCAGTCGAATTTTGTGAATTGTTTCAACTATTGTGGGTTGGACATGTAGGTTTTAGGGTATAACTGGGGTGCCTTTAGGGGTGTGGTTTAGCAGAGAGGGCAGAGAGAGCTGAGCCTTTAGGTCGCCTGGAAGGGAGAGAGGGGTGATTCGTCGCTGTCCGTCGGTTTGCAGAGAGGCCTAGCTGTTCCTGTCCTTGTCCTGTTCCAGTAATCTTTGTTCCCTGACTCTATTTCGGGGAACCCCTACTACCTCCTTGTCCAGGGGGGTGGTATTTCACTGATCCTTTGGGTTAGTATATCTTCATGATCCGTACTTTGCATAATTATTTGCAAATGTATTTTTGTCTCTGAAACTTATGTCTCTCCATCTGTCCATTCCGTCATATGTAAATCGTTTCACATTATTTTATTGAAACTTATGTCTCTTCATCTATCCACTCCTTCATATGCATATCGTTAATTTGATGATGAGTATGACGCTATTTGTATTTGCTGATTGTTTTCTCTCCCTCTTGTGAGATTCTTTGCATTTGTAACCTGTATGCGATGAGCATTAATATTTTACATTCATTTGAGATAAACTTTATTAATCATACCAAGAGGTTGTGATTATTTAGCTAGTTAGATATTTAGATAGTACTATTATTACCATCAACTACTCAACTAATTGGTCCATCGACCAAGAGGAAAGAGAGTTGATATACAGGTCTAGTTATGTATTTAGAAATATTAGACTTGAACCTGTGAAGGAAACAATTTTTCATGTCATTAAAACTTGACCCCCAGCGCAACAGGGATTTATGAGTTGGGTGAATGTGTATGGGCCATTTGTATGAAAAAATCAATGAGTATCGATCCCTGATAAAGTGTAGCGCTGGATCAATGGTGTCTGGTTCAAGGAATAATTTGCCATTTCACCTCTGCACTAGCACTTTTGAGCCCACAACTCTCTGCCAGCTAATCACTGTGGTATTCATTATATGTTTCAAAGGCTGATCATACTGTTTTAAAATGCACAATATGTTCCCTGTTTTTAGTAACTGTAATGGTTTCAAACAACTGAATACAAATGTTGACTGTATTGTTTCAATATGTGCATTACGTCTCCATGTTTTTAGTAATTGTAATGTTTTTTAAATGACCGTATACAATAAAAGTAGTGAATTCATTGTCTGCAATATTAATAAGTTCTACATTCTATGCCAATTGTTGTGCATAGGCTCCTCACTTTCTTGTTTGTTTGGCATTTAGGTTAGGCGGTTAAGTAGTGTGTAAAATATTTCTTTTCATGACAAAAAATTCTATATGGTTTTTGTGGTAAACTAGCCGAGATCCCGAGAGTGGAACGAATAGGTTCCCAAGCAGGCAGCCGACCTTGGTGTAAGTTTGACAATAGGCGCCGCTTCCCTACAGGATCTATGACACGGAAATCCTCGTGTGCAAAGTACTAAACATTGAGGGTTAATCCGTAAGTTACGCCCGTCACTCACCTATGCTCACCTTAGCGTGTGAGCATAGTTTCACGTGAGCTCAGGGTTTACTCTGAGCCGCGGGTCCTGACAAAAGCCTCTTCAATTTTCACGCGTGGCTGAAACATGTAGACCACATCACCTACCTTCACCTTTTCACATAATTATCAGAGACGTGCGAAACCATCGTTTCATTCACGTCTGCAAAATTTTAAACTTTTTAATCCTGCCCAAGGAACCATACAATAAAATTTTAAGGTACCCTGGAGGTAGTTTTAACTCTCACTATCAGGACACTCACCCCTCAAAAAAAACAAAAAAAACAGCTCTGCTGTAAACAGGCGTCAAAGCACACCTAGAAGGCACTCGGCCTTCTAGATGGGAACCCGATGATGCCACCAACTAAGTTGGTGGGTGAGGGTTCTTCTAATAAACCAAATGGTTACCCCATCAAGGAGACTAACAGTTAACTGACCCCTGTTGCTGTGGGGTTTCTCCAGAGCGTAGCTCTCTTCTCGTTCTCTTTGTTAAGTTGCTACATTGTTTTGTGAGCCGTAGGCCTTCCGGCTTCAAAAAACCTAGCTTTGAAGCTGACTGCCACCCCACTCCTTCATTCAATGTGATGTGCAACTGTAACATATTGAGTGTGAGTGTCAGGGAGTGAAGGCAGGGATGGGTGAGTCCAGAGGCAATACTTAACAAGGTGACATGGCAAGGTAAATGGCAGGCTTCTCAAAAGAATAAACTGTGGTCAAAGGACTACAAAGGCCAGAAGGTGGCTTTAAGCAGACACAGGGAGAGAGACAAGCAAGAGCACAGTGTGACATGGTCTGATGAAAGTAAGGGATGTACTGGTACATGGCAAGGGGTCTCTTAGTAGCTCAGGGAAAGCCCTATGGATTGATACTAGCAGATTGTGTTTAATAATATTCATACAGTAAAGTCCTAGTTTGAGCCTGCAGTTATAGAGATTGCTGTACTCAGTGCAAGGTGGACAAAAACTGAACATTGAGACAGATAAGACTCCAAATCATCTGGACACAACAGCAAAAGTATTTCCCTTACCTTCTCCCAAATGGAGACCAAGCAAGAGTTCACCCTGTAAATGGATCTGGGACGGCAGCACACAGTGGACTGAATTTGAAATGGACCAGGAAACCACAATGGTGTGAAAAAACAGAATGCAGGATAAACAAAGATCAAGAACAGGGAATCTGCCAATACGAAAGAGTAGAAGACAGAGGCAGAAGATAGGTATTATACTAGCACTAGCTCAGGGAACAGTAGGGATGGTCAGGGAGTAAACTAAGACATGAAATCATAGGATTGCACTAGACCACCTTAGAAGGACTTGAATGCTCTGTCATGTTATTGCTGTCTGTGGTCTTCCCTTGAAGAATTCATCGTACAGCCCCAGCTGTTGTTGGGCTCCACTGACAGGCAGCACATAAACTAGCAATAAGCACTCTTTAACTCTGGCACAAAACCAGCCTCAATTCACAGGACTTATACAATATGATCAGGATTGCTATTGTCCTGGAAAACTATGTTGTTTTGTTTACTTTTTTATCTTATTTTTTCTAGAAATCTACTGATTAAAGTATGATGCCCTATTGTTTTTTTAAGTATATGAGGATAAAAGGAAAAACCCACCCAAATTTTGTAAGGAAATAACTCTTTTTGCATGGTTACTCCCAAAGTTTTAAACTGATGCTGCTGGTCTTTCAACTCTGAGAGTGCACTGAGGTCTGCTAAACAGACCTCAGTGCTAGCCAGTGTTCTAATCCTTTACAAAGTGTAAGTTGAACTGGCTGCCTTAATTGGCATAGGTTAGCTTATTTATAAGCCCCTAGTATATGGTACCAGGGGTACTTAAAGCCTATAAGTTAAAGTATCCACCTATGTAGGCTGGCACTGATTGCACCACCCTGAGTGTGACAAAGCACAACATGGCTCCCAGCCTGCCACTGCAGCCTGGAACAACAGTTTTAAAACTGCCAGTTCAACTTTTCCATTTAAACTTATGGCAAAGCCCAAACCTCCCTTAATGATATGTACAAGTCACCCTTAAGGAAGGCCTACCGAGCCCTAAGGAGGGTGCTGTGTATTATTAAGTAGGACATTTGTTTTCTTATGTCCTAACAGTAAAACCCTCAAATTGTCATTGTTACGGTGGAGGGGCTGGTAGCCTCATTGGCAAGTATAGAGTTTCCGGCTGACATCTCAGCCCTGCTAACTTCTGAATGGGACTACTAAAGTTGGTACTCGAAGGCTCGTCAGCAGTAGACTCAACTACGGCAACGCTCTCTTCGCCGGCACCACCCCGAAACTCCTAAAGAAACTGCAGAGCATCCAGAACACCTCCGCCAGACTCATCCTGAACATCCCACACCGCAGTCACATCACCGGCCACCTGAAAGTCCTTCGCTGGCTACCTATCAACAAAAGAATTACCTTTAAGCTCCTCACGCACACCTACAAAGCCCTCCACAACGCTGGACCTGCATACCTCAACCACTGCCTCTCCTACTACACTCCCACCAGACATCTCCGCTTTGCCTAACTGGCCCTGGCCACTATCCCACGTATCCGCAAGACCGCGGCTGAAGGAAGAACCTTCTCCTACATTGCTGCGAAGAGCTGGAACTCCCTGCCTCTGTACCGCAGGCAATCAACATTTCTGCCACAATTCAGAAAGGACCTCAAGACCTGGCTCCTTCTACTGAACGGCAGAGCTACCCCCCCTGCACCTTGAGACCCTCATGGGTGAGTTGTCGCACTTTATAAGATACCTGATTGATTGATTATCAAATTAATTGTAGCATCAAATCCGATTTGATGCCCAAGTAGGGTTTAATGTCACATTTAATGAAAAATAACTTTTAGAAAGTTGTCACTCAGTTGCCCAGTTATTCTGGTGGCCCTTCACAGATGCTGGCTGCCAGACAGCCTTCTGCCAGCCTGGGGAGGAGTGTGAATGACTTCCAAGCACAGGAACAATAGAGGCATACTGGAGAAAGAGAGGTTACCTCTTCCTCGCAGGAAGCCACACAGGGTGTCGGCCCAAAAGGTGACCTTCAAAGGAGAAGCCACCTTTGATGGGCAAATGGTAACCACACTCATGAGAGGCTGCCCCTTTGTTCAGGTAGATGGGCTGTCCACAGTAACAGAGAGGGGGGACCAGTTGCCAAACTGATTTTTTCGTGCGCATGCAGCCCACAGGTAGCCACACTTCTAAGATGGGCTACCCAGCTCCCCACACCAAGCAAGGGGTTCAGACATCTTGGGAGTGGGCAGAATAGTGCAATCTGAGATAGTTAAGCTGTCACACATAGCCGGACGGCATCATAAGATGGGAGGGAAGCAGGTAGCCCATTGGCTAGTGACCCCTTTCTCCCCCAACAGCACTTTCTAGGCATTAGTATAGCACCCCTGGCACCCAGACTTCAGATCACATCTAGACTGGAGCAAGATCCTAAGGACTGCCCTGCTGCTCCTTAAGCTAGCAAAGAGAGGTTTGTGCCTGTGGTGCCTGGCTCAGGGAAACGTTACCCCAGAGCCTCAGACTGAAAAGATGAACTCCAAGAGTCAGTCAGCTGAGTCCCTGTTCCACCACCAGGGCCATAAAAAGTTAAATAGCCCGTTCTGGTCAGTCAGTGGCCACCTTTGCAGAATCGCTGCTGACTGCTGACGTGCAGCCAAGAAGACCGCTCCTCAGCACTCAAAAGTTGCACACAAGTCTGTCGGACCTAGGGGAGTTGTCAGAGTACAGATTGGTCACCAGAGACAGATACTAGTCCTCACCAAAGAAATCGCTGGACCTGCTTTGACCGGAGACTTGTAGCCCAGTCATAACTGGACCTCTGCTGGGCCTTCGAGGTACATGACCCTTGTGGCCAAAGGCGCACCAGCTGGACTGTGGATTGAGGAGCAACCCCAGAAAGACCCATGTCGATCGCACAGCACCCAGAACATCTTACAGCATCCTGTATCCCCAGCATCAGGACTACTCCAATTAAGTCTATGGTGATCTGTGCATAAAATGTGGCACTGGACTTGAGATTGTTTTTATGACCGGGACACCCCCGTTGGGGGTAGCTGTGCGCTTTATAAGCTTCAAAAATAATAAAATATTCCTACTAATTGTACTCCATTTTTATTGCACAAATAGTGAATAATAGTATTTAGTATTTGGAAAAAAAATTGAGAGAAAACCAGGAAAGTGGAGCCCCAACCAACGTCCATTAGGATGAGCTGCCCCTGGATTCCAGGCACTCATTTTGCCATGTCTGAGGGCAGGAGCCGCAAAGACAGTGCCAGAGGTCGCATGGGGCAAGCCGGGGTCGCAACTGCAACCCCGCTGACCCCTAAATGACCTCCATGGAAAGTATCCCTTCCTGCACAAAAACAATCCTGCCCTAAAGTAGGTACCCTTGCACTATGGTTCAAGGGTGCCTGCGTTAGTGTGAGCCAACACAAAGTGCGCTAGCGCACGGAGAGAACAGAAATGCGTCATATTTTTGTAAATGTGGAGTATTTCTCCTCTCTCCTTTTCACACAACTTAGTCCATCAGGTTCCCTTGCTGTGCTGTGTTGCATAAAATATTAGTAAATGTGCCCCTCAAGATATAAGTGTGGAAAGGCAAAGCAGAAACAAGGTGCGATGGTAAAACTGGAAGAAACAGAAAAAGCACAATGCAGCACAGAGTAGCCACAGGAAAGCGGGACACTACAAAAAGCAGTAGCAGGAAATAGGATTCTTCTCAGGTTTTCAAAGATTCACCAGTAGAAAGTAGAAAGCAGGAGCTCCCAGTTATGTGGTTGAAGTACGAATTCTGAATGTAAACCCCACCTTCCAGCTTACACCTACACTTGGCGGGACTGATTAGAACACAGAACAAGTATGAGCTAGCTGCAGCACAGTGCAGGTGAGAGGTATTGAAGTACCTCCTCCAACTCTCTGTCTGATAGACTGCAAGAAGGTTCCAGGAAGCATCATGAGGGGCAGAAGTAAACTTCGGAATGAAAAATGGAATGGATCTCTGGAGGTGGTAGCACAGTGTACAAAGTATAGTTAGATTCTGTTAAAAGCTGAACTCCAGGTCCCAGCCTCAGGTAAGACATACAGGGGCAGATTTACAAGCCCCTTGCGACACTTTTATGCCACCGTTGCGTCACTTTTGTGACGCAGCTGCGTCGTAAACAATGCGCCACTTTGCGACACCTTTACAACGTGACGCATCTAGGGAGATGCGTCACGTTGTAAAGCCCTGCGCTACATTATACCTGTGTCAGGTTTAATGTATGCAGGGTGGGCATTCCAACGCAAGCAAGCCTCGTAAAAGTGACGCAGTGAAATGTACAAGATTTTACTGCGTCACTTCTATGACGCCACTGCGTCAAAACCTTATGCCTGCTTGAAGCAGGCGTAAGGAGTGACGCAACATAATAGGAATAGGCATTCCTGAGCATTGCTGGAGTTGCGTCGTGCTTGCGAGACGACTCCAGCAATGCGTTGCATTTACACCAACAGATGCGTCACTCATCTGTCAATCCTTGCACCACGGTGCGCCGCATTGTAAATGCGACGCATTCATGGTGGCGCAAGGGTTTTTTTGCGTGACGCAAATGAACTGACACATCTCTGCTAATATGCAGAGATGCGTCAGTTCTTGTAAATCTGCCCCACAAGGCATACAAGTATCATAATGCATCAGTAATTGGTAAGTAAACCCTGGAATGGAATCTGAACTGGATCTAATTTCCAAGTGGATAAGGAATGTTTGTGACTGAAAATTGTAATGTGGCACAAGTTCCAAATTAGTGTTCATAATAAAGGCAGGAAAATGCAGATTGTCTTGAGATCCCGGATGCTCCCCCTTCCCTGCACCTAATTAAACTGAAGTGATAAAAGCTTCAGAGATTTTGGATGATCTGGATTCCTGCATGTTATTGCCCCTTTTCTCCTTCCCCTCCGCACTGGCTGATTGGTGGCGATTCTTCTTGGAGGGGATTACCGGGGCGGAACTGAAAAGGGGCACATTGTCTATAAACATGCGGGCACTAATTTGTCCCACAGGTTACTCAGACTGCACATTCCATATTATGAGAGAAGCCAGACTAGGCTAACTCAGCGAGCGACTCCCCCCTCCAACAATGTATGGGTCATGAAGAGCGCTTGGAGCTGTGAATCTGCCCTGGACTGCTGTACAACACTGTTTACTACTTCACTCAGGTGGTTCACTGCAAATCTAAGACACCAATGAGACCTCAGCCTCCACCTCTTATTACAGGCTGCCATTAGGTGCATGTGAGACAGATGCTTAATGATATAGGATGTTGTTGGAGGCTGGACACAGCTCTCCCCTTCCAGCCTGTGCAAGGCTATATCACTGATATTTGATCTGGGCTATATATACACGACACCTCCATGTTTTGGAGCCAATTGTCTGGTAGTGTGTCCCTGACAGGACCCTAACTTTTTTCACCACAGAGAGACATTGTGCAATAACCACTACAATGTTGGCAAACATTTTTGAATGCTACATGATTGGGTCTCCGATATTGCTCAATACGGATTCCACCCATTTCAGTTGTTGTGAGCATTGCTTACCACCGACGATCCACAACATCTCCATCATCTAGCATTAGATATCTGGAACCTTACTTTTACGAAACAGCTGCTTGTGCGAACCTTTGGAGATGCACGGATTTCTCCAGTGGGTGTCAAGCGAGCTCTCCAACCTACATAAATACTGAATGTTAAGCAACGCGTCTGGACAGTGTCCAGCATAACCATTCTCCTTGGCCCCAGTAGGCTGGGCCAAGTTTACCAAACAAGCATCACACCCAGGAGGGAAGATGCCAAGTTCAGTGGATATTGATGACTCTACCTCTGCAATCCTTGCCACGGGCATGGAGCCCTCTGTGCCAGAAGCTGCATCTGATAAACTTGATCAGTTTCTAGGGGCCAATTGGTGAAACACGGACTGTGCTAGAAGTGAATCTAGATACCCTGGCGCTTGACCTGAGCAAATTGAAAGAAGATCAACGGGAACTGGGGAACAGCGTTAAATGTAATGAGGAGATGCTAAAGGAGCTATTACCACAAACTAGAGCTGCAGCTAAAACAATGTGAGACCTTACAGAAAGGATGACATTCCTTCATGACCGGGCCGAGGACACCGAAGGATGAGCCAGGCTAAATAACATACGTATAGTTGGCCTGCTGGAGAACACAGAAGGCCCGAATGCCATGCTTTACATCGAGAACTGGCTCTAGAAGGATGCACCCTCTCAGGGACTAACGTCAATATTTGCAATTGAACTGGCACACTGTGTCAGCACCAGAAGACTCCCGCCAGAAGCCCAGCCCATGTCAATAGGTGCTAAACTCCTGAATTAGCACGATCACGACTTGATGCTTCAAAACATACGCTCAGGAACCCCATTGACAATAGGCCACTTTAAATTAATGATTTTCTCCGATTATACTCCAGCAGTGCAAAACCATAGGGCCTTCTTCTTGGATGTGAAAAGCGTCTCAGAGACATAGGCCTCACCTACGCACCTCTCTACCCCCACTAAACTGAAAATAATTGCTGATCAGCGAAATTATTTCTTTACGAGGCCTGGGTGGAGGAATACCAGGGCGTTACTGGACACTTGGAAAGCAATGAAGATGCACAACACATATCCTGGGGACCTAAACCAGAATAATGCGGCAGAAGACCCTGACGAAGGGCTACCCGTGATACACCCTCCAATAAACTGACCCAAGAGGGTCGTAATTAGGCGAATGCAACTGCACCATCATTCATTATCAACTCTATCTTCCCCCACAGATGATACAGAAGAGGATCTAGTGAAATTGAGCTCCATTGAGGAATCTACTGTGCTGCCAATGGTGACACCAAAGGACTGCAGACAAACTTATCTCGAAATGCAAATTTTTGTCTTTATCTAGTGGTATCAGGGTTTGCTAAGACATTACCCATAGATAGTACACAAGGTCTTAACCACAAACAAACCCACAGTGTGAGCACGACAGCAAATTGAGTTCACATACTGGTAATATCCACTGCTATGCATGGTTCAAAAAGAGCTATGCCCATTAAGATCCCACCAGTTTAGTAATTGGAACACTGAACAGAAGTGATTTAAATATATTACGAGAAAAACATTTATTTAGTACATCAAAGGCATAACTTCTTGCCACAGTGCGCTAATAGCCAAGCTGCTATTTGAGCTAAACAATGGGCCAGGAGAAAATATACCTCTGGCGCAAGCAATGTATTTACCCCCAAGGTACAGCCTTAACAATATTTTCACACCCCGTTTTAGTGGTTTGAATGAAATAAAATAGTTATTTGTTAAGCGCACTGCTGCCACCAAAGGGGATCCTTGCGCTAGTCCAAGGTACAAATGATGTGCTACAATTACTGCTAATTGAAATGGAGAAATTAATCCTTGAAGATGCAGAAGGAAAAATTCATACAGAGAGGAGAATAAGTCTTCAGATGCTTTCTGAAAAGGTCCTCATTTTCAATCTGTCTAAGAAAAATGGAGAGCTGATTCCAAGCTTGGTTCCTAAAACAGAAAAGGATCTTCCACCTTTGGTAATCAGTCTAATATTACGGATCTGTAACAGTTTAGTATTCACGGATCTTAAAATTCTTTGAGTACTATAATTATGTGAAATGGACAGAAAGCTATTTTAGGCTCATTTGATGAAAGGCTCTAAAAACAATAGTCAAAGACTTGAACAGGATCTATTTTTGCACTGGTAGCCAGTGGAGTACCCTTACCCCTCGTATACAGAGCTCCTGTGAGGGAGCTTGAGCGCCAATCTAGCAGCTGTATTTTGCATGACCTGCAACCTGTTGATTAAGTACTTAGGAACACCTAAGTAAAGACAATTGCAATAGTCGATCCTGGAGGTGATTAGTGCATAAACCACTGTCTTCCGTACAGTTAAAATGAGAAACTCAAAGAACTTTTTGAAAGATTTAATAAAAGAAAAACAGGTTCCAGACGCAGTCAGAATTTGTGGACGAAACGACAAATCACTGTCAAATTTCACCCATAAATTTCTTGACACAGCCGAAGGAAGGGGGCATCTGGCCACCATATTACACTTTAGATGATTCCATTCCATTCATGCCAATGACATGGGTAAGATAATTCTTGAAATTGAATTCAGAATCAAAGGAATTCTTAAGATAGGATCAATTGGGTATCATCTGCATATGGAGTAGTGGTGATCCCAAAGGATTCAATAAGAGAAACCAATGGGGCCATGTAAATAAATATTAAACAACATTGGACTAAGAGATGAGCCCTTTCAGACCCCATATTTTAGCCATTTTTCCCCCCCGAGGTCAAATGCCCGATCGTGACTGCCTGTTTCTTATCTGCAAGAAAAGATTCAAACCATGACCAAACTCGGCCACAAATTCTAATGTCAGCAAAGCTCTGTAATAATAAAGCATGTGACACAGTGTCAAACGCCTCTGACAGATCAGGAATAATTAGGACAGCATTGGTACCATTATTAAGAGTGATCTTTATAGCCTCTGGAACTTCAAGAAGACCAGACTCTGTGGAATGCCACAGTCTAAATCCTGATTGTAAGGAATGCAAGAGTTTGAACCTCTACAGATACTCCACTAATTGAGCATTTACTAGCTTTTCCAACATTTTGGCTGGAGCATAAAGCAAGGAATTAAGTCTAAAGTTAGTTAAGGTTTTGGGATCTGCTGCCGGCTTCTTCAGCAGGGGTTTAACCATCACCAACTCCTATCTTTACGGCACTGAGGAAAGTGTTGGCAAGAAAATTAAGATAGAATTCATAAAATGATTTATACTATCTATATATTTCATGAGAATTGCCGGGGGTCAAGGATCAATGGGTGGGCCAGATTTGCACAATTTAATAGCGCATTCAGATTGCTGCAATGTAATGGGTTGAAATTCGGCAAGTGCAATCTTAGAACTCAGATGGGTTGCAACTGGGACTACTTGCCTACTCGCCGACCCTATCTTGTTTTTCGAAAACCCAGTTTTGTTACTTGTTTTAGTTAAGGGGCTCTTTGGTTGTTGGTCGGATTGTCCTTTTGCATTTGACCAGGTGTTTGAATGGAGCTTTCTGTTTCTTCCTAGGATTCTTCAATCCCAGAATAGTCTCAAGCTTATTGCAGTGCATACAACCTACATTATACCTCCAGAGCCACACTGTGGCTATCCCCTACTGAATTGCATGCCATCACAGCGAGAACCAAAGCTACATACCTCTTCACAACTTAGAACATACGGGGCTGGGATCACTGCATAAAATATATGAGGTGTTAGCCCAGCTACATTGTTGTGGAGCACAGATTGGGTTTCTTCAAGAGACATATTTGATAGAGAAAGAAAGTAATACATTAAAGCATAAATGGAAGGACCAATAGTTCAGCACAACCTATTCGGCACGCACTAGAGCTGCAGCAATCTGGTTAAAACCAGGTATACCTTTTACTACAGAAGAAATATTTTCTGACCCTAATAGGAACTATGTCCTACTTAAAGGACGATTAGATGGCTCCTCGATAGTCCTGGGCAGCATATATTCCACCAATGTTGATCAGCACCTCTTCCTAGACGATCTGTCACACAAACTTGTTGACTGGGCGACTAGGTTCTTGGAGGACACTTTAATACCGCACACATACAACTTGACTGCTCTTTCCCTCCACTGTCAAATGCTCTGGCAGTATGTCTGCGGTAATGGGCACTGATTGATTCTTGGATACAAAAAACTCCGGTATTTAGGAATACTTCTTCTACCTCCCCCCCACCCCCTCATAATTTGCATGTCCATCTCGACGGTATTGTCTGCTCTGAACCCATAAAATCATCAATATACCACATAACCCATATTGGTAAACTCTATTGGAGCATAACCCTCTGGAGGAGAGCCTAGAGTGGGGAAGAATTCCTACTCCAATACCAACCTGGAAGCCGCAACCTGCGTGGTTGGAAGACACAGCCATGAGGGAGGAACTGAGAGAGATAATATTGAATTATTTTATTGACAATGAAAACACAGCTTCTCCAAGTGGGAGGCTTTTAAAGTGGTTATTAGGGGTATCTGTATTAATACTACCGTAGGAGGTTGAGGCGTAATAAAAACTTATTTGAAAAAAGTTGAGGATACCCTACTGTCATTGGAGCTTACTGCCGCTCATGACCTCACATACCTGGGTCGCCTAACTGAAAGCAGGGAGAAACATGCCTCATTACTGGTGCACCTTTGATTTCTGTATTATGCGAACAATGTAGGAACAACCCACACTAACGGAGACAGAGTAGGGCAACTACTGGTCTGACTCACTCAACCGTCATACCCACAAAACCCTGTAATCTCCATTAGAACTCAGGAGGGAAATTAGTTTTATACACAAGGGGAAATAAATGACTCATTTAGAGATTACTATGCCCATTTGTGCTCTAGCCCAACCGACTGTGGGACCACAGCCATTGATGACTTAATGGGTGATATGCACATTTCCTGGGTGCCACTATGGGCAGCTGAAGGCTTATCTCCAGCTGTGGAATAAGAAATTCATCAAGCGATCTGTACACTTGCTAGGGCAAAACTCCTGGGTAAGATGGCCTGCTTATGGAATTCTAAGCCACATATGAAGCTATACTGGCACCTTGGTTAGTTAAGTTGTATGATTCAGCAAAGGTGCTCGGGAACCTCCCTATCACAGCTAACAAAGCAGTGGTGACGTCAGTCTTAAAACCTGGGCGAAAGCAATTAAACTTATACTCTTATAGACCACTCTCAATATTGAACACCGACTATAAAATATTAACTAAAATCCTAGTAAACAGGCTCTTTTACCTGAGCTCATACATGAGGACCAAAATGGCTTTATACCCCAGAGAAAAAACTCTATTATTATTACATAATTCTATCATGTCTTTGAAAAGCCCCCTGCAGCATGGCTCAACTCATCCTGTTTTGCACTGGACCTTGAACAGGTCTTTGATTCTCTAAATTGGATGTATCACCGGAGGGTGTTGTTATGTTATGATATTTGAATTTATATAGCGCGAACGAATAACCACCTAGAGGGTCTATTGACATTTTAGCGCGTTAACACGTAAAGGGATCAGGAGTGGTCAGAAGGTTTTGAGAAGTTTTTTGAATAGAGCTGGGTAAGGGCAGGACCGTATTTGTGAGGGTAGTCTATTCGAGTGAGAGGGAGCCAGGTATGAGAATGATCTTCCCCGTCTATGGCTGTCCTTAATCAGTGAGGGCGTAGCAGAGCTTGCCCATTGGATCTTTGGGGAGAGGAGTTGGCCTAACTGCTATGGCGGTCGACATCGAATCTGGGGAACTGGGTTCGAGTCTCGGCAATGACGCTGATCATCATGTGATTCTGAGCAAATCACTTAATCTCCCCATGCCTAACAAAAATGAATGTGTCCTCATGTAATGCAACTGGTGCTCGTGTAAAGCACTCTGATACCCGATACCTTCGGGTCAAGTTCGCGCTATATAAAACTCCATTAAAAAAAAAAAAATCTGAGGTATCCCGTTGGCAGGTAGAGCTGCAGCTTGTTTTGCAGGTAAATTGGTGTGTTTCCAGATAGAGACCTGTGGAATAGGCAGAGGAGTTTGAAGAGGAAACACTTTTTTATTAGAAGCCAGTGCAGAGATTTGAGAGTAGGTTCGGAGGGGGTACGTGGTGGAATGTTACAAACAAGGTGAGACGCAGTATTTTGTATTACCTAAAGTTTAGCTAGAAGGGTTTTATTTGCTGCTACCATGAGAGCGTTGCCATAATCGAGGCAGCTCCCAATGAGTCCTTGAGTGAGGGATTTTCTGGTCTGAAGGGGCAGCCACTGGAATGCCTTCCTAAGTAGGTGCATAATTGTGAAGCAGGTGCTGTAGGTGGAATTTACCTGCTCTTTCAAAGAAAGGTTGTCATTTACCAAGATGCCTACTTTTCTTCCTACTTTTTTAAGGTTGGGGTTTCGGTCCCAGTTCTCACGGCCTCCAGTCCTCTGACCTAAAGGTGTGGGACTTGCCAAAACAGTACCTCTGTCTTTCCACTGTTCAATTGTAGGCAATTAGATGACATCCAGAGAGAAACTTTTTTCATCCATTCACTGAATTTGATTTTGATGGATTTAGGATTTGGCCCCATGGAGATGGCTAGTTGTGTGTCGTCTGCATAGAATATTACTTCGAACCCGCAGGATCTTACCATTTCAGCCAAGGGAAACACATAGATATTAAATAGGGTGGGGCTCAAGGATGAAGCCTGCAGCACCCTCTTGTCTAGGGTCACTGTTCCAGAATTGAAGGACTCTAGCTGCACAGTTTGAGTCTGACTACCCAGGAAGCTTTTAAGCCAGCCATGGGCTTTTCCACCAACACCAATCTCCACAAGTCTTTGAATCAGAATAGAGTGTGAGATGATGTCGAATGCGGCAGATAGGTCAAGTAATACCAGCATAGCTGGGTGACCTTCGTCCAGGGAGAGTATGATGGTGTCTAGTACTGCCACCAGAGTTGTTTCTGTGCTGTATGCAGCATGAAAATCTGACTGGGGGGTCAAGCAGGGAGTGACTTTCCAGGAAAGACGTGAGCTGTTTCTTGTCTAGTGTCTGTATTATTTTGCAGAGAAAAGAGAGCAACAATATCGGCCTGAACTTAGCTAGCTTTAATGGGTCTGCTGTAGGTTTCTTTAAGATAGGGCTGACTTGGGCTGCTTTTCATTTTTCAGGAAACATTTTGGTGCTCAGTGACTGGTTATAGAGACCTGTGATCGTTGGTAGAAGTGTTGGGGCCACGGTCGGCGTGATGTGGGGAGGGATCCACTGGTGAGCCTGATTTGATCTTATTCATCAAGGCCAGGACTTGCTTGAAGGTGACTGGAGCACCATTCTCTAAAAGGGACTGGTGGTTAGTGATTGGAGAGGCAGGTGTTGTAAGACTTTGGTAATAGTAAACATCTCATCGACTGGATTAGATTTCTATACACTTCACCAATGGCTAGGGCCAGACAGTGTGATATATCTCCAATGCCTATACTATAGCAAGGGGTACAAGGGTGCATACTGTCAATGTTATTATTAGCCCCGGCTATAGAACTCCTGACTATAAAGTTTAGCAACGGCAGGCCTGGGGCATCTCAGGGGTGGAGGGTGTGCATGCTATTTCTTTTTATGGGGATTATATGCTACTGTATATTCGAGATGTGACCGCAGACCTTACTTCAATTGCAAACAAATTAAACAACTTTATAGAATATAGGGTCTGCATGTCAACCCCACAAAATCCTGTGTATTTCTGCTGCGCCACACATCGCATATCCGAATAGTCACCCTAGGAGAACAGACACTACGGTGTGTGGCCCACGCCTTCGAATGCCTAATGATTAATATATACCATAGTCAAGTTAATCTATTGATAGGAATCTGGGTAGGGTGCTTCGATCCTTGAAATCCCAGGTGACCTTCTGGATAACTCTGCCATCATAAATACTATTTTGCTGCCCAACTTCAATGGGCAGCGGACTGGCTTGCAGGTCACCACTTATGAGAGACTAAAATGACAAGAGAGCAAATCTGAGAGGGGGAACAATAAAGAATTTTACTTCCGGGCTCTTTTCCCCCAAGAAGTCTCTCAACCTTGATGTAGACAGCAGTAATTAACCTGAGGCACGGTCTTTATTGTATGCACCCGGCAATGTCATATGCATCACAAATTCCATTGCAGAACTTTCCTACAGGGACAGGAGCGCTTATGCCCAGAGAGCTGGCTTGTTGAGAGGAAGTGGGTATTCACGCTGTGAAAGTCGAGGACTCTGTAGGAAAGAAAAGCGGAGAGAGCGGAAATACCCCATTGCAGCATATTGGGACAAACTGTTGCAGAATTTTAAATATGACAGCAAAGACGATGAAAGACCACCATGATTCATAATCTCAACTACTACATCCTCTTTGAAATGAACTAGAGGGAAATTACTCAGGCTATGCAGTAATACATAAGGACACTATGCCAAATTAGCTCTCCCCCCCCATACTTGCAATTATAGACCTTTGGCTGACTGTACTACTATGAACTCTCACAATACATAAAACATTTTCTGTTATTGGGATTCTGTATAGGCACTTGTCTGCATTTTAGGGCTGATATAAATCTGCATTGTATCAACGTTGCGTCACTCCTGGGAACTGGGGTGAAGTGGGGTAGTTCTTTGGTTTCACCTCAATCAGAGTTTTTTTAAGTTGAACTGCAGATCAATTAGTAAGTGCTGTGATGGTAGCCTGTATATTGTAAAATCGAATGGTGTGTTTGTTTAAGCCTGTACTACCATAACGAAGTGAATCTATAAACATAAAAACGAATTAAATTATTTTTAAAAAATGGTTCATTCAATCTTGGTAATCATTAATAAGCTGTCATCATGTGTGCTAACACTTCATTAAAGAAGCAACAGACTTTTTTTTTTACTCCTTTTGTTACTTCTTGCACCTTGCAGGTATATTGACAGTCGGAGTGAAACGTGTCAGTTATGTTGTAAGTAAAACAAAATCTTAAAAGGGGCTTACAGCCCGCCCATTATTACCATTTGTTGGGTTTCTAGTCACTCTCATGTCCTTGCTTTTCATTGGTTACTGTGTGCGATTTCCTGTTGGTTTCCTATCTCTTTTAGAATGTTGACCCACTGCTTTCATTGCTAGAGCTACTTTTTTGTATATCTTGTTTTTCTTTGTAAACAAGCCGTCCATTGTACCCCTCATCCTGACCTCCACCCACTTCTGTGGTCCACCAGCATCTCCCCGCTGTCCATTTTCCCACATTCCCCCACTCTCCTCCCTTGTGTTGCTTGCCACCCTCCCAACCCCCTGCACTCCTTTTTAGGTTGAGCCTAGGCAGCGCATGCGCTGTCTCTTCGAGACATGCTGTATCTACTCTTTTTCATGGGCTTTTATCATGCCCATCGCTTTTCATTGGTTCTTTCATGTGCCTTTCTAAATTCCTTTCTTTTTATTGGTGAAACATTGCTATTTGTCCCGTCTTTGGGTGTGTTTTTCACTTTCATGGTGACTGCCTCTGTTACATGTCCTCCTACTCTTTTGTTTATTTATGGTTTATTGGCACACTCTTGTTTTCTTTGTTCATCCGCTCCTGTACACTTCATGAAGGGAGTTCAACCATTGCCCTAGTACGGCATTGTTTCCTTTCCCTATTTTGTTTTGATTCACCAGAGTTCCACCATTGCATAGTACAGCATTGTTTCCTTTCCTAGTTTGTTTCGATATTGTTTAATTTTATTTGTTATGATTGGGGAGAGCCAACGCTGAGACTCAAACCCGGTTCCCCAGTCCCAAAGTCGGCAGCTCTGCATGTTGCCAGGGGCGGCTCCTCCATTAGGGCAGAGGAGCGTCGCCCACCTGCTTTCTCGCAGCGCGAGAAGCAGAAACATAAAATTGTATTTTAAATGCCATTTATGTTTCTGCTTCTCGCGCTCGAGGAAGCAGAAGGTAGGGTATGCCTGGTTGGGGGCGGACAGGAGGGTAGGCCCTCTGGGGCCGACCAAACCAGTCATGCGCACTCTACATTTTCTCTATGTAGGCTGCATGCAGCCAATATAGAGAAAATGGCCTCCCTACAGGCGCCCAGCTGGGCGCTGTCTGCACAAATCACAACGCTGCCATTGCAGCGTTGTGATTGGCTTAGGGGAGGGGAGGGAGGATGCATGCTTCCTGTTCCAGGAAACGGGGCCCGGCCAGGAGCGGAGGCGGCGCGTGACCCGGTAAGGTAAGTTTTTTATTTATTTATTTTGAAAACCCGCCCCTGCGCGTCTTGCGAGCCGCTACTGCATGTTGCACAACATTTCCTATTTTGTTTCTATATTGTTTAATTTTTTTGTTACGATCGGGAAGAGCCGACGCCGAGACTCGAACCCGGTTCCCCAGGCCCAAAGCCGGCAGCTCTGTATGTCGTGCCACATCAACCCCTCCCACTCCCCACTCCCCCTTGTGCTTGGTGCTACCGTCCCGGTCCCTCACCCCTCCCACCACGTTACTTGTTGCTCAACTGCTGCCAACATTGTGCATGACGATTTCCACTCCTTGTGTGGGTTAGAGGAAACTAGTAACATATATTACTTTACACAAAACATGTACTCATGGCAGGGCTCTGAAACAACACCGACCTTACAAACAAGTCAATCCTACTTGCGACTGCTTGGTTGATGCCTCTGCCACCTCAACCGGAACAGTCCTCTCCCCACCCACATCCTATCCAGACCCAGGTAGCAGCAGGGCATTATCTCAGCTTCATCCTGCATTTGTTCATGAAGGGCTTCTTTGTTCACCTGATCCTGTAAGCTTCATGAAGGGAGCTCAACCACGTAGTACGGCATTGCTTCCTTTCCTATTTTGTTTCAATATTGGTCCATTTTATTTGTTATGATCGGGGAGAGCCGACATGAGTCTAAAACCCGATTCCCCAGTTCCAAAGTCAGCACCTCTGTTTGTTGCGCCACATTCAGCCCCTTCCACTCCCCCTTCTGCCTAGTGCTCCCTACCCTGTCCCTCACCCCTTACGCCACATTACAACTGCTGCAACATTGTGAATGGCAATTTACAATTCTTGTGTGGGTTAGTGGAAATTAGTAACATATATTACTTTACGCAAGACGTGTGCACCCAGCAGGGCTATCCATGGCAGAGCTCCAAAACAACACCAATCTTACAAACAAGTCAATCCTACTCGCAACTGCTAGGTTGATGCCTCTGCCACCACAACCGCCCTCTCCCCACCCAAATCCCATCCAAAATCGGGTAGCATCAGGACATTATCTCGGCTTCGCTCGGTTATCACCACTGTGCTCAAATCTTACCGCCAAGACCTTAACTGACTCTTCTGGGGGTCATTCGCCAGAAAAGTCAGGCTTGTTCCCTTTTTAGGACTTAAACAATGGTGAAAGCTAAATATTATTTAAATCCAATTTCTCAGGGGGTGCTGGAAAGGTCCAACAATGACGTTTAGTATAAAGTTGTGACAAAAGGCTGCCAGTTCAAATAGAATTGGTCTAAACCACCACCAGCCAAAGCTGAAAGTACATTAAGCAGGCTCAGAGATTGACATGCATGCCTCTTTAATTAAAGGTAGGTTGTGCTAAAGGTGCCTGGCAACATTTCATCCAAAATCATAATTTTTCCACCTATGGACCCACAGTGGAACTTTTGTTCACATCTGATAAAAACACTAATAGTTCATTCTGATTTTCAGTGTCATTCACAATTGAATCAATAGTAATTATTAGACTATTATCATTACGCATTATCACTTGAAGAATTACATCTCAAGCTAAGTGTGCACTCATTTCCTGATCATAATTCACTCAGGGTGCATTGTCTCAAGGAATATGGAGTGCATATTTACAAGCTCTCAGTGCCACCAGAGCGTTACTTTTTTGACGCTCCGGTGGTGCGCCGCCATTGTCCATATTTACAAGGAAGCACTAAGCCACTTTGTGGGGATTAATGCCACCTTGTAAATATGCCCTTCTCTGCCGCAGTCCTCTGCTGCAAAGGGGCGTGCAATCAGAGTTGCTGTGGGCGTTCCACTTCAACACCAATTGCTTTTTGACGCTGCCCCAGATATACAAGACTGAGGCAGCGCCAAAAACGAACGCCATGGAATACCATGGCGAAACGAGGATAAATTCTTAATTTCTCCTTGTTTTTTGCTCATTCCATGTGTTCTGCATTTATGCAGCACACATAGAAGGTGCAAATCGCCATTATAGATTGTTTATGAGCAGGAAGGTTTTCCTTCCTGCACACAAACAATCATCCCTGCAGCGCAGGTAGCCTTGCAACATGGCAACGTTCTGCCTGCGCTGGCGCTAGGCAGCTTTTTGGGAAACATAGGAAGGAGTGCACCGTAATCTTGTGAATACGGCGCATCACTGCGTTTTGACATTGTCAGAGTGCGGCACTGCCAAATTTGACGCAGCTCCGTGCTCCAACATTTTCTTGTGAATATGGGATATGTGAACTCTCTGTTATTATTACCCTCTTCTGCTGTAATATGGAGTCCTTTACTAGCAAAATATTGGTAACTACATATTTGATTTTACAAGAGCATTCACTCACAGAGAACTCTTTATCCGTCGTACTGGTGATGAAACATTTAGGGCCTAGTTTAGAGTTCGACAGGCAGGTTACACCATCGCAAATGTGTCGGATATCCTGTCCGCCATATTACAAGTGCTTTATGAACAGTGTCACTTGTAATATGGCGGACAGGATATCCATCACGTTAATGGCAGAGTAACCTGTTGCAGAACTCGAAATAAGGTCGTTAATCAATACCTTCCATTTCTGATATGGCTCTGTGTATAACTTCTTGCTCATGCTTTGTGTGCAGCCCTTGCATTTCGTACAGGGAAATAAGCCCTTTATATTGGAACGCCAGCCCAAATGCTTATCCTGCTTCATGTTACTGTCTACCAAATCATACTTAAGAGGCCTACAGGTTTTGTAAGTTATACTTGGTCTGGAACCCACAGTTCCAGCTGTGCAGGGGGCAAGAAGTAATGTGACATGGACAAATTGTGGCTTGAAAAGTGTCCTTTTATCGGAACCAATTTTACTTTGCACTGCTTTGTCCAAATGGCATCAAAGGGGCGTTGCATGACTAGTACTTGAGCATTACAGCGCAAGCACCATTGTTTTTGATGCAAAGCCTGATTAATTAAAGATAGTCCGGCTGGGTTTTGTGTCAAAAAATAATTCCTCCTTGAATCAGGCGCAAAGTTTGCGAAATGTTTTCATTTCTCAAAGCATACCCGTCATTGCATGTGTACTGCACTGTACCTCACACATCCGATGTGTGGAATGACAGAGAAATGGCCTAGGCCTAGGCTTTTGTACTGGAAGTGTATTCTTCCAGTACAAAACCTGTGCTAGACTTCACACACACGAGAGAAGGGGTCGAGAGCAGCAGGAGGCTATTTTGAGTAAATATGGCTCTGTGTTGTCCCCCCTTTGTGCTACGCAGCACACCGACTTTGGCTGCTGCACTGTCCTAAAAGTTGGTAAATCTGCCCATAGACTCATAGGGTGGGTTTAAAACTGGCTGTAACTGGGCATACATTTTGTTTCAGTGCTGTTTATTTTACCTTTATTGGATACAAGAGTACACTGGTTAAGTTAGTTGTGTTGAGTTATGTGAATGCAATTTAAATTAAAGCCAGTGCTAAGCAACCAGAACGAAATAGAACAGAGGTGTATAATCACAACATAAAGGACTGGCATTTCTTTCAGGGCAAAGTCAGCAAAATATGGCATGCACGGTCCCACAATTATTCCAGCTGTAAGTGCAGGGATTAGCGCCTTGATGTCCTTGGGCTAAGTTAGCGCTTTATAAATCTAATATTCATTCATTCATTCATTCATTAGCACCTATCACACCCGATCAATAGAATTTTTATCCCAATTCACTGTATCTGCTATGCCAATATCATTTACGGGTCTCCAAGTTCCTCATTCTACTCATCTTTCCTTCTCACCTCCCTATCTCCACTCTACTCCGCTCATCTTCATTCATTTAATGCTCTCCTCTCCATCCCTTTCCTTAGTCTCTTCTCTCTCTCTTCCCCTTCTTGTGTCTCTCACTCATCCTCACCTCCCTCCCTTCTCTCCTTATTTCTAGTTCCTTTCTTTTCCTTTGCCCACTTTGCTCATCCTTATCTCCTTTCTCTTTCTCGCTGAACCTTATATCCTTCTCCAATTCTGTCATATTTTCCTGCCCTCCTCCTCGTTCTTTCACCCTCTTCTTTTTTTTTACCCCCTTTCCTCTCTCTTCTTTATTGTTCCCTTATCCTCAACTCCCTCTGTAACCCTCCCCTGAAAAGTAGACAGAGCCAAGCACCGAGTATGTACTGTCTAAAAAAATCAGAACAGACAGACTCGATATAACATCCTCTTTTGAAGGGCAGGCTGAGCCCCCACAGACCTCTGGCCCCAGTACATTGAACTGGCTGCACCAATGGTAACCATGCCCCTGAATGTAACACTTTAGCCTGTCACTGCTCAACCCCAGAAAAGGTGTTGCTACCATGTAGTTTAACTGGATCCGCTACAAGTCAGTCATCAGGTTGCCATAGAGATGCCAGGTGATGATGTGTATCCAACACTAACTATTGGGACCATCTGCCTATGGCCTGACCAAAATATCTACTTGGAATAATTGAATGGTTACCTAATACTAATATGTAAATTAACGTTCCTCACCTATGTGCATTAAGATGACTACATGTTTCACACGAAAAACAAAATCCCTAAAAGAGCCTGACAGTACATCACAAGGATGGTAAAAACCAGCATCAAACACAATGGCAAAAATCACTGCTTAATGATAAACAATCAACTGGTTGAATTTTTTCTACACTTTGTAGGCTTTCCATTCATACTAAATTCTTATATTTTTGCTGGCTGGTAAACCTTGGTGTAGGAAAGTAGGATCTGCTTTTATGGTTACCCCCACTTTTTGCCTGGTGCTATTCTGCTTCTGACTAGTCTGACTGGGATCCTGCTAACCAGGACCCCAGTCTCTGTGCTTTCTCCCCTAAATTGGTAATGGTTAGTACTTAGGTAAATCCCAGATTGACTAATGTTGTACCCTAATATGTCCATAGTATATGGTACTGAAGTACCCAGGGCATAGGTACACCAGGGGTCTCCCATGGGCTGAAGCAGCTATTATGCTACCCATGTGAGACCACACAAACTGTGACTACAGGCCTGCCATTGCAGCCTGTGTAAGCTGGTGCTAGCACCACTTACAACAGATACAGGTTTCCTTATATCTGAGGTCACTGCACTTAAAACCTATGTCACCCCTAAGGCAGGTCTTTCAATCCTGAAAGCAGGGTGCTGAGTTCTAAGTGTGAGGGTGACCCTGCATGAGCAGGACACCCCTACAACCGTCAGAGTCCATTCTCCCGGGTTGTAAGTGCATCAGCCATTACAATATATAGAGTGGCCATGCGTCATTACACAATGGCTAACTCTACACTGGCTGTAACGAACCCTGTCATATTTGGTATAAATCTTCTCTGGGAGGCCCTCAGTGCTCCCGGTACCAGTCTTCCAGAACCGTACACCAAGCTAGGGCTGCTGCCGACCGGAGACAGGATTCTGCCCTCCTGCTGCTGAGCCAAGCTCGAGCAGGGGAAAGTAGAACAATAGATATCCTGTCACAGGGAGGTGTGACCACCTCCAAGACCGGGTTTAGTGTATTGGGACAGGGTGAGGGCGCTTGTCAGCACCACTGAGACTGCTTGTAGGGCACACTTGGTGCCCTCCTTGCATACTCCAGTTCAAACCAGTTCAGGGAGCCGTAGGCTCCAACTCTGGCGCAAACTGGACAAAGGACATGGGAGTACACTCCCCACTGTCCAGCCCCTCCTCTCGGAGGGACCCCTTAACCATCCCAACCCTTTCCTTAGGGTACTTAAGGGCCTACCTGTGGGTAGGTCCCTAGATTCGTCATGGGATTCGATTCAGATTCAACTCCGCGTCATCTTCAACTGTCTGGACACTCTGACTGCGTTGTGCTGACCGAGTCGGACTGACCGCAACGAACTTCGCTTTGGGGAATCAAGACTGCAAGCGGGAAGACTCCGTCTGCTCCAGGTCTCATCGTCCTGCAAGTCCACTGCCCTGTCAGTGTCCGTGCTCCATACAGGTTCCTCACAGGACCTGCGGACATCAAAGACACCGAAGGAATCTCCCTTGGAGAGAAGGCATTTGCAGGCACCGCAACGTAGCTGATTGGTTTGCAGATCCTGGGCTCTTACGGACTCCAACAGGCTCCGTAACACAGGTGGCGGTTCTACAACTCCCTCAAGGCCTGCACTGTCTTCAGACCGAGTCTGAGGCCAGTATCCCTCGTCGGTACCGCTTGAACCGAGCCATGTGCAACGCGTTGGCTGGCCGTTGCTAAGGCTGAGCTACTCTTATCTCCAGAGATCTTCGGGTTGTTTTGAGGGACTTCTTTGATTCCTGTGGGCTCCCCTGTTTGCTATGGCCTGCCCCGACTCACCTGCACTTGGTGAGTCCCTTGGACCTTGCTGGTCCTAACTCTGCACCTTTTTCGCTTGCCACATTGTTTGCAGTTGCCAAGGCTCGTTGATGCTCCCGACGGACATCGACACCTCAACTCTCGACATCTGACGTGGAACAGCTCGTGAACATCTACTGGTCTTCCACAGCATCACCTGGTCCACACAGCTGCAGCTCCAAGGTCATCGTCAACTCTCCTGCATCTCCCGAGATCGGTGGGCATTTGTCTCCTGTGCCTTCTGGTCACTCATGTGTGGCATAGACTCTGTCCCCTCTGCTTGCAGGTACTTCTCAACTTGAATCCACCTTTGGATTCCACCGGACACTTTCACCTTCTTCAACAGCGGCATCTTGCTGAAGTCCTCCATTGAGTTTGAATGCGGTTTCCGACGCCACTTCGCACCTATGCACACGGCTCCCCTGTTGTAGGTATCCTGGTTCCCTGGGTATCCACGGGTGGGGTGGCTCTCCAACATTCTGTCTTCCACAGGGTTCCTTAACCTTATCCCCAGAATATAAGTAAGATGGAAAGAGGGCAATTTTATCCCTCAAGAATGATTTTAATCTTACCATCAAGCCCACAGATAAGGGTGGAGGGTAGTCCTTTTTGATTCCCCAGACTATGACAGGAGGATGTTAGCCCTTTTGGAGGTCAAAGAACACTATGAACTAGTCCAGAATAGCAGACTAATAAAGCTTTCTAACGAATGTCTACAATTGCTTAGGGATGCCAAAGACAGTGATTTCATATGTGAGGAAGAATTTAGATTTCTAAATAACACCCAACCAAGAATCCCTGCGATATATGGTCTCCCAAAAATTCACAAAAACCGCACTGATCCACCTATGAGACCTATCGTCAGCAGTATTGATTCGCTCCTCGAGCCTCTTAGTAAATATATTGACTTTTTTCTACGTCCATTGGTAAGTGATCTTAAGTCTTATGTGAAGGATTCTTCACATATTATTTCACTGCTAGAGGGACTACCCTTCAATAGAGAAACTCAGTGTCTAGTTACCTTGGACATTGAGTCTCTCTATACGAATATCCCTCAGGACGATACGATAGAAATGATAAGAGATCTTCTGACTGATTTAGATTTAGATGAAGCAAACAAGGAGTTCATCGTTGACTGTACCTCAATGATACTCAAGAATAATATCTTCCTTTTCAAGGACCAACTATATATACAGAAAAAGGGGACCAGCATGGGGGCGACCTGTGCGCCGAGTCTGGCCTGCCTCTATGTAGGAGAATTCGAGAAGAGGCACATATATAACGAGTTGGCTCCTTTTTACGAGAATGTAGCTGGCTGGTACCGCTACATAGACGATCTTTTCTGTATTTGGTAAGGAAGTATGGAATATCTTACTGAATTCCTTGCTTGGTTTAATTTGGGAGATTCTAACCTCAAGTTTACGTCCCAGTGTAGTAGATCTAGGGTGGAGTTTTTAGATATAACAATAAAAGAAGACAATGGAGCCCTGTTGGTGGAGCTTTACAACAAACCAACAGATAAGAACACATTGCTCCATTACTCAAGTTTTCATCCTAAATCTCAAAAGGACAACATTCCGTTCAGTCAGTTTCTTTGTCTTCGAAGAAACTGTTCTAATATTGATGATTTCTATAAACACTCTGAAATACTAAAAACAAAATTTAAGGAGAGAGGTTATCCTAAGAAACTGATTTCACATTCTTTTAAAAGGGTGAGATTCTACAACAGGGAGGCCATGATTTATGGCAAAAGAGAAGAGAAAAAAGGAGATAACAGATTGGTGTTTGTGAGCCATTTCTCAAAGATTAGTAATCAAATCAGAAATGTCTTAAATCGAAATTGGCACATTTTAAATGAAGAGGAGAATGCAAACTTAGAGAAGCCTTTGTTTGCTTTTAAGAGGAATAAAAATCTAAGAACTGAATTAGTCCACACGTATAGGGAAAAACCATGCGGCGTTCAAAATACTATCTTTAACACCCCAGCGATTGGAAACACACGCTGCGGTAATTGCAACGTGTGTGAGTTATGTATATCCACGAAAGAGATCAATCACAATGGGATTGTTATTATCTCTAAAACTCTCAATAATTGCCGCAGCCAAAATGTAGTGCATCTGATACGTTGTCCCTGTGGTCTGGGGTACTTAGGGGAAATGGGAAGAGAAGTACGTGCCAGACTACAGGAACATATGTCAGCCATTAGAGTAAAGAAACCCAATGCCCCGTTAGTGTCCCATTTTGAAGAAGCAGGACACAACGCATGTGATATACGTTGGTTCATACTGGAAAAAAATTGGATTGAAAGACGAGGGGTGACATGGTGAAAAAGAGAAAAGATAGGGAACAATGGTTTATTTCCAAACTAAATACGGTTCGCAAAGGACTCAATTCGAGAGAAGAATGGGATAGGTTGGTGAGATAAGAACTTTTTATGCCATATCTTCTTTAATATGGAGTGTTCCTTTAACATTTACCGTATGCATTACTGGATGAACTGCAATATAATGCTGAGATCTCTCACATGCATTATTGGAGGGATTGCAATATTATGCTGGACATTGTGTCAGCGCAATCTCCATTTGACTTTTTATTAATTGGCAAGACCAAGGATCTCGGCTGAGTATCTTTGTTCACAATTATTATTGCAATTTTTTTTTTTATGCCATATCGTTTTGAATACGGTGTGTTTCCCTTTACATTTGCTGCATGCTATATTGGAGGGATTGCAAGATAATGCTGAGATCTTTCGCATGCATTATTGGAGGGACTGCAATATTATGCTGGACTCAATGTCAGCGTTACCTCTATTTGACTTGTGAGCAATTGGCAAGACTAAGGGGCATATTCACAAGGAGCCATCTCCAAATTAACTGCACTTTATCGCAGCCAAAGTCGTGATAAATTTCCCCCCCCATTCACAAGCCGGTGTTAACAGCCCACAGCACCAGTTTACCCGCGATAGCAGCCACAAAAAACATCACCACAGAGGACCCTCGCAAATATCGCTAATGAGATGCAGAGTAGGCGTTCCCGTGACAAAAGCAGAGACAACAGCACACCTCAACATTCACAACGACCAGCCACATCCGCGATAAAAACACAAAACAGGCGATAAGGCGCGTTAGCACCAGGAAATCTACAACTGCTCTGACCTGGTGTAAAGTCGGACGGCAGCCAGCACCACAAAAGGGAGCACAGCCCAGGGCCACATCCGAAGGGCAACAGATGCCATGGAGCAACTCATCATGCGGCCCGGACACCCAAGAGGGCCACAACACCCACCGCCACCACCCTAGGACCCCACCCCACACCCGGAACACCCCCCCTCCCCCCCCGGACCACCCCCAACCCCAGACTAAGAAATTGCACACCAACACCACGAATCCCAAAACAAACATTTTGCCTGATGTCTCACAAGCAGGAAAATAAACAGACATGCTAGGCCAGAAAATGGAGAATCAGTCATACAGCAATGCAAACACCAACACAAAACACCATACAAACAAAAGCAGAAACAACACTTAGGATGAGTCCTAGCTGCTCCTCACTGGACAATCCGTAGCACACAGCCTGGAAGACCAAATCCAAGAAAAGAAGGTGTGTCTCCCAACAAAGGAAAGAGAGGGAGAGAGCAAGGGAGAGAGACGGAGTGAGATAGCACAAGCAGCGCAAGGCCACTCGGGCACCTGGCTCCACATGCCAACATGTGTGTGTGCATCGCCATCCGTACACCATGAGCCCAAGGCCGTGTCCCAATCTCAGCGCCAAACCCACATCATATTCCGAAAACGAAAGTAGTAGTCAGACAAACATCAGGGATGAATGCACCATTGTCCCAATGCAGAATGCGGGAGGACACCTGCACCTCTGACCTTGGTCCAGAACGTGCCTGGAACACCCTGATAGAGATGCAATGGCAGATGGGGACGACTCCCACACCACGCATTCCGCAAATGAACCATCCTACTCATCCATAGCCCACACATAGAAGCGCCTGCCTGTGGTACCCCCGCATGGGATGCCCTTGACACTCACGGAAACAGCAACCCATAACCCACAACGTTGCACACACATACGAATCATTGCTCAGAGCTGTGGCATATCCTCCACACAACTGCCGCAGTCCAGAGGAGTGCCTGTTCACGAGACGCACCAACGCAATGGCAGGCCATACCGGGCACATGCACAACCCCCGTCACGTGGAACAGTACCGTGCACATATGCTGCATTTACTGGGCGCACTGCCACTGGCAGTGCTGCGGATCAGTTACAGGCTCAGCTTCCACATTGCCCACGTCACCTGCGTCCAGCCCTGGTTCCACTGCCGAACATGCACATTCGAGTGTCCCATGGATGTCTGCCTATCCACAACAACTGTTGATGAATTGGACTATGACTTGTGTCTGCGCCCCCTGTTGGATCACAAACAGGAGTGTAACAGAGACAGCCGTGCATGGGATGCCTTGACATACTGCGTATGTGTTGGTAGTTGTGCATGGGAGATTGCACAATTTCTCGTGTGCAGTGACCACATCGAGGCGCTCCCCTATTGGGCTGTGTTGCGGATCGGTGAGACGGCGTGGGCTGAGCACACCTGCCCGGACCACCTAATGGATTGGCTCACCCTGGTGTTCCTTGAACATGACAACGACGTACTATTGGAACACATTGCACATGAAGCTGCACGGGCATTCATGGACGAGTAACTATGTTCCTGCAGCCACATCCGATTGCCACCCACAGCACATGGCCCAACAACTTGTTGCATCGTGGGGATTGCTCACATATCCCACCACAACAGAGGACACGTCTGCCTTCGGTCGGGCTCTGGATGCATGCGCATGGAATAACGCGTGTGTACACACACCTGTGCAAGGCGATGCAGGTCCATGGTCGGAGCAACACAGCGTCGTCTGGCAACGTTGCCAATTCGGACACACTGCTGGGTGAGAGCACACACATGGCAATGTAGCATGACATGTGAACCTGTCGGACCCTCACACCTGATCACTGTCGGCAGAGCAGACAATCGGCGCACCCCGGAGGCAGAGCACCATGCAGACCCCACGTGCAGTGAGTCGTGCCCCCTCACACGGGGCAATGTGCAGACGCCAAACAACACATGACTCATCCAGCAAGGCAAGGTGGGCTGTGAGTATTGCCTTGCATGATGAATGTTGTCCATTTCAGCCCCACCATCAACTGAACCTCGACATGTACCCATGCTGCGTGTAAGTGTCTTATGCATGTCCCTGCCTGTTGTGGCCGTTGCCTCGTCCGTACTGACACGCACATGCCAATAAGGCCTATGCCACTCCACTGGTGACTAACTGTGAGGTGTGTTGTTTAGATTGTCCACTTGTCTGCCACAATGAGCCTCGTCCCAACACAGGGAGGAACTGACTGACGCATGTGCAATGGGGGTGTGTCCCTTTGGCAAGCTCCGCCTCTGTGAGCCAGACATTGTTTTCGGATAGGTGCTGGACGACATGTGCACTTACATGACTCCAGCTATGTGTGTATGGTGTCCAACCTCTGACCATGTGGAGCAATGTCATACATCACAACAGAGTGTGTCCACACAGATGTGTGTAAGTCGGTCTGCGACGTGAAGTTCTGCTGTCACACGTGGTGCGGGATACCACTCCTGGCCTGCCACCGTTTTGGTCACTCCTACACACTGCCCTATTCAACACATGGACGTGTGCCTACATTGGGGTGTTGTGAGATTGCTGTTGATGTGCAATGGGGACCCAGCTAGTACTCACCTTCCCAGTCATCCAATTGGCCATGTGTCTCAGGGATAGAAATGCGCATAGATGTCAGTTACCAGGGTGTAGCTTCATGTGCAATCATCCTCCCCACATCCAGCCATACGTCCATACGTGAGTGAACATAGTGATGACACATCTGTGTGATTAAGAATGTTTTATTCACATTCAGGTGATTGACGGAGCTGGAGCTGGAGCTGTACCTGGCCACCCAAGCCCACATCACATGGAGGCCCAGTGGTGGGCCAACCAGAGTCCTTTGGGGAGTGTACAGTGATTGGGAAGAGGGAGAGTGCAGTCCGCAGCAGGATTGCTGAGGGATTGGCCAGCGGTGCAGAAATGGCAGTCCGTGTCGGGGTCCGGGTGAATGTCGCAGGGTGTTCCGGAGGTCAGTAGGAGGTATTTCCCAGGGCATGATGCATAGGACAGGACCAGGCAGGGACAGGCCATATGGCGGTGATGGATGCTACTGCCTCCTTCCTCACACAGTAGTTCCCATCCCTTTCTCACTCCCCTGATACGGGTTCTGTGTCGGGTGTGTCCGGTGTGTGTGGCGGGGTGATGGCTGCATCGCTGTGTGCCCCTGACACATCAGACTGCGTAGGTGATGAGGCAGCATCACAGTGTAACACGGACACATCAGGGGTCGGAGCTGTGTGTGTCGATGTTCCCGCTACAGACATCTGGGAAGGGCTCAGTGGCAGCAATGGCAAGTTGGAGTACTGCAGGGCGTTGCTGTTCCCAGCCACCGCTCGCTGGTGTCCAGCCGTGGCGGACATCCTTCCAGCCTGCATCTGATCCATGGTGTCCATTGCCCTCCGCATCTGTGCCAACTCTGTGCTGTCATGGCTGGTGCCTGTCTGACCAGACAGTGCTTGTATTAGACTCATGGCACCAGCGAGGTTAGCCAAGGTCTGTGGCAGAGCATGGTGCGTACAGGGGGTGTCCGATAGGGACTGTACGTGGTCCCTGATGGGACTCAGACACCCACGTATGGCATCGAGTTTGGCTGCCACGAGCTCGAAACCCACCCGCAGCTGATGAGCCAACTCCACCTCGCAACTCAACACACGCCGTTGGAATTCCATGTATTGGTCGGGGTGGTCCTGGGAGACAGCCGTGGTGGTGTGTGTTTCCTGCTGTGTGGTCTGTGCAGGTGGTGGGGTCACCTCGAGGCAGCTGGCCTGCCCTGCTCCTGGGGGTGGGGTGCAGAGGCTGTCCAACATGCGTTGGAGGGAGTCTTGACAGGTGTGCAGGTTGTCCTCTTCATCATCAATGGTGGGATGTGTGGTGTGCTCTGCAAGGGGTGTTGTTTGTCCCTCTGCAATGTAAAGGGGAGATGCAGGTTAACAGAGTTTCACATGTATGGTGATGATTTGCAGATGTATACATTCAGACTGCATGCCAATGTACATTGTGACTGTTTGGGGGTGCTGGCTATTTGATGGCAGTCAGTGTGTTTTTCGACTACATGACGGATGTGTGGTAGTACCCGTACATTATCATCACACAGTGTCAGGTAATGCCAGATGTGGGTGGACAGTTACTACGCACGAGCGGAACCTGTTGTGGGCTCTGTCATGTGGTGCTGGTGTTGCACTTTGTACCACATTGCCTTCATTGCCGATGTTCTGTGATTGCTATGTGTGTGTGCTGCATTGTGGGTGAGTTGCTCCTGCAGCTCTGATTTCGTGTAGCCTTCTCCCTTTGAGGCGGGGTGCCTTTAAATTGTGTGCTTATCGGGGCCTGATTTGCTTTTGACTTGGGTCATGTGTGCTCGCGGACTGTTTTTGTGGCCTGGTGCATTGTTCGTCTGCTGTGTGTATTGTGAGGCATGGGTTGTGGGTGCACGTGGACACGTCGGAGTGTGACCTGCTCCTTTACGGATGTGATCCGCACTTGGCTACCTCCATGTCGCTTCGTTGGCCATGTCATTTTTTTGGGGCAGCTGCCGTGCTATCGGACATGCAGTGTTACTTGCATAGTCAGTGTGGGTCACGGAGCAGCTGCTTTGCTGGATTCAGCACATGTGCACGGGTCGGTTGTGATATTGGTGATAGTGGGGGGCCCTCTGTGCACATTGTGGATGGGGGCCTACTTGGCGTTTCTATGTGTGCTGCAGTGTGCCAAGGCATTCAGGGACATGTTCCAGGGTCATTGTGGGTGTGCTGTGTGCTGCGCGTAATTGTGCATGTGTGCCATTGTGCCCATCTCCCCCCCGTCCCTAGTGGTTACTCACCCTGTTGCTGTTGGGTCAGGTCGTATCGTGCTGTGTCCAGGCCCCCCAATCCTGCCACCGTCTCCTCACTGCTGACTGTGGCCACCATTTGCTCCAGCTCCTCTTGTGTCGCAGGACTCCCACCTCCAGTCGTCGTTGCTGCCTCCCTGTTGGCGGCAAGCTCATGTTTGGTCTGCCTTTTCAGTACATACCAGCGCCTCTTGACCTCCTCCAGTGACCTCCTGGACACTCCGACTGCATTGACCTTGGTGAGGTTGGCCTGCCATATTTCGGTTTGGGTTGCCAGTGCCGCAGTGGAGGTGCCGAACAGTTGTTGATGGTGTTCGGTCACCCCCGTGACGATGATCTGGTCTTCCTGCGGACTGTACCAGGTCTTCCTCTTGTCCTTGCCCTTCCCCGAAGGCGAGGTTCCTGGCTGGTCCTCCGTAGGGCTTGTGGTGTTCGGCTTGTCCTCTGCACTCGATCCGGGTGCATCCATGTTGCTACACAGCTTGAATTGTTTTTGGGCTCTTTTTTTTTCTTTCTTTTATGGTGCTTTTTCCCGCCGGCCGCGTGGGATTTACAGGCCTGTGGCTGGTGTTCGCTGATTTCTGTACCGCGATTGGCCTCATCGCATGATTTCTCGCGTTCGTGTTTCGCATTTTTTCGGCGTGGCGTTGATTTTGACACTGACATTTGACGCGTTATCTGGTGGCTATCGCATGGTACCGCCTTGTTGTGAATTCCACGTTGACACGTGGATATTTTCCTGCGATGGGCTGCGATATTGAAAGTTGCGTTACGCTACTCTTGCGGTAGTTATCACACGTTCTTGTGAATATACCCCGAAGTTCTTTGTTTATAGTAATAATTGTCAGCCGGGGTGTACGGAAGGTCTATAAGTGGGATTGTTTGTCTGCTCCTTACACTTAATATAGGCGATCATAAATATCCCACAAGGAATATTTAAATCTTCTCCAATGTGGTTAATACGCTTTATTTATATTCTCCTATGTGGGGAATATATATAATCCCCAATAATATTTGCTTTTGTTGAAATATGGCATTTTTTGCCAAGATTAAATACAGACAAGAAGAATAGTCTGTTTGCTTTGAAATGTTATAATTTTTGATTAGTAACTGGTCAATACACTCCATATATAAGATACAGGCTACCGAAATACCTATGATCAGCAAATAAAACCCTTCAAATATGGCGGATGCGGTCTTTTGAAAATCTGAGCCCATGTGACTTGACTTACTATTGGCCGGTCTCCGTAGTGAAGGAGGAAGCGTACGATTGAGCGCGCGTCGGTCACATGAGGCTAACGCGACCACATTTAAATTGCCGGTTCGGGCTTTTTCCTGACATGGTGATGCGGTTGCGGCCCAGGTATTGAGGGACAGAAGATAAGAGTCTACATGGATTGACTCCTTTTAGTAAAAGCAAGCTGTAAATTGGGGGCAACCTTTTGTTAGCAAGTACTTTTGACGGTTGGTTAGAACTCCATAGTCAGACGTTGTTAAGTAGTCTTCAGGGTAAAGTGGAAGCATGGTTTCCGTATTAAATCTATGAGGGGCATGTCCTATTAAAACAACCTAACTCTTCTCCGCTTGAATCGGCTAGATCTGCCCGGTGATTAACAGAGATGGGTGCGTTTTTTATTTAAAGATACAGAGTGAGAGACAGCTGTTGGTTGTCGTTAGCGTGAGGAGATACACACACAAAATGTCCTATAGGCATTGTTTGAGTTAACTTAATTCGCCCTGTGATGAATGAGGATTGGTGTGCTCTGTATTTATTAACACAGCGCCAGAGTCTTCTCCGGGGTATTAATATAGTGAGGGTAAACATATAAAATGCCTCGAAGCAAAGCGATTTATTGGCCCTTTCGAGGCTTTAATAGTAAGCCCCTTTTTCTTCTTCTGTTTCTTCTCTACTCTTGAGATATAGGAACCTCTATCAATTTATTTCAAACATGAGAAGGGGTTTGGTGTCTGAAACGTGGGGACCACCTTTACCTGTGGAACAATGGATGAATAGCAGTCTACAGTCAATGTTTATTTAAGGAATCGATATGTATTGGGGTGTATGTGGTAACAGCTTGTTCTTGAACCCCTAATAGATTTCGGGGTATTGACTGTCTGTTCTTCCACATTTACAGATATCGATACCCAAATACTATATAATTTATATCAATATTTGATACTGGGTATCGGCTCCTGTTTTGAGACAGGTAATGCCTTCCTATGCTTTTGAATGGGAGTGGGCAGTTGGTATTATAAAGTCCAGTGCAGGGTCATACAACCATTGATGTTTTCTTCTCCATAGATTTTAATCTTTCTGTGGGGATTTTGGACCAGAGTTATTAGGCCATATATTCCTGGAGCACTCTGGGTTTACCTTAAATATTCAGGTAATGGCCTTTAGTGTTCTATACGTATTGTTTGCTGAGGATATGTTAGATGTCCCACTTACTGTTTGACAAATTCCTTTATATATTTTAATTTTGGTGTCGGACGCTGGACCAGAGATTTCTCGGCTGACGTTTTTCGACATCCTTAGAGTAGATTGAGAATGCTCTAAAGACTGGCATAGCCAGGAACATAACCTAGAAAGGTATTATGTTTTCAAAAGTATGTGTGATCGAAGCTCTAAGAGAGTATGAGTTGGAATGTGGGTGTTTGATTAAGTTGGCTGTTCTTGTGTGCTGGCGGTCAGCATCATCAGGTTCTAAATGGTTGTTGGAAGTGGGGGTCCTAATCCCTCACTGCCATCACCAAATGTTGGGGGCGGGAGCCCCTGTCCCACCCCACTGTAACCGGGTGCGGGATCTACCCCTCGTTTCAACGTTAGGCTAAGTAAGGACACCGTCTGAGATAACCCTGCTCACCCCCTTAGTAGCTTGGCACGAGCAGCCAGGCTTATCTCCAAGGCACAAGTGTACAGTATGTGCAACCACACTCATAGCAACCCAATGATATCACCACAAATGGACTCCACACGAGTTTTTATAAAACAAGTATAATCTTTATACAAGAAGATATACGATATGACCACACGTTACAAAACCAACATATAATAATGGGTAGTATTTCCTCCGGTGGGTTGGTAGGTTCTAATCCCAACCACCGCTTCTAACCAACAGTTAAGCTGACTTCTAACCGTTTCCAAAAGGTTAGGCAGGTCGTATTGCTAGAATCACACATGTTGCAAAAGAAACTAAATACTGCAATGCGTAACGATATACTCCTGAGCTGTGCAATAGAGAAACAATGCAACACGTGGCGCCACAATCATGTACTTTGCAATAGAAGGAATAATGCAAATGCGTATCACCACCAGCATGCCCTGTGCAAGGAAGAAACAAAGCAATGCGTCACGCGACAATTATGTACTGTGCACTGAAGAAATAATGCAATGCGTGTCACCACCAGCATGCCCTGTACAAGGAAGAAACAAAGCAATGCATCACGCTACCATCATATACTGTGCACTGAAGAAATAATACAATGCGCCTCGTTATAATCCGTTACGGGGTGATGACGAAATCAGGCAATGCGCCACACTTACAAACATGTACTCTGCGAGGGAGAAAATATAACGCAGTGCGGGGCGTACCCCGCCTGCAGTTTGTTAAGCACAAATTGAGTCAGGCGTCATATGACAGTTCGATAGTTCGTTAGCAGCAGTAATGCAAAGTGTAATACGACAGTCTAGGTGCTCCGTTCACAGTTGCCCCCGACCTGAATCAATGATGACACAAAAGTACCGCTTCTACTCTGGCCCCAGTACTGCCCCTCCCTCGGCCAGCACGGGCCAAGATCTGAGCCGAAGCAACAGGCTCACACAGCTGCCAGGAGCGAGAGGCCGAGAGAGTGTCCCTCTGAGCCCGCTCCCGACCCCAGGTGGTGATCCACGTTACCTGGAGGGTGGCGCGACCCCACTCTCCTCTCCTCCTTCAGCTACTGGGCCTTGATCCAGAACTCCGTCAATGGGCACGACGAGCTCGGGCCGGCGACTCCGCTCTTCCGGGACTGCCGGTCCGGGCCGCTGCTGTTGCACTCCGAGGGCCCGATTACCTAGCCCTCCTTTCGGGGGTCTCAGTGGCCACCGAGACCCGCTCTCAGCACTCGTAGACTTACTTCGATTTCGGTGCACCCGCTACCCCGGCACTCCTCACCAGCGCCTCCGGGTTGCACCACGACACGCACTCTGCATGTCCGAGACTCGCCTCTTCTTTGGTGCACACGATGACCAGACGATCGTCACCACTCCTCAACTGCACCACGACAAGCTCCTTGCGCGTCCGAGTCTCACTTCTCTCGGTGCACACGATGACCAGGCGCTCCAACGCCTCGGCTTGCACCACGACACGCGCCCTGCACGTCAGAGACTCACTTCTTTTTCCGGTGCACACCACGACCAGGCGCTCCTCACCAACGCCTCGGCCTGCACCACGACACGCTCCGTGCGCATCAGAATCTCACTTCTTCTCTTGGTGCACACGATGACCAGGCGCTCCAACGCCTCGGCTTGCACCACGACACGCTCCGTGCGCGTCAGAGTCTCACCTCGTCTCCCTGTGCACGCGATGACCAGACGATCGCCACCACTTCCTCAGCTGCACCTCGACACGCTCCATACGCGTCCGAGACTCGGTTTACTCCTTCGTGCCCAAGTTCACAAGGCACAACTTCTGAGGGTCTCAAGCTGCAAAAGCACGCGCACACCGCGTTGCTTGGGATTCCTCCGGAAACTTTTATGTTCCTGTGTTTCAAACAGGGAGCCAGCTCACCTCGGGCCCTTGGGGTTCAGGACACAGCACAAAGCACAGTCCTGTTCAAGAAGGGGGACACACTACCCACTGCAATGTCCCTTCAGTCTCTTCCTTAGCAAAAGCTACAAACTACAGGCCAGCCCCAGATCACGAAGCAAGGGTCAGTCCTATCCAGCAGTCTATTCAGCAACTTCTTCCTTGTCAGAGGTTCTTCTTGACCAAGAAAAAGGTCAGAGCCTCTGCAGACTCAACCTGTCCATTTCGCCATTCAAAATTACACCAAATTCTAGGGGATTCAGTTCTCTCAGTTATACCCCTTCATGTCTTTGAAGTTCATTGTGCTCAGGGGTCCCTGACCCCTCCCTAAATCAGTTCTGGGTGTCTCCCTCCTAGTGTCACCTCTCTCTCTTTGATAATGGGGCTCTGGACACTGAATCACTCAGCAGGAGATGGGTCAATTGTTTTATGGCTGCAGCCCAGGCGCCCTTCACCTCCCGGGGTTCCTCCTCGCATACTCTCCAGATGTAGGTCAGCCAGGTGCCATCTCACCCCCTCCCATCTCAGATCCAGACAGTCAATTCACATTCAGCAGAGACACACAGAAATGCTTAAAGCACAAGCTTAGCCACTTTCTAAAAGAGTGGCTTCTGAACACACAGTGGCAAAACCACCTTCATAGAAAGATGTGTTATGACACTGTGAGTTCATACATACCAAACCTCAACTCTCCATTTTAAACGTAAAGGAAACTAGGCTAATAAACACACTACCCAGCCTCCCCCATTCTGTCCTACGGGCAGAATGGCCTTTCAACAGTGAAAACGAAATGGAGTGGTTTTTCACTGTCAGGACATAGCACACACCTCAGTATATGTCCTGCCTTTTACCTACACTGCACCCTGCCCAGGGGTTACCCAGGACCTACCACGGGGGTGCCCATAGCATACTTAAAAGGGAAAGTAAGGCCTGACAAGCGGTTGCACTTGTCAGGACACCCTGCTAACTTAGCAGTCTGCGCGCGGGCCCTACACTGAAGGCCTGTGTTCCCTTCTCTGCGCGCTTTTGCATTACTAGCCCTTGCACACACAGTGCACATCACTAGGGACTTTTACTAGTAAGGCAAACCTACCAATCATGGCCAACCAATTACCATTGTACTTTACATAGGGAACACTGTCCTTTGACACTGATCAGCAGTGGCAAAGTACCCAAAGCATCTAAATTGGCAACTTTATGTCAGGAAAACGGTCTAGGGGAAAAGCAAAAAGTTTAAGGAACTGTAGCCAAAAAGGCCAAGTCCTACAATGGTATTTTTAAAGAAATGTAAATACTTAGAAATTGCTATGTCTAATGTTTGTTTTTTGTATTTCTCTTTTTGTCTATGTACTTGTATTCTAGAAATTAGAATTTTATTCCGGGAGTCATCAATTATCCTGAAGAAGGTGGTTTTCATCAAACTACAACCCACCGAAATGCGTCGATGCTTTTAATGTATATACACTTGATTACTAGGGTATCTGCAAGTTTATGAAATTATACAAAGAATTCTAACTTAGCAGATAATTCAATAGTCACGGGTGGCCATATACAATGTTATGAACATCTTTGTATTTTTGTTCTCTCCCGTTTTGTGTATACAATTATTGTGTATTTGTATATTTGTTTGTTACAAATTTCACTGGTTTTAATTTCATGAATTGTGATAACGTGCTTATTTGCATATGAAATTTCTAGGTATTTTGTAGAAAAAAATTTTAATTGCGTTTTTACATTGTATTTTATTCTGAAATAAACAAATTATCTAAAATTCTGAGATTGGAACATTTATGCTCTGGTGATGCAGTATGGATATGTGAGGTGTCTGTAATTGATGTGTTTGATTTGGCCAAAAAGGACATTTTTTCTGACTTCCACAGGGTTCCTTCAGGGTCCACTGGGAAGGGTCCTTCTTTTTTTGAAATTGCAACCGCGACTTACCCATTGACTTGATTTGAGCACGCGGTCGTGTTCCCACTCTGCACACAGCCTCCGTGGGGTTCCTGGTTTCTTACCTTGGGTAGTACCTTGGGTCCCCCGCACTTCTATGGTTTTGGGTATAGTCTTGACTTGGGTCGTGGTTCGCCTCCCACTATTTTAGTATATGGCTTGGTCTCCCCGACGACCACTGTGTATTCGTGCTACTTACCTGTTTTTTTTGCAAAGTATTGTGTGCATTTTGTATATTTCCGGGTAGGAGATATTTGTATGTGTTAGTGAGTGTCTTATAATAATTACCTATTTTTATAAATACACTGTGTGGTTCTTTTTCACTTAATCTATACCAATAAGATTATGTTCTGGTAAAACAAGCTGCTTTACACTCCTTCTGGACTAAGCCTGAAGGCTGCTCTCCACAGCTACCACTTAGAGAGCTTTCTAAGGTTGTCTAAGACCACTAAAATCACCATAAGGGTTGTCTGGATTAGTGCAGGGTGCTACACTTACATGAGTGAGCACCATATACTAAGCCAGCCTCCTACATTGGTGTGCAGCGGGTGGGATTCAAGCCTGCATTGTTTTACTAATCTTGGTGTGGATTAATTGAAAAACCATCACTAACATTAGGCACATATAATACAGTTTAAAATAAGTTCTACTGAACTTGTGGTTGGCTAGTTAGGTGTCTAGCACAACCCTTTCTTCAACCTTAGAGAGTTTAGTTTACACTAGGTTAGGTAGGTGCAACAGAACACTACACCTAGTGACCATGTCTTTAATTTGGAATGCTAGTGCACCCCAGTCTTCTATATACAGTGATCTTAAGTTCCAAGAATTAAGGACCCTGTGTACTGCTAGGAAATTAAAGACAGGTAGCAATCCAACCACTAAGCATCTCTTAGAGCTGCTTATCCTAGATGATCCCCAGAACCCTGACATGTTAGGGGATCAGGACAAGGTCTGTAGGGATGCTCCAGAAGATGGGACAGGAGGGGTGACCCCCAGTGGCCCTAATTCTGAGCATGACCAAGAGAAGTCTGAGGACTCCACCTTGGTGAACTCTGAGACAGGGAATTTTGCAGATGGCACAGAGCGTGTTCCTTTATTCCTCCAGGGAGGTTTCAAAGCAGACAGAGGAGATCCATGTCACCCTATGCTGAGTCCAATGCTTCAGGACATTCCATAGGGCCCACAATCTCTAGCCAGAGAGAGGACTCCATGGAGAGGGAATACCACCTGACCAAACTTGAGAAGGTTTGACTCCAACTCAGGCGAGACTAGTTGGCTCTTGACAGGGAGGCCCTGGAAACCCAAAAAGCTAGGAAAAAGATGGGACTAGAGTCCCATGGTGGCAGCCCTAGTGTCCCTAGAGTAAGGGGAAACTCTTTTGATACTAGGAACATGAGCAGGATAGTCCCTCCTTCCCAGGAGGGGGATGACATCCAGAAATGGATCACTGCATTAGAGAAGGTCCCTCAAGGGCAGAGGGCAGCTATCCTGTGGCTCTCCTTTGCTAACAAAGGTAGAGATAAGCTCCTCAGTGTTAGAGAAGAGGATGCTGACAATTATTCAGTTCTGAAGAGTGCACTCATTGATGGGTTTAGCGTAACCACCAAACAGTATAGGATTAAGTTCAGAGACACCCAGAAGGCACACACCCAGGACTGGGTAGATTTGGTAGATGGTGCTATTAGGGCTCTGGAAGGCTGGCTTCATGGAAGCAAGGTACAGGACTAAGAAGGATTGTACAGTTTGATAATGAGGGAGCACATCCTTAATAACGGTCAGAATCAACTTTTGCACCAGTACCTGGTGGACGCTGAGCTGACCTCTCCCAAGAATTGGGAACGAAGGCAGACAAATGGGTCCGCACCAGGGTTAAGCAGAAAAACCATGGTAATGGAGGTGACCAGAAGAAGCAAGATTCTTCTAAAACCCAGGATAAAGGGGGGACAAGGGAAAAGACGAAAAGGAGTCTTCTCAAGGCCCACAAAAACCTGCATCTGGGGGTGAGTCCCAAAATTCCAAGAAAGGCAAAAAGAAACCTTGGTGTTATTTATGTAAAGTAAAAACCCATTGGACAAGGGATTCTGATTGTCCAAAGGCCAATGAAACTTCTACTACCACTGCCCCTAAGGCATCTGCTCCCCCAAGCACCAGTACAAGTGGTAGTACAGCAACCAAGGGATTAGTGGGGTTAACCTTGGGTTCTGAGTTGGGCTCTGATTTAGTCAGAACTCCAGCTCAGACTGTTCTAGTCTGTGACGGTGGCATAGACCTAGCCACCCTACTAGTAAGTCCCACTAACTTGAGCAAGTTCAGACAACAGCCTTTGATCAATGGCAAGGAAGCAATGGCTTACAGGGACACAGGGGCCAGTGTCACTATGGTGACAGAGAAACTTGTGTCCCCTGAACAGGTCATACTTGGACAAGTGTACCAAGTCACCAACACTAGCAATGTCAGGACTGATAATTCCTTGGCAGTTGTGAATCTCAGCTAGGGAGGGGTAACTGGACCTAAGAGGGTTGTGGTATCTCCAGACCTACCTGTAGATTGTCTGTTGGGCAATGATCTGGAAACTTCAGCCTGGGCTGAAATAGAGTTCAGGACTCATGCAGAGATGATGGGCATCTCTGCCAGTGTATTTGCTGTCAACAGGGCTCAGGCCAAACAGCTCAGCACTGAAGGAGCACTGGATACTGGAAAATGGACCAGGTGCCTCCTAAGAGAAGGAGCAGGAGGGGTAAGGCTGTGTCTTCCTCAAGACTCAGAGTGAGGATCAGTCTCTTGAGGGAGATGATCTCAGACCCTGTGAAGGAACTATGCCAGAGGAACTTGAATCTGATCAGGTAGAGTTCTTGGGGGCAGGGGGCCCTTCCAGGGCAGACTTGAGTTTGGAGCAGCAGACCTGCCCCTCTCTTGAGCCCCTCAGACAGCAAGCTGCTGCTGAGGAAGCAGGGAATATCAGTGGGTCCCATAGGATTTATTGATGGGCTTCTGTACTCTGAAGGTAGAGACCTCAAGCCTGGTGCCACCAGGAGGTTGGAGATACCCCAGAAGTTCGGAGGCTTCCTCCTCTCCCTAGCACAAGATATTCCTCTGGCAGGACACTTAGGGCAAAGCAAAACTTGGGACAGACTTGTCCCTCACTTTCACTGGCCCCATATGTCTGAAGACACCAAGGAGTTTTGTTGCTTCTGTGTCACTTGCCAAGCAGGTGGTAAGTCAGGTGGCACTACAAAGGCCCCCGTAGTTCCACTTCCAGTGGTTGAGGTCCCCTTTGAAAGGGTAGGGATTGACATTGTTGGTCCCTTGAACCTTTCAACTGCATCTGGGCACAACTACATACTAGTGGTGGTGGACCATGCCACTAGGTACCCAGAGGCCATTCCCCTTAGAACCACTACAGCTCCTTTAGTGGCCAGGGCCTTCCTGGGAATCTTTTCCAGGGTGGGCTTCCCTAAAGAGGTCTTAACAGACAGAGGTACAAACTACGGGACAGATTTACAAGCCCCTTACGCCACCGGTGCGTCACTTTTTGTGGCCAGCAAAAACCTTGAGGCCAGCCAAGAACTCCAAAAAGCTTGGCATGACCAAAAGGCTGTCTTAACTGTTTACCAGCCAGGGCAGAAAGTGTGGGTGTTGGAGCCTGTGGCACCAGCAGCTCTCCAAGACAATTGGAGTGCCCCCCTTACTATCCTTGAACAAAAAGGGGAGGTCACCTACTTGGTGGACCTAGGTACTCCAAGAAATCCCCACAGGGTACTTCACGTGAATCGCCTGAAACCTTTTGTGGACAGGGCAGACATGAGCTTGTTCATGGCAACTGATGAGGGACAGGAGAAAGATAGTGACCCTCTCCCTTATCTCCTCTCTCAGAACCCTGATGATGGGTCAGTAGATGGAGTAGCCTTGGCAGGCAGCCTCACTGACCAGCAGCAAGCTAATTGCAGGCAAGTCCTCAATCAGTACCGACACATTTTCTCCCTGACACCCAGTCAGACCACCTGGTGTACCCATGAAGTGGACACAGGTGACAGCCTGCCTGTCAAGAGTAAAATCTACAGACAGCCTGATCATGTCAGGGATTGCGTCAGGACAGAGGTCCAAAAGATGCTGGAATTGGGGGTCATTGAGCCTTCAGATAGCCCCTGGGCTAGTCTAGTAGTCCTTGTGCCAAAACCTCACACCAAGGGTGGAAAAAGAGAGTTGAGGTTTTGTGTGGACGGACTAAAGAGGCTTCAATGCAGTCACTAGGACTGATGCCCATCCTATTCCAAGGACAGATGAACTTATAGATACTTTGGCCTCAGTCAAATTTCTGAGTACATTTGACCTGACTGCTGTCAAATCAGACAAGCTGATGATGCCAAGCCAAAAAGAGCATTTTCAACCCCTATTGGGCATTATCAATTCATTGTGATGCCCTTTGGTCTGAAAAATGCACCTGCCACATTTCAGAGGTTGGTGAATAAACTTATCACAGGCCTGGAAGACTATAGTGTGCAATATCTAGATCATATAGCTGTCTTTAGTTCCACCTGGGAGGATCATCTGGTCCACCTCAGAAATGTTCTGGAGGCCCTACAAAAGGCAGGCCTCACTATCAAGGCCACTAAGTGCCAGATAGGGCAGAGCAAGGTTGTGTACTTGGGTTACCTGGTAAGTGGAGGCCAGGTTCAACCAATGGAGAGCAAAATCCAGACTATTGTGGACTGGGTTGCTCCCACTACCCAGACTCAGGTCAGAGCTTTATTGGGCCTGACTGGGTACTACAGAAGATTTGTCAAAGGATATGGGTCCATTGTGAATCCCTTGAATGATCTTACATCCAAGAAAATGCCAAAGAAAGTTCAGTGGACAGTAAGCTGTCAAAAGGCATTTGATGACCTGAAGCAGGCCATGTGCACTGCTCCCATTCTGCAGAGTCCTGACTACTCTAAAACTTTCATTGTCCAGACAGATTCATCTGAGATAGGGTTAGGGGCTGTGTTATCACAACTTAATGCAGAGGGCCGGGATCAACCAGTAGCTTTAATCAGCAGAAGGTTGACTCCCAGGGAGAAACGTTGGTCAGCCATTGAGAGGGAGCCCTTTGCTGTGGTCTGGGCCTTGAAGAAGCTGCGGCCATACCTGTTTTGTCCTCACTTAATTGTTCAGACAGGCCACAAGCCCCTCTTATGGCTCAAACAAATGAAGGGTGAAAACCCCAAACTTTTGAGGTGGTCCATTTCCCTACAGGGGATGGACTTTATAGAGGAACATAGACTCTCAAAATATTTATAGAGGAACATAGACTCTCAAAATATTTCCACTTACAAAAATGAAGACTCAACTGGGCAAGGTTAGTCTCATCTCCTTTCGTTTGGGGGTTGTGTAGGAAAGTAGGATCTGCTTTTATTGCTACCCCCACTTTTTGCCTGGTGTTATTTTTTTTATTTTTTTTTACGGAGTTTTATATAGCGCAAACTTAACCCGAAGGTATCGAGTATCAGAGCGCTTTACATAGCACCATTTGCGTTACATGAGGACACAGTCATTTTGCTGGTAGGCACGAGGAGATTAAGGGCCCCATGCATCAAACTAAAAACCGGTCGCAAACGGGCTGATTCTCAGATTCTCAGAATCTGCCCCTTTGCGACCGGTATTTTTGCATTTGGGATGCATCATCCCAAATGCAAAAATCGCAAATTGCGATTGCATTTAAGGAATCGCAAATTGCGATTCCTTAAATGCCGTGCTAGAAGCAATTTAAAATAGCGATTTCGCTATTAGGGGTCGCAAATTACGGTAATTTGCAAAAACTTTGAAAAATGCACTAAAGTGCATTTTTCAAAGTTACATGTTACACACACACATGCCCTTCCTGTACATAAACAAACCATGGCATTTTGCTTTTTCCATGTGTGCTGCACAAGGCAGCACACATGGAAAAAGCAAAAATTAGGAGAAATAATGCATTTCTCCTCATTTCGCCAAATCAAGACCAGGGTTTTCCTGGTCTTAATTTTGGCGCTGCCTCCTATGTATGCCACCCTTGTACATAGGGGGCAGCGTCAAATACAATGGGTGTTGCAGTGGAACGCCCAACGCAACACCCACTGCACGCCCCTTTCACGCTTTAGCGTGAAAGGGTGCCTTATGTGCAAGGCAGCTTTAAGCCACGTTAAGTGGCTTAACGCTGCCTTGTACATATGGCAAGGCCCCTATCGCCATGGGAACGTCACAAAAAGTGACATTCATGTGGCGATAGGGACTTGTAAATATGCCCCTGTGTAGTTCTTTTTCACTTAATCTATACCAATAAGTTTACGTTCTGGTAAAACAAGCTGCTTTACACTCCTTCTGGACTAAGCCTGAAGTCTGCTCTACACAGCTACCACTTAGAGAACTTTCTAAGGTTGTCTAAGACCACTAAAATCACCATAAGGGTTGTCTGGATTAGTGCAGGGTGCTACACTTACATAGGTGAGCACCATATACTAAGCCAGCCTCCTACACTCAGCATGGTCAAAAAGACCCTTCATTTAAAAAAAAAAACTTTGGCAAAGAATGGGTGGCAAATCCCCTCAGGCTCGCTTAAGAGGACTGGTTGTGACTTATTTTTGAGCTTGCAACTCTTTAAATGGGTAACCTCTTGTGGAGAAGGTACTCAAAGCACCTGAAACACCTATCCTCCTAGCTGCTAATTTCCATATTGGCATCCCTGGGTTTACTAACTCCCCTGCACCTAAAGCTGCACCTACAAGGGAGCATGGAATTCTGCAGTCCTAAAGATTAGCTTTCTTTAGACAGCTACATACTGTTAAGGTGACCAGATCTCAAGTATCATCCCTTTTTGACCTAACCAGGCAAGCTACTCATCTAATGCATGGCACATTTAAATAAAAAGTAAACATGCGCTCTTCAAAAAAAGGCAGAACAAATTTTAAGGCAACAGATGTCAAGAACCAATCACAGAATGTAGCTTGGTGGGACCCTCAGTGGTGCACTAAATTAAGGTCCTCCATTGGCCAGAGGCATGTTGCAGAATTCTTCAGTTACTCCATGCCTGTTCAGTTGGTGATTGGTGGTTTATTGCTGTGGACTGGTACAGTACTAGGTGATGATGGCCATGAACGGTAGCAGTTTTGTTTTATGTGAGTGTAAGAGTGTCAATCAGTGCAAGGGAATTATTATTATGCAGCCTGTATGAACTACTTTTGGGCTGCCCGGCCACTGAGTGCTCTGGTATTACTATTAGTGTTAGTGTGGTTTAAGATTGTTATATATAAATTGCCATTACTATATTCTACCCAGGCTAGACAGAGGTCAGCTATTCATACCTTACCAGGGCATGGAACAGTGGTTCCCAAACTTTTTAGAACCACAGCCCACTTTTTAGAACAATAAACTTTTGCAACCCACCTACCTTTAATGGACATGAGACAGGCGATTTTTAAATGTAACTAAAGCATCGTGTGGCAGCACATTGTCATTTACACGACCACTAAATTTACTGATAAAACGATATAGCACACAAATAATAATGTGTGGAAATCGGGTTTCTGTGAATATTTATCATTACTGCATCATCAAGTAAGTGCCTTGATTTGTTTTGATCCTAATAACATATCTGTTTCTAGCACACTTCAGAATTAAAAATAAGGGCTTCATGTTTACTTTCCTAACTGCTGGATGAATACAGTTGATTTACAGGTATTGACATTGTGTTTTGTATTTCAAAAAACAACATCCTACGTTGTCAAATAATTCACTTTAAAAACTAGAAAAGTAACCACCAATCCTTGTGTTAAAAGAATAAAGCAGCCTGACAATTGACCTCTGTCTTGAATCACCAGCAAATTTGACAAGTTACACAAAGGGGCATATTTATCATAGTGTTGCGTCACCATTGTACCATGCAAAAAGTGACGCAACACTAATGTCAGATTTATCAAGCCACACGAGGCCACCTTCCGTGGCCCTGCATGGTTTGATAAATCTGAAGAAACATAACACTGCGTTCCATGGGTAGGGTGTGGGTGCTCCATGCATTCACCCATGGATTTTGGTGCATTCCCAGATTTACCATTAGCGGTATACCTGGGAATGCGTCAAAATGCTATGCCTCCCCAGGGGAGGCGTACGAGGAGAAATATCTTTATTTCTCCTCGTTGTTTTCTCTTTCTATGTGTACTGCATTATGCAGCACACTTAGAAAGAGGAAAATGCCTCACATCATTGTTTTTGTGCAGGAAGATGTCCCTTCCTGCACAATACGAGCATGCTTACAACGCAGACACCCTTGCACCATTGTGTGTTAGCGTTAGGCAGCCAAAAGTGCACCAGCACAAGGGAAGGACAGGATTACGCCGTATGATGATAAATATGGCGTATTCCTGCCCTTTCCCTTACACGCAACACAGCGCATCAAAGTGGCTTGTGGCATTGCGCTGCATGAAAGTAAGATGAAAATGCCCCAGAATTTGCTTGAATTTAACTTGCTGGTATAGTGGTCATTTTTCCTTGGGAAGCTCTGTGGACAATGCAGAGTGCCTTGAAAATTGCTCTTCTACCTATAGGCAACCAGTGGAATGTTTGCAAGGCTGCAATTGTGTGTTCTCATAGCAGAGGCATCTTGCAGCAACATTTTGGATGAGTTGTATTTTGTGTATGATGAAACTGTGGGTTTGAAAGTATAGACTGCTGGGATGATAAAGCTTGGCGATTATGAGTGGGAGGATTGCTTTTAGCTTTTGAATGTATCTAAGGTTGGGTCTTCAACCTTTTCTGTAGTACTGTTATGTCACGTATAGAGGCCCTAATGTAGACCCGTTCGTACATGCCCTAAAATGGACGTATTCATATTTGCCCTAATAGCCGCATATGCCCAATTATGGTCATAACTGTACATGTCCTATTATAGTCATGATTCCTTATATAGGCATGATCTTTCACCTACATTGGTCCTTGCTAGTACACAACGTGCTCTGAGGGCTGACCGTTATCTATCCTGTGGTTTTGAATACAGCAGGGTTTTTCCCAAACACAGGCCCACACTGTACTCATCAATTATGCATGGCTCTTTAGGAATACACCACCTGCATAATATGTATGTACAAAGTTCACCCCTGACGTCTTCCTCATGTATAACGACAGACCAATACAAACCATACTGAGGACCGAGACTCTTTAGGGTATAAATACACCACATCTTGCCCCAGTAAGACAGAGGGAACCGAGACTTCCATGCTGACACACTGAGCAGAGACGCTGAGGCTCCTGCATGCAATCGCTCCAGCTGACAGCGGTCTAACACAGCCCTTGCGGGGTGTCCAACTCGAGACCAGGATGGGGTCCCACACTCTCTCTATTCAGGTATGGGGGTTCGACTAAATCCTAGAGGGATTCTTGGCTCTTAGGCTTTAGACCTACACATATGCTAGGTACACTCAGGTACATCTAGTTAGGCATCGTAGGAGTACGCGCACTTGCATAATGCTTTTATATTCATGTATGTATTCATGATTATTGCAATATGGTAGAACTGTTCTATCCCTTGCTATTATCGTACTGCTGATAATATATCTCTGCTATTGTCTGCTGGTTGCTGCAGCACATATATTTTACACTAGAATAACAACTGTTCAATAAATACTTATTGAAACGCCCGACTGTTTATTCTGTGTAACTCTCTGAGACAAACCGAATAAGTAAGCACGAGTGACTGAGCGAAAGGTAGTACATTGTTTCCACGATTCTGAGGAATTTGGGTTGTCATGATCTAAGGTTGCCAGAAACTAATCTCTCCCCGAGAAGAGGAGATTCTAGTGGCACTGTGATCTAGCTAATGCAAACCAGGCTAACATATACGGTGGGGGTGCACAGAGTTAGTCTACCACCAATCCCACAGTTTATGTTATCCAAACGCGCAGGTCCTGCAGGGGTACTATAGGAAGTACACGACAGTACGACCTACTTATGTTGAATGGAAACTTTCCTGAGCACCTAATATTATTACACAAGATTACATCAATGGCCACCATATGCAACATTACCATAGTAGTGATTATGTCAGGGCATTAGGCACTGTTGCCAGTAGTAATGTAAAAAAACGTTTTTCAATGTGGAATGTCTCCATATGGGCAATACATAACAGCTATAGCAACAAAGCCCCTGTCATCAAGTTCATAATATTAGCAATATGTTTCCCCAGTGCATGTGATATATCATGCTGTGCTGGGCAGACTTATTAATAACATTATTAAGTTGAGGCCATTTCATTTATCACTCAAATATCAGCTTTAAAAATATTTTGGAAATTCAATCCAAACCTCAGCTTCTGAACTCTGAAAATGCACACATTTTCGTCTTGAATACACACTTTTCAATTTTGGCATGCATATAATCATTCAACCAAGCAAAAGCTTCTAATTTAGTAGGCTGAGTTGCAAACAAGAGACCTACTTACAGGAACCTAGAGAGCTACCACTAGCTACTCGTTAGAGAAGGATGATCTAAGGGATGGGAAGACCTAGTGCAGCGTTTTCATTGTTTAAAAGGTGCTCTATGTGAAATGTGGTATCAATGTGTATGCATGATTACTTATTGTGGTATTCGTTTTCAAGTTCTGGGAGTTTAGGAAGTTGGGAGGAGATTTGGCCAGCAGCTTGAGCCGCCGCCTTTGGAACTTTGGGGCCTAGGTTTGAATTGTAGCCACAGTGCTAAACTCAACATTGTGTGATTCTGTGCAAATCACATAATCTTCATGTGCTTAAATGTGTGTAAAATGTATTTGTGTAATTCCCACTTGAGGGCAGATTTACAAAGAGTTAAGGTTGATGCACTGCATTGCGTGAATGAAAGGGATGTTTACTTAGATGTGGCACAGTTCTGCTCTCTCCCTGCTCAGGAGCACTTTTGGCAGCCATGTGCCAACGCAGGCACCCTTTTGCCTTAGCGCAAGAGTGTCTGTATTGTCGTAATCATAGCTTTTGTACAGGAAGTGTCCCTTCTCGTACCAAAACTACACTTTAAGGCATTTTTCTCTTTATATGTATGCTGTAGACTGCAGCACACATCCAAAGAGGATAACACGAGGGTTGAAAACATTTCTCTTCATTACGTCTCTCATGGAGGTGCAGGATTTTGGTGCATATCCCTGCCTACCATTCTTTGAAGATAGGGATTTGTGTCAAAGCCCATGGGAACACTCATGTACCACCCATGGAATGCCTCTTGAAGCAAAGTAACACAAAGCAGAGCATTACGTTTCGTGGCGTTTCTTTGGGTTGCAATCCAACCCAAATCACAATTAGCATTGGGTTCTAACCCACCAGTAGACTTTGCGACTGGTCTGCGTTTAGTAAGTGACATAAACTCAATGCAAAGTCTTTCCAAATCTGGCCCTTGATTTACACGGCCTTGTGATCGTCTCCTGACCTCCCTCAGGCAATGTACAGCGCTTCCGTTGCTTCTCAGCTAGGTTTGCCCTATATACATACATGCATTCTGTGATACCCAGGAAGTAGGTAAACTCAATAATGTTTATTTAAAATAATGGTCAAACTTTGATTTCTTTTCGTGTTGCAGCCCACACACCTTCTGCTGAAATGCTGTAAAATGCGTTTAACGACCTCGTTATAAACAGCTCCTTCGTCAATTATCAGTCCTTCACTTTTCAACCTTAAATACTAACCCAACCGGTCCACTGGAAACCCTCTGACCCTGTCATTATTTTTATGTCCTTGAAGATGTGGAATTTGTTGGAGTTTGCCCTCCTTTCTCTCTTCCAAGCTGTAAACAGGTGTGTATTCCCCCCTCCGGGCGTCTTGTGCATGCCAATGCCCCTTTTGCAGTCATTCTTTTCATTCTTTTCAATCTGCCACTGATCACTGCACGTGATTCTTTTCACGATTCCACAAGAGTGACTTGTACAGAAGAACAACAGCTTTCTGCTTCCTCTTTGGCCTCCCCGAGGTCACCAGATACGGCCGTTTCCATGTCGGTCTCCTCTGTTATAGGTATTGGCAGCTCTTCATTGGAGGTTTACGCGCAGACACAGAAATGGACGTGGCATAGATGAGTTTATTTAACCTGATGCTCGTGTAAAGAGCTATAAGTCCCTTGGGCCAAGTTCGCACTATATAAAACTGCAAAAAAAGCTTTGGCAAAGCCAATAGGTCTCGCCTATGAAATCTATTGCCTTAGCCAGTGATTTTTAGCCATGCTGTGCAGCATGGGTAACCGTAAAAAAGAAGCATTTTGTCAGACACAAAAGCTGAGGCGCGTGGAGATTAAACTCTTCGACTAGGGTCACACAATGTGGACATACAGAGGACCTGGAATTCAAACATAATTCTAGGAACCAACTATGGGGCTAGCAGCCCACCATGCTCTTTCTCCCATCCCAATGGGTTTCTAAAAGATATAGTGGCGTCTTGCCCCCTTAGCCCATACATAAAAGTGTCTTCAAACTTAGGCTTTCATGGCTCTAAGAAGCGGCAAAATGAAATGACAACTGACACACTAGAAAATGTTACAAAAGCCTAGCTCCCATATCAGCACAACTGCAAGCACATACGCTGACTGTACGTTGTAGGCATGCACAGTTCAGAGAGGTAGTGTCCTTAGTGCCTCTTTTACAATAGAATGGTGCAGCACGGTGCCCCAAGCAATTTAGCAGCGCCGCGCCATTCTAAAAGTGCAGGATTGTGCCCTATTAACAAGAATACTGTGCACTCCTGTACTGACGCTGGCGCTAATAAAGCAAACTAGCGCCAATGCAGGTGTAGGAAGGTGGAATCTGACTGCATGGTTGCCCCTGCCCCCACTTTTTTCCTGGTGTTTTGCTGGTTTTCGACTTAGTTTGGCTGGGATCCTGCTATTCAGGACCCCAGCCTATCTGCTTTCCCCTTTAAATTGATTGCATGTACTTTAGGTATACTCCAGATTGGATTCTGGGGTACCCTTATGAGTCCCTAGTATATGGTATACTATGTACCATGGGCATAGGTACCCCAGAGGCCTCCCAGGGGCTGCAGCATGTATTATGCCACCCCTGAGAGGCCATGCAAAATGACACAACAGGTCTGCTACTGCAGCCTGTGTAAGGTGGTGCATGCACCCCTTACTTAGATATAGGTTCACTATATCTATCCTAATCACTGCACATATAAACCTATCAGTCACCCCTATGGCAGGCCTTATCAATCCTGAAGGCAGGGTGCTGGGTTTTATGTGAGAGGGTGCCCATGCATGGGCAGAGCCCCTCTGCAGCCTTCGGAACCACTATTCCGGGGTTGTCTGTGATGTAGCCAACCATATACTCTTATGTGCATTATAACCTCGCGGTAAATGCTAACTTTAAAATGGCTGCAAGGAATTATGTTGTGTTTGGTGTCAAACACCTTGGAATCATACCTCCACACCAGTAACTGGTGTGGGAGGTATGATTCCTCCCTCCTAGAGGGAGAAATATGACCGCACCGGTCCACCCGGTACCAGCTTCACAGAGCCCTAGCATCACAAAATGGATGCTGACATCCACAGACACGAGTCTGCCCTCCTGCTGCTGGACGAAACTCCGGCAGAGGAAGGCTTGACAATAGGTTTCCTGTCACAGGGAGGTATGACCACCTCCCAGACAGGCTTTAGTGTATTGGGGCTGGGTGGGTGCACTCCAAGAGTGCTTTGATGTCTGCACTGGGGGCACATTTGGTGTCCCTGTGCATAGTCCAGCTCAAACGGTTGCAGGGGCACTCAGCCCCTGCTCTGGCGCGAAACTGGACAAAGGACATGGGTGTAGCCACCCCTCTGTCCTGACCATCCCATAGGTGGGTCCCCAGAGTTTGTCCCACCCCTTCCCTGGGTATAAAGTAGGAACCCCTGGCTACAGGACTTTAGATTACACCTGGACTAAACTCTGCTACAGAAACCAAGTACTTCGACGATCTACACTACGCTGGATGACTGAAGAATCTCCCTTGGAGTAAAGGAGTTACTCCCCTGCAAGGCAGGCACCTTTAATGCATCTGACCGGTTTGCATCTCCGAAGCTCCCGAGGACTCCGAAGAATATTGCAACACAGGAGGTGGGTTCCCAAGGTCTCTGAGGTTGATCTGTGCCCACAGCAAGACTGAGGCCCGTATCCCTCGTGGTGACCGTGCAACCCGAACCCCTGGACACCGCGTCTATTTGCAGAAGCATCAGCTTTCTGGCAACCCCTGAGGCTGAGCTTTGGGATATTTGTAGCTCTGACCCCGTGCAGTAACTACACTGAAGATTGCTGGCCTACACTCCATGAGTGTTCCGTGGGCTGCCATTTTGTGATTCCTCTTGAGGTCCCTTCGCGATCCCTGGTCCGTTGACCTGTGGGTCCCTAAGAAGGCAACTCTAACTTTCAATGGGCTTCCCTGGTTGCTCCAGACGTGCCCTGACTCTCCATTGCTTGGGGAGTCTCCAGGACCTTGCTGGTCCTCACAGAAGCATCATTACTCTGACCGCGTGGGTTGCATTTGCCAAGGCTTGTTGGTCTCCAATCCGGAAACTGACCCCTCATCAATCGACATCCTTTGTGCAACAGCTCGCCTGCGGAATCTGGTCAACATCGTCTCCTGGTCCCCGTGGCTGCAGAGTCAAGCTTCACCTCTTCGCACCTGAAGCACCCGACATCAGTGGGCATTTGATTGCTCCGCTCCTGGTCACGTGAAGTGACCCAGACTTTGTCCCCTCTGCTTTCAGGTTCTTCACATCTTTGATCCAGACTTGGATCACACCGGACACTTTTCTTCTCTCTTTTCTCTTCTCTCTTTTCTCTTCTTTTCTTCGCTCTTCTTCGCAACACGCCATAGAAAACGACGAGGGTTTCCGACACCACTTGACCCCTAGGCCCCCGGCTTCCCTGGGCTAGGTAACACGGGTACCTCGGTACTCACAAGGGTGCTGGCCTTTGAACCTTCTAAGTTTAGCTGGGTTTGCTTGAAGTCCTCTCCTAAGTGTCCTTAAACTCTAAAATTCCAACCGAGACTTTCCCATAGAGTTGTACGGAGCTCGCGTCTGTGTTCCCACACTGCACCCGTCCTCCGTGGGTCCCCTGTGTCACTGCCTTGGGTGGTTCCTTGGGGTCCCAGCGATTCTACATGCTCTAGGCACTGTGTCTAGTCAAGTCGTGGTTCTTATACCACTTTCTTAGTATATGGTTTGGTCTCCCCCTGGAGCCCACTGTGTATTGTGCTATTTACTGTCGTTCTAGTACTGTAATATTGTGTGCCTTGTTCTCTAATCTCATAAAGAGGTTAGTAGAGAGTGTTTAGTAATAAATACATATATTTTATATATACCTGGTGTGGTTCTCCTTTCATTTGGTCATTCAAGAGGTTATATACTGGTAAAACAAGCTGCTTTACATTCCTTCAAGACTTAGCCTGAAGGCTGCTCTCCACAGCTACCACTAGGATAGGTTTCTATAAAGGTTGTCTTTAACCTAATCATCAATAGGGTCGTTTGGACTGGTGCAAGGTGCCCACTTTAATTAGTGGACATCATATACCAGGCCAACTTCTCACATTGGTGTGCAGCGGTTGGGATTCAAGCTTGCTATTGTTTTACCAGATAATCTCAGTGAGTGACTAACTGAAAACCGCTAAAGGTACTTAGGTACATATAAATTAAGTCTAGAATAAAGTAAGTTCTACTGAACTTAGAGTTGGGTGTCAAGGGCCTAGCACACCCTTTCTCCAACTCAAGAGAGTTTAGTAGTTCCCACTAGAGTAGGTAGGTGCATACACCACACCACACCACACTAAAATGTCTTCAAGGCCTGAAGTCAGTGACTCCTTGCCAATTAAGTATGACCAGCTCACATTCCAAGAATTGAGAAACATGTGTGCATCAAGAAAACTGAAGACAGGGAAAAACCCAAACACCCAAAAGCTCATAGTGACTTTGCTTTTAGATGACCTCAGAAAGATCCCAGGGTCTGAAGAGGCAGGCAAAGGGGGTGGGACAGCAGAAGAGGAAAGGCCAGGGAGTGAAAACCTCAATGACCAGGACTCTGATGCTGGCCAGGAGGATAAAAATGATTCTAACCTGGAAAATCCAATTCTTCCTGAAGGTGAGGAAGGAGACCCCAGTGGGTCTCTCTTTACCCCACCTGGAAGGGTTAACAGTTTACCAAGAAGATCTAGATCTCCTTCTCTGGAATCTAATCATTCTGGTACATCTGTAGGGAGCTCTGTTTCTCATAGGACTTCTTCTCATAAGAGGGAGTCCTCTTATGAGAAGAAGTGCCAACTGCTTGAGTTTGATAGAGCTAAGCTCAGGATCAAGAGAGAGCAATTGGCCTTAGACAGGGAATCCCTGGAGCTTCAGAGAGCTTCAAGAAAGTTGGGGCTAGAGCCCCATGGTGGCAGCAACAATATCCCTAGTGGTAGAGAAAAGACTCATGACCATAGGAACCTGAGCAAGATTGTCCCTCCCTATCAGAGTGGGGATGACATCCACAAATGGATAACTGCACTTGAGAGGGCCTGTAAGGTACAGAGGGTCCCTCAGGAGCAGTGGGCAGCAATCTTGTGGCTCTCCTTTGAAGACAAAGGTAGAGACAAGCTCCTCACTCTTAGAGAGGAGGATGCAGATAATTATAAAGTCCTGAAGAGTGCTCTGATTGATGGGTTTGGCCTAACCACTGAACAATACAGGTTAAAGTTCAGAGACACCCAAAAGGCACAGACTCAGGACTGGGTTGACTTTGTAGATTGTGCTACTAAGGCTCTGGAAGGTTGGATATATGGCAGCAAGGTGCATGACTTTTTAGGATTGTACAATTTGATTATGAGGGAGCAGATCCTTAATAATTGTCAAAACAAGCTTTTACACCAGTACCTGGTGGACTCTGATCTGACCTCTCCCCAAGAATTGGGAAAGAAGGCAGACAAATGGGTTAGAACCAGGGTAAAGCCAAAGAATCAGGGTGGTGACCAGAAGAAAGATTCTTCCAAAAACCAAGAGAAAGGTGGGGATAAATCAAAAGATAAATCCACTACAGGGCCCCAAAATTCCTCTTCTGGGGGTGGGTCCCAAACTCCTTCCTCCCCTGAAAAGAAACCCTATTGCCATGTCTGCAAGAAGCCTGGCCACTGGAAAAATGACCCCATTTGCCCTAAGGTAAGCAATAAAGAAAATGTTCCTCCAAGTAATACTACCACTCCTCCTGGTACTGCAAGTAGTAATCCCCCAGGTGGTAGTAATGCACCCAAAAAGGTAGGTGCATTTTCATGGGGAACTGAGGGGGACCCCAGGTTATCAAGGTCCTCCTCCCAGGCCTCCTTAGTCTGTGATGGTGGCATGGGATTTGCCACTTTTACTATGAGTCCCAATACTTTGGGCAAGTACAGACAGGAGCCCCTAATAAATGGTCAGAAAGCTGTGGCATTCAGGGACACAGGGGCTAGTGTCACCATGGTGACAGGGAAACTAGACCCCCCTCAACAGCTTTTACCTGAGTTCAAGTACCAGGTGACCAACATTGATGGTATCAGAACAGATCATCCCATGGCCATAGTCAATCTCAGCTGGGGAGGGGTCACTGGCCCAAAGAGAGTGGCAGTGTCCCCAAACTTGCCTGTAGATTGCCTGTTGGGCATTGATCTGGAGGTTTCAGCCTAGGCTGAAGTTGAATACCAGGCCCATTTAAAAATGTTGGGCCTCTCTGAGAAGGTTGGTGGGGCTGTTAGGGCCTCATCCCCATCCCAGGGAAATTTTGGAGAAGTGGTGCCTGAAAGAATGGCCCACTCTACTCCCCAAGAGAGCAGAAGGGTTGAAGAAAAGTCTTCTTCCCCCCAGATTATAGGTAAGGGTCAGCTTCCTCAGGGAACTGATCCTACCCCTTGTGAAGGAACTGCCCCAGAGGTAGTCAGGCCTGGCCTGGCCACCCCCCTGATGGCAGGGGACCCTTCCAAGGTGGTACCCAGTCTGGAGCAGGTAACCTGCCCCTCTCTACCCTCCCTCTGTCAGCCCAGGGCTGCAGAGGTCAGTGGACCCCCAAGGGCTCCCTGTCCAGAGGAACCCCCTCATCCACAGATTAGGGGCACCCAGTCTAGTAGCCCTAGCCAGGTGAAAATTCCTCAGCACACTGAGGGATCCCTCTTACCATTGTGTAGGGACCTCCCCCAGATGGACTCTGTTGGGCAAAGGCAAACCTGGGACCAAGTGGTTCCAAACCTACCATGTCCCTCCATTGTTCCAACCAAAGGGACCCAACCCCCAGCTGTAGGCTGCCAGAGGTTGACCCTTAGGGCCAGATACAACTCAGTCCTTGAAAGAAAGGCCTCCATGGTGGCCAGTGATCTGAGGAAGCTGAGACCAACTATATTAGGGCCTCACTTCTCCACTCAGACACCCCACCAGCCTTTTACTTTGCCAAAACACACTACAGGTAGTAATTCCAAATGGTGGAGATCATCCAATACCATTGGGGTTAGGAATTGCTTAGTGGACCATGAGACAGGGGGTAACCATGCTAGTGCAGGTTCTTCCTTATATGGCCACTTAGTCAATAAAGGCTCAACTGGGCAAGGTTAGCCTTATCTCCTTTCGTTTGGGGGGCAGTTATATAGGAAGGTGGAATCTGACTGCATGGTTGCCCCCACTTTTTTCCTGGTGTTTTGCTGGTTTTCGACTTAGTTTGGCTGGGATCCTGCTATTCAGGACCCCAGCCTATCTGCTTTCCCCTTTAAATTGATTGCATGTACTTTAGGTACACTTCAGATTGGAATCTGGGGTACCCTTATGAATCCCTAGTATATGGTATACTATGTACCCAGGGCATAGGTACCCCAGAGGCCTCCCAGGGGCTGCAGCATGTATTATGCCACCCCTGAGAGGCCATCCAAAATGACACAACAGGTCTGCTACTGCAGCCTGTGTAAGGTGGTGCATGCACCCCTTACTTAGATATAGGTTCACTATATCAATCCTAATCACTGCACATATAAACCTATCAGTCACCCCTATGGCAGGCCTTATCAATCCTGAAGGCAGGGTGCTGGGTTTTATGTGAGAGGGTGCTCATGCATGGGCAGAGCCCCTCTGCAGCCTTCGGAACCACTATTCCGGGGTTGTCTGTGATGTAGCCAACCATATACTCTTATGTGCATTATAACCTCGCGGTAAATGCTAACTTTAAAATGGCTGCAAGGAATTATGTCGTGTTTGGTGTCAAACACCTTGGAATCATACCTCCACACCAGTAACTGGTGTGGGAGGTATGACTCCTCCCTCCTTGAGGGAGAAAAATGACAGCACCGGTCCACCCAGTACCAGCTTCACAGAGCCCTAGCATCACAAAATGGATGCTGCCATCCACAGACACGAGTCTGCCCTCCTGCTGCTGGACGAAACTCCGGCAGGGGAAGGCTTGACAATAGGTTTCCTGTCACAGAGAGGTGTGACCACCTCCCAGACAGGCTTTAGTGTATTGGGGCTGGGTGGGTGCACTCCAAGAGTGCTTTGATGTCTGCACTGGGGGCACATTTGGTGTCCCTGTGCATAGTCCAGCTCAAACGGTTGCAGGGGCACTCAGCCCCTGCTCTGGCACGAAACTGGACAAAGGACATGGGTGTAGCCACCCCTCTGTCCTGACCATCCCATAGGTGGGTCCCCAGAGTTTGTCCCATCCCTTCCTTGGGTATAAAGTAGGAACCCCTGGCTACAGGACTTTAGATTATACCTGGACTAAACTCTGCTACAGAAACCAAGTACTTCGATGATCTACACTACGCTGGATAACTGAAGAATCTCCCTTGGAGTAAAGGAGTTACTCCCCTGCAAGGCAGGCGCCTTTAACGCATCTGACCGGTTTGCATCTCCGAAGCTCCCGAGGACTCCGAAGAATATTGCAACACAGGAGGTGGGTTCCCGAGGTCTCTGAGGTCGGTCTGTGCCCACAGCAAGACTGAGGCCCGTATCCCTCGTGGTGACCATGCAACCCGAACCCCTGGACACCGCGTCTATTTGCAGAAGCATCAGCTTTCCGGCAACCCCTGAGGCTGAGCTTTGGCTTATTTGTAGCCCTGACCCCGAGCAGTAACTACACTGAAGATTGCTGGCCTACACTTCACGAGAGTTCCGTGGGCTGCCATTTTGTGATTCCTCCTGAGGTCCCTTCGCGATCCCTGGTCCGTTGAACTGTGGGTCCCTAAGAAGGCAACTCTAACTTTCAATGGGTTTCCCTGGTTGCTCCAGATGTGCCCTGACTCTCCATTGCTTGGGGAGTCCCCAGGACCTTGCTGGTCCTCACAGAAGCATCATTACTCTGACCGCGTGGGTTGCAGTTGCCAAGGCTTGTTGGTCTCCAATCCGGAAACTGACCCCTCAGCAATCGACATCCTTTGTGGGACAGCTCGCCTGCGGAATCTGGTTGTCGTCGACGTCTCCTGGTCCCCGTGGCTGCAGAGTCAAGCTTCACCTCTTCACACCTGAAGCACCCGACATCGGTGGACATTTGATTGCTCCGCTCCTGGTGACGTGAAGTGACCCAGACTTTGTCCCCTCTGCTTTCAGGTTCTTCACATCTTTGATCCAGGCTTGGATCACACCAGACACTTTTCTTCTCCACGGCAGCAGCTCTTCTTCGCAACACGCCATAGAAAACGATGAGGGTTTCCGACACCACTTGACCCCTATGCACCCGGCTTCCCTGGGCTAGGTAACACGGATACCTCGGTACTCACAAGGGTGCTGGCCTTTGAACCTTCTAAGTTTAGCTGGGTTTGCTTGAAGTCCTCTCCTAAGTGTCCTTAAACTCTAAAATTCCAACCGCGACTTTCCCATAGAGTTGTACGGAGCTCGCGTCTGTGTTCCCACACTGCACCCGTCCTCCGTGGGTCCCCTGTGTCACTGCCTTGGGTGGTTCCTTGGGGTCCCAGCAATTCTACGTGCTCTAGGCACTGTGTCTAGTCAAGTCGTGGTTCTTATACCACTTTCTTAGTATATGGTTTGGTCTCCCCCTGGAGCCCACTGTGTATTGTGCTATTTACTGTCGTTCTAGTACTGTAATATTGTGTGCCTTGTTCTCTAATCTCATAAAGAGGTTAGTAGAGAGTGTTTAGTAATAAATACATATATTTTATATATACCTGGTGTGGTTCTCCTTTCATTTGGTCATTCAAGAGGTTATATACTGGTAAAACAAGCTGCTTTACATTCCTTCAAGACTTAGCCTGAAGGCTGCTCTCCACAGCTACCACTAGGATAGCTTTCTATAAAGGTTGTCTTTAACCTATTCATCAATAAGGGTCGTTTGGACTGGTGCAAGGTGCCCACTTTAATTAGTGGACAGCATATACCAGGCCAACTTCTCACAGCAGGCACCCTTGCGCCATGTTGCAAGGGTGCCTTCGTTGAGGGGATGATTGATTTTGTGCAGGAAGCGACACCTTTCTGCACAAAATCAATCAATGGAGGTGATTTCCTCCTTCAATGTATGCTGCAGAATGCAGCACACATAGAAAGGAAAAAACTAGAAGAAATAAGGATATTTCTCCTCGTTGCGCCTCCCTAACGCCACCCCTGCGTGGTGTTAGAATATGACGCATTCCCAGGTTTACAATTTCTCATAAATCTGGAAATGCTTCAGATTCCATGTGTGTTGCGTGAGAACACACACAGCAACACCCATGGACGCCCCATTCACATAGTGTTCTGCGTGAAAGGGGCACATATTTACAAGGCCATGAAAAGCCACGTAAAGTGGCTTTGCGTGGCCTTGTAAATATCCTGTGGCACATTGTGCCACCGGAGTGTCCAAAAAGTGACACTCCGGCAGCGCAAAAGTACAGCTAGAGCCTCGTAAATGAGTCCCTTAGTGTTTCTGAGTTCTGAAGGCGATCACTGCTCACTTTATAATATTTATAACTTTGAAGCACTTCAACCTTCCTAGCACTCCTCGGCTCAAGGACTCCTGTATTCAAAAGGGGCACAGATGAGTTGGTAAAGGCCGGGTGACTCTCTGGCCCCAGTGAGCTGTGCGAATGCATTCCCCTGCTGAGATGGTCAGGACACACCTCCTATGAGAGATCACTGCATATCCGCAGAGAAGAGATGATGCAGCAGTGAGAGGCTGGGGTTCAAGAGGGCAGCAAGAATACCGACCACTTCTTCATGCATCATTCATGATTCAAGAAATGGTAAGCTTGTCAATCTACCGATGAAATGGATGAGTGGAAGTGAGGTTTTGAGAATTTCGCTTCATCTCGTGTCCTGACCCCCAGGTCTGAGCAATGTTTGTGGCCTCTGTGCCACCCCGAAGGACTAGCACTTTAGACTTTTAAACCCTTTATAGGTCTCGCTTCCAAGAAAGATTGTTTTCAATAAGGGTTTGGAGTCCACCCATTGCTTGCTATTCATGGCATGTCAATCTAATTTTTCTGCCTCCTAATTTGGCACCGCATGCTGACTTCACTTCTTCTTTTGTCTGGAGCATGGACCAAGCACTGATTGCTTCATCTTGTGTTAGGGTCCTTCCGTTGCTGGCACTGTGATTGAGGTACTATTTGTTTTTGGTTATAGCTAATGAAGTCATGTTTGTTGCTTCTTCCCTCCCATTCCCCACCCCCTCTTGCCCGTGTTGCTTCTTTCCTCCGACCTCCACCCTCATTGTCCGTGTTGCTTGTTTGCTTATTCCCCAACCCTCCCATTGTCTATGTTTCTTCTTCCTTCCCACCCTGCACACTCCAGTTTGTCCGTGTTGATTCATGCCACCCACCCACCACCATTGTTCATGCCAACCAACCCACCCACCCACCCACCTACCCTCCATTGTCCATGTTGTATCTTCCCTCCCAACCCCTAACCTCCCCTTGTCTGTGTTGCCCCTACCCATCATAAGAAAAATAAAGTTCTATGACGCAGCCAGCGTCATTGTGCTTTTTGATTCCCATTCAAGCACCATAGCAAGTTTTTAAAAAATAACTTTTAGCCATGATGCACAGCTGTCACACTGCTGTACAGCAAGGCTAAACGATATTGGCAAAGGCAATAGCTCTCACATAGGCGAGAGCTATTGGCTTTGCCAATGCTTGTTAAATTAAAACTCAATCACATCAGACTGGGCCTGAATGTAGGCTCACATCGGAAGGTTAAATGTCACCCACCGCCATTGGAAACAGGAGAACTATCAACTTAGGTGGAGGATTGACTACCTTTCTGACACTATGTGCAAAAAGCCTTCACTGATTGAAAATTCTAAATAGAGGATTTTTTTAAATTGAGAAGTGCAAGAATACTGATGGAAACCTGGCATTATGATGGGTTTCCTGCAGGCATAAAGTGAGGGTGGGAGGCCGAGCACATATGTGTACTAAAGGGGGTCAAAGTGCGAAATGTAGAGAAAAACTACAAATATGTGAACATTTTTATTAACATTTTGTAACACTTTAAATATACACAAAACTACTAATGTAAAAAGCAAAAACTAAGGTCCAGATTTACTAAGGTTTTGGGTCCGGGCTGAGTCACTTTTATGGCACAGCCCCAATATAGAATCCTTGTTGGCATTTACTAAGCTATGCAAAGCTGCTTTGCCTGGTTTAGTTAATACAAAGTAACACAAGGCAGTGCATCGCCTCGGGGAGGCATTCTATGGGTCGACCATGGTCATTCCCTTGCATCCACCCAAAGGTGAGGATTGTGCAAAAAAGCTACGCCTCCCTGAACCCAGCACAACGAGGAGAAATATCTTTATCGCGTAGAAAGAGGAAATTGCTTCTAAGAATTTTTTGTGTGTAGGAAGGAATCTCTTCCTGTACAAAAGCAATCCTGCCTATAATGCAGACACCCTTGCACCATGGTACAAGAGTGCATGCATTGACGCTAGGCAGCACACAGTGTGCCAGAGCTAGGAGACAGCAGAAATGTGCCATATCTTAGTAGATATGGTGCTGTAGGAGGGATGGGCGGATATATGGCTTTGGAGGTTGATTTGATTTACTAAGCTTGATATTTTATTGGAATTACACAACAGAATAGTTTACGTCTGAATGGGTGTTGTTCCTTCAAGCTCGTAACAGATAACGCAGTTGTTTTTGTTTTTGCTCCTTCTCCACAGGTCTTCCAAGGAGGTGGTCGCCGCCAGAACCCTCAGGGAAACAGAAAAAGGACGCAGTAACTGTTATGGGCCTCATTTACGAGGTTTTGGTCCTGGGCAGCGTTGCAAGGAATCTTACTGCGCTGCCCTGCATCAAAAGAAAAGGGCAGGAATGGGCTGTATCTATGAGATACGGTGCATTCCTGTCCTTTTTAGGTCTCGCCTGGCGTTGCAGCGCATGCACTGCTCGCTCTGCGAGGGCTTCTTGTAATCAATACACTTTCAGAAGTGGTGTCTCGACTCGCCCGTTATTTTGATTGGTTTGCGTCACTTGTTATGGTAAACCGTGTCTTTTTACTGTAACTGAGGCTTTTTAGTCCCTCCTGGTTACCGCCTTGTCCTCTTTTAGCCCCGCCCACCCGGACTGGATCTTTTACGGGCGGCGTGAGACGGTCTGTTTTATAATTACTCTCTCAGCACTTTTTTGTTTACCATTACTGGCATGTGGGATGTGCGTTTAGCATCGTGTTACGTTTGTAGCTCGGTATTTTTATTTTTTTTACTTTGATAAAGACTGAGCGCGGCGCCCGCTTCAGGGACACCGCGCTTGGTTTATTTATTTATTTTTTTAAACTTTAAGTATAAGCGCGGCGCCCGCTTCTGGGACACCGCGCTCGTTTAAATTTTTTTTTTTTATAACTTTAAGATTGAGCGCGGCGCCCGCTTCAGGGTCACCACGCTCGTTTATTTTAGAGAGAGAAGGCCCGGGTGACGGCACTTTTTTAACACGTATGCAAGCTGCGGCCGGCACTTGCCTCCGGAGAGCGTCTGGGAAGGTCCGTCCGTCTCGCTCTGCTCTTCTCGCCTGGTGCTGCTGCGAGGCAGGCGCTGCCAATAGTCTGGCCTGAACTCTGCCACCGCTTGGATCGTGCCATGGCCACCTGCAGTTTCCGGGCCTCGCAACGCTTCTGTCTGCTGCTGCTGGTGAGTGACTGGCGGACTACGGGTCCCTGCAGAGAGTAGTGAGCTGCCCAGGGAGCATTGCAAGCTTGGGCTAGTATCTTCACTGGGCCTCCAAGCTCTGGCCTACCCGGCGTAACCACAGGATTAGCGGCGCGTGGCTTCGACTCTGAAAACTGTAAAGTAAAATGCATTACGGCGTAAAACTTACGTTAGCTTTTGTAATTGAAGGCCGATTGTGCCAAGCAGCTTGTGTGTGCTTTATCCTGTTAAGTGTTTGATTTTATTTGTTTAGGTCTTTAATATATAGCGGATCTAGCGCAGAGAAGCAATGGTGCAGTTTAGACAGAGCAATTTTATTGCAGCAGGAGCATCTCTAATGTGAGGTGCTGCCCATAGAACGGTGTTTTGTGTGTGGTCTAGATGAAACCAGAGTGTGATAAGGAGAGGCTGACGCATAATTAGTGGAGAACTAGCCAGGTGTTTTACACATTAATTTCATATTTAATTTACCGATATCCATGCCATGGGTCACAGTGAGAAAAGTGGTTTGCTCAGAACTACTCGTTAATTTGGAAAAGTCCGGAACGCCGAATTGGAATCCGGATCACTTTGTTCATATAAATGATTTATATGCTAGACGAGGACTTGTCCCTTTCTGAAAATGCCGGACTGCCTCGGGACATCTTGTGATATGCGATAATGGTGCTTCCCAGGCGTCGATCTCCATTCACATCAAGGTGGGGCCTTGAGACTGTTGCAGTGTGTGAGCCCTGCGAAAGACTCTAGCGCTCTGCGTCTACTCACATATTTGTTGCATTGTAGCGCTAAACTGGAAACATTTTGATGAAGGAGCATTGTAACTTTGGACTTCCGCTACGTAAGAAGTCATTGATTTACTTTCAGAAGTGGAGTTTAGGCTCCGCCCGTTAATTCGACTGGTTTGCGTTATTGTTTATGCTAAACGGTGCCCTTCAACGTGCATGCGCAAGCAATGGTGCAGTTTAAACTGAGCAATTTTCTTGCAGCAGGACCATCTCTAATGTGAGGTGCTGCCCATAGAACGGTGTTTTGTGTGTGGTCTAGATGAAACCAGAGTGTGATGAGGAACTAAAGGTAGGCTTTTTTTTCTCGCCAAATTTGCTGTATTTATTATGGTATTCTATCTGGCTGCAGTTTGGGGCACGTAGAGGTTGTGCTTTTCAGTTGCGAATGTGCGCTAACTGTTGTGGGCTTTTTGCATCACACTGCTCTTATCCTTCTCACTCTCCTACCATCTCCCTCACACTGCTCTTCTACACCTCTCTACTTCCTTAAGCCTAATGCTGTACTAATCACTTTCCTTCCTTCTGCCTCACACTACTCTTCTCCTCCTCACTCTCCTTTCACTGTCTTCCTTCTCCCTCATACTGCTCTCCTCACTCCCCTTTCTTCGGCCTCATGCTACTCTCCTCCTCACTTTCCTTCATTGTCCCTCATGCTGTTCTTCTCCTCCTCACTCTCCTTCCCAAATCTTAAACACTGCTCTTCTACTCCTAACGCTATGCTTTAAACTGCTACACAGCTAACAATTACACTCCAAACAACATAATTCCACAACATATCACATACATACACTCAATAACACATAGCTAAAATACAATACCATTAGCAAAGCCAATCGCTCTAACTTAAACAAATGGGAGACCTATTGCATTTCCAATGCTTGTTCCCTGTGCTGGCGCAATGGGCTGCCATGCGCCAATGCAGGAACCCTGGCGCCATGTTGCAAGGGTGCCTGCATTGAAGGGCTGATTAATTATGTGCAGGAAGGGACACTTTTCTCCACAAAATCAATCAGTTGAGACGATTTCCTCTTTCTATGTGTGCTGCACAATGCAGACACATAAAAAGGGGAAAAAATAGGCGAAATGAAAACATTTTGCCTCGTTGCGCCTCCCTAACGCCACCCCTGGGGTAGCGTTAGAATCTGACGCATTCCCAGGTTTATGATCATTGTAAATCTGGGAATGCTTCAGATTCCATGGGTGTGGGGAACACCAACAGCAACACCCATGGAACGCCCCTTTCACGCAGTGTTCTGCGTGAAAGGAGCACATATTTACAAAGCTGTGCCAACCCACATAAAGTGGCTATGCGTTTCCTTGTAAATATGCTGTGGCACATTGCCCCACAGGAGTGTAAAAAAAGTTACGCTCCAGCGGCGCAAAATGCAGTAAGAGGCCTCATAAATGAGGCCCTATGTCCCCAAGGCGCAGCTGGTTTTCCTTCACCAGTACACCCGTGGCACTATGATCTGTCCCATCCTTTCAGACAGCCGACCCGGGATCAGGGATTGTCTAATCACCCACTTCCAAAGGTCTTCGGATCGTTTTGTGACTAGGAATAATAGAAGTAACCACTTTTTTTAGGTAGTGAAAGGCCTAGCGGGACATCAAGGTAGCTTTACTGTAGTGAACATCCCCTCTCCCCCTTCACCAGTTGTGGGTCAAAATGCCCACTCTCTGAGGTAGCTCCAGGAAAAATAAGGTAGGCACAATAGCAAAATGCAAATAGAAAAATAAAACAGGTCCCTGAGCTATATGTTAAGAAACTACAACCAGGAGCACAAAAAAATCATTACTGATCAAAAAAGCAACATATATGCCAACACCAGTGTTCCCCTCCACCCATTCAAACAACCCAGTGAACAAAATTCCCACCGCTGGTTACAGGCTCCCCCTTCACCGGCCAATCACCGAGCTGCCACAACTCTCCTAAGTTGTGGCGCCTTGCAGGGTCCTTCCGTCAGCCTCCACCACTCCTCGGTCCACATCCCCTGGGGGTCCTTGAGGGGCTCAGCTTCACACTCCTTGTCTCCCACCCTCCGGCACTGCAATCCACGGACTCCCACTCCATAGGTTCCTCTCCTTCCTTGGCGTTTTCTTGACGTGCTCGGTTGGCGTCCTCCTTCTCCCCGAAGTGCCTTTTCAAACACCCGTGCGCCCTCATACAGGGCCGTCTTTTCATTGGGTGGCATGGCTCTGCCCCCCTGCCCCGGGAAAGAGAAGTCCATTCTTACTGTTGGTGGCATGTTTTTCCTTCCCAGTCCCTCCTCCATACTCTTTCTCTATTTTTGGTTTTTCCAGGTCTGCCTGCAGTTCTTGCTCCTGGAGGATCGAATCGCAATGGATTTCCCAGGTAAGTGCAGGGTTGGGGAAGGGGGTTCTCCACAGGCACATTTCTGCTGTCTCCCTTTCACGCAACTGAGCAACATTGCTCCAGAAGCTAGAGTTCCACTTGCCGCATAAAACACAGTTGGAACATCCACCTGTATTACCTTTCTCTGCGTTGATTGGCCTTGTGACTGGTGAGTGTTGCCTCCCACAAGAGAAAACAAAGGAATTGAGTGACTCTATAGATACAGTAGTGTCGCACAAGAAAGTGACAGTACATCAGCTCTATGTTCTGGTGGGTCAGTTGAATTTTGCTCTGAGGATTATTACCATGGCACGCCTTTTCTCCAGATCCATAGCTAGAACAATGTCAGGCCTAACGAATAAGCACCATCACACTAGATTAAGCGCTAAGGTCAGGAAAGATTTAAGAATTTGGCGCAGTTTTCTGGAACAGTTCAATGGTCCGGTCGTCAAGACACTACCACCCATTGTAATCAGGCGCTAAGTCTGCACACAGACTCTGAGGGCAGCATGGGTTTTGGGGCCTAATGGTGCGGTGAATTGGCCCCCTATATGGCATGAAAAAGGCATAACCAAAAAGATTGCCTTCCTAGAACTATTCCCTGTTGTCGCAACAATAAGTATTTGGTCAGAAGAGTTCGGTACAATAGTTTCATCTTCTGGTCGGAAAATATGTAAGAGGTTGAGGCTATTAAAAAGCAGGGGGACTCTTGCAGGGTGGTCCTGGGGCTACTCAAACACGTGGTTCTCCTGTGTCTGAAACTTAGGGGCAGATTTATCATTCTCCACGCAGTGCACCGCAGCAAGCTGCACTGCGCTGCGTGAAAGGGAAAAGGCAGGAATGAGCAGAATTTACCATTATACTGCGCATTCCTGTCCTTTTTTTTAGCACTGGTGCACTTTTGGCTGCCTAGCGCGAACACAGGCACCCTTGCGTCATGTTGCAAGAGTGCCTATATTGTAGGCAGGATTCTTTTTGAGCAGGAAGGGACACCTTCCAGCACAAAAATAATCCCGAGAGGCATTTTCCTCTTTCTATAGGGCATATTTACAAGCCCCTATTACCACCACAACATCACTTTTAGTGATGTTGTGGTGGCGATAGGGGCTTCTCCTTATTTACAAGGCAGCTTTAAGCCACTTAACATGGCTTAACGCTGCCTTGTAAATAAGCCCCCCTTTCACGCTGTATTCAGCGTGAAAGGGGAGAGCAATGGGAGTTGCGGTGGGCGTTCCACCACAACACCCATTGATTTTGACGCTGCCCCCTATTTACAAGGGTGGCGTAAATAGGAGGCAGTGCCAAAATTAAGACCTGGAAAAACTTGTTCTTAAATAGGTGAAACAAGGAGAAATGCTTTATTTCTCCTCATTTTTGCTGTTTCCATGTGTGCTGTGTTGTGCAGCACACATAGAAACAGCAAATTGCCATTGATTGTTTATGTGCAAGAAGGTGACCCTTCCTGCACATAAACAATAAAAAAATATATATATGTTTTGCAACTTCTATGTGTGCTGCACTAAGCAGCACACATAAAAGTTACAAAATGCCATTTAAAGATTGTTTATGTGCAGGGAGGTCTCCCCCTCAACGCAGACACCCTTGCACTATGGTGCAAGGGTGTCTGCGTTGGCGCTAGGCTGCTAAGTTTATCGCAGTTAATATGCAGGGCTGCACCATATTGTTGTAAATATGGTGCAGCCCAGCGTTTCTGAAGTGGCGGAGCACGGCGTTAAGCCAAGGAGGCTAACGCCGCACTCCGCCACTTCATTGTACATATGCCCCTATGTGTGCTGAAGAATGCAGTACACGTAGATAGAAGAAAAAACGTGGTGGAGAAATACAGATATTTCTCCTCGTTACTCCTCATCTTTGGGGGCATAGCATTTTGACGCATTTCCAGGTCTACCATTAATGGTAAATCTGGGAAAACACCAAAATTCGCGGTTAGATGCGAGGGAACACCCACACGCCACCCATGGAACGCCTCCCTGCCGCAGAGTAACGCAAGGCAGCAGTTTGTGCTGGCTTGCGTTACTCCAGACTTATCAAGCCACGCAGGTACATGCAAGGTGGCTTTGTGTGGCTTGATAAATCTCAATTAAGTTTTGCATCGCCCTTGCACCCCTTGCGTGGCACAAGGGTGACACAAAACCTTGTTAAATATGGGCCTTAATGTATTGTCTATCACCAGACATGTCCCCAAAATCAATAATAATGCAGCTGATGCTTTGTCTTGTTCCAAGCTACAGAACTTTTGGATTTTCCATCTACATGCAATAGAGAAGATGAGGGAGTTTCCGGATGATCTGTGGAAGATTGGTGTCCTATTTTGTCTGATTCAGTGGCAGCTTCCCTTGCAAATGGCACACATGTGGACTGTGTGAAAGCATTTAGGAGCTATAGGGTTTTTCTGCTGAAAAAACTTTTGGGACCCAGGGTAGACCAGCCTTCCATGCTAGGACTCATGTGCCAGCTATTGTTTTGTTTGCAAAATTGAGGGGGGCGCAGGACATGGGCGATAGCTTTTTGGTGAGGAAGGCCTTCGCTGGTTGGGCCAGGCTGAGCGATGGGGCCAAAGGACAGTAGGAGGCCTCTTGTTGTGCATAAACTTACAAGCACTTTAGACAACCTAGAAAAGGCATTCAGTTCACCATATGAAATGGTGATATTTTTGGCTGCATTTGCTGTGGCTTTTTACAGTGCCTTCAGAATTGGCAAATTGGTTGGCAACTTCAAGCAGGATCGTTCTGGTGATGGATACCTGCATTCTCCAGTACAAGCGGATTATTAGGCTCAGAAGGTCCAAAGAGGATCAGGTTTGCAAAGCGGCCCACATCAAACTCCAGGTACTTCTATTTGTCTGGTGGCCCGCTTGAGGGCCTACCTGGCACTGCGGTTAGCATTGGGGGTATCTGCATTATTTCTTCATATACATGGGTGATTGTTTGTTACACTACCAGTTCGCTTAGGCATTTGACATGGGGCTCAGGGCTATTGGGGCTGATCCATCCATGTACTCTTCCCACTCCTTCGGAACAGGGGCTGCTACCTTTGCCTCTGGTGCAGGCCTTTAACCACAGGAACTTAAGAGAATCGGTTGATGGTCATCCTCTTGCTACAAACCATACATCTGCCCCAAACTGCTATAGTTATTGTCCCTTTCACTATACAGGTTGTTCAATCTGCATCTCGCTCCTATTTTTTCTTTTTAATAGCCATGCCTTCCAATGTTATATGGGTCTTCGGCCATTCCTTCATGCGGCGTGTGGCATACCAGTTACAGCAGCTCTGTAAACCCAACCCGCCAGCATTGTAAAATGACTTCTTCAGATGCTTTGGAGTGTAAAGTCTCAAGCTCCCTCAGCTGCGGAATATGGTGAAGGAGACAAAAGACTATGAGGGACTTGTGGTGTTCTGATTTAATAGATTTTGGAATGTGAACTAGTTGCTAGGATGGAATGTTGTATTTGGTGAGGGTGACAGTTGAACTGGACTTCGGTGTAGATGGGGTCTCTGTAGATGTACTACCTAATAAAAAAGGTGCTCTCTCACCCGCCCTCCTACGTCATAGTGGGGCAGTCGGAGAGCGTGCGTACCTTGGCAACCAGCACTCTTACACGCATGCTCAAGGTGGAGCGAGCAACATAGGGAGTAATAAGTGGCCAGAGAGAGCTGAGCAGGTTTGTGGAAGCCATGTTGGGTGAGGACAAGTGGTGCCTGTGAAAGGAAAGGTGCGCTCTTTCGCTTCATCCTCTTGCTCAGCTGGTGCGTGTGGCTCCAGGATCAGGTTGTGTTCAAGCAAAATGTGAGTGCGCTGATGAGCACAGCTATTTATGAGTTTGTTGTCTTGCTTCAGAGTCTCGTTTGATGACATTGTTGCGCTGATGCGCACAGCTTCTACATCGTTATTACCTCGCTTTACCAACGGAAATGTGAATAAGCTGATGTGCACAGCCTTCCACGAGTGTTTTGTTTTGCTCTCAAGTCGAATTACCTAATGTGATGACATTGTTGCGCTGATGCGCACAGTTTCTACATCATTATTACCTCACTTTAGTCAATGTTATTTTGACTTAGCTAATCTTATAAGTACATTGAGTTGCATGGCTGACCTCCAAGGAGTTTCCTAGAGTACGAATTTATCAGCCCATCAGAGACATATGTTCATCCCACACTGAGTGCTTTAGAGGTCACCACTATTCTCTCCTTGTTCAGTGACTGATTTGGTAGCGTTTGGGAGCCTATTTGTATACAATTTAAACGTGCATTATGTAGAATGTTACAGCTGCTCCTTTCTTTCTTACTTCTCCAGGAGACCCCCACTCTCCTGGTTAAAGTGAAAGAAAATATTTGCACACTATGCTACGGTTTGTGGCACGTCTCTTAGTACTGAGAAGAAGACCTCCTTGCTCATGCGCTGCTTGGGTTCGGAAGGTCAGGAGGTTTTTGAACATCTTCCTGAACTCCCGGACAATGATTCCTCCAGTCTAAACTAGTATGAAATTTGCGTCAAGAAGTTAGACTTGCATTACCTTCCAAAGATGAGTACTGTTCTTGAACGGTATCACTTTGGGAAGAGAATGCAAAGACAGGATGAATCTATAGAGCAATACATTACTGTTTTACACAAGTTAGCTTCCACCTGCAGTTTTGGGGCCGCCTTGGAGGAACGGTTAATCAATTTATGTTAGGGTGTGCCCTTGACAAAGCAAGAGAAAGTTTGTGGCAAAGGGATATTCCTTCTTTGCAAGAAGTTCTTACGATAGCTAAGACGCACAAACATTCAAAAGCGTGTGTAGATATCATACAAAAGGATGTTTCAGTACAAAGAAAGGATGGTGAGGTTGTTAAAGTGGTGGAAGACAAATCTGTAAAATCCAAACTGAGCACAAGCACTGCGTCAAGGTCTAACAACATGAGAAGTTTTCAAGGCAGGTGTTTCAGGTGTGGCAATCTCGGTCATATGGCTAACTTCAAAGACTGACCCGGCTGGAAGACCATGTGTAAGACCTGTGGAAAGAAAGGTAATTTCTCCAAGTGCTGCAAATCAGGAAAGGAGCAAAAGAAGGTCAGAGAGGTTGATCTATACGAGGAAGATGAAGAAGAAATTTTACATCCTGCAAGTCAGGGAACGTACTGGCGATGGTCCTCTTGAAGTGGTATTGATTAATAACGCACGACTGGAGATGCTTTTCGACTCTGGAGCTAAGATAACTCTGGTTCCAAAAGTGTTTTACGAAGGAAATTTGTTGGGCAATGTAGCACTGTTGAAACCTGACATAAAACCGAAAGGCAATGGTGGTGTAACCATTGACCTTTTGGGCTATTTCTGAGGCACGATTGGCTTTAAAGGGAGGATCATTCCTGGTAAGATTTATGTCTCAATGAAGGGAGACTCCCTGATAAGTTGGTTCCACCAGCTGGATTTACATGTTTTTCTAGCCCCTAATGAAAGTCCACCTCTTTGCTTGAGAGAAATACCACCTGTTAGAGCAGTGACTAGAAGCAGTAGGCATTGGATTGACGAGTTTCCTAATGTATTTAAAATGGAATTGGGTTCCCTCAAAAACTATATGCATCACATAAACCTGAAGGCGAATGTCACTCCCATGGTGGCTAAAGTGAGATATGTACCTTTGTTAGTGAGAGAAAGCATGAGGGTGGAATTAGACAAACTTCTGCACTATGGTATCATTCAAGAGGTTGAAGCCACAAAGTGGGTCTCTCCGGTGGTTGTGGCTCGCAAGGTCAATGGGGAGGCCAGACTTTGTGTCGATTTGAGGGAACTTAATAAGGCAGTGGTGGTGGATCACTACCCGCTGCCAAATATAAATTAAATGTTGTGTTCCCTTGAGGGTGCAAAGCATTTCACGTCCCTGGATTTGACTTCGGCCTATCATCAGGTCAAGCTCCACCCCTCGTCTCATGATCTCACATCCTTCGTAACACCATTTGGCACCTTTAGATTCTTGAGAATGCCTTTTGGACTAATCTCTGCTGCCTCTGTGTTTCAGAGGGCGATGGAGGGCATTCTTGGAGGTCTTCAAGGTGTCAGGGTGTATCAGGATGATGTCTTGATTTTTGGGGTGGATCTTGAGGAACATGATGATAGGGTGGGCTCAGTTTTGAAGAGACTACAGGAGGCAGGACTCACTCTCAGGGCGGACAAATGTAGATTTGATGTTAAAGAGATAGAATACCCAGGACATTTGGTGTCTGCTTCTGGCATTAAACCCAAAGCTTCTTTGGTGAATTCCATTTGCAATCTCCACGCTCCTCTAAACAAAGAAGAATTGGTGAAGTTTTTAGGCATGGCTGAGTTCTACAATAAATTTGTACCTAACTTTGCAGGCAAGACATGCTGTATGAGGACTCTGCTCAGAAAGGGATGCGAGTTTGGGTGGTCACAAGAATGTCAGAAGGAGTTTGATTGTATTAAGAAACATCTAAATGAAGATCCATGTTTAGGAAGTTTTGATCCCATTAAATTATCCTATCTCATGAATTATGCCAGCTCAAAAGGGTTGGGAGCAGTCCTCCAGCAAAAAGTTGATGGAAAAGAGAAAACTAATCTTTTTATCTCTTGGTCTTTGAGAGGGGCTGAGTGCAACTACTCTGTAGTGGAGAAGGAAGCTCTGGGTATTTTCTGGGTGCAAATTAAGAAAGTTTTTGTGGGGTATGAGGTTTTATATTCTTACTGATCATAAACCGACGAGGGAGGTATTTGCCAAGAAAGGGATCGATTTTGTTTCACATAGAATACAAAAGTGGGTTGTAGCCTTACAAGAATATGATTTTGACATTTCTTACCTGGATCCAACAATATCTTGGCAGATTGTCTTTTCAGACTTGGTGATGATGGGTGTGAAGTGTCTGAGGAAGATGAGTGGTTTTGTGGCGAAGAAAGTGAATGTGTGTGTGATTAGTGAGGGATTAATTTCTGATTTTGAGAGGAGGGAATGTCTGGTCAATGATTTGGTTTTACAAAAGGTTGTGTCGATGATCTTGAGTGGCTGGTGCAAGAAAAAGGAGTTCAAGGAGGATCTAAAGGGTTATTGGCAGGTCAGAGAGGACCTAGCTGTGGTGGATGGTCTCCTCATGCGAGGCAGCAAGCTTCTTCCCCCAAAAGACATGAGAGACAAATTAATGTATAACGCTCATTCAAGTCACATGGGGATTGCCAAGACGAAGGAAAGGATAAGAGAGGCATATTGGTGGCCAGCTATGGACATGCATGTAGAAAGAGTGGTTCGTGAGTGTGCTGAATGTATGTGTAGCGATAGAATTTTGAAATGTAGGACACAGCCGATGGTGGTGAGGAAGCAAGCTGCTGGTCCATGGTCTGACATTGCAATTGATATCTTGGGTCCTGTGAAGCTGAAGTCTCAGGATCAGTATGTGATTGTGTGTATGGATATATGTTCCCATTGGCCAGAAATTAAAGTGGTTAATTCTGTAGAATCTAACGTAGTAATTGAATTTTTGGAAGAACTGTTTGAGCTGGAAGGATTTCCGCTGTCACTATTGTCAGACAACGGGGTCCAGTTTACCTTGAGAGTGGTGGAAGGATGTTTGAGTGCCAGAGGCATTAATCATAAAAAAGTGGCACTATATCACCTACAAAATAATGGAGTGGTGGAAAGGTTTGTGAAGGTGCTGAAGAAGACTCTACAATGAGCTGTTGCTTCTGGTGAGAACTGGGAGTTAGCCATGAAGAAGAAGGTATGTGATTATAGATTCACTTTACAGTCGTCTACTGGTGAGACTCCTTTTCGCTTGTTTAAGGGGAGGGTCGCCAACACAGAGGTGACTCCCTTGTGGGTGACGGTAAAGAGAAGCTTGGTGGACGGTAAAGTGGGTTGCACAGAAGGGTGGGGAGAGAGAGAGAGAAGGAGAAAATGAAAAGAAGAAAGATCTGGTATGATAGGAGAAAGGCTGTGAAGATGACTGTAGTGGATGTTGGAGATTGGGTAAATATCAAATCTCCAAGGAGAGATGGATGCAAGTCCAAATTTAGGCGCCCTTTTAGAGTCATCAAAGTCTTTAAAAATGCGGTGAAAAGCAATGACCACAGGATTTGGAATCTAAGCAGGGTGGCGAAGTGTCAAGCTTGCGCTGATTCAAGTACTGATCTTGATTTACATGAACATTCCACACAGGGAAGGGTTGTCAGGCCCCTTCGTGCAAAAGAGATGCTCTTCGCTTGCAAGATTGTGTTTGTTAACCAAGCATAGTAGCCTGGGGTATTTTCGTTTTGATTGTTCATGTATTTTGCAACTAACCCTCTTATTTATTTTTGAATTTATTATTATGTGGGTAATGGGGGGAGGTGATGTGGTGTCTGAATAAATAGATTCTGGAATGTGAACTAGTAGCTAGGATGGAATGCTATATTTGGTGAGGGTGACAGTTGAACTGGACTTCGGCGTGGATGAGGTCTCTGTAGATGTACTACTTAATAGGTTACCCACTCTACGGCGTATCTACAGATTTATTGGAGATCTGACCTTTACAGGACACCAGCTTCCACACCTTAGTGTTGTGCATTTGTGTGGTGATGATCTTGTAAAGCTGGGGCAAAAGGAGGTGAGGGAATTCATCCTGAGGGAATTTGCTTGCTGGGGTGGATATTCCCAGCTGCCTTCATTACATTGTCCCACATGATATCCCATCACACTTGGGACAAAGGTATTAAGGCAAAGGCCCTTAATGTTTCTGTCAGACCAAATAATGCAGAAATGGCAAAATTGTGTTCTGGACCTAGGAGTTTAAGAAATATTCCCCACAACCTAATCGGGGAGAGCAGATATCCACCAAAATGTGGCCTATTTATCTGATACGAGCACTGACCTTTCCATGGAAGGCTCATGAACATTCACTCAATCCTTGTTTTTTGGTGGGAGAGCGAAGGACATCATTGCCCTGGTCACCCTTGTGGCAGATTAGCAACATGCAACACAGAATCCTTAAAGAGACGGAGGGTGTTCCACCAAATACTTCCTACGACATCACTGTCCTTATACTGCAAGAGACATTCACACCGACTTGGGAGCATAGTTTCACAGATGAGCGGTGTGAGGCAAGGGGCTGCTCTCACATCCTCTGGCCTCCTTTTACAGCTTGATGTTCGGGGGGCGGGACCATGGCAGGTGGTCCAAGGGTGTAGAGTGTGGGGGAACATGGCAGGTGGTCAAGGGTGCAGAGAGTGTGGGACCATGGCAGGTGGTCCAAGGGTGCAGAGAGTGTGGGACCATTGCAAGTGGTCAATGGTGCAGAGAGTGTGGGTCTGTCTGTCAGGGAAAAGGGTGGTTTCACCTGTGTGGTCTGGGCAGGAGAGCAGAAGAAAGGGAATCCAGTACTTAGTGTTGTGGCATTTGTGGGATTGCTTCTTTTGTAAATAAATGCATGCATCAATCTTTTCAATTTGATTATTTTCATGGATGTGTTATATATAGAATGCAGACCATGTTACTGTAATGTATTCATAGTTTGATATCTTATGTAATTAGTGACTCTGCTGTATATTTTATGATCGTAATATTTGTGTTGTGCTATTCATAAACATGATTTTTAGGTCGAGCATTAGCGCGCATGTGCTATCTGCAAGACCTGTTGTACTTACTATACTGAGTGCAATCTCGCCTCAATCCCGCATGCTGCTTTCCATAGGTTCACTCTTGCATTGGTCCTCTTTGCTGTCCCCTCATTTGTTGGTGCTCCCAAAACATCACTTCCGTTTTCTGCTCGGAAGCACCGGCCAACTACAGTTTCATTACCCTGTAGGTGTGTAATTTGTCCTTTGGGGACTACTTTGTTTATTTTTCCAATAGGTCTCGCCTAGTTCGGTGGCTTGCTGCTGCTCGTCTCAAGCACTTCCAGCTCAGCACTTCGTGATGCTGCGCTTAATCTGTAAGTACAAATGCAAAAAGAACAATTGATAGACAGAATGCTGAACAATGTCATACATTCACCCCCAGTCAGAGATCTGGGCCTAAACCCATTGTTTTTATGTTCCCCATGCCATTCCAGTTTGAACCCAGCCATATGCAAATCAATCTTGACCCTGCGCCCAATGGGAACAGTCCAGCCCGAACTGCCAGGCCAGGTCCTCCCTGGACTGGAAACAAGCATCCTAGGACCGGTTTCAAGGTTTCACCCCTCATCAGCCAGGATAGCTTGACTCCAGTGGCATGGAGAGCACGGGATCCATGTCTGGGCATACCCGTCCCACTCGGGGTGACAAATGCAAGAAGAACAATTGATGGACAGAATGCAGAACCCAGTTAGGCCCAGTACAGAGATCTGGGCCTAAATCCATCGGCCTGGCAGTTCGGGCTGGACTGTTCCCATTGGGAGCAGGGTCAAGACTGATTTGCATGTGGCTGGTTGAAACTGGAATGGCATGGGGAGCAAAAAAACTATAGATTTTGATCTGCACGAGGTGGCTCGCCCACCTCTATTTTATTAACTTTAAAGACACTTTATCATAATTTATCTTACTGCGGTGAGGTGCTCTTTTATTTCTTTTCTAGCATTGAAAACTTTGTTTAACTTTCCTTTTTTTCTTTTTTCGTTCTTTCACATTTTTTTTAATGATATACAAAACAAAATTCCACTGAATAAAACAAATGTTTATTGGAGGCACACGCGTACGCTACTTAATAAAACAACTGAGATGCCGCTGGGGTTTTGTGCTTTCCGTGAAGAAAAGAAACCACAGACAAAAGCAAACAGGGGATAATTACAGAGATAAAGGACGGCATGAATTATTATTTTCATGGCAAAAGAGGGTGCATTTAATAACGGAAGGTCAACGTGTACAATGTAATGCATTCCTTTATCATATTTATTAATGGTTCCAATACAATAATGTTGACATATGTGAAAAATGGGCCTAGGAGATAAAATAAAAGCAAACATCACTGCCGGGCGCTTCATAAGAATATAAGGGATATGAATGTCCTACAGTGTGTGAAGGACGGGCTGTCATTAATTCTGTTTGTTAACAGTTTTTTTTTACCACACCATGTTTCAATTAACCCACTGTCATTGATGTGATGTGTTTGATGAGAACCAGTGCTTAGACGGAGTTATTAAAATGTATTGTCCCTAAGGAAATAGTTTGTCACGGGAATAACCCCGGGAATCAGTGCTCCTATACGAGTTTGCCATGGTTTTTTGGGCCATTTTGGCCTGTTTTCCCTAGATACATTTTGGCAGGTTTTTAATAGAAAGATGTTTTTGAGGAAAGGAAAACGTCAGTTCTGTTTTATTGCTAAACGTCCGTTCCGATGCAGGTAGAACTCCTGTTTCCACACACATCAAAAGTACAGGGTAACCCTTAACGAGTCTTTTGAGACCGAATGACTACTGGGTTTCAACAATGTTAAGTTTTGCAATGACAAGGCCTGTATTTACGACCAGCTGCATAAAACTTATTTGGTTTAGAGATGGTACAGTCGTGGCAATCAACATAAAATGGCTGCAGGAACAAGGACTTTATAAATATAGCTCTGGTTGTTCTGAAGTTTGCCTCATGTTGTACGATAGATAGCTAACAAACTATATTATGATCATCAGGTCCAATCTCTGCTCACTGACAAACCTAGAATACTCTCTTAAATAAAGTGTAGGAGGGCGTGGCCAAGATGGCGAGCGGGTAGGACGTGTGTTGCTTCGTCTCCCCGCCCGCCGATGCCCGAGTCGGCCCCAAACCAGCGATAAATTCCCCCAGGGGCAGCCAAAAGGTAGCGGAACTGTCACCCAGCTGAAGCGACGCCTTGTTACTGTGATTTTGAGGCTGGGGGATGTATTTTGAGCGTTATCGGCGAGGGACGGCGGAGCGCTGACGGCGGCCAAGATGGTGGCCGGACCCTGAGCATTGCCGGAGCTCAGCGAGTCATCCCGCCGCGCCGGAGCCCAGCAGTAGCTTTGCCGGTGAGCACCGATAGCGGCATCGGGCGCACTCCAGATGACACCGGCGGGGTGCAAATGACCAGCGGACCACCGGTGGGCCCCGAGGGAGGCTTCTGAGGCAGCCGGCGGTGTACGGGGCCCGCGACGCTGCAGCCAGGCGGACGTCCCGTGAGTGGCGAGTGGCCGCAGCTTGCAGGCCTGACAGGCGGTGCTGGTTGGTGGCGGGCAGCTGGGAGTGACGGCCAGAGAGGATCGGCTGGCCCCCCGGTGCTGAGGCTGCGTCCCGACCAGAGGCCCTTTCTATCTGTCCATGACCTCGATGGCACTGCCCCGCAGGGTGGAGGCGACGGGGAGCGCAGAGGGGCAGTGACGAACGGCGGAGGGCCACCGGCTCGCGACGACAGCGGTAAGCAGAGACTACCACCAGGCGGGGGACTCAGCACACAGCCTACCTGACTTTCTGGCGGCCAGCGTGGGCTTCGACTGCGGCAGCTGAATGCGCATTGGGCCTATGGGGCAGCAGCAACTGCGCACATAAAAGGCCTAGAGACGCGTGCGAAGCGGCAGCCCGGCGCAATTGAAGGCGGGACGGAGCAGAGCGGCGCGGAGAGGAGCTTCGGCCAGGGCGAGCCGGCTGGCGCTCCGTGGAGGTGACGACGCCCACCGGTCACTGACCCCCCCTCGACACTCGCTACAGAGGAGGCGCACATAAGCGTGGAGGGGCCCGGATCAGCCATAGGGCCCATCGTCCTGGCGCCAGCGACGCCACACACTCCCTCGACCCACACCAGGGGGCCCAGCGCGCAAAGAGAGGGGACTTGATCATTTTTTGTGGATCAGGGTTCTCCTGAGAGCCCGTTGCGCCTCGCTAGCCCGTTATAGCGACTGAAAACTGCGACGCTGCTTCGGGCAACCCTTGGGATCACATCGGGGCGAAGTCGCCCCTGGTCGAGGCGCACGAAGCGATATGTCCACCCAAAGGGGATGGAAGGAGCGCACGCTAAAGGAGATGCTCGCTAAACCTCCCCAAGCCAACGCTGGTCAGGAGGACGAGGACACTCCTATAACTAAATCTTTTCTGGAGACGCTCTTTAATACGCTCCGCGAAGACTTCCACACATTGAAAAGCGAGGTGGCTGGGGAGGTGCGCGAGCTCCGAAGGGAAGTGGATACCCTTGGAGACAAGGTGGTGGCTATCGAGGACCAAGAGCGGTCCAAAGAGGAGGAAGTCACGCAATTACAGCAGGAGGTGATCCGCTTGCAGGAACAACAGCTCGACCTGCAGGTCCATGCCGAGGATCTGGAGAACCGCTCTCGGCGAGGGGTTCCATCGGACGCAGAGGGGACTGACATCACCGCCTTTCTACAGGGCCTGTTCCGGGACATTTTGGCTGGCCCTCCGGAGCTGGAAATCCGCATTGATAGGGCTCACCGGATGGGTCTACGTCGCAGGGCCAATGCACCGCCACCAGATATATTGGCCTTCCTCCCGGATTACACGCTGAAAGAGCGTATCATACGGGAGGCCAGACTGAAACACCCTATCCAGTATCAAAGCCTAAACATCACCCTGTATCAAGACTTAGCGGCTAGCACACTCCAGAAAAGAAGAGCATTTAAAGATGTCACAGCACACTTGCGAGATTCCGGCGTGGCGTATTCCTGGGGGCACCCCTTCCGTATAATATTTAAGTGGCATGGCAGACTGCACCAAATTTCCTCCCTTTCCGGAGCATGCAAACTCTTGGGCCTCTCGCACCAGAGCTCAGAAACAAAGAGCCCACCCAGTTGACGCCAATCCCCAGCACGTTGGCAGACGGTGGGGGGTAAACGCTCAGTGGGAACTACCCGAGGGCCCGACCCAGAGACGCTGGCACAGGAGAGGAGAGCGGTGCTTAAGGCAGTCACCAATGATACGTCCCCACCAGACGGGTCCTGAGGGAGATCAGGGGGGCTTTGCAGATTTTTGAGATGTAGGGGCCGGGGGGAGGGGGAGACGGAAGGTCTTGCCACTTCGCCTACACCACAGGATGCCCTGGACTGATTTACACCACCATGGGTACACTGCTCAGTTCAGTGTACACGGGACTACATGGGGGGGACGGTTTTGGGAGTTGGGGTTAGGGAGGGGAGGGAGGGGGGCTGGTGTGCTCATGAAGGGAATATGACCTCAAACAATGGCGATTTTGCGACGCGTCATCACATAGGAGGATGCCGGGGAACACTCTATCAGCCAGCACCGCGAGACTGGGAGCGCGCTGCTCACCTTCCCTAACCATGCATGATTCCGAACTAACCATTCTCACGCTTAACGTTAAGGGTCTCAACAGCCCCAACAAGAGACGTTCCATCTTGTCTTATCTAGAGAACTCCGGCGCGGATATCTGTCTACTGAAGGAAACTCACCTACTAGCACGGGATTGGCACAGATTGAAATCCAGGGTATTCCCCATCAATATTTTTCCTCTATGCAAGACAAGAAGGCGGGGTAGCTATCCTAGTGTCACGGAAGTTTAGAGGGTCGGTGGGGGACAAAATAACGGAAATAAAAGGGCGCTTATTGGCATACCGCTTTTGGATTAAAGGCCTAGCTTTAACAATCGGGTCTGTTTATGCACCAAATACGAACCAGGAAACTTTCCTTAGAACTGCCCTATCTACAATTTTAGAGTCACACGATCGCTTTATATTGGTGGGAGGCGACTTGAACTTAGTTATGGACACGGCCGCAGACAGATCCAGTAGTCGATTTTCCCAAACGGGGGAGGTCTCTGTAGAGGGCAAACGATGGTTGGCGGAATGGGGATTAGTGGATCTGTGGAGAGCGTCTCACCCTCAGGCCTCCCAATTTTCCTACTACTCACATGCACACCGCACCTATGCTAGATTAGACTACTTTCTTGGCTCCACAGAGGTTCAGACGACTATCAAAGATATATACATCACAGCGGCGGCCCTGTCGGATCACGATGCAGTATGGTAACCTTGGGGGTCCCCCACATAACCCGGCCAGCGGGCAACTGGAGGATGAGGGAGGCTATGCTCCATAAATCAGCGGTGCAGGAGCAAATCCTCAAGCGCATTACTGAATATCTAGAGATCAATGACACTCCCGAAACACCCATAACCATGCTGTGGGGGGCACTTAAAGCAGTGGTGCGGGGCGAATTGATCGCTTTATCAGCGGCAGAGAATAGGGAGCGTAAAGCTAAACGAGAGGAGCTCACGGCTCAAGTGCTGGCGTTGGAGAAAGTCCATAGCCGAACGGGAGCGCCGAGAGTCTGGCGGCAATTGAAGAACGCGCGGGCCCTGTTGGCGGGGCTCGACTTGGATAGGGCAGAATACGCAGCCCTTCGCCTTTACACACTCATATTATATAGGGGGGGATAAGACAGGCCGGATGCTGGCTAGTAGATTAAGGGCAAAGACGCAGCAGGGTAAGGTCAAGGAGATTATAAATCCAGAGGGTGCTACGCTTACTGACGATATGAAAATAGCACATACTTTTCGAGATTTTTATGCAGCTCTCTATACGGGAGATTCACCGTCCATCCCACATATAGATACATACGTAGGAGGTACACGTACGACAGCATTGAACCACCATAACAGAGAAACGCTCGATAGCCCCATTCGTATTGAGGAAGTAGTAGGAGCCATCTCCCGCCTCAAACCCATGAAATCTCCGGGACCGGACGGATTCTCGGCTGGGTTCTACAAGTTGTTCTGCCCAGCAATAGCCCCAATACTTACCAGGCTTTTTAATTCCTTCAATGGTCCAGGCACAATCCCCCAGGAGATGTTATCGGCTTCGATAGTAGTGCTACCCAAACCGGGCAAGGACGCCTCCCAGTGCGGTTCCTACCGGTCAATATCGCTGCTCAATGTCGACCTAAAACTGTTTACAGGTATACTAGCGACACGTCTGGGTCCCCTCATGCCAGGCATCATTGACTCAGATCAATCTGGGTTTATACAGGCCCGGCAGAGTAGCGATAATACTAAACGCATATTTCATCTTATAGATAAAGCCCACCTCACCAAGCTGGACGCCCTCCTCTTGTCAGTGGATGCTGAAAAAGCATTTGACCGGGTGGATTGGCGCTTCCTAGATAAGACCCTGGTACACTTTGGTTTTGGGGACAGGTTTAGAGCATGGGTCTCGAGCTGCTATACTAACCCCACGGCTACCATCAGGGTGAATGGGGTGGTCTCCACACCCTTTGAGATACGGCGGGGGACCCGACAGGGCTGCCCGCTATCGCCTCTCCTCTTCGCCCTTTATATTGAACCGTTGGCTCAGAGGATCAGGGACAACCCAGAGATAAAAGGCATCCCTTTTGGGGGAGAACAACACACTGTTAGTCTTTATGCTGATGATATAATTGCTTCCCTAGAGTCACCAGCCCGTTCGGTCCCAGCTTTTCTGAAAGAATTGGAGGACTATGGCCAGGTGTCGGGCCTGCGAGTTAATATGGGGAAATCCTCGATCCTTAGGTTTCACGAGGATGGCCCAGCGCTCCCTCTTGATGATACGACCTATGTGGGTATTCCAGTTTATTCTTCTATCCCCTATTTGGGCATAGAGCTAGCGGCATCTGTGTCTCAGACCCTACACCTCAATTACTCCAAATTCCTTCAGCGAACCACAAAAGACCTGAATGACTGGAAACGTCACCCGCTCTCCCTGCTGGGCAGGATAGCAGCAGTCAAGATGTCTCTTCTGCCCAGAGCGCTATACCTCTTCCAGACAATCCCGGTTTGGCCACCTCCGGGCACCTTACAGGCCCTGCAGCGAGCCATCAATCACTTCATATGGGGAGGGAAGAGACCTCGGATACGCAAAGACCTGAGCTATATGAGACTAGACGACGGGGGACTGGGTATCCCCAACGTTCTAGAATATTTTCGCGCAGCTCAGCTGCGGTACCTTGTCAAATGGAAACGCCCTGAATCCGAAAAGAGTTGGCTTTTCCAGGATAGGGCGTTAGCTCAACTGGACCTCTGAAAGATCCCCTTCCTCAAACGGATACATAGACCTCCCGGCCTCCTGGGCTCCCCTATCACTAAGACGCTCCTAATGGCATGGGATGGAGTGGCAGTAAACAGGGGCGTGACGACATTCCCTTCTCCCATGACACCCCTTTTTGATAATAAGGAGTTCTCCCCCGGCATGGATACGAGGGCATTTTCATTCTGGAGAGCATCCGATTGGCGGTCAGCGGGCCACCTCTTTAATCTAGAGGGTATCATCCCTTTCCGAGACCTCAAAGCGGACTACGGGCTCCCCGAAACAGAGCGCTTCCGCTACTTCCAGCTCTGACACTGGCTCCTCCACGCAGATGTTCACTCAGGAGTAGCTAGGAAACTCACTAAATTCGAGAAGTGGTTACACACCAAGAATACCGATAAAGCAATGATTTCTGAAATTTATGATATGCTTAGGGATGGGGCCCCCACGGCGCCCCCTGCAGGACAGCGGAGGTGGGAGAGAGAACTAGGGAGGGACCTGACACGTAAAGAGTGGGCAGACATCTATTACCGAGCGAATCATACAGCGCGTAACATAGCCAGCAGGGAGTCAGCGGTTAAGGTGGCCATGTACTGGCATCTGACCCCGGCCCGTTTGCACAGGGGGAACCCAGCACGAAGTCCGCTGTGTTGGCGAGGCTCCGGGGAGGATGGCACCCTAGTGCATATATTGTGGGACTGTAGAGAGGTGCAGGCTTACTGGAAGGACGTTTTAGACGATATCGACCGCCAATTCGACACTGAGATACCGCGCTTTCCTGTTTACGTGATTTTGGGGCTGCCCAACCCCATAACATACCCACTTAGATCCAGGCGAGGTAGACTGATGGGGATAGCTCTAGGAGCAGCTACTCGAAACATCCTATCACACTGGGGCTCATCCACGAGACCGACGCGGGTGGGGTGGCTACACAAACTGTGGTATATTATTGGAATGGAACGCATACAAGCCTCCTTATCTAACGCTATGGCTAGCTTTACAGACGCCTGGCAGCCATTGCTTTCTCTCTTGTCACTAGAGATGAACGAGATTACATGTCCCAAATATCTCCGCCTCCTCCGGCTCACAAGCTTGGCCTCTATACCACACTCAATGGAAGGAGACTCATAATTTCCCCTTTAACACGATACCCTTCAATACACCACATTGGCACACCAGTTCAGGGGAGGGAGGGGGGAGTTGGGACAAAGAGGGGGGCGGGGGGGTGCTTTTCTTCTTTCTTTCATTAAACGGCATCATACTACCACTTCTCAACAGATAGACTGTCTTATAGGCGGCCACTCCGGAGGCACAGTAGGGGCATGGTTACAGCTAAGTCACCGGAAGAGCATTACTAATCAGATGAGACCTACTTATGATCCGATGTACAAGTGCCTTAAGTATATCTTTATTGCATAATGTTTGTACACTTTTGATGCACATGCCAATAAAACAAAGTTGAACCTTAAATAAAGTGTAGTTTCTTAACAGCTACCTTGCAGTTTCAGAGAAATGCATTTAGACTGTATTAAGGGTAAAATGTAGATAAAGACAACAGTAAACAAGCATTTGCAATGCAATAGGTCTCGCATTTGCGAGAGTTTGAGCTATTGGAATTGTAAATAACAATCCCTTTTATTTATGTGTTTTGAAAACCTACAAGCGTGTGTAAAAACGCACTTTGTACTTATAGTTCTTGCTTACGAGAAGCTAGGCTGGCAGTAAAAGAGGCACAGTTACTGCCAGCCTCGCTTCTTGTAAGCAACGACTATAAGTACAAAGTGCATGTTTACGCACCTCTTGCAGGTTTTCAAAACATATAAATAAAAGCGATTCTCATTTACAATGCCAATAACTCAACTCTCGCAAATGCGAGACCTATTGCATTGCAAATGCTTGTTTTTATCCCTGTCAAAATAGTAGTGGGTTGTCATTTATTCGGTTGAGTTGGAGGGGGCATGGTCCAGACTGGGGGTTTCTGGGCAAAATTGATAATGACAGTGTTGGTTTGGTTATTGCTTGTGCCTCCAAAGTGTATGACGAGAACAAGTCAATGAGAACCCTTTTTCCAGAGGAGAAACTGCAAAGACAGGCCTGTTATTTACCAACACAATGCGAAAATAGGTCGAGTCAACACAATATTACAAACTGTATATATTGGAAAGCTGGACAATGCACACGATGGTCCCCAAAATACTTGCTTTACAAGACAAAGCACGTTTTGAAGCAGGAGGTATGTATGAACATTAATGAAAGACCTGTGGGGGTAGAACGTGGCCACGTCACAAACACACAAGTTGTGCCATTTTACTGATAAGGAAGGGCATACCTACACCTGTGCAAGTGTACACATGCACCCTTGTTCCCAGCATGGGTATTCTTGATCAGTCAGCTGTTCAATGGAAATGGACACACACATACAAGAACAAACACAGACACACACGAGCCTCAAGACCCGACAGAGCTTGGGCATGCAGCGAGCAAGCAAGGCACCTTCTGCATGCTGCTGCCTGAGGCGAAGGCCTGCTCTAACCTGGAACCAGATCTCAGGGCGCGCCCGCCTGCTGCCCGCACAAGCACCGTGCACAATGGTTTGCTGAATTTCACATTATTAACGCATAGTTAGAAACCTGTTGTAAAGTGGCACCTGCAAGCGAGGCGTCGGCTGATGGCACCACAAACCACATCCCGCTGCTATGATTTGGGCTTTAAAAAAAATCAACAATAAATGTGTATATTTACTCTGAGATACTTTGGCGATTGCTGCGTGCTCAGTGGCCTTACCAGAATATGGGACACGCACATCATGTTTGTAGAGCATATTCTTTGAATTGTGTTAAAAACTCATATTACCAGACCTTAGAAGGTCAAATCCATTTTCACCCCAATGCTCTAAATACTATTGAAACAAGCATTTGCAATGCAATAGGTCTCGCATTTGCGAGAGTTTAAGCTATTGGCATTGTAAATGACAATGCCTTTTATTTGTGCTTTAAAAGCCATTACATAAATAACAAGTACTGTGTTTTTCCCTAATTTGCAGAGGTTTGCAAAGAAAGCCTTTTGTGCTGACTTTGCTAACAATCCCGATGAAAATGCCCACACAGTCCCAATTCTCTCCTTTATAGCCCCTAGATACCTGTGTATCAGTTAATTAGGGAGATGCAATATTTAAGAATGATTGCTCACGCTAGAGGAAGGAACTGCTACAAAAACAAGATTACATTCCAAGTTCAGGGGGTGAACAAAGCCGTCAGCACTAAACTGGACTGTCGCATTCCACTGAATAAATAAAACCAGCATGCCTGCAAGTGCGCTGCCTGGAAGTAAAATAGGCTTTAAATTAATGCGTTGTCCTTATCGGTGAGACAGGAACTGATGCACAAAGTTGTTGCCGGCGCTAAAGCCTGGCAATTTGAACAAGGAAAACAACATAACCAATGAGTCGATTAAACTTGCAGCCTGACAGCTAAGGTCTTTCTAACTACACACATGCCCCGATGTTTACCAACAGGTTATGGAAGGGGAACTGTGAACGTCGCGGGACGGTGGAAGCAACGAAGTGGGACCAGTAAAAGGCTGCAGAACCACAGAGAGTGGAGGGGGCGGAGCAAAGTGCCCATTGCATGCATACAATCAAGCAATGACAAACCCAGCACAGAGAATACACGCAAGTTGGAGGGAGCAGTTAAGTTTCTGTGCTAAATAAAAAAACATTAAAAAAAAACATGAAATCAGCTCTGCATTCGCCTTTGTCACACATAATCCCACTAAGCTGTCCAGCCATACCGGCAGTAAAAACACGAAACCATGCAGTCAAACCCTAAAGAAATGTACACAAAGCGCATTAGAAATGTACACAAAGCGCATTTACTGTTTGTGCTTGTGGTACAGCGTGCCTCATTGTTCTGCTCGTGGAGGCTCTGGGAGAGCGCGCTGTGCATGCAAAACATTAATAAAAGAGTCGCTTAAACTTGCAGCCAAGGTCTTTCCTCTTACATACGTACCCGATGTTTACCAACATGAAGGAATCCCTATCCGTGCTGCCGTTTTTGGAGAACCAACTGGGCCAAACGCAGCAAATCAAGATTGAAAACTCGCTAATTGATCACAAGGTGCTCAAAGCCAGCAGCAGTCTGCGAACAGAAGGCAGAGGATTTAAGGCAGCGGCTGACAGTGCACAGCGAAGACCTGCATTTACGTCGCAGCACTGAAACATCCCCCACCGCCATTGTACTAACGAAGCCCTTTCGAGTCCGCCGTGAGCAAAAGAAGAGACGCCGTGAGCGTGCACATCAGCTGTCCGGGCAAGTGCACATCAGAACGCGCCGTAAGCGTGCACATTTGCTGTCTGGAGATCGCCAGCAAAGACCAGCGTGACGGCGACCGCATTGGCTGCGAGGTACACCGATCACCCTGTGAGCTCTAGGGACACGCTGCAGGGCATCGCGTGAAGCATGGCGGAACGACGGTAAGGTGGGGGGGGTGGGAGGCGCATGGCTGACTGACACTGGAGGGGGTGCAAGGACAGCTGGGGAGTGCGTGCAATGCGGCTGGAGAGGACGGAAGGGGGACAGGAGATGTGCACATCGCGTGCCTGGACGTGCGTGTTCACATTTCCAGTCCGGCCTGCGCGTGCACATCTCCTGTCTCCCTTCCGAAGCAAGTCGACGACAATAAGTCGCGCTAGCGACAGCGCTTCGCGCTGCGTCGCTAGGTCGAGACCTAAAAAGAACACGATTCCTCTTGGGTTAAAAAAAGAACAAAAAGTAAAGATATACGAACAAGAATAGAAAAAATGTAATTCATTTGAAGTCATCTACAATTTTCTCTGCTTGACGACGTTGTGTGTAGGAGTAGTTATGCTTCAGAAAAACAGAACAGTGACGGCTTGCACAGAGCAAGAGTAACTGATGCAAAGGACCCTGAAGTCAAGGATGGTCTTGTATCTGAGACTTTGCAGACGCTGCCAGCCCGAGAGGTCTGTGACCTCATCCAGGAACTATTTGTATTAATGATTAGCAAACTATTAGCTGTCCAGATGTTTTTGGCAGAAGAGCAGCTGGACCTCTCCGCACACCAATTGTGCAAGGCAAAGGTCTTGGGACATTATTGCCAAATAAATGCATCATAATTTATAATGCCATAACGGGAACCTTACCGAGTGAGAACACTCCTTTATAACGCCCTTCAGGCACTGATTGCCCAGAAGGAGGCGTACAACGCTGCCATTCCACTCTAAATATCACAGGAGGCATCGCAACTCGGCAACACATTTCTAATTTTGACATCAGCTCTTTTGGGACAGGAATGTCCCCTCCAAGGTGCCCAGTCGCGTTTCCCTGCTCTGAGCGTCCGACTTTGTGTACCTGGCATCCTGTTTTTTTTTTATTTTGTCCCTAGCCTCACACAAAGCTAGTGTGTGCTGTCCTGTGACCTGGAGAGGTCACTAAGTGCACCGCCAGTGACAAACAGTGGACTTTTGTCCCTGTTGTGGGTTTAGCACATAGAGTAGTAGTGGCAGCGTACCAAGTTTGGTGAATCCATAGTTATTACCAGACATTTTTATCTGTGGCCCTGGAGAGGGGGTTGCAAAGTTTCACCTCTATGCGCTAACCCAGACCTAGGCACTAACATTCCAAGTTATGTTTACACATCTGTTTATGTGGCCTGCCTGGCCTTGTACAAGATGGAGTTGAGGTTGCTTTCCCAAACAGTGGAAGTCTACTGCTGACATTAATGGGGGGGGGGGGAGGGAGGGGGAGGAGGAGGAGGAGGAGGAAAGAGAGAGGAGAGAGAGAGAGAGAAGACTAAGCCCCTTTAGAAATGTAATTAGTCATTTTGCTGAGAGAAGCTGCTGATTAGTTTTCCCGAAGCACAGCCATTTGGTAGATGGTGGATGTAAAATATGGGACTGCTGTCTCTGTTGTTCAGAGACAGGGACCCCTAAGTGAAGGCTAGCCTTTTGTCTCTCCCCTGATCACTCTTCGGTGTAGCTGATGACAGCCAGGTACAGAAAGCTCACATCTCTTGGTGCCTCTGTTGTGGGTGCTGCAGGCTGGAGACTGCTGTTAAGAGCATCCCTCTTCACAAAGACTTTGTCTGGAGAACCACCTCAAACCAGTTCTAAAAGTGCAGACAGTGGATCCACATTGCCTGTCTGATTTGACTGTATAAAATTGGAATCAATTGGCCCATTTCTGATTCTACATCCAAGTTTTCTATGACCAAGGATGCTTTATAGAGTACTTACAGAACTCGTATGCTAAACAAGATGGTGCACATTTACTAAACAGTCACGCAATGCAGGGTAGTAAGCAAAGTCACTGCACAGCTTTGCGTGAAGGGGAAAGAAGAGAAATGCTCCATATTTACAAAGTTATGGAGCATTTCTGCTGTCTCGTAGCACTGGCACACAAACACAATCCTTAGATGCACTTTCCTCTTTCGATGTGTGCTGCAGAATGAAACACACGTGGAAAAAGGAAATAATGAAGAGAAAAAAAGATATTTCTCTTCGTTATACGTCACTTGGGAAGGCGTAGCATTTCGACGCCTTCCCAGGTTTACAGCTGAAAATCTGGAAGTTCAGCAAAATTCTTGGGTGGATGCATGGGAATTCCCATGCCAAACACAATAAGATGGTGGACAGAATGCTGAAACCTTTCAACCACTCACCCCCAGTCAAGAGATCTGGGCTGAATCCATCATTCTGATTTGCATATGGCTGGATCAAAGCTGGGGTGAGATAGTGAGCATAAGAACAATGGATTAAACCAAAATCTCTTGACTGCGGGTGAGTGGATGAAAATGTTCAGCACTCCGTCCATCATCTTGCTGGGTTTGCTATGTTCGCTCTAAGTGGCCAAGGGTATGCCTAGATGTGGGTCCTTTGCTCGCTGTGCCACTAGATTCAAGCCAGCCTGGCTGATATGGGGTGATACCGCGAAACTGGTCCCAATATGCTTGTTTTACACTACTGGGAGGATCTGGGCTAGCAGTTCAGGCTGGACTGTTCCCATGAGGAGCAGGGTCAAGACTGATTTGCATAGGGCTGGGTCCAGCCGCCAGTGGCATAGTGAATAAGTGAAAATGGTTCAAACCAGATCTCTTGACTGGGGGTGAGTGGTTGAAAAGTTTCAGCACTCCATTCATCATCTTGTTGTGCTTGCTATATTCGCTCTAAGTGGCCAAGGGTATGCCCAGATGTGGGCCATTTGCTCGCTGTGCCACTGGATTCAAGCCTGTCCCAGGATGCTTTTTTCTGGTCCAGGGAGGACCTGGCCTGGCAGTTTGGGCTGGACTGCTCCCATGAGGGGCAGGGTCAAGACTGATTTGGATATGGCTGGGTCCAAGCTTGGGTGACATTCTGAGCAACAGAACAATGGATTAAACCCAGATCTTTTGACTGGGGGTGAGTGGTTGAAAAGTTTCCGCACTCTGTCCATCATCTTATTGTGTTTGCAATGCCCATGCTCCACCCATGGAACTCTTCCCAAGTTGAAATGTAACATAACGCGGTGCAAACAGCTGCCTTGCATTACAGTTCTTTACAAAGCCATGCAAGGCTACGCAAATCAGGCCTTGTGTGGCTTTGTAAATATTACTGTAGCCTTTGTGTTGTCCCTGTGTTGCCTTGCATGACTAGTCAGAAGCCGGCGGTGGGGAGGCAGGGCTTTCTCCTTCTTGGGCACCAGAAAGTAGTGGGAATAGCAACCACGACCTACTCGATAGCTCCCTTGGCCAAGAGAGCTGAGACTTCCTGGTGGAGAAGTGCCAAATGATCCTCCGGACATGCGATCGAAAGACGGTGTCATGGAGGGAGGGGTAGTCTCGAAGAGAGGGAGTAGCCCCCTCGGACTATTTGCAAAACCCACCTGTCCGACGTGATGACTTGCCAGTGGGGGAGGTGATGGCGAATCCTGCTACCCACTGACCTTTGGTGGCCCTGAAAGGTCGGACTAGGAGGGCTTGGAGGCCGCTGCAGGGGGGGAAAGGATGGACTGGCCCGCCCACTGGCTCCCAGGCCCGCTTTACTGGGTCCCACGCCCGCGGCCACGCAGGGGCTGTGCCGCTTGCATGAACTGGTGGCTGGACTGGGTCTGCGTGGTTGGATGCCCCTTCCGTAGCCACGAAAGGGGCAAAAAGCAGACTGAGGGGGACGGGATGGCGTAGCGAGGCCCAAGGATCTAGCCGTAGCTCGAGAATCCTTAAAGCGCTCTAGCGCTGAGTCTGCTTTGTCGCCGAAAAGGCGACGGCCATCGAAGGGCATGTCCAGCAATGTTGACTGGACATCCCCCGAAAAGCCAGACGTCCTCAACGAGGCATAGCGCAGAAGGGCTACTGACGTGGCAATTGTTCTGCCCATTGAGTCGGTGGTATCCATTCCACATCTTATTATGAATTTGGTTGCGTCTCTCCCATCTGCCACTGCCTGGGAGAGAACGGCCTGGGCCTCCTCCGGGCACTGAGGCAGCACTTATCCAAACGAGTCTCAGATCGTATGGGAGTATCGGCCCAAGAGGCACTTGGTATTCACAGACCGCAGTGCTAAGCTGGAGGAAGAGAACATGCGCTTCCCAAGGTGATCCACCTCCTTGGATTTCCTATCTGGGGGAGCAGAAGGGAATGCACCCTTGGATGAAGAGGCTTGGGCCACTTAGCTCTCGGGGAAAGGGTGTTGGCTGAGGAAAACTGGTTCACCCGGAGCCGGGCGGTGGTGGCGTGCAATCGTCCGTTCCACAGGAGCCCTTTGCTGGGCTTGGACCAGGTGCCCGGAAGGACATCAGTGAGGGCTTTGTTGAACGGCAAAAGGGGTTCAGAGGAGGTTGCCGTCGGTTGAAGCACCTCTGTCAGGAGGTTAGTCCTGACCGCCACTGAAGGGAGCTCCATGCCCAGGCCCCGGCTGCCCTTCACACCACCACAGCATAAGACGCTCCCTCCTCTGTAGCCACGGTAGGGGGAGAAAGCATGCCAAGGTCTGGTGAAGTGTCCAGACCACTGGCGTCACCCAGGTCCTCTCTCCAGTCCGGCTCTTCCAGCTGGTCTGCTAAAGGGTCCAGCGACCCCTCCCAATCCTCATCACCACCTTCTGGATGATAGGGTACACCAGGGATGAACACGGGATCAAAAGTACCCTCCGGCATCAGATTCGACGTCGGCAGATGTCGATCCGACTCCAGTTCCATCGTGGGGGTGAGGTTGGGGACGGCATCGGTCAGGGGCACGACATTCGCCAGGGGCGTCGTTGCCGGGATCGGCACCGGGGAAGGTCGAGTGAGGTCGACCGGTGTCGATCTGGATCCAGGCCTGTATCCTTGGGGGTCCACCGGCGCTGGGACTGGAGCCGCCGGCATCGAAGGCCCTGGACCCCCAACCGGCTCCGCGGGGCCCGAAGGCGCGCCGGCAGAGTCAGGCTGGCCAAAGATGGAATGGAGAACCTCGAAAAATGCACGAAGCTGGGGAGGGGACGGAGCATCCCCTGCCGGAAATGGAGGGAGGTGCAGAGTCGTCTCAGAAGGAGGCACAGAAGACGGAGCCTTTGAGCGACGATGCTCTGGATCCCGTGTTGCATCAGCCAACCAACGGGGAAAAGGCGAAGAGCGCCGGTGCTTCTTCACCTTCTTCTTGTGCCTCGACTTACCCGAAGACTTGGAAGACTTTGAGGGCTCCGCGACCGGTCTCAAGACCTTCCTCTCGAGCGAGACTGGGAATGACGCAGAACCGACTGCCGAGCCTCCAAGAGCTTTCGGAACTGCTCCCACAAAGACTTAGGATTCATGGCCTGTCAGTCGGAGCACGACTTCGGGTCATGGTCATGCTCCAGGCACCAGAGGCATACGAGGTGCGAGTCCGTTCCAGACATCAGTTTGTGACAGGCCTCGCAGGGCTTGAAGCCGGTCCAACGATGGGACATACTTCGCTCATCAGGAGTCGAAGACTCAAAAAAGAAGTCGACAAAAGTCAAAAAAAGCTAAGTCAAAAAATGACTAAAGGGGTAGCTCTCGCCGGATCTGCGCTAGGCTGGCACGGAAAAAGAAAGAACTGAGGTCAGCGCGCAGGGGCGGCGCCTAAGTAGTCACTGCAACGTCATCTCGGCGAACACGATGCCGACGACGGACACGGAGTTGACTGACACTACCTACCGACGCGCAGGAGTACTGCTAAGAAAAATTCTCCGGATCCAATCTGACGCCTGGGGGTTAGTCGAAGGTAAGGAATCTATAACTAACTCTCTCTCAGATTTGAGTATTGGCATGAGATCTTGCTATACAGCTAAAGTTATCTGTAGGCAAGACCTAAAACCCGAATTGAGGGTTTAAAATGTATATGAAGTAAGGCAGCAAGACCGGCTCGCAACTGGATGAAACATGGTAATATTAAATAGCCTTAAACCTTTTTTTACATACAAAAAATGGCTGAATTTATGGTTCCAGATATCCACAAAAGCTGTAAATGCATTTACTACTGCGCCATTGTATATCACGCTTGCACACAAAATGAAACCTCTATCTTGTCAAAATCAGATGCCAACCTAAAATGGAAAGATTAATACATGGAGTCAGATCCTGGGAGTAAAAGATCCCAAGTTCAAAGATCCTTTCCCAGAAGTCATTTAAAACTTAGCTGTTCAAAAAAATCAGATGACTGAGAGCTCATCCCTACTGTGGATGACCAAAGCAAACTGTACCTACCAATTATTCAAGTTCCTGCCACATCCTATTTTTGTGACCTCTGTTATCAATGCTTGCACAGTAACCATCTAAGGGCCTCATTTACAAGGCCCCTGTGCCACTAGAACATCACTTTTTGCGACGCTCAGTTGAAGCTTTGTCCTGCTCCATATTTACAAGGCAGCGCTAAGCCACTTTGCATGGCTTAACGCTACCTTATAAATATTGTTCCCTTTGATGCAGTTTTCTGCATTAAAGGGGCGTGCAAAGGGTGTTGCTGTGGGCGTTCCCAGCAACACCCATGGCTTTTTGACACTGCCCCAGATTTACATTGGTTCAAAAATCTGAGGCAGTGCCAAAAATGTATGCCTCCCCAGGGGAGATGTAAGGGTGGCGCAACGAGGACAAATACTTTAATTTCTCATTGTTGCTTGCTCTTTCTATGTGTGCTGCTTTCTGAAGCACACTTAGAAAGAGCAAAACACCAATAATGATGGTTTTTGTGCAGGAAGGTGTCGCTTCCTGCACAACGACAATCATCCCTGCAACACGAGCACCCTTGCACCATGGTGCAAAGGATTCTGCATTGGCACAAGGCTGCTGTTTGTGCGCCGGTGCAGGGTGAGTACAGGAATGCACCGTATTCTTGTAAATACGGCGCATTCCTGCACTTAGACAATGACACAGCTTGGCGCAGCAAAATTGCTTGCAGCACTGCGTGGCGCCATTGTCTTGTAAATATGCCCCTAAGTCTTTCCATAGTTTGCTGGATATTAGCTCAAAAACTGACCGCACCTGAAAAGCATCACTTACAGAAAACTGGACAATTTTGCACCCACTATGTTTTTATTCAAATATATGCAAGGTGCATCTAGATGGTCGAAAGATGGCATGTTGTTGCAACAGAAAAATATAAAATAATTATAACTTATTATTAAGACTTATTAAGACTAATAAGATGGATAATCATAATTCTTCTTATAATATTATTTATCTTAGTATTATTAGCAATTGTCCTTATTATTAATATTCTTATTAACGTTATTAACACTTAACAAAAGCAGTAACAAGAACCCGAAAATAATATCAATAACAACAATTATAATAATAACAATGCACCATGCACAAAACAAGCATGTCTTTGCATTTGATTACATACTTTCAGGTATAGTGTTATGTTCTAAATGCCGCACAATTGATATATCGACAAATCAACATTTCCTGATTTTAAAATATTGATGTTTTGCAACAAGCAATATTTTTGCATCAGATATAACTTGATATATTGTTCATGTACGGGAAAGACACAGCACGAAGGCCTTCATGCGAGCAGAGGACTAGCAGCCACCCAGAGCCACTGGAATGCTGCTGCTCCTGCACTTCCAGTCAGGATGACGCAGCCTGTGAAGGCCAAGATAAGGGTGACAATAAAATAAAGCCTGGAGAGATTACCCTGCTTCCGCCCCAAATCACTGCACCAGCAGCCTCTGCTGATTACTCTTTCACCGAGTCCTCAACAAGGCCATCTCTAAGAATGAACAGCAGTCAGACTTCTGCCAAATAGGACAGCGAGTCCAAAGCAGAATAGATTAAGAGCACACGGGGTGCGCCTGGCAGTGCCCAGTGGGTTTTCAAAGAAAAGTCAGTGCGCTTGAAAAATAAAAGCGAATTACTACCAGGAGTTAGTATTAGGCTTTTCCTCCGTGTCCCAAAGCACGGCCAGTACTCTGGCGAGTAATCCTCATGAGGTCCTGCCTCTTCATGGGAAGAGAGCAGGGCCGGACTGGGAATCCAAAGCAGCCCTGGCAATTTTGTCGGACCGCTTCCCCCCCAACCCTGGTTGGGGGTGTGGGGGGCAGAGAGGGGGAGGTTAAGCGTGAAGCACTGCTGCTGAACAAAACCGATAGGGCAGCATCGCTGCAAAACCGGCCCCCAGTAACAAAACTGGACCCTTCCGCTCCAAAACCAACCCCCACCCTTTTAGCCTCCCAGGCAAACCCCCGAGGCCCTCTACAGCCAGTCAGGTCCCGCATGAGAGGTCAAGCAATAAAGGCTTACTCAATAGATTTTTTTTCTTTGCAGGTTTTTTATAGCGCAAGCTCGACCTGAAGGTATTGGAACGCTGTACATGAGCACAGTGGCGTAACTAAACTTGAGGAGGCCCCCCTGCAAAGTACATGGAGGAAGCCCCTCACGCTCCGCACCTAGTCAGGAGCTCTCAGGCCAGAGGTCCACCATCCATGCACAGTGCCGGATGGGGCCCCCTGGATTTTGGGGGCCCCTAGCACAACAGGGGCTGCGGGGGATATTGTTAACCCACCGCATGAGCACCAGTTACATTACACAAGGACATTCCAAGTAATTCCAGGTCATAACAGTTGATAAATGTCACAGTCCCATCGGAGCATTTTCTTTAAATGTAAACGTTTTTATTTACAACACCGAAATTAAAAAAAACTGAAGCTCCTCCTACAACCTGCTAGTTAGAAATGGGGGTCTCTAGTTGGGTAGAGATAGGTACCTTTGACCAAGTAGGGGCCCTTGCTTCTAGTCAGGGTAAGGGGGCTACACTCCTAAAATAACCCCTGCTCACCCCCTTGGTAGCTTGGCACGAGCAGGCAGGCTTATCTCAGAGGCAATGTGTAAAGCATTTGTGAACACATACAGTAATACAGTAAAAACACTACAAAGGGACACCACACCAGTTTAGAAAAATAAGTAATCTTTATCTAGACTTAACACAAGACCAAACGACAAAAATCCACAATACAGTATTCAAAAATATGACTTTCAAATGGTAGAAATAGCTTAGTTCAATGTAGATGGTAAATGCAACACTTTACTCTCAAAGTACCTTGGATGCGTAACGCAACATAAACAAAAGGGTCGCAGGGAAGGTGATGCGTTGGTTCCTTGCTTCGGGTGAGGTGATGCGTCCGTTCCTTACTGCAGGGCAGGGGAGGTGATGCGTCGGTTCCTTACCGGAGAGGAGGTGATGCGTCGGTTTCTTACTGTGATCCGGTGCGATGCGACAAGATGGCGCCTCGATGCGATGCGACGATCCGGTGCGATGCGATAAAATGGCGTCTTTGATGCAATGCGACAACTCGGTGCGATGCGTGCACGCCCAGCGGCCGTGCGGCGAACTCGATGGTTTCTTGAGCCGCGACAGGCCCTGCGACGCGCTTCTCCGGTGATGCGACGGCGACCTCTCCGGCGGCGGCACGCTTCTCCGGTGATGCGACGCGCTTCTTCGGTGATGCAACGCCAAACTGCTGCGGCGGCGACACGCTTCTTCGGCGATGCGACGGCAACAGCTGCGGCGGCGACACGCTTCTTCCTCGTTGCGTCGCGCTTCCAGCTACCAGCGACACGCAGTCTCTAGAGGGCCCAAACCAACAGCAGGCACCTCTCTGCAGGTAGAATTCCCAGCAAGGAAATTCAGGGGGAGCTGGGGTGAAGTCTTTGTATCCCTAAGACTTCAGAACAGGAGGCAAGCTCAGCTTCAAGCCCTTGGAGATCTTCCTCAAGATGATAAAGTACACACAAAGTTCCTTTTCTCCTTTCCTTGGCTGTAAGTAACCACTGCAGGCCAACTCCCAACTGCACAGGGGCAGTCTCCTCCTTCAGCTTCCTTGGTTTCTCTCCTTGGCAAAGGTTCGTCTTGATTCCCAGAAGTGATCTAAAGTTCTGGGGTCTGGGCCCCAATATTTATACTACTAAATCCTTTGTTCTCTGCAGGCAGAGAGTGTCTGTACCTAGTCAAAACCAGTTCTGTCCTCCCTGGAGCAGCTTCCTGGCAGGAGGTGGAGACAGCATTGTTGAAAGCAGACCTGGCCCAGGTAGCTGAAAGGAAAACTCCTCCCCCTACTCTCTATTCTATGAAGGCTCAGGCAAGTGAAAGGAAATCTCCTCCCCCTACTCTCTATTCAATGCAGGGCCTATTCAGCCCAGCCCTGACCCATCAGACTGCTGGAGCCAAGGCCCTCTCCAGCCCCCTGTCACTGACAAACCAGACATGGAATACACAAACCTAGCAGAGGCATACTGGATGGTTAGGCAAGAAAATACCTACTTTCTAAAAGTGGTATTTTCAAACACAGAATGTAAAAATCACCCACACTAAAAGATGTATTTTAACATTCTGAGTTCAGGCATATAAACTTTATTTTCCTATCTTGTTCCCTGGGTCAGTTATCATTATAAGATGTTATAATCAAACTGCCCATTTTGGCCTATGAGAACAGATAGCCTTGCAATAGTGAAAAACTAAATTGGCTGTAATTCACTATCAGGACATGCCACACACATCAGGGCATGTCCTACCTTTCACATACAATGCACCCTGCCAACAGGAGTACCTTGGGCCTACCTTAGGGATGACTAACATGTAGAACAGGGAAGGTTTAGGGACTGGCAAGTGGGTGCACTTGCCAAGTCGACATGGCAGTCCCAGACTGCACACAGGCTCTGCAATGGCAGGCCTGAGCCACATTTTACAAGCTGCTTCTGTGGGTGGCACAACCAGTGCTGCAAGCCCACCAGCAGCATTTGATTTACAGGCCCTGGGCACACATGGTGCGCTGTACTAGGGTCTGACAAGTAAATCAAATCAGCCAATCATGGAATCACCAATCCATTACGGCAATTTACAAAAGGGAGCACTTGCACTTTGGCACTGACTAGCAGTGGCAAAGTGCCCAAAGCATCTAGACCAGCAAAAACACAGCAAAAACATAGGAGGCAACAGCAAAAAAATTGAAGGGAGACCCACGCCAATGGTGCCAGGTCTAACACTGCTGAAGAAGAGAAATTATCACAATAGATATAGAAAGTATTTGCGATAAGACTCTGCAACCATGGAAAGATACAAAGGGGCTTATTTGTCGCATTTTGGCATAGGGCAGCGCAGCAAGGCACCTTGCTGCACTGCGCTACGCAAAAGTGAAAGGGGAGGAAGGCACAGTATTTAAGCAATACGGTGCATTCCTGTCCTTTCTCCCTGTGCTGGCACCATTTCGGTAGCCTTGCGCCAACGTAGGCACCCTTGCACCATAGTGCAAGGGTGCCTCTGTTGCTTGCAGGATTGTTTTTGTGCAGGAAGGGGCACCTTCCTGCACAAAAACAATCCTATGAAGTGTTTTCCTCTTTCTATGTGTGCTGCAAAATGCAGCACACATAGAAAGAGGAAGAAAACAAGGACAAATAAACTAATTTCTCCTTGTTACACCTCACCGAGGGAGGCACACAGATTTGGCACTTCCCGAGGTTTACATCACTTTGTAAACCTGGGGCAGCATCAAACTCCATGGGTGTGCATGGGAAAACCAACTGCAATGCCCATGGACGCCTTCCAGGCGGCACAGTAAGGCAGCACAGCGATTTGCGCTGCGTTGTCTTATTCATGATTTATGAGGCCACTCAAAGCCACACAGGGTGGCTTTGCGTGGCTTCATAAATCGAAGTGAGAGCCCTGCATCACACATGTGCCACTTTACCTGGTGCAAAGGTGACGCAGGGCTATCATAAATAAGCCCCAAAGTATCTAGCGTGCAATCATGCCTTTGCTTTATGTCCTAGGTTTTCCAGTGGTCCATGGTGCAAAAAGCATTAGGTCGGTTCGAGACCAGACGGTTTTTCTCAAATCCAAAATCGACTACCGAAACGTGAATACCCAATCCATAACAGGGAGGTTTCTGTCTGGCAACGGATAATTGTTTTTAAATCTTCTATGTCCAGTCTACCGAGCTACAAGGAGTATAGAGGTCGTCGGAGGAGGCACCAAACATGTGTGAGGGGTGGGATGGGAGCTAAGCTGGGCGGGGTAAGCAGTTGTTGCAAATCCAACTACCCCCACGGTTAGTGTTCCAATGGCAAAGCAGTAGTAACGAGAACTGAACTTACTCTTATCATGGGTTCTCTGGTAGGAAGTTTTAGGAAAAAAATCTAAGAGCCATACCCATAAACAGATGCAAAAAAATGTTTTCATTGCTGCGGCACCTATTGGAACAGAGCGCACCGCCTGGACACACTGGTCCATCAGTAACTAGGAATCACTTATTTACGGATAGAGACTTACTGCACATTTAAACAATTATTGATTTGACACAATAGGAAGCAGGGACATGGCTCAAATAGTTTCAGAATTAAAATAGCGAGCCTCAGCCAATGGAACATACCCAAGGGCCCTATGGCGGAAGGAGTTAGACTCCTTGAGCTCACCCTGGGGTGGGAAAGGTGTGATATGGGCTACCACAAAGTCAGGAGGGCTCAAAGGGAAGTCCACAAACACCTTCATGTAAAGCCATTTGATGGTAAAAACATGTTACTGACCCCCAGATGATGCAGATGTTAATAGTGTGGACACAGGCAGCAGGGTTTCTTCTTTGCCCTACCCTTAACATAGGTCTCAGTATTGTGAGCCTTGTGCTTTTACTCCAGGGGATCTCCTCTCTTCTATTGGGAAGTCCAGACAGGGCACTGCAACGGGCTTCTCCTAGCTTAGATTTAGCATTGAGTGGAACAGCAACACACAGTTAGGGGAAAACACTTTCTCTAAAATAGGATGCCAAATCAATTTCGAAGTCCAACAACGAATACAGCACTGAATGTGGATGTCACGATTAGAAAGTCTGGACTAATGGGAAAGTCTGCCACCTTCAAAGACTGTAATTCCAGCCAACCACATCTTCCTGGCCTTGCCAAACTGGAGGAAAGTGGGTAAGAACTACATGATCAGCAGGATTTGTGTACAGGTACCATAGCACAGATTTCGGAGGAGGGGGGGGTTCACTTCTATTTCCAGAGAGCTTCAAGCACGACACAAAACAAGGGGTAGAACACAGATGGATACATAGATGTGTATTTGAGCAGGCACAGGGCTGAGACAGCCATCCTCATTGGTTTAGGTCAGTCGATTGTTGCAGGTAAGGTCTCCATGCTTGATGTAGACTGCTGTCAGCACCAAACCAAGGACCTTTTACAAGTTCTCTGAGATGCAGGTTCTATGGACTGTCCAAGTAACAGGGAAGCTGGAATGGTAATAGCCATGTTTTAGGAAATCACCATCTAATATACCATCCAATGTTCCTTTACTGTTCATGGTGCACAAGATCTCCATTCACATCAAACAAAAGGACAGTCAGTCACACAACATGCACTCAAGGAAAACTGAAGGATACCAGTTATGTAAAACACATCCTTGTACCTCTGTGTATTCATTCAGATGCCACCACCCATAGACTGGTGAGCAGTAGTCATTGTAGGTGTACCTTTGATCACACAAAGTCTAGCACTCTACTACAAAAGCAATTAAAAGCAAATCAGGATCACCTCCCACCCCCACTGGTCTGTAGGGTGAGGCCAGGAGCAGAAACATCAGAGAGCATTCCTTGATGGCACAACTGATCATCCATTAGGATTTCCTCCCAACTGTTAGGCATCCAAGCAGCCTATTGGAAATCATTGTGCCTTTCAAAGAACTGGGCACTTTAATGATAATTGAATAACTGGGCACTTTCAATGATAATTGTATTAATGCGGTTAAGCATATACAAAATAAATAAATAAGCCTTTGCAGCAAAGATAGCTCAGCACAGTAGCATTGCACACGTTGTAAAGCAATGAGGGCAAATAACTTAAGAGCACTCATGCAACTCCTACTTTCTTAATTTAAACACCTTCTACACCGGGCCCCTTCCTCCCACTCTTGAGGACATGCAGTGGTGAACATTGCCTTCCTGCTGTCCACTATTTAGGATTGCTTAACAAGGAAGGGCCAGGTTAGCGTAAAAACTTTTAGACTTTTCGGAATTACCATTTTGCTGAGGATAAAACTCATTTGTAGTTGTGAAAAATGCAAATTAGTCATCATGAACAGGGTTGTTCTAAGGCGGGAGATTTCTAAATAAATGATGATGTATGCATTTTATTATGCTGACAATTATATAGCGCTTCATTAACCCCTTTGAAGCCCAAAGCACTTTGTATGATCGAGTAAGAGGCTCCTCCATGTGCTGTGCATGGATGGTAGAGTGTTTCTCTTTTCTAAGGGCCTTATTATGAGTACGGCACTCCAGAGGACTGCCGTACTCGCGGTGGCGGTCAAACCAGCGCCCCACTGCGGGCCGCCTGCAGTATTACAAATGTGGCGGTCGGACCGCCACAGGACCGCTGCGACCGCCATGGATCGAGGATCCCGCAGCGGTCAGAGGCAGAAATATGCTGGTGGTGCCATAGCGGCACCGCCAAGCATATTTCAAGTTGCCTCTCCACCGCCCTTTTCATGGTGGTGAGCCCGCCATGAAAAGGGTGATGGAGAGGCAACAAACAAGTGTGCCCCCAGCCGCTCCTAGGCCTAGGGGTGCATGGGGGGGGGGCACATGGCTCCCCTGGCTTTTCACCCCCAGTTCCTGCATGGTGCAGCATGCATGCCACACCGTGCAAGAAGGAGCAGTCGGCACTCTGACGACGGCGGTTCGCATCTATGAGCCTAATAGACCGCCACTGTCAGACCGCCGTAGCATAGCCAACCAGACCAGGATTTCACTCCTAATCTGGTGGGTGGGTGCACCACAGCTTTGGCGGTCCTACAGCAAACAGCACGTTTGCACCGCCTCTGTAGGACCGCCAAAGTCATAATAAGGCCCTAAATGTCTTCTATGTGGGTAGAGCTTTGGTGGTGTGTATGAGGTTCGGGGAACATTCTCCAAGTATGTTGTGGCGAACATAGAGCTGTATTAACCATGGGGTTTAACGAAGGAGGTGCCATTGTATACACTTGCTTTAACTGCCTTTTCAAGTTTACCCTCTTTGCGAGATGGGGAATATAACATGCAATCAGGACCAGGGTGTCCTATATCACCAGGTCTATACCGATAAAGCGGCTGTTTTACTTCGACGTAAGTCCAAAGTCCTTCACTGGGGTTGTCAATCTTTTATTGGTATTTGCAAATAAACAAAAAACAAAGAAAAAATTAGAGGTCTTTAACAAATCATTAAGTAACCAGAAAACCTGAAAACAACAAGGAGAAAGCAAACACAGTCCGTTTTGGCCTTCTCCTGGTCCTGGTTCAGTAATTACGGGCAGGTGGTCCACATTGGGGTCCAAGTTCCCCTTTGGCGGTGTGGCTGTGGCCCCCGGAGCAACGAGATACTCAAAAAAATAAACACACAGAAAAAAACAAAAGGAAGTCAGGAGGTTTTCTTCTCCTTTATTGTTTAACTACCCTGCTTCCCGTATAGTCACCCTGTGTTAGACTTTGCATCTTTTGGTGTGTTTCCCCTGAGTTTTTGCTTTCTGACCTCCCGGTTTTGACTCTGTTTTTGCTGGCGTAGTGTTTCTGCGCACTTTTCTCACTGCTGATCAGTGGTAAAGTGCAAGTGCTCCTGTGGTAAATTGTGTTATGGATTGGTGTTTCCATGATTGGCCTGTTTGATTTATGTGTCAGTCCCTAGTAAAGTGCACTGCGTGTGCCAGGGCCTGTAAATCAAATGCAGTTGGTGGGCTGCAGCACTGGATTGTGCCACCCACACAAACAGCCCGTAAAAGGTAACTCTGGCCTGCCATTGCAGAGCCTGTGTACAGTCTGGTACTGCCATGTCGACTTGGCAAGTGCACCCACTTGCCAGGCCCTAACCTTCCCTTTTCTTACATGTCAGTCACCCCTCAGGTAGGCCCAAGGTACCCCTGTGGGCAGGGTGCAGTGTATGTCCTGGTGTGTGTGGCATGTCCTGATAGTGAATTACTGCCCATTTCGTTTTTCACTTTTGCAAGGCTACCTGTTCCCCATAGGGCAGAATGGGGAGTTTGTTTATAACATCTTATAAACATAACTGGCCCGGGGAATTAGGTAGGAAAATAGAGTTTAGTATGCCTGAACTCAGAATCTAAAGATGCATCTTTAAGTGAAGGTGATTTTTACATTCTGTGTTTGAAAATACCACTTTTAGAAAGTAGGTATTTTCTTGCTCAGTCATGCCCCTCTGCTGGAATGTGGATTGCCTGTCTGGGTTTTGGATGACAGAAGGCTGGGGAGCAGGAGTGGCTCCAGATAGTCTAGGTGGGTCAGGAAAGGGCTGAATAGACCTGGGCTGCAATTGGGGAAGGGGGAGGAGATTTCCTTGCACCTCAAAGGGCCTGGTCTGCCTCTGACCATGCCGTCTCCACCTCCTTGCAGGAAGTCACACCAGAGAGGGCAGAACTGGTTCTGGCTGGGCACAGACACTCTCTGCCTAAGAGATCAAAGGATTTTGGGATATAAATATTGGGGCCCAGACCCCTGACTTTTAGAACTCTTTTGGACCAAGAAGACTGCCAAGAAGAAGAGCTGGAGAAGCTGTGAGGAGGAACTACCACTTTGCTGTGTTGGCCTGCAGTGGCTGCTTCTGTCTTGGGCAGTGAAAGGACTGGACTTTCTGCAATCTACTTTTGTGAGTTTCTCCAAGGGCTTGAGGTAGAGCTTGCCCCCTGTTCAAGAAGTCTCAGGAACAGCAAAGACTTCAAGCTCTTCTGCCCTCAGCACTGGGGACTGTGTGTTTTGTGCTGCAACAGAAGAAAAAGCAACCCGACGCCGTCTACGACGCCGCTGCCGACTCCGTGTCCTGAAGGCACCGCAGAGGGCACCGCCGCACCGCGACCCTGGTCTCACCAACGACGCCTGCTGACGCTGCTACCGAGCCGCTGCTCGCACCGCGACCTGTGGGCACCGTACTCCGCACCGCCTCGCTTCACGACGACGCCTTGTTATCCCCAACGACGCCGCTCCACGCCAAAATCTCCGCCGCTGCTTGCACCGTGGTTCGAGGGCACCGCTCGTAAAGTTACACGATGCACCGCCCTCATCGCACACCGCAGCCTTGGCCTACCGACGCCGGCGCCATCGACTCCCGTTCGTCAGCCGACGACAGCGCTTCAGCAACGACGACGCCGCTGCTTGCACCGCGACCTGCCAGCACAGCGACGAGCACCGCATTCACTTCGCACCCTGGTCTCACCGACGATGCCATCTGACGCCGCCACCGAGCCGCTGCTCGTACCACGACCTGAGGGCACCGCACGCCGCACCACTGCACTTTGTACCGCAGCACCCGACGCCTACCGACGCCCGCGCTCCTGACTTCAACAGAGAGGAGTTTGATCTGCAACGCGGGTGACTTCGAGGGCCCTGACGACTCCTGCACCGACCTCCGGAACCGACACCTGCGGATGCCATGCTTTCGGAAGCTCAACGAGAGGTCGCCGACGCCCTGCATTTCTAAAAGGTACTGTTTGCGGGTCTTCCCGACACTGTAGCTGGCTCACAACGCCGCGGGTCAGCCAGAACTGTTTGGATTTGTTTGTTCACGACGCCGTGATAGCCCCGGACGGAGCTATCGACATCAAGAAACTGTTTTTCAAGCATATTGTGATAACTGAAGATTTTTAAGTACTGTATTGTGGATTTTTATTGTTTTTGGTCTTGTCTTAAGTATATAAAAATATTGGATATTTTTCTAAACTGGTGTGGTGTCCTTTTGTAGTGCTTACACTGTATTACTGTTGGTTATGTGCAAATGCTTTACACACTGCCTCTAAGATAAGCCTGACTGCTCGTGCAAGCTACCAAGGGGGTGAGCAGGGGTTATTTTAGGAGTGTAACTCCCTTATCCTGACTAGAGTGGTGGTTTCTGCCTGGCTTTGGCACATGCCCTAGCCTACCAAAAATCCCATTTCTAACACCCGATGTGAAACAAAAGGGGAGGGGGGGAGAGAAAGGAAGTGCTCCCCTCATCTTCTTTTCCTTTCGTTAGTGTTGGAGTGTACTTGACCCTTTTCCAACTCCCCACCAGTGTCTAATAAAATGGAACAAGGGACTTGCCTGGGACTGCGGCCCTCCTGGACCACAGAAATGGGTATCTTCGCATCCTCGCTCTCTTGGGAGCCGCAGGATACTTCAGCAGTGCCTCCAGGCGGTGTCTCAAGTTGCTCGGCTCTCCCCTCCTTCCGTTCGTCTCCTCGTCAGCAGCTCTGCGGGTGATCCACAGCAGCTTCTTTCTTCCCTGTTTTCCGTCTCGGCTCTCTCCTCCCTCCGTTCGCTTCCTCTGGTCACCAACCCTGCTGGTACTCCGCGATCACTCCATTCTTCCCGGCTCTACGTCTCACCTTCCTGCTTCTCTTGCGCGCCGCCGTCAGCCTCCTGTGCTTCCTTTTGAGCCGTCTAATGTCGGTCCACCCTTCCGGCTGGTGCGTCACCTTCCGTGTCTGTGGGGTGTTCGATGGGCGCCATTTTGAACGTCTCTGTCAGGAACCGCGTTGGTTAGCGCCTTCCTAGACTTGAAAACTATAAAGACTACATTTCCCAGGAGGCTATTTGAGAAGGTGGAGCAAGCGTCTATATGATGGTTAGCGTGCGTAATTCTGGTGTGTGGAGTTCGTCTCTCGGCTAAGAGAGTTCGTGTGAGGAGGGAGCTTTGTGCGTTGCTCCGTTAATTGACCCGGGGGTGTTGCCCCGATTTGGTGGACATCGCAGTAAGGTTACCGCATTTCTGTGCTCGACTGAGCACGACGCGAGTCCTGTTTCCTGGATTTCGTGGGCATTCCACGGTGAAGCTTTGTATCCCGCGGAGATGCCGTGTTGTCGGCCTGGTATGCTCACCTAAACGCTCTGGGGAGAGGGGAGTGTGGTCTTGAACAGCTTCACGGGCTGCGGTGAGGTTAACCGCGCCTCGTATTCTTCGTGGTCATTTCAGAGGGAGGATCAAAAGTGCCTCAGTTCGTATTTGCTTTTGTTCTCATTTCCAAGAAGGGTCAATTTACAGTGCAACCGATTCCATGCTGAAAACTAATCGGTGATTAAAAGCATTCACAAGGTCTTGGCTGCATTGGGACCAAAGTAGTACATGCTGAGTGTTGTTAACTCTGGAGGAAATCTTTCTATTGGCATTTCTTTGGCTTCTGATAATTGAGGTGCCTAATTTGAGTACTCCTGTGAATCCTTGGGAACATTTATTTGAGACTGTTTATACACCATTGGATTAAGACTCTGGTTATCTTTGCCTTTTTTTCTCATTTTTGGGAAGTCCTTAAATCCTTGCTATAATATAGAGAACCAGTATGTATTTGGGTTCATATGGATGGTGGATGTCTGTGATGTTATGTTATTAGAATCTGGTTTAACCTGCTGTTTTTATGTCTTATAGAAACGTTTACATGAAGGACTGATTATTTCCAGATGTATGAAAACTGATTGAGTTCGTCCTCCAGTAACCCAGGTAGTTAGGAGCAGTCTAGTGAGATCATATGGGAGTAGTTATTGCATGTGCTTGCATTCATGTTGATTGTTCTTTGTTTTATAGGTTCTCTTCCTCGCTGTTCCCATCCTACCCTTCCCTCACTTGATCGCCCTAACACTCCGTAACTTAAAGTTGGAGTTGGGGATGTCAAGGGGTGGACCCCTTATTGCATCACCTGGATCCTGAGGAGTGAAAAATCTCACATGGAATGAGATCCTGGCAGAATTACGCACCTAAGAATTCATACTCCTCCCGGTTCAGGTGTGGCAATATATGGCGCCCATGGATGATGTCATTCAGGCATTGGCCTTAGTTCAACAGGAACTAGCGGCCTCTAGAGCAGAAACCACCGCATTGCGTGAGAAGGTTGATAAACTAGCTAGGAACCCTTTTGACGTATCAGCCCCCACACCCCAGATACAGGTCACTGTTCCTCCTCCCATCCCTTTAGCTAACCCCGAGAGGTACTCTGGCGACCCTCAGAAAATCCAGGTGTTCCTCACCCAGATCATGCTTCACTTCTCTTGCAAACCCTCATCATTTCCGAATAACCATTCTAGGGTAGCTTTTGCGATATCCTATTTGGTAGGCGATGCCGCCAATTGGGCGGTTCCATTGGTCAGAAACAATGACCCGGTGTTGTCTGATTGGGCTGCTTTCCGTGCTGAGTTAGAGAGAGTGTTTGACAGACGAGCCACCACCTTTAGTGCGGATCGTGAGTTGTTGGAGTTGAAACAGGGGAGAAACAATGTGGTAACGTACCTCACGTCTTTCAATCGGTTAGTAGCAGAAGCCGCATGGCCGGAAGAAAAGAGAATGTCTCTTTTCTATCAGGGCCTGCGTGATGAGTTGAAGGACGTTTTGGCGCAAATAGACCCACAGCCGGTCACCTGTACTGATTTGATTAGTCTGACCTTGAGACTGGATGGCCGAATGTCTGAAAGAGGGGGAGAGAGAAAAAGAGGAGACCGGTCTTTTTATCGGTTTGACAAGAATCCCAGGAAAGTCATGCCTAGCAATGAGGTGAGGGCTGAACCAATGGAAATTGGAGCTATCAGAGCACCACTATCACGAGAAGAAAGGGAGAGCTGCCGAGCACAGGGACTGTGTATGTATTGTGGCAAACGGGGGCATTTCGTACATGACTGCCCCTCTAAACCCAAGACGCAAGGTCCCTTTTATAAGAACAAGAAATTAGCAGCTTCCGTCGTATGTCCGGAATCAGGTGCATCAGGAACGACCAGCTCTGCACCTTCAGTGGATAGGGAATGGAGGATTCCATCTTTATCGACCAACCAATTGAAGGACACTGAATCACACTTTGTGCTCTCAATGAGTCTGGAGTGCAACCAAAACATACATCAGGTGTTAGTGATGTTGGATTCAGGGGCCACAGGGAATTTAATTGATAGTGGGTTGGTGAAACACTTAGCATTATGTAGCGTACCTCGTGAGACCCCAGAGGAAGTATTGGCCGTGGATGGTAAGCCCCTGAAATCAGGTCTCATTACGGATCAAACAGAACTAGTAAGGTTATCGGTTAAGGATGGGAAAAGACAGCATCTAGAAGAATTAGCTTTAAACATCATTGAAGCCCCTCAGTACCAAATAATATTGGGAATGCCATGGTTCTGACACCATAATCGATTGGAGAAACAAAACGGTACGATTTTTATCGAAAGATTGTCAAGAACATTTTACTCAGGACACTCCTTCTCAGGCTGCAGCTCTGACTTACCTGTTTTGTGTAGCTACGGCCGCTGAGAAAGAGGTGGTGTTGCCATCAGAGTACGTTCAGTTTACTGATGTATTTAGTTAAGTCAAGGAAGAACAGCTTCCGCCCCACAGAATATATGATTGTCAGATCGATTTGGTAGAGGGAGCGACCATTCCAGCATGTAGAGTGTATGCTTTGTCAGATCCAGAAACCAAACACCTTAAAGATTATCTTGATCACTATCTTGAGATCGGTTTCATTAGGCCTTCCTGTTCTCCGGCAGCCTCTCCACTGTTCTTTATAGCTAAAGCGAGTGGTGAATTAAGAGCCTGTATTGACTATCGAATGTTAAACAAAAACACTATACACAATAGATATCCTTTGCCACTTATTTCGGTGTTGTTGGATCAAGTGCGGGAAGCCACTGTTTACACCAGGCTGGATTTAAGAGGGGCCTACCACTTGGTGCGTATCCGAGAGGGGGATGAGTGGAAAACCGCCTTTAAGACTCGTTATGGTTTTTTCGAATATACTGTAATGCAGTTCGGGCTGTGCAATGCCCCGGCGGCTTTTCAGTATTTTTTGAATGACGTCCTGAAAGAGTATGTGGATTGCTTTGTGGTGGCATACCTCTCCAAAAAGTTGAATCCCGCGGAGAAGAATTACACTATTGCCGAAAAAGAACTGTTGTCAATAAAAAAGGCCTTCCAAGAATGAGACAGCACCTATGGGGGGCTCGTTACCCTATCACAGTATACACCGATCATAGGAATCTGCAATACATGAAGACAGCTCGACATCTCTTGCACAGACAGATGAGATGGATGCTGTTTTTCGCAGAGTATGACTTTGTGATTACCTTCAGACCAGGAACTGAAAACCGCAAGGCCGATTCTTTGTCTCGACAGGAATCTATAGAAGAGGCTACCACCAAGACCCCAGAGACAATAATCGATCCTGCAAAGGTGCTATGCGTTATCAGGATAGACAAATTCCTGGAGGAAGTGACCAAACAAAAACCTACAGATGAGTGGGAGGAATGGGCAGACCAAGATGTCAACTGCACTATCAGACAAGGGTTGCCTTTTCATAGAAACAAGCTGAATCTCCCTACTCCTGAACTACAGAAAAACGCATATACATGGTGTCATGATTCCCCCTTGGCGGGACCTCCAGGAGTCCTAAAAACGATTCAATTGGTACAACAACAGTTTTGGTGGAACACTATGCTCAAGGATAACCAAACATGGGTGTCAAGATGTGAAGAATGTGCCAGAGCAAAAGGGGAAAACACCAAGAGGAAAGAGAAGCTTATTCCCATGCCTACCCCTCAACAAACATGGCAGAACATCAGTTTGGATTTCATCACTGGGTTGCCTATGGATCAAGGTTGCTCAGTCATATTAGTAGTAGTGGACAGCCTTACTAAAATGGGTAATTTCATTCCATGCAAAAACTTACCGACAGCGGGACAAACCGCTCAACTACTGTTGAGCAATATTATATGAATTCATTGTTTGCCTAAGGTGATCGTGTCCGACAGAAAGCCTCAGTTTATAGCGAGTTTTTGGAAAATGTGGTGTAACGCTTTACAAATTGACTCTGCAGTTTCGACAAGCTTCCATCCCCAAACCGACGGCCAAACGGAAAGGCTAAACCAGACTCTGAAGAAGTATTTAAGGTGCTATGCCCAGGAAGCTCAAGACTCCTGGGTTTCCCTACTGTGGATGGCCGAGCTGGCTTATAACAATGCCTTGCACTGTTCGACAGGAGTATCCCCTTTTATGGCGAACTTTGGTTACAGTGCAAGAACTCTGCCTATAAACATACCTGATAACATTGCAAACCAACCTTCAGTTCGGGAACACATTAAGCAACTACAAACTGTTCATAAGAAAGCAAGAAGGCAACTGATACTAGCCAAGCAGGTGTACAAAAAATGGGAGGATCGACACAGAATCGACGGCCCTCAGTATTCAGTAGGAGATCGTGTATGGCTATCCACGAAGAACATCAAGTTTAAGCTGCGTAGTGTGTTCCATCCCAAATGTATTGGTCTGTATACTATTGTAAAACAGATCAATCCAGTTGCCTACAGATTGAAGTTGCCTGGCAGTCTCCGCATTCACCCTGTGTTCCATTGCAGTCTTTTGAAGCCAGCTATGGGGGCAAGACGTCGAGCACCACCTCCGGCGTCTTGCGCTGGGGGTTTGGAATACGAGGTCAGGAGAATATTGGATTCACAGTATCGGAGGGGCAAACTATGGTATCTTATCTCCTGGAAGGGATATACCGCTGAGGACGATTCTTGGGAACCCAGTCACAATGTGCATGCCCCCGCCGCGGTGCGTTCCTTTTTTCGTAGACACCCCTCCAAGCCTGGATCTAGGAGGCACATGGCAGGAGGGCCTACTGTCAGGAACTGCTTTGGTTAGTGCCTTCCTAGACTTGAAAACTATAAAGACTACATTTCCCAGGAGGCTATTTGAGAAGGTGGAGCGCGCGTCTATATGATGGTGCGACGTGTGCTCGTTAGCGTGCGTAATTCTGGTGTGTGGAGTTCGTCTCCTGGCTGAGAGAGTTCGTGTGAGGAGGGAGCTTCATGCGTTGCTCCGTTATTGGACCCGGGGGTGTTGCCCCGACTAGGTGGACATCGCGGTAAGGTTACCGCATTTCTGTGCTCAGCTGAGCACGACGCAAGTCCTGTTTCCTGGATTTCGTGGGCGTTCCGCGGTGAAGCTTTGTATCCCGCGGAGACGCCGTGTTGCCGGCCTGGTATGCTCACCTAAACGCTCTGCGGAGAGGGGAGTGTGCTCTTGGACAGCTTCACGGGCTGAGGTGAGGTTAACCGCGCCTCATATTCTTCGTGGTCATTTCCGAGGTAGGATCAAAAGTGCCTCAGTTCGTATTTGCTTTTTTTCTCATTTCCAAGAAGGGTCAATTTACAGTGCAACCGATTCCATGCTGAAAACTAATCGGTGATTAAAAGCATTCACAAGGTCTTGGCTGCATTGGGACCAAAGTAGTACATGCTGAGTGTTGTTAACTCTGGAGGAAATCTTTCTATTTGCATTTCTTTGGCTTCTGATAATTGAGGTGCCTAATTTGAGTACTCCTGTGAATCCTTGGGAACATTTCTTTGAGACTGTTTATACACCATTGGATTAAGACTCTGGTTATCTTTGCCCTTTTTCTCATTTTTTGGAAGTCCTTAAATCCTTGCTATAATTTGGAGAACCGGTATGTATTTGGGTTCATATGGATGGCGGATGTCTGTGATGTTATTTTATTAGAATCTGGTTTAACCTGCTGTTTTTATGCCTTATAGAAACGCTTACATGAAGGACTGATTATTTCCAGATGTATGAAAACTGATTGAGTTCGTCCTCCAGTAACCCAGGTAGTTAGGAGCAGTCTAGTGAGATCATATGGGAGTAGTTATTGCATGTGCTTGCATTCATGTTGATTGTTCTTTGTTTTATAGGTTCTCTTCCTTGCTGTTCCCATCCTACCCTTCCCTCACTTGATCGCCCTAATACTCCGTAACTTAAAGTTGGAGTTGGGGATGTCAAGGGGTGGACCCCTTATTGCATTACCTGGATCCTGAGGAGTGAAAAATCTCACATGGAATGAGATCCTGGCAGTCTCGGCTGTTCGGGACGCTGTACTACACAGGGTCTCCTCAAAAGTCGGCTGTGAGTGGAGACAAGGGATTCTATGTTCACAGTATTTGGAACTATTGGACCAATTGAGATAGTAGAGATGAAAACCAAGAAATAGGACATCAAAGGTACATATGAGATAATCACGGTTAAGTACGACCAGCATACACCCAATATCTTTGTGATGGAAGTGAATGTATCATTGGTGCATCCACTGGAGATGCCCAATGTGTGTGTCGCTTCAGTGCCACAATTCTGATTTCAATGTAGCTGGCAGCTGAGTAAGCAGGTAGAGTAATATCAGTACAGTGAAGGAGCCATCTGCCTGTCAGCTTGCAAACGCTCCAGCTCAAAAGGCCTCAAGTGAATCCTCAGGCAATAATAGCACCACTTACTGGTGAAAGTGGCCTTGGGAGGGGTATGGGTCCATAGCTGACTAGCCCCACCATGCTGCATGTCCCTGTCCTCCACGTGGACCTCATGCTTGCCACTGCCCCATTGTCCAACTACCCGGATAATTGCAGCCTGACCCCAACCACTCCTCCCACCTCACCTTTTCGACTCAGTGGGTGGGTCTGGCATCAATACTGCGAGACAGAAAAGGAAGGGAAATTTGGGGCTACTGCCATCCCCCACTGGACCAGACTGAGAATGTATTGTACTGGGTCATGCAGTAGTACAGAAACTCAGAAGGAAATATTATACTGTTCATGAGGCAGGTGATTGATGTTTGGGGTTTTTGGTTTGTTATGTGCCACTCATCAAATGTGTGTGTTTAAGCCACATATGTTTGGGTAAGTATGCCCAGATCATCATGGCTAGACCTATGATCTGGGCACATATGCATGGGCTAGTTATAACAGGCATATTTTAGCCCTACTTGCATATGGTAGTCACAGCTTGGCTCTGGTGTGCATCTCTTGCAGTGGGTTTGTATGCCTTGCGTACAATGGTTATCTCTGACATAGGGGCATTCCATACAAGGAGTGGACTTCCCTGGCACCTGGAGGGCCTTCACAACATGTAGTGCACATCCTCGGCATATAGCACTCCAGCTTGACACATGGTTGCCTCCTTGGCATTTTGTGGCCATCCCTGTCATTTGACCGTAACCCCCACAGGACAGACATACGTTCCTTGCATATGGTGGCACTGTTTGGCGCCTGATGGTCAGCCTGGTTTGGGGTATTGATACCATGCATAAAATTAGCACTCTTTCCATTTGTGACTATCACATGCATGTGGCGGCTTTCTCTTGGATTTGGTGATCATTCCAATGATGTGATGGTGTCACGATTCGTGGACAACGCTCACTTGAGATAACTGCAAATGCAAGAAGACGCTCTTCATAGTATGCGTTTCTTTTAAGGCAGGAGATTTCGGCACTGCATGCAAAGAGTGGGAGCTGCTTGCTGTGAGGCTTTGCATCTGCGGTGCACACTCCATGCAAGAAATATGGATAGTCAGAACAGACTACAAATTCCACGATGCCACATCACTGTCACTTGACTTGAAATGGTGGCAGCCATCTTGGATTTATGGAGTATATGTTCCTCTTATTTCAGACCATTCTTTTTTAGTCAATGAAGATACGTAGTTGCTGCAGCTAGATTCCTGTGGCAGAGTTGGAATACAAACACTACTCCTGGAATTATCAAAAACCTTGCATTCAGAGTAGTATTTTGAGATAGCATTATGTTCAAGGACTGAAATTTGAACATTGTTTTTCAAGAGTCATCCTTTTCTTGGATATAATTATAACATGCACTTTTTACCCAACCGGAGGAGCAAGAAGTATCCTAATTTCTAGACCTGTTTATGTTTTCTTTAGTCACAATCTGGTATTAATGTATCACCAATAGTGGAGAAGTGATTGCTTGCTGTTACAAGAGAAGGTTCAATACTAATGTATATTCCTTATATTAATGGTACAGCTGATAAACTTATTACATTAGGAATAATTCACAAAACAGTAAAGGTAGTTCATACATGCCAATGTTTCAAAACAGGAAAGAGAGAGACAGTGAAAGCAAATCAGGGAATTTATTTTACCCCATTGACTGACATTGAAACAGAGGCAATTTTAGGCAGGAGACAGCTAAAATAAAGCCCTTTTTGGCTTAAAAAATCATGAGTCTCCGCCTGAATTGGGTCTGTTGGCATGGATGGTAGTTTTTGACATAGAAACAAGTCTAGTAGTTCAAGTATTCTCTTGCATCCATAATAGAAGTTCCATTTACGTTTCAGCTCTAGAAAGTCTCAGACCTTCAACCTTCGACAGAGAGTAAAAAATACAGAGATTGTTACAAAACATTTCATATGTCATATTAGGGTTAGTGTAAGAAATTGGGAGGATTTTTGACTGAGGGGCTTAAAAATCCTTCTCCAGCAGCTACCACAATATTTGCCAGGGTGAACCACAAAAGTCACTAAATTAACCTGTGCTTAACCCTCTGGTAGCTTGGCACAAAAGCAGTCAGGCTTAACCAAGAGGCAATGTTTAAAATATTTATGCAGAACTTAAAACTGTAATAAAGTTTAAACACAACACAAGAAAACAACCATACCAATTCAGAAAAATAGAGAAAATTCTAGTAAAAAAATGGAAGCAAAACAAATGAAATCCAATCAGTAGAACCAGAGCTATGAATTTGTAAATATTTAAAAATTGTGTGAAAAACATCGCCTAAAATACCAAAGCACTGAGCGCAGAAATCTAGTAGCGCGAGACCGGAGAAAAGTCTAAAGTTATGGCTGACTGCGATGGATCGCGGTTCAAATACACAAAGTGGATGGAGCCTGGTCTCAGCTTACCTTCGGACTTAGCAGAATTTTTAAAGAAAAATGTCTGAGATAGGGTGACCAACTGGCATGGGTGCAAATTCAGGACAGTGAGTGTAAAAATTCAGGACAAAGGGTCAAAATTCAGGACAAAAATTCAGGACAGGAAGTCAAAATTCAGGACAAAACTTCGGGACAAAAGGTAAGTTTTACAGACACGTCAGAGGAGGTCGCGCAATAGTATATAAGTAAGTAAATAGACAACCACTTAAGTACAAGTCAAAATAAGTTTATATTAGGTTGAGACAATCGAGCACTTCACAGTTTTTCAGTATGCCTGCAGCTTGTTACCTTAGACGATTCAAAACTCGCATCTCGCTCCAGCAGGTACATTAGTCACCAGACAATGGTGAACCACACCTGAATATAAGTGAGGCTGCTTTTATTGCTGATTGAAAACTACTGGATATACAAGGAACTTTGCAGTGCCAGCCCCCAGTAACAAAATCGCCTCCCCCTTTCCAGCCTCCCAGGGAAACACCCGATGTCCGGTACGGCCAGTCCGGCCTTGCTACCACCCTCCAATGGGGCCCCTCATCTTCACATAGACCGTCTCTCATGTGTATTTAATTTCTTTTATAGTGTTACTCATCCCAAGTATGTAGGGCAGGGTGTTGTAGTGCGTTACATCTCACACTCATTATATAGAGACAATGACCCATATAAACGTGAAAGTCAATGTATAGGAAATGTTACTTAAGATAATGGGTGCTACAAGGTGTAATCATTCTTTTATCTATCATTCAGTCTTTCACCATTTATTCTGTCCTTCCATCTGTGTGCCTATCTATATCCAAACATATTCAACCATTTGCAAACCTATCCACCATGTATCCTTCCATCCATCATTTCACTCATCCATCCCTCCATCCACCCTTTCACTCATCCATCCATTATTCATCCATCCACCTTTTCACCCCATCCATCCGTACACACATCCATCCACTCTTCCACCCATCCATCTATTCACTCATCCATCCATTTACCCTTTCACCCATCCAGCCATCCTTTCACTTACTCATCTATCCACCCAGTCACTTATCCTTCCACCCATTCACCCTTTCAGTCATTCGTCCTCCCTTTATCTCTCCATCCCCCTTTCACTTATCCATCCATCCTTCCACCCACCCACCCATCTACTCATCCATACATGAATCCATCCATTGACCCTATTACTCATCCATCCTTTCACTCATCCATCCATCCGTTCTCTCATCCATCCATCCTTTCACTTCTTCACTCATCTATCCATCCTTTTGTCCATCTACCCCCTTTCACAACTCATCAATCCTTACATCCACCCTTTCACTCATCCATCCATTCATTCACCCTTTCACTTATCAATTCATCAATCCATCCATCATTTCACTCATCCATCCACCCATTCACTCGCCTGTCATCCACCCTTTCACTCATCCATCCATCCTTTCACTCATCCATCCATCCTTTTACCCATCCATCTACCCTTCCATGCATACATCCATCTATTTACCTTTTCTCTCATCCATCCTTCCACTAACTCATCCATCCACCCTTTCTCTCAAAATCCATCCATCCTTTCATTCATCCAGTCACCCTTTCACTAATCCATCCAGCCATCCACCCATCCCTTCACTTACTTACTCACTCACCTTTTCACATTATGAGCTGAGCCTTTGTCTGCAGAGTTGCAGACAGAAGAGGCCCATCAAGAACTTCACCTCGCTGTAGTTCCTAAAGCAAGGGGTGGGGTGGGGGGAGGGTCCACTATGCCCCTGCACATAGGCAATCTTAAAACTTAGAAGTAATGCGTCATGCATGATCCACAGTGCCAGGACGTGAGGTAACTGTGACATGGTGTTGTTTCCAGGGCTTTAAGTGGGGTAAAAAAACTGTGGGGTCTCTTCAAAGGGGGTGTTTGATGTAATAAAGGGCATGGGTTAAAACACCTAGGCTAAAAATCTGTGCTTAGCATAGTGTTCCGCCCGACTGGTATTATGTTGTTTCTGTCATTGCATCCAGATATATAATACAGCAAGTATCATTACACCAACAACAAGCCAGGACTATTGGCTTTGTCAATGGTTGTTAGTTGCTTAAACTAAAAAAGCAGCAACCATGGCTTTGTTGAATATAATATTGAAAATGCGTCAGTTCTAAAATGATGAGACAGTGAAAGAACGATAACCCGTTCTTTTTAACTTGTTTCACAGGTTTCTTTATATAAACTGTTTTCTCACGTTGCAGCATGGGCGTTTTACCTTTTATCCCTGCTGTACACTGAGGCAGGAGGAGGCCACCACATGCTTTAACAGCCCAGACTGACCCATTGTCATTCTGTAAGTGGCAATCATCAGCCTGCATACAGAATGACAATGGGCGGGGTGGGGCTGCTCTTGTGCTCTAGGAGGAGTGCGAGGCGGCCCCATCAGGGAGCTGAGGCTTCTCGCAGGGGAGCAGTGCTGCTCCCTATAATGGCCATAATTACAAACAAAAGGCGTCCGTAAAAGGGATCCTCACGGACAACGGACGTGAGGTCCAAATTACAGACAGTCTGTGAAATTTACGGACGGTTGGTCACCCTAGTCTGAGAAGGTAAAGTTCAGCAAGGCAAGGCAGCCGGCGGTTTCGGTGGAGAAGGCATCATCGTCAGGGAGATGCTGGATGAAGTTACTGTGAAAACTTCCACGCTCAGACTTTGTCATTTTTCAGAACTCGAAAATCTGTAGCGGGGAGAAGCTGCAGGCTGTAGCCGACAAGGGCTCCATAAGGCCAGATATCCTTCCGAAAAGGTCCAGCTGAATGAGGCTTACTGCTGCACAGAAGAATGTAAAAAGAACAATTGCTGGACAGAATGCCGTACAATGTCAAACATTTACCCCAGTACAGAGATCTGGTCCCTAAATGCATTGTTTGTTTGCTCCCCATGCCATTTCAATTCAGACCCAGCCATATGCAAATCAGTCTTGACCCTGTTCCCCATGGGAACAGTCCAATTGAACTTCCAGGCCAGGTCCTCCCTGGACTGGAAATAAGCATCCTGGGACCAGTTTCGGGGCATCACCCCTCATCAGCCAGGCTACCTTGACTCCAGATGCAAAGTGAGCAAGGGACCCACATCTGGGCATACCCGTCCCACTCGGGATGATAAATACAAAAAGAACAATTGATGGACAGAATGCTGCACAATGTCAAACATTCACCCCAGGACAGAGATCTGGGCCTAAATCCATCGTTTTTTTCACCCCATGCCATTCCAGTTCAGACCCAGCCATATGCAAATCAGTCTTGACCCTGTTCCCCATGGGAACAGTCCAGCCCGAACTGCCAGGCCAGGTCCTCCCTGGACTGGAAACAAGCATCCTGGGACTGGTTTCGGGGCATCACCCCTCATCAGCCAGGCTACCTTGACTCCAGAGGCAAAGTGAGCAAGGGACCCACATCTGGGCATACCCGTCCCACTCGGGATGATAAATACAAAAAGAACAATTGATGGACAGAATGCTGCACAATCTCAAACATTCACTCCAGTACAGAGATATGGGCCTAAATCCATCGTGTTTTTGTTCCCCATGCCATTCCAATTCAGACCCAGCCATTTGCAAATCAGTCTTGACCCTGTTCCCCATGGGAACAGTCCAGCTCGAATTGCCAGGCCAGGTCCTCCCTGGACTGGAAGCAAGCATCCTGGTACTGGTTTCGGGGCATCACCCCACATCAGCCAGGCTACCTTGACTCCAATGGCATGGAGAGCAAGGGACCCACGTCTGGGCATACCCGTCCCACTTGGGGTGACAAATGCAAAAAGAACAACTGATGGACAGAATGCTGCACAATGTCAAACATTCACCCCAGTACAGAGATATTGGCCTAAATCCATCGTGTTTTTGCTCCCCATGCCATTCCAGTTCAGACCCAGCCATATGCAAATCAGTCTTGACTCTGGTCCCCATGGGAACAGTCCAGCCCGAACTGCCAGGCCAGGTCCTCCCTGGACTGGAAACAAGCATCCTGGGAGCGGTTTCAGGGCATCACCCCTCATCAGCCAGGCTACCTTGACTCCAGTGGCAAAGTGAGCAAGGGTCCCATGTCTGGACATACCCTTCCCATTTAGGGCGACAAATGCAAAAGGAACAAATGATGGACGGAATGCTGAACAATGCAAACATTTCCTTCCTCACCTGCCCAGACTCCAAGAGGTCTAGGGTGACAAAAGACTTTTATCAAATTCTTTGTGAGTGTGCTGGAGGCAGCCCCTTTGAAATATAAGTGGGGCAGGGAAGAGCGCCGTCCCTCCCATCCAGGCAGGAAAGGCCATCTTGTCAGTACTCAGTCCTCCTTTGCCTTACTGTCTGGCAGGAATACACAAAGAACACACAATAGAAGCTACCCTGAAAAATTGGTCATTGACATAATGTTACCATATCCCTATAAAGCACTAAGACAGTAAAGTGCTAGACATCTCAAAAAATGTAAAGGACTGTCCTAACACACCACCAGGTGTCATGCTTCATCATTGTCAGTCCCCGCTCTCTAAAAGCCACGTTTGATAGAGAGCGGGCCTACACCTGAAGACAGGGAGGCACTTCTAATAATCTAATTGGGGGTCCGTGAAAAAGTGATTTGAAAACCAATGTACTACCCCAAATTACATTTAATCACAGGGTACTACCTGGCGTTAAAAACTAGAATGTGGGGATTAGGGGAACTATTACCCCATCACCACCTTTGTCGTTAACATGTTTCTGCCGTTGGCCCAAGTGGATCCGTGACATTCATCAGGACGAAAAACGGGGCTCCTATCTTACCAAGTTGGTTCCAGATGTTACCACTATGTTAGGGTGACCTATGTCATCCTCTAACAAAGCTGTTGTTCTTAATACCCCAGAATTGGGTCCTAATTGCTCCATGTGAAGAGGGAAAAGGGACCACTGTAGTCACACTTGCCTCAAGGTACGTCCCTCGCCGTCCTCCTAAAGGCATCTACTCCTCCACCCCGATAGTGGTAACATCTGGAACCAACTTTGTAAGATAGGAGCCCCGATTTACGTCCTGATGAATGCCATGGACCCACTTGGGTCAACGGCAGAAACATGTTGATGACAAAGGTGGTGATGGGATAATAGTTCCCCCTAATCCCCATATTCAAGTTTTTAACACCAGGTAGTAACCTGCGATTAAATGTAATTTGGGGTAGTACATTGGATTTTAAATCACTTTTTCTCGGGCCCCCATTTAGATTATTAGAAGTGCCTCCCTGTCTTCAGGTGTAGGCCCGCTCTCTATCAAACGTGGCTTTTAGAGAGCGGGGACTGCCAATGATGAAGCATGACACCTGGTGGTGTGTGAGGACAGTCCTTTACATTTTTGAGATGTCTAGCACTTTACTGTCTTAGTGCTTTATAGGGATATGGTAACATTATGTCAATGACCAATTTTTCAGGGTAGCTTTTATTGTGTGTGCATTCAATAGGTTTGGAGGCCAGCTCACCCTGAAAACCCTGTAGTCTCTAGTTCCCTCCCTTGGATAACTCCAAGGTTTTGTGTGTTTATATAGGAATACACAAAGGCCTACTTTTCAGAGTTATGTGGCCCAGTACTCAGGCTACAGGCACCAAATGGTTAGGACAAGACAATGCCAACTTTCTAAAAGTGGTTTTTCAAAATGTTGAGTTAAAATCCGACTTTACCATTACAGAGGATTTTAATTTCCAATTCTTTTGAGACCAGACATGGCGTGTCTACCTGTTCCCAATCAAATGTTAGCATTTATTAACTGTAATAATGTAATCCAGTGTTATCCTATGGGAGAGGTAGGCATCACAGTAGCGAAAAATTAATTAGGGAGGTTTTTTTTACTACCAGGACATGTAAAACTTAAAGGTGCATGTCCAACTTATTAAATACACTGCACCCTGCCCTATGGGCTGTTTAGGGCCTACCTTAGGGGTGACTTACACATATTAAAAAGGGAGGTTTAGGTCTGGCAAAAGGTTTATTTTGCCAGGTCGAATTGGCAGTTTAAAACTGCACACAGGATGCAATGGCAGTCCTGAGACATGTTTTAAAGGGCTAAGTAAGTAGGTGGCACAATACGTGCTGGAGCCCCTCTAGTAGCATTTCAATTGCAGGCCCTGGGTACATGTAGTACCACTTTAGTAAGGACTTATAAGTAAATTAAATGTGCCATTTGGGTGTAAGCCAACATTACCATGGTTAAAGGAGTGAGCACAAACACTTTAGCACTGGTTAGCAGTGGTAAAGTCAGGGCTTTAAGTGGGCCGGGTCTCGCTGGTGCTGAGCACCGGCAGTTTTTTAAAGGGGTCCTCGAAACGGGTCTCTATCGGGCTCTTGTTTTGTGCCGTGGCACAGGTGGTCTTTTTTTTTCCAGACTGCAGTGACAGCAGGCACATGGATGTGCTCGTGCTCACACTGCTCACTTCTCACTAGTGGGGAAGATAGGGCATGACATCCTGCCAGGTGAGCGTTGTAGGGGAAGGGAAATCCTTTAAAGAGAGTCATTTTCTCTCTGGATTTCCCTTTTCTTTTTGAAACTCAGGAGCAGCAACATTGTCGTTGTGTCACCAGGGCTTTGAGTGGAAGCTTTTTCAATATTATTTACAGACCATAGTTGCTGCTTATTTATCTTATGCAACTAACAACCATTGACAAAGTCAATAGTCCTGACTTGTTGTAGGTATGATGTTACTTGTTATATCATATATCTTGATTCAATGACAGAAACAGCAAAATACAAGTCAGGCGGCACACTATGCTAAGCACAGATTTTTAGCTTACGTGTTTTAAGCCACGCCCCTAATTACACTGGCCACGCCCCTTTGAGAGACCCTCCAGTTTTTTCATCCCATTTAAAGCCCTGGGTAAAGTGCACAGAGCCCCAAAGCCAACAAAAACAAAGTCAGCAAACGGCAATAAGGCAAAAGGTGTGGAGAATACCACATCAAAGGCTGTCAGGTCTAACAGTTAGCAGGTGGGAACTTGAAAGGTGAAATACTTAAAGAGTTATTTCTTGCGTAAGATACCAGCCCTTCTGCAGAGCAGGTTGAGCCCAGTTGTAAGAACAGGCAGAGTGAAGATATCCATTGTCTCAGTTTCTCTCTCTCATCCCACTCCCTTTTCCCTGAGTCTACCGCATGCTAGCTAGCATAGTACTTCTTCAGTGGTTGTCACGGCTCCTGTCAAATGCAGATTAGTGCAGATCTGACACGTAGTTTAACAGACGCCCTTTCGTCTGACATGCATCAGCCTTGTCAGCTTGTTTGATGTATACCAACCAATACGTTATCATTTACAAGTGTGGTACAGAGTCGTCAAAGAGGGCGTGGGCACAGTCATGAAGGTTTCCAAAAAGTAGATTTCCTGTGTTGGAAGGCGTTGTCAACGCTAACTACAGAGGCACAAATGGAGGGTGTGGTAGGGAGTGGAAAGGGTGGGTTTGTGGTGGTGTGTGTGTGTGCATTTGCAAAGCGGTGAGTCAACGGTCAAAGTTTTTGTGTGTTTTGCATTGTACAAGCATTTCAAGTTAATACACGTCAGAGGAGTATACCGTTCCACGATTGTGTTTCTTCGAAACAAAAGGTTAGAGTTAGTCACCAGATCTTGCCAAGCTGCTTTCAGTTCTGTTAAGTTGCTGGACTTCACCACAACTTCCCTCCCTCCCAAGCCCCCGTTCCTTCCTACATTTCAGGGTTATTAAGGACAGGTGCAAGATCTTTGGTGTCCGAGTAAAGTGATAATTTGCAGCATCACTCCCCCTGTATTTTAGGGACGTGCTTTTGGAGACAACACGCTGGGCACATGCAATGCTCCTACTTAATATAGCCTACAAGTATTGCACGACATATCTTAAAGAGGGTAAACATGCTGATGCATGTTTTATGTTTAATCTTACAGTACAGTGTGTGACTAAGACAGGTAATTTCTGTGATTCATTTTCATCCATATCCTTGTCCTGCTAAAGAGTGCCAATGTGAGTCTGTATTGTTTGTTTTATCAGCACTTGTCAGTGAGGTTTCTTTACGGAACTATAGCGCAAACTAGAGAGACTGAGGGCATATTTACAGTGAAGTGGCGGAGTGAGGCGTTAGCCTTCCTGGCTTAACGCCGCACTTTGCCACTTCAGAAACGCAGGGCTGCACCATATTTACAAAAATATGGTGCAGCCCTGCGTTTCCCCCTGCGCTGGCGCTAAACTTAGCAGCCTAGCGCCAACGCAGGAGTGCCTGTGTCGAGGGGAAGATTGTTTTTGTGCAGGAAGGTCCTCCTTCCTGAACATAAACAATCTTTAAATGCTGTTTTGTAACTTCTAAGTGTGCTGCTTAATGCAGCACACACGGAAGTTGCAAAACGGCATTTTTTTTTAATGATTTTATGTGCAGGATGGGGGACCTTCCTGCACATAAACAATTATAGGCAATTTGCTGTTTCTATGTGTGCTGCCCAGGTTTTCCCTGGTCTTAATTCTGGCGCTGCCTCCTATTTACGCCTCCCTTGTAAATAGGAGGCAGCATCAAAATCAGTGGCTTAACACTGCCTTGCAAATAAGGCGAGGCCCCTATCGTCATCACCACGTCACTGAAAGTGACGCTGTGGGGGGCAACAGGGGCTTGCAAATATGCCCCTGAGAGTCATAGTCAGCTGATAAATTAAAAGAGTCTAAAAACGGAGCTAATGATTTTGAGATTTTTTTTCCCAGCATTTCATCATTTTGGTTCTTGTTGGACCAGATTGCAAAGGTTTATTAGTCGAGGCTCTCCTCCACTAAATAGTATTCCCCGATAGTCAGTCTAATGGTATTTGCAGGACTATGTATCTGATTTGATTAAAAAATGGTGCATAGAATACCAAGGGCATTTCTTTCCGTATGGGTGGGGCCTTTAGTATAGAGAAAAAGGCTTAGTGGTTGCCTCAGACTGGCAAAAAGTTGTTAGGGGATGGGTTTTAGCTATTTAGATCACCAAGGAAAATAGTCTTTTTATCCATGCAACAGTCTCTACTTGGTCATTTATTGAATTAGTGGGAGACTGGAGAATTATTTCCTTTTGATATTGGCATGGCGGCACAAACTGAAGAATTTCAACTGGCTGATCTGTGAGGCACTGACTGGCCTTCTGGAGCTGTTAGTGTTAAGTTTGGGGAACCTATTTAGTAGCCCTCTCATGCGTACCTACAATGTTGGTACACCGGCCCAGATTTACATAAAAGTCATGGAACACAGTGCAGCATCCAAAAATGCTGTGCTGCTTTGTGTGACAGGGAGGAAGCAGGAGAGCGCCATATCTACAGAGATACAGATCTCTCCGCCTCTCTCCCTAGCACCGCCGCTGATTTCAGCTACAGTGTGCCAGGCACACATGTTAGCGCCATAGTGCTTGGGTGCGGGCTTGAGTCTACCATAGGTATTGTACTGGAAGGGAACCCTTTCTGTACAAAATACTATACGTAGACACACTTTAAAACTTTTCCTACTTTGCCTGTGTGCTGCACAGTGCAACATGCATGCAAAGTCTGAAAAGAAAGAGGAAATAAAAACATTTCGCCTCTTAAAGCCTGTTTTTAAATGGCATTTACGTTTGATACTAAAACCTATCTACTATTGTTTTAGATAGGGTTTTGCATCAAAAGGCATGTGTAGCAGCATGGGAACGCCCATGTACCACCTATGTAATGCCCACTTGGCGCTACGTAACGCAAAGCAGTGCTTGACGCTGCTTTGCGTTACTTTGAGGGTACTTTCCAGCGCAAAACAAGTTTTGCACTGGAAAGTAAATTAGAAAAAAACATATTGAGTTGGTTAGCGTCACTTTTGTGACGCTAACCCAGCGCAAAATATTAGTAAATCTACCTCCTCACATAATTGTGGTTTAACTGATGCAAATACGTGTGCATTGGGAATTGGACTCAATTTTGCTTATTTTCTGGGACAGCATTAAGTGGGCGGATTTACAGTCTCTTCCACCTCACCTGAGCTTGATTTAATTGTGTGGACTACATGAATAGAAGCCTAGTAAACCTCCCCCAATCCTTTGTGTCATCTTTTGTTCCCTTTATCTAATTCATGCTTCCACTTGCACAAGTTCGTGCCTATAGGCAAAAGTATTTCGTTTCATTTGAGGAATTCTTCTTAAAAGTAAAGCCCGTTTCCCAGAAAACCAGAGATTAGAACTTTAATCGAAACAAATCACATAATTGTTTGGGGGTCATACTTACGCAAATGAGTCAGGTGTTATTACCACCGCCCCAACCCATTCCACCGACAGTGTCAGATCGAAGCATACAATATAAAACCTGCAAGTGAAAGCAGGGACAGCTGAAGGATTTGGGGGGCAGTGAGACAAATGTATTTTGGGGGCCCCGGTTAGGAACAGCTTTGAATATAGATCCAGTTTCAGCTCTTTCATCCCCTCTTTGGCTAGGTCACTGACTGTGCAGGCACACTCATCCAAATTCTATATGTGTTTACATCTAATATTCAGGGACAGAGACGTGTGTTTTCAATACTGTAACAAAGCAGCAGCTCACTAATATTAATGCAAATAATCTCTGTGACGCCCTCCCATTTCTCATATGTGAGGCAGTTTTGATCTAAAAGTAACTTTTTTAAGGATGTTGCCTGAAACGTAAACAACATTTCTCTGCAAAATGTCTGTAATAGACTCGCACACATCACACACAATAAAAATAAATGACAGGAACGCGGTATTTGAAAAATCTGTTTAAGAATTATTCAAGGTCATCAGGGAAAGACTCTCTGCAGAACAGAGCTGGCTCTGTATGGGGGCCCCTGAAAGGCTGGGGCCCTAGGGAAGAGCCCACTTTGTCCATGCCTTAAAATGTCTCTGAGTGAAAGCAGGCCTGTACCGGCTACTTAGGGGGACTCAAGGGAAATCAGCTGGTAGATGGCTTTGCTTCTAAAGCATTCTTGCGAGCAGACAACTTGCTTTGTTTGTTGTTTCAGCAGAAGGCTTCTGGCATTTAATTTATTCGCTTCACTTACAATCGTGACACTTTCCCAAAACATCAATTTAGGAGCAAACTTGTCAGTGCCTATATAGTGTTCGGTGAAAGAATAAGACCTAATGAGGGACAGAAAGGGAGGGACATCTGCCTAACACAGAGCTGATGGCCCAGAACAGATGCCCGAGTTTGGAGAGTTAGGAAACAGAAATTGCAGTGCAAGACTAAAGCGCACTTGAAAAACAGATTTAATTTTGATGATGAAAGGCCTCTTTTCCAAACTTCAGCTCCTCCGGTCACATACAATACAATAGTGTTGACTTGAGCAACCTCCCCGAGGTCCATTTCGCACTGACCCAGTGATGTACACATGATTTCCCAGTGCCTTTATACCTTCTATCCAAAATAGCTTGTATGAATACCTATTTTGAAAACTGTTTGAAGACTGATTTTTAAAGATTCTCTTGATTGGTGGACTAATTGCCCCAATCAGTTGGTGTCTCCTATATATTTCTGCATCCTGATGACCCCGTTTTAAATAATCTAAGTCCAGGGGTCGAAACGTCGACAAAAACATTATATGTGGACTGTTTTTCAAGAAACTGATGGTGACTAGCAACACTCACTTAGCGGGGGTTTATCTCTAACACTCTATTATCCTTATAAGTCACATGTATATATTTCTGTACATTGCACGTATGCACTTTCTGCACTTATAGTCACTTTCAGTGCGCCGCCCCCCCCCCTTTTTTTGGAGCACCTTGTGTTCCATAGAGCAAATATAAGTTTTACTTTTCACTGTCAACAATAAAAGAAAAAGTTGCTAAAATAAAATAAAATAAAAAGATAAACATGTAATGCTAAGTTATTTGTGTTAGAGGTGTTTGTATCCCCTTCTTGACATTTTGTCGTTGAAGTCAAGGGCTACACTTCCCCCAAAGGGACCACCTTTTTGTTAAAAAATAACACAGAGCAAAGCAGGCAAAGAAGTCTAGGGATCTGAGTGCATTTTAGTAACGGTTTACAAAAAACAAAGAGAAACGGCTAGAACCAACATAGCTAAGACAATATATGAGGAGCATGACATTTAAATAAATGACAAAGCTTTTCTCTATAAAAGTTTGCAAAAATGCAGACAGTAACGCTGCTTTTACATGCTTTTTTACCAATTGAGAGAAGAAATTACTCGAAAAAGTGTAAAAAGATAATAGGCCTCAAATGAAAGGGAGAACTTAGACAGGAATGGGTTCACTGAATAGGGAGGAAGAGGAGTGTGTTGGTCACACCTCCCTCTTCTTCATCCCAGATCTTGCCTGTGACGAGGGCAAATCTCCAGGACACGAAATCAGTATCAGTTAATGAAACCTTATTGCCACCCACATCTTTTCAACCACATGAGAAGGGTCCTACTACTACAATTGTCCTGTTTTGTCCCTTTCTCCAGTGAGAGCATGGCTTTTGATGGTGATGGGTGCTGTAGGGCAGGAGCTTCATGACTTTTCTGAGACCCCTCCAACTGAGTGAAGAGGGTTAATTCGAGGCGAGCTGAGGTTTTACATCAGCGACATCTTTTGCAGGTGAAGAATGGAGGACAAGTATCCAAAGGCCAGGTGAAGAGGTCTATGACCTCATGAGCATATGCACAAATGGTACTACACATCTGAGTGCAGACCAGCAATCCAGGAGCATGGGCTGAGGAATTTAAAGGCCTCTGCAGCTCCAGTTGCCTGTGGTATCCTTCACAGTTTATGGTCGCAGCATTTAGAGCTACCAAAAGTTCCTTAAGTTTGTGGTGGATTGTTAGCACTACCAGTTTTCAGTTTTCATTGTTGGGTTGAAGTCCTCCCAGTGGTCTTTACGAAGATGCTGGTACAAGTGACCTCTCACTGTGCTAGTGTGATTCTCCAATTTCCCTATATGTATGGCCAAATGACCATACTTAGGGGCAGATTTATTAAAATCTCATGCAACACAGCGAAGCAGGCAAAAAAGCTGTGATGCGTTGCGTGAGAAGAGAGCAGGAGAGCGCCATATTTACAGAAATATGGCACTCTCCTCCCCTCTGCCTAGCACTGGCACTGAAATTAGCTGCCGTGCGCCACCCACATACCTTTGCACCATAGTGCAAGGGTGTCTGCGTGAGTTTAGCATAGGTTTTGTACTGGAATGATAGCCTTCCAGTATAAAATACTAAACTCAGGCTAACATGAAACCGTTTCCTACTTTGTATGTGTTCTGTACTGTTAAGTTTCATATAGGTACCCCGATATAGGTCTAGGTAACATCATAACCCTTCACCTACACTCTCTCCTATACTACATATATAACGGATTTGAAGGACTGACCTTTTATCCAGTTACAATACTACACACAAGTACATAGGGCTTTTTCCCTGGACACTGGCCTCATAAATTATGCATGAGGATTCTTAGTTTCTTGGTATCACAGCAGGACCATCATCTCCTGCATAATAACTGTGTATATAGTTCATTCCCGATTTCATCCTAAGTCCGACACTGGCACAGCAAGGTAGAAGCCCTGGGGATACCTAAGGGCATATAAACACCACATCTTCCTGAGATAGGGAGAGGAGATCAGGATTTCCTGGCCGACACACTGACGCAAGACGCTGAGGTTCCTGCATGCAGATACTCCAGCTCACAGTGGTCTGACATCCCTTGCGGGGTGTTCAACTCGAGACCAGAACGGGGTCCCGCAGTCTCACATCAGGTAATGGGGTTGGCTTTATCCTAGAGGGATTCTTGGCTTTACACCTACTCACATGCTAGGTACATTTAGGTACATCTAGTTAGGGTGCATCGTAGGAGTACGCATTTTATTGCCATGTATTTTATATACTTGCCTGTAATTATGATTTTAGCAAAATGGTAGAAACCTACCATCTGTTTACTTTCTTAGTGCTGCTACTCATTTATATATGCTACTGTCTACTGGTGATTTCAGTGCACTTATTTTACGATAGAATAACGACTGTTCAATAAATACTTATTGAAAACGTCCCAACCGTTTATTCTGTGTATCTCTCTGAGAACAAGTGAGCACGAGTGACTGAGCGAAAAGTAAGCTACTGTTTCCACGGTCCTGAGGGATCAGTGTTGCCATGTTTGATAGTTGCCAAGAACTATTCTCCCCTTGGTAAGAGGAGGTTATAGTGGCATTGCGAGCTAGCTGGTACACAGGCCAACATACCAGGTGGGGGTGTCTGGAATCAGTCTGGACACCAGTCCCGCAGTGTTGTCTAAACGCGCAGGTCCTATATTGGTCTTATAGGAACTACACGACATGGCGCCGCCAACGTTGTTATTGGCACTTATTTAACAGTCAAATCTGAGTAGTTCAGTCGTGCTATTCTCAGAGACCCCTACTCACATTTTCTCAGAGACGTCTGGAGTGGGAGGGAACAAAATCCGCTGCAGCGGAGTAGGAAAATTCCTATGTATTGGCTGTTGGTTTAATCAAGCTTGAAGGATACGGCGTTCCTAATTGTGCATAACACCTTATCTCAGTTCCCTTGAAACGCTCTCCTTTCAAAAATAATGACTGAGCAGGGAGACGTAGATGAAGGGAATGCACTAAACTTCACAACAGAAGAAAATTTTGCAGATGCAATATACATTGCAGAGAATGTTAGAAATGCCATAACCCTAAAACTAGTAGCATATGGTGTTACAATTAGGGGTGGGCAGGTGACTTTCGTGATTGAGGCACACAAATCATATAGAACAGAGGTATTCTACTCATGGATTAGATTCCTGCAGGCAAATGCTTTGACAAAAACATTTCACTACTATGTCGAAGATGACATACCAGACGAATATAGTCCATATGAGGACATTGAAATTCCACTAACTTACCACGAACATTTTTACTGGTTTAAAGGCGCCCTCCACCATACAAGAAATAGAGTAAGACTCAGCCCGCTCGGAAGAGACGGAGCAACTTGGCCAGTGCTAGCGGCCTACACACCACATCCTGACATTGACACAATGCCAGGAGGAGACTTACTCATGCAGCATAAAGAATTAATAAGACTTTACAGAAACATGACACAGTTTGTGATGAGAACACTCGCACTTCAGCCAACACCGGCTACACAACCAGGACCAGTCCAAAATAATACAACCAAAATTACACCACAAACACTGCACACAGTGATGGGTAAAATGCCCACTAAACGTGAACAAATGCCCTTCTGGATAGCACAAAAAATAACACAGCTGGAGGCAGTGTTTCCGCACACTGGTCCTAAGGAAAAGCATAGAATACTGACAATTTGCTTGCCGATGGGGATAGCTCCCTCTATAGAAGATTGTACTTCTTGGGGTACAGTTTTCGCTGCAATATATACCAGGACTCATGGTATCCCTTCTTTAGCAGTAATACCAGATGTATTAAGACAAATACAGAACGAGTATGGAGCAGAACCTGCTCTAAACTTAAGGATGAAGTTGTTAAATAACTTTGCCCAGGTATCTGCGATAATATTAGCAAATATTAAAGGGGAAGCAGCATCAGTGCCAATACGACAACATCTGAGAGATTTCACTCCATCACAACAGTAGACAGAGCTACCTAAAATAATTGAAACTGCTTATGCGGAATTAGGTAGAGACAGTCTGGGAGCAAGACCTGTAAAACCTCAACTAGTGGGAGGTACAGATAAAGAACAGGCAAAGCAAACACCAGTTTCTTCAAAAAAGAAATGGGACAATAATAAACAGCTAAAGAACAGATCTCACTCCAGGGGAAGGTCTCCTCAACTGGAGCCCCCAGAAAGGAGATATAATCTTAGGAATAGAGATAACATTAAAAAACCTGACGGGTATCAGGACACTGATACACGTTCCTCTCGTTCCTTTCAGGGTTCATCAAAAAACTCGGAGAGGGAAGGACGGTCAGAACAGAGACAAGAAGAGCGTACAAAGCCCAGAGACAGGCAACGCACTTTGGACTACCCTTCAAAGAAAGAAGAAAATCCCAAAGCAAAACCTCAATTCAAAAAGAAGAAGGTAGCAGGTCTCAAAGTTAGACATGCCCAGAATTCTGAGGACTCAACTACTGAAAGGGGAATGGGCTCTGACGATGCTAGACAGCGCAGCAGAAGTAACAATAGCTCGCCGGAACCTGATGGAATTTCTGGTGACATCGGAGTTGAGCGAGTATATCACGGTGGAAACACCTGATACTAGGGTGAGTGTCCCACACAAGTTACATGAAATAACACTCCAAATGGAGGGGGACAAGCCCAGACAATTTAAGGGTCTCTTTTGGGAGAACCTGACTTCTGGCTACGACATCCTATTAGCAGAAAGAGATGGCCGCCTACTATTGTTATGGAATGCCCAAAGGGGAAAACTGTAATTTTTCCAGCTTTCTCCGACCTAGTCCCCGCACACCTAAGACATACATATGCGCAGGAGTGGGCGGTAGCCCTTGCTCCAGCATACTACTGCAACCACGTAGGGTGGGATGAAGGGTCACCCCACCACGTAATTCCAATAAAAACAAACCCAACTCCACAAAGACAGTATCCCATAAAACAGGAAGCTAAAAAACAGGTCAGAGAGATCTTAGATCAACTTGAATACCAAGGTGTAATTGAACCATGCACCTCATCAATGAATAATCCTTTGTTTCCCGTAATGAAAACGGACAATCACATTGTCTAGTTTTAGACTATAGACACCTGAACACATGTACGAAAACATTTGCAGTCCAGAATGCACATAGTGCCGCGTTAATGAATAACATTGTGCGGAAAAAATACAAAACAACATTAGATATCTCAAATGGATTTTTCTGCCAAAACATAACGCCTGAAAGCAGATATTTGACAGCCTTCTCAGCGCTTGGGTCACAGAGTCAATTTTGTCGACTCCCCCAAGGGTATAAGAATAGCCCGGGGTTATTCTCATGAAGGGTAACAGAGTTACTACAGAATTTGGATGAAGAAGCATTATCCTATGTAGATGATATTTATCTGACGGATGATGACTTAGAGGAACACTTGACCAGGGTGAGCACCATAATTTTGGGTTTCGCCTCTGAAGGCTACAATTGTAATTTAAAAAAATCGAAAATAGCCCACCTCAATGTCCTATTTTTGGGATTTGAGCTTTCAAGTGAAGGCAAAAGCCTGGCAGCCCACTTTTTAGAAAAGTGCGCACTGCTATAGCCTCCAAAATCATTAAATAATTTACAGTCCATACTGGGATTTTTGAATTTTGGCAGAACATACATTTTGGATTACGCAGAGAGAGTAAAACCTTTCTACGACCTAATAAGACCTGACTTTTCAGTTAGACAATGGACACACGAACACACAAATATCCTTCGTTCCCTACAAGCTGATATGAAATCATCAAAACATTTACAGACACGCGTAACCGTACGCAACCTGGTGATCCACATAGTCACAGGTCAATCAGGGTACACTTACTTAACCTTTAATGAAGGTGAAACCGTACCAATTGCATATAAATCACATTTTTACACTAACGCTGAAATGCGTTTTGCACCCACAGAAAAAATTCTGACAGCAGTACAGACTGCTGTAGTGAGCGAAAGAGCACTGGCTCAGGGGAAACGAATAATTGTCGTGACCCCGGTACCGGCCTTTGAGGCTGCCACGAAGGCAAGCGTCCCAAATGCAAAAGCGTTACATCCAAGATGGATACAATGGGCTAATTCTCTCACTGCAACAGATGTAGAATGCAGATATGACCCTAGTCTAAAAACACAAGCATTCCTGCAATATGAACAAGAATATCCTCTACCAAATGAAATAATGCCTCTAGATCAGTATGAATGCATTATTTATACTGACGGATCTGCTCAACCGGCCATAGGGAGTAAGCAACAATACAGTGCAGCATGCACTTTTGCAAATGGTAGGATGCAGGACAGAAAGTTCAGTCCATGCTGTACAAAAACGCAATCTCAAGGAGACTGCACGGCTCAGTTGGCAGAATTAAAAGCATTACTACTGGCACTGATAAATACGGATCCAGAATTCCCCTCACTAATAGTGTGTGATTCCTTTTACTGTGTCCAGTCGTACAACGAATACCTCCACTATTGGGGACAAAACGGGTTCAGAGATTCAAAAGGTGGCACAATCAAACATAGGAAACTATGGGAACAGGTAGCAGAGTTGAGGAACGAACTACCAAGGGATCTCGTGATACACACACACTGAGTCATCAACGTGATGGCGTTCACGTTGAAGGGAATTCATTGGCTGATGAAGCCGCGAAGGGGGCAGTACGCACTGCGTCCGTAGCTGCAATCACCCCTTCAAAAACGAGGGTAGTCGGTAGCACAATGGTAGCTGTGATTGCTTCGCGCAATAACAGCAAAGCACTACCTAAAGGTTTTCCACTCAAGTACTCCTACAAGTTAGATGCAAACAACGTTCCATTTGCTCAGATTCCTGGAGTGGGGGATAGAGTAATACCAAACATGGATCGCAGGTTAGGTTTAAACTTGGCTGCACACGAGGGTCTGGGTTCTGCTCATACAGGAGTTACGGCGACAGTTTCTTTACTGAAACAACGCTATTGGTGGCCAGGGTTAACAAAGCAGAGCAAAGACTTCGTCTTAAAGTGCGATATCTGTCAACAGATGAATGGGGCTGCCGTAGCGGGCCCAGCGTAGATCTCATTATTAGACAGCATCAGACTGACCGTTCACGTGCATTTACCTGGACCACTGCGGCCCCCTACAATCTGACGGGGCTTACAAGTATATCATGGTGGCAGTGAATTCCTGTTCAAGATTCTTATGGGTATGGCCCCAGCGCTCAGCTGACGCCTGAACTGTTATAAAAGATTTGCGAGTCTTCATAGGGACATACGCAGTTGGCACATTACATTCTGACCGTGGCCCTGCGTTCAGCTCTAGGGCTTACAAGGAAGCCATGGGAAGTTTGGGTGTAGCATTGTGGTACTCCTCTCTGTACCCTTCCGAGGGAAATTCGGTTGTGGAGAGGAAAAACCAGGACTTAAAGCAATCTTTAACAGCTAGGGTATTAGGCTCGGGTGGTAGTTGGGTCAATCATCTATATGGGGTCCAGCGAGCCCTTAATAACCAGCCAAGAAGCTCTCTAGGGGGTGCCACTCCCTACGAGGTCCTGTTTGGGACAAGAATGTGGGTACCTGATCTCGATTGTGAAGGCACAGTGGCGGATGAAAAACCTTTTGACATCAATAAACGTTTGGCTGTTTTACAGGATCTGAATGAATCCAGAGCCTCCTTAAGTAACGTCGAGACAAAAAGAACCGCCACTGGGGAAGTCAAGTCAGCCACGGCAAGATCTGCCTGGATTCCTAAAGTTGGGGATCTGGTCAGAGAGAAGATTGTGGACAAAAAAGAATTCGGGCCATCCTATCGAAAACCTGTACCTGTCCTGGCCGTTGAAGGATCAAGAACTGTACTTCTACCGCCTCTTGCCGGAAAAGAAGAGATTCGTCTCAATCGATCTGATCAAACCACACTATGTGGCCGATACTAAATAGTAGGCCTCGTGGGCTCCTGAGTAGCTGACGTCCTCCTCTCGCTACAATACAAGAAGTTAAAACAGAAAGACTCATGACATTTGAAGAGTCACCTTTGCAAAACAATGGAAACGATAATGCGATGGAACTGGTTCCCCTTGAAACGAACTCTCAAAATCAAAATGAAAGACAAATTTCAATTCAACCTAATAAGGATGTCTACGTCAACATGCCTCTTCAAGAGCAATCTACAAGTTCAACAAAACCTGCTGAGCTACCAAAAATAGATCGAACTGCATCTGGCTATTTCATCGACTTCGATACCTTTTCATTGGATCCAAGTGAACCTGAAACGACGCCAGCCCAACTTTCTCGCAAACAACGGATCAAATACTTTTTTTACTTTCTTAGAAGGACTTATTTAGTATCACCTTGGCTAGAACTTTGGATAATCACCGGTATATTATTTTTTCTTTTTTGGTTAGGATTAGTAATCACTTTCCAATTGCTCATCAATTTCTCTGAGCAGAATGAAAGCCCTGCTTTTACAACGACCCGTGCCCTTAACCTCCGCCCGGGAGACTTTTGATCTCCAGATCGCAAGGTCCTCGGATGAGATACAGGCACTTATACAGGCACTTATACGTACAAACTGCCCCTTCCATTTCACAGAAATGTTAAGTCGTATCTTTAACATGTCTGATACGGCGGGTGTTGTACACCTATATAAGACCATAGGTTCCAGACTGTTAAGCACCTTTCAGACGGTCCTCGGAGTTATACCAAACTTTATACACTCCGTCTTTGGAAGCATTTTTGGAGGGCTTCCGCTGATCCTGTTTCTAATAGCAGGAATCCTGATTGTTACCTTTCTGCTACGCAATGGACGTCCCAGCCACCAAGGAAGTAGCAACAGCTCTCCTGGAGCGTAAATACCGTGATCGCATGGTACAACATCTAGGCACACCTCGCCTACGGGAACTGAGCGCCTCTTAGTTCCTGTCATTTAGACCAGTCTGGATGGACTGTGTCCTACCTGTTCTCCGATGCCTGTTCTGCAGAGAAGAATGCGTGTTGGACCTCTGTCTGACACTTCCATCGGTTGTGCCGCCGGACGTTGATGCTTTACTGGACCCGATAACGGCACATTTTCTGCAGTGTCCTCAGCGCATTCCCATGTTGTTGGCAGCATTCTTAGAGCCACCACAGGTAGTGTCTGCTCCTGCTGGTATGGACACCGGCTCCTCCAACACTCAGGCCTTGGATGTGGCACAGGCTGCCCCGGCATCTACTGCAGGCAGTACAGAAGATCATCTGTGCTCAATTGACATTCCTTGTGAGGTGTTACAGGGATCATCAGCTGCGTATGCAGACAGCAGCAATGTTGCGTCTACCAGCAAGGACACACAAACATTTGGCATGTCGCACGCTGGGAAGATTTGGCTTTTTACCTTTTTTCGAAATTCCAAATTGAGACCTTTTGACCTGCATGGCTTTCAAATGCTTGTAGTTGTTCGGACTATATAAACGGACCCTTTAGAGCCACTACTTGAATGTTTTTTTTTAAGAACACTTTTAAAGGGTTTTTAACGCTTTTTAACTTCTCTTAAAAATGTTTTTATTATTTGTTGCGTACAAACCTCTAGACGCCTTGGTAGTACGCTAGATTTAGTAATGTCGTCCAGTCGGATGAGGAGTGGGTGTTATATTTCATATAGGTACCCCGATATAGGTCTAGGGAACATCATAACCCTTCACCTACACTCCTATACTACATATATAACTGATTTGAAGGTTTGACCTTTTACCCAGTTACAATACTACACACAAGTACATAGGGTTTTTTCCCTGGACACTGGCCTCATAAATTATGCATGAGGATTCTTAGTTTCTTGGTATCACAGCAGGACCATCATTTATTTTTTATTTATTTATTTACTTGAGTTTTATATAGCGCTGGCTAGACCCGGAGGTATCAGAGCGCTTTACATAAGGACACAGCGAGTTACAAGTTGCAAAAGTTTTACAATGGTTACATAGAGGATAAATAAACAATACAGGAGTAAATGAGCCAATACGAAAATCAGGAAAGGAAAGACCAGGGAAAGCTGGTAATACACAGGAAAGAGACAGCAGCGGGGGAGAAAACGAGACAAATGTCCGAGATCCGGCTGGGTAGGTGACGGCCATAGCGGTGTGCCAGGGCCAATCTCCCCTATAGCTGTCAGAGCAGCTCCACCGGGAAACGGCCATGCATGCGTTTAGGGCACCGCCAGAGTAGAGTGAGGATCAGGAGGGGCTCAAAAGGCAAGAAAGCAAAGACAGGTGGTAGGCGCTGGCAGGGTAGGCAAGGTAGGAGGAGGAGTGTGGATTTGGCAGCCATCTTAGAGTCAGGTACGTCTAGTCAATTTGTCTCCATGGCACAGTGGTTAGTTCAAGTTGCCAACAGTTCTAAAGTTGGTTAAAGAGTACAGTTGTGAGGAAACCCTGGTCACAAAGAGACGGCTGGAGGGGTGTCAATGTAGCATTCTCTAGTGACTGTTGCTGGATATTGGGCATGAAGCTGTGGATCGACGGAGGGCACTGCCGGTCTCTGTCCCGAGGAGCCGCCATCTTGGAGTCAGGCAGCAGGGATCGCCGTCGATCGATCATCTCCTGCATAATAACTGTGTATATAGTTCATTCCCAATGTCATCCTAAGTCTGACACTGGCACAGCAAGGTAGAACCCCTGGAGATACCTTAGGGTATATAAACACCACATCTTGCTGAGATAGTCAGAGGAGATCAGGACTTCCCGGTCGACACACTGACGCAAGACGCTGAGGTTCCTGCATGCAGATACTCCAGCTCACAGTGGTCTGACATCCCTGGCGGGGTGTTCAGCTCGAGACCAGAACGGGGTCCCGCAGTCTCACATCAGGTAATGGGGTTGGCTTTATCCTAGAGGGATTCTTGGCTTTACACCTACTCACATGCTAGGTACATTTAGGTACATCTAGTTAGGGTGCATCGTAGGAGTATGCATTTTATTGCCATGTATTTTATATACTTGCCTGTAATTATGATTTTAGCAAAATGGTAGAAACATACCATCTGTTTACTTTCTTAGTGCTGCTACTCATTTATATATGCTACTGTCTACTGGTGATTTCAGTGCACTTATTTTACGCTAGAATAACGACTGTTCAATAAATACTTATTGAAAACGTCCCAACCGTTTATTCTGTGTATCTCTCTAAGAACAAGTGAGCACGAGTGACTGAGCGAAAAATAAGTAACTGTTTCCACGGTCCTGAGGGATTAGGGTTGCCATGTTTGATAGTTGCCAAGAACTATTCTCCCCTTGGTAAGAGGAGGTTATAGTGGCATTGCGAGCTAGCTGGTACACAGGCCAACATACCCGGTGTGGGTGTCTGGAATCAGTCTGGACACCAGTCCCGCAGTGTATGTTGTCTAAACGCGCGGATCCTATATAGGTCTTATAGAAACTACACAACAGTACACTGCAGCACACATGCAAAGTCGGAAAAGGAAGGAGAAATGAAAGCATTTCTCCTTCACAGCGCCTACTTGAAATGGGCGCTATTTTCTGACGCTAAACCCGGTCTACTTTTTTAAGTAAATAGGGCTTAGCATCAGAAAGCTTGGGTGGTTGCATGGGAATGGCCATGCACCACCTATGGTAAGCCCCCTTGGCGCTAAGTAATGCAAAGCAGTGCTGTATGCTGCTTTGCATAACTTTCAAGTGATTTTCCAGTGCTGGAAAGTGAATAGGTAAAAAAGATTTTGCGTCACTTTTGTGTTCGGAACACAGCATAAAATCTTAGTAAATAGACCCCTGAGTTTGATGATCAACTGACCTAAATGCCACAAGGTGTCCCCACAGGAAATGAGCTTCATAGGTATCAGATACTGCACTAAGCAAGGAAAGGCTCTCTTTCAGAGAGGGGACATTAAGGCACCTTTTGGTTGAGCCTTTTGAGTAATAGAGCACAACGGCAAGGCAGCAGATCATGATACATGGATACCTGATAGCATAATCATGCAGTTGCATTCTTTCAGGGTTCTGACCTCTCAGGAGTGGGATACAGATGTAGATTCAATAAGAGAAGCTCTCTAGTGGTAACTGGTCCCTGACAACTTGGAAGGAGGGGTACCTCTGAATCCCCCTCCACTGATGATAACCACTGATGCTGTGGGCAGGGGTGCAGTGCGGCAGATGGCTAACTGAGAAATCCTCCAAACGGAAGGATTTAATAGGGATCTTCAAGTAGAAGCAGGCCTTGCTCTCATGAGTATGTTGTATAGTGCATTGAAGATGCTAACAGATGTTGAACAACACGGCTGTCAAGGCATCTGTCAATCTATAGGCGACATAAGGTTCAGGGCACTTTCAGACATGTCTCAAGCCAATACTTTTAGCAGTGGAGTACTTACTTTCATTAGCTTCACCATATATGGTTGATTGCTTTAGGAGGGCTTTTACATCATCCAGTGAGTGCTGTCTTCCAGGATCAATGGCGGAGGTTTGGGAGGCATAGCTACATCTTTTCATTTTACCAGAGAATGCCCTTCTTTTTAACTTCTCCACCAGGCTCCAGCACCATAAGTATAGTAGTTTTTCATAGTATGGCACTAGATATTTCCACTGATCCTGTTCATTTCCTAAAGTGTTGGTCAAGATAAGGAAAGTGGAAGTGAATCCTGAGGTTGTGTTTTGGCCAAGGAGGTTTCTGCTTCTGTTACGGCTGAGCACAGCTTCAGTCTGACCAAAGCATACGAGTTCCTGATCCTGGATGATCAAGAATCATCTCTTATACCCAGCATTCTCAAAAGGTGGGTGAGGAGATTGACTCAGTGGCATCACAGAGAGGGGACCTCTCCTCTGAGTTAGGAAACATTGTTCGCAGAGTAGAAACAGAGTGGAAGAACTACTAAGGATAGTGTTCCGATAAAGGTATTCACCCTTCAGAATGGGACAGCCAGACCATTCTCCATCTCTCACAGGATGGCTTTGCACTGCAGTGCTCAGTGACAAATTTGTTTTACACTAAGTAATGATAAAGGCTTTCACGGCTCCCTGGAGGTTATCACAGAAGGAGAGGCTTTAGTGGTGAGGCTCATTGACAGTTTTCACTTGTCTTGACCTCTGATATAGTCTTCAATAGCATCATGGAAATTCCAATTAGTGCTATAAGCTCTTTAGTGTGAACCTTTTGATACTCTGGAATCAATCGATGTAAAGTAAAAAAAAAATTTACAATGAAGGTTGCATGATTGGTTGTGATAACCACAACAAGGAGATTGGCGGAATGGAACAATCTCTTATTCAGGGAACCCTTTTTGATTAATCTTCCACAGAAGTTGGTGTTTAGGCCTGATCCAATATTCAAACTTAAGTTGGATCATACATTCATGTCTCGCAAGGAGTAATATTGCTTTCCTTCTGAATGCCTTTATTTCTTGAATTTACAGAGGGGCCCCGGTCTACTTGTGGTAATCAGTTCACAACGTTTAGGGCATCAAGAAGGGTTTCGAAAGCTTATGTGGTATTTCTTGGGAGATGGGTTCGATTCCCCTAGTTCCTTGGCCTATTCACTGACACAAATGGCAGCTCCAGATGGGATTCTGGGCAGATTCACAAGTGGTTTAGCAATATCTTGGGCAGAAGTGCAGTGTCCCACTGACTGAAATCTTCAAAGCTGCAACATGGGCCACTCCAAATAATCCCTTTATAATCGCCCCAGAACCAAGGAACAGCTGTTTCCAAGGCTGATGATGGCATGTTCACTTTATTATAAAGCGCGCATATTCTGAGTGCCCCGAGGTAAATATATTTGAAGGACTAATGGCACATCTCCCTAGACTAAAAAAAAAACATGTGAAAGAGAAGAGAGGAGCCATCCAATGGGTCCTAAACCATCTATCAACCAACCATTCAACAAAATTTCAGGGACCTCTAGGGCATTTGTCCAAGACATTTTTAACTCATCCTCGCAGTCTCCATGATGCACCAGAGAGACATGAATGGTAGAACTCTTCCCAACAGCATTATCTGCTCTTGATTATCCAGAGTCAAACACATCCAGGCTTTCAATCTGAGTATTATGAACAAAGTAACAATTCCATCCTGGTGCATATCACACACAATGTGTTTCAGTTCCCACAGCTGCTTGGCCCCCCTTCACCGTGCAGAACCTTCAGGCAAAGGATATCTGCCAGGCACTGGAGACACACCATTAGACCATGTACCCCACAAGGGCATAGCCAGCATCCCACCTAACCAACTGCTGGAACTCCATTTCTGTTGGACTGTGTGTGAGCGTGTGATGGGGGACAAGTTGTTTGACGGGCATTATGCTGCTGAGCACAGCTACCCAAACAAGGATCTAGGGGATACTGTATGCAGTATGCATAAGTGAGCCTGAGTGACAGAGTCAGAATGTTTTTTTTATTTTTTTGTAAACCGATTTTTATTGTATTTTTCATCTAGATACTAAGTGAGAACAGCTCTATAGCCAAATACAGGATCAAGACATAGCATAAAACAGTGCGTTAACAACAGTCATCATGCATATCCCCTTTCCCCCACAGAAAGAGTCAGTATGTTGCTTGAAAATGCAAGGACCTGTGGGGATTGTCTGTACATGTATGAAGAGAGAATGCTCCAGGAATTCTGGAATTCAGTTAAGATCAGAATGAGTTACATCATCTGTGTGGAGCCCTGAAGGGACTGCCAATCGTGCAGCTCTAGAAACTGGGCTCTGTCCTGGCCTTTCGGGGTGGAGTCTCACCTAAAGGCAATCACAGCAGTCAAGGGGGCATTATCACAACTTGGACCAAGACTGCCCAATGCAGTGACAAAAATAGCAGGAAGAATACCCCGAAAATAGAAGATGCCCTTGTAATGACATTGACTACAGGTATGGAGGAGAGATCTGCAATAAAGGCTGATTACCTTCTACATAAGTAGTGAAGCGGTGCCCGAGAAATGTGAGAAGATGACCAGGATACATAAATACCATGTTGTTTTTTGCTCTTCTATGGGTCAATTGGATTGTGTACATTGTATTGTATTGCAATTGCATTTTTATAGGGCTTACTACCCCTGCCGAGGCGTCAAATCACTTTGTCGGCGAGTAGCACGCTACTCCGGAACCCATAAAGGATTAGTGGTGAATTAGTATAGTGAAATATGAAAGTAATTTGAGTGGTGGATATGTTAGTCAGTTATTTGGATTGAAAAGGAACAGTGGAGGGATGAAGAGGGAAGGAGGGATAGAAGAGGGAAGGCTCTAGAATCTTTTTTTTATTTTTTGAGTTCATAGCAGTAGGAGTGGATTGGGATGAGTAAAAGGGAGGTGGAGGGGAAAGAGTCAGAGGTAAGGGTTAATAAAAGGCTTGTTTGGGAGATCTAAATAGTAAAAGCGGTACGAGATGAAGCAAGGAGGGGTAGAGGAGGGAAAAGTCTAGAAAGGGTTATTTTGGGGATCATAGAAAGTAGTGGTATGGGGTTTAAGATGAATGAGAGAGTGGAGGTACAGGATATATTGATAGAGGTATAGGGTGAGAAATAGGGTAGTACATTGGAAAAAGTAGTAGAATGAGGTTTGAGATGAGTCAGAGAGTTGAGGTAGAGGATATATTGTGAACGGTATAGGGTGAGAAATAGGGTAGGGCATTGGATATGTTGAATTAGAAGAAAAGTAATAAATATATAGATACATAAGTACATGGAAGGTATATATATATATATATGCAGTATATACATGCATAAGGAAGGTAGTATATGTAGATTAAAGATGCATTTAATAAACTCCAACTTTCAAGTGTTGTTGTACTTTAAATTAATTTTTTTTATTTTTTGTAATTCAATAGTGAAGCATTTGTAGATAGTTATGATAAAAGATTTACTTATTTATGCAGTCATTTATATACATGTTAAAAACATAGAATAATGTAACTATCAGTAAAATGTACATTTGTTAAGCAGAACTATTGAATATCTATATTTTTAAATACATAATTATTAAACATGTTTATACAAAGCAATACACATATGAAGGTACATAGCTATAGTCCAAATAAATGCTTATATACAGAGGGATATGCTGTATATTTATGTTTGCGTATGGTGGTTATGTGGGGAAGAGCCAATTCTTGAGTAGTTTTCTGAAGATAAGGTGGTTATCCGTGGATCTTATGTTGGGGGGTAAAGAGTTCCATAGTTTGGCTGCTTGAACAGAGAAGGATGTGCCACCCATGGTTTTTTTCATGTAAGTTGGGATTTTGAGGCGAGGTGCTACTCTAGAGCGGAGGTTCCTTTGTTGAATGTGTTTGGTGATTTTATTCCTGATGAAGAGAGGTCCTGTTCCATGTATCGCTTTGTGGGTAATACAAAGCAGTTTAACCGTGGATCTTCTGGCAACGGGTAACCAATGCAGGGCTTTCAATGCAGAGGAGATGTAGTCATGTGGCTTTATATGGAAGAGTAATCTGGCAGCCGAGTTCTGAATCCGTTGCAGTCTTTTCATAGTCGTTAAAGGTGATTTGTGGTTGAGGCTATTGGCGTTATTGAGTTTGGACAGAACAAGAAAGATGGTAGCCTGGACCTTGTCTGGAAATCCCAGATGGGGGAAGATTTGTCGCAGAGTTTTTATAGTAACAAAGCTTAATCTTGCTAGTTTGTCCACTTGGGCATTCATTGATAGCTTGGAGTCCATGGCCATTACGAGGTTTCTTACTTCCTTTGATACGTTAGGTGGTGTTCCCAGATCATCAGACCAGGCAGCGAAGGAGTCATAATTTTTCCAATTGCCACACATGAGTATTTCTGTTTTAGAAGCATTCAATTTTAGAAGGCTCCACGTCATCCATTGATCCATGGCTCTGAGACAGCTGAAAATTAGTCACTTTCCAATGTCTTTGGGGCATTCCAGTTGAAGGAGTATTTGCTTGTCATCTGCATAGTTATAGCACGTGAGGTTAAATTGATTGATCAGTGCCGGTAATTACTTCATGTAGATGTTGAAAAGCATGGGCGAGATGATAGAGCCTTGAGGGGCCCCTGCTTTTGTGAAGTACTGTTTGGACGAGAAAAGGGGGGGGGGAGGGGAAGTTGGATGACATTAGTTTGTTGCGAAGGTAGAATGTGACCCAGTCTAGAGCAGTCCCCTCTATGCCGGCTTTGTAGAGTCTTTGTATTAGAGTGTCATGTTCAACCGTGTCAAAGGCAGCCGAGAGGTCCAAGAGAAGTAGCGCAGCAAACCTGTTCCGGTCAACTGTGTTCTTCAGGTCATTCCAGATGGCAACGAAGGCAGATTCTGTGCCTCTTCCTGGATGGAATCCCGTTTAGAAGTCTGAAAGTATGGCATTATCTTCATTGAATGGCGACATCTGGGCGAATGCTGCTCTTTCTATCAGTTTGCCCATGAAAGGTCCATTTGTAATCGGTCTGTAGTTGTCAGAGTTCAGCAGGTTCAAGTTTGTTTTCTTCAGTAATGGGTGTATGTATGACTTTTTGAGTTATTCTGGAAATATTCCAGTAGTTAAGGAATTGTTGATGATTCTTCTTACTGGTGTGGCAGCAGAGGTTGTTAAAGAAATTCTCTTATAGGTTTGCGGTGGACACGGGTCAGAAGGGCTGCCGGCAGGCCTGCTTGCTTTGACCAAGTCCATAAATTCATTGTATGAAATGTGTTGGAAGGAACTAAGAGGCTGGGTTAGAGTATTCTTCGATTGTTGTTTTGGAAAAAGGTAGATGCTGGTGCTTTGTCTTTGTTTTAAATATGAGTCCAACGTGTCTGCTTTGGCCGTGTAATGATTTAACAGTTTTTCTGTGAAATCTTGAGTAACGAGATGAGCTCCTTCTAGGCAATTTGGTTTACAAAATTCATTGAGACTTTTATAGAATTCTATATTCACACATTTAGCATTATGAATTCTGTCTGAATAGTACCTTTTCTTAGCTTTTTTGATAGCTGACTTGTATAATCTGTTAAGTTTCAGTAGGCAAAGTTTGTCTTGATTTGTGTTTGTTGTGAGCCAGGCACGTTGCAGCTTTCTAATTTGTTGTTTTATCTCTTTTATCTCTGTATTTCTCCAAGGTGCCTGCTTTCTTTTGTTCTGTTGTGTCGTTTTTAGTGGTATCTGGATATCTAAAGCTTCCTGTAGCCACTCATATAGTTTTTTAACAGAATTTATTCTGTCTAGATCTGTACTAGATGTTAGTTGCGTTTCTAAGTCTACGAAATTGAGTTTGTTCCATGGTCGATAGGTGGATGCACGTAAGGTGGTTTTAGGTGTGTCGCTTTGTGTTGCTTTATGTTGGAAAGCAAGCAAATGGTGGTCTGACCATGTGACTGAAGTCATTGTTTGATAGGTAACTAGTTCTGTATTTGTAAAAATGGCATCTAGAATGTGTCCAGTGATGTGTGTGGGTTTGTGGATGATTTGATGCAGGTTCAGTGCGTCTAGGCGGGCAATGATTGTTTTGGGATGGGGCATACTGGGTTTGTCAAACCAAATGTTGAGGTCTCCCAGAAGGCATAGGTTGGAGTGTAGTGTTATCAGGTTTGAAACTGTGTCTAGAAGTGGGTCTTGGAATGTTGCATTGCTAGGTGGAGGTCTGTAAAGGAGCAGGACGTTACAGGAGGAAGATGGTGTAGGATTGCATCTGGTGAAAAGGGCCACACAATCTTTTATGGAGACGTCGTCAGCTTTAGTGATATGTAATGTTTGTCTGAACACAACAGCTAGGCCACCTCCTCTTTTGCCTATCCGTTTTTGGGTGATAGTTTGATAACCTAGAGGAAGGGCTTCATGCAGGACTGGAGCCGTATCGTCTCCCATCCATGACTCAGTTATGAATAGTATGTCCGGTTTTGTGTTAGTGAGAAGGTTTTAGATGTGATGTTTGTTTTTAGACAGTGATCGAGCATTTATTAGACAATTTAGAGAACGTGCTTTGGTGATAGTGTGTCTTTGTTTTGTAGTGAGCAATATTTTGTCGGCTTGCAGCTGGTGTGTCCTTAGTGTTGGTATTAGCTGTATGAGGATAGCAATCGTGTAGCTGTTCTGTATCGTGTTCCTCGTCCAGCAGGCTAAGAAGGCATTTTGATGGGTCTGCATGTGTAGGTGGTGGGGACGGTAGTTGAGAGTGAGTTGGTGCGCTGTGTTGTTTTTGCAGAGTAACCTTGTTGTGCAGTAGACATGGAGAAGCGAAGTTGTGAGGTGTGGCATGTTGCTTATTTAGTTTGCATCTGTTTAGGGAGGATGGTGTATGAGATAGGGGTGGTGGTGCAGCATGTGAGTTATGTAGCTAGGTTCTAAATTGTCCAATGGATGAGAGGCAGTTCAAAGAGAGTTGCTGTGTTGCTGTATATGTGTTAGGTGTGGGGGAAGAGAGAAAGCTTGGCATTGGAGTTTGTTCATTTGTGTAGATGAAAGGTGCATGTGTTTGTAGTTTGTGATGGAAAGTATTATGAGGTGTTGTGCGTGAGAGATTTTGTTGTGCTGGTGTGCGTGTTATGCTTTGTTTTTGAGGAGCAGTGAAATGAGGTGCTGATGTATTTGCTTTACGAGATGGATTTGTTTGCATAGTATTGTTTGTGAGTGGAAGTTGTAAGGTAAAGGGGTGGTGATATGTTTGTGAGTAGAGTGTATGTTGTGTGTAAGAGGGGAAGTAGAGTTAAGTGTAAGTGTTGTGTGGTTATGTTTTTGTGGTAGAAAGAAAAGGAGGGTGTTGGTGGCTGAAAAGATGGAAGGCTGAGTATAGGTTTGTTAGTGACAAAAAGGGGTCTGTTAGGAGTAATTAGAGTAGGGATTGTGCGTTTGAATGGGATATAGTTAAGTATGGTGTGGATTTGGGTTGTGTTAGTGATGAGTGGATTGGTAAGTGGTATTGGATGGATTTGTGTACAGTTTGTAAGTGATGGCGCAAATTTGTGGGAGCTGGGATAGAAGGGTGTATAGCTTTGATTTCTGGAGTTTTGTAGTGAGTGCTGAAACACTGAACTTTGTCTTTGGTTAGTTTGTAGTGAATGAGTAGAGTACATGTGCTATGAGTGTGTTAGTTTGGTTGTGGATGGGGCAGGGTGGATGCTTGTGTATATAAAATTGGGCAGCATTTCTGGCCCTCGTCCCGACCATCCCAAACAGGCTCAAACAGTCAATTGCTCTTGTCCTCTCTGCCCTTAGCCTCAACCCCGGGCTGAGACGCCCTGAACTCTCAGTTTAAATAGCCCTAGTAATCAGGTGAGCCCTTCGGCAATGAGAACCAATCACAACACAAGCCCTAAGCCCTAGATCCAATAGGACAGCAGCCTCTTATAGCCAATCACAGCCCTAGTCCCAACAGCCAATCAGGTACCAAACCCTAAGCCCTATGTCCAATAGAAAGCCTAGTACCAACCCTGGTTCCAGCAGCCAATCATACAGGAAACCCAAAGCCCTACGTCCAATAGAAAGACTAACGCCCAGGAACCAATCCGAAAGGCTAAACCTATCCACCAATCAGATCACTAAACCTAAGCCCTACATCAATAGTATCACTAACCCAGGAACCAATCAGCACCGTCAAATACTCAACCAATGAGAACACTAAACCCAATCCAACAGAAACACCAGATACAACCACCAATCAGTGCCCACATGTAGCATCCAACAGCAGCCTATATAAGCTCCCTGTGACCTCAGGCAATGTTGCTAGCCAGGGGGCTGGAAGCTTCTCCTCAATTCAGAATCTCCTAGGAGACAGACAGGTTTAATCGACACTCTGGAGTTCTGCAGGTAAGCTCCTAACAAACTTTGCCCTCTGACAATACTGTTTTTCCAAAACTTTACTCACTCCCCTAGCCAAAAAACGAGTGTACAACCCCTAAAATACACAGCTTAAACAACTAATAGCAGATTACTGCTATCTCAGAGCACCCTCTGTTCAGTCTCTGATGTATAATATCTCTGTTGCTAAGGGAGGAGGGGGGGGTGTTAATCTGGTTTCACTCACTTGCTAAGACAAAATGGGAGCTGGGGGTGGATTGCTTAACACAGATCTGAGCACAGATCAAGAGAGATACTAGTAGGGAAAATCAGGTAGTCACGGGCAATTTGAAAATACAACAGATTTTGGACTGCAAAACCCACAATCCAACAGGTAAAATGAAACAGCCACAGGCAAGTAAAAACTTCAATTTCAAAACTGTAACAACCACAAGCAAAACAGGTAAGAATGATGCAATCACGGGTAGAGGAAAATGGCTTTTTAAATTTCAGGAAAGAGACAGCACAAGTCTGCCTTCTTACCACCTCCTAATCCTTAGTTCACTGCAATTTTGGGCACAGGGAAACTGAAGCTCACAAAAAGGAGGTGAATGTTTTGGTGTTCCCCCAACAAACCCTTAAGGGGACTAGGCAGGTGTGAGAGGAGGGCTCAGGGTTGCTTGGGAGCAAGGGAGCCAATCAGAAAGCCTTGGTGTCAAATCAATGGACAAAACGGTTTTTAGGGTGATACCTCATCAATGAAAATATATCAAAAGGCATTTTTATAAACGGAAGTATGGAGACAAAACAAGTTCATTGATGGAACCTGAAGATACAAGGTGCAAATGCATGAAAAAGGACACTTATGAACAACAAGAAGGTTAGAAAAACCAGGCATATCATTTAAAACGATTTATGCCTTTTCGAAAGGAACATGAAACTTGGAAACTAAGGTGTTTTTCCAAAACTCAGTTCTTTCTTTTTTGATATTGATGTTGTTCACACATCATAGATGTGCATCACCTTCACCCCAGAAAAAATATTATGATACATCATTTTAAGTCTATCAACAATATTTCTTCTGTAGCAGTAGCCATTACAACTGCATAACAAATGCATGTACAAAAATAAAATACCAAGGGGCAAGCTTATGAAGAGCTAGGAGACAAAGTTCTCTCTTGTAGTCCAAATAATCCCTAATGGACAACACATTATTCATAAGTCCCACCCTACCTCTCATACAAACTGTGTACTTCAGCAAACTGTACCAATGTCCCACACTATAGAATATACTGCAGTAAGATCTTCTGCAACTTGCATCTCTGGCTTTTGAGTGTAGACACTGACGGAGGACAAAGACTGCTGAAACAAGCATTGGCATAGCCAATAGGTCTCGCCTTTGGGACCTTATAAGTATTTAGCCATGCAACAGTTAATGTTGTTGCAGTAAGGATATTGTGCTGCATAACTAAATACTTATAAGGTCCCAAAGGCGAGACCTATTGGCTATGCCAATGCTAGTTTCTTTTTCTGGTCTCCTCTTTATTCCCATATGTCACCCGGTGTCCCCTTCGCTCTGGTAGCAGCAGATAGACGACCACAGCAGCTTATTCTTTGTGAGCCAAGCAAGCTTCATGCCTGCCTCTGGCCAGATGGCTGGCTCTGACCCATCCCTGGTCTCTTGGGAATAGCGAACCAAAGTAGAGCCAGGCTCAGCATCACAGGTCCTGCCCTTTCCTTCCCTTTTAAATGACAAAACCTGTTAAACACAGAACAGCTTTGTCCATGAAATCTAAAAAAGTGTTTTTTCTTTGCATCCAATGTACAAATCAGCATCGCATTGAAGACCTGTAATCTCTGTCAACGTTTATTGGGTGTCCAAATCCGCTTTGTTTTGCTAATCTTCTTCACTACAGTCACTGTTATTGCCTAGGCTCCTAATCCTATGTGCTTTGTACAGGACATTTTAGATTCTTTTAAAGTTTTCATGTTGTATGGATTATTTTAAGTTGCACCACCGCACATTTATTGAATGTCAGTGTATTTGGATCCTTGCCAGACGAGAGGATGTAGGGGAGAGAGTGTGAGGGATGACAGACAGGAGGAGAGAAAGCGACAGACGAGAGGGTGAAGGGAAGAGAGAGAGGGAGGGGCGACAGACAGGATAATGGCAGTAACGTGTTTGTCTCCAATTTTGCCTTGAGGCGTACATTTCTAAGGAGCATTGGAAGAATGTGACAGGTTCATAAAATCAGGCAAATTTATGGGAGCTTTTGGCAACGCCCAGTGGTGATTGTTCAACTTCCTGACCACACAATACAGAAGAAACAGTTCAGCAGGTACTAGCACGTATATATGCGGCTTGCTTAGAATTACAGATTACAGTGCCGGTCAACACCTACAGTTACAGAGCTCCCAATTTTCTCGGGTCCATGCATTAACAGTTCATCCACTCCAAGTTTTTAACTTGCATTCTGGGACTTGCAGTAGTGCATATTCCATTATAAATCCCAGGATGTAAGTTCCAGAATGCAAAAAAAAAAGCTTGAGAGAATCAAATATTCAAGCATAATTTGGGGAAACTCAAGATCTCTTTCAAGAAGGATGTAAGGGAATAGACTAGCATTAAAAAGTAATTTCCGGGCCAATATTGCTATTAATACATATATGTAACAGCACAGTCATTCATTCCCTTGATTGCTCTTTACTCGCCGCACTCCTTCCTTCCCTATACATCCCACCAGCAATGGAAATATGTAATTTCTCGACTTATTTCAGAATGAATTTAGGGACACATTCACAAACAGTGTAATAAGAGTATGTACGGACAGTGTTATGATGAATCAATCTCACTGTCTGCCTCTCAGCATTCAAGTTCATGTGCAATTATTGTCTCAACATGACTAGAACAAAAAGTAAATATAAGTAAAACCAAAAAAATCATAAAGTACCAAAATCTGCAAGTTAGTCCTCACTTTAGGGGGAAGACTTGTAATAGGTGCTATTTATAACACCTGATAAATAACAAACTCCAAAGCATCATTATTTGGGACGTGAGATGAATATCGCTCCATAATCCAGGCCATTGGTAATAAGGGCCTTAGTGTGCGTGCCTAATTGTGATCAAACACATTTTAATACCTCATATAACTTGCATCTGGTGTTACACCTGATTTTTTATGTAATTTTGTAATGCAGCATGGGCGCAGTATCAATCAAAAATGGTAGTTTTTATCCAAGGCACACGTTTGGGGCCACTGGCAATGAATGGTGAGTGTGCAAACATAAGGAAAGAGACAGTAAGGCCTGACCAAAGAATAAAATTGCAATTAGCACATGCATTTGCTGGTACCTTGAGCTGGACTTAATGTTACGTGGTGGTGTATTTAATGCTATGTTACTGCATCTCATGTTATATTTTACTATTGTTTGTAATCTTGCACTTTGAAGTTGAATATTCAGTGACACTGTTTACATGGTAAAAAATAAATACAAATGTGCCCAAGTTGTCGCCCTTTCATCTTCACTGCCATTTCTCTCCTTCTCGCGCTCCATCCAATATGTCCTCTGTGCTTGTTGTCAGTGGTACGAGTGAAATGCTTGCTCTCAAGGGGCGTGCCAGAGGTGTCCTTCAGCTGCCCTATGGACTGCAGTCTGAAGAAGCTGATTGGCTGCTCCACTCAGCATTCCAAGGCATTGCCAGCCAAGGCAAGGTAAGCTAGCCTCATTGCCGGCCCACCAGTAAGGGGCAGCAAATACCATTATAATTCCAGGAGGAGCTGCAACTACAGAATTTTTGAGAGGGGTAGAGGAGACTATGGCACCCATACCCCTCAAATCCATCCTCCATTCAGCAGCTCGCTTCATTTCAGGGTCTAAACGAAGCGACCTCGTCACTCCTATCCTGTCCTCTCTTCGATGGCTTCCGATCGAGGCAAGATCTATTTACAAAACTGCCTGCATCACACACAAAGCCTTACACACGTCCTCCCCTCGTTACCTGGCGAATAAATTGAAATTGTCCGGTGGCTCTCGCCCTTCTCGCAATGCGGAAAAGCTTCTGCTTGAGCCCCCCGTCTTCAAAAGGGAAAGATCGATGGCGCAATCCTTCTCAGGCAATGCGGTGAGAACCTGGAACTCGCTTCCCCCATTGCTCCGTGCCACCGCCTCTACCCGGATCTTCAAAGCTGACCTCAAATCTCTTCTCTTCCAAAGACACTTTCAGAACTAATACTTTCATTCTCAGGCCCCTCTAGGAAGTCCGCTCTTCATTGTAAATTTGTACTTTTTCCTGTACATTCCTCACCCTGGCGTGCTGTGTTGGATTGTATGTGTGTGCTCCCTTCATTTTAAGTCCCCTGTTTAATTCACGCCCTCTCTACTCCCTCAAGGAAGTTCTTCCACTATAGGAAATTCTGTACTCCATGCCTATAGAAGTGCCTTCCCAGTGTGTCCTGAGTGACTGCCACTTATTGCAGTATTATACCTCTATTTGTATTTTGTATCTCATGTTTCATGCACACCTGTCCCTCTTGGAACGTATACCTCTTTTTGTATCTGGTTTGTTTTTGTTATTTGCACAATTGTCACTTTTTCCTCATGTAATGTAACGCTTGCTTTTGGATTATGCTCATGTAATGTTACTGTTCCTATTGTGAAGCGCTCTGACACCTTCGGGTAAAGTCCGCGCTATATAAAAACGCATAAATAAATAAATGGTTAGGTTTGTATACTGAGGAATATTCACAGGAGAAATGCGTGCTAATTGAATTAATAGCAAAACGTGAAAAAAGCCAATGCATCTCCATAAAAGGATTTAAGGGCAGACCCTCTCGTCCTAGCACTATGAAAGTGCTGAATTAGAGGAGTCGTGAATGAATGAACACACACAGTGCCAAAGTCTGCGTTGCCACTATCGGAGAATATCTGAACCGTAAACCTAAACAGCCCCGCAGGCAAAATGTCAAATGGCCGCGTTTGTCACCGAAGAACAAAGAGATGTGTTTCAACACCGAGCTTATCTTATCTAACAGATATGAGCTGCAGGGACTGGCCCTTAACTCTTAATGCATAAAAGAGTTCACATAAAGGAAGTGTTACTCACTACAGCACGGATCCAAAGTGCATCCTCCAGCGCCACCAGGGGCGCCAAATAAACACGCTTTCACAGAGCAGACGAATGCAATACTAAGATAGCTCGGTGGGTTCGTGTATCTTTGGTAGCGGTTAACTAATACAGTCGAGCTCGCCTGGCACCCGAAGGTAAAAAAAATAACCAAGACCTGTTATGGAGGTATCTGGCCAATACAAGCCCAAGTCACTCTTGGCTGGCAGCCATGCTGCAGAAACCCTCATTCCTTTGTAATTCAAATGCTTACATTTGCACAAAATGGTGTCTGTTTAAACCCTGGCATAATACCATGGATGGCTAAGCCACTCTTCACCAAAATCCCAAAATGAATCTACCACCAAGGGCAGGCAGGCGCGACGGCGCATGCGGATGAAGGGGGTGCCACAGACACCGACAAAACCAATAAACGGCAGGAACGGTTTTCTATCCAAAGTGGTAAAATGTAGTTAAAAAGCTTACAATACTTTCGGCCATGGTCCCACATGAGGTGAAAATTAAGGCGAGTGAGGAGTGCGCACTTTACAGGGACCCTAGAACATGAACAGAGTGAATTTTGACGTTTTTGCCAACTAACAAAAAAAACATACAATTCTCCCCATTTCCTAACATACCTAATCCCTGTCAGACCTTGTCAGTCCTCGCATTCAGGCACACAGGCCGAGAAAGATAAAAGACGTCAAATTCACTCCATGTGCAGCATGCCCAACATGACAACCATAAAAGCCACAAGGGAAACATTTGGGTCTTGCTGCCCCGCCCCCTCCCCCTAGACTACTGTTGTAGATCAGGTTTCGTTTCAGGCTGAGAGATAAGGAGGCAGGGGGAGGACTGGAAGAAGCTGCAGTTTGAGGAGCGCGTGCATGCTGCGGGGCACGTTACCACCATTGTGACGTTAGTGCAAGAACATAAAACACCACCGCCCTGACCTGCAACAAAACAACCCCCTATAAAGCTAATGCAGCTTTAGTGACTGGTTTCTTGGATGTGCAGCCAACAGTGACTTGGCTGTGCCCGCCCACAACAAACTGGACACATCAAGCCAAAACCGGCTACATCATATAATGGGCACAGATAAGTCTGCTCAGAGTGAGACAAATGGAGGGCTGCCTTTGAGCGCTGATGAAAATCATTTAAATTACCTGGTAATTCACATTGGTAAGTGCAAAATCAACTAATATTTCCTCAACAAAATTCAGGGATTAGGATAAATACTATTCAGATTCCAACCCTAGTGTATTTTTGGAAAGCACTGGCCACGGATTTATTGCATAGGTATCCATCCTATCCAGTCACCACAAGTCCTTCTGCCCTTCCATGTGGTAAGAAATTGCATTTACGCTTACCACTGCCGCTATCACATTAAACTTTCAAGAAAATAAACTATACGTCAAATGTGGTTATTAGTACATTAACTAGGAGTTTCAAATTAAAAAAGCAACGCCATGGTTTTTTTTCTACCAAATTCCTTCAATCATTTTTTGGGGTGTTTTGCAACGGTGATTAGTTGCCGTCTGTCGCAGCCCTTTAGTTTATTTACGCTACCTTAGCAGTATGCTTTCCTCTAACAACCAACGATGCCAGCTACTGTGTACACACTCTGTAAGCTTGGCTGGCTGGCTCGCCCCCCCCCTATAGTTTACGGAGGGGCCTCCACGCTCCGGACTCAGGAGCTGTAAGGGGCCCCGCTGCAGGTGCACAGTGTTGGACGGGGCCCCTGGAGCCCCCCCCCCCCAAACGGGCTATACTGTTCCACCACTGGCCTGCGGGGCCCACCGAACCCTGATTATTGCTGTTATCACAAGTCAAAACAGCGGCCAAGAAGCCAATTTCCTTCCATGCACTATGGCCCATGACGTACTGGCTAAGACACTGGCACCGAGGGGGCATCACTCCATAAGCACGAAAGGGAAACCTGCCCCCACACAAACAACCCTGCTGTGGCACCCTCAGAAGAGATGGTTGTGACGAAGAAAGCATGGGTTGTGACCTATGGCCTCGCCCACCCCACGAGTGGTTGCAACGGATCAACTGACTTTAACGTTTATACGCCTTATAGTAAGTTTAGATACTAACCGTGCATCTAAATACAATACAAAAAAACATTAGTAACTTAAAATAGACTCGTCCAACCTGCTTAGGCACCTTGGTCTCTTTCATAAAGGTTTCATAATTTGGTTTTGAGCATACACTAGGATTCTAAAGCAGGCTTCCGTGCGCAGCAAAACGTGTGATCCTTGAGAGAACACAATAAAAACGTGTCGAATTTATCTTAAATAACAAAATTAGAAGCGCGTAGAATTAAGCCAACCCCTAGTAGTGCGAGCTCTGGCGCCGTTTCGTAGTGCACAGACTCGGAACCAACAGGGGGCGCTACCCATGAGAAACAAGCGCGCGCGCCTCGCGCTAAAAGTAAAAAACAAAAAAAGTGGCGGCAAAAGTGAAAGCATTTCCCTTGCAGGAGCGAGCAGCGCCAGGAGCGATAATTGCTAACACATGGCGCCAAAGCTCGCTCCCGCAAGGGAATCGCCAAACGTGCACGCGTTGCCATTGAAAGCAATGCAACGCGTGCACGTTTTTGGGGACAAAAGCGGATCGATTCCAAGAGGTCCCCCCATGCGGCGCATGCGCGCTGCGTAGGCGAGACCTACAAACCAGAACACCGCCTAGTTGCTGCCATTATTTGCAAACTCAGAAGGGCTCCTTCAGGAGAATGCAGAAGCCTGGGTTTACTGTCTCTCTCACCAACCTCCCCACACCTCACACCTCAATGCCAAATCAAGTTATTCAAAATCTTCCTCTTTGGATAGTTCCATCACCTGAAGAGTACCCTGCAAGGAGGTAACGTGGTGGCTGATAATCTTTTATGAAGGAGGCAATTCCAAACAGGAATATCCAAATGTAGCTATTTTTTCATTAATGAGATTGCTTGTGGCATTCCTATACACCTCCTCCACGGACTAAAGCATGTACATGCTGCCCCATTTCGGAGCAGTACTCGGTGCACCGTGGCACTAGACAAGGCTGCCCAATATCCCCACGTTGCCAAACTTTTCCTGCTGTGGACGAACTCCCGCAGACTCCTTTCCATTGATGTGGAGCTGTGATATCATCTCGCAGTTTTGGCACGGCCTACCATTACTACGATCACAGGTAGGATTCACTAAACTGCCCCTAAATCCTTCCTCCTAGGGCTTGCACCCCACCCTGAGAGAAGGAAAGTGGGCACTAAACCTGCAGACCCATTATTGATCTTAGCAAAATGCACCACCACTAAGCACTGTAAATCCTCCACGGGCCCCCACTTACACCAATGGGAAGCAGCTGTTTAGCGCTTCACAATTGACATGAGCACAGCCCTACACAGGGAAGAAGGGAGTGGCTTCTGTTATTTCCCAATAGCCAGAGAATAGGATGAATTAGGTGCAGAACTGGCAGCGAACAGACAGAAAGATCTACGGCCCCCTGAGGAGGAGACTCTGGGGTACCTGACAGGTTCGTCACATACAATACATTGTAGCGGTCCTCGAGCCTTATACATTACCATTGCCATTTAGCTACCCAACAACGAATGAGCCAAAAGTGGCATTAGCAGGCTCCTACCAACTCCTGTTATCACTCAAGTAAAACAGTATTGCCATACCCCTTCACTTTTCTTTTTGTTATAGTTCACTTATCTTTACAGAGATGGATAATAAGTCAATTGGTCATTTATTGTAGCATTGATTTTACTCACACATTGGTCCATGGGGAAACGTTTTAATGTCCTCAATGTTTATTACCGTTTATGGTACAAATGTTCAACTGAAGACACATCACACTTAACTATGATGCATAACGCTATAGGTCTCTGAATGTTAGTGATTTAGTAACCTATTAACGGGTAAATTCATTTATCTCAAGATAAAACCTGAAAATGTAAGTGATAAGATCAATGTCTGACTCAATGCACCTTTGTTGTTTTGTTTCTTAAGTCATTGCCAAAACCAATAAAAACCTATTTGGAAATAAAGAGACTGCCGTGGCATGAGTGGTCATCTCCTCAGCCAAGTACAGTAAAGGTCTTAGTAAAACTGAAGACTGTTTCCATGGAACTTCGTTCAGACTTATTGTCTAGCTGTGTTCACCATTTCATTTTTTCACGCAGTACACGTTTACTTTCACTAGTATAAACTGTCATTTTTTTCTGCACTGGTATTACGTTCAGCACCACAGTTTCTGCTATGTGGCTTTTTACTGACTTTGGTGCCCCAGTAAACAAGCATTGATAATGCATCGGTTTCGCCTATGTAATTAATAAAGAGCTGTTTACATCAATCATTGTCCTGGAGAAGGAAAGAGCTCCCTGACAGATAACACGAGAGTGGAAAGGATGTGGCGCAGCAGCCAGAGCTGCTGACTCGAGCGCTTGGGATCCCGGAGTGTCTGGGAGGCGCTGCGCAACATCCTGTGATTCTATGCAAATCACTTAATTTCTCTGTGTTATAAATTGGTATATAAATATGCTGCAAGAGTAAAAGGCAAACCTTTATGGAAATATAGTTCCACCAAAGCAGAAGTTAACAGTATTTCAGCGGCGGGAAACTGATAAGAGAAGGAGACCAGGAACAAGCATTGGTAAATGCAGTAAAATATGTTACATGCAATAAAGTGGAAGAATGGTAAGTGGCCCACTCAGGAACTAATGAGAAGCCAGGAAAGAGGAGGCTGGATATAAGTCCCTTTTAAGTTTATATTAAAATCAATAGATTTCTCAAGCACAGCGCAAGCGCTGAGCAGGCGAACCCTAAAAACACATTGTTGACAAGGTCATGAATCAGATTCAAAGCTCAAGCTTTTTGTCTTATTATTCAACCTTACATTTTTAGGTTGACCCTGCTCCCTATTTAAAGCCCCCCTCACCACTAAACATTTTTCGAAATATTAGCATCTGCATTTCGAGGAGGAGGCCAGTTGCTTAAGAACTCCAATTTATTTGGAAATTCAGGGCACAGAGTTTGCTATGCTATTTATGATCCGTTCACTTACCTGAACATTTCTATTTTTGTATCACGACTAAGGGCCTGATTTTGATTTTGGCTGATGGAGTCATCTCCAAGTAGAGGCTACTCCGCCCGCCAAAGTTAGAAATGGCCGCCAAGCTGGCGTTTTTTTCTAAAGCATTGTCAGGAACCACCATCACATGGTTGATGTCAATCAATACTTTAAATGGGCTCACTGGTACTGAGTACCGGCACGTGATAATTTTCTCTGTTTGAGTTCCAGAACTTCACCTCTACTGAGGAGAGTACCAGTAGGCAGCAGGGCAGGTTCAGTGGAGTTGGAGTATTCAGCAGGTGCGCTCAATACTGATGAGGTTGATTGACTGGAAGGTTTATGTGAGACACTCTTAAAGGCCGAGCATCAGTGTAGCCCTATTGACTCTAATTGTGCACACATTATATCTGTGCTTTTTCTCTCTCTGCAGATGCCCCTACCCATCTGGTCATTAATGGTGCCCAAAGTGTGAAGCAAATTGCATTCCCTGCAGGCAATAATGATGTGGAAAGTGTGTCTGCTCAAGAAAATGCGTTACACGCCTTATAGACTCAGCAGTGTAGGTAAGTAGTGCTTTTTCTACTAACATGGCCTACTACCTCTTTAATCAATCAGCCATGGTGCTCGAATTATTGGAGCTCCAAACTTGACTCGACACATCTTACTTGGCTAATTTAGTAAGCTGATTCTCACTTACCAGTGCATCCAGAACAAGTGTGTGGAGATATTCTGGAACGAGTGGAGGTGAGGTTGTCCCTGTTCCGGTAGTCCCTGCACCATACAGTCCACCCCAGTTTCCAACGGCCCTTGTGAGTAGCACCAAATAACCCTCCTTGTGGTGAATGGCGTATTTTTGTCAGCGATGGAGCAGTCAGGGCCCCTTCTGGGGTTGTGGGCTTAGGCCAGTGCATCCGCTGCTGATCTGTGCTCTAACTATTCCTTTCTTTATGATTCCGGACCAATCATGTGCCTGTGTGACAGTCATGCACCAGTTTACTCTGCTGCAGTTATGCAAACAAAATTATGTGAGTGGAGTATAAGAAGTATGTAAATTAAGTTGCTAGAACAGCTGGTCTAGCTGCCGGTATCATAGAGCTGCTTGTGCACCTCTTTGCACCTCATGAACAAGTTAATTACCTTCGGTAACACCTTACCTGGTAGAGACTCTATCTGGCCGCAGATTCTTTACCTTAGCATTATCCACAGGCGTCAGACCGAATCCGGAAAGCTTTCATGAGCAGTACCCCTGCCCGCCCGTAGGTGGTGTAGTTTGGCTCTACGGGGCATCGTTGGAGTCGTCTGCACCGGAAGTGATGTTTGCGGTGCCCATATAGGCACCACCAAGGCGCGCTGACGCCAAATACTTTTCCCAACTTTCCACACCATAAGCACGGAGCCACAAAGTATAAGGACTACTGGTGTGAAAAACTAGTGCCCCAAAAGGGGAAAACCCTGTCCCTAGAAATCTGTTCACAGAGCTGGTAGGGTGGGTGGGACGGTAAGGAATCTGTGGCTAGATAGTGTCTTTAGCAGATAAGGCATTACCAACGGTTAGTAACTAACTCATCTGATAGAGACTTCTAGACCCAACTTCCTTACCTTAAATTGATACCCAAGCAATACCTCCCCAGAGGTGGGTCTGTGGACCAGTTTCATAGAGGAAGTCCAGCAGGACCGAACGAGCAAATTGCCCATCCCTATGGACCCGACAGTCCAGACACGTGTTTGGTAAACGTGTGCAGGGAAGCCCGCTTTGCTGCCTGTCAGATGTCCAGGACCGGAACTATGCGAGCAAACGAGGTTGTAGCAGCTTTAGCACTTGTGGATTGAGCCAGCAAACCCTCAGGGGGATACTTCTTAGCCAGTGCTTAGAAGATTTTGATGCAGAGAACAATCCATTGTGAGATGGTCCTCTTCTGAACAGCCTGTCCTTGCTTCGCTCCGACATACCGCACGAAGGGTTAGTTGTTCACCCGGAACTCGTGTGCAGTCAAGGTAGAAGGACAATGCTTTTTTTTGGATCCAGGCGGTGAATTCGCTCCTCTTAGAGGGATGAGGCTAAGCGTAAAAAGTAGGCAGAGTAATGGTTTGGCCTACGTGAAATAGAGTGAGGACTTTTGGAAGAAAGGAAGCTCTCATACGAAGCACCAGTTTGTCTGGGTAGAAGTTAAGATAAGGAGGCTTGGATGACAAGGCATGAAGCTCACTGACCCTCCGGGCAGATGTTATTGGCTCCAGGAAGGCCGTCTTGATGGTAAGGAGCTTGAGAGGAGTTATGTAAGGGCTCAAACGGAGCACACATCAGGAACATCAGGACCAGATTAAGGTCCCACTAAGGCATAAATAAAGAAGAGGGAGGAAACATATGATGCAAACCTTTCAAAAACCTATGCAAAATAGGTGATTAGAAATGGGAAGGTTGGTCAGGCAACCAAAGTAAAGCAGAGATTGGAGAAAGATATCCCTTAACAGTGCCCAGAGCAGAGCCCTGCTGGGCATGGGAAAGGTTGAGCAAGAGAACCCGAGAAAGGGGGGCAGAAAGTGGATCAATTTGTCTTTCTGTACATCAATGCCAACAAAAAGTTTGCCCAATGGCAGGCGTAAACCGTCTTGGTGGAGGTACGCCTGGCTGCCAAGATAACGTTATAGACTTCGGGTGGAAGGTCAAAAGCAGCTCAATCTCCATGCAACAAGGCAGAGCGCTGACGGGTTTGGATGGAGAACCCTACCCTGCTGCTGCGACAGAAGATCCTTCTGAAGGGGCAGCCTTATTGGAGGACCAATGGCCATACTCAGCAGCTCGGGATACCAGACTCTTCGTGCCCAATCCAGAGCCACAAGGATGAATTGGGCCCGGTTGTTCCTGATCTTCTTGAGAACTCTAGGCAGGAGTGGTATGGGTGCCTAGGCGTACAGGAGGCCTGAGCTCCACTCGAGATGAAAAGCGTCTCCGAGCGAGAGCCGCCTTGGAAACTCCAGCACGCAGAACTGCTTACATTGCGCGTTATCGTCGGTGGCGAACAGATCTATCCAAGGCTCTCCCCACTGCTAAAAGAGTCCTTGCACCACCTCCGGAAGGAGACGCCATTCGTGATCATCGAAGCATCTTCAGCTGAGTTTGTCTGCTCTGGAGTTCAGCGAACATGGCAGATGTTGAACCACCAGGGATATGCCCTGCCATTTCAGCCACGTACATAGACACATGGACTCTTTACAAAGGGTCCACGATCCCACTCCGCTCTGCTTGTATTAGTATCACATGGCGGTGATGTTGTCCTTCAACACTTGCACTAGCCTTCCCTGAATAGAGGGTAGAAAGGCTTTCAATGCCAATTAGATCGCTGGAAACTCCAACAGGTTGATGTGGAGTCTGGATTCCGTCGGAAGAGCAGTGGATGCATGGGGCCATCAGTATGTCAGGGACTTGTTGTGGAATTCCAATTTGAAGGTTTGGGACTTAGAGAGTGATGCAGTTCACACAGATGGAACACGTGTCAGCTAATCAGGAGTGGCGCAGGAGACGTTCACTGCCAAGAAGCGCCTGACTTTGTATATCCAATGAGGGGAGTGGCAAGTTGGCAGTACTCCATCTAATGAATTGGAAATAAAAAATGCCATGCAAGGGGCTCAGAAACCTCTCTCTGATTACCACAGCCCAGGGCACTAGCAGAACTATCCAGTGTCACACTGACCTATATGGCAATCTGGCAGTGCTAGAAGAGCTGGTATTTCAGGTCAGTGTGTGGACCGTCCTTTCAGCTGTTTGTGGGCCTGCTTTAGGGTCTGGTGGGCCGATTTTTACTGTTGATTTCTCTTATTTCATAAACATTGACTGCATCAACCACAAATGCATGCAGTCCACCATACCTTGCAAAACTCCTACGCTACATGTCTTTAAAATTTCAAAACTGCCCCAATTTGAAAAGGTGGGCCACTTTCTTATCAATCTAATTTGATGATTTGGGCCGCCTTAATTTTGGTGACCAGGCCCATTTACTATCCCAGTCCGACCCTGGGACCCTCCAAAGATACAGGCCATGGAAATTCCTTCTTGACTGGGGACAGAATCATCCACTTGAGAAGTCTTGTATAGGGGTCCTTTCACATCCTCAATGCCTTTTCAAAAGGCCGATTGGCCCTTCTCCTGTATTGCATGTACAGGCCAGTCCTTTCTTGGGAGAGAAAAGGCAGTGAAGACAGGGCAACGGATAAGCACCATATGGTAGGAAGGAAAAGAAGGAGTGGGGAGGAGCAGTGTTGAGGTTATTGAAAAGAAGGATAGATAGACCTAGAGATGGAGAAAGCTATCGACAGGAAGAAGAGAAAGATAAACAAGAAACTATGGAACTAGTCTGATGTGTAAGGAAGAGAAACAGGAAGGGGAGAGGGGTAGAAGAGGATGTGAGAAAGGCAACTTGGGAAAAGAACGACAGATAAGGAAGAGAGTCCTCTGATTTCCACCTCTTCCAGATAGCTTCCACATCCCAGGAGTGACGCGTCTGTCACTACCTTCACATCTGGTTGGGGAAGGGAGAGGGGTCTGCCGCTGACCCAATCGCAGTCCGTCAACTACCACTGCAGATCTTTCGCAGTTCCCTTTGAGATCTGCACCAGAGATTACGCTGATGCTATGCCCACTGGAAATTCAGCTCCCACTGCAGAGCTGCTTGTGCCACAAGCAGGATACAGGAGGCCATGAGGCCCAGCAGCCTCAGAGTCAGTCTCACCGAAATCCAGGATAGAGGCTGAAATATCGGTATCATAGCCTGTGTATCCTGGACTCGTATTCAGGAGGATAGGGCTGAAACTGCACAGTGTCCAGAACAGTGCTGATGAAAGGGAGCGTCTGAGAGGGAGTCATGTGTGACTTTGGCACGTTGAACGCCAGCTAATGCAGGAGGTCCGCTGGAGGTGGGAGATGACAGCCTGGGACGAGACTCGCCTTCAACAGTCAGTCGTCAAGATAGGGGAAGACTGGCAATCCGGATCTCCGCAGATGAGCTGCAACCACTGCCATCACTTTGGTGAACACCTGAGGGGTGCTGGTGAGGCCAAAAAGGGAGAACAGCGAACTGAAAGTGGTCGTGGCCCACAGTGAACTGCAGGTAACGCCTGTGGGAAGGAAATATGGGAATGTGAAAATATGCCTCCTGCAAGTCCAACGCTATCACCCAGTCTTCTGGATCTAGGGCAGACAGCACCTAAGCAAGAGTGAGCATCTTGAATTTCTCCTTCTTGAGGAAGAAATTAAGCGGGCACAGGTCGAGGATAGGACGAAGGCTTCTACCCTTCTTGGGCACCAGAAAGTAGCTGGAATAGCAACCAAAACCTACTTCTGGCATCGGCACTCTCGCTATGGCTCCTTTGGCCAAAAGAGCCATCACTTCCTGGTGGACAAGAGATGGGTGGTCCTCCGTCAGCCTGTCAAACATAGGCGGCATGGAGGAAGGTGTAGTCTCGAAGGGGAAGGAGTAGCCCCTTCGGACAATATGCAAAACCCACATGTTTGATGTTATGGAATGGAAGCGGGGCAGGTGATGGCAAATCCTGGAGCCCATGTTGGTAAACAGGCAGACTAGAAGAGTTTGAAGGCCGTGGCTGCTGGAGAGGCGGTAGACTGACCCACCCGTTGGCCACCGACCCACGGGGCTGTTAAGTACCATGTTCACGGCCACGAAGAGGCTGGAAAGTTTGCGCGCCGCGATGGTTGGGCGGGTAAGGATGCGGTTGTACGACCCTTCTGTGGCCACGAAAGGAGTGAAAGTTGGATTGAGGGTGACGAGGAGCCATAGAGAGGCTCGAGGACCTGCCGTAGCCCTGTTGTCCTTTAAGCGTTTCAGCGCCGAATCGGCCTCGTCTCTAAAGAGACCCGGGACCTCAAAGGACATATCCATGAGTGATGACTGGACATCCCCATAAATGATAGTAGTCCTTAACCAGGCGTGGCATCGCAGGGCCAGTCAATGAAACTGCTCAACCTAGTGAGTCAGTGGTGTCTAGTCCACAGCGAATGGTGAACTTAGCTGCATCCCTCCCATCGGCAACAGCGTGGAAATAGCGTACAAAAAGGCATGCAGTGTTCACCAACCGCAATGCCAGGCTAGTTGAAGAAAACATTTTCTTGCCTAAATTGTCCAGCCTCTTGGATTCTCAATTCGGCGAGGCAGTTGGGAATGCATCAGGATTTACATGAGAAGTGGAGGCTTGTCAACCAAGCTCTCCGAGGTATGGTTTTCCGTGAGGAATTTGGGGTCTCCAAGAGCAGGGCAGGGCAGTGGTAAATAGTCCTGTTCACAGGACAGCCTTTGCTGGGCTTGGACCAGGTCCTGGGGAGGACATTAATAAGTAACTCATTAAATGAGAGAAGTGGTTCGGAAGGGGACACTCATGGCTGAGGCACTTAAATCAACACACTAGTCTTGACTGCCACCGCGGGCAAGCTAAGGTCCAGGACCTCGGCCGACCTCCAGACCACCATTGCGAATGATGCCCCCTTTTCCTTAGCCATGGTATGGGGAGAAAGCATGCCAGTATCTGGAGAAGTGTCCAGTCCACTGGTTTCACCCAAATCCTCACACCAGTCCAAGGATTCTTAAGGCTGGTATTCCTCAGGGTCCAGCAAACCCTCCCATTCTTCCCTGAGTCCTAGCCCATAGGAATCGGGCTTAGGTTCCGGCCTTTAAGGCATGGTTCTAGTCTGTGCCGGCGTTGGACGACGCCCCTCCGGCTTTGTGTCGGGGATGAGAAGGGGGACAGCACTGCCGGGGAGCATCAGCCTCGAGACTAGCGCCGGGGAAGGTCTCCATGGCAGGACTGGCACCGATCCGGATCCATCTGTGGATCCTTATGGCCTAACTGGTACCGGTGTTGCCGGCGTGGCTCCAGTAGCCCTTCCCGAACCCGCAGGGCCCAAAGGCACGCCGGAGGGAACGGGCTGCTCAAATATGAGGCGTATGGCCTCATAATAATTCCTGTATTTTAGAAGGGCTCACTCTGGCTCCTGGAAATGTGGGGAGATGTGGGATCGGCCTAGGCGCTGGCTCAACCACGGAGCCAGACCTCGAGGGACGCTTCATCGTCTCGTCGGCCGACAGACGAGGTGAAGTCAAAGAAGCTGGACTTCTTGGGGGACATCCCTGCCACACCAGGAGGTAAGACCTCTAAAAAGACCAACAAAACGTTGAAGAAAACTAGTCAAAAAGAGACTAAGGTGTAGCTCTTCCATTCTACGCTGGCTGGCACGGAAAGGAAAACTACTGGCGTGCAGGGGTACTGCTCATGAAAAATGTCATGTCTGATGCCTGGAGATAATTCTAAGGTACGGAATCTGCAGATATTCTATATCACATCAGGAGTGCTGCTTGTGAGGCATCCTGAAGATGTACAATTATGTCCCTACCCCCCTTTTTGAGTTCTCCCAGCCCAACAGTATAGATTGGCCTGCAACTGCCACCATGACTTGCGTGAGACAAAGTGGAAGACGCCATTAAAAGAGTTTGTGTTTTGGCAAAGGAGGCAGATTTGGAGGTGTCATCCATAGCTGAAAGTTGCTCCTGCAAGCATGGAGACTCATCTGCAGCAGACAGGAATATGGTAGTCTACATATTAGAGACTGCCTTGCTCGATACTTTAACACCCGAGAAGTGGCTTCTCTTGAGTATACCGCTGGCAATACATGACATTTTGAATGAATTTCTATGCTGCTCCTGACATTTGAAGTGGAAATTTCTTTGGCAAATGAAGGCAAGATCAGGGGCAGGTGTTCACTTACTCCATCAGACTACGCAAAGACTTTATTTGTAAGGAATGTGCAGCCTGGTGAAGAGAGACGGAGGAGAGACAGAGAATTTAGTGGGATGCAAAGAGGGAGATGTGGCAGTAACTAACAGGTTATATTACAAGGGGGTATTTTTGAGTCACATTGTCTGCCTGCAAAAACTCAAAAAGGCAAACAGATAGAGAGATTGGGGGGCATCACACGTCGAGGCGTATTCAATATTACCACCAGCAACCACCGCCACAGGAAATGCCATCACTGCATTTTCCCAGAATCAACTTCTTCTGGAAGAGGCATTATTGCGCTTCACAGAATCCAACTCTTCAGGATGTGACATTGCTTGTTTTCACTAAACCCGTCATTAAAAGAAGAAGCCAGAGAAGTGGGCCTCATTTACCTACATCCACCTCTACAGGAAGTGACATTACTGAACCTCCCAGCATCCTCCTCTTGAGGAAGTGACACCACTATGCCTCCCAGCAAACAGTTCTTAAAAAAAGTAACATAAATGATTCCTGCCAAAATCATTTTCAAAAGAAGCCAGAGAAGTAGACCTTATTTTCCAAAATCCACCTCTACAGCAAGTGACATCATTGACCTTCTCAGCATCCATCTCTTCAGAAAGTGAGATCACTGTACTTCCAACATGAAACTCTTGCCTCCTCCCTACTTCAGTCAACTACTCAAGGCACCCTGCCTTCTGGGCATCCCCAGCTAAGGGTGTACATAGACAAGGATGTTACACGTTTGGGCATGTTACAGTCAGGAAGGGCCTAGGGTCAGAACCCATACTTTAATGCCACTATAGTGCGCAATTACAAGGTAAGATTCAACCATGAGACGTGCCCAGCACTCCACACTACCCATCCCTGCAATAACATCCATACCACAGACAAACAACATATCCTGACAACACATAGAAGCAACCATAAACATGTTCCACTAACAACCGCACACACTAAAACTACCACACATTCTAACTTATGCTTATTATCCAACTCTGCCGTACAGTATGTTCCAGACATTGCCAGCCTCATTACCTTTCACAAGCTTGACATTCTTCATTAAAAAAAACATGGCACACCTCTACATCCTTGAACATCTTACATGCTATTGCTCTCACAGGCTGGACCACACCCATTAAGATGGAGGAAGCCTCCCTATCATCCATAAGCTCTCCTTGTGCTGCACCCTCAGCAAACAAGCAGCCCTCAACTGCGAAGAGCTCCACGCAAGCCACTTCCCACTCTCTAAAACTCAGTCCACCACCCTCCATTTCATCCACAGGCCTTCACTGACAAATTCTCTGTCCACCTCTCCACTTCATCCATTCAACAAGTCCAAGCCACTTCATGGGTGATTTCAAATGCCCAGACAACACAAGCACAAAAAAATGGATGCCGTTCTTAACCTCATCAACACACTCAACGTGGTACAGCAAGTCACCCAATCAACAAGCTGCCAAGGTCACATATTCAACATCATCAACTATCCAATGCAACCTCCCATACCCCTGGACTGGACCGACAACCTCATTATAACTGTCTCCCTACTCAGCATCCAACCAACACACCAAGGTCAGCCCACAGAGAAGTATAAACCTTCATATCCTTCAAAGACTTCTCCTTTGACAACCTAAAGCACAAGTTACTACTTGTGTAACGATATATCTGTAAGAGACATTAGTTAGTGATAGATTCCTTACCTTAGAATATCCCCAGGCGTCAGACTGGAACCGGAAAGTTTTTTGTCAGCAGTACCCCTGCTCGTCGGTAGGTGGCGTCGTTCGGCTCCGCGTTCGTCGCTGGCGTCGTAAGCGCCGAGATGACGTCACAGAGACTATTTAGGCGCCACCCATGCGCGCTGACGTCAGTTCTGTACTCGACTTTCCGCGCCAGGAACGCAGAGCCATGCAAGAAACTGACCACTGGTGCCATGAAACTAGGGCCCTGAAAGGGATGACCTTAACCCTAGAATCAGTTCGCAGAACGGGGAGGATGGGTGGGGCGGTAAGGAATCTATCACTAACTAATGTCTCTTACAGATATATTGTTACACAAGTAGTAACTTGTGCATCTGAAAGAGACACGTTAGTGATAGATTCCTTACCTTAGAATAGATACCCCAGCAATACCAACCCCGGTGGTGGGTCTGCGAATAGATTACACCAGAAAGTCACGGAGAACAGAATGGCCAAAGAAGCCGTCTCTCCGGACTTGACTGTCAAGGCAGTAATGCTTGGTAAATGTGTGCAGCGAGGCCCACGTAGCTGCCTGACAAATATCCTGTAAGGGAACGCCGCGTCCCAAGGCAGTAGTGGCTGCTGTGGCCCTGGTAGAATGGGCACGCAGCCCCACAGGAGGCTCCTTCTTAGCCAACGAGTAACACGCTTTGATGCACAAAACGACCCACCGAGAGATGGTACGTTTGTGCACGGCTCGACCTTTTTTGGCGCCCACGTAGCCAACAAAGAGCTGGTCATCCACCCGGAACTGTTGTGTGCGCTTCAGATAGAACGAGAGCGCACGTTTTGGGTCCAGACGGTGGAGCCTCTCTTCCTCTTTTGAAGGATGCGGAGGCGGAAAGAAGGTGGGCAAAGTGATGGTCTGCCCGATGTGGAAGGGCGTGACAACCTTTGGCAAGAAAGAAGGACGGGTCCGTAAAACCACCTTGTCCGGATGAACAGATAGGAAAGGAGGTTTAGAAGAAAAAGCCTGGAGCTCACTCACTCTTCTGGCAGAGGTGATAGCTACCAGGAAAGCCGTCTTGAGAGTAAGAAGACGTAAAGGACAGTTATGAAGGGCTCAAAAGGAGCGCACATCAGATAGGTCAAGACAAGATTTAAGTCCCATTGAGGCATTATGAAAGGCACGGGAGGAAACGTGTGTGTAATGCCTTTGAGGAAACGGTTAACAACCGGGGACTTAAAGAGAGAAGGCTGATCTGGAAGCCTGAGAAAGGCGGAGATGGCCGAAAGATAACCTTTGAGAGTGTCCAGAGCAGAGCCCTGCCGGGCCAAGGATAGTAGGAACAGAAGGACCTCAGAAAGAGGGGCAGAAAGGGGATCCACAGACTTAGCTGTGCACCATGCCACAAATTTGTTCCACCTGCAGGCGTATACCGATTTAGTGGAGGGACGCCTGGCTGCCAGAATGACATCACAGACTTCAGGAGGCAAGTCAAATGGAATCAGCTGTCGCCGCTCAATCTCCACGCATGGAGGTGGAGGCTGGACAGGTTCGGGTGAAGGACCGTCCCCTGTTGCTGCGACAGAAGATCCTCCCGAAGAGGCAGTCGGATCGGGGGATCGATCGCCATGTTGAGTAGCTCGGGATACCAGTATCTTCGTGCCCAATCCGGAGCCACAAGGATGACTTGGGCCCGGTCGCGCCGAATCTTCTTCAGCACTCTGGGCAGAAGTGGTATAAGCGGAAAGGCGTACAACAGACCGCAACTCCATTCGCGACAAAAAGCGTCGCCGAGCGAGTGCCGCCTTGGAAATTCCAACGCGCAGAACTGATGACATTGCGCGTTCTCTTCGGTGGCGAATAGATCTAACCAAGGCTCTCCCCACTGCAGAAAGAGACCTTGCGCCACGTCCAAGTTCAGACGCCATTCGTGATTCATCAAGCACCGGCGGCTGAGTTAGTCTGCCCTGGCGTTCAGAGAACCTGCCAGGTGTTGAACCACCAAGGTAATACCTTGATGTTCCAGCCATGTCCAGAGGCGCAGAGCCTCCTGACATAGGGTCCACGACCCCACCCCGCCCTGTTTGTTGCAATACCACATGGCGGTGGTGTTGTCCGTGAACACCTGCACTACACTTCCCCGGACAGAGGGAAGGAATGCCTGCAGTGCAAGTCGGATCGCCCGCAGCTCCAAAAGATTGATATGGAGCCGGGACTCCGCCAGAGACCAGAGGCCTCTGATCTCCGCCTCTCCCAGGTGGCCGCCCCATCCCAGGAGGGACGCATCCGTCACCACTGTGTGCTCCGGTTGGGGAAGGGAGAGGGATCTGCCATTGACCCAATCGCGATTCGTGAGCCACCACTGCAATTGTCGTGCAGGGCCCTCCGAGATCTGGACAAGATCGGACAGGTTGCCCTGATGCTGCGCCCACTGGAACTTCAGGTCCCACTGCAGAGCCCGCATATGCCACCTGGCATGTTGCACTAGCAGAATGCAGGAGGCCATCAGGCCCAGGAGCCGGAGGGTCATCCTGACTGAAACCCGGGATAGAGGCTGAAAGATGGGAATCTTAGCCTGAAAATCCCGGACTCGCCGCTCGGGAGGATAAACCCGAAACTGCGTCAAATCCAGAACCGCTCCGATGAAGGGGAGCTTCTGAGAAGGACTCAGGTGCGACTTTGGCACGTTGATGGAGAACCCCAGCAACTGCAGGAGGTCGGCCGTAGTCTCAAGGTGGATGACGACTGCCTGGGGTGAGCCCGCCTTCAACAACCAGTCGTCGAGGTAGGGGAAGACTGACACCCCTGACCTGCGCAGATGAGCTGCGACCACCGCCATCACTTTCGTGAACACCCGAGGGGCGCTTGTAAGGCCAAAGGGGAGCAAGGTAAACTGAAAATGCTCCTGGCCTACCGTGAACCGCAGGTAACGCCGGTGGGCCGGCAGGACGGGAATGTGAAAATATGCGGCCTGCAAGTCCAACGCTACCATCCAGTCTCCAGGGTCGAGGGCAGCCAAGACCTGAGCCAGAGTCAACATCTTGAACTTCTCCTTCCGGAGGAAGCGATTGATGTTCCGGAGGTCCAAGATGGGGCGCAAGCCCCCCTTGTCCTTCTTGGGGACCAGAAAGTAGTGGGAATAACATCCATGTCCTACTTCTGGCCCAGGAACGCGCTCGATGGCCCCCTTGGCCAAGAGGGCCGTGACTTCCTGTTGGAGAAGCGCGAAGTGATCCCCCGAAATGCGGTGGAACTGAGGTGGCATGGACGGGGGGGCAGACTCGAAGGGGAGGGAATAGCCCCTCCGGATTATTTGTAGCACCCAGCTGTCCGAAGTGACAGAGCGCCAGTGGGGGAGGTGATGTTGAATCCTGCCGCCCACCGGCGTGGGGTGCACCCCAAAGCGCGGACTAGGAAGGCTTTGAGGCGGATGCTGCAGGAGCGGAGGTGGGCTGACCCGCACGCTGGCCCCCTGTGCCGCCACGGCGGCCACCGCGCCCGCACTGAGGCTGGTTCTGCGCAGGCCTTTGGAACGGACGTGTAGAGGCGCCCCTGCCGCGGCCACAAAAGGAACGAAAAGTAGACGTGGCTGGGCGGGAGGTGGAGAGACCCAAGGACTTGGCTGTAGCCCTAGAGTCCTTAAAACGCTCCAGCGCACTGTCTGCCTTATCGCCAAAAAGGCGAGTACCATCAAAAGGCATGTCCATGAGGGAACTCTGGACATCCCCCGAAAACCCCGTGGACCGCAGCCAGGCATGTCCCCGCAAGGCCACTGTGGTGGAAATTGCTCTTCCCAAAGAGTCCGCGGTGTCCAACCCACACCGAATGGCGAACTTCCCGGCATCCTTCCCCTCTGCAACAGCTGGGGAAAGCACAGCCCGAACCTCTTCGGGGCACTGGGGCAGAGTTTGCGCCACCGTGTCCCACACAGCGTGAGAATAGCGGCCCAAGAGGCATGTGGTGTTGACTGACCGCAGCCCCAGGCTGGCAGAGGAAAACAACCTTTTGCCAAGCTGCTCCAGCTTTTTGGATTCCTTATCCGGCGGAGCGGTAGGAAATGCTGTTTGGGAAGTGGAAGCCTGAATGACCAGGCTCTCCGGTGTCGGATGAGTTGTCAGAAAGGCAGGGTCACCCGGTGCCGGGCGGTGACGTCTGGCCACATTTTTATCCACAGGGACCACTGTGGCTGGCCTAGACCAGGTACCCATCAAAACATCCGTCAAGGCCTCATTGAACGGAAGCAGAGGTTCCACAGAACCTGCTGTAGGCTGAAGCACCTCAGTAAGGAGGTTAGTTTGGAGGGCAACATTAGGCAATTCAAGGCCAAGAGTCTCAGCTGCTCTACGGAGCACCACAGTGTAGGTGGCGCCTTCCTCCATGAGAGTGGGAGGAGACACAAATCCAGGCTCAGAGGAGAGGTCAAGGCCACTGGCATCCTCTGAGTCTTCTGCCCATTCCTGTTCGGACTCACACCGCCGTGCACGAGGGTCCTCCGACCCCTCCGAGTCCTCCTCTTCCCCAACAGCCCGAGGCACAGGCTGCAACGGCGAGGGAGGCACAGGGGGAAAGAAATGCTCCACCGGTGCCGGGAACGGCGCCGATCGGCGCCGCTCCGGCTCCAAGGCCCAATCCGGGTTCCAAGCTGGAAACGCGGGCAAGGGCGGAGGTGGGCCGAACGGCACCCAGGGCGGCGCCGGGAAGGGAGCCGCAGGGGGGGCCGGAGCCGCCGGCGGAGGACCTTGCGGCACCGGGGCCGGAGCTGCCGACGGCGGAGCCGGCGGCAACCAAGGGCCCCCAAAAGGGACCGCGGGGCCCGAAGGCACACCGGCGGGAGCCCTAGGCCCGAAAAGGCGGTCCATGGCAGCAAGAAACTCTTGCACCTGGGCCGGAGTCGCCGACGGACCCGGGTATGGAGGGTAGGCCGCGGGACTGACAGGCTCCAACGGAGCCGCGGGGAAAGACCCCGGGTCCCCTCGTCCGCGTCAGAAGACCGACGAGGGGAGGTCGGAGAGCGTACGCGCTTCTTCGACTTCTTTTTATGACGTCGCTTACCGGAATCCGAGGGCGACGACTTGGACCCCGAGGAGCGATGATGGCGACTCCGCGGTCGGTCCCTCGAGCGACCCCTGGACCTGGAACGGCGCGGAGACAACTGTCGGGCCTCTAGCAGCTTTCGGGACCGCTCCCGCAAAGCCTTCGGAGCCATGGCCAGACAGTCGGAACATGACCGGGAGTCATGGTCGCGCTCTAGACAGTAGAGACAGACGCCATGGGGTCGGCCACCGACATCGTACGGCGGCAGGCCCCGCAGGTTTTAAAACCAGGCATCCCTACGTGGCACCAGGAGTCAAATATAGAAATTAGAGACAAAAGTCCCAAAAAACAACTAGTCAAAAAGTGACTAAGGTACGTGCTCTAACCGGATCTGCGCTTGCTGGCGTGGAAAAAGAAAGAACAGAACTGACGTCAGCGCGCATGGGTGGCGCCTAAGTAGTCTCCGTGACGTCATCTCGGCGCTTACGATGCCAGCGACGAACGCGGAGCCGCACGACGCCACCTACCGACGCGCAGGGGTACTGCTGACGAAAAACTTTCCAGATCCAGTCTGACGCCTGGTGATATTCTAAGGTAAGGAATCTATCACTAACATGTCTCTTTCAGATGCTTGAACTCATCTCTTGCCATGCCATTCCAAGTCCGATGTCAACATTCTTCTAAACACTTCAAACAACTTCAAAGCTTTTCCGAACACCACGTGACAATCCATGGGCCAACTAAAACACTCAACTGCAAGATGAAACCGTCAGCACCGTGGTACTCAAAGACTTTGCAAAGAACAAATGATCCATCCAAAGACAGTAAAGAAAATGGAAGAAAAACAGACCTCGATGACCTGATGTTATTCTGATCACTCCATGCAACAGGCAGAGAACTCTTCACATCGGCTAAAGCAAAGTACCACGCCAACACCATCAATGAAGCTGTCAACTGAAGCAGAACTTCCTCAAGAAAATCAAGCGTTGCATCAACCCTCTCCCTTATCCTACTATCGGACACTCCAGACAACTGCAATATCACTAATCTCTTTTTCGGGGAACATTACAGATCTGACAGTACATCGACAATGCCTACCCTGCTGTCTCCTCTTAGCACCACCCCATCTCCTAGCATCCTGCAATTGCATTCCTTCAACACCCTATCTCTTGCAGTTCTCACTGACTTACTGAACTTCCTCAAACCAACTTCACTGGAAGATGTCCTACTCTCGTCCTTCATCAAAACCCTCTTTGGAGAAGCTTTCTCACCCCCTACTCACCATTGTCAATGCCTCACTCAAGCTGTCTTCCCAGAAGCTTTCACCATAGGCCAGATCTTCCCACTCCTAAAGCAATCCACACTGGACCAAGATGACCACGCCAATTACTGACTTGTCACTTAACTACCCTCCATTGGTAAAAATGCAGTTTATTCTCAACTCCAAGATAACATAAACCATCTCCTTCACGACTACCAATTAAGCTTCAGATTATGATACAGCATTGAGTTGCCTATCTTACAAATCACAGACAATGCCCTCTGGGCTAGAAATAAAGATGACCGAACTCCTGAAATTGCTAGACCTTTTTTGAATAAAATTGGATTCAAAAGCAACTCGCAAGACTCCTGAATAACGTTTATTCGTCACATCATGACTACTTGATCTATTGCTCGAGAACACTTTAACCATCTGTTGATTATGGAACAGATAATCCTGTATAGAACTGAACGCTCCTTTTAATTTGTTATTTCTTGGCCTTGTGTTGGGGTGGCCTCTTGGCAATGGGGTCAAAAAAGTAGAGCGTTGGAGGAAACTGAATTTGTATTAATTACGTACCAGTGCGCCGTTTGGAGCCCACATTGCCAGTGTGTTGTTTACTAGTGTCTCGAAAGTGCAACTGCTCCTCTCAGAAAGCAACCTCAGAACTGCTGTTCAACCCATGTGCTCCCTCTGGCCTTTCCAGACGCCCCACTGGTCCTTCCAAGGGGCATATTATGAGCCACAGCATGCTATACAAATAGTACATACATCAGGATCAATGGGACCCTGGAGAACCCCTTGAACAGGGAAATGTGGGTAACTTAAGACATGTGAAGCGGTGAAGGCTGCTCACAAGGTTCGCTGTCAGTTTACCAATTCACTTGGTTCTTTTCTTTTTTCACCTACTACCTTCAATTGACTGTGATAAAACACAAAACTTCAAGTCTATTTTGAGCATTCTGCAGTGGATGGTATGGTGGTTGGGAGTACCCATCAACAACATATCCCTTAAAACCCGCTCACCTCTTCCCCCAGTCCCTTTTAACCTGTTAACAAAACCTAGTTGCCTATACCATATCCATGCCCTTCTTCCATACTTTTCGGCTTACCCTCTACATTTTTTGTTTCGTTATCCCCATCCATTTTCCCCACATTTATAAAACGAATCACGGTTTAGTTTGTTTACCTTCTACTTGGAAGTCTGGGCACTTTGGTAATCCACGCAGGCATAATAGCGCTTTGTGACCTGAGCGGGGAGAGCCATAACGAGACCCTTTGGAAGACAACCCATCAAGGTTAACAGAGTGGTGGTACAGAAGTTCTCCTTACAAAATTTTGAGTATGACGATCTGAGAATATATGATTGTAAAAGTCGTGTTCTTAATGGGTCTCGGTCTTTGTGGCCGATTTTCAACCTGCTGTGATTTATACTGTGTGATATGGAACATGTTGAATAAAGATTAAGTTAAAAAAGTAGTAGGAATTCTGATTTAGGTGATTTAGAAGTAGGAGGTTTTCCAACATCCACATCTGAAGTTTAGCAGGGCTGATGTAGAGTTAAGCGTTGTACGCATACTGGTGGATAGACACTTTAGTTTTCTTGAACACAATACAGATGTAAGCTGAATAGAGTGGAAGTCAACATGGAGGCGCTGCATAAATTGCTGCATTGCATCATTAATTGACAATGGATGGTTTGACGGAGAACCAATTGAAGACTTACCCACAGAAGGCAATGCGGCTAGCCTACTACGATCAACAGTATAGAACGTTGATAATGGTCAACCTAGTGTTACTTGTTTTCTGTAGCAGACAGATACATTCTGGGTTTTTAGGTCTCATTAAATTGATTTTATCAGTGAAGTGGTAGCTCATTGCATTTGCAGACTGATTAATGTGTTGAAATGGAGGGGTGGTGGTATTGGAATGACCATAGTGGAATAAGATTCCGGCAAAGCTAGAAGTGTCAATTAGCTTTAGTATGAACTTGGATTTGGTTATGAGAATGGATTGTGTAGTCTTTTCCTAAAGCTTTTAGTCTGGTAGTTAACACGGGGTATTTGCATGAAAGCTTCACAAGATTTTGAATGCTTAGCAGATTCTATAGTAGAACGATAGCTTTGAATTTACGGATGCCTGTCAGTGCAGCCAGTCCTTAAAGTCAGGGAAAACTGGAATCCCTAACATCTCAAGGTGTACCGCGACCACCACCATCACTTTTGTAAACAACCAAGGGGCACTGATGAGGCCAAAGGGGAGTATGGCAAATTGAAAATGCTCCTGGCCCATCCTAAACCGAAAGTAGCATCTGTGGGACTGCAGGATGGAAACATGAAGGTAAGCATCCTGCAGGTCCAAAGCTACTAACCAGTGGCCTAAATCTAGGGCAGACAGAACCTGGGCAAGTGGAAGGATCTTGAATCTGTCCTTGAGCAAGTAGGAATTCAGAGGTTGGAGCTCTAGAATAGGATGAAAGCCTCTGTCCTTCTTTAGCACCAGGAGACAATGGGAGTAATAGCAGTGCCTGTTTCCTGGTCTGAACCCTCGGTAAGGCTCCTTTGCCAAAAAAAGACTGCACTTCTTGAAGAAAGATGACTCCTTTGAGAGATGTTCTGATGTAGGTGGGAGGTTCAGCGAGTTGAAATGAAATGGCAGGGAATAACCTTGTTGGACGATCTGGAGGACCCACCTAAAGGATGTTATAGTTTGCCACCCCTGGAGGGCATATCTGATCCTGCCTCCAACAAGGTAGTCATGTGCTGCTGCAAACTAAAGCCGCTTGGAAGTGGATGCTGGAGGGCGGGGCACTGAGAAGTTTGCTGTCCTTGATGGCTTGGCTGTCATCTGCTAGATCCCTGCCAGACTCCAAAAGGACAGTGCCTGTTGAGGGAACTGTGGGCCTAGGCATGGGTGGTATGCTAATCCTCTGGAGTAGCCATGAAAGGGATGAAATTGGTGAGGATATTGTCTCACTGGGATAGAAAGGCCTAGACAACACGCCATAGTCCAGCTTTATATAAAGCGTTCCAACACTAATTCTCCCTTTTTTCCAAACAGGTAAGACCCATTGAATGGCATGTCCATTAAAGAGGCTTGCACGTCCCCAGAGAAGCCAGTGTATTATATCCAAGAGTGATGCCAAAGCACCACGCTAGTTCCAACTGCTCTGCCTAACCAAACAATAGTGCCCAGTCCCAAAAGGATGATATACTTTACAGCGTCCTGACCATACTAGATGGTTTGATTCAAATTGACCCAAACTTTCTCAGGGGCTGGCGGCTAAATCTTGCCAACCATGTGACATAAAGAATGGCTATACCTTCCCAGCAAATAGCTGGCATTGACTGACTGAGGGGGGATGCTAGGCTAGCCAAGGAAAACATCTGCTTTCCAAAAGTCTCAAGGAATTTTGCCTGTGTCAGGAGGAGTTGTGGAAAAAGAACTGGGGTTCACCCTACTGGTGGAAACTTGAACCCCTAAACACTCTGGCGAAGGGTGCTGTGTCAAAGAATCAGGGATGCCTGGTGCTGGCCTGTGTTGTCTAGCACTTTTCTTGTTCACTGGAGTACCAGAACAGGGCCTCGACTAGGTGACCATAACAGTGTGGGTCATTGCCTCATTAAATGGGAGTAATGGCGCCGAAGAAGTTTGTTCAGGTTGCAAACGTTCAGTTAGGACACAGTGGTGGCTGTCTTGGAACGGGGGTGGTGGGAATAGGTAAAACATTTTTTTTAAAAATAATAATAATAAATAATAATAAAGGCATTTATGGAGCGCACAGCTACCCCAGACAGGGCGTCCCGGCGCTGTTGCAGACAGAGGGCAGGGAGAGGTGGCGCACAGAACTAGTCGTTCAGACTAAAGAGCCAGGTTTTCAGAGACTTGCGGAATTCCTGTTCTGACTGTATCATGCGCAAATGGGGAGGTAGGTTGTTCCAGCATTTGGTGGTACCCACCTCGAATGTTCTGCCTCCCATTCTAGCTTTTGCAAACCGGGGAGTGGAGAGAAAGCGTTTGTTGTTAGACCTTAAAGATCTGGATTGTTGATAGGGTCGGAGTCTCCTCCTCAACTAGATCGGCCCTCTTCCTTTGTCTGCCCGATATGCGAATGTCAGGGCCTTGAATTCAATCCGTTTGGCTATAGGCAGCCAGTGAAGTTGCCGAAGGTACGGGGAGATGTGATGTCGAAGCGGGACACCGCAGACCAGACGGGCTGCGGCGTTTTGAATGATCTGGAGTCTACGGATCAGGCCAAGTGGAAGGCCCATATATAGGCCATTCGCATAATCAAGGTGAGAGGTGATCAGAGCATGGACCACGGTTTTACGGGTTGCATTAGGCAGAAAGTTGATAAATTTCCTAATAGTTTTAATTTTGCCAAAACAGGCTGCCGAGACCGTTTGAACATGCGTCGAGAGGGACAAATCTTTGTCCCATCTCACACCTACGTTTTTGACCGAGTCCTTAGGAGTGGGAGCGTTACCCAGTTCAGAAGGCCACCAAGCATTAGGCGGGGGAGGGGAGGGTTGGTTAAAGAACAGGACCTCGGTCTTATCCGCTTTAAGTTATAAACGTACCTTCTCCGTCGCGCTGCCGCATGCCTCTCCCGCCGCTGCACAGAGGGAGGCAGTATTCCGACTTAAATCCTACACAGATCCTTGGGGCCTGAAAATGCACCAGAGAAAGTTTGAAGGGTCCCGAAAATTTGCAACATGGCTTTGCTAAAGGCCTCAGTTTGTTGCGACTTCGCCAGTGGACCCAAAAACTCCACGTACACTGGGATCAAATGCCAAATCGACTCTTCAATGGGGGACTGACAGTGAGACCTTGAGGCATCCTGATGTTCTTGTGACTTCTCAGGTAGAGTGTGGCAGGGCTGGGCCAAATTCTACTTGGTCTTCCTGAGCTTCTACTTTAACTTCCCAGCAGACTTGGACCACAACAACAACCGGTCACAAGAATGTGCTTGAGAGAGGGGAACGGGTCTGCGTGCTCAACTTCGAGCAGGACTTCAGAGGCTTCTTTCGTGTCAGGCGAGATGCAACTTGGCTCAGTGTTCCCGGATCGCCTTTGGGTTCATAAGGACACACTGATCTTAGGGCTAGGAGTTGTGTGCCAAACCCAAACACCAGAAGCAGACCTCAAGGGAATCTGTCACTAACAACTGTTTGCGACAGTTCTACAAAACTTAAACCCTGTAGTTTCAGGAGAGGACATAGTTCCCTTGAACACTGGAAACACAATTTTGAGGAAAAAACTTGTCAACTGACAAGGAAAAAGTTGGGAGTTAGCTCTGGATCCGCATATACAAAGGTGCGACAAGAAGTTACATCAGCACTCAGGGGTGGGACTTTTAAGGGGCTCTGTTCATCACTTCTGGAGCAGAAAGTAATTAGCATGGAGCCACATGATGCTACCCAGCAGCACAGGAAGATTGATACTAAACGTTCCAGATTCAGTCTGGTGCCTGGGGACAGTCTAAAGGTGAGTAATCTTTGTTTAGAAGTATCCAACAGAAATGGTTTACTGCTCTAATGTAACACCTTACTATATATGGCACTTGACCTCAATGTACTGTCTAAAACAGAGTTTGAGCACAACATTAACAGATTTCTCTTTAATGGATAACTAGCTTAGTATTTCATGTGAACTTTATTTCTCTGACGCTTCACAATAGTCAGCAGGTAGGGAAACTCAAATTTCTGTGAACTGCAAAATCCTTTAACTGTTAGATACAGACACCCTACCTCAAATAAGAACTAACCTACAAGGCTACATTTCAGAATCCGGTCAGTCTTAAGATATGAGAAACATGGAGCAGCCTGATATAAAAGATTGAAAGAGCAAGCAGTCTGTCCAATATCCTGTCAGGCTTCATCAGTGAATCCAGGTCAGAGCCTTCATATATAAATTAAAATTTTTAGTAACTTTCCTCACTGACTGAAATTATGCTCAAGGAGATGTTGTGGGCTTTGTTGAGATCCTCCTTTCAAATCTGTGAGTGCTTTATGGTTAATGCTTGCAAATGGTTGGCTACATGACCAATTCGCCTACCACACTCTGTTGATACACAAACTGGAAGTTACACACTTCACTTTTTCCAATGTATTTTCAACAGCTGGAGAATTCTTGGAAAAGTTGTTTTTTCCTACAATGAAAATGGAGACCTAAACCAAGAATGCATTATTAGCAAAGTTATTTTGATTCAGGATTTTTAAGAGCAAACTCAATAACACTGCTACTTAGTTGTGCACCGTTGTTACTATCTGAAAACAAAATGTTTTAAATATAAGACTTAATCTGGAGCCTTTGGAGGGAGTCTTGAAGTGCAAGAAAAAGGCAGAACACTGACCAAGAGTGTGTAACAAGACAGTTTCAGGGATGCTTCAAAGGCAGGCCTATGAGTATGCTGTGGCATCCATTGCTGCCTCTCACTCGGCATAAAGAGATCAATCTTCACTGCTGCCACAAGACTCTGCTGGCTCTGAATTAACTCTGTCCCTTTCTGTAAAATGGTAGTCCATTTGGTATACTTGAGCGATGAAGTGTTGCAGTTATTTAAATGTACAACACAATCAGAAAACCCAAATTCCAAATTGTTGTTCCATTGTAGTGATCGCGTTGTCAACTGGGAACAGCTGCAGAAACACAACAAAACATCTGAAGATAGGTATTGGAAACACAAAATGTAAAATAAGAATATAGGAGAAACACACTAGGTTAGGTCCCATCAAAATTATAATTTTGAACGAGCAAGCGCAAGGATTTGAATTCTAGCGCTAATACTTACTTCCAGGGTTCCTAACAAGCATTCACTTGAATGCTACAATGGTGGCATCGCCGAATGTCAAACACCATCAAACAAGTTATCTAAAAGAGGTTTATTGAGAGGAGGTGATGTGCATGGAGAATTTACAGACCAGCCATTTTTCCGGCTGCAATGATGATGTGCAGCCTCGTCTTAGCTAGCACTCTGAAGTATAAGATAAGTCCAAGCCCATGGTAGGCTAGATAGGTATGTTCATTAGGTAGCTTCAGTCCCTTTGTAGGTGTTCATTCTTATTTACAGAACCATTCACATCTATTGATGAGACGTTCTTGAAATCCCAGATGGAAAGCTGAGAAACTGAGAGCTGTCAGAAGAAGGCGCGGCCCTTTTGAGGTTTACTCTTCAGATGGCCCGCAGAACGTCGAAGCTTTCTCCTCTCCTCCTGATGTTTCTTCTCATCTTCCTGACGTTTCTTCTGCTGTTCAGACTAGTTTGGATGGGGGGCGAGGGGAGACAAAAAAAGACAAATTTATAAAAAGGTCTCCTACTCAAGAACAATAAGCAGCATACTTATGTGCTGAACTGTACAAGTATAGTGCTTCAAGGCACTTCGACGAGAAGCTATTACCCAACTCATTGGTATTTATTTTATCGTCCTCTGATGTCTATGAGGCTAGCTAGGGTGCTGTCATTTGAACCCATTACATTCTGGTAAAACACACAAACATGCACTAACCACATCCCTCTTTTTAATAAGATTAAGTCAAGTTACTAAACATGGTTAACTCGGTGTCCTCCTCAAGAACTAGCTTATTCATTAAGGGTTAGAACTAGCTAATATGTTGGTGCTATAAAAACACAAATAAATAAATACCGATTTTCACATTTATAAATCTCTGCGTTTCATCAACTGAACTGACGTCCTCCTCCCGCCAAAAATGGTAAAGAGTCACTCTTTTATCGGGAATAAACAGCAAGGACAAATGAAGCGACCGTCTGTAATCCCCCAGGTCCAATAAAGACACTTCTTTACCCATCGCTTTTGAAACCAAGTTTCTATTTCGGACCCTGTGATCCAATGGACCAGTGGAGCGAACGTGTGTCTCAAAATTAAAGAGCAAGTACTGCCAAAATATTGTTCAAGAAATGTAGTTCTAGATTGGACAAGATGTCCTGTAGTTTATTTTAAGTGTCTTGTAAGTTTTACCATTTACCTAAAACTGATTTACAAACGCATTTAGAGCAGATTTATTCTTCCAGGACAATTTAATGATCCGGTTTCAAGTTCAGGCAGGTAAAGAGGCACGAGATACGCGAAACTTCTCACAAGAAGCTACCTTTATGTATCTGGCAAGAGTCATGTTCATGCCTGGATGACACAAATCCATTAATCGCCGAACAAACTATGCTGCTGTTTCAGTCAACATTTTGTTCCAAGGACAGCTGCAAGAACATTGTACGTCATGGTTCAGAAATATCAGCTGCAATTCCAAGAAAAGCTCTTTAACTTTTTCAACATTGTACGTTTCTTTGTATTACACTTGATTAAGTGCGTTCCATGACCTCATACTCAAGCAGTGCCAACCCCTTCATTAGCTTCAATATATGCGAATATATCACTTTTCACTTGTTTCTCGCTCTTTGCCACTCATTCTACTCACTCACATCACAGCGATTATTTTTAAGTACAAACCCATTTTAATACATTATACATGTATATCATAAGTATCCTAGACAACGTTCCTAGTGATGGCAAGAAAAGGGATTAGGGACTGGATATGAGGGATGGAGAACGAATAAAAAAACTGGATAGAAGGCCTACCTCCGCTCTAGCAGATTAAACAGGGGGAGCCACTGAGCCCCATGTGCTGATGAACTCTGTCCATTAAAACACTGATTAGTTATTTATTGGCCTCTTCTGTCTGTACGTTTGCAGACAAGCGCTCATAAATAACATTGCCCAGGCATATTACGACAAAGGGCTGCGCTTCTTGGGCTGACATGTACAGTGAATAAAACAAAAAGAGAAAAGATAAAAACGGAGAGAGAGAGGAACATGGAAACAATTACTGTGAAAAAGAGAAAGAAGAGAACGAAACGGTAAGGATCGGGAGAAAAGGGATGAGCTGATGAAAAGGGGAAAGGAAGATTTGGAGGAGGAAAGAAGGGCTAACGGAAAGATGAAAACATGAAAGAAAACAAGGAAGGGAAGGTGAAAGGAAAAAAAATGAATGAACAGATGGCAGGTTGAAAGGATGGCTAGATGGAAAGATAAAAGGATAGCTGGAAGGGCAAAAAGATAGATGGAAGGGTAAAAGAATGGCTGGAAAGGCGAAAGGCGGAATAAAGAGAAAGATGAAAGGATAGACTGAAGAAAAGATTGTTAAGGGAAAGTATGAATGGAAGGAAGAATTGACTAATGAGCGAAAAGGAGGAAGATGGAAGAGTGAAAGGATGGATATTGGAAAGATGTATATATACATGGATATACTGACGGATGAAAGGGAGGACACATGTGGATGAATGGAAAAAAGCATAGTTGAATGAGTGAAAGAACAGAAAGGTGAAGGGAAGAACAGATGGATGGATGAACAGCTGGAAGGGTGAGAGTATTGATGACCAGATGTTTGGAAGGAGGAAGAAAGTGTGAATGAAACTCTTCTAAGGAGGGCCGGGTTCACTGGCTTAGCATGCTTGGTGTGACTCGAGGTATCATTCAGAGTGGGAGGTATTTTAATTTTGAGACTACTCCCTTGTCTGCAGAAGCATTATTGAAGGCAATGTTTGAAGGCTCTTCAAAAATATAAAGCATGTAAACTAAATCCAACGGATTCAGGAAGAGAATTCCTAAGGTACGCAAATTTGCTCAAGTTAAATTTTAAAAAGAAGCATTGGTAAAACCAGTAACTCTCGCCTTCGATCTGTCTTAAGTGTTCAACACTGCACATCACCAGACCCTCTTGTCCACCCTCTGTTCTCAGGACGATATAGCCAACACAGCCTGAAACTAATCTCTTGATTGCTCTTGTACAAAGAGTAGTTCATGCGGATGAAGACCTGATTCCCCTCACTCTGAGCAACCTGTAAAGTCCTCTAGGGTTCCACACTTTCCTCATCTATGTTTAATGCTGTTCTTAAAATCCGAAGGCTTCTCCTTGTAACTTAAAACATCACATTAACTTAAATGCTCATAACTATTTCAAGCTTCATGGAAATCCTTGTGCAAATCTAGATGTTTGCTGTACACCTGAAGCTGAACATGACCAAACTGAATTTTATTAATCTTCCTTAGGCCCACTTTTATCCCACCTTCACACACAGCAAACAATTTCTCCGAATCTACATTGACTTATGTCCCTTCTTTAGAACCAAGCATTGGCAAAGCCAATAGGTTTTGCCCATGTGAAATCTATTGGATTTGTCAATTTTTTTACATGTTGCACAGCAGCGCGAGCTGCTGTGCAACATGGTAAAAAAAAAAGAAAGAAAAGCGCTATGACGTGGCCAGCGTTGACCGCATCATGGAATGTCTTTTTTTGGTTTAAGCCGCATTGCTGTGCAACATGAAAAAAAATAGTGCGGGGTGTTTGGAGGGGGTCACACATTGGACAGCGGGAGGAGGGCGGGGGCTGGCTGAAAAACAACGGGGCGCGCGGGTGGCGGGGAAATACTGGTGGGACGAAAGAGTTACTTTTGGACATGCACTCAGGAGGGGAGGATGTCCAAAAGTAACAAAAGAGTACTTGCAGGAGCCGTGCCCAGTGGAAGGAAGCTGGCCATAAGAAGCTGTACTTGGTCCATACTCCACAGCATAGACACACAGAGAAGCCCAGGAGGCAGCTGAGGCGAGGAGGAGGTGCTGACCAATGGTAAGTTAAGAAACAAGAGTGACATGGGAGCCAAGGCAAGTACTGGGTGGGCTCTAAGCCCCTTTAAGGTTTGTTTTTAAGAACAATAGCTTTCGCAGACTGCGCATACATGCCGTAGGAGAAACCTAACAACATGAGCAAAAGACCAAAACAGTTTTGTTTCATCGTACCTTCCACCGCACACCAAGCTATACATTGCTGCCTCTAACTTCTGTTCAAATAGATAGGGTCTACTCCTGTTCCACATCACCTGGAAAAATACATTTCTAACTGGTCGCCAATTACCACCTGGTCTCGCACAAGGTTATTGTCAATGCCGCTACACACCTGGGTCAAAAAACGTGTGCACATATACCACACCTAGTTAGAGTAGCACTGGCTCTTTCTGCTTGTAACCAGTTCAGACCTTACTGTATTATACACAAGGAAATTCAGTTCAAGAAACCAAACTATCTTGCTGGAATATTTCCAACTTAAGTATGAAAACCACGCAATTCAGAAGGCGAAAAAAGACAAGCAGTGGCAAAGGCAATTGGTCTCGCTTTTCCAATGCTTGCTCTTTGTTGATATTGGCTTTGTCAATGCTTGTAAAAGTGCACCAGCACTGACAAATCAGAGTGGTGGCTGGTCATCTTGGAAGTATAGGAAATAATGACCAGCCATTTTGGAACGATATGAACATAGCCATCTTGGAAGTGTAAAAGGAATATGTTATTTACCCTGAGTGCTGAGAAATATAAACTGTCAAGAGTCCAGTATATTCTTTATAATGTTCCAATATCTTCTTTAATGTTCTTATTCTCGTCTTCTCATACAGCCAGCATTTATTACAATTCCTGTAGCCAATACATGTTTCGCTGTATTGGTGTATGCACCATCGACTTCGTCAGGGCGAACGCTAACAGTTGACACAAGCTGTAGTACTCTCTGGTAATGTGATGAATGGATTTAGAGTACCTTCATAAAAATATTTACGATATGACCTTCTATGGGACGCACTAGGTTCTACTTGATGGACACTACAATAGTTGAAGTTTGTTTTAAGTGCGCCCAACTACAATAAGAGTTTGGCCCTGACAAAGTTGATGAGGGTATGAAGAAGTACAGGAAGAAGACACCTTTGCCCTTGTGTTGGTGGGACAATGGCTCCATGTCCCCTTTGGATAGGAGCGCCTGGGCTTCCTCATTAAGCGGCGTGAGCCATTCCTTTGGTGAGGGTATACTTGTAGGGATCGAAGGAAGGGTATGTTTAGTGGGGTTCCAATGAGCTCCAGGCAGTAGCCTTGCTCGATTATAGACGAGACCCACTGGTCAGTGGTGATTTCCTCCCAGTGGGGAAAAAATCCCTGAAGCCTCCCCCGACAGGCGTGGAGTGATCAGGAGGATGAGAAATAAGTCAGTTCTTTGGAGGTAGAGGCTCCTTTACCGGGGAAACCTCTGCCTCAACCCATAGAGCTGTTCCATCAGAAGGACCCTCTGGAATAACCCCTAGCACCCTGCTTGTGATAACCCTGTTGCTGCCTCTGGTAGGACTAGGTGTTATCTGGGGAAGTGGCTTTAGAGCCTCCTCTGCATTGTTGTCTACGAAAGGAAACCCTTCCAGAAGGGACCAAGGCACCCATCGCCTTGGCCACCTTCGTGTCTTTCTGGATCTTCTCAAGCATGGTGTCAGTCTGAGGTCCAACAAGGTGCTCCCCATTGAACAGGAGGTTGATGAAGTTCTATTGCACCTCTGGCTTGAAGCCAGACACCCTAAGCCATGAGTGACGACACAGGAGGACAGAGGTGTTGACTCCCCTGGCCGCAGTGTTGGCTGCATCTAAAGCGCAGCGAATGGTGGCATTTGAGATGGCCGTGCCTTCGTAGACAACTCCTCTTCCCTCTGGTGATGCCGGTCCGGGAGGTGCTGCAGGAGCGCCTCCATCTCTTCCCAGTGTGCCTCGTCGTACCAGGAGAGGAGTCATACGGAGTTGGTGAGGTGCCGGTGCGTGCAGCACCCACCGCAACTTGTGTTCCCACAGCATCGAAGCACCTGGATCTCTTATCAGAAGGTGGCCGTATCCTGTGGCTTGTGCTGCTGCTCTATTCCTGGCGGTAGTGATCACCAGGGAGTCAGGTGGAACATGACCTATGATGTAGAGAGGGTCGGATGGGGCAGGCTTGTATTTCTACTCAATGTGTGGGGTAACCACACAAGATTTGACTGGTTTCTTAAAATGTCCGGGGCAACTTCGACAATACCCTTGAGGATAAGGAGATATTGGATGGAACGCTCAGTCTTAGAGAGCATCTAGACCAAGAATTCATCCTCCCTGGGGGGAGCATACATATCCACTTTGTGGTAGGCAGGTAAGTGTTGGACAGGACAATGCTGTTGTTTGCAATAGTGTCATCTGGGGAGAGGGGGAAGCCCTGAAAAGAAAGTGATCTAGGTCCGGTTCCATGGGGGGATCCATATTGTAATCCTTCCAGGGGTCCACAGAGGGACCAGGGTATACCGGGAAAAAGTCAACATCTGGAAAATATGGGCTGGTGCTGCTGGTGTCAAGGTAGGGCTCCGGAGATCCCGTAGGAGAGAGCCTAGGAGATGAGGGTGGAGAAGGCGAAGGTGGGGTTGGAGGCATAGGAAGTTGAGGTGGTGGAGAAGAGGAAGGGTAGGTTTGTCCATAGGCCACTTTGGTGGTGGAATGGGTACAGTAGTGTCCAGGGGCCTTTCTTCCTCAAAGCCCAAGTTTCCATTTCTTGGAGACGCCCTTCTTTGATGCCAAGAGCATGCCTATGTGAGGGTGGATCACAATACTCCTCTGTCTGTCATCCCATTCCTGCTGAAGTCATTCGAGGAATGGATAATCCTCCAAGTCCAGAGTAGCCAATCTGGGTGCAGACTTTGTTTTTTACGCCATCAGTGTCTTCGGCGCCAATGGCGAAGGCTGCTTCGATACAAATTCGGTCTTCTGCCTCGATCAATGCTAGCTGTGGGTCTGGGGCCATGGCTGAGTTCTTTCTCTGCTTCGTGGCTGTGTCTCGGTGTCGACCAGCACTCGGAGGCAGCAGTGCACCCGAAGGTGGAGGCTGTCTTGGCAGCAGTTTCGATGCCTGTCCCCCAGAGAGGCGCTGCTCCGCTTCAGCATGCGACCTCTAATGAGGGACAGTATGAGTAGGGGCGTCAATGGTATTCAGGCGTGGCGTGGTCCTCACACATGGGCCAGAGCCAACCGAGGTAGACTGGGCGTCCTCGGGGGCCTCTTCCTCCTCTTCCTGGGACACCTCGGCACCCGACTCCAAGAAGTCAGAGCCAACATATTCGGGGCTGGGTTGGTGAGCTGAGAGCTCTGCCGACTTGTGTGTACCTCCTCAGCGCCCAGGGAATTGGCCTCAGCGTATACGTTGGGGTTTCCGAGGATGACTGGGCCATCCTGCTGCTTTCCCAACAGCGTACACGGCACTGACTAAGGGTCTTCTTGATGCAGAATCACATCAGCTCTCTTCGTGGTCCAGTGAAAGGCACAGTTTGTACCTTGAGTGGAGGTCGGACCCAGGCATATCTAAAGTAACAATGGAGGCATCTCTTAAAGGGTGTATGTTCCATCACCCTGAGAGCGTCATCATTCTCCAAAGGGAGTCCAGAGCGCATGGAGACTTGAAGGGCCCATGGGCTGAGAGGCTCGAATGCTCGTTGTCCATGGGAACGAGGCTGAATGGGTGCCGCAAGTCAAATGCTCGCCGAAGAGTCTTCTCACGACTGGAATCGAAACCAGCGAACACCGAAGGCCATGACGGGAAACAATGAAATTGTTGAGACCAGTAGTACACTAGAGCACGCCCAAATCTAATGTCGGAGAAAAACAACGGAGTCGATGACAATGTGCATCTTAGACCAGAGAAGGAGTCATGAGACCTTGTGACTCGAAAGACTTCTTCGAAAAAAACAAGTTGCAAACATCCAGGCTAAACACTAGATAGCAGAAGTATGCAAACCATGTGTATCTACAGCCACACATGCTACAAACAAAATGTTCCAAAACAACCGAACCTTATTTCCTATACTTCCAAGATGACCTATACAATGTCAGACATAACAATTTCTAGATGACCAGCTGGCACTTTTTTTTTTTGATTTTCAAAAAACCTTTATTGACAACCAAAAAAGGTATGGGTCACAGCAAACTGCCTACATCCACAATTTGGCCGGCATTGCGATAACATATGCGTGTAAAAGATATCTTTTTCAGGGTAGGAGAGTACACAGCAAGCCGCCTACAACCCTTCCGGGCCGGCCGCGTTGTATGGGGTATGAGGTTATAACGACAGCAATTGCATTATAATCAGACTGTGTTAAATGCGATCAATTGAAGAGAAAGTGAACAAATAAAAAACCAAAGAGAAGGATGCATACACTAGTACACAACAACCATCAGGTGCATAACAAAGGTGTGGTAATGTTCAGGCAATAGGAACGTGCAGAGTAGCGTCACATGGTGTCCCTTTACAGCTAATGTGGGTAGGTGTGCGGGCGAGGGCAGCAGGGCCGTCAGTACGGTATTATGCGTCTATTACAGCATCGTATCATCCTCGTCGGTTGTGTGTTCCAGTAAATAAGTGTGTAGGGGCCCCCAGATGTCCCTTGGGCGTGATGAGGGTGGTTGAAGCTCTGCATAGGTGTGTAGTTGCTCTTGGCAATAGATTAAATCTTGAAGCCAGTCTTTAAATTTCGGCGCTCGTCCCCTGCCCCATCTACAAGCAACTCTCCTTTTAGCAAGGAGGAGCGCGAGGGAGGCGTATCTACGCACTTTGACAGCCAGAGGTTCAGTGTATCCTAACAAGGCGGTTAGGGGATCCACAGGAATGTGCAGGCCCGTCATAAGGTCCAGTGCAGTCAGGACTTCCGCCCAGTACCATTGTATAGGCGGGCAGTCCCAAGCCACGTGTACAAAGTCCGCCCCCTCGTGTCCGCAGCGATCACAGCGATCGTTATCACGTATCTTCAGTCGGTGCATGCGCGCGGGAGTATAATAAAGGCGGTGCACGTATTTGTAATGTATAATGCGGAATCTACTACTAGCTGTTATATTGCCCGTCTGTCTACAGCAATACGTCCACTGCTCCTCAGTGAGGGGGTACCCCAATTCCTCCTCCCATCGTTGACGGGCCAAAGGAGGACTATATTCCCTGCTATTTTGGACCGTACGATATAAAAGTGACAGCACATGTGCAGGGGCTTCTTGTTGCAGTAGTGCATGTAATGGAGGCATGGACGAAGGCTCAAGGGGAAAGGTGGGCGTAATGTTCTTTACATCCTGACGGAGTCTTATGTAATAGAAACGTTCCAGGGGGGTAGGGTTCGTGTCTTTAAAAAATTCCTCGCTGGTGCTGAAAGTCCCCCTAGTGTACAGGTGGCCCCAGGTGTGGATAGAGAGTTTACGGAGAAGCCGGCGACATCCGCCCTCCTCCGCAACCGGGATGTCTTTCCACCCAGGGAGGGGCAGAAGCGGGGAATACATTAGTGTGCATTGTATAGCTTTAGCGAGGTCGTGCCATGCGCTGACAGTGCACTGGACGGTGGTGGCAGCCAGGTGACGCGGAATCGCCGGGGTGCTGAGATAGGCGGTACTTGGGGTGGGGGTCATATATCCATCTTCTATTGCGAGATGTGGCATGAAGGGAGGGGGTTTCCTCCAGTATGCAGCATATTGTGCCTGTGCACAGCTAAAGTATAGTTCGATATCCGGAATGGCAAATCCTCCCGCATTGAAAGGGCGCGTAAGTATGTCCCACCGTAATCTAGCCTGCTCCCCCCCCCATGTGAGTCTTATGAGTTGAGACGTAATCGCCGAGAAGAAATGTCGACTGGGGGCGTAGGGGATGTTTACGAAAAGATATAAAAGTTTAGGTAAAACAACCATTTTGATAATGGCCGCTCTGCCAGCCATCGATAAGGGCATCGCGATCCATCTCGTAATTTTGTCGGTGATAGAGTCCAGTGCCTGCCCGTAGTTAGCTCGCATGAGCTCTTCGCGACTGCGAGAGATGATTATTCCTAAATAAGTGAGGGTGTCTTCGCACCAGCTGAGGGGGAAATCTGGGTGGAACCTTTTAGTGGCTGCAGTGAGGGGATAAATCTGGGACTTGCTCCAATTAATGTTGACTCCTGACAATTGCCCGAAGAGAATGAATAGGCGAAGAATGGGGTTCAGGCTCATCTCCGGGTTCCGCAGATATAGTGTGAGGTCGTCTGCGTACAGTGAAATGAGTATTTGTCTTTCTGGATAGATTATGGCATGTTCACGATAGTGTTGTCGAATATTAGCAGCCAAGGGTTCCACTGCTAGGGCAAAAAGGAGGGGGGACAGTGGACACCCCTGTCTGGTTCCTCTGCCCAGCGAGAAGGAGGAGGAGCGGATTCCATTCACCATTACAGTGGCGCGCAGACATATATATAGCAGGGTAATCCAGGCCAAAAAAGGGGGCGGAAACCCCATGCGCACCAAGACATAGGAGAGGTAGTCACATTCCAGGGAGTCGAATGCCTTGGTGGCATCCAAGAATATGGCAGCCGCGTTAACTTCCGGGTCGATATCGTGGAGCAATGCGAACAAGGTCTGCAAGTTGTGGGGCGTACTTCTAGTGGGAACAAAGCCCGACTGATCCGGGAGGACCAATACCAGCATCAGAGGGCTAATGCGATTCGCGATGAGTTTAGCTAGGATTTTGGCATCGGTGTTTATAAGGGATAGGGGCCGTTACGAGTCTAGGTGCGAGGGTGGTTTGCCTGGTTTGGGTAGGGAGATTATAAGCGCTTCTCGCATAGAGGGGGGGAGAACACCGGTTTCTCATGCTTCCTCGAAGACATGCCTTAGTATCGGGAGAATTAAGTGCCGATATGTCTTATAGAACTCGGCCGGGAGGCCGTCTGGTCCCGGGGCTTTTCCCGATTGTAATTGCATAATTGCAGATATGATCTCCTCATCCTCATGATGCGCCAAAAGGAATTCTCTTTGGCCATCTCCCAGCCAGGCTATGGCGGTGTCCTCAAAGAATGAGTCGAAGTCTACCGGGGCCTGTCGGTGAGTGGTGTATAGCGCTCTATAGAAACTTCTAAAGGCAGCAAGTATGTCCGAGGAATTTGTATGGGAGAGACCGTCCTCATCCTCAATTGCAAGTACTGTATTGGCAAATCGAGGAGGTCGGATAGTAGAGGCCAAGGCCCGCCCCGGCCTGTCTCCCTCGCCATATCGGCGAGCCGTATGGTACTTCCCTCTAAATTTACATTCGCGCTCCACTGTTTCCTGATAGTCTGTGAGCAGGGCACGCAGATGCGTCTGTAGGGTGGGAGAGGGCGTGGCTTGTATGGCCGTCTCGGTCTGTTTTATATCTAATTCCAATTTTCGGAGTGTATTACGGATATCTTTTAGTACTTCACCACTTTTAGCCAGACATACGCCCCGCATGGTGACTTTAAAAGCCTCCCATATTGTAGAATATTGTGGGACTGAGCCTTCGTTACGGAGAAAGAAGTCAGTTATCTCTTGTTCTATCTCAGCTTTAAAAACTGGGTCGAGTAGCGACTGTGGATTAAGGCGCCAGGAGAGGTATGGGGGTACTGCTTGTGGCAGACTGAGAGACAACAGCACAGGAGAGTGGTCTGAGTATGTGCGGGGGAGATAAGAAGTGTGTGATGCCCAGGTTGCAAGGCCCCTATCAATCAGCCAATAATCTATACGTGACCAAGAGGAGTGGGCAGTGGAGTAACAGGATCCCTGACGAGTTAGTGGGCAATGAGTTCTCCAGGGGTCAACCAGATTCTGGTCTTCGACAATGTTTTTTAGTGCTAGGTGTGCCGCAGTATAGTGGTTGTGGATGTGACCTATCTAGGTGCGGATGAATAGTGACGTTAAAATCCCCCCCCCCATATCAAATGTGTAGTGCCAATGTCCTGGATTTTACCCCACAATATCCGGAAGAATTCCGGATCATCTGTGTTCGGGCCGTAACATGACGCCAGTGTGACAGTCTGCGCAAAGAGCCTGCCCCATAAGAGATTGTATCGGCCTTGTGGGTCTGCGTAGGAGCCCATGGGAGTGTATGGGAGGGTATGCTTTACAAGGATTGCGGTCCCTCGAGAATATGAGGAATAGCATGAAAAGCCTCTGTGGCTTGCCCATCTAGTGGCAAAGGAGGGGGATGTGCTAGGAGGTAAATGGGTCTCTTGGAGCATGGCGCAGTGGATGTCATGGCGGTCCAAATAGGCGAGAATGTGTCGACGCTTGCGGGGGTCTCCCAACCCGCGCACATTCCAGGTCAAAAAATTATACGTGAGTGTTCTAGGACGGGACTCCATCGTGTTTTTGAAAAATAGCAATATCGTGAGTAGCAGTGTGTGCCATAGTGTATCGCAACAGCATCCTGTAGTATAAGAACAGTACAGTACATAAAAAGGGCATAAAAAACATTCCCCAATCCGACCCACAACAGCAATCCCAACCTGCCGTGTCAATTGCCCCCCCCCCCCTCCCTACCCGTCTCAAACGTTCTAGTCCCAACAGGGGACGGTGCAGTAAACTCAACCCCATTTCACAAGCAGAGAATTGTAGGGTTCACCTGGTGGGCCGCTGCCAGAGGGCGACCAGGTGCTCCTCGCGGTGGCGAGGGTGTTCGGGGGTAGTAATGGAAGTCCATCCTGGTAAGGATTCCGGTGTAGACCACAGTTCTTTTCAGTGTTGGTCCATGGTCAGGGTGCCCACGAAGACGCAAGGGCTCAATGTCTACTTCAAGTCGTCCAGAGGCGTATCCAAAATGGGAACTTCCTAGTAAAGTCTTGCATTGCACAGTTTATCCCTCAGGGAGTTGTGGCCTGGCGACAAAAGAAGTGCAAGTGTCTGTTCAGCATGGGTGTGTTGAGGGCTGTAGAACCAGGACCGGTGTGAACCAGTGAAAGGGGGGGCAGTTCAGCGATGATATGGTTCCGATCCAGTCGGAGATAAATCTCTATTGCATATGTAATAAGTGGTCGCATCCAACAACCGGCCCTGGTTTAATAAAGGTGATCCAGGGTCAGCAGATAAGCACGGCGGTGCAAGCAGAAACTCTCGTGTCCTCAATGTGTGGGTCTATTCTATGTCAGAGGCGCCTCTGTTTTCGTCGTCCTGGCGTCTTGGAGATGAGCGGCCTTCAGGGTGTTTAGGTATGGTCTTGATGAAGTCCTGGGCGTGTTGAGGGTTAGTAAAAAAGTGTTGTTTACCTTGGGAGGTTATCTTTAAACGGGCCGGGTATAACATAGCGTATGAGATGTTTAGTTGTTGAAGTTTCTTTTTGACGTGTAGGAACTTCCTCCTTTGCTCCTGCACGGCCATAGTAAAGTCCAGATAAATAGAGATCTCCATGCCCTCGTAGCTGAGGCGGCCCTTTTCCCTGGATAGCCGGAGGGCCGTATCCCTGTCGCGATAGTTTAATAGCTTAGCTATGATGGGTCGCGGGGGGGCTCCCGGAGGAGGGCGGCCCGCCAGCGAGCGATGTGCCCTCTCCACCACGAGGTCCGACGAGAATTCTTCTCTGCCGAACAGGGCTATAAGCAAGCGTTCCACGTACGTCTCCATTTTCCCAGTGGCCGTAGATTCTGACACTCCTAGGATGCGGAGGTTGTTCCTCCTCGAGCGTGATTCTAACTCCTCATTTTTAGCTGCTATGACTTTCAACACTTTGTCCATTTCAAGGGTCCGGCTAGTGGTAGCGTTGGCCGTGTCTTCCAGGTCGGATATGCGTCGCTCAGCCTCGGTGATGCGGTCGTCGTGTTTTTCCACTCGGTGAGTAAGTCCATCCATTCTAGCTGACATAGAATCCATTTTGGACTCTATCGATGTGAGGCTCGACTGCATAACAAGCAGTAGTTCCTTCAAATCCGCTGTGGATGTGGCCGGAGCCTCCGCGTGTTCATCATCCAGCTCAGACTGAGAGCGAGGATTCCTACGGGTATCGAAGGTAAGCTTCGGCTGCCTCCCGTCGGGCTTCCCCATGGTCGATCGTCTGGTGGATCTCTGACTGGGTCGAGGTCGGGGAGGGGTCCGCGTCCGCCTCCAGGTAGATGTAGCCTGTGAGCCACGGCGACGGCCAGCAGTGCCGCGTGGACCGCCATCAGGGAGAAGTAGGCCACGCGGTTCACAATCGGTACTCTCCGTATTGGATACTGGCATCGTGGCTCTCCTGCCCCCCAAAACAGCGAAACCCTCACACGGCAGGTGGCAGCAGTCCCCGCGTCTGGCGATTGAGAGGTGCAGTGCCTAGGATGCTAAATATGGTGCCGGTCTCAATGTTGTGTCAGCCGGGCCTCCACTGACGGCAGGGTCCGTGCAGTCCACCAGCATGCGCAGCCCACAGTTCTAGGCCCAGCGGGGCCGTGGAAGCATGTGGGCGGTCAGGGGGCAGCAGATCCCAGATCTAGGATGGCACCTCTCACGATGTTCAATAAACGAGGCCCTTCCTGGGTGAAGCAATCAAGCCCAGGCAAAGGCACGTCCACTGACCGGACCAGGCCGCAGGAGGGCCGGACTCGATGGAGGAAGGCTCCCCCCAGGGATCACTGCAGGGGGCGAGGTGTGCAAGCCCGCGCCGCTACTCCGCGAATCGGGGATCGCAGCAAGGAGGGCGGGGGGGCCAAACGGATCCTCTGCGCCGCAGCCGATCAGGGACAGCAGGGAGGTCCTCGCAGGGCCCGGGAAGCCGTACAGCGCGTCCCGCACCGCCGTGGCTCCGACCACCAGCAGCGCCAAGGGCCCTCGGTGATAAGGCCCGGACCCCGCAGTCAGGGCGCCGGGCGTCGCACACAGCCCCCCCGCTCCGTGACAGCAGAGCGGCGCCGGTCACTCCGGGATTGCAGCGGCACTCACCCCCGCCTCCAGGATCGGTCAGTCCCGCTCCAGGCGTCTCGGCCGCACGGGCCGCCGCTCCGCCTAGCAGTCAGCAGGGCCGCTGTAGTCCCTCCGGCAGGCCGCTATCGGCACAACAGGCATTCAGGAGAGGAGCGGCAACTCTCAATCAATCCCCGAAGTCCAGTGGGGCCGCCGACGGGCGCGATCTGCTCAGCTGCGCAGCCACGGGCTCCCGGCCTCAGCATCCAGCAACCGCGTTGTGCAGGTCAGTCCGAGCAGCGCGACTCGCCGCCATTTCAGGAAGCGCGGCCAGGGAGAGCAAGTGATGAATTGTGCAGCAGTCAGGACTCTAAGATTATTTATTCTGGGCTTGCTATGTTCCCTGTAGGGTGGCAGGTCTCGGGGAGCCGCCGTTGGTGCATTATGTGCCAGGATGGTGAGGATTATCCCTGGATTTCTCCCCCGAACTGCAAGAGCCTCACATAGGTGCGGCCATCTTGCTTGGCGCCCTCTAGCGCCCCCGACCAGCTGGCACTATTTGTTTTGTTAATGAAGGCTCAATTTTCCAACCTTTGGAAAGCCAATAGTGATGAGTAGAGAGCAGTGAGGAAGAGAGAGAGAGACACCAATCTGCAGCAGTGCTCTGTGTTGGAAGGAAGGAGACCAAGAAATACTGAGACAGTATAAGCTTAAATATCTCATCATGAAAACTGTTTCTGGCCTTAGAACCCAGGATTAGGAAAATATGTTATATAATATGGGTACATCAAAACGTTCATTTACAGAAAGTCACTATGCACAAAGCCTTGAATCCCTGAAGAATGAGTTACTTACCTTCGGTAACGATGTATCTGGTAGAGACAGAGTCTAGCCGCAGATTCCTTAACTTAGACTATCCCCAGGCGTCAGACTGGATCCGGAAAACTTTTTTCCCCAGCAGTACCTCTGCACGCCGGGGGGCGTCGTCGTCCGGCTCCGTCCTGACGTCGTCCATGGAAGTGACGTCAATGGAGCCATATAAGTCCCCCTCGGCATGCTGACGTCGGTTTTCTACTGTGAAACTTTTCCGCGCCACAACGCAGAGCCACTACAAAAACTGTGAGAGTATAGGAACAGTGTGCCAAAAAAGGGGCAAAAACCTTTGAAACAACAATGATAAGAAATCATAGAATGATGAGAAACAACACAACACTTGAAGGGATTGAAGGGAGCGAACAGAGCACCCGCCCCAGGAAAAGTCCCACCCAAGCGAAGAGCCTTGCCCCCCCTAAGAGGCAACGGCAGTGGAAAGGAATGGCTGGCCAAAAGAAAGGCAGTTTGCAACCACAGGACGGAACTGTATGAAAGACGGTCTGTAACCATAGGATGTAACTGTAAAGGACCCAAGGACTGGAACAACATGACTCATGGCAAGTGACCAGAAGTGAACAACAACATAGAATGTTCACCACACCTCCCCACAATGACTTATGAACTGTAGCATAGGCAAACAGAACCTCAACCCTATCGACTTCAGCATAGACAAGGAGACCCCAAAGAAATGGGGAGAAACAGACGAGGGTGGAGGGATGGTAGAAGAACATGAGAATCTCCACACCGGAAGAACCAGGAGCACTGAAGGGCACATAACGTAGCCACCCAAGAACGAGAATGGGTCGAGAGCCATTGTGCCAAAATAGAATGGCATACCCTGCCCCGGAGGTAGGTGAACCAGAGCACCCCTCAGGAAGACCAAGACCACCTGTAAGGAGGCAAGGTGGTAGAACCCCACCTGGAAAGGTCCTCGTAGAACGGAGAGGATGGGCGGGCGTTAAGGAATCTGCGGCTAGACTGTGTCTCTACCAGATACATCGTTACCGAAGTCAAGTAACTAGTTCATCTGACCGAGACATCTAGCCGCAGATTCCTTAACTTAGAATAGATACCAAAGCTATACCCCATTGGAGGAGGGTCTGCAACTGAAAACCACCAAGTTCCCAAAGGAAGAAGTCCGTCAAGAACATTGACTTAAACAAGGTGGGGGCCGCAATGCCAGCGTGGCTGACACCAGACCCATAAGGCTCAGCATTGCCAGCATAGCTGACACCAGACCAAGAAGTTCAGGTCAGAGCATGAGCAAGGGAAGCAAGGATTCCACAATCCGTCAGAGGACGGCACAAGTCCACTGTCGGCCATACAGGGACGAAACAAAATCACAGAACCAGAAAGGTCAGTGCAGAATGCCATAAACTGCTACGAAAAGAGGGAAACTGAGTAGAGGACCCCAGGATCCATAAGAGACAAAAGCCCAGCGAAGGGACTTAAACATGATGACAGATTCCGAACACACAATGTGAGCGGCACAACATCAGGTGCAAACAAATGATATGTCAGGGCAGAAGGCATCATGCCGGGACATACAAACCACAGCTACCAGGAGATACATAGACGTGAATTACAAGAATACACGGAATAGACATAGTGTACCGTGAGAACCACACCACAAAATGCATAGCTCAATGAAGCGTAACAGCAACAGCCTGTGCGCGTCGACAGAGAGGACGGGTGCAGCACCAGGTAGCCAACCAGTCAACGGTACCCACAGGTTCAACGAACAAGGGCCACTGGCAAACCGGACACACCAAACTATCTCCCATGAGGGAGAGAGAGAAAGAGCGAGGAAACCTGGGCCATTCCCCAGGAACCACCGCAGGGAAACCCCGCATGCCGGCCCCCTCGTGTGCGTACACAGCACATAGAAATACATGAAAAAGTCAAGAAGTGACAATCAAGGGTAAACTGGAAGAGTACCCCTAGAGAATAGAAAGTCGCCGAAGAGGTACCAACTTCTGTGAAATGTATCAGGACATACAAGTCCAACCTCAAAAAGGGGCGAACCCAACCCCCTGATTGGGAAGGAAGGACCGAGCCACCGCGATACAGGCAGGAATATTGACTACCACACCAACGAAGAACAAGTCAGTAACACTCAGACACAGAATGTCTGAAAAAGTATATATATATACATATATATATACATTACCTACTGGCGGTCGCCAGTAGGTAGTTATAGTTAGGACCTATTTTCCATAGGAAATTTACAACATTCTATTTCCAATAACTTTGGCGCCGGTTGATAAATCTTCGCGAAATTTTCAAAACTCGTGGGGCGCTCCGGTCTGCTCCTATCCCGAAAGTCTCGGGGTGATTCGCCAAGTGGGGGCCGAGAAAAAAGGGGGGTCCCAAAACGTGTTTTTCCCATGCAATTTTCCATAGGAACCTTTAGTCGCAGCTACAGTCCGAACTGCTGAACGGAATTACACCAAATTTGGCAAAAAGGTAGCCCTTGGTTCAGAGTCGTGCCTTTTGGTTAAATGGTGTAAATCCGTCCAGTAGTTCCTGAGAAATTTGAAAAATAAAACACATATATATCTGGGCGGAGCATAACCACACATGTCATCGTGAGATCTGATTGGCTGTCAGCACTTCATCCTGGAATTGCTGGCAGCCATCTTGGGACCAATATAAATGATAGTACCCCATTGAAATGCATTGTAGTGAATCGAAGATTTTGAGGGTTACCAAAAGGAGAACTATAAAGGGTGATAACAGACTTTAGTTACATTAGAATTCATTTGTTGATGGTACCATACTAATTTCAGGAATTGTGGTGTGTTCTAAGGTGATTTTACCCTGTGAAAAACCTTCTGCTGGGATATCATGAATCATGTTTGAGAGAAAACTATTTTCACATGCTTGTCCCATACAGTTTTGGAAGGTGCTCCAGAAGCTAAAATGAGAGCATATTTTCTGTAAATTCACATTATCTTTCTCAGTCATGTGAGAATGAAGTCTGACATTCTCAGTAAAACATGTACATCCAACAAGGGCAGAGACTGTCAGTTGATTCCTTTGTGTTCTACTGCAGCTTCCAAGAGTGTTCTAAAGAACAACTAGAGCGCTAACAGCCTTACTTATGACAAAAGTATGGCACACCTGAAGCCATCTTGATTGGAATAAACTGATAACACTTAAAACATTTAATTTAAAAAGGAACAAAATGATGGGGTTCATTTTGTCATAGAAATTATGGTTAGTGCTGTAGAAAGAAAAATTAGGACATGTTTCAAGTGAGATCTCAAATATCTTCCTGTTATATTTCAACAGGAGCAGCCTGTCAGTTGATGCCTTTGTGTTCTACTGCAGCTTCCCAGAGTGTTCTAAAGAACAATTAGAGAGCTAACAGTCTTACTTATGACAAAAGTATGGCACACCTGAAGCCATCTTGATTGGAATAAACTGGTAACACTTAAAACATTTAATTTAAAAAGGAACAAAATGAGGGGGTTCATTTTGCCATAGAAATTATGGTTAGTGCTGTAGAAAGAAAAATTAGGACATGTTTTAAGTGAGATCTCAAATGTCTTCCTGTTATATTTCAACAGGAGCAGCCTGTCAGTTGATGCCTTTGTGTTCTACTGCAGCTTCCCAGAGTGTTCTAAAGAACAACTAGAGTGCTAACAGCCTTACTTATGACAAAAGTATGGCACACCTGAAGCCATCTTGATTGGAATAAACTGGTAACACTTAAAACATTTAATTTAAAAAGGAACAAAATGATGGGGTTCATTTTGTCATAGAAATTATGGTTAGTGCTGTAGAAAGAAAAATTAAGACATGTTTCAAGTGTGATCTCAAATATCTTCCTGTTATATTTCAACAGGAGCAGCCTGTCAGTTGATGCCTTTGTGTTCTACTGCAGCTTCCCAGAGTGTTCTAAAGAACAACTAGACCGCTAACAGTCTTACTTATGACAAAAGTATGGCACACCTGAAGCCATCTTGATTGGAATAAACTGGTAACACTTAAAACATTTAATTTAAAAAGGAACAAAATGAGGGGGTTCATTTTGTCATAGAAATTATGGTTAGTGCTGCAGAAAGAAAATTTAGGGCATGTTTTAAGTGAGATCTCAAATCCTCTTCTATTTCATTAGAAAATTCTGACATGCAGACTGAAACAATCACTTTCAATACCAGCAGTAGACTTCCAGTTAACTCCCTGGTGAGCAGTAGCTTTACTACAGTGATCTAATGAACAACTAGAGTGCTAACATTCTGAATTTATGGCAAATGTGTGACACATCTGAATGCCTTCTTGATGGAATCAAAGTAAAAACTGAAAGCATTTCCTACTGAGGAGACTGCAGTAAATGACGAAATTAGGAAACTTCATAACAAATAAGTCTCCCAAGATGGCCACCAGAGAAAAAAGAGCCCAAATGTAGTACAAATATCACCCAGATGTAGCCCACATATAGCCCAATGACAGAAGTGTGCAAAACACTTTTTATTTTTAGTTTTTCTGCAGTTTTATATAGTGCAAACTGGTCAGGTATTGGAGCATTACATCTTACTTGGACCCCTTATTGCGTATTTTGCACGAAGTACATGAGATTGATCTTGCGAAACATTGAACTTTACGATTCAGTTAACCTGAAGTTGCTCTGAACCGGGCTTTGTAACACCCGTTTTTACCTACTGGTTTTAATTAATTCTCACTGTATTGTATTAGGAAAGAGGATTTACTGTTTTTATGTACACTTTTATGATCCATGTTTCTAAATCAGATCAAATAAAGTTTAATGAATTCTATGGCAGGACGGAGGCGAGGATTATGCATATCTTTCCTCACTTTATTTGCATAGCAGTTCAAAGAAAACGTAACACAACAATCATTAAACAAAAGACTACACAACCCATGAACCATTAGGGGGTAGTCTCCAAGGCAACTATAGTCCAATCATATCACAGTCCATCGTATATAATATCGTGACGTCCCTTCCGCTTCCTCTTTCTTCACTGCTCGTCAGTTAAGTGCATTCCTTACATTCTTGGCTTAATCTGACGTTGTTGCTGTTTGTATAGCGGTTTCTTGTGCACGTTATTAGCATTATTGCCTTGGTATTGTTTCATATTCCCTGCGCAGCAGGCTCTTGCCCGAGCGCGTTCTCCCCTCGCAGTTTCTCCCGCTGTGTGCTCTGCGCGCGGTGAGATCCTGTCAGGCGCGTCTGGTCCGAGCGAGGCAGCTCCGTCGAGCGCTCCCGCTGGTCTTTACGCGTTTGGGAATCCGGTCACTCCTTTAGTGTCCGCTTGACTCCCGACCAACCCTCGCCTAATTTTGACACCGCTACGCGGTGATTTCCCCACATGGCCACGTTAGTGACCAGCGCCACCTGGTGGTGGTAATTGGTATTGCGCCTCAGTCTATTCTTATAACCGCTTCGGGGAAAGCCCAGCTGTTGGAGCACCGGCGAGGGGGCTGTCTTAAGGATTTTAAGGGCATTTGTTCTGTGCTCACAGCCACTGCTATCATGTCTTCTCCAGAAGACCATTTTTACTCCTCCTACCAGAAAGTGGAGGAGGAATGGCCCCCCAACTTCTCCCTCCAGCAGTGGACCAAGTCCTCTCTCTGGCTATTTCTAGGCGCTGGCTCCTCTTAGGGATCAGGTTGATAAGCTGGCGAAAAGCATCCCTGGGGTGTTCAGTGACCCAGATCTGGTGGTGGCGGGTCCAAGTAGCTCCCAGATGGGGAATAAAAGGGCCGTTAAGCATAACGCGGGGCACTTGGAAGGATTTGATAAACTTACGGAGACCTTCCTCAAGAGTGTGCGAACGCTAAAACATGCACCCTGCCGGGAGGAGGAGGGGCCCGGAGAAAATTGCGACACTGTCAACACTATTGTAGACCCCGATGGCGGGTTTCCCTTAGAGGGAGAGGGTGTATCGGAGGACGATTTCTCCTCCGATGAGGATAAGGACTCGGGCGTCCCTGGCGTCCAGAGTCCCACTCCTCTCAGTCCCCGGTTGGGGACGGGGTCCACTCGGACATGTTCGAGCCTACCCAAATTTACCATCCTAGGTCGGCAGAGTGGACACCTGACGCCAAAGTGGCAGAGTATGTGGTGGGGAAAATCCATCAACCCCTTGAAAGGGAGGTCAGGAATAGGATGAGGGGAGAATGCCCCAGGCCCTCACTGAAGGGGAAGGTGGCACACACGCCTGAAATTGATGAGAAACTATGTACCTTTTTCTCCAAGTATATGAGGGATCCCAAGAAAGGAATTGATAGGTCTTGGACGTGGTAGGGCCCTTGACCCAAATTATTCAATTGACGGAGCGTTCCAAAGAGTCAGGATCCCCTTTGTCCACGGATATTGTGGCTGGTTGGGCGCACTACCCTAAACCCTAAAACACTACCCCTCCACTACCCAAACACCACTGCACTACCCTAAACCCTAAAACACTACCCCCAGCACGACACCCTACACTACCCAAACACCACTGCACTACACTAAACCCTAAATATACCCCCAGCATGACCTCCCACACTACACAAACACCACTGCACTACCCTAAACCCTAAAACACTACCCCCAGCACGACCCCCTACACTACCCAAACACCACTGCACTACCCTAAACCCTAACCCCAGCATGACCCCCTACAGTACCCAAACACCACTGCACTACCCTATACCCTAAAACACGACCCCCTACACTACACAAACACGACTGCACTACCCTAAACCCTAAAACACTACCCCAGCACTACCCCCTACACTACCCAAACACCACTGCACTAACATAAACCCTAAAACACTACCCCCAGCACAACCCCCTACACTACACAAACACCACTGCACTACCCTAAAACACTACCGCCAGCATGACTCCCTACACTACCCAAACACCACTGCACTAACCTAAACCCTAAATCTACCCCCGGCACGACCCCCTACACTACCCAAACACCACTGCACTACCCTAAACCATAAAACACTACCCCCAGCATGACCCCCTACACTACACAAACACCACTGCACTACCCTAAACCCTAAAACGCTACCACCAGCATGACCCCCTACACTACACAAGCACCACTGCACTACCCTAAACCACTACCCCAGCTCGACCCCCTACACTACCCATACACCACTGCACTACCCTAAACCCTAAAACACTACCCCCAGCACGACCCCCTACACTACTGCACTACCCTAAACCCTGAAACACTACCCCCAGCACGACCCCCTACACTACCCAAACACCACTGCACTACCCTAAACGCTACAACACTACCCCAGCACGACACCCTACACCACCCAAACACCACTGCACTACCCTAAACCCTAGAAAAGAAACCCCCACCCCATGCCCAATCCCCCTTACCTCTCACTCCTCATGGTTCCTCTCTCCTCGTGGTTCCTGCTTCACGTCATCTCTGAGGGGCGGTGCACGTCGTTGTGAGGAAACGGAACAGCCTCTGTTTCCTTACAACGACATGGATCATCTACATGTTTTAGAACGCATGGTCATTTACCATACATACCTTTACAACAAAATTCGTTGTAAAGGCATGCGTGGTAAATGACCATGCGTTCTAAAAAAAAATGCGTAGTAATGACTTTGTGATGTACAACGCATGCGTGGTAATGCATGCGTTGTAATGGTATCGCAAAGTAAAAAAGTCGTTGTAACGGCTGTTTACCGATCAAAGCTGGCCCCTGTTCTTCAGTGAGACGTTTATTTTATTAATTAGGAGGAAGGAATGAGGTTTTTTTTTACCGAAAAGTGCATTCCCGGCTGTTGTATTGTGAAAGTGTCCGCGTGGCCTGGTTTCACTTCCGGTGAGAGAGTGGAAGAGTCTGTTTGGATCTAAAGGAGTTCTGTTGTTGGACGGGGCCGGCGCGACATGTCATCAGAAAACATAGCTAATGGAAAGCGTCCTCCCTGAAGTGTGGAGCAGTGCCATGAGAGGTCAACGAGTGTGCGTCCCACCGCAGTAATGACCGTACCGCGTGACCCATGTGCCGCCTCCAGGGTACGGGAGGCAGAAGCGGCATCGCAGGTCCTCTTGAAGACCGTTGTAGCACTAATTCTACATTTTGGTACTAGGGCATTTTAACTTCGTTGTTCCTGCCAGATACAAAGAGAAGATCCTGTGTTATTCAGTGCCCTCATTACCTTTTTTGTGGGTTGTGGTGCTTGTCACTTCGCTGCCCCGCCGGTGCACACGACTGGGCACTCCACCTCGTGTGCCATCTGCAGGGCCTCTGCCCTCGGATCACTGGTTTCGGTTTCTGGAGTGGCAACATAAACAGTTGCTCCCAAAGGACTAGCCTGAACACTTAGGTGAATATCCCCTGCGCCAGCATTCCACGGAAATTCTTTCCTAGCTCTCCCACGTCAACGAGCACGGCTCCGCTCGCGACACCGTATGACGTCATCGGAGCCATAAGAGGACCTCGTCGGCTTGCTGACGTCAGTTCCACCCATTTTTTCCGTGCCACCGAGGCAAACAGGGGACCGAGACATTTTCACATGTATACATAGTATAATAAATATATATATATATTCACTGAAAAAACCATAGGTTTCAGGCACGTTATAGTTAGTTGGACATTTTACTCGTACAAAACCATAGAAATTCTCCCGTTATAGTTAGTTCAGCTAACTATAACTCGCGCGCCCGAAATGCACTGCTGATGGCGTCACATATTACATCACTCATGACATGGTCAGTGACATCACTCATGACATCACTGATGACATCTCAAATGACATCACTGATGACATCATCCAGTGAATGTGTGTTTTTCTGAAAATTAAATATGTTTTATATATGTATATCTCAAGGTCAATGGAAGAATAAATGGGTATATAAGTGTCTAAATGGATGATTTTTTTGGGTAAAATTGATTGTATAACTGACTAAGTGTATCTTAGTGAATACATGGGTTAGTGAGTAATGTTTAAATATGAAAATATCTGTATCAGTCTCTCACTTTGTGTATAAGTGGCTGCATGGGTTGGTGAGTAGCTACATGAGTGTCTATATGGGTTATTAGTTGGTTTTTTGAGTATCAGTATGAGTGTCTGAGTGTCTGTATGGTTCGGTGGGGGTATTACTTAGTGCATAGATGCATGAATGAGTGACTCACTGTTTGTATGTGTTGAAGACAGCATGTGTGCAGGACTGTATAGGTGGATGAGTGTGTGTATGGGTGTGTTAGTGAGTGAATGACTGTCTCAATAGTGTCTTTATGAGTAACTACATATGTTTTAAACTAGTATATGTGAGTATTGGTGTATATATGTGAGTATATGTGAGAGTGAGAGATTGGAAGAGTTCCTGTACAAATAAGTAGGTGTTTCTATAAGTGATTGTTTAAGAGAGTAAGTATGTGTAAGTTTCTGTAGAAGTAAGTGTGGTAGTGTGTGTATAACTGTATATGCAAGTAAATGGATGTTTGATACTTTGTTTGCATGTGTGACTATGTGCGTGAGTAACTCTATGGATGAGTGGCGGTGTGTAACAGGATGTATAGGTGTATGAGTACATATGATGAGTGAGTACATGTATGAGTGACTGTATAGGGACTGTTGGTGAATGAGTGGATGTGTGTGTAGATCTTGGAATTACTGAATAGGTGTGTTGTAACTGGTATTGGTATGTCCATTGTTTTGAAAATGTTAGTTTGTATTTTTGAGTGGGTGTATCAAAGGTTATATTAGGGTGTGAGGAGGTGCATCAGATTATCACGTGGATGATGTCATCAGTGATGTCATCAGTGATGTAATTTGAGATGTCATGAGTGATGTCATGAGTGATGTCCCTGACCATGTCATGAGTGATGTAATATGTGACGTCATCAGCAGTGCATTGCGAGCGCGCGAGTTATAGTTAGCTGAACTAACTATAACGGGGGAATTTCTATGGTGTTGTACGAGTGAAATGTCCAACTAACTATAACGCCCCTGAAACCTATGGTTTTTTCAGTGAATATATCTATATATATATATATATATATATATATATATATATATACATATATATATATACATATACATACAGGATGATGCCAGAGATCATCCGGAGATAGAATACGGCTGTTGAAATCGCAGCAGAGGCCAGGAGGAGAAACACCTGAGCCGTGTGCGTCAACGAACCGAAAAACCTGAGCCCAGGCCGGGGCCCGTCAGAGGGAAACAAGGGGCACATGGTAAACGTAATAGAGATCCACTCCGGCGAAAACTCTACCGGCCCTAGGCAAACCCCACACAGGATGTGCCCAAGCCTTTCCCAACACCAGGGAAGAAGGCAACAGGAAAAGAATGCAGCCAAGACAGTGGCTCAAGGAACACTACGGGACCCCCGTGATAGTACCCACAAACACAGTGCGGATCACATGTTGTGCCCGCCCAGAGTACAGAAAGAACCGACCTGGAGCTGAACGGAACAAAGCGCCCCCAGGGACGCGTACCCACGCCCAAGACAGCCAACAGCGCTAGGGGCCGAATGAAGGCGGGAGATGAGCCAAATGCACGGCAGGAGGACGTGCAGCCCCCTGGGGCGAGTCGGATACGGCAGAGCCCCAACAAGACACCGGAGCAGACTGCGTCCACAGACGCATGAGAGTGCAACGGAACAACCGTAGGCAGCAATACAGAAGCTCCAGGAGAGGGCCACGTCAGTCTGTGGATCCCAACAGAGGAGGCGTTCCACCACAGCAGGAAGTATGGAACAAAAGGGAGATGCCCACAGCATAACCCACAGGAAAAATCCGCAGAGGGACAGACAATAACGAAGAGAACTCCACGGGAGCCTCCGAAACTTCCTGGCAAGGAAGAGCAGCTACACAATAGCGAACAAATACCCCACATAGGGTACGGCACATCCCTATAAAAGGCAAGGGACACCCCTTGAGACAAGCTCATAGGCAGAGGTCAAACAGAACCATATAAACAGCAGGCCCAGCTGTACCAAAGGAAGGAAAAACACAGCTGAACAGCCATACAGCCCGTCTGGGAAATAATGTCTTGAACCCAGAGACAGAAATCATAAAAGCAGTGACAATACTGCATACGTAAACACAAGTCCACCAGAGAGGACTAAAAACTTGGTAGTCATGGAAAACCAGAGAGGAGGCGCCGGACCGCCGAATCAGCATGCTTATCAAACAGATGGGCCCCATCAAAGGGCAGATCCCTGAGTTGCTCCCGAACATTCTAGGGGAAACTGCCATCGCGTAGCCACGCATGGTGATGGAGAGCAACTGACCTGGCCATAGCTCGACCCACGGAGTCAGTGGTGTCCATGGCCGACCGGACGGAAAACTGCGCCATGTCGCAGCCCTCCCGAATAAGCCGAGGGTCCTCTGGCAAGGAGGGAAGGAGTTGTTCGACTGAGTCCCAAAGGCCAAAAGTAGCCCGAGCAAACAAGCAGGTCGTGTTCCGAGACCGAAGGCCTGAGCTGGTGGATGCAAAGACGTTGCAGCCACACGACTCCAACCACCTAGACTCCCGAGTGGGAGGAAGCAAGGGAGGAGGAGAGGAAGGGAGCGCTGCCTGGACTACAAGCCCTTGAGCCCTAGGATGGAGGGACCAACAGGCAGGGTCACCTGGAGCCGGGCGATGGCAACGTGCAATAGCACGATCCACAGGGTCACCCGATGAGGGCCTGGCCCAAATCCCCAGAAGGACAGAGTTGCCCCAGCACCAGGAAACGGTGGGTAGGCGGGGGCCAACTCCTGAGGGCCCGTGTCTGGTGAAGACCGGGAGCAGCGGGCCCCGACGTCATGCTTGTGCGAGGTCGATGACCTCCATGACTTTTTCCGGTGCTTACCTGAGGCAGGCGAGCGACGTCCACGGGAACGACTCCGGGATCTGCCCCGAACAGGAACCCCAGCATGGGAGGAAGAACTGCGCCGTTGGGATCCTTCCGCTGGAGACGGAGGCCGGCGCCGTGAGGATTCTGACCGGGACAACCGGGCGGACATCAATTTCATCCATCGTTCCCGCAGGGACTTCGGCTTCAGCTGCCGGCAGGCGTCGCACTCGGCGGAGTCGTGGTGCTCGCCCAAGCACCACATACAGATCTCGTGTAGATCCGTCGCCGGCATCTGCCGCGAACAGGACGCACACGACTTGAAGCCCACAGGCATCGGCACACTGTTCCAGACGCGAAAGGCGTTGTGAGGGCCTGAAACCAAAACAGGCCAGAGGAACCGCTTCTCCCGGATCCGCTTTGGGACGCGGAAAAGAAGAAAAAACTGACGTCAGCACGCAGAGGGGGACATATATGGCTCCATTGACGTCACTTCCGTGGACGACGTCAGGACGGAGCAGGACGACGCCGCCCCCCGGTATGCAGAGGTACTGCTGGGGAAAAAAGTTTTCCGGATCCAGTCTGACGCCTGGGGATATTCTAAGTTAAGGAATCTGCGGCTAGATGTCTATCAGATCTGTACATCACCATGTTCTATGCGGAAGCACAAAGCCTAGAACTTGCATCATATTCAACTCCTATTGCTCCAGGGAGGCAAACCACTCATTGCTCCTTTGAGGTGCATCACTAGTTTTCTGTTGTTGCTCAGTGCTCCCTGGTACACATCACTTAGTTTTCCCTGCTGCAAGGTTATGAATGACTGCTGTCGGTCTTTTACCTTGATGCTGGTGTGATTGTTGGTCTGTGTGCATGATGCTGGACTTTATGAAAATGGATGTCTGTACATGTCTTGGTCTGCGTGAATGCTCAATGTGTGCCTGTATTTTATGGGTCTCTGTGTACATACAAAAGCCAAACCCACTGGCTCTGTCAATGCTTGCAACTGATAGAGCGGAAATTACAATTTTGAAGACAGACAAAAACTGAACATGACACTTTTTGAGAGAAAAATAAATGTGTGAAAACTTCACGTTATAGAAAATGATAAAAACAAAGACTTTTAGTTACTGCATCGTAAAAGCATGCAGAAAAAAGAGTAGTCTAAATGATATCATACGTACAAATAACATGGGTTGTGAAATATTAAAAGAAAAAGTAATTTGTGTTCTTAACGTGTATTAGAAATGTGTAAATGGTGAATTCTCACGTTATTGAGTTTACCACTAATCAGTTTAAATTTCAATTACATAATAGAATAATAAATTAGATTTATGAATTAGTATGATTAAACCTTAATATTGATAGTGAAATTCATAAAATACTTATATATGATAACATGTGCACTGAAATGATAAAAAGAAAAAATAGATGCTACACCTTTCTATTAAAAGATGCATTAGTGAAACTTTGAGAGAATGTTCTTTACACATGTGCTAATAATAATTTCTTGAAGCAAAATTGTTTATTAATATTTTGAAGTGCATTTACATGTTGGTACTTATAAACGTGGTAGTACCCTAATTCTAATAGAATTCATTTTGAATATATTAATTGTTCTCAAGTGCATTAGAAATATTATTAGAAACTCATCTTATACATTTTATGTATAATTATATGTTCATAATTCTATATGTCATTGCGTTATATTAACCTAAGTTAACATAGGCCAAACTGTACTCATGAAGATTTTCTGCTTCACTGTGCACACTGAGCATGAGAAAGTCACTCGATGTAACGTTTGAATTTAACAAGTTCTTTCCCCTCTTGAGATTCTCATGTATTGTATAAAGATTTTGCTACATTATGTTACTACTTGCAGGACATTTGCCTAGGAAATTGCCCTTTGGAACTCTGCAATACAATCAAGCTAAAGGGGCATTGTTTAACGTTTCATTTACAGGAAGACTTAAGGACTGCGTAATTGTTCCACCTATTTCCTCTGCATTTTGTGTCTTCTTTTTGTCACCCAATCTACATTCCACATGGACTGATCAATGAACTGAGTGGTCTAATCAGATGAGGTGACATCAGGAGGGGTCAATCCCAGATATGCTAAGAATATAATACTGCATGATGAGAAAGTTTAATGGTATTATTATTAATAATCTTCGTTTTGGACAGAGACTCTCGTGCAGCTGATGGTGGTGACGGATAGCTGCTTTTCTGTTTGCAGATAAATTACGAACTGATTGATGGGGACTCATTGGGCATCCTTTCCGAATTTGCGCATAAGCTGCATGCGCACAGTGATCCCTTCCTTCTGGGATCACTAAACTGGCATTTCATGTCCTTTCCTGAACTTTGGGTATTGATCTGTTTTACTAAATGTCTTATTCCTATACCATGCACTTATTTGCTAAAATGTTTTGATAAACTACTTTTATTAACTAAATTGACTCAGTTATGTTTTATCGATTTAAAGTGAATGAGCATTCTCAGCTATAATTCTTACTCATGACTAAAGGTGATCGGATTAGAGAGATCACAGGACATCAAATACTAATGTTGTTATTTTGTATTGCTTTATCTGAACTCTTAGTGTGTATGGTTTTGGCTCGTTTACGTTTCTTCAGGAGATTTGGACCAGCAGTATTATTTCTACATCTTTATAGCATAGTATTGAGAGTAATTTACATGAGTTTGATTTCATATTTGTAGTTCAGTTATCCAATTCCTGGTCCTCATTGGAGGACTGTTGAACCCCTTATATCCAACCCCTCTCAGCACATAGCAAGGTCCATCGGAGGATCAAGAGAGTGATAATAACTACAAGTTTATAAATTATCATAAACTACATTGTGTAAATTTGTAGTTAGGGCTCAGCTTACGCTATAGCACAACCAACCAGTATCAGGTACCCAAGTCAATGTACTCTATTTCTTTAGACAAGCTCATGACTCCTGAAGTTAATATTATTCATTTTTGGACAGTGCTTTATATTGTTGGAATAAAAACTTTGTAACTCAAAAAACTCAAACAGTCAAAAAAGATGTGCAATTTTCACAGTTTGAAACATCAGACCATTTAACAAACAATGTATATTTAGCTGTTAAACCATAAACTCGATATTAATTATGTACTGCTGTATTGTTCCAGATAGTACTTCTAAGCTATATCAGAGCCCATTTTGGTGTCTATAGTTTGTTTTACAAAACAATGACTAACTATTTCAACTTATTTGCCTTCTCTACCGATTAAGACCCAGAAGCCTGACTCCTCCTACCACACTTCTTTTATATAAATTTTTTTTTTCTTCTTCTCCTCACATGGAACTTATAAGAAGCAGCACCATTCTAAGTAAGTACTGAACAAGGAATATTCCAGACCCACATCTGCGTCTTGTTGCTCTGAAGGTCAGTTGCCACCTGGCAGTGTAAACTGCTATCACTTCTTTTTTCATTCAACTATGCCATAGAGGCATTCCAGACAAATATAGGCACGAGACCAAGACACAACATATCTCCCCTCTCCCATACATACACAAAATACCTAAACATAAATTAATAGTGGTAAGCAACCCAGAATATGCATGCAACATACAGCTAAACGTAAACCAGGTTGTACAAGTCAAAAGTATTTTTTATTCAAACAAGTTCCTTTCGGGGTCGGTCAGAGCAACAAACATCAGTAGAACACATTCTATCAGCTGTGGATACTTGTGGTGGGTACTTCTGCACACTGCAGTTGTCTTGTTTCAGAAGAGCAGATGAGAGTGGTCCTTTTATAAACCCTCACCCCTCACTCATACCCACCTCACCCTGCTGCAAACCAACCCTTTACCATCTGATTCATACTCTGGACACTTCTCAACTCTGAACTCCAAGTTTCTGTCCATTCCTGGCCACCAGAACAATTCTCGCAAGCTAAACTTACAACACATCACGCACAGATGCTGCCTTTAGGGTAGTTCTAACAATCTTCTACTGGTAGTACTTTGGGGACTAATTTCTCCGTCATCAACAACAAAATTCCCTCCGAAGTCAATTCCGGACTGATTTTGGCAAAAACCTTCAAGTCATCTGTCAAACTACTTTCCCCTGGCTAACCGCTCAAGGTTACATTTCATTATCTTTTCCAACATGTGATAGTTTTTCAATTCATTAATCTATTCCCCCTCCATGACACGACTCGCTGAGATGCTTGCCACAAAACACTTGGGGCCTGAATACGATGTTGGTTGGAACGTCTCCGACCGACATGGTAGGTTTAAAGTCCAACAACCGTATTATGATGATGGTGGTCAGAGTTTAAACTGGCTGGGGAATCCGAAGCGGTCCTGAAGGGCTCAAGGAGCCTGTCGGCCAGTCGGAAAGCCCTCATAATCCCTTAAGGAGGGCGTTTCTGCCGTCAGGATTATGATGTAGGTTTCCGACAGCCAATCCATGTTGGCCTTTCCAACATGGATTGGCTTTGGGGGCCCCTAGCAGGGTCTAGTTACCCCCTGGCCCTCCGCAGTTGGCCCTGCGCCCCTCCCCCCTTACCATCCCTGCACCATGTGGCAGGCACTGTGAGGTGCAGGGATATTTAAAAACTTCAATTTTTCAATGGGAGCTTGTGCTGATGGCGGTTTCAGCCTGCCGCACAAGCTCCCATTGAATAATGGAAGTTTGCAACCAAACCATATGCTGACGCATCCTAATTGAGCGGTCAGAACCGACGACCTATGGTCGGTCGGTTACTTCCACGAAACGGTGTCGGTCGGAGGCAACTACGACTGACATCGTAATTAGGGCCTCATTATTTTTCTCCCCTTCTTTGTCCACAACGGAGTGGTAGCCTGGACATACAGGGAACATGTTCTACCTCACGATTCTGTTCCAAACGTTTTGTACTCACTCTTAGTATCCTTGCTGTAGCTTTGAACGAATGGGGATTGGCCCCAATTAAAATACATCTGAGTCTTGTGATCTGTGTCCAGAATAATTATTTTACCTCAGATGTAGCTCTTGAATTGGTAGGCAGCTCAAACACCTAAGAAGTTCCTGTCCTAATAATGGTTACGTTTTCTTTGCATCCCTCAATGTGCGGCACGCAAAAGCCACTGTCAACTCACAAATCATCAGCTAATTACATTACAACTGCTCCCACACCTTGTCAGTTGCATCTACAGTGATACATAATTTCTTATTTGGGGCGAACATACTTAAATAAGAGCTCTGCACAATTCTTCTGAATGCCGAATCCAGTTCTATTCCTTACTCAAATTTAACCTTCTTGTGCACCCTTCTCAATGGTTCAGGTTTGCCTGAAAAAATTGTGAATACATTTCTCATAAAACTCACGCAACCCCAGAAACGACACAACTTCCTTTGTACAAACTGGCATGGGAGATTCCGCACAGCTCTCAACAATGTATCCTTTGGTTTAATTCCAATTTGTGCCAACACAAGTCCCAAATAAATATGGTATTTACCTTCAGTACTGCTCTTTCTGGTGGATATTCTATTTAACCGTATAGTCCTCACCTTAGAATATCCCCAAGGTGCCAGACTGTATCCAGAAAAGTTTGTAGCTGTGCATGTGAGCTGACATCAGTTTCTTGTCTCTTTCCCTATCCTTAGACACGGTGTGTGAAAAATTGTTGGTAACAGTATGCTGACCACTAACATGGGAACTTTTAAAGACGTTACATAAGGCCAATCCACAAAACGGGTTGGTGGGAAGGCAGTGAGGAATCAGCAGTTAGATAAAGTATTCGCCCCAAAAAATTATCCTGAATTTAAGTTCGTTTTCTTGTGATGGATACTTCTAACTGCAGATTCCTCACCTGGCTGTCAATGCAGTAGTGCTTCGTGAGTATATGCGCCAACACCCAGGTCGCAGCAGGCAGATATCTAGAATGGGAAAGCGTTGTGCCAATGCAGTGGTTTTCGCATTGGCCCTGGTGGAATGTGCTCTCTGACAGTGTGTAGAACCGTGGCCCGTGCATAGAGGATCTTTATGCAGAGGACTATCTACCTTGCCAGGGTTATCTTCTGCACAACATTTCCTTTTGTTGCTCCAGAACACCCAATAAAAAGTACTAGATGGTCCTTGGTACGATCAATCTAAAAACTTAAAGTAATTTTGGGCTCAACAGATGGAGCCTCTCCGCCTCTTTTGAGGGGTGAGAGAAAAGCAAAGAAAGCTGGCATAGTGACCGGATTGCCCAACATGGAAGAAAGTCAAAACTTAGTCCATTGCACAAATTTCTCTGGATAAAAGGTGGTGTAAGGAAGTTACACTGAAAGTTTCTGCAAGTCATTCAAACGACAAGTGGACATAATCGCATTGAGGAAAAAGGTTTCCAAAGTCAGAAGATGCAACGAGGAACTATGCATAGGCTTGAAAGGCTTACACATGCCAAGACCACGTAAAGGTCCCACAGGTGCATCGCAAATGGTTTGGGAAGGAACATGAATGTCAACCCCTTAATAAACCTCATCACAACAGGTTATTTGATCAAGGATGGTTGGTCAAGGATGGTTGGCCTGACACATATCCTTTTACAATGCCCACTGCAAAGCCTTGATGGGCTAAAGGCAAAACAGTCAAAAGGAAGTCCAACAGGTTTGCTTGTAAGAGGTCAGTATCCCAGGCACCACACCATGTTATGAGCTTATAAAAGGACCCTGCACAAATGAATTTTGTGGAGAGCAGCCTGGAGGAGAGCATTATATCCACCACTTCATGTGGCAAAACGAATGCAGTACTTGCTGTCGCTCAAACTCCACACATGGAGGTATAAGTTACAAAGGTTCTTTTGCTGAGATAAGTAAGTTACGTACCTTTGGTAACAATCTTTCTGGTGGATACATTATCGAACTGCAGATTCCTTATCTCCCCCAGCCATCAGACTGGATCAAGATTTTCAAAAGAAGTACTCCTGTGTGTCAATAGGTGGCGTCGAGTGGCTCCGAACCGATGTCATTTTGCTCCGGAAGTGACGAGTTGGGCTAAATAAGTGACACTTGGGAGCACTGGCATCAGTTACTTTCAATGGCTTTTTCCATGTTCTCAGATGCAGAGTCCCTCAGAAAATTGGCTTGACCACTTGCACTTCTTTAGTTTGGGACTCTTTTAGATGGAAAAAGAGTTAATTCCTCAGAAGAGGGAGGTGAGAGGGTCGGTGAGGAATCTGTGGTTAGACAGAGTATCCGACAGAAAGAGCATTACCCACGGTAAGTAACTTGTTCTTCTGATGGATAGTTCTAACCGCCGATTCCTCACCTTATGAACAGATACCAAAATGGTCCCTCCCTACGTGGTAGGTTTGTGGAATAGCTCACACCAAAAAGTCATGCAGGACTAAGTTGGCAAAATATCTATCTCAATGGACCTGACTGTCAAGGCAATAGTGCTTCATGAATGTGTGCACTGATGACCATGTAGCAGCCTGGCAGATATCCAGGACAGGCACTCCGTGTGCTGGCGTAATAGTAAAAGCCTTGGCCCAAGTGGAATGAGTCCTTAATCATTCAGGTGGCTGCTTCTCAGCTACCTTATGGCAGATTTTTATATAAAGGATTATCCACCTAGAGACCGTTCTTTTTTGTATGTACTGCCTGCCCGTCTCTGCTCCTGAGACGTACACAAAGAGTAGATCGTCCACCCAATGGTCCTTGATGCAATCAATGTAGAAACGTAGGGCTCTCCTCTTTCAAGGGTTGAGGCACAGCAAAGAAAATCAGATGGGTGACAGCCATCCTGAAATGGAAAGGTGTTACAACCTTCAGAAAAAATGTAGCTTGAGTTTTCAACACCAGCTTATCTTTAAAGAATGTGTAAGGCGACTGGACCGAAAGTACCTGCAACTCACTCACGCGATGAGCAGACATTATTGCAACCAAAATGACCGTTTTTGGGGGCAAGAGATATGGTGGACAACCGTGCATTGGTTCAAATGGAATGCACATCAGAAAAGAGAGAAACAAATTCAAGTCCCACTTTGACTTCACAAAGGACAAAGGCAGAAACATGTTTTGTAGACCTTTAATACATCTCCACACAACAGATGATTTAAACAAAGGAGGTTGACAGACAACATCAAAAAAGCCAAAAGAGCTGACAAATAGCCCTCAACAGTGCTCAATGGAAGTCCTTGCTGGGCCAATGAGAAAACAAACAACAACAATTCAAACAGCTTAGCTTGTGGCGGATCAATCTGGCAAGTGCCACACAAAGCCAAAATCTTGTCTCAGAGCCCAGAGTACACTGATTTTGTAAATGGGCGCCTGGCTGCCAGAATAATATCAACAACTTCGGGAGGAACATCGAAGAAGTCTAAGCGCTAATGCTCAATCTCCACACAAGGAGGTGCAGAGTCTCTGCCCTGTTGCTGCAACATTAGATCCTTCCAAAGCAAAAGCTTGATCGGAGGACAGATGCTTATGTCCAGAAGTTCTGACCCGGTCAGTCTTGATCTTTTTCAGAACTCAAACCAAGAGGGGCAGAGGTGGGAAGGGATACATGATTCACAAGCTCCGCTGTAGGCAGACTGAGTCTCAAAGAAAGAGCCTTGTTGGGAACTCTAGTGCGCAAATTACTGATATTGCGCATTCGTGGCGTCGGCGAAAAGACTGAGCCAGGTTCCTCCCCACTGCAGGAAAACGTCCTGCACTACTTCCAGGTGTAAATGCCATTACTTCCAGGTGTAAATGCCATTCGTGATCCGATCGGTGTTGGTGACTGAATTAATTTGCCCTGGTGTTTAGAGATCCTGCCACGTGGTTCATGACTAGAAAAATGCCATGGCAACTCAGCCACTTTCAGAGGCAAAGAGCCTCCTGACAGAGGAGATAAGACCCCACTCCGCCCTGCTTGTTGCAGCACCACATGGCGGTAGTGCTGTCTATGAGAACCTCTACTAGCCTAGCCTTCGGATGGTAGGTAGGCCTTAAAAGTAAATTGATGTGGAGGCAGGTTTCCACCTGAGTCCAAACTATTCTGATCTCCACCTCTCCCAGATGTGCCCCACCCCCCAGTCCAGTAGTGATGCATCTGTCATCACCATCAACTCTGAAGAGGGTAAGGAAAGGGGTCTGCCACTAGTCCAATCATTGTCTATGTTGGAAATGACCATCTTTTGCTTGGCATTACCCCAGATTTTTGCCTTCTTTTACTAAACACGTTTTTGTTGCACATGGCACTCTGTGCACTTTACTCCTGCTAACCAGTGCTCTCTCTTCAAACATGGTAAATGTGACAGATTCTTAATTGGCACATTTAATGTACTTATAAGTCCCTAGTATAAGGTTCTACATGTACCCACAGCCTGTCGCACACACCACTAAAGTAGCACTATACAACATGTCTCTATGCCTTGGCACTGCAGCAGTTTCAAACTGCCATTTCGACCTGGCAAAGTAAACCTTTTCAATAACAAAGAGGAGCTTCAGAGGGAAAAATAGCCAGGTCGCCCTCCACTCATAAATCACTACACAACAATAGACCTGGTTATGCGGGACAACATCCACTTTTTTACATAGGGCTGGTGATGGGGGGTCCACCTCTACCCAACAGCTGGTCTAAATAATGTACCAGTCTGATCCAATCCTAAATGCCCGCTGTCCTAAATTTACATAAGTGTAAGTTTTGTCAGTCAACTCATAACAATAATACCCTTAACTGAAAAAAGGTGTATAGGAAACCACAGAAAAATGTGTGAAAAGGTGAAAAAGTCCCTCACGTGCGCTACACCAGAGGAGCTACTGGCAGGTTCTCACCAGCTTGACCACATTTCTCATCATCGGTAACTTCCTCACCTATAGAAAAGAAAATGTGTCCAGTATAAAGATAAGAGGTGAAAGTAGTGATATGTGTATCAAAAATAAGGACCCCGTGTTGTGCAAGAGATAGTATATATCTCAGAATTAAAAATTGAGTTAAGACTCGCATAAATGACTTACCCCTTTTGTTCAAAATCGTGAGCTTACTCAAAAATAAAAACAAACTGCATGTTATAGACCAGTTTAAAGTAGGCCAACATTGTTCATTGCCTGTACTTCGTTGCAGCAATTTCGTCAGGGCTCGAGGTCAACAGTCACCTCACTGGACGTCTGACTTTGTACACAGAGTGACTGACAAACACAAACTGTTCTAATTAAAACCACCAACCAGTTAGGACATCCTACATAGCAGGTACTGGTATATCAGGTCAAAGATTAAAAATTGACCTCAGTATCATTCACTTCCAAAGTATATTTACCAGGTGGTAGCCAGGGGCCCTCGTACCAGCTTCCTACCATGCCAAGGGGTATTTTCCTTATACCATCAATCCCCTAAAGCACTGTTTGTTGCCTTGAATATACCTGTGAAAACACATAGCCATCATTTTATTCATTTACCATCTCATTTGACCAAAAAGTTGGCGATATTATCAGCCCAATCTTTTTTATATTGGGTCTGTATGCAAATTACACCCCTCATTCACATACTGGCAGTATAGATTTAGTTTAAAAATTGGAAACCCATCAAGCCTCCTGACTCTCTCCATTCATAACAAGAGTTTGTATGTAAATCACACCCCTTTCGTTCACACACAAACTATTTCTATATCCAAATCTGAACATTTGTATCACGGGTTTATATGCAATTCGCATCCCTCATTTTACATAATCACTGCTATTGCAGTCCAGGCTTCAGAAATCATCTGAGCATTTATATCGCGGGTTTATATACAAGTCACCCCTCGTTTTCCATGATCAACGCTTTTGCAGTCCATGCTTCAGAAATCCATTAAGCATCCCAGCTCACTCCGTTCGTGTCGACAGACACTACAGCCATCAGAGAAAAAGGTTCAATCAACCAGAGAGCACACATACTCTTACAGCGTCCACGCGTTAACCGAGCTTCGCCTCAACGTATGGACGCGGTCATGCCTCCTTATTTTCAAATGCGTGAACCGGAAGGAACAAGTCATGTGACTATTCCTCCGGTCACCGCGCAACACCGAGTTATGTGAATTAGATACCTTATGAGTAGGACTCATAGATATGTGGGTCCTTTTTTCTATGATGACTTAACATGCCCAGAAGTAATATGCATGGGTCTGTTCTTGTAATATATCAACTAAAGAATTTGCATGAACACTAATGAATTTAAAATATACTGTGACGGATGTCGCAGGCATTTTGAATTTACATGAAGTTTGTTGTGGACTGCAATATGTGGTAGCAAGAAATCCTTGATTTTAAGCTTAGCACTAAAAATAAGCTCCCTTGGACCTCCTCTTGCCAGTGCAACTGATTAAAATTAGTGTGGCGCAATGGGACAAGAATACATTTAATAATGGCGCCCATTGTTTTCAACATAACTCGGTGTTGCGCGGTGACCGGAGGAATAGTCACATGACTTGTTCCTTCCGGTTCACGCATTTGAAAATAAGGAGGCAGGACCGCGTCCATACGTCGGAACGAGACGAAGTTCGGTTAATGCGTGGACTCGGTAAGAGTATGTGTGCTCTCTGGTTGATTGAACCTTTTTCTCTGATGGCTGTAGTGTCTGTCGACACGAACAGAGTGAGCTGGGACGCTTAATGGATTTCTGAAGCATGGACTGCAAAAGCGTTGATCATGGAAAACGAGGGGTGACTTGTACATAAACCCGCGATATAAATGCTCAAATGATTTCTGAAGCCTGGACTGCAATAGCAGTGATTATGTAAAATGAGGGATGCGAATTGCATATAAACCCGTGATACAAATGTTCAGATTTGGATATAGAAATTGTTTGTGTGTGAACGAAAGGGGTGTAATTTACATACAAACTCTTGTTATGAATGGGGAGAGTCGGGAGGCTTGATGGGTTTCCAATTTTTAAACTAAATCTATACTGCCAGTATGTGAATGAGGGGTGTAATTTGCATACAGACCCAATATAAAAAAGATTGGGCTGATAATATCGCCAACTTTTTGGTCAAATGAGATGGTAAATGAATAAAATGGTGGCTATGTGTTTTCACAGGTATATTCAAGGCAACGAACAGTGCTTTAGGGGATTGATGGTATAAGGAAAATACCCCTTGGCATGGTAGGAAGCTGGTACGAGGGCCCCTGGCTACCACCTGGTAAATATACTTTGGAAGTGAATGATACTGAGGTCAATTTTTAATCTTTGACCTGATATACCAGTACCTGCTATGTAGGATGTCCTAACTGGTTGGTGGTTTTAATTAGAACAATTTGTGTTTGTTTGTCAGTCACTCTGTGTACAAAGTCAGACGTCCAGTGAGATGACTGTTGACCTTGAGCCCTGACGAAATTGCCGCAACGAAGTACAGGCAATGAAACATGTTGGCCTACTTTAAACTGGTCTGTAACATGCAGTTTGTTTTTATTTTTGAGTAAGCTCACGATTTTGAGCAAAAGGGGTAAGTCATTTATGTGAGTCTTAACTCAATTTTTAATTCAGAGATATATACTATCTCTTGCACAACACAGGGTCCTTATTTTTGATACACATATCACTACTTTCACCTCTTATCTTTATACTGGACACATTTTCTTTTCTATAGGTGAGGAAGTTACCGATGATGATAAACGTGGGCAAGCTGGTGAGAACCTGACAGTAGCTCCTCTGGTGTAGCGCACGTGAGGGACTTTCTCACCTTTTCACACATTTTTCTGTGGTTTCCTATACACCTTTTTTCAGTTAAGGGTATTATTGTTATGAGTTGACTGACCAAACTTACACTTATGTAAATTTAGGACGGTGGGCATTTAGGATTGGATCAGACTGGTAAATTATTTAGACCAGCTGTTGGGTAGAGGTGGACCCCCTCCCCCCCATCACCAGCCCTATATAAAAAAGTGGATGTTGTCCTGCATAACCAGGTCTATTGTTGTGTAGTGAAAGTAAACCTTTTGCCAGGCCTAAACCTTCCTTTTCAATTCTTATAAGTTACCCCTAGGGTATGCCCTAAATACCCATAGGGCATGGTATTTAAAAAGTAGGACATGTATATTAAATGTTTTACATATGCTGGCAGTGAAAAAGTCGTGTTTCACTGTAGCAAGGCTAGCTCTTCCGTAGGAAAACAATGGGCTACATTATACCAACTTATAATTAAGGCTCCCAGTTTTCTGTTTTTTGCAATTTTTACAAATAAATACAGACAGAAAACAATGTGTTTTTGGTCTGTATTTATTTTTAAAAGTGGAAAAATACAAAAAATTCATGTGAGTGACTCTACAAGCTGTCCTTTATGAATTCCAGGCCAACAGATGAGCAGACAGATATCACAGACAAGATGTCCTTAAATACAGGCATATGTTAATATATATAATTGTATATTATGCTAATATTTACCTGTGGGTGTAGTGTTGTTATATTTGGCTTGCTTAATTTGCTAAAACGTGACATGCATAAAAGTATCAGTGCATGTTTATCAGTTAAATAAATATCGAACTATACCATTTAACGAATTCATTTATTCTCAAAACACAAAATAAATATGGATGAATAACCAATAAGAGGACCAAGAAATAAATACGGTTAAATACAGACAGAAATGTGAAAAAACAATTACTATAAAACTGGGAGCCCTACTTATAATGCATAATTTCAGTTTGGGACCAGCTAGAAAAATGATCCAAGGACTCGTTTTAATAGTAATTTTAAATCCAACTTGATGGTAAAGTCAGGTTTTAGAAACTATACTTTTAGAAAGTTATTTCTCTGCCTAAGCCAAAAGGGCATTTTTGCAAGTGTCACCTGACTGTTGAATGACTTCCCTGTGATGAAATGTGGATTGCTCCCAGACTGGACAAAAGGCTTGGGTGTGAAAAGGTGTTTTTCCTCCTTGAGCAGGATGGCCTGTGGGCTGTGCTCAACCCCGCCCTGTGCTTCAAAGGGGCCTCCCCTGTCACAGGGAGATGTAGCTGACACCTGGGTCTGCCCTCTCTACTGTTCTGCTAGTCAGCTTGGCTTGAAACCCAGTGGGAGGGGGAGCTGTCCCAGATCTGGGTTAGTGTGACCACAAGAGCTCTGGCCAGGGGAAGAATGGTTCTGCCATGTTGGTTCCGGGAAACAGGATTACTGTGTGATCACTTACAGTAAAACACACAGTAAGAGCTGCAAAAGTGGGTAGGGTCACCCCTAGCAACATTTACCCCACAGGTTAGGGAGTGGCCAGTTACCCCACCCACAGGCTATCACTGGGCATACAGGTGGCACCCGCAGTACCCTCTTCAGAACACTCCTGGACCTGAGGAAAATCAGAAGAGGCCCTTCCCTACTATCTGAAGAACATGAAGGAAGACTGGACCTGCTTGCCTTGAGCCCAGGACCCCAGAAGTGACTCCAAGGGTCAGTTTGTTGAACTCATGATTGAGCTACGGGGACACAACCACCTTCCAGAGGTATTTTCCTGCAACTGCCCAGCTGACCAGTAACAAGTGGACCTGCCCTGGACCCTGCTCCTGGCCTCTGTGGAGTGAGTCATAGACCCTTGGCTGGTGTTAGAGTGTACTCCTCATGTCCCAAAATGCAAAAGCTGGACTTAGATACTTTTTGCCAACTTTTCCTCCAGAGAACTTGCTGGTTTGTTCTGCTGAAGGAGATCTGACTTCTAGAAAAGTCTGTAGGTCCAAATGTAGATGGCTTCATCTGGACCGAAGCCGAGCAGCAACCTGTCAATGTTGGGACCTTTTGTGGCACAGACTTCTCCAGCTCGAGCTTTCCAGCCGTTATCAAGGCCCACTCTTCAGCAACCTGCCGTTGAGCACTGCTTCGGATCCAGCCTGTAGCTTCCCCGTAGATGACTCGTCAACCACCACTTTTCTCCAGAATTTTTTTTTTAAGTCTGAAGATAAACCTTCTACAGGGACAACGTAGTCTCTGTATCAAACCCACGCATCATTGTGGTCAGCCTTAACTTTTGACTTTGTCCCAAGTCTAGTGCGACCAGATAGCCATGGTTGGCGCTTTGTGTTTTTTGGCGTTATTTTTTATTCAAACTTTTAAAATTCATATCTCTGATTCTAATGATTGGATTTTTTTGTTTTGGTGTCATTTTATTTATTAAAATTTACTCTATTTTTCAAAATTGGTTTGGCATTTTTCTTGTGTTGAGTTCTCACTTTATTACTGTTTGATTGCTGCATAAATACTTTATACATACATTCCCTCTTGGTTAAGCTTGACTGCTTTGTTCAAAGCAACCAGAGGGTTAAGCACAGGTTTATTTAGTGACTTTTGTGGTTCACCCTGACAAGGATTGCTGTTGTTACTTGAGGTGGCTTCTCACCCCCCTTAATTAATACTCCAATTTACAGTGAATAAACCACCACTTCAGTTTTTTTGCAGTCTCCGCAGAGACCTGGCTGGAATATGATAGGTTCCACAGGTGATATTCCCACTGGGACTTCACGACCCTAGGAACCCATGCGGAACCTACATGTGCCATCAGGCATGGTTGACCAGCAGGATGCAGGAAGCCAATAGTTCTCAACACCATCCTCACTGAGATCCAGGACAAAGGCTGAAACATCAGGATCTTAACTCAAATGTCCTGGACTCTCTGCTCCAGGGGCAAGGCACAAAACTGCACCATATCCATGATAGCTCAGATGAATGGTGAGCATCTGTGCAGGAGTCAGGTGTGACTTCTGCATGTTGATAGTGAACCCCCAACAATGTTAGGAGGTTTGCTGTCATCTGGAGATGGTCTATGACTGTCTGGGGCAAGCCTGCCTTTAGCAGGCTGCTGTCCAGGTATGAAAAGTTTGGTACATTAACCTCCAAAGGTACGTTGTGACCACCGCCATCTCTTTCACGAACACTCGAGGTGCAGTGGTATGGCCAAAGGGGAGCACTTTACTAGCCCACTGAGAATGGCAGAAAACGCCTATGGACCTGCAGGGCCGGAATATATAATTATGTGTCATTCAGGGCAAACGTTACCATACAGGGTCTGGGATCTAGGGGAGACAAAGCCTGGGCAAGCATGAGCATTTAGAATTTGCCCTTCCACAGAAAGGTGTTGAGAGGGTGGAGATCTAATATAGGCTGAAGACCTCCGCCCTTCTTTGGCACAAGGACGTAGCAAGAGTAACACCCAGTTCCTACTTCTGAGGGTGGAACCCTCCCTAAAGTCCTTTTGGCCAAAAGGCCCTGCACTTCCTTTTGCAAAATGGACGTGTTCCTCCATCAGCAGCAGTGAGTGGGGTGGAAGGTGCGGTGGAGAAGAAAGAAATGGCAAGGTTAAGCCAATTTGACAAGTTGGAGGTCCCAAGTGTTCGGAGTGATGTCTGATACTGCCTACTATGGGAATGGTGTGTATACAATAGGACACACTAAAGTGGTTTTGCAGTTGTGGTTGACGGAGATACAGAGAACCTTGTTTCTGGGAGCCGTTGTCTCGATTACAAACTGGCTGAGAACGATGCTGTGCTGGCAGCGGGGTCTGACCTTGATGATATCGGAAACCCCCTAGTGTAAACACAAAAGAGGTGAAACTGTTGAGGAAATTGACTGATTGGGGCAGACAGCCCAATGGAACAAGTTGTGAAACAACTTTCCTTAAAGGATTCTAGGGCCAAGTCGCTTTCACACAAAAGATGCAAGAGCCATCAAATGGAATGCCTATTAAAGATTCCTGGACATTCATGAAGCAGCCCGTAGACCTCATCCAGGGACTGAAGAACCAAACTTGTGCCCGCTGCCTGACCCAACCAGTCAGTTGTACTGAGGCCAGATCTAAAGATGAATTCTGCAGCATCCCAACCGTCCTGTATGGTTTGGGCTAAAGATGCTCATAAGTCCTCTGAAACTTGTGGCACGATTTGACCAACCGTATCCAATAAGGCATGACTGTGGTGGTCCAGACGACAGCTAGCACTGACTGAGCATAAGGCAAGACTAGCAGACAAGAACATCTGTTTGCAAAAGGTCTCAATGCATTTAGACTCATGGTCAGGAGGAATCAAAGGCAGGCATTAGGGTTGACTCTGCTGGTGGGCCCCTGGACTACCAGGCTCTCTGGTGTAGGGTGTTCGGTCAAGGCGCAAGGCTGCCCAGTGCAGGTCTGTGGAGGCGAACTATCTGCCTGTTGACAGGGGGGCCTAGATCATGCCTTTGCCCAAGAGCCTTTGAGGGTGTCTGTTAAGGCCTTGTTGGATGGCAAGAGATGTTCAGTAGATGCCAGGCCAGGCTGAAAAATTCCAGTTAGAATGTCTGTTTGGACTTCCATTGTAAAGGGTACCAGGTCAAGTACCTCCTCAGCATAGCGCATGACCATAGTGAAAGAAGCGCTCTCCTATGTGGCAGGGCTGGGGGAGAAACAAGTCCAGGGTCTTGGGAGGGTTCCAGACCACTGCCATCCTGCAATTCCGCATACCAATATCTTTCCTCGCACTGTGGGGTGAGTTCCTCCCCCTCTTCAAGGCGTTACTGTCAGAAAATAAGCGAAAGAGTTGAAATAAGGTCTGAGCCCCGCCACATGGTAAAGGCAAGGTATCAGAATCTGTAGGATTGGCTTTGGGCTGCGGACCAGTGGGGTCGGAGCATGGCCTCAGTCGAAGTCGAGACAAAGCCAGCTCGGATTTGGAGACAACTATAGTAATGGTTCCTCTTCTGAAGCATGTGTTGACGGTGGCACTGGTGTCAATTTGAGAGGTACCTGCACAGAGTGGCGCCAGCACCGAAGCTGGTGCAGTGCCTGAAGCAGGTTCAAGAAGAATAGACTGTGTCGAGGATGAACCCACCAGTGGGACCCAGACTGGAGGCCTCTGCAGATTCCTGGGGACAGAGGGAGCTAGAAACGTGGCAAATATGTGCAGCATGGTCCCCTAAAGGCCTCTATTTGCTGCAAGGTCGCTGATAGTCCTGGCAACTCGAGTTGCATTGGGACCATACTCCAGATCGGTTCTTCATGAGTTGTGGAGCGAGACTGACAAGCATGCTGATGCACTCATGTGTTTCTGGAGTTCGAGAGTAGCGGGAAGGGGCTGATTCCCACTTTGAGTTTTTCTGCTTCATTTTGGACTTACCCAAAGACTTCAACTGCGAGGAGGGCTTGCTGTGGGAAAGATTTTGGGAGCAGGAACTGGTCCTTGCTTACACTTTGACCAGTCACAGCATGGAGTTTTCCAATGCTTGGTGATGTAGAGGTTCACCTCATGCTCCCGTTTGCCCTTCGGGTTCACCTGTGCGAAGTCGTCGCAGGCCCTGAAGTTATGCTCTGACCCCAGGCACCACAGACAAACCTATTAAAGTTCTATCACAGACATTTCTTTACAACAGACCATACTAGCTTAAACCCTGTTGTTTTGGAGGGGGAGAGGGACATATTTCCCTGCACACCGGTAAAAATAGAATTTTGTGAAAAATACTTGAAGACAAGAGAAGTAGAGGTCTAGATCCGAGTCAGAAGGCACAGAAAGAAAGGAACTGATGTCCGTGTGCCTGGGTGGCGATTATATGCGGCCCCGCTTGTCTCTTCCCTAGTGGAAAATCATCAGTGTAGAGCAGGATGATGCCACCTACCAGCATGCAGGAGTACTACTTTTGAGTTTCTGGATCCACTCTGAAGCCTCATGAAGTGATGAAGTGAGAAATATGCAATTAGAAGTATCCATCAGAAAGGAGGTCTTCCCAAAGTGGCAGCCTGATCAGAGGGAAGATGATCAGAGGGAAGATGATCAATCAATCAGGAGTTTGTAAAGCACGGCTACTCACCTTTGAGGGTCTCAAGGTGCTGAGGGGAGGGTGGGGCTGCTGATCCGTGGGGCTGCTGATCCATCATTAGCTGATCCGTCTGGGCGTGGAGGTTCAGTAAAAGAGCCAGGTCTTGAGATCCTTCCTGAATTGGGTCAGTGACGAGGACTGCCTGAGGTGGAGGGGCAGGGTGTTCCAGGTCTTGGCGGCAAGATAGGAGAAGGATCTTTCTCCACATGCTTAGGTGGTCAGGCACCACACTCTCATAGTCTAATCTGGGCTACTAGGATGACTTGGGTCCGGTTGTACTTGATCTTCTTCAGAACTTGGGGCAGTAGAGATACAGTAAGAAGGTGTACAAAAGCCCCTTGTTCCATTCAGCCGGAATGTGTCCCCTAACAAGTGCTTTCATAGGAATTCCACCATGCAAAACTGTTGACACTGCGCATTCTCAACTGTGGCAAAAAGATCTAGCCTTTCGCTCCCCACTGGTCGAACATGTCCTGCGCCACCTGGGGATGTAGGCACCACTTGTGATCTGCCAATGTCTGCTCAGTTTAGCCACTCTTCTGACTTCTGAAAGAACGCTGCGAGCAGAGATGCATGCTCTCGCTCCTCGGGCTGCTGAAGAGATTGATTCTCCTTTGTATGCGTACTTGTACACGCAACATCGGCCTTTTGAAGCACACTGCACCAGTCATTTTCTAACCTGGGCTGCATTGGTGACTGTTTCAGCATTTTCTCGTGGGGCCCGACTATATTTCACAATAACCCCTATAACGATTTACTTACGCTAACTAGCACGGATTGTTGCCGGTCAAATTACCCTACAAGCGGCTTCTGGCTTCTTCAACTAGGAAGGATTCTGTCAGGCCCTTCAATAGGAACTTTTCAGCCATTTCATTTAGGATCTACTTTTACTCTACAATTTGTTTACTGTCCTGATGATGATGCTATAGGTACCTTCTGGATTGAAATGCCGTCAACATTAAGGGGCATAAAGACACTTCATTTAGAACTTGGCCCACTAGGAGCTAATAGGAAATTTTAATGATTCCGTACATTTTTTGGAAATTTTATAATTTATCATATCAGCCCAATTATTGGACCACTGTATTGTCTATTGTCTTTTTCGTGATCACTTTGATGTTTCTCCTATCACAGCACTCACTTGCACTGTGTGATCACTTTACTTCATTGAGCACCACTTTTGGTTACCGTAGATCCTTTTTGTGCATTACAAGAATCTGGTACATTTGATATCTTGCATATGTTAAAAAAAAAAGGACTTATGCACTGAATACAGGTTTCTGTTGACATTTATTTGCTTGTGATTGCATTAACTGACAATCTTAGAACTTTATACTACCAATATTGTTAAATGAAACCTAGAGGGAGGATTGTTGCTTTATGATTACTCTATACCCTTTCTCCCCAAAGACACAAGAGCCATCAAAAGGCATGCCCATTAAAGATGCCTGGACATCCACAGGGTTGCCCGTCGACCTCATCCAGGCATGGGACTGAAGCACCACATTCGTGTCCACTTCCTTGGCATAAGCAGTCATTTGCATTGAGGCCAAATCTAATAATGAATTTTGCGCCATCCCAGCCGTCCTGTATGGTTTGGGCTAAAGATGCCAATAGGTCCTCCGAAACTGCTGGCAGGATTTGACCAACTGTATCCCATAAGGCATAACTGTAGTGGTCCAGAAGACAGCCAGCACTGACTGAGCATAGGGCAAGACTAGCAGACAAGAACATCTGTTTACAAAAGGTCTCTATGCATCTAGACTCACTGTTAGGAGGAGTCATAGGACAGACATTAGGGTTGACTCTGCTGGTGGGCCCCTGGACCACCAGAAACTTTGGTGTAGGGTGTTGGGTCAAGAAGTAAGGATGCACAGTGCTGGTGTAGATCATTCCTTTGCCGAAGTGCCTTTGATGGTGTCTGTTAAGGCCTTGTTGGGTGGAAAGAGAGGTTCAGTAGGTGCCTGGGCAGGCTGAAGAATTCCCTTCAGAATGTTAGTTTTGACTTCCATCGTAGAGGGTAGTATGTCAAGGATCTCCTCAGTATGGCGCATGATCATAGTGAAATAAGCGCTCTCCTCTGTGGCAGGACTAGGGGGAGAAACAAGAGATTTGTTGCTTTATGATTACTGTATACCCTAACCTCCCTAGGTAAATGTGTAGCTTTTGTGGTGATTATAGTAACAGTTCAGCTACTCTGGCATTCATAGACCCTGCCAAGTGGTTGGTGACCAGGAAGATACTCTGGCACTCCAGAGACACAAGGCCTCTTGTCATATGGAGCCCACTCCGCCCTGCTTGTTTCAGTACATGGCGGTGGTGTTATCCGTGAGTACCTGTGCCAGCCTCACCCTTACAAACAGCAGGAAGGCATTCAGGGCCAGGCAGATGGACTGTAGCTCTAGTAGGCTGCTGAGGAGCCAACCCTCTCCTGGAGGCCGCAGTCCTATGAGTTCCACCTCCTCTGATGACCCCTAAACCCAGAAGTGATGTGTCCGTCACCACTGTCTGCTCTGAGTGGGGAAGGGAGAATCGCTTTCACATGACAAATTGTAATCGGTCAGCCCTCACTGCAGACTTTGAGCCACTTGCCGTAGTTGACAAGGGGATGCACAAGGCTAAGAGGCCAAGAAGCCTCAGAGTCACTCTCACCGGGACCCAGGATCAAGCATGAACTGTCCAGATCAGAGCCCAAATGCTCCAGTCTCATTGCTGTGATGGAAAAGCCTTGAACTCCACCCTGTCCTGAATCACCTCAATGAATGGAAGTCTCTGTGATGGAATCAGATGGGGCTTTTTTTATTGTAAATCCCAATGATGTTAGGAATTCCAACGTTATCTGGAGATGGTCCATGACTAACTTTGGTGTCTTCAGCAGCCAGTTGTCAAGATACAGAAACAGAGAAACTCCCAATCTCTGAAGATGGGCTGTGATGACTGTCATGACTTTCGTCACTAGTGATGCCGAAGGGTAGGAAGGGAAATGAAAATGCTCCTTGGACACCTTGAACTGCGGTAGCGTCTGTGGCAATGCAGGATAGGAATATGAAAATACGTGTCCTACAAGTCCTAGGACACATTCCATTCTCATGGAGACCAGGGCAGAAAGAATCTGAGCTAATGTGAGTATTTGGAATTTGTCCTTCCGCAGGAAGGCATTCAGGGGTCGCCAGTCCAAAACAGGCCTGAGGTCCCTATCCTGTTTTGGGACAAAGAAATAGCGGGAATAAGAACCCCACCTTTTTCTGAGTCTGGTACCATCTCTATGGAACCCTTGGAGAGTAACAGGCATACCCTCCTGCAGTAGGATGGACAGATGCACTTCTGAATTTGTTCTGGTGTGGGAGGAATATTGGGTGGGGAGTAGAGTAAAAGTAGGACTTAGCTCTTTTGAACAATTGCTAGACCCATCTGTTAGATGTGTTGACTCGCCAACCTGAAAGTAAGTGTTGAATCCTACACACCACCTGTTGGGCATGAGCGGTTAGAGACAAACTAAAGCGGTGTGTTGGCCGGTGAAGTAGGGGGGAGAGAAACTGGAGGACTGGGACTACTGCTGGCCTGTCTGATGTCTTTCGGTTCTGTGCCTGCAGACAGAAAGCACTGAGCTATCTGCTGCATCACTGGCCAGGAAGGCTGAAACTGTCTGTATGCCAGCCTCCTGGAACAGCTCCTAAATATTTGGAACTGGTGCAGAAATTGTGTTTGCAGGGATCAATAGCCTCAAGGGGCACACTGCAGCTCTGCTGTCTTTAAAGCATTCCAGAGAGAAGTCCACTTTCTGTCCAAAGAGGAGAGACTCATCAAAGGGCCTATCCATTAGCGATGCCTGTACATTGCCGGAAACTCCCGTTAATCTCATACAGGTATGTCTGTGAAGAACAACACTGGGCACTGACTGCCCTGCCACTGCAGTCTGTGGTATCCAAGCCGGTGCGGATTACATGCTTCACTGCATCCTGTCCGTCATGGTTCATCAGTCAAAGAGATCCCTGAGGTCCTACAGTACCAGCAAAAAGCTCTCACTGGCCATTTAAAAAAGGGCATGTATATAATGGTCCAACAGGCGGACTGCATTTACAGATCTCCATGCCAGGCCAGCAGAAGAAAACATCCGCTTGCCAAAATTGGTTGGAAGTGATTTAGGTTTCATCTTACTGGTCGAGGTCTGTACAATGAGATTGTCAGGAGCAAAGTGATTGGTAAAAAATGGGCACCAGCCTATGTCTTGCGTTAGTAGCCATAAAACTTTCTTCTGTTAGCGACCCATGTGGCAAGTCAAGCTCAATCTATGGGGATGCATCAGCCCATCCGCGGGTGCATCAGCCCATCTGGGGATGCTTCAAGCCCACTGGCATTTTGTAAAACAAGGTATAAGGCATCATCATTATAACGAGAGTGGAACAAGTCATCCCCCTCACCACCCTCATCATTATCCTGAGGTGCAGCCTGCTCTGGGACATGATCAGAGTCAGACCCAAAAGGAAAATGGAGCCTCCTCTGATAGTTCAGATGGAGTAGAGGCACTCTGTTAGGGTGAGGCTGCATGACAACTGGTTGCAGTTTTGTAATTTTGTAGCACATCATTGGTCAAACTCGGATCAATTACGTTTTGGGGGTCTGAAATTACCATGGGCATTGAATCATCACTCAGTACCAGTACTGGGTTGGGCACTAGGGACGGGTGTGGCTCTCGGGCCGAAGTGGAACTGTGTTCCAGAGTTGATAAGGGCCAGATAACCAGTCCCACATGGACAGATGGTGGTGAGAAAGAACCCACTGGCAGTAACCCGACTGAAGCCCATGCAGTTCCTGAGGCCTGAAGGTGTGCCCGAAGGATCCGGAATGCAATAAAGATTTGCAGCATGGCGTTTTTGAAGGCCCTGATTTGCGGCAAGGTTGATAATGGCCTGGGTACCTCAGAGTACATCGGAACAAACGTGATGTAACCTTCGCATAGTTGGTTTATTTACCCCCATTGCATTTCATATATTCCATAGAATTATTTATTCCGATTGCACATTTCCCATTTAATAAATGCATATTGCATGTAGTGTTGTTTGCATAAGTAAAACATATAACCTTTACTTTATTATAGTGTGATAGTGTATCCCTTAACATATATATATTCACATGATTTATACGGTTTTATGAAACTAGGTGAAGGTGCAGCAAGATTGGGATGTTAATTCTTGCATTTGATATAATTCAATGTGAAGTCTCCCCTTTTCAAGATAATTAGGAAAGTGTATTTAAGCTGGATATAGACAAGTACAAGGCAGAGAGGAGTTTTCGACTTCCTTGGAAATGAAGATTAAAGCAAGTGAAGCTGTAAACACCCTTCGTGAAGGCTAGAGACAGGCACCACAGAACTAATAAGAGAATGTGAACACATTTTGAACAACATCGTCATCCACCAGACAGTCTCCACTGGGTCATTCTGGAAACACACCCGAAAAAGAACAAAGAAGCTCTGTTCAGGATTGAACAGAGGTGGGTATATCGTCTGGCCACAGATAAAGAGGGCCTTAACGAGGATATCCCTTGGAGCATACTTAATAAGTGATAACCTTCCGGCAACATTCTAGATAGTACCTATGACCAGCGAGCACTGTCACCAGCTTTGCCTTAGGTACACTGACCAGTACACTGTAAGACACCGGGCAACCGACTACCTTCCTTCATTTACCATCGTTCTCCCGGCATTTACCGTATCTCACCCACTACATTGCACCTGTAGGACAGGGTTGCATCCAGACTATGGCCAACCCATGATACTACCCTGAACGTTAGACTCATTATGAGCTTTAACGTTGGTCTACGGGCCACTACTGTTCTAGCAGATCATTGGCTGTGTTGGCACCCCGCTACTGGACAAACCCCCCCCCGCATTCATGGTATATTGCAATACCTTTTAATACTCGATCCATTCACTTTGCAGGATCATTTACTCGTGCAGCTGCCACCTCTGTCATGGCCGCCGCATTATACCCATCTCTTTCCCTACGTGATATGAGCATGTGACTAGACAGGCCCCTCAACTAAGATGGCGACCAAGCGGAGCATGATCCAACCGATTCGCGCTCTAGAGCATCTGCCCAGTGCCTCCGTGTCACCACGCCCCCCACGTCCGGCAGCCGGAATTTAACTGCACCTCGTGGGTTTGGCAGTTACCTCCCGGTCCCGGCAGTGTTTGGGGTAGGTCCACCGACGGATTGCGGTGCACGCACGTGAGTACCAACTGTGGGGGAATGCATATGTTCTCCTTGTACCTACATCTACTCTGGGGTGTGCGTGCCTGGTGTAATACGAGACAACAGCTGTTTGAGGGACAAACTGGTTTGGCATATACGGGCTGCGCCACAGACAACCAGGCGTTACGGCTACCCCGATTCCATATGGAGAGCATAATTGCCTCATTTAGGCTTGCCTTGCCGCCGTGCTGTAACAGAGGTCCTGCTTTTTGCCTGCTGTGCGCCGTGGGGCACCCACGATATGCCAACGGGGACCCCCTGTGACCCTCTTGTTGGATTTGCAGTGCATCTTGACTACCACACCACCGGTCTGGTGTTTGTGATTGATTACGCCTTGGATTTAATCACTCCCCCCTTTTGACCCTCTCTTAGGACACTACATTTCTGAGTGTCTTTTCATGCCGGTAGTCGATGATATGAGTCAGTTACCCGAGTAGGGTGAGTCGGCACTCTTTCCAGCTACCACTAGAGTACGGGCTCCCTATACCCGGTTTTAACCCTCCTTGCACGCATGTTTTATCACTGTTTTCCTGCAGAAACGGTAACAACACTTATTGTGCACAGTATATGTGGAAGTTTTTGTAGTGGACTAATATAACAACACTGATTATCGTCCACCTCTGCATAACCATTATGTTTTATTTACCCAGGTTGGCTGATCCGATTTACAGGTACCACACTAAGGGTGCAGCTCGTGGTTTATCTGTTTTACCCACATAGACAACCACAGTTAGTGTAGATCACACTGTCAGATTTGGTCCTGAAGAATTGCCGTCCACCTTGACACGGGGGCAAGAAACATGTTGACCACCAGATAATGCACAATATCCTGTAACATAGAGACAGGGGTGCGTACACCCTTTTTTATCAGGATAAGAGCCAGGTTCATTAAAATTGTTTTGAGTGGACTTCTATTTCCTGTTTTAATCCACACATAGTCGAGTGACCCACTTCATACTCATCTACACTTTTCTAAGGCCCCTCACACCCACTGCACCAATAAGGCATGGAATAAAAGATCTCCGCCAAAGAGCCCCTCATAGGGTGCCCGTCAGGTATTGCAGCGCCGACCTGACGAGGAGCACGCCCTATGATGAAGCATGACACCTAGCTGGCTGGGTGTGTGAGGGCACTTATTCCGAAAGGAGGAATTCCCCTTTTCCTTCCTACGTTCAGTACATATTGTCTGATACCTGGCCAACCTTTTAAACCCCCCTCGTAGAAGCGATATATAATGACATTCTTGATACAGAACAACACTTCTGTTGTTCAACTAAGGTATGTAGGTGAAAGGCCACCTTAGAAACTCATACAGGATATTTTGGTTCTAAGGCAACTTAAATAGACAGAAGAAGGGAGGGGTTAGAGAACAGAGCCTGCCTCCATCTTTACATGAAGAGAAATTCTGAAAAACTGTTACAATGTTGAGCCTGGAACTTGGAGTGGGACAAACGTGAAGACAACAACTTCTTCCTGTGTTCGGCAACGTATAACTTTGTCTCCCGGTCTTGAATCGCCCCTTCTGGTGAATTAGGGTGCATTTATCATCACCTTCGAGTTGTGTCCCATGCCCAGACATCTGCTTGCTGGCTTGTATCCTGTCTTTAGGCGTCATCAGAAGAGCAAAAAGATGGGAGCGGAACTTCGGATCAGAAGGACCTGATGTCAGCATGCAGGCGTGGTGTTTATATGCTGCTCTACACTGTCCCTTCTGGGGGGGTGAAGTCAGCATGGAGCTGCATGGTGCCACCCTATCAGCACGTGAGAGCACTGCTACAAAATTCTATCGAGTCAGTCTGGCATCGTGGGGATATTCTAAGACGAGGTATCCATCAGAAATTAAATGTGTTCTGCATTGATTATGTTAAGTCCAGAAACTCAGCAGTTGTGGTAGGTCCTTTTATTGAAGGACAGGAAGCACCAGAAGAAAGATGTTATCAGTTCCTCAGCTTGGCAGTTAACTGACTACAGAAATCCCTATCCCCAAGATTCCACACATTCCAGACTGCCTTTCATGCATCCTACAAAGAGATCTACATTTTAGAAATATATACAAGATACAACACAGTACACACTTTTCCTTCTTCAATTTCTCTATTTTTATTTAACCTTTTTATACATTTACATAAGCACAAAACAAACAACTTTTCATTGTCAATTGATACTAAATAGTAAGAAGCATATTAATGATGTTCATCATACCATGTTCTAGGCTAGTTAGGAACATCTAAATCTACCCACTGCAATATGAAGAGTGTAACAAACAAACATAAAAGACACCCCACACCGACCCTTGTTGCCCTCCAGTCCCAAACACAGGTCTCATCATACTTCTGTAGGCCCTGCACGGGCCCCACAACTTATCATATTTCTTTGGGAACTCTCATAGCTATATGTTTCAGCTGTCATATATGAGCTCATGTCTGCCTTACATGTGTCTACCACAGGAGGATTCTCTGCCCCCAGAGTAGCCAGGCTGAACTTTGTCTCACCACCACCGGGCTCAGAATGCAGAGCAATTTCAAATACTTAGAAGAGGTCTCTTCACTCTGAATCCCCAGGAAAAATGGTCTTGCTTTCATCTCCAAGAGAAAGTATGTGATTTGTGCTAAGCTATACCAGTCTCCCTCCCAAAAAGGCTGAAAACAGGGGCAGACCACAGTATAGGAAGGAAAGTACTGGTCTGACTACAACCCCTGAGGTACACGTCAGATTCAGCCCAGCTAAAGCTGAGCATTTATGTTCAAGTATAGTAGATGCCATGTGATGTCTTAATTTGGACTAGTTGGAAAATAGCCTTCATGGCCACCTCTCTAGGGCCCTGCAGCTCTCTTCCCAGTCCACATCTCCCAACTCCACCCATTTGAGGCCTATTTCCCCCCAGCCTGCGCAGTGTGTATGGTGTATTATTGAGAATATTCCTGTATGTGTAGGATAACGCCTTTTTGAGAAAGGGTACAGAAGGCACACTACTTTTGATCGGTACCTTTAGTCAAGATAAGCAGCAGGTGGACTGTCGGAACATGCCTCAGATATCACAATGCCTCGATATCCACAAATATATACTCCTTTTAAGCACTTTCAAGGGAAGCAGCCCAGTGTGGTTCCAGATATCCCCTAATTTAGTGATGCCAATAAAGATCCACTTTTGAAAACCTTCTAACTGCTCAATCTCTATTAGGAGGTTGTTTTCCACCAGAGGAGAATCTCTTGTCAAAGTAACGTTCCAGCCCAGCTGTTAAGTTGCTGCCCTTAATGCCTTTACCACTGATAGGTTGTGATCTGGTAGGCTCTGGGGCCCTTTCTGCTATATATAGTAGGCTGACAATTAGCTCCGAGTTCTCCTTGCATACCTGTTGACTCTAGGAAAGGGCTCTTCCTGGGGCGATAAGATACTTTAATTTCTTTTACTATTTTAGCGGCCCAGAGGTATTTCTGAGGTCAGGCAGGGCTATGCCTCCATCATGCACCCTGCAGGTCAGAATGTGTACCAATTTTTGCAAGAGCCTCCATCCCATAAAAGTGAGCACAATTCATTCTCAAGTTGCCTAAAGAAATCCTCCAGAACCCAATAGGGTGTATTCTGGAGGATGTATGAAAACCACAGCAGTACAATCATCCTGAAAGAGCTGCATGTCCTAATAGGGAGAGGGGCTGAGTCCTTCAGTGTCTCACATCCTCGTAGAATTTACTGACCTTCCCATGGAGATCACGGGTGCAGGTCAAATGTAAAACAGATGTCCAGACAGGTGAAGCCCAAATGGTTAACAGCCACTAGGCATTGCCGTGCACACTCAGGGTCCAGGCTCACAATATGAAAAGGACAGATTTTGAATTAGAACATAATTCGCATATAGTGAGATTCGCTCAGCCCATGTGTCGTCCCATTTTAGACCTAAGAACAATCATGTCATTCCAGATCTGCACGCGACAGACTCCTTTCTAAATCTCAACCTGTTATTATTCAAAATCTTCAAACCCATCTAGAATCTCAGGTTACTCGGCCAAAAATCAATATAACATCTAGAAAGATAAGGAAGCAGTTGACCCTTAAATAAAGTTGACATCATACACTGAAAGACCACAGTGGCTGACACCAACCCAAAAGGCAACCTAATTAATTGGTATACACCATCCAGTGTACTAAACACAGCAAGATGACATGACTTACTCACCAAAGGTATTAGATGGCATGCAGACCTTAAGTCTAATTTGTAGTATAGCTTGGCTCAGTGTATTGTCGCCAACGCTTCAAATCTGGACAATGGGTCCCTTTACCCCCCGATTTTTAGGTTGAGCCTCGAGTAGCGCGCAAGCGCTGCTCTGGCAAGACTTTATGTTAGGGGGTTTGAAAAGCTGACCACACGCTCAGTGCGTCATGGCCTTTTCCCTGCGGTTACGCGCAAGCAAAAGGCCATGGTGCACGAGCGTGTGGTCACGCCTGCTGCTCCAAGCGCGCGCACCACTCGCGTGCTTGTTTTGTTTAACTTTTTTTTTTTGTTTCCCTTTCGCATAATCAGGCACCCACGCTTTACTTTTAAAATTAAAAGTAAAGCGCTGGTGTCGTGATTAGCAAAAGTAAAGAAATAGATGTTTTTTTCTATTTCTTTACTTTTGCAGCAATCGCAGCATGCGATTGTGAATTACGCCACCCATGCTCTTGATTACCTCCTGCTCGTCTTCATGTTTAGTGTGTGTATGCGTGTGTGTATGCGTGCGTGTGTGTGTATGCGTGTGTGTGTGTGTGTGTGTGTTATCTTCTTGTTTAGCACAAATGTATTATTTACTGCACTCTGCTCTTCTCTCTTGGGTAAAATTGTTTTTCAGAAAATTTGGGGCAGTCTGGTATCTAAAGACAGAGAAAGAAAGCAGCAAAGAACCATTGGAAATTGATGAGAAAGTAAGAGTTAACTCTGTGCACTCACAGTTCTGCCCCCTCACTCCCCACTGTGGTGCCACATGCTGTCGATGTCACGTGTGCAGGGTGAGATCATCTGTTTGCATCTCTAGGAAGTCATGGACCTTCCTTAAGATGGTGTTGTCATCATGCTTTCCAGTAAAGTGAGTCACCTATATGCACCCTTTCCTTGCTCTGACCATACCTAGAGGTTGTATCACAGTTGTTTTTATAATGCCCTGCTTCATGGAAAGAACTTTTAATTCTCCTGCTGTTCATTGGAGGAAGTGATATTTATTCACTGGCACAGTTTGTCCTTTTTTTCTTCACTTTTTAAAGAGGCTGAAAACAGTTGGCATTAATGAGTTTTGCTTTTCTTGGTGTTCCATACAACAATTTTGTGCATCTCTGGGCCCTGCTGCCACTAAAAGGTGTGCTCCTTCTTAAGGGTCTCAAAGTTCCTCATTTACTTTTCCCCTATTACCAACCTTGTCTCCTGTCCTATTACTCCACTTCTTTCCTCTTTCTTCTCTTCCTTTCTTCCCATCTTTTGTCTCTCCCTCCTTATTCCCTCCCTTCTTCCTCTCTGACATCCTCTTTCCTTGTCTTGTTTGTTCGTCCTTATGTTCTTTCTCTCATCATTATCCCTTTCTCCAATCTTATCATTTTTTTCTCTGCATTTCTTTAATCCTTTTCTTCTCCTCCTTCACTCATTTTCATCTATCTCCCACAGTACTCTACCCAAACTCCCCGAAGAGTAAACCGACAGGCTCTGGGCTTACCAGTTTCTGAGTGTGTTCTAAAATTACTGCACTAGGTACAGGGCAGGCTCCCACCTCTAGTTTATTGAGGCATCTAAGACAGACACAGAGACACACACAGACACTTCATTGGATGGCCTCTTTTGGTGACAGATATAAGTGAGCCCACAAGGAGGATTCCACAGGTTTAATCACAATTTCTTTACACATTTTCTCTAAATACTTGGTCAGCTCTTCTTTCATACCCATAGGTGCACTCCCCGTGTTCTGCTAAACAGTTATAGCCTCTTCTTTCAGTTTGATAGAGTAAGAAACCACTCTCAACTTCTCATTAAACACTCCTTTGTATTCCTCTAACAGGTTTTCTAAACCACCAGCACCAATCACCTGTGCATCATCCACAACACACACTCTTCCACTTCCCTCATGATTCCACACGCAATTCCTTTCCTCCACACATTCACTATGTTCAACCGTAACCTGGATTGTCGTTCAATATGCAAGCACCATACCTAGCATATCCTGATGTAACAATCCTAGATATCCTAACCATCATCAGCAACATACATTATCTTTTCAATAATGTTGTTCATGAATCTCATATTAGCTACAAAACACTCATCAAGAATAAATCTCTGCATGGCACACACTGAAGGAATCACTTTGGGAGGCTCCAATACTTTTTAGCCAGAGACTCTTAAATGTTTTACGAGACAAACATAGAAATTTTAGCTCTAGAATCCAGTAACAGTTCGAGACCATGCCATCAATTGTGATATTTACACTATAAGCATGAACTGTATTGAATCCCCAATGGCCATTAATTTAGCTGATCCCTACCAAGATATCCAAACCATTGACTCTTTCATCTACTGAGTCGTCGCCTTCTTCTGCCACCAAGCATATACTGATTTTTTTCCACCACTCCTAAAATGTCCCGCAAAGCAACCTAACAGCCTACAAACTGCTGCAAATTTTACGAGATGTCGGACAAAAGTTGGAGCTTGCAAAATGTCTCATGAACCCAGATCTGCAGCACACATAATTCCCGGCAACAGTTTAATCACCTGAGTATTTAGTTTTATTCTTCCCTTTCTGAATGTTTTTAGAGCTGCTGTACTTTCTACAGCTTTGCAATGTATTTCTTTAGCTTCTCCTAACTAAATACTGCTGGCTATGTCCACAGCAACTTGTAAAAAAGAATCCTTGCTAGAGTGCAACCCTTCTTAGTTTTTTTGTTGTCATAACACCTACGTTGGTCCCTGATCAGAGACTCCGCACGCAGACCAAATTAGCAAGCCCAGTCAACTTCGAGATGTATGTGCCCGTGCTCTTACCAACTACATACTACCTGGTGAAAAAAATGTATATCCTAGACTATTTTAGGCTGATAACTGTTTCTCTAAGTGCTTTATGGCCTCATTATACACATTGAGATCTTCTCCTTCTGCAGGCACACTCGGGAAAATGAGCAACGATGCTCTGCCTCTCCATGCCCAAACAGCGCTTCAAAACAAATCTCTTTCTGCTTGCTCTAACTTGATGCCCAAGCACAGCACTGAGATGTACATTAAAAGCATGACAGCCCTCTTTTCACAGCGAAGGTGAGTCCCCTTAGGTGCTCAAGGAAATGGTGACAGTGGGGTCACGATATCCATTTTAACAAATTGTACCGGTTAGGCCCACAGAGGAAAATATTTGGATTATGTGCTCCGTCAAAGTTAAACTATGTAAAATCTGCCACAGTTGGCAAAAATTATAAACACCAGAGACATAAAGAGTACAGGAGGTAAAAGTTTTACTCACTTTTGGAAAAAATGTTTCCAAGCAGGACTAGGACCAACACTTCATATTGGTCTAAAGCACAGTGGATTAGCAAGCACTACTATAACTTAGTCGAAACCAGAGCCTCACAGATGAATGTGTGCCTGAGATGCACGTTGTAATTAATGCATCATGGTTAACAAATCATAAAGGCTGAATGCGTGGCAAACTAGCCAAGATGGCAGATACACACTGCTCTGCATCTATCCCCCTATTTATCCTGATTAATCGCACGTATACATAAATAATCTGGCCGTCAGCAGGTGTGGGATCCCTCCCAGTGCTTGGCACTGCGGAGCCTGGAGAGTGGCGTGACTGCGAATCGACCCTCTGCGGCGAGACTGGAGGAGCAGCCGCGGCCCACGCTGGGTGACTGAGGCCTGCTGCCGATGTGAAGCCATTTCGTTGAGTCGGCCGCTACATTAAATATAGCCCTCAGGGAGGAGGCGGGGACCCCGGCGGACCCATCGCAACAGCGGAGAGAGGCGAGCATGCCAACAGAGCCAACGCCCATAAACCCGATGGAGAGCCGCAGCCGGGGTGAGCTGAGCAAGCCTGAGCCGTGTGCCACCTGAGTGGAGGTGCGCTGGGCAAACCTGCTGCCCTAATCACGAGGCCAGCAGAACATGCTTACAGAGGCCACAGCAACAGTGCGGGTGGAAGAAACGGCCCAGCCCACATGGGCAGAGTGGAGTGCTGCGTTGGCGGTGAAGGCCTGAGCTGCGGGCCGCATCCCCACGCTAGAGTAGGGGGGAGTGGCGGCAGCGGCGTACGCCTGCAGCCTGATGACAGCTGTGACCGGCCAGAGAGAGAGAGTGTCTGCTACATTCCGAAGACCGGGGACAGGCCGAATGAACAGAGGTGAGCCCTGGCTGCGTGGCGAATGGCTGGGACCCAAGGGTGCCAGGCGAGCCTCGGAGGTTAGAGCGGGCCTAGGCCCCAACGTGATGGTACGCAGATAGCGCGGAGGCATTGGGACTGCATAGGGCCCTTCCCCCCCCTGCTCTGGGATTGGAGAGGGTTCCAAATGAACTGATTGGCAACCCGCGGAGCACTGATGGTCGCGGGCTGCGCAGTGAGGAGCAGCCTGGTGAGCAGAGACATGCACTGGGCCACGCGTTTAGCTGCTGGGGCCTAACTGAACTGGGTGGGGCCCGGAGGTCTAATCGGGCCTAGGCCTCTCACTGGTAGTGCGCCCGCAACGAAGAAGTACTGAAGACACATAGGTCCTCCCCCTGCTGCAGGAAAATGAAGAGATCCGAACATGCAGGCTGCGACACGTGCCCATAGTCCTGTCACGCGCTGAGACAACCTAGACAGAGGAGAGCTGAGGCAACACTATCTGGAGCGGACACCATACATAATAAGTCAGGAGGCAGGCCTAGTTACACTCAAACTGCAGAACGAACTGCTTCCCTGTGAGCCAGGCCTTACTGAGGGCTTATTGCTGATGAGGACATAGTAAAGGGCATGCCACAGGAAACAGATAACAAGATAAGATCACCTATTGCCAGCTCATAGCCATGTGAGCGGTCATTAACCCACTCTGGCACCTGGAGGGACTGCAGTCAGGTACTGGAAACGATCCCATACGGCGTCCGGTTGGGGACAGTATAGTCGGCGCTAGCTGGGGCCACGCCCGTTATAGCTTCTATATGCCTTCAGCGCAAAAACTGGCCATGGGTCGTTTACGATCGAATCCTCTGCAATCAGCGACGCACTCAGAAGTGGGCGAGGCATCACATGCAGAAAGCGACAGAGCCCATGAACCCCCGCACTCAGCACTGGCCACTAAATTGGACTCGGTCCTAGCAGCAATTGTGAAAATAGGAGCAGCGCTAGACCAAGCGTGCACATCCTTGGAGTCCAAAATCGACAAACTCACATCTGACTTTACGCTTCTGAAGGCCGACCACCATAAACTAGCTGAGACAGTTCATCCTAATGAACTTGCACTAACAAATCTACAACCAACTGCCCACACTCACGCGGCGGCATTGCAAGACCTATTGGACCGGGTGAACACCTTCGAAGACAAACTGGAAGATGCGGAAGGGCTCTCACGCCACAACAATGTGAGGGTGCTGGGCCTCCCAGAAGGTGTGGAGGGACAAGACCCAGTGACCTACGTTGAGCGCTGGTTGAAGGAACTGCTACCAGAGGATGTACTGTCGCCCCAGTTCATGGTGGAGCGAGCACAAAGGGTGCCGGCCCGCAAGCCACCGCCAGGGGCCAACCCACGAATGCTCTTATTCATGCTGAACTACAGAGACAGAGATACCGTCCTGAGGGAAACTCGCAAGCTAAATGACCTCAAGATCCAAAATGCCCAGATCATGTTGTTTCCCGACTATACAGCGTAGGTGCAGAAACTACGGGGATCCTTCAGTAGTGTGAAACGCCAGCTCCGAGAATTAGACATACGCTACTCCCTGCTGTTCCCGGCCCGATTACGAGTGGTGGCAAAGGGCGCCACATGCTTCTTTGATATGCCGTCGGATGTCTGGGACTGGTTAGAAGGAGCTAGCCTGACGACTGGACCTAAACCACCTAATGAACCAACAACATCAAGGCAAGACAGAGGATACTGGCACAGGGGCAGGGGTGGAGGCTCAGGCCGCTGTGCTCTGTCTGCGGCTCCTAACCTAGAGCAAATATTAACGGAAAGACGAGAAGCCCTCCACGTAGCAGCAGCAATCCGAGCCATGACACAGGGTTCAGACCATGAGGCGGAGTCTGCCAGATCACAGAGAAAAGTGGATTCCACCTCCATATGGCCTGGAGACCTTGACTTGTCATGCCGCAAACATCGAACGATATAATTTGAATGGACGCAAGAAGTCAGAAAGCTGAACTGTTTCACACACTTCGCACATTTAGCAAGGGAGTGGACACAAGCTAGATACCCCATATGATACACGTCACATAAGTAGTGAGTTGTTTTATGGACGGGTCAGGGCAAGGTAAGTGCAGAACACGACGCCCCCCCCCCCGCCTGATGGCGTACGCACTAGAATTACACCATATGGGAAACACTTGGTAGTTACGTAGAACACTACGGGGTGGACTGACATTAGCATGACACAGTCCTCGACCCCCATAGCCAGACACCAGAAGACACAGTAATTGCCGTGGTTGGGCAATATTGTGTGGGCAAACTCCTGATGCAAGATCGCCCTCATGAGGTTGTGCAAGTTACATTTCAAACCCAAGTTTTTATTTTGAAAGCCCACGGAGCACCTAACGACCGCCTGGTCCCCCATTGCACATACATATTTCTCTACTGTGGTAGGTACAACATGCACTCAACAGGGCACATGCGAATATCATCACATGTAATGTGAGAGATATACATACACCCACGCGTAGATACTCCATATACTCATACTTACAGCATAGATCTACCAGTCAAACAGCAGAATAGAACGCATGCTCCTGCGATATGAAACCAATGCAGATGCAAATACGGGGGAGACACGGCGACTGGACAGCTGTGCAGCGAACATGTAGAATTATTGGAAAGGCTTAGGTGCCACAACTACGCTGCGCATTCTGCACGCACACATGCAACATTAGATAGAGCAGGTCGGATGCTGGCAAGGCTGTTGCTCCAGGAACAAGCTCGCCAACCTATACACGCTCTACAAGACGATATGGGGCGCATGCTATATATGCAGCACGAAATACATGCAGCAATGACGCAACACCATGCAGCGCTATACAAATCCTCGGGACGCTGTGACAGAGTGGTTGAACGTCTTTCTGGGTTCAGTGAGCCTGCCTAAGATAACCCCTGAACAGTGCAGGGCACTAGAGACACAAATTTCTCCTGATGAAATTTGCGGCGCTGGCGACGGATGGGCTACCAGCCGAATATTATAAGGAATACGCAGCAACACTAGTCCCGCGCCTACATACCCTTTACATTGCGGCACTAGAAGAGTTGGAACTCCCCTCATCGATGCGTGAAGCAAGCCTAGTGTCACTACTAAAACCTGACAGGGACCGCACAGACCTAGGCTCCTATAGGCCACTGGCCCTACTGAACATAAACTTCAAGGTACTAGCGAAAGTCCTAGCGGACCGACTGGCACCCTAGTCCATGCAGTTCAAAATGGGTTTGTGCCCTCTTGTAGCACATCCTTAAACTTGAGGTGTTTGTTTTGAGGCACTGCATACTCAACATGTCATTGGCCATATTCGGGATGCTTAGCATTAGACATGGAGAAGGCCTTTTACTCCTCGGAAAGGGAATTCCTGTGCGCTGCACTAGCCCGATATGGCCTTGGCGAAACGTTCATTAGCATAGTTAAGCTGCTATATAGGGAGCCAACGGTAGGGGTGAGAACAGGACCATATATATCTGAGTCAATCAAGGTGGGAAGGGGAACAAGGCAATGATGCCCATTATCTCCGCTCCTCTTCACCTTAGCCATAGAGCCCTCAGCGGGGACCATCCGCGCTGGGGCAGACTGGGGTATCCCGCTTGGAGATGATGCGCACACAATCTCACTGTACGTGGACAATATCCTGGTATATATCAGAGACATCCGATTGATCTCCCCTTCACTAGCGCGCATCCTGGGAGACTTTGCTGTCTTGTTGGGGCCGAGAGTCAACGCAGCGAAGTCATGCTTGTATCCATTCAACAGCACATGTCGGGACCTTATGTATATACTTAATAGGGTGCGTGTACAGTGGAAGCCTGATACCTTTCGCTACCTGGGCATATGAACATATCGACAGCAGGCAGACTTACTGGATGGCAACCTGGGCAGAGCGTTGACAGCCGTCCGCTCCCAAGTATCCTTCTGGGGCACACTCCCACTATCCGTGACAGGCCGGGTGGCTCGCACTAAAATGGTGATCCTACCACAACTCCTATACTACTTTACAAATGTACCGTTATACATCCGCATCTCTCTTTCATGCCCTCGAGAAGACAATCAGCGACTTCATCTGGGGTAACTCTCGCCACAGGGTAGCCATAAAAAAACTTTACCTACCTACAGATCGAGGAGGTCTAGCGGCACCAAACATGGAACAGTATTATTTTGCGGCGCAGCTGCAGTGGGTGGCTAGATGGCTAACCGACCACCAGCTATGTGATACAGCAACTACGCAACCGCCCTGGTCCCTAGCTACCCTCATTAACTTGTTTCACCCTTGTGCAAAGTCAAAACCACCGGAACCTCTGCTGCTCAATGTAGCATACAGATGTTATCGCAGGTGCTTATACAACACCCGGAGCACAAAACCATACGCGCCCGCTTTACCACTGAGGGGCACGCCTAGGGGACATGCCATAACCACAGCAGCTGAACTGCGCGTTTGGTGGGAGGTGGGGATTCAGGACATGGGGGACTTGTACCGGGAGGGTGCCCTAAAACCATATGCCACACTAGTCAAGGAAAATGGGTTACACACAGGCCAATTCCTGTTGCATCTTTCGCTGCTGGCAGACATAGCCGCTAAATGGGGAGACATGGCTAACGAGCTCCCACCGCGTCTTACAATCCAGTACTTAAATGTGATGGGGAGCAGTGGACATCTCACGCAGAGGTTTGCCGCTTCCCTTAGGCAGCATGCCACAACCACACGGACACCATTGAGGCTTAACTGGGAGGGGGACCGGAACCGACCACTCACAGACCCAGAATGGGCTGCTGTATTGGAGGGCCATGTACATATTCCCAGGAATATGCGCTTCTGCCAGATACAATACTACATCACGCAGAGAGCATAACTCGCTCCAGCTAAAATTAAGAGATATTTCAATCGTATTGACACTACCTGCCCTCTCTGTCACCTTATAGATGCGGACTTGTTACACATGCTATTGGGATGGCCATGTCTTCTGGGATATTGGAGTACGGCGGCAGACGCCCTCTCCCGCTGCACGGAGCGCGCCATTCCCTTCGAGTGGGAGATTTATATCCTACATCTCTACCACAGAAGTAAAAAACACAAGGTGACCTCTCGCTTCCTAAATCTAGGACTAGCAGTAGCTAAGAGGCTGATCATTAGGAAATGGAAGGCCCTGAGCCCCCTCACATATTGGCTTGGAGGCTCTCTCTGTTGGCGTGGGCTAAAGCGGAGAGCGTTGCGCTACAACAGGAGGACACACTGGGCATTCGTATGACCCCAATTGCTACAAACTGGGATGCGATATTGAGTGAGCTACAAAACACTCATAACACCGAGGTAGGCATACCGCCCTCAAACGACAATAAACCTTGTTACGCGTGCGCTAGGGGAGGAAGGAATATAGGCCCTGGCACAGCTGTAGTTGAGGGTCCATGGCTGGTGGGCATGCTTACGCATAGCCTGATGCGGGTTTCAGGGCATACACCAGAATAATCTAATAAACAAAACCAGAGGGGATACATAGACATGGGGGACCAGGAAGCGCTCCAGTTAGGCACACAACTACCCGTTTCATTATTACCCACCTTCCCTGTTAGCAGACACATTCGACACTTACTGAGATAACAAATAGGAGGCACTCGGATACTAAGTGACTGCAGATAACACCAGAGGTCAACATGTGAGGCGTATATAATTTAGTATGAACATGTGATTGTCGTCATCAGAGACACAGATGCATCCTGATTGTATTTGTACCAATATATACTGCCTACTAAAGTAACCAACCAATAATGGCTGATGCAGAATGCTGTTTATACTGTATATGTCTGTGTTGTAAACCGAAAATCAATAAAACAGATTCAAACAAAAAACAAATCATAAAGGCTGATGTTGACGTGCATCAGAGAACGCAGTAATGCACATGTCACTGTTTGTGCTTGACTTTGCTTGCCTGGCCTGAAAGGCCTGGCCCACTGAAGCCACCCACCATTAATTGAAGAAACTCCACATTGGAGTTGACAACCTTCAGCTCCGCCATAGGTCATAACAGTGGAGCAGTAGGAACTTGTTGCAACAGCAACATATAGCAGTCCTCCACATGCAGAGATGGATAACAGTGTCTCAATATCCCAGAGGTCTATTCTGTAGACACCCGCTGGCTAATGCTGTTGTTGGAATTTTTGTGAATTTGCTAAAATGTGCATTTAATAGCAGCTGCTCTACACTTTCTTTTTTCACGCATATATACTGACACAGGGCTATTACAATGGAAACAAACTTGTCATGATGTCTTAAAGTGGGTTTTTCTGGCTTAGGCTAATTTTGCACTATTTGTAATTTCTATGCAAGAAAACTGTATATAAACCCTTGAATCTGGGGGTAAGCCAGAAAACCTTTCCAGAGCCTGAGGGAGCCTGTCCGATTTCTTATTGATTTTGCTGCAAACCCGGGACTTAGCATTTCGCTGATTTTAGCCTATTATTTTAGTCTGCATTTGATAGCTCTGTAGGAAGGTTAAATCTGGTTCTCCAACTGACCCTATGAAGCCGGAACATCTAATAAGACTTTTACCTGTGCTTCTTACACCTCTGGGCCAAGTTATTAACCTGTCCCTGGCCATGGCCACAGTCCCGAGGACATGGAAGCAAGCCGCGGTAAGGCCGCTATTAAAGAAGCCCACTCTAGATCCAACAAAACCTGAGAACTATCGTCCCATCTCCTTGCTTCCCTGGACCTCCAAAATATCCGAAGCCTATGTTAATACCTTCGTGTCAGGCTATTTGGAGGAGAATTGCATATTGGCCTCCTCCCAGTGTGGCTTTCACCCGGGTCTTAGTACAGAGTACGCATTGCTAGCTGTGACCGAACATCTGAGAGCGGCTCTGGATGAGGGACGTACTTCGGCACTGATCCTACTGGACCTCAGTGCCGCATTTGATACGGTCTCCCACCAGATCCTGATCCAGAGACTGAAGGAGGCTGGTATTGTGGGCCCCGCCCTGGCGTGGCTCACCTCCTTCCTTTCGGACAGGTCCTTTCAGGTGTCGGCCCCCCCTTTTTCTTCTAAGTTGCATTCCGTCAAACAGGGCGTTCCGCAGGGCTCTGCGCTAAGTCCAACGCTCTTTAACCTGTACGCCCAGCCCTTAGCCGCAATAGCTAAGAGGAGCGGGCTGACTATAGTGTCATATGCTGACGACACTCAATTAGTCGTCGCCCTCTCCAACGACTGTCTAAACGATGCTACTAAGTTTCGAAGTGGGCTGGCGGATGTTGCAGGGTGGATGACCGCCAACTGTCTCCAGCTCAACGCCAGCAAGACTGAGGTCCTGCTGGAAGGAAAAGATCCTGAGCTATGGAGCGGACATTGGTGGCCTACCACCCTGGGACTAGCTCCCACTCCCAAACAGGTGGTGAAAAATCTTGGCGTCTGGGTCGATTCGGCGCTTGGTTTCCTAGATCAAACTAAGAGGGTAGCGGCGACCTGTTTTGGTATTCTGCGCAGCCTCAGGCCCATTTTGGGCTTTTTTTACCCCTCCATCCGGCAGACGATCGTGCAGGCAGCTGTGCTGTCAAGATTAGACTATGCCAGCGTGCTCTATCTGGGGGCCAACAGGGCCGAGATTGCAAGACTGCAGAGGGTCCAAAATGTCGCCGCCAGAACTCTTCTTGCCATGCCCAGATGCTGCTCCACCTCCAGCACTATTCGTCGGTTACACTGGCTGCCAGTGGAGAGGCGGATGGAGTTCAAGTCTCTCTGCTTCGCGTTTAAGATTTTGAAATATCCTATCCCTGGGATATTATCTGGCCTACTCTCCGCCTATACACCCACGCGTCAGCTACGTTCTGCAGATCAACAGCTGGCATCTAACCCCACGTGTGAGGACGGCCCGCGCCGGTGGGCGCACTTTCCGCGTATTGGCAGCTAAGCTGTGGAATGGCCTTCCAAGTCACATCCGGAACATGGACAACTATTTTGCTTTTCGAAAAGCACTAAAAACCCACCTGTTCCCTCACTAGGCTACCTGCTCCCTCGTCTTTCATTTTTTACACCTCTTGGCTTTCTCTCTTTTGCTAGGCCGGACTCTCGCAGCTAGTTGCTACCACTGCACTTAGCGCCGGGACGCCCCTTTGCTGGGGCAGCTGAGCGCTCTACAAAACTTCTTAACATAACATAGCCTTAATGGCAAATGACTTCTACAGAATTCAACGAGACTATTACTGCATCTACATTTTACAATTTCTGTACTTTCTAATTCTTGTAATAAACCGTCATGTTTTTTATAAATTCTAATCTCGTACTCCCTTTTTGAGTCGGTCATTTCTTATTGACTGGATTCTATAATGCTGCTTTGAAACTCATCTTCATAGACTGAGGTTTAACATGAGCCGATCCAACCAATTATTTGGGCGCGCCACAGTCATGTCAATTTTAAGGGGTCCCGCTTGCTTACACTGTGCAGGCAGTGGTTCAAAGAGTCCAGAATCTCATCGCCAATCATAAGACGGGTCACCACACCAATGAGGTAGAGAACAAGGTTTATTCTGGACTCTCAGTTGCCACGAACATCCCTGCCAATCGCCCGTGTAAACCGTACTGACTTCTATATTCTACTCACGTGACAAAGGCATTCCACATAACTACAGGCTCGAGACGAAGACACAACAGGAACTCTTGTTTTGCAGAAAAAATGAAACATCCTTACTTGTCGGACAAGATTAGATAGTCAACTGAAGACAAGCCTGCACCACCATAAAAATAAATAAGTAGACCTCTGATGAAAAGGACAACGTGAAAACTAAATAGCAGTAAAAAAGTGGTATTCGTGAAGCGGAAACAAGACACTAAGGGAATGCTGCCAATACCATGAGGACTGTGTGGGTGTCTAGATAACAGATCCAGCTGAGCTGACGTCAGAGAATGAGTAATGCCACGGTCCAAAGCACTGGTAGGCAAGCTAAGGTGTACGACATTACACCAAAGAGCTTCAGGACGTTGGGGATCAGTGGGAAGACAGATCATGAGAAGGGCATTCACTTCACCTTCCCCTTTAATCTCTAATTAAACATCTAGTTGATGTAGAGGGCAGGGCTTTTTTTCCGAAAAACAAGCTGCCAGAGAGATGTCGGGTCTGTCTTTTTGATCATAGATTCAAAAGACAGCTAGTAATGCCGGAGGTGCTTGGACCACTGCCAAGACTGTTTAGGGACAGAAAATTCAAGGTGCTACAGAAACTAGTAATGGACAAATATGTAGACAGAGCTATACTGCAAGTACATTAACTTAGATGACAAGCTGATGCAACATCACACATGTAATTATTTCCATAAATGTTATTGCTAATCCCACGTTTTGCTTTTTTACAGCATATAGAGTTTCATGTGAGAACAGCGACTCATAATTACTTATAGTTTCTGTTTAGTAGAAGAGGCACAAACGGATGTGAACGTTTACAGTCTTTTGGTAATGCAGATTCTGATGGCTACAGTGTTTCCTGTCATGGACGCATCCAGGCACATAAATGGCACGTCCTTGTTCAGACCTTTCATTTCAAACAATTCTGCTGATTAATTATTGCTGATTAATTACCTTTTAGAGATTCTTTCGATGTACCTAACAATTTCCATGGTGGTACCTTGAATCACAAAGAAAAACAGAAGCCATCTAAAAATAACCAAAATCACAAACCTACCCTAAGTCTAATTTCTAGCTTCCACGCAATGATGCTTCACAGACCTGTGAGGGGAAAACAAAATAACCATCTTACTAATTTACTGCAAAGGCACCCCTTGCAAGCAGCACTTAGCTTCCCATTGTAGACTATGTCATTGTTTCCTTGCCTACAGCCCTGTTGTTGATTCATAGCACTTAAATAGGCCACAAAATTCTGTTGATGCATTCTATGCTCACCAGCAAAAGAAAGATAGTGTCCAAAAGATTCCTTCAGATTCGCTCCCAATCTGCTCTAGAAGCAGGTGGAGGCAGAAAGAAAGTGGGCAACTATATAATAGATTATTCAATGTACATAAAAACATATATTATCATCTATATGAAGTAAAAACCATATGTACTGACTAACTGAATCTTCCAGTACAAAAAGCAATGAAGTCCTACTTACCCAGGTTGGCTTCTAAGATTGATAGGGTGGGAGAGTGTGGTGGGAGAGAGTGAACTCCTTCATTCTGAGGCAGTTGGGAGAGAGAGAACCGTGACATGGAGGGGAAAATGTCAGCAAATGAAATCCCATCCAATTCCAGAGCTGCTAAGGTGGCCTGAGTGTGCATACGAGACTACTACATTGTAGTTTTGTATAACCAGAAACTTGTATGAATCATTCATCTTAGGAGCCCCCACGTTTGTGTGTACAGTTCACTTTAAAAGTGATCCATTCACTGCCAGCGGCATCCCCGTGATGCAATGTCCAAGTCATGGCAGCCGCGTTCCAAATGGGTGACATCCCAGTCTCAAACGGTGCAGCAGGGAGCACTTCTGGCTCAGCACTTTCTATTTTAAAGTCACAGGGTGAGGAATTTGCCGACGCAACCTAGCGAGGGCGGTTTTGTGACTCTGCAAGGCACGGTCGTATCAGTTACAGCAACTGGTGAGTGAGCTCAAATAAAACAAAAAAACCCGGACACTCGTGGGTCTGCTGGGGCTTCATCGCTGCTACTTAGCGTGTATTCTCATTTACTGTACACCAGTATGTTTTCTGAAACATTCACCTTGAATATGTTATTACGTGAGAACTCTCCTACCACATACCCTCTGTGATGCCCGAAACACCCTCCGTGATGACCTTACGCTTGCCGCCTTCTGCCGTATTCCTACTGATGGGCTTTTTATTAATATTTTTGCACGATCTGGTGAAGGAAATAAGCTTTTTCAGAGTCAGCTTTTTAGCAAATGTAAATTCAGGGTGGCAAGTCCAAACTAGAATAATTCAAGGTTACCGCCTTTAGGTTCTCGTTTTAACAATACTATATACTAATCCTGAACCCAGGCTATTTCCTCTTTTCTCCATTCCTCCCTGCCTTTCGAAACCACATTTTAAATTCTGTTTATTATTTTATTCAATTTATCTTGCCAGTCTTATCGGAGTTTTACATTAATTTTTAAAAAGTGTACTTACTTCGCTGTAGGTTTAAAAAAAAAAAAAAAAAGCAAGTTACTATTTTACTGTGCACCTCTTCCTCTTTGATTAACGTTAACTCGGGGTTTTAAAATCTGGTTTTGACAATGTAGCTGTGAAACAGAACTATTGCTAACAATATATAGAGTGGGCTTTGAGTCCACCCCTTTCAGCCAACGGCTTTCTTCGACCACCCTCCTTCAGCCATTGGCTCGAGATTTTGTCAATCAATCATGTCTTCGCTCAGCTATTGGCTGCTTGAGGTCATTTTCACCTCCGTTTCGGTGCTTGAACTGCATGAGGGACTGACTACATCACAACTATAGCCCTCTTTGTATGCTCCTCGTGCCACCTTCCGGTGTGTTACTCTTTTGGAATAACCTGACTGTGTTAGACATTGAACCCAGATCCACTGGCGTTGCCACTGCTTGTTCTCTTGTTATGCCTATTCTTTAGCTACCAGTCAGTCAGGCGTTTCTTCCTTAACACGCCCCCGGCTCTCTGCTTACTGATGTTCCCAGTTGGTGGTCTAGTACTGGGCCGTCCTCCCGAGCATGTGAGGAGACCTAGGACAAAATGAAAGTACACCAACTGAAGCTGTGCAGCGGGCGTTAGTGGCGCCTCACAGGTGCCCTTCGTGCCTGGCTGAGTGCAGAGGACAGCAATGCAGCCCGCTATTGACTTCCATGCTGCTTTCACTAAACAGTGCCAGCTACCTCGGGCACTCTGCCAAAATTATTAAATCTTCGACACAGTCAAGCTGTTCGGCCAGCTCAAGTAGTCATGACCAGACTCCCCAGTCTTAATCTCTTTATCTGTAATTCTGTGTTGGAAGATACTCCTGCGTAGTACTCTTGTGAAAGAAAACATCTCTTCCGAAACACATTCATTAAAAGCAGTTTTTATCAGTGCTCACTCGCTGCCTAAACACACTTCTGAAAGTCATGACATTCTGGGAGAGAAAGATTTAGACACCTTGCATTAGTAAAGCCTGTCTTAAATATCGGAAACAGACCACACCCCTACTTTAAAGTATATCTCTGATTTTAAAGGTGAAAAGTGTGGTGGAGCAGATGCCATTTTCTTTAAGTTTTTTCCCCATTTCCATTCTCCTCCTCTGCACGAGCCAGACGTTTTAATCTTAAACATTACTCCCATTGCTCACACAACCTGTTCGTATAAGCTGCTTTACCGCTCTCATGGCACAGCCATTATTTTTGAGGGGTTCTCCGAAGCAATTGTGGATTTTGCTACTTCTCAAGCTAACCCTATAATCTTGGGTGATTTTAACGTGCACCTTGATATCCCTTCTGAGCCCAAATGCAGCCGTAGACTAATATTAAATATACTCTGCTTTGTCATTGTTTTCACACTCCGAGTCTCATGATGACAATCATATTTTGGACTGGATTACTGCTCTAGCTGGAGCCTTTAAGACCTCTACCATCAGTCCTTCTGGCTGGTCAGATCCTCACCCGAGTTTTTGTCCCTTTTAAAGATCAAACCATTGGCACCTAAGTCTCTTTACAGACTCTCCAGAGACTGGACCAAAATGTCAACTACCACGTTGGCACCCATTTGAAAAGTGTCCTTTGATCAGTAGTCTCACCCAACGGATATTACAGAAAAATATATACACAACTGCAATAACTTACATGCTGATCTAGTCTCGATCTCCCCTACTACGATTACGTTGGTCAAAGATAAACATAAATGCTTACCCTGGGTCTATACCTGGGTGTGCAATTCCGCTTCGCTTGTTGAGTTTGTGGAGTTTTTCCCATTCCACACTCCGTGCAGCGCACAATTTTCCGAAAAGTTTTTTCCTCACTCGCGAACGTTAAATTGGCGAGCGAGGAAAATCTTACTCCAGACCACATCCCGATGAGATTTCTCAACGTGGGCAGCCGCGGATGGTTGCTATCGCTCATGTTGAGAAATTTCCGGTCGCGTTGAGGAAGCTGCCGCTCGAGTAGAACATCTACTTGAGCGGCAGAAAGAAGCAGCGCTCGGTTGTGCTGCACGTGGTGAGGTTTGCGCTGATTTTACAGTGTGGGACAAACACCTGGCGCTAAAAATCAGCACGAATGGCGCTATGTAATGCACTCCGCTGCTTGCGGAACTCCGCGTAGCACGGCAGAGTTTTTTGGTCTCTCCACGAACTCCGCCCAGGCCTACCTGGGTCCCACTTGGCTCTCTAAAACAAATTCACAAAATGGGCATAAAGTGTTTGGCAGAAGAACTATAGTCCATCAAAAAAGGGGATTACAGACTTAGGCTGCCGAAGTACAAATCCACTTTATGGGAGACTTGCGACTATTCACTAATAGCCTCCTCTGCCAATAACAAACAATTGTTTACGATCATTACTCAACTAGTCACTAGTAAAGAGGCAGTTAACTCTGGGATTCTAACGCAACATTCTCTGACACAATTGTGCCATTCTTCGTCCTAAATTGCCAAGGAACAATACCACATTTACTGTCTACTCTCACAATAGCTCATCTTGCATGCTTTGGATGAACTTTCAGTTAACAGATCTGCCCTCTGTGTTGCAATGTTTAACACATTGCAAGTCTGGCTCTCCTTTAGACCCCAATTTTGGTTCTGTTCCTTACTATTTTATCTCCCCTTTAGAGATCCTAAACTCGTTGCTTACTTTTGGCTCTCTGTTGTGTTGCTTGGTTACCAGGAATGCCTTGACTAGCACGCATTCCTGGAATGTTTGTGTTCAACTCATAGGATGTTCTTGGGGGGAGTTGGAGGAAGGACACTGTAGGGATAAGCCGTGTCCTTTCATGCTCCTCAGCTAATAAGCATATTACTGGAAATGGCTGCATCAGTGCTTCATAAGACACTGGCGACAAGTGCTGAGGAGCTACATGAACCTATGTGTGTTTTCGGATTTTTACACTTTATGGAAAACATGTATTCAACGCTGCAGAGGATCTTGCTTGATTCGTTACTAATTGGCAGAGAGTTGGATCGTTGTGCTACAGAGGTTCCAGCCACGTTATGTCCTTTTCATGATGCAGCGGTCACATTCAGGTCAGACTTTAGGGGAATTGGCTTTACCTTGGGCGCTTGTAGCGCGTACTGACCAATTCAACTGCCTGGCATTCATCGAGCGTGCAGCAGCTCTGAGCCGGCATCTCTGCGTGAGCGGTCTATGAGCGCCACCACACGAAGCGTCTACATTACGTAGTAGCTGTAAGATGTTCTAAGCTGCATTGGTAGCGAGGACAGGAAGTGAGGTCATCAAGCGGGGTCACACTGCGTAACCTCGTACGGTGGCCATTTTTTAAATCCAGGTCATCGGAGGCTGCATTTCAGAAGTGGCACTGTGTCAGCTCTGAGCATTTTTACATCAGGAGTTCAGGGCTTTGGGTCAAGGTTTCAAAACATAATTCTTGATCCCGTCCCGTGGTCAGTGAATCAGCATGTATGTCCCGGCCGAGTACGGCACGTTCCTCTCAGTCCAAAGTTTTGCTAAGCCTCAGTATGGCTAACCCTGTTGACACGGCACAATCAGCCGTGGGTGAGTCTTTGGCGAGTACGCCCAGCCTTTCTCGTGTCCCCGGGATCGCGTTTCAACCGGATACCTGATTGTGAAGAAGTCAAGGGTTTTCACCCCACTGACGAAACACGTGTTGGCTGGCTCGTTAAGCAACACACCATTAAAAGTGAACATTCCAAAGAAAGGATACCAGTGTCTTCATCCTTGATTAACAGAAATTGTGTTGTACTGTCTCTTTACTCACATGCGTGTGCATAGGACCTGTTGTTGTGTTAAAGTTGGCGTTGGATTCTAAATTTGGGTCCTTAAATGATGACCTGATTAGAAATCAGTTTGTCATGCATGCATGTATCCTGCCATACAAGTGTGGGTGAATGGTGACGCATCTTTGGAGAAGGTCCTTGCTATAGTACGTAAGATGGAGATTTCAAGTAGGTGCGCAGTTGCCTTGAAGGAGAATACGCAGGATTCAGTAATGGCAGGCAAGGTGAATATTAGTGGGGAAAGACAAGGGGTTTTCAAGTTTGGTCATGATAAAGCTAAAACCAAAGCACAGGCAAGGTGCTACAGGTGTGATAGTCTGGACCATTTAGCCTACAGTAAAAATTGCCCAGCAGGAAAACAAAAATGCAGCAACTGCGGTATTCTAGGTCATTTTGCTAAGGTGTGTAGGAGAAGAAATAATAGAGTTAAATATGTGGAAGATCTTGGGGTGGAGACTGGTACGTTGGTAACTGATGGTGATGACCAGGTAGGGGATGCACCGGTAAGCAACCTAGTTATGAATGTGAGAAATAATCTTGTTTTAAACATCAATGATGCTATGTGTAAAAACAAACCGGAGTGTTGGATGGTGATTGGGGGGAGTTAAGCTAAAAAAGTTTGCGGACTCTGGTTCAACATACACTATTATTAATGAGGATTTATGGAAATCATCCCTTGAGCAACAAGTGGGGGAGCAATTGTTGGAACCTGATATACACACAGAAGGTTACAGTGGGGAAAAGATTGTCTTATTAGGTTACAGGTGGTTTTCATTCCAATTTAAAAACAGGGAAAATAGAGGAAAGCTGTATGTTGCCAAAAGTGGTCCAGTGGTTTTGGGTTGGTTCGACCAGAAAATATTGCATATTATCCTGGATCCTAATAGCATGGGGCTGATTTTGGTGGTCGATGAAGGCAGTACATTGGAGCAAAGAATGTTGAAACAATTCCCCACTGTGTTCAGTAAGGAGTTGGGAAGTCTTCACGGATTCGAGCACATGATTCGTATAAAGGACAATGCTGTACCTAAGATGCATAAATGTCATAACACACCCTTATTGGTAAAAGAAGAAGTTTCTAAAGATCTGGAGAAGTTGGTCGCTTCTAATGTAATTGAGCCTGATGAGGCCTCGGATAGGATTTCTCCAGTGGTGGTTGCTAGACGAAGCAATGGCAAGATTAGACTATATGTGGACTTACGCCACTTAAACAACAATATTGTGATAGACAGGTTCCTCTTACCAAAAATTAAATGAAATGGTCACTTGTTTAAAAGATGCTAAGTGGTTCTCCACTACTGACCTGTCTTCTGCTTACCACCAGGTTTCTTTGTCACCAGAGTCCATGAAACTGACAACCCCATTTGGTTGCTACCAGTTTAGGCATATGCCTTTCGGCCTAGCAGCGGCTGCCGTGCTTCAACGCCTCAAATTCCAACTTTTTAATAAAGAACGTGGGGTGGGTTACCTTTTTTCAGGACGACATCTGGGTGCTAACAAAGTAGAACATAAGTCTAGGCTGTTAAAAGTTTTGAGGATTTTGGAGGAAAGAGGACTTACCGTAGAACATTCTAAATGCAAATTTGCAAGTAAAAATGTTACTTATTTGGGACATGTCATAGATGAGCTGGGTGTCAACCCCAAACCCACCCTGGTAACAGCTATAGAGAATGCATCCACGTCCACTAGTAAGGAGGATGTAAGGTCATTCTTAGGGATGGCCGAGTTTTGTGCGAAATACATTACTATTTTCGCAGACAAAACGTACAACATTTGTCATTGCTCAAGAAGGATTGTGATTTCCGTTGGTCTCCGACTGTGCGAATGATTTTAAAGTTATAAAGAAAGCAATTGCTAAGGCTACGGCCTTGAGCAGCTTTGACCCTGCAGCGGATAGCATCATTACTATGGATGCAAGCAATAAGGGCTTGGGTGCTGTGTTGTCCCAGAAGGACTGCAGGGGTAAAGAACATATAATTGCACATGCATTCAGGTCCTTGTCTCCCAGTGAGGAGAAATACCCAATCATTGAAAGGGAGGCACTGTCTTGCGCAAGGGCCTTGGAGCATTTTAAATCTTTCATTTGGGGTAAGGCTTGTACAATCCGCTGTGACCATGAACCATTGATTAAGATTTTACCTACGGAAGGGTCAGCCAATGCTTCTTCCAAGGCTGGCCAGAATATCTATGCATTTGCGAAACTTCACATAAAAGATTATTTATACTCCTGGGAAAGACAATGCTGTGGCTGATTTTCTCTCAAGAATGCAAGTCATGTTAGAGAAATGTGAGAATGAAACGTGGAACTCATCCAATTGCACGCATAGGTTGCCCTTTTAAAATGAATAGACACACTAAGTAATCCTGTCAGCCCATCTAAGCACTATAGTGGTAATGTTGGTGTAGTTAGCATTCTTTTGCTCCACACCAACATGAGAAAGTGCAAGAATGAACACCTTGTGACAGTGAGCCTGTCTTAGAAACAGCTGAAGGAACCATCATCAATCGTTCGTGAAGTTTTGGTGGCAGGAGTCTGTTTCAAATATTACTGCAGATAGAGAAAGGCAGCATGACCTTTTGGAACCCCTATATACAAGAATAGTGGCTTGGACATCCAGTTCCAAGGACCACAAAGGGGCAGTGTTTCCTAAAGCAGAGAAAAAATGAGTGTGAGTAAAGAGAAGATGGTGCCAGAGAAGATAAGATAAGTAGGACCAGAGGATTAGATAATGAAGCAGGATGCTTCGGATTGGTGCTTTTCAGAAACTGCCACCTGCTTACTTGCCAGAGCAGGCAAGTTTATTCATCAAATCAGAATCGCACTTGACTTCCAGCAACAAGCAGCAGAGTCCAGGGTCGTAACTATTCAGCAACTAAACCAGCCGGCGCTCTAGCTCTGACGGACGTCATCCAGTTCAGGGGCTTTCTCTCATGGACAACCGGAATATAACGATAGAAGGAGCCAAGTAGGGAGCACAGTAAGAACTTCTACCAATGACAACCTATATAATGTAGGCAATGACCCTGACGGATTTTATAAAATTATTGAACCTAACAGGACTAAGTGAAAATTGGCATGAATGAGTTGATCTTACATTTTAACTCATTTTAATCTGCAACCTCAAACGGACACAAAGTAGCAAACAGAGCACATGCAGGCATGGTGCATCTGTATTTTAAATGTCGGGAAGCTCTATGAGTAAGGGTGGAGGGGTGTTGCTTTTGTGTTTTATACTGTAAAGATTTTAAGTAATTGTACGGTTAATAAATAATTCAAGTCAGATGAAGCAGACCAGTGAAGGCAGCAAAGAAGAGTGGCGGAGGAGACATGGAAGAGCAGAGGAGGGAATAGACTGGTGAAAAGACAGAGCACAGGAGTCACAGAAGAGCAGCGGAATAGAAAATGGAGACAGACCACAAAAGTTGGAAATGAAGAGTGCAGGTGCAGAAGAGACAGCAAATGCTTGACCCAGAGGCCATCAGGAGAGAGAGACTGTGTCCCGAGGTGCCACAGGCCCATTCCTGTGGTCGAGGTTTCAAGCAATATCTCAAGACTTCATGGATGAATTTAAGACATTTGTGGTAAAATGAAGGAGATTCATGGGACCACAGAGCTAAAGGATTGAAATAGGCACTTTTCTTTACTGAACCCCTACCCTTTGGCTAAGGTTATCAGATAACTTTGGTGACTTGTCCTCACCCAGACTTGATACATGCCTTTCTTTGTTTTCCAGTTGTGGGAAAAAACAGACCCTGGGTTTCCCTATGCCAGACTTCGAATGGCCAAATGAGGAGAGCCCTGTTTGTTTTTCAAAGTATATTATTAATATCTACAAGAAAAGACTTTGGACCCAATTCACAAAGGTAGATATTCATTTTTGTGTTATGCATTTCTAAGTGGAGATTGATACTTAAGTGTAGACTTGCATGTCTCCACCATTCAAATGAGAGGGTGGAGCCTCCTACAACAGAATTTACAAGTATAAAGTTACTACAAATAGCTTTTCACCAGTTGATGGAGCACACCACTGGAGATCTCTCTATAAGAAAGTATAGCGAAAATTAAAATGCACTGTTCTTAAAATAGAAATCTATTTTAATGTATAATATAAATATAAATGAATTTATAATATGTATTATTAACCAGGAAATAAAATAAATATTATTTTACAGCACATTAGCACATCAAATTAAATGTTTATTAAATAATAACAAAATAAATATAAAAATGCAATTTATAAATATTCATTTTAAGGAATTACAAAAAAATGGCCACACTATCATTTTTATTGTATTTAATATTTAGTAAATTGGAAAAAATTAAATAATTTATTTTAAAAAGTACATTTTAAAACGTTTACTTTATTTTTAATTAAATGTATTACTTAAAAAAATAATCAAAAATTATAAATTATCTATCTGTCTGTCTATCTATCTATCTATCTATCTATCTATCTATCTATCTATCTATCTATCTATCTATCTATCAATCCAATTGTAAATGTTAAACTAATTTAATTTACTTAACGTTAACTCCTATGGAGTGCTACTTTAATGCCCTGCCTTGATAGTTTTCTATGGGAGTGTGTTTCAGTAAAAGTAGTTGGCCATGTGGGGTGCCTGACTTACTTCAAAAATAGGCTGGAGTACATTTGAGCCTGTTTGGACACCTTCAGGGCTGTAGTAACTTTAGAAGTGTATTTTGTGTATTGTAATTGTCATATTCTTCTGAGGTTGTGTTCCCTCTCTTAACCTACCCCCCCCCCACAACCCTCTTTTCATTTCTATAAAGCTCTCCAATTTAGTAGTAATTATTCCTCATTTTCCCTAAGAGTCCCTCCCAAATTTACTGCAAAAAAACCATACCTATATGTGCAAAGTTCTCTGACACAGTGGTGAAGATCGCAACACAGAAAATATAGGAGAGGTTGAGGCCTCTGGCCATCGGTCTGTGAACTGCATTTTGTAGTACATGAGTAGCACTATTTTACGTACTACGAAATGCAGTTTATGATTCGGACCATGTATCTTCCGCATAATACACCTATATGTCCCCACAATGATTTCTGTAATATCTTATGTGACCACATGACAAACTCTAATTTAAAGAATGGTAAGTGCCCTGTCTTATGTAAACCAATGTGCATGACCCAAAGAAGCTCCAGGGTGGCTCCCCACCCATATTCAGAAAACCGATGTCATTGAGACCTTTGGCTTCAAACAGAAGAAGGATATGACCAACAAGACAAATGCGCTCAGATGAAACCAAGTCAGAGTCCTGTAATATTTTTGTAGGACAAGTTTCTTACCCTTGGTAACGACAAGATCTAGCCTCAGATTCTTTATCTTAGAATCCTCCGCAGGCGTCAGACTGGATTCAGACATTTTTTCAGCAGTACCTCTGCGAGCCGGTAGAGGGTGTCGAGCGTCTCCGCAGCAACGTTGTCTCCCGAATGTGATGTCAACGGAGTCCATTTACACCCCCCCCCCCACGCGCTGACGTCTGTTTTTTTTGTGACCATTTCCACACCAACAACGCGGAGCCCCTTAGAGAAACATTCTCTGGAAACAGTGTGCCAAAAAGGGAAAAATGTTGTATCAACAAGCACACATTGAAAGAACTGCAATAGAAAGCGAAGAGGGGATCTAGGAGACGACAGGGCCCTCAGTTCGCAGAGTGGGGCAGATGGGTGGGTTGATCAGGAATCTGCGGCTAGATCCTTTCTCTACCAGATAAGGGGTTACCCATCGGATAGAGACATCTAGCCGCAGATTCCTTATCTTAGAATCAGATGCCCAAGCAATACCATCATTGGAGGAGGGGCTGAGAACTGACCTCACCAAAGATCCCCAAATAGGAGAAGCCGGTCCATAAGATAGAAAGGAATCAGACTATCCGAAAAATGATAGGTGAAGCAAAAATGCTCATCGAAAGGACTGATCTCCAAGAAGGGCTGTGGGAAGCCCGTAGGGAGTAGAAAGCTATAAAACTGTGAGAAACACGGTATAGAACCAGTAAAAGAGGCAGCCCCAGAATGGGATGCAACCTACGATCGGGAAATGCAAAGAGACCAAGGACAATAGTCCATAGAGTCCAAGCTTAAAACCAATGGAAGGAGCCTACACAGGGTGCTCAGCCGCAGCGAACACATACAACGAATAAAGAGCACCCACTGATCATCTAGGAAACTATCCTGAGAAACAGATTATTTTAAAAAGGGACCGCCAATCATAGAATGAAGGAGAAAAGAGAAAGAGAGAACAATGAATAGTGAAGAGCATCGCTAGTAAAACAGGAACATTAAAAATAAACAGATCTTATTCTGAGAACCTTGATAGATATATTAGGCATCCTCCGTAATAATGTAACGGAGACGTTCACTGAAGAGAAGGAAGGAAACAGACAAGTTCAAACAAGAAGGTTGAACCAGGTCACCAAGAAGGGTGTAGGTAAAATGCAGCGAAGTACACCGTATAGAAGGCCACACAACCATATGTGCAAAACACACACATATATACCTGAAGTAAAAGACATCTACAAGAGATCCATTCAAGAGATAGGTATATACATGCAGTGACATCCAAGATAAATGTATATAAGAATAAATATGAATATAAAAAATATAGAAATTCCCATAGACACACAAGTAATACAGGGTACAGCAAAAGTATATCTACTCCTCCAAAGGTAACTCACGTCCTCCGCCAGTGAGCAGGAGAAGAAGAAGTGGTGAAACGAAGGACATTCCAAGAACAGAGGTAACCAAGGAGAGGCAGAGAAAATATATCCTACTGTTGTAAAGGAAGAGGCTTCGACAGTAACTGAGGTGGAGACAGAAAGACAAAGCTGAGAAACCACAACACAATGCCACATAACAGTAGGAAGTGGAAGGCATTGCCCAATACAGGAAAACAAGGGCAACCGTCCAAGAACCAATGTCAACGACTGAGGAAGGATGCAAGCAAGCGGAAGCAGGAGAAGCAAAGCATAAACACCATGTGGAAAGTCCACCATGGAAGAGAAGAAGAAGAAGAAGAAAAGGACCGTCAGGGGAAACAAAGGGATGGCAGAAACGAAGGGCAACAGATAGTTGATTATGACAATCACACATTGTCCAACCTATGGAAGCAGGAGAAACAGGTACGAAACTTGACCAAGACTTCCTGGAAATTCGAGGAAAGATAGGACATGCCCCAAGAAAAAGGAATTAAATACCCAAACCAAAGAAGGGAGTTAAATGGAACCTCTCCTATAGAAAAAGGGACGCCACGAAGGGGGGAGTGGAGGGAGGAAAGATACAGGAAAGAAAGGGAAACCCAGCCTCTTGTGAAAAAGGATACCAGACAAGGATCCAAACAATCAAGGAGACTGGTGTCTCAGGTGAAGAGAACTGAAAGAACAGCAGATATTAAAAGTTACCCCACGGGTGCGATGGCAGATATGTATTAAAAAAAACCACAGGAGGGAACAGCAGCGGCTGTAACCCAGAAGGTAGGTACAACAACGAAAGGGTAAAAACACATTCAAGAACATAGGACTGCTGAAGATAAACAGCATCAAGAGCACGATAAAGTAGAAGAGGGCCGACACAAGAAAGCAGTGCCCAGGTGTAATTCGAAATAATATGCCAAAAAGATGCTGATAACACAAGGGCATTAGGGAGGTGGAGTTGTGGAACCCAGGCCTGAACTAATAGGAACACAAACATATGAGTAGGAGAAAATCCATGTGTCCCACAGAGTAAAACAGAACAAAGAGCAGGTCCACACCGAAGAGGGTCGAAAACCGGAATGAAAGTTAACCAGGCCAAAGAGTGTGCCTGCCTGTGTTGCCAGTGTCGCTCATATGGACTTAAGGGGCAAAGAAAATATGAAGTCAAAGTCCCTACAAGGGATACTAAGTGCAGAGATAGCTCCCGAAATGCCTCTAAGTCATACAAAATAAGGTCCCCGAAAACGGGGAACAAGGCTATAGTGCATCCGCACAACATAAACAGAATACCCGCCACAGAATTAGTACTCGAGTAGGAGAAATCAAGTGTCTAAAAGAAGCTGTAAGAACAGACTCCTACGAGACTGCAAAGCAAGATATGTTCCAGATGACTGGAAACAAAACCTGTCACTGACAGCATAAATGAGAAGAAAAGTACCTGCAGAAATCAGGAACATCACACCGGGTGTAACCCTGTAATGGGGGAGAAGTACTCCGCCCCATGAAGGTGGATAAGAGTCAAAACAAGTGGAAACAAACTGTCCCCGACAAACCTAGTACAACAACAGAGTTAAGACTCTATACCACCATGACTATCTCAGAACAGGTATAAAACTTAGTCGACATGCGCACCAAAAAGGGAGGCGTCATCAAACGGCATGTCAATTAAAGTAGTTTGCACAGCCTCCAAAAACCTGGAAGTACGCAACCATGCATGCCGACATAGAGCTATAGAAGAGGTCATAGCCCTACCAACAGAATCGGTGGTATCCATACCACAGTGAATGCTAAGAGTGGCAGCTTGTTGCCCATCGCGTACCAGGGGGAACAAGAGCATTCCAGACTTCTTCGGGAAGGGAGGGGAAGAGGTATTCTACTGAGTCCCAGAAGGCATGGGAGAAGCGGGCGAGGACACAAGAAGTATTCAGAGAGCGCAGAGCAGAGCTAGAAGAAGAGAAAATACGGATACCATAAGTGTCAAATTTCCTGGCCTCTCTTTCCGGGGGACAAGTGAGAGAATATCAATATTTTGTGTGGCTAAAGCAGCCAGAACCACAAAGCTCTTAGTAGAGGGATGTCTAAGGAGACAGGAGGGATTCCCTGGGGCCGGGCGATGCCTGTGAGAAATAGAGGGGAAACATCCTGAACAACGACTCCGGAACAACGAGTTCCGGAGTCACGAAAGCGGAACTCCGCCCTGCCCGAACAACGACTCAGCCTTAACCACGCATGTGCGTGGTTAAGGCTGATTCGGTCTAGTGTTCGGGCAGGGCGGAGTTCCGAGGAGCGTCGCAGAGGAGATCGTCGAGGAACAGGTAAGGGTGGTGGGGGTTTAGGTTTAGTTTTTAGGGGTTTGGGGTTTAGTTTTAAGGTGGGGGAATTAGTTAAAATGGTGTTGTTTGTTTTTAGGGTGTGTGGGTGATCGTGTATAATATTAGGGAAGGGGGAATTAGTTATTAGGGTTTGTGGGTGATCGTGTTTATTTTTAGAGTGGGGGAATTAGTTTTAGGAGGGCGGGGGAGATTGGTGTTAGTATGCAGGGGTTGGGGGGTTTGGGGTTAGTTTTAGGGGTTTGGGGTTAGTTTTTAGGGGTGTGCGTGATCGTGTTTGGTTTAAGGATGTGTTGGTGATCGAGTATATTTTTAGGGTGGGAGGGAATTAGTTTAGTGTGTGTGGGTGATCGTGTTTACTTTTAGGCTGGGGGGAATTCGTTTTTAAGGGGTGGGGGGATCGGGGTACTAGTTGGAAAGCATTTTTTTTAACAAGCATTCCTTTACCACGAAAAATCGTGGTAAAGGAATGCGTGGTAAAAAAAATCGTGGTTTAGACAAGGTCGTGGTTGCGACCTCGTTGTTAGGGAAGTCATGGTTGGGGTACTCGTTGTTCCAACATACAACCAAATAGAGCGATCCAGGGAGTCGTATTTTAGGTTTAGCCCAAGCACCCAACAGGATATCGAAAAGACAGTCACTATAAGGAAGTAAAGGCTCAACGTTAGACAGGTCAGGATGTAGAACACCAATTAAAGGATCTGTTGACAATACCACAGAAGGAAATTGTAAATCCAGTATGACCGAAACTCGATTGAGCATGTCCGCCAGAGTGGAACTCGCCTCTGTAGCCAAACCAGGAGGAGACAGGAGGCTGGAGAAGATTCTAAGCCACTGGCGTCACCCAAGTCAAATAACCAGCTAGACTGCATAGTTGGTGGAACCATGTCCGAAATGGGAGGGGGACACACCATCTGTAGTACTTCCACAACCATGGTCATCAGAAGGAAAAACAAGAGGAAGGGAGTCTGAGACGGTTGGCTCCATCAGCGCCGTAACTGAAGTTGGTTGATGCCGAGACGGTGACGCCTTGATGTCGGAAGGAGCCTTGACCGGCTTAAACGGCACCACTATGGGAGCTGGCAGACAGGAGCCCGATGCAGACATTGGAGTCGGCAGATCAGGAGCCGGAGGTGGGAGTCTCGTCGAGCTATGCACCGGCGTCGCTAAGGTGTCAGAGACAGGAGGCCGACCTGAAGCCGGGGAGAACCTGCCGGAGGGGTCATAGGAACAACCTCATGCACTTCCGTGGGGTCCAAGAGCGTTCCAGAGGAAGGTGACCACCCAAGAATAGAATGAAGAGATTGAGAATATTATCTCGTCTAGGTCAAAGAAGCCCCAGCCCCAGGATAGGTGAGGAGACACAGGGCAGACTCATAACCCGACACTTCAACAGAAGAGCAGGAACCAGCAGTAGGCAACTAAGGCGGGAGGCGCCACCACTTCGACCGCCACCATCGAGACTTACCTTCAGGCGTTGAAGTGGAATGACGCCCGCAGCAACGGCTCCTATCGTGGACGGGCGGCGGTCTGTAGAGTGCGTAGGGGACCGAGGACGATGAGAAGACTTCGATGACTGACATCCATGCCGCAAGAAGCGTCATGTGACGTTCTCTGCACGCTTTCGGTCAGATCTGGTGACAGGAGTCGCACTCTTTGGAGTCATGGTGCTCACCCAGGCACCACATGCAAACCGAGTGAGGGTCTGTGACGGACATTTGTCGTCCTGGCTTGAACCCCGAGGACATTGAAGAAGGGGAGAAAAAGGCACACTGCTCCGTTGACGAAAAAACATCAAGTGGCTGAAAAACATCCGGAGGAACTGCAGTGCGGATCCGCTTTGCTAGTGCGGAAAAGAGGGAACTGACATCAGTGCGTCAGGGGAGGGCTTGTATGGACACCGTTGATATCACATTCGGGAGACTACAACAATGCGGTGTAGCTCGACTCCCTCTACTGATGGGGAGAGGTACTGCGGAAAGAAAGTCCGGATCCAGTCTGGCGCCTGGGAAGGATTCTAAGATAAGGAATCTGTGGCTAGATGTCTCTATCAGATTAGATTATTAACAAAAGTAAGTGCAGGTTTCTTCCTTGTTCACAGTCCTGACAAAACTACAAATGGTTGTGGGAGATCTCAGGTAGAGCATAAGCAGCCACTTGAAGGCCATGAGCATCTGGTGGAGAAAAGTACTTAACGTCGTTTACCCATCTACTATGCAACAGTGAACAGGTTGGGAACATCATGAAATTGGCCACATTCACAAACATGCAAAGATAAAACAGCAAGGATGTCACTTTCACATATGCACCCGGCTTCCCTGGTGTAGGTAACGTGGGTACTAGGGTATCCACGGGTGGGGTGGCTCTCCAAACTTCTGTCTTACAAGGGGTTCCTCCAGGGTCCACTGGAAAGGGTCCTTAATCTTTAAAAATCCAACCGCGACTTGCACATAGACTTGTACGGAGCACACAGTCGTGTTCACACACTGCACATGCTCTCCGTGGGTCCCTATCTACTTACCTTGGGTGATTCTGTGGGTCCCCAGCAATACTACATCCTCTCGACATCGTCCTGACTCGAGTCGTGGTCCTTATACCACTTTCTTAGTATATGGTTTGGTCCCCCCCCCCTGGTGCCCACTGTGTATTTCGTGCTATTTACAGGTGTTACTTTGCTAAAGTATTGTGTGCATTGTGTTTATCTCCGTGTTGGAGATATTGAAACGTACTAGAGAGTATTATATAATAAATATCTATTTTTATGAATACTTGGTGTGGTTATCTTTCATTTAATCTATACTATAAGATTGCATTCTGGTAAAACAAACTGCTTTACACTCCTTCTGGACTAGCCCTGAAGGCTGCTCTCCACAGCTTCCACTTAGAAAGCTTTCTAAGGTTGTCTAAGACCTCTTAAATCACCATAAGGGTTGACTGGACTGGTGCAAGGTCCTTACTTACATTAGTGGACAACATATACGAGGCAGGCTTTTAACACGGATCATAAGGTCTTCAGCAAGCATTGCACACTGACTTTGGCAAAGCTATCGGATGACGAGCTTGAGCGGATAAGAAATTCTATTTACTGCTAGAGAACATCTCTCTGTCACAAATCATAAAAGTTTCCAGTGAGACTGCCCAAATGAGCATGTGTAAATATACATCATGTCTGGTACAGTCAGTTCATCAACCAGAGAGTAGATGAGAACTGCACAGGGTTGCTTATTTGATGATCTACCTGGAAAGGAATAGCATGGACAGGAGGATCATTAGGATACATTCACAGTTATCCAATGCCATTGACCGCCACAAAAAACACAAAATCATTATCCCTAACAGAGTTCCCCTTTTGACGCAAGCTCTTCATCCAGCTATAGAATCCTCTACAATTTTAGCAGAGACTCACAAGACACTTGTGAGAAGTATGGAGGGGACGATGGAAGACAGCTGAGAACAAGTATGAACCCCTTTTCTGTCATGCACAGAAAACAAAAACAAGATTCCTTGTAATCACCCTCCTCACCTAATGGAAGAAGGAAACACTATCCCACCACAGAGATGTATGCTCTTTGAAGACTAGAGAAGCGTAAACAGTGATTCTTCTTTAGCTAAGCAGGACTTCTGGTAGTTATTGGTTTGCTGCTGGAAGACCTGCCTTGATTTAAGCTACATTTGGCTACATCAATAAATCCCTGGTAGTACCTAGCAGCATCTACTCTGGAGAGGCATCCAGCAGCTTGGTAGTAAGGTGGAAGAGTGTGGTTAAAATGAAGATTTATTTCAATGCAGCTGTCCTTGTTTCATATTGGCAGAGCCATTCCTGTATAGTAAATGAGAAGAGGTCCCTGACAAAAAGGGAGTTCTGAATTTCCTTTACCTGTAACATGAGGTACATAGGTCATGACCACACTAGTCTGATTACCATTATGCAAACAGAGAGGTGCTTGGCAGATGCATCAATGTTGTAGCTAGCAGGCCCTGCTTCTTTTCCCTCACCAGTGCCTCACACACTGTGCAAACATGAACTGTATATATTCTTTTCGCCTTTGTTGCAGTAATGATCACATGAACAGCTTAGCACACAATACTAAATTATAACTTGATTCTTATATAAAGCCTATTTTTCTTTTCTCTTCAGGTGTCAGGGTTACTCAATTCAAAGATATTCAATATAGCAACAAAAGAAAAACTGAGTCAGCTTTACCGGGGTTCAAATTTGTGAGCTGCAGGCCACACGCAAATGTCACAAGTGAATGGTTAACTCATTGAGCCATCTTGCTTGCTTACAAGCACATTCCTCGTATCCGCCAGCCTTCTCTAAACTCTTGTTTGAAAATGTGTCAGGAAGTTCCTTATCACTCTGTAACGCACTTTTACATTTACAGTCAACACTGTCTCAGAATTTATTTGGTAGAAACTATCTATCGTATGAATTTGGACACAACCTTTTACCAACAGAATGCATAAACTTTGCCTCCTTATTTGATGAGGACAAATATGTAGGACCATTGCATCTCCTGAGAGCAGCTAAGATCACACAAGACTGCTTTGGAGGAGAGCTCTAGAATTATTTTTCTAAAAAACAGCAGTTGAAAAGCTGCAGAAAATGTTATGCATGTGCAAATTTCTAGCTTTTATAAGCTAATGCCCAGATTAAATAAGTAACTACCAGCACATCAGCAACTGACCACAGTTTTGTGCTAGATTAAAATCCCACCGCATATGTAATCAGGTTCGACCACTCTTAAAATAGTGCTCCTTTTCTAGAACAGCACTGCCAACCCAAAGACGGTGGATTACCTCTGCTTCTGTCATGCCACATTACTAAGGAACCTTTTAAACAATAATGGTACATATACACAGTAGTTATCAACTTTCTACTAATCCTTATTTATCCCACAAACACCATTACAGCGGAATCCGGAGTTTCATTTTTCAGATACCTAGCATTGGTCTACAGACATCAGCATGCTCATCACTTCAAATGCTGCGCACGTGTATCCATAATCATCAAATACATACAGTATAGTGCTTCAATGGCAGATTTTAGCAAGGAATACTGCTGTGGGCCAAGAAAGCGCATATGCGTACCACTGGGCCTACTACCTGGCAGCACGACCGATAGGCCAGGGAAGGTTAAAGAATAGTCCTGTGCTGACAACTGCAGTGCTATCAGGGCAGTCTGGAGGAATGTATGACGATACCCCATTTGAAACAACTAAATAAGTTACTGTAAATGAAAACTCCAAAAACATTGGACGTAAATGTTCCGTCCACACATGATAAATATGGTCAGGTTTTTGAACTGTGTGTACTCAAGTTCTAAATCCTGCGGGGAAAACAAAAACATGTTTTTCTGTCACCTTAAATTGGTAGGCGTGTTGGGTCATTCTGTGGTCACCAAACAGAGGGAGGGGACAACCAAATCTAGTAGTAGCTCCTTTGAACACATAGCCCCTGGGTCGGGATGGACTATTGCTCCCTCTGTATCTGCTCTCAGTGATACATGAACATACAGGGTAGGAGTACTAGACATTATTCACAGAGAATACTACAAAAACAAATGAAACAATCTTCTCATATTTAGGTTGGTAGACACTGGCGCGAAAATAAAGGTGTGATCAAGTAAGTTATTTTTTTTGCCAACAGACGTTAAACTTTGTCTCTTACACAATGTGAATAAATGTACAGTCATTAGCATTTTCATGCATATAAAAGAGCTGAAAACCAAGACAGAGGGAAATGTGCTCAAAGTAAATAATCAAATATTAATGGGGCCATCCAGTGAAAAGAAAAACGTTCTCTTTAGGTGGTCCAACATCACCAGTAATCAAGAAAAGTGAGCATTGCTTTCTTTGATGACATTTCCTGGAGTTTTGAGGGACTGTGATATCATCAACAGACTGGATCCTCTAGCATATATTTGTAAAGCTATAAATATACAGGACGAGTCAAAAATAAATTGCCAAACCTTGTAAACATACACCAATTTCAAAATGTACACTTCAAAGTAATACCAACTTTTTTAAAAAATGCGAACACCTATGCATTCTGGGAAACCGATGTAATCAACATTGAAAGAAAAAACGTAAAAACACCTAAATAAATCTGCTGCTTCCTAAAAAGCTAGAACCTAACGATATGACCTGGGGAAACACCAAATCCTTGTTTAGAGTACAATGTAAGTGTTTTTCTGCCGAGCTCTTAAGAGTAAAGTGTGAGAATCATAGTCAGCCCAACCGTTAAAGCTCAACATCATTCATTGCAATGTAGATAAAGGGCACTTCGCTTTATTCCCATGTAATTGCAAATCCTTGTGTAAATTGAAGATTACTTGCCATCAATCAATTCATTGCAGAATAAGGTATGAATGTTTGACCTTGTGGTACCCAGGCTTCATGCTCTTCCACATTGTTCGCCGTGCACCATCTGTTCTGAGACAATAGGTCCAACCAGACATTGTTCCTTTATTTAATAACCGCATGCTTTGATTCAAGTTTGGTAATTTAACACCTGTCACCCCAACCCTCTTAAGGTCCTGGGTTTGCTCTGGTTGGCAACATCCTCATGGCCTCTGTGACACCTTCATCTTGTCCTGGTTTTAAAAAAAAGTGTTTTTACAAAGAATGCCAAGCAATGTTGGACAGAAAGGGCATATTAAGTTAAGATGCGAGGCTGGCGTGGGGACAGTAAGCTGCTCCATGGTATGCCTAGGTTTTTTCACTGAGAGATATATTGGTGGGATGAGCTACTATTTGCAAAGAGGAAGCCAGGCATTTCGTGCTTCTGACTTTGACAAAAAGTGCTTGCAGAGAGGATGCACTGTAGCTGTGGACCACAGACAGAACAGTACTGCATGAATAGCGTTCCAGAGCAGAGGCTACAGGCAGATATACCTGACCAGTGGCAAGGATGACCTGTAGGCCGGTGCCACAGTCAACATCGAAGCTGTATGCAGGGACGGAAGGCTGGATCAGGGGTCACAGGCAAAGTGTACATGTTCATTAGGGCAAATGCGGTGTCAAAATGGCTGGCATTGCCCTACTTGGCTCTACTGTATATGGATAGGCCCGTAGAATGGTACGTAGTTAGCAGATTAAGGGTAATGTGCTTTCCGGTTGGTGCAAACTTTGGAGTTCTAGACTTTAGTGCATAGGAGCCATTCAAGAAGGCTGCTAGATTGCATTGTATAGTGGAGTTCTCTGAAGGTGCATTTAACACATTGTATAAGAGTAGAGTGCTAATTGGCTTATGCAGCAACCTCTGTGGATAGGCTGATTCCATCACATCTCAGTATATACTTTTGTAGAGGCAAGACTCATATTAAGCCTATTCTACATGTTTACTCATGGAAACAATGTAAGTTGTAATGACCACTACAGATGCCACCACCTCACTGACCTGTGTCAGACTCACTTCACTATTAACAGTAAATGGGATCACTAGCAGGTCAATTATGGATGCCCGATCGCTCCGCGTTGTATCGTCATACATTTGTTTCAAATGTAACAATCAAACCTATCTTACTGTTGGACAAATGAAGGCCTAACACAGGGACCTCATGACAGCTCTCAGTGTACCAGAGATAACATTGTCTCACACGTTACATCTATCACTTTGCAGTATTGGATGACATCACCTAAGGAAATTAGCACCAGCCCAACTACTGCCAGAGTGCCGCCAGCGTCCATTCATTAGATATAGCAAGAGGGGACATATGGGCAATTATCTAGGAGAGCATTAAATGTTAGTAAGATCTCTTCATCAATATTGACTTAGCTAACCATCTTCTCCCTGACTGTCAATGATGATGGTTACCCGACCAACTTAGAATATTGCTACATCTGTCTTCCAGGCTAACCAGGCAGAACCTTACACCGAGAAATATTCAGATCCCAAGACTTAGAAGTCTGGGGTTTGGTTGGAGAGCTGGGGGCGTGGGATGAACAATAAATATTCTGAAGTAAATGGACCCTCCCCAGCCTAGCCCTAATTTCAAAATGTCTAATCAAGTGAAAGTGTTCAGCATTGAGTTTGTCGTACAGAACTATGATCCCTTTACTAATCAGACAGGTGGTCATACGAGGCATATTCTTCTGTGTGGCACCATTAGGCATCTGTAGATTCTCATGGAGTAGTATATGCTTGCAATGGCAGTCTGCGCATTCATGATCTAAGATGGAACATTGAATAATATAGAATGATCATTGATCTCAACCTGAGTTTCTACTAGCAGTGGAGCTGTAATTTTAGCATGAACATTGCCACCTAGAATGATGAGGCTGTTCTCGGGCACAGGCGTACAAAAACAGAAAACATTGTTTAGAGTTTTAATAACTTTGTGAGTACATCAGCTAGGAGGAAGATAAAAGACTGACTAGCAAAATGTTGACCACAATCCTGTCCATCTTCAGGTCAGACATCCTGAAAGTCAAATATTCATCTGCCAAGGTTACCAAACTGATCTCTGAGCATTAGATTCTTTTGGACACAGCTGTTACCAGACCCCACCCTGGGCTCAGACCAAAAAGACCTGCAGGACTGAATGAGCGAAATGCCCTTCCCATCGTACCTGGCTGCCAAGTCAGTAGTGATTCCTGGACATGTGTATTGACACCACTGCAGAACCCACATATGCTCCCCCTGGCACAGTCAATAAGCAGGATGCAGGCGGCCAAGAAGTTTCACAGTCACTCCCACTCAGACCCATGACTGAGGCTGAATCATCAGGATCAGAGTCCGAACGTCCTGAAGTCATTGCGATTAAGGGAAGAATATGAACTGCATCATATCAAAGATGACTCCAATGAAAGAGGCCTCTGCGAAGAAGTCGGGTGTGACTTTGTCATGTTGATTGTGAACCCAGATAATGTCAGAAGATTCGCCAGCGTGTGGAGGTGGTCGACGACTGACTATGGTGAGCCCGCAATCAACAACCGGTCGTTGAGGTAGGGCAAAATTGGTATCCCCAAACCTTTGAAGGATTTTCCCAACCACCGACATCACTTGTGTGAACACCAGCACCTTGATTGTGAACCCCAAAGATGTCAGGAGGTTTGCTGTCGTCTGGAGGTGGTCTACACTGATAATGGCGAGCCCACCTTCAATAGCCAGTCATCAAGATAGAGAAAAACTGGTATCCGCAACCTCCGGAGGTATGCTGAGACCACCACCATCAGTTTCGTGGATACACAAGAGGCACTGGTGGGGCTGAAGAAGAGCACAGTAAATGAAAAAAGCTCTTGGCATACCTTGAACCACTGTTAACATCTTTGGGACTGCAGGACGGGTATATGTAAATATACGCATCCTGCAGGTCAAGGGCTACCATCCAGTTGCCTGGATAGGGTGCAGACAGACCCTGAGCCAGTGTGAGCATCTTAAATCTGTCCTTCCACAAGAAGGAGTTCAGATTGTGGAGATGTAAAATTAGACCAAGGTCTCTGTTCTTCTTCAGCACACGGAAATAGTAGAAGCAATAACCAGTCCCTATTTCCGAGGGCGGTATCCTTTATTGGCCCTTTTGGAGAAGAGCGCCTGCACCTCTAGCAAAACAAAATAGCCAGGTTAGGGGTAGAGGGGGGGTGCGGCTGGTGCTGCCTGTATGCCGGCCTTCTGGAGTATCACGGAAAGGATAGAAATTACTGTCGCAGTTGCCTAGTTGTTGCAATTGCCTGGTGGGTGCTAAAAGGCCCAAGGAACGCACTGTGGCTCCACGTTCGTTAAGGTGCTCCAGGGCTGAATCTGTCTTCTTGTGAAACATGAATGCCGTTAAAAGGTATATTCATAAGGGACGCCTGGACAGCCCCAAAGAAGCTTGTAGATCTTATCCAAGAGTGGCGACCTGAGCACCACACTTGTGCTGATTGACCGACCCAAGCAATTGGTAATATCTAGACCAGACCAGACCGAATAACATATTTGGCCGCATCTTGAACAATCTGAATGGTTTGCGCCAGGGAGGCCAACAAGCCTTCAGGGAATGAAGGTAAGATATTGCCGATAATGTCTCAGATGGCATGAGTATATCGGCCAAGTACGCAACTGACATTGACAGACCCCAAGTGTATGATGGGCGATGAAAACACCTGTTTCCCAAATGCCTCTATTGTCTTTGACTCTCTCTCCGAGAGGTCATGGGAAATTAATTGGGGTTCACCTTGCTGGTTGAAGGCTGAACCACCTGACTCGCTAGAGTTGGATGTAGAGTCAGAAAATTGGGGTTGCCTGGTGCCGGTCTACAGCATCTGGCAACTGTCTGTTCACTGAAGGGCAAGAACAATGCTTCGCCCAAGTGCCCATTAATGTGTCAGTAAGGACTTAGTTGAATTGTTCAGCTGAAGCCTGCCCAGGTTGTAACACCTTTACTAGTACCTTAGTCTTGACCTCAACAGAAGGGAGTTTTAGTTCTAAAACCTCAGCTGCACATCTAACCACCACAACAAAGGAAGCACTGTCCTCCGTTGGTGGTCCTGGGAAAAGAAGAGAGGGTGAATCAAACAACCCAATATCAGGGAAAGTATCCAGCCCACTGGCCTGCTGCAAGACTATGAAGAAATTATCGTCATCATAAGGTGAAGATAAATCATCCCGTTCATCTCCATTGTCATCTCCAAAGGCTGACTGACTCTGATCAGAGTCTGAGCCAAAAAGTTGGTGGGGCACCAGAGGGTGGCTCCAAGACAGAGGCAGTGTTCTATATGAATTTGACTGAATGGGGACAGCGTGGATCAATGTGAATTTGGGACGAGATCTCAGTCAAGACGTATTCAGATCAGTGTCGGACACCAGCATAGATCGAGGGCCTTCCTTCGGCACTGGCGTCAAAGTCGAAGAGACCAGGGCAGATTTTACCGTTTGAGTGGAAGTCAGCACCAAAGCAGCTGCAGAATTCAAGCAAGTCCTATATAACCCCAGGCAGGTAATTCCGCTCCGCCAGCGGAGATTGCAGATTTTTGCCTACTTCGCGCTCCGTTGCGAACGCGGAGTTTAGGCAAAATTCCCCTCCGTGGCAGAGCGGAGATAGCCAGCCCCTCCACCCTCCCAAATTGATTAAAAATTTAAAAAGAAGGCACTTACCTGCGTGGCTGCCTCTTCCTCTGCCTGGCCGCTCTCCTTCCTGCTCCTCGGTGTCCTTCTTCTATGAAAAAACCATACGTTGTACGTCTTGCGCATGCGCAAGACGTACAACGTAGAGTTTTTTCATAGAAGAAGGACAGCGAGGAGCAGGAAGGAGAGCGGCCAGGCAGAGGAGGAGGCAGCCACACAGGTAAGTGCCTTCTTTTTTAATTAATTTGGGAGGGGGGAGGGAGCGGAGCTCCACAGAGTTTTTTTCAAACTCCGTGGAACTCTGCGTAGAGGCACAACGCCAGCTCCGCCCACCACTACACCAGCTCCGCCCGCCCTTAGTCTTATAGGCACAGTCAGCACCGAGAACGGGGGCCCCTGTGGATCACTGGGGCTTGAACGCACACCAGCGGAAGAGTGCCAAAGACGTGTAGCATTGGCTCCCTAAAGGGCTCAATTTGTTGCACTGTTGCCGATGACCCAGGGAACTCAGGGTGCATCTGGAACAACTGTGGAATTAGCACCTCAGTAGATCTGGAGTGAGACCGATAGGCACGCTGATGCACAAGTTACTAACTTGTGTAACGATATATCTGTAAGAGACAGTAGTTAGTGACAGATTCCTTACCTTAGAATATCCCCAGGCGTCAGGCTGGATCCGGAAAGTTTTTTGCGTAGCAGTACCCTTGCGCGTCGGTAGGCGGCGTCGTGCGGCTCCGCGTCCGTCGTCGGCGTCGTGATCGCCGGGATGACGTCGCGGGCAGTACTTAGGCGCCGCCCCTGCGCGCTGACGTCAGTTCTGTACACGACTTTCCGCGCCAGGAACGCAGAGCCATGCAAGAAGCTGACATAGGTGTCTGAAAAATACTAGGGCCCTGAAAGGGATGTCCTTAACCCTAGAAATCAGTTCGCAGAACGGGGAGGATGGGTGGGCGGTAAGGAATCTGTCACTAACTACTTTCTCTTACAGATATATCGTTACACAAGTTAGTAACTTGTGCATCTGAAAGAGACACGTTAGTGACAGATTCCTTACCTTAGAATAGATACCCCAGCAATACCAACCCCGGTGGTGGGTCTGCGAACAAAGATCAGACAAGGAAGTCCTGGAGGACAGAACGGCCAAAGAAGCCGTCCCTCCGGACCTGACTGTCAAGGCAGTAATGCTTTGTAAACGTGTGCAGCGAGGCCCACGTAGCTGCCTGACATATAACCGGCAGCGGAACACCGCGGCCCAAGGCCGTGGTAGCAGCCGTTGCCCTAGTGGAATGGGCACGCAGCCCAACAGGAGGCTCCTTCTTAGCCAAAGAATAGCAGGTCTTGATGCACAAGGTAACCCAGCGGGAGATGGTCCTCTTGTGCACCGCCCGACCTTGTTTGGCGCCCACGTAGCCAACAAAGAGCTGGTCATCCACCCGGAAGTGTTTTGTGCGGTCAATATAGAAGGAGAGCGCACGTTTTGGGTCCAGACGGTGGAGCCTCTCTTCCTCTCTGGAAGGATGCGGAGGCGGAAAGAAGGTGGGCAAAGTGATGGTCTGCCCAATGTGGAAAGCAGTAACCACCTTTGGCAAGAAGGACGGACGCGTCCGAAGAACAACCTTGTCTGGATGAACAGACAGAAAGGGAGGTTTGCAAGATAGAGCCTGGAGCTCACTCACCCGCCGAGCGGAGGTGATGGCCACCAGAAAGGCTGTCTTCAGAGTCAGAAGACGAAGAGGACAGTTATGTAGAGGCTCAAAGGGAGCGCACATTAAAAGGTAAGAACCAAGTTCAAGTCCCACTGAGGCATCACAAACGGAACAGGAGGGAAGAGGTGTGTAATGCCTCTTTAAGAACCTGTTAACAACAGGGGACTTGAAAAGGGAGGGCTGATCAGGGAGCCTGAGGAAGGCCGAGATAGCACAAAGATAACCCTTGATGGTACCCAGGGCAGAACCCTGTTGGGCCAGAGAGAGAAGGAACAGAAGGACCTCAGAAAGAGGGGCAGAAAGGGATTCACAGCCTTTGCTGTGCACCATGCCACAAATTTGTTCCACCTGCAGGCGTATACCACCTTAGTGGAGGGACACCTGGCTGCCAGAATCACATCACAAACTTCGGGAGGCAAGTCGAAAGGAATCAACTGCCGCCGCTCAATCTCCACGCAAGCAGGTGTAGACTGGACAGGTTCGGGTGGAGGACCGTCCCCTGCTGCTGCGACAGAAGATCCTCCCGAAGAGGCAGACGGATCGGGGGATCTACGCTCATATTGAGTAGCTCGGGATACCAAACTCTTCGAGCCCAGTCCGGAGCCACAAGAATGACTTGGGCCCGGTCGTGCCGAAGCTTCTTCAACACTCTGGGTAGAAGTGGTATAGGCGGAAAGGCGTACAACAGACTGCAACTCCACTCGTGACGAAAAGCGCCGCCGAGCGAGTGCCGCCTTGGAAATTCCAACGCGCAGAACTGATGACATTGCGCGTTCTCTTCGGTGGCGAATAGATCTAACCAAGGCTCTCCCCACTGTAGAAAGAGTCCTTGCGCCACTTCCGAGTGAAGACGCCATTCGTGATCCATCATGCACCTGCGGCTGAGGTTCGTCCGCCCTGGCGTTCAGGGAACCTGCCAGGTGTTGAACCATCAGGAACATGCCCTGATGTTCCAGCCATGTCCAGAGGCGCAGAGCCTCCTGACAAAGGGTCCACGACCCCACCCCGCCTTGTTTGTTGCAGTACCACATGGCGGTGGTGTTGTCTGTGAACACCTGCACTACCTTCCCTTTGACAGAGGGAAGGAATGCTTTGAGTGCAAGTCGGATCGCCCGGAGCTCCAGAAGGTTGATATGGAGCCGGGACTCCGCCGGAGACCAGAGGCCTCTGATCTCCGCCTCTCCCATGTGACCGCCCCATCCCAGAAGGGACGTGTACGTCACAACTGTGTGCTCTGGCTGGGGAAGGAGAGGGATCTGCCCATGACCCATTGCCGGTTCGAGAGCCACCACTGCAACTGTTTTGCAGTCCCCTCCGAGATCTGGACGTGATCGGACAGGTTGCCCTGGTGCTGCGCCCACTGGAACTTCAGGTCCCACTGCAGAGCCCGCATATGCCATCTGGCATGATTGACCAGCAGGATGCAGGAGGCCATGAGGCCCAGCAGCCTCAGGGTCATCCGTACCGAAACCCAGGATAAAGGCTGAAAGATCGGAATCATAGCCTGAATATCCCGGACTCGCCGTTCGGGAGGATAGGCCCGAAACTGCGTTGTGTCCAGAACTGCTCCGATGAAAAGGAGCTGTGGAGAAGGAATCAGATGCGACTTCGGCACATTGATGGAGAACCCCAGCGAGTGCAGGAGTTCGGCCGTAGTCTGGAGGTGGGAGACGACTGCCTGGGACGAGCCCGCCTTCAGCAGCCAGTCGTCGAGGTAGGGGAAGACTGAAACCCCTGCCCGGCGCAGATGAGCTGCGACCACCGCCAACACTTTCGTGAACACCCGAGGGGCACTTGTAAGGCCAAAGGGGAGCACGGTGAACTGAAAATGCTCGGGGCCTACCGTGAATCGAAGGTAACGCCGGTGGGCCGGCAGGACGGGGATGTGGAAATATGCGTCCTGCAAGTCCAACGCTACCAACCAGTCTCCAGGGTCGAGGGCAGTCAAGACCTGAGCTAGGGTGAGCATCTTGAACTTCTCCTTCCGGAGGAAGCGATTGACGTTCCGGAGGTCCAAGATAGGACGCATGTCCTCCTTCTCCTTTTTGGGCACCAGAAAGTAGTGGGAGTAGCAACCACGCCCTACTTCTGGGGTCGGAACACGCTCGATGGCCCTCTTGGTCAAGAGGGCCGTGACTTCCTTCTGTAGAAGGACCAAGTGATCCCCTGACATGCGGTGGAATTGAGGTGGCATGGCTGGGGGGGTGGTCTCGAAGGGGAGGGAGTAGCCCCTTCGGACAATGTCCAAGACCCACCTGTCCGAGGTGATGGTACGCCAGTGGGGAAGGTGATGGCGGACCCTGCCCCCTACTGGCGTGCTGTGCACCTGAAAGGAGGGTCTAGGAGGGCTTGGAGGCCGCGGACGGGTTGGAGGTGGTGGCCTGACCCGCACGCTGGTTGCCCGATCCGCCACGGCGGAATCCACGTCCTCGGCCACGCGAAGACGCCTGCTGCGCGGGCCGGTGGCTGGGCTGCTGACGTGAAGGGGCGCCCCTACCGTGGCCACGATAGGGGCGAAAAGCAGAAGTCAGCGGAGGGCGTGTAGCAGAAAGGCCCAGGGACTTGGCAGTAGCCCGTGAGTCCTTAAAGCGCTCCAACGCATGGTCTGCTTTGGACCCAAAAAGACCGACTCCATCAAAGGGCATGTCCATGAGAGTATTCTGGACATCCCCTGAAAAACCAGTGGTTCTCAGCCAGGCGTGGCGTCTGAGCGCCACCGTCGTTGCAATAGACCTGCCCAGCGAGTCGGCGGTGTCAAGGCCACAACGTATTGTGTATTTAGCCGCATCCCTTCCTTCCGCAATGGCGCGGGAAAGCAGTGTCTGGACCTCCTCAGGACACTGGGGCAAAACATCCGCCACCGAATCCCACAGGGAGTGGGTATATCGGCCCAAAAGACAAGCGGTGTTAACGGACCGCAAGCCAGCTCTGGAGGAAGAAAAACCCTTCTTCCCAAATTGATCCAGGCGTTTGGATTCCCTATCCGGAGGAGCGGTAGGGAAGGCGGTTTGGGAAGCGGAGGCTTGGACAACCAAGCTCTCAGGAGTGGGGTGAACAGAGAGAAACAGGGGGTCGCCCGGAGCTGGGCGATGGCGTCGTGACACGTTCCTATCCACAGGAGCCCCTGTGTTGGGCTTGGACCAGGCGCCCAAAAGAACGTCAGTGAGGGCGTCGTTAAACGGCAGCACAGTCTCCGCAGAGGAGGCCGCCGGCTGAAGCACCTCTGTCAAGATGTTATGCTTGACCGTCAAAGTAGGGAGTTGGAGATGTAAGGCCCCAGCCGCCCTACGCAACACCGTAGCAAAATTGGCTCCCTCCTCCGTAGCCACGGGAGGAGACAGCATGCCAGTGTCAGGGGAAGTATCCAGACCACTGGCCTCCCCTAGACCCTCTGTCCAGTCCTCATCGTACTGACACTGCCGTGCCAGAGGGTCATCAGAGCCCTCCCAGTCCTCCTGGTCCTCCTCTGGTTCAAAATAAGGAGGAGGAGGGACATTTGGGACCCAAGGCCCCATCGGCGCCGGAACCGGCGTCGAGCGACGTCGTTCCGGGTCCATGTCCGGAGCCGGAAGGAACTGGGGGACGACGCCGCCCGGAGCCCAGGGCGGCGTCGAGAACGGCACCGGAGACATCGGCGCCGGCGGAGGTGTCGTTAGGTCGACCGGCGTCGATGGGGGTTGTGGAGCCGGGATCGAGGCCGGGGCCGAAGCCGGGATCGAGGCTGGAGGCACGGGCGACGCCGGGGCCGGAGCCGTCGGCGACGCCGGAGCAACCCCATCCGGGCCCGCGGGGCCCGAAGGCGCACCGGAGGGGCCTGGAGGCCCGAAGAGGCGGGCCATGGCCGACAGGAATTCCTGCACTTTGGCCGGATCCGCCCCCGAACCCGGGAAGGGCGGGTATGGCGGGGGCGACTCCACAGGCATGTCCGGGGCCGCGGGGACGGTGCCGGGAGGGGCCTCAGCCGAGTCGCGAGACCGGCGAGGCGAAGTCCTAGAGCGATGATGCTTTTTGGACTTATTGTGTTTCGACTTACCGGACGAAGAAGACTTCGACGCCGACGACCGGTGTGGACTCCGCGATCGACCCCTGGACCTCTCACGCGACCGGGGCTTCCGCGGAGCCGAATGCCGGGCCTCCAGGAGCTTTCGAGACCGCTCTCGCAAAGCTTTCGGGTTGAGGGCCTGGCAGTCGGTACAAGACTCCGTGTCGTGGCCTCGGCCGAGGCAGAAGAGACACTCCCAATGCGGGTCGGTGACGGACATCATCCGAGCACAGGCGCCGCAACGTTTGAAACCGGGCATCCCTACGACACCTTGAGAGAGAAAAACAGTGAAAAAAAAAAAATTCACCAAAAAGTATGGTCAAAAAATGACCAGGGCACTGCTCTTCCCGGATCTGCGCTTGCTGGCGCGGAAAAAGAAGAACTGACGTCAGCGCGCAGGGGCGGCGCCTAAGTACTGCCCGCGACGTCATCCCGGCGATCACGACGCCGACGATGGACGCGGACCCGCACGACGCCGCCTACCGACGCGCAAGGGTACTGCAACGCAAAAAACTTTCCGGATCCAGCCTGACGCCTGGGGATATTCTAAGGTAAGGAATCTGTCACTAACGTGTCTCTTTCAGATGCCTTTTCTACTTCTCTGGAGACAGAGAGCAGCAGGACGGTGACAAGTCCCACTTGTCTTTCTTGTGTTTCCACTTTGAATTTGGTTTGGACTTACCCGAAGAATTTGACCGCAACAAGGACCTGTCACAGGAATGACCTCAGGAGCAGGAACTGGTCTGCACTTTCTGCTTTGAAAAGGACAAGGCTTTGCGCACTTTCTCACCAGTGTTCAGTGGCATACAGCTTTGCTTCATGTTCCTGGATCACCTTTGGATTCAAAAGCGAACAATCCTCACATTATTTGGAGTCATGTCCAGAGCCCAAACACCAAAGGCATACCTCATACTGGGCTGCCACAGACATTTGTGGCTGGACCGGCATGATTTAAATACTGTTGGTTTAGAAGGGGACATAGTTCGTTGCACTCTGTTTAAGAATTTTAACTATCAATTCTGTTTATTAAAGCCTACGCAATTTGCAAACAAACACAGCTGGTCCTCTACAACCCAGGGGGCCGGCAGCATCAATGAGCAGTCAGAACTTAGATTAACACAGCTGTTTGCCTACAACTCAACGAACAGACACCCCACCCCGATCCCTTCAAGAGAGATGTTTAAGTGATCTACGGTGGATGCGTGTTCAGGTAATTGGTGGATACTGAGGAGTGTATAGTAGTCGGTAAGATTAAGATGAGGCTAATTTGTCAGTAGGATCAGTCACCGGGAGCAAGTGGAGCAGCTTAAGATAAGTCATGCAGGTTAACTTGTTGAAATCGATTGAGAGTATATGTATGAATGGTTCCCACATATCGAAGTAAGCATCGCACCATTGGTCAACCGCTAGAGACAGTTTTATAATTCCCAGAATGAACCATAATTTGTGGAGCCAGGTGGTGTAGTCAGGGATCCTATCTGAGCCCCACAAAGACAGAACAAACTAGTGGGCTGCCCCCAAAGCCAAGGCTATTTACTTCCCTCGCAATGAGCGGAGTGGGAATGTCAATGGATTTGGAAGCCCCAAAATGGTGTAGACCAAGAACCTCGGGATTGTGGTGTTAAAGGCCTGGTCTATGTCATCAAGTATATGTTCCCAGTAGAAGTCTAGCTTTGGACAATGCCATAGAAGGTGAAGCAAGGTGCCAGTGCCTCCACAGCCCCTCTAAAATTCTTTCGAACATTTAGGATTCATGCCTGGAGACCTGCTGAAGTATCAGTATGACACGATTTTGTATGCTGTTTCGGTGCTCGCCATGTTGTGGGCCGAGTGACGGGTTCTGTAATATGTCTTCCCACTGTTTGTCAGAAAGAGCCATACCAAGTTCAACCTCCCAGGAAATGGAATCTTGTGCCCATACAAAAGGAAATAATGATAGGAGGTGTGCTCCGTGAGGTGTAGTTACCAAAAGATTTAATATCTGGGACTTTTGCATGTTTACTTTAAGGCCTGATAGATTGCCAAAAGTTTGGAGTTCTGCTACGAGGGCAGGGAGAGATGATAACGGTTCAGTGATGGCAAGGATCACATCGTTAGCATAGAGGCTCATGAGATGATGGTACCCTCCAAACTATATCCCCGAGATAGCTGGGTTGGACCGTATCTTTTGGGGTAGGAGTTCCATATAAAAGGCGAAAAGGAGGGGGAAAGGGAAACCTGATATATTCCGCGTTGGATAGGAAAAGGTGGAGACATCACCCCGTTAACTCTCACTGAGGATCTAGGAGCCCTGTATACACAGTGGACCCATCTACGGAATCTGTCCCCGAATCCAAAGTGCTCTAGGGTTGCAAACAGATAGGGCCAGTGGACACTATTAAACGCCTTTTCAGCGTCGACTGATAAAAGGAGAGCTACTTTCTGGGATCTGTGTATCTTATCCATTAAATATAAGATGTGTTTGGTGTTCTCTCCGCATAGGCGGGTGTAAATAAACCTGACCTGGTCGGGATCAATCAAGCCAGGCAAACAGCAGGTTGAGGCGGTGGGCCAGAATGCTAGTAAAAAGTTTAGCGTCAATGTTCAGGAATGAAATGGGCCTTTATCCCCCGCAAAGTGCCGGGTCCTTGCCAGGCTTTGGAATAACAGAGATTGAGGCTTCTAACATGGAGTCAGTAAGGGAGCCGGTGTCTGCGAAGGAACTGTAGAGGCGTGTGAGTAATGGGGCCAGGTCACGGTAGAAGACCTTGTAAAATTGTGAGGAAAAGCCATCAGGTCCAGGGGACTTCAAAGGCTTCAGGCGGGCAATGGCCGGGATGACCGCCTCAATTTGAATGGGCTTCTCTAGCGCCTTGAAGTCAACTGGTGTAAGGAGAGTGAGCAAGCTATCTTCCAGATAACCCAAGAACTCAGTAAGAATGCTGTCTGAGGCTGCATATAGGGTGCTATTGAATTGTTGAAATGTTGACACAATTTGCACATCTGTGTGCGCTTCATCGGCTGGGCTGGATCGAATCACTTAGACCAAGCGTGCATGAATTTTGGCCCCGAGGCGATGAGCAAGCATACGTCTCCAGTGGTTGTTCCCCAGGTAAAACACCTGCTTTAAGCGGGCCATTTCATATTCTGCCCTATCCAGATTTAGGTGCTTTAGGTGAGTTCTTGCTTTTTCCAATCCCATGCACACCTTTGGGGCCCCAGTACGTTTAAATATGGCCTCCAGTTCTAAGACTTTCTGCTCCAGGCCGTGTCGCTTCTCTTGTCGGCGGCGATTATCAACCACTGAAAACGCTATGAGTTCCCACCGGACCACTAATTTCAACGTCTCCAAGGGGGATACCAGGGATATCTCTTCATTGTCATTATTGTGGAGGTAATCGACAATCATCTTGCGGAGGGATGTTATCATGGATTGGGAGTGGAGTAAGCTCTCCATGAGGCACCAGCCTATTTTGACTAGAGTCAATGCGGGCGGCAAAGGTCAGGGGGGCAGTCGCGGCTCCTCCGCTAAGGTGGAGGAGAGTTGCCCCATTGCTTTGAAGCAGTGAAAGAAAGGAAAAATAAAATGATAACGTAATGTTATCATTTTATCCTGTCCTGCTGTGGCAGCTTTTCGTGACGGGGTGGGGCTGCTCTGCTCACAGAGAAGGGGAGGAGTGGTAGCACCCTCCAAAGTGGAGAACATGCCCAGGCCCCCTGGCTGCTTCCTTTTCCATTCCTGCCGTGAGGAGAGACGACGGAGAGATGTGGCGATAAGGTACGTTTTATTTTTTATTTTTTTTAATATCCCCTTATCCCCCCTCCCCACCCCCTCATCCCCTGCCATCCCCGATCCATGCTGGCCACTACTTCCGAGGGGCATTGTCTAGAGAGATCTAGGTGCGATTAAGCTGTCACAGATAAGGGCCTGTAAGGCCGGTGTCGCTAAGAAGGGGTCGATGTGGGAGTAGGGTTTGCAGGGGGCAGAATAGAAGGGGATGAGACAACTGTCAGACAACTTTTAGCCCACAGTCATCTAACCAACGATGCCCCTGGACAGAAAAGGCCAGAGGGCTTGGTAAAAGTGTTGTCCCAATCACTGTCCATAACCAGGATCGAATCCCCGCCAACTAGTATAGCAGCGTCTGGTGAGCGGAGAACAGGTGTGCGGGCGTCTGTAATATATTTCTCTTGGTGTTCGTTTGGTGCATAAATGTTGGCAAGAGTAAAGTGAAAGGAGCCCACACGAAGCCTGTAAGCTATAAGTCTCCCCTTAACTTCAGTAACTTTAGATCGGATCTCACCTTTAAAACCTCGTGGAAAGAGAATTACCACCCCCCGTTTTTTGGGGTTAGAGGACTAAAGCTGACGGGGGAATCACCTGAGTGTACCCTAGGGATGTCCTTGGGGAGAAATGGATCTCCTGTAGGAGGCATTTATCGCTACCCGAGTGCTCCAGACGTGACAAAACCGCTGCCCGTTTAATGGGGTTGTTGAGGTCTCGTACATTGAGGCTTGTTATTTTAAGTTCCAGGAAGGGTGGTCAAGGAAGTGGTGTGAGGTTAAGTGGCTGAGGGAGGACGGTGAGGCTTGTAGCCCGGGGGCATCATGGTGATATGTGGACTATCTCGGTATGCCCCTCAGTGTCGTGCAAAGAACATGTGGATTGAAGGAATACAAAGTTACCAAAACAATACCAAAAATATAACATGAACAGAACTATAGCATGAAGAAGTCCATTGTCAATGGAGGTTTGCATTATGGGCGTGGGCCGGCTGGTTTTAATACATAAGGTCAATAATGTAAATCCTCAGTTGGCTCTCCCCCCACCACAAGACCCGTAAAGCTGGAGGTGAGCCAGCCCAGTGAGGATCACCCGGGGACAGGCTGTGAGTAGGGCAAGTGTCAAGAGATGGGTCCACCAGTACGTGAAGCCAGGCTATCCAGCACCACCTGAGGCTCCTGAGCATGCCCAGCCGGCCCAGGGATAGTGTGTTTTTTGCATTTCCCAGCGTTCTGCCAGTCCATCGACCGGGGCGGAGACCTACGGGGAGATCCAGGCATAGACTGAAAAGGCGGTTTGTCCGACAGACCCAGAACACGGCGGGCATCCTTGAGTGTTTTAAGTTGGTGAAGCGGACCCTCCCAGCGGAAGCCCAGCCTCAAGGGGTGCCCCCAGCCATATGTTATCTCCTTGGAGAGCAGGAATTCAGTGACTGGTTTAAAGTCCCTGCGACGCTGAAGCATGAGGAGTGAAACATCTTGAAAAAATCCAATTGTGTGGCAGCGGAAGTGCATGGGTTGTTTAGTTCTAGGTTTCCTCAGGATTTCCTCCTTGATTTGGATGTCCTGCACACAGGATAGAAGGTCTGGTGGTCTGGAGTTGGGGCCAGTGGGACGGTCGACCCTGTGTACTCTATCCAACTGTAAGTCAGTGCTCTCCTCCTAGTCTAGGATACAGCGGAATAGAGACTGGGAGTATCGCGGATGTCCGATCCCTCTGCACCCGTAGGGACCCCCGTGAGGTGGATGTTATTTCACAGAGACCTATTTTCGAGGACCTATACTTGGGCTCTGAAGTCGTCCTGTTGGTCATAAAGGCGAATGATCTCTTAACACAGCATCTCCACTTCCTCACCTCTTGCGGTCTCATTATTCTCGAGAGTGGAGACCTGTTCACCAACAGAATACTGATCTTGTCTTAGATCTTGCATATCCTGAGCGAGATTCTTTCTGAGGTCTTGGATATAAGTCTTTAGAGGTTAAAAGAAGGAGGCTAGGAACGCCAGGGTCCCTGGAACCTGGTCGGATTCAGGGGCCCTCTTTGGGTCAGACTACATGAGAGACTGCGATGAGGAGGTTGCGTCTTTGGCGGGATTCGGAGTGGAACGGGTAAACATCTCCAGCACTGATTGGTCTCGCTTATTCTTTGCGGCGACCATGGCTGGGGGTGGGGGGGGGGTCAGAGGGACAGAGCTCTGTATTCCCCGGAGGTTGGTGGATGGAAGGGACTGTCCCCGGAGGGAGGGGGGTCGCAGTAGATGGCAACTGATAGCCAGGGCTGACGTGGTGCAAAGCAGAGGGTGTTCTTGGGGTAGCAAGATTTCAAGACCTCCAATGTGGATCAAGGCTCCTCGAAGGGCTGTTAATTGCAGCAAAATGAAGCAGGTCAGTTTGTGTGCTGGCCCGCAGAATAAGGCCCCTTCACTCTCATCAGCATTGTCCCCTGCACCGTGTCCCGGTGATCGGTAGCTGGAGGGGCCAGCCTTCAGGGCACTGTCTGCGGATAAGCACACATGAGTATCGTTTGCTGGACAGCAAGGGGTCTAAGCGCTCTTGATGTAGGCAGTAGCTCAGCAGAGAGTCATCAGCTGGGGCAGTGTGAAGGAGATCTGTCTTTGCGCTGGCCCCTCAAGGCAGGGCCTGAGTCTTCGGCCATCTCACTCCCTTTCAATGCTGTCTGGCATGCCGTGTGCTCAGATTCGTTCAGGGTAGGAGCCCCTCCTCAGCAAAGAGCCTGCACACCGCGCACTGCGCACTCACCAGGCTGCAGCTCTGCCAACACAGCCCGGGCCACAGGCACCTCAAGATCAGCATGCGGGGCCTCCCGGCTGCAGCCCCCTATCGATGTGGCACTGTTGTTGGCAGAGGCTAGGGAGGCCTCCCGCAAAGCACTGCCTCCGCCCCCCCTGGAACAACCGACAAAGGATTCCTGGATGATAGGGCCCAGGCACCGTGCGTAGCCACTGAGGCGCGGGGCCTAGGCCCGAGGCGGTAACACAGCCAATCTCCATACGGTAGGCCATGCAGCAAGAGGCGGCACCCGCGAGGACACCGCCCAGGGGCTGGAGGGAGCCTGGATGCGCCAGCACAGTCAGGCCCTTGAAACGGGGAGGCACACCCCAGTAAGTCTTGGCACAGCATGCCTCAGATCGCTTGCTCAGGGACAGACAGAGAGGAGATTTGCGCGGCGAAGAGTATTATGCAGCCGCCATGTTAGCTGAAGGCTGCGCGTTGCTCCAGCCCAGCGCCGTGGCCAAACAAGGCACCGTTATTGAGCTGGGGCCCCTCCCGCTTTTCCAGAGGTGTGTCTGCCCTTCGGGCTGGTGCAGGCGATGTCGGCCCTGGGCTTGTCGCCCCGCTAGGAATCGCTGTGAAAGGCCTGGATGGAGGAGGAGCAAGAAGCGCACCTTACTCTGCCATCTTGGCCACGCCCCTGGTTAAGAATTTTAAAAGAAAAAATCTTGTCAAACCAACGAGGAAAAAGGGAGTGGAGCTCCGGATTCAAGTTCAAAGGTGCAGAAAGAAAAGAACTGACGTCAGCTCACAGAGTTGCACCTAGATGTGGCTCCAGTCAACATTTCCGAACGGATGGAGGTCAACTCAAAGCCGCATGGCCCTACCTTCCCGCGCGTGGAAGCACTGCTGTACAAAGGTTTCTGGATCCAGTCTTGTCCCCGGGGTAGTCTAAAGGTGAGGAATCTGCATTTAGCACACAGGCCCCCGTATCCCCCACGGTGCGGGGGGCCCCCGAGCTGCAGGGGGCCCCCTCAGCACAGTACTCAGGCCTGAGCGCTCCGGATTAAATCCGGAGCGGGGGCCTCTTTGTGTACATTGCAGGGGGGCCCCTTAAACTTTCATTACGCCACTGAGTTAGCAGTAGCCATAAGAATATTCGATCACACTCTGCACAGCTGCATATACACACTAGGTATCTTAGCATGTGAATACATATTATGTTAAAAAACAATACTGAATACAATTCAATAAAATGTAACTACCTGCGAACATGATTATAATGGGTAAGACTAGAACCCGAAAGTGTAACTGTATAAGGTACAAAAAAACATTTTACAAATTTCATGAATAAACTATAAACAGATGTAGCCATTGTAACTTCCAAGTATTTTGGCATCTTACATTGCTATCAACAAGAGATACTCAGCGTAACTGTGCCAAATTCGATATCTTCTGTTAGTCAACGCCTTCTGACCCCTATCTGACTACACTCTAACACCACACTGGAACCTCAATTTCAGTAGAATTGCAAGATAGCTGTAGACAGTAACTATAGTTTAGTTTTATAGATTTGTTTGGTGTTAATTTTACTTGTACTGTGTGAAGCTTGTCTCTTTAATATATGCAGTGCAGTGACCAGCATGGAAATGTGGTCATTATACAAACTTTCGAAGTAATTTAGATTCATGGTAAGCTCCTCACAGAGCCAACAGGTCAGCGAAGTCCATGGTCAATGGTCCCTTGGAGGCGGACCGGTAGCCAAATTTAAAGAATCCTGCCAGAAAGGCAGAGATCTCTGTGCCTTCAGCAAAGCTGCTGGTGATGCGCCATCACTTAAGGCACTGAACTTTGCTTAGCATGCACGGTTTGTTGCACTCACTCTGCATAGTTTCTTCATGAAACAAACTCCTAAATTTGGAGTTTATTTCTTAAAAACAAAAAGAACAATGACCTTGATGTGTAGGGAGTCTACTCCCTGTGTGTTGGGAACACTATGCGTTTTCCCTACCCAAGACCATCATGCCACACATGCTGATTCTGACAGAGTAACTGAATGATGGACATCCCACTCTAAAAGGGGCAGCGACCGTCACAGAGACCGGACAGCCCTGCGATGGACAGGTCATCATTCAAAGGCTTTACACCAGTAGAATCCACTGACGATTTGCTAATGTAAACTAAAAGCTTCCCCGAACTCTAACATGGCTGTAGGATCAACAATTTAGGATTCTGAATTACCCTCCATATGAGTTACTTCAGTCAACTATGGAAGGTGAATAAAACTCTTAGTCAAGGGCCAGTGTCTGGTCCTTGCTGCCTGAAGCCAGTCACAGCCTACTTTTGACCTGAATGGGGTTGTTAACCTGAAATTCAACACCAACAAGACAGAAGTACTCATTTTTAGGAAAGGCAAGGACACACACTAGAACAACGAGGGAGAAGAGGGGCTTCAGAGCGCTCTTCAATCTACCTCTCATGAATTATGGCCCATTCCCACTAACAAGGTTAATAAATAGACTACTACACTCTGCTTATACACTAAGTATGTTAGCATGTGAATAAAGATGAAGTTAAAAACAATACTGAATACAAAACATCAAAATTTAAATACTTATGAGCATGATTATAACTGATAAGACTAGAACCAGAAAGTGTAATCGTAAAACATATACAAACATTGTACAAATTTCATGAATGAAAGATAAACCTGAGCCTAACCCTTGCCCAACAGTCTGAGCTTAAGCACAATATTAACCTTAAACCTCAACCTAACCCATCCCCGAACCTTACCCTAAACTTAAACAAAGTTCTATCCCTAGGCCCAGTGTTGTGTTAACCATAAAAGTATCACTTGAGCTCTGACTCCAAGATTAGTGCTAAATCTCTGCCCAGACCCTAGGCCTAATACTAGGTTTAAGTCTGAATCTAATGCTATCCCTGTGCCTAACCCTAGCTCTGACTTTCAGCCTAACTCTAAAATTAAGCCTAGTCCTGTACCTGGACTTAAGACAACTTTGGTAAAAAGAAAGAATGAACATGTTTTTTTTAACTTAAATATTCCAAAACGGAGTCATTTAAACTTTCAATTTTCTGCATTTGTATTTTAGGCTTTTTAGCTTTCTCTACTATGATTGCTTATCATCCATCCACATTACTGCCTATGTTTTTTTTCAGTTATTTTTTTATGCATCCACAAACAGTCATACAACACGTATTAAATCATTTAGGTTAACACACTGGAAGAAACATTTGTAGGAAGCTTCTGTAACCCTTCAATTATGGAAAAATTATACAAAGAGTGATGAAAATTAAGTGTTAAGGATATAGTTGAAGTACGTTAATCAAAAGCATCACGACATGTTAAGAAGCATATCAGTTTTCACTTACCTTCTTCAATGTGAAAGTCAACTGTTTGCTGCCTACAGCGGTGTCAGAAACATTCAGCGTTCCAAGCTTTTCTTCAACTTTCAAACGATCTTCGAGGGTTTTTCTGCAATCAATACATTTTCATATCACGTGCTGACAAACACATTCTTGCTTTTGCAAACAACAGTGAATAAGGTCATCCTGAGTTCCACTAAGCTGTGCAGTAATTTTTAATATGGTAAAACGTATATAGTTAAGTGCATTATTACCACAGTGCAAAATTACTGATGCATTCTGAGATAAGGTGGTCTGAATGAGGCATAACATGCAGTATCGGACTTTGCACACCAAACTACAGCATGTTTGGTCCCTTTTTGATCTGCTTCCCACATGTAAATATTGTCTGGTTTGTCCAGGCGAAATCTGAACAGGAAAACTCTGGACTGTGGTAAACTTCCACTATTTCTAACCCCCTATTCAGGCGCAATCTCCATGTACAAACCATATTTTGTGACTCGCTAACCTACTAGCGACTCGCAAAATATGGTTTGCGACTCGCTATTAGGAAGGGGCGTGCCAAGGGCGTCCCTTCCTAATAGCGAGTCTCACACCTATGTATGATTGTTTTACGACCGCATTTGCGGTCGCAAAACACTCACAGTTTACCACCCTTTTCAAAAGGGTGGTAAGCCACTCGCAAACGGGAAGGGGTCCCCAGGGGACCCCTTCCCCTTTGTGAATGGGTGTGAAAATATTTTTTAAGAGCAGGCAGTAGTCCCAGGGACCTCTGCCTCCCCTTAAAAAGTAACTGACAAATTTCATTTTTCTTTTTTAAATGCATCCCGTTTTCCTTGAAGAAAAACGGGCTGCATTTAGAAAAAAAACTGCTTTATTGAAAATGCAGTCACAGACATGGTGGTCTGCTGACCCCAGCAGGCCACCATCCCTGTGAGTGCTGGCCATTCCAATGGGGTCACAAATTGCGCTTGCCTCATGATTATTGATGAGGCATGCAATTTGCGACCCCATTGGGAATCGCAAACAGTGTCTGAGACACTGTTGTACATTGCATTTAGCGAGTCGCAAATTGCGAGTCCCAATTTGCGACTTGCTAAATGCAAGCGTCGTACATCTGGCCCTTTGATCTGAATCAATATTTAAGTGTTCATTCAGGCGTTCAACTTCTTCAGGAACTACGGGCATGGACGAGATAAGCTCACCCACTTCTCTCATAGCTTTAGCGAACAAGTTACTTACCTTCGGTAACGATATATCTGTAAGAGACATATATTAGTTATAGATTCCTTACCTTAGAATGACCCCCAGGCGTCAGACTGGATCCGGAGAATTTTTCTTCAGCCATACCCCTGCGCGTCAGTAGGTGGCGTCGGTCGACTCCACGTTCGTCGTTGGCGTCCTGATCGCCGGAATGACGTCCCGGTATCTACTTAGACGCCACCCCTGCGCGCTGACGTCAGCTCTTTACACGACATTCTACGCCAGAAGCGCAGAGCCATGCAAGACACTGACCACTGGTGCACAAAACTAGGGCCCTGAAAAGGAGTCCCTTACTCTAGAAGTCAGTTTGCAGAACGGGGAGGATGGGTGGGGCGGTAAGGAATCTATAACTAATATATGTCTCTTACAGATAAATCGTTACCGAAGGTAAGTAACTTGTTCATCTGAAAGAGACTATTAGTTATAAATTCCTTACCTTAGAATAGATTCCCCAGCAATACCAACCCCGGAGGTGGGTCTGTGAACCAAGTTCACACCAGAAAGTCCTGGAGAACTGAATGGCCAAAGAAGCTGTCTCTCCGGACTTAACTATCCAGGCAGTAATGTTTAGTGAAGGTGTGCAGTGATGCCCACGTGGCTGCCTGGCAAATGTCACTGAGGGGGGACTCCACGTCCAAAAGCAGTAGTGGCTGCCGTGCCCCTGGTGGAATGGGCGCGCAGTCCTACCGGAGGTTCCTTTTTCGCCAAGGAATTTTAATGCAAAGGAAGACCCATCGAGAGATGGTCCGTTTTTGCGCAGCCCAACCTTTCTTGGCGCCCACATAGCCAACAAAGAGTTGATCATCCACCCGGAATTGTTTTGTGCGATCCAGATAAAAGGATAACGCACGTTTTGGATCCAGGCGGTGGTCTCTCTTCCTTCTTAGAAGGATGAGGGGGCGGGAAGAAGGTGGGCAAAGTGATGGTCTGACCGATATGGAAAGAGGTAACCACTTTGGGAAGAAAAGAAGGTCTAGTTCGGAGGACAACCTTGTCCGGATGAACAGCAAGGAAAGGAGGCTTAGAAGACTGAAGCTCACTCACCCTGCGAGCAGAGGTGATGGCAACCAGAAAAGCAGTCTTTAGACTCAAGAGATTAAGAGGACAATTATGTAGTGGCTCGAAAGGAGCACACATAAGGTAAGTCAAAACAAGATTCAAGTCCCACTCGGGCATTACGAAGAAAGTAGGAGGAAAAAGGTGAGTAATGCCCTTAAGAAATCTATTTACAATAGGGGACTTGAAAAGAGAAGGATGATCAGGAAGGCGAAGAAAGGCCGAAATAGCCGAAAGATAGCCTTTAAGAGTGCCCAGAGCAGAGCCCTGCTGGGCCAAAGAAAGAATGAAGAGGAGAACCTCTGAAAGAGGGGCAGAAAGGGGATCCACAGCCTTTGCTGTGCACCATGCCACAAATGTGTTCCATCTACAGGCGTATACCGTTTTGGTGGAGGGACGCCTGGCTGCCAAGATAACGTTACAGACTTCGGGAGGAAGGTCAAAGGCTGTCAACTGTCGCCGCTCAATCTCCATAAAAGAAGCTGGATGCTGGACAGGTTCGGGTGGAGGACCGTCCCCTGCTGCTGCGACAGAAGATCCTCCCGAAGAGGCAGTCTGATCAGAGGATCGATGGCCATGTTCAGAAGCTTCGGGATACCAGACACTTAGTGCCCAATCCGGAGCCACAAGAATGACTTGGGCCCGGTCTCGCTTGATCTTCTTCAACACTCTGGGCAGAAGTGCAATAGGTGGAAAGGGATAAAAAGACCGCAATTCCACTCGCGACGAAAAGCGTCGCCGAGCAAGTGCCGCCTTGGAAATTCCAACACGCAGAACTGCTGACATTGCGCATTCTCTTCGGTTGCGAACAGATCTAACCAAGGCTCTCCTCACTGCTGAAAGAGACCATGCACCACCTCCGAGTGAAGACGCCATTCGTGATCCATCATGCACCGGCAGCTGAGTTTGTCCGTCCTGGCGTTCAGAGAACCTGCCAGGTGTTGAACCACCAGGGACATGCCCTGATGTTCCAGCCACGTCCAAAGGCGAAGAGCCTCCTGACATAGGGTCCACGATCCCACCCCGCCCTGTTTGTTGCAGTACCACATGGCGGTGGTGTTGTCCGTGAACACCTGCACCACCCTTCCTCTGACAGAAGGAAGGAATGCCTTCAGTGCAAGACGAATCGCCAGGAGCTCCAGAAGGTTGATGTGGAGCCCGGACTCCGCCGGAGACCAGAGGCCTCTGATCTCCGCCTCCCCCATGTGGGCGCCACATCCCGGGAGTGACGCATCTGTCACCACTGTGAACTCTGGTTGGGGAAGGGAGAGGGATCTGCCGTTGACCCAATCCTGGTTCGTTAGCCACCACTGCAATTGGTGTGCAGTGCCCTCGAGATCTGGATGCAATCGGAGAGATTCCCCTGATGCTGTGCCCACTGGAACTTCAGGTGCCACTCCAGAGCCTGCATATGCCACCTGGCATGACCCACCAGCAGGATGCAGGAAGCCATAAGGCCCAGCAGCCTCAGGGTAATTCTCACCGAAATCCGGGATAGAGGCTGAAACATCGGTATCACAGCCCGAATATCCCGGAATCGCTGCTCGGGAGGTTAAGCCCGAAACCGCGCTGTATCCAGAACTGCTCCGATGAAAAGGAGCTTCTGAGAGGGAGTCAGGTGTGACTTCGGCCTGTTGATAGTGAACCCCAGCGAGTGCAGGAGGTCCGCCGTAGTCTGGAGATGGGAGACGACAGCCTGGGGCGAGCTCGCCATCAACAGCCAGTCGTCGAGATAGGGGAAGACTGGAACCCCTGATCTGCGCAGATGAGCTGCGACCACCGCCATCACTTTCGGGAACACCCGAGGGGCGCTAGTAAGGCCAAAGGGGAGCACCGTAAACTGAAAATGCTCGTGGACTACCGTAAACCGTAGGTAACGCCTGTGGGCCGGCAGGACGGGGATGTGGAAATAAGCATTCTGCAGGTCCAACGCTACCATCCAGTCTCCAGGGTCGAGGGCAGACAAAACCAGAGCCAATGTCAACATTTTGAACTTCTCCTTCCGGAGGAAGCGGTTGACGTCCCTGAGATCCAAGATAGGACACAGGCCTTTGTCCTTCTTGGGCACCAGAAAGTAGTAGGAATAACAACCACAACCTACTTCTGGCATAGGGACTCGCTTGATGGCTCCCTTGGCCAAGAGAGCCGCAAATTCCTGACTGAGAAGGGCCAAGTGATCCTCCGACATGCGATGGAGTGTTGGTGGCATGGAGAGAGGGGTAGTCTTGAAGGGGAGGGAGTAGCCCCTTCCGACTATCTGCAAAACACACCTGCCCGACGTGATGTTGTGCCAGTGGGGGAAGTGATGGCGAATCCTGCCACCCACTGGCAACTGGTGACCCTGAAAGGTCGGACTAGGAAGGCTTGGAGGCTGATGAAGAGGGGGCGCTGGTGGACTGGCCTGCCCACTGGGACGTGGGACCCAGACCCACGGCGCTGAGTCCCACGTCCCCGGCCGCGCAGAGGTTGAGTAGCTTGCGCCGGCCTGTGGCCCTGGGTGGAACGAGGTGGGGCACCCCTTCCGTAGCCACGAAAGGGACGAAAAGCGGATTGGAAGGGACGACAGGTGGCAGCGAGGCCCAAGGATCTGGCCGTAGACCGAGAGTCCTTGAAGCGCTCAAGCGCATTGTTCGCCTTGTCGCCAAACAGGCGACGGCCATCAAAGGGCATGTCCAAAAGGGTTGATTGGACATCCCCAGAAAAGCCAGTGGACCTCAGCCAGACGTAGCGTCTCAATGCTACCGACGTAGAAATCGTTCTACCTAGCGAGTCGGCAGTGTCCAGCCCACATCGAATGGCGAACTTCGCTGCGTCTCTACCCTCTGCAACCGCATGGGTGAGTACAGTCTGGGCCTCCTCCAGGCACTGTGGCAGCACTTGCGCAACTGTGTCCCACACAGAGTGGGAGTAGTGGCCCAAGAGACATGCAGTGTTCACCGACTGCAGTCCTAAGCTGGCGGAAGAAAACATCTTCTTTCCAAGATGATCCAGCTTCTTGGATTCTCTGTCTGGGGGAGCAGTAGGGAACGCGCCTTTGGAGGTTGAGGCTTGGACCACCAAGCTCTCAGGGGTAGGGTGTTGGGAGAGGAAAATGGGGTGGCCCGGGGCCAGGCGGTGGCGCCGGGCAATCCTCCTATCCACAGGAGCCCCTGTGCTGGGCTTGGACCAAGTGCCCAGAAGGACGTCGGTGAGGGCCACATTGAATGGCAGCAGGGGCTCCGAGGAGGCCGCTGCCGGCTGAAGCACCTCAGTCAGGAGGTTAGTCCTGACTGCCACCAAAGGAAGCTGGAGGCCCAAGGCCTCAGCTGCCCTAAGCAACACCACAGCGCAGGAGGCCCCTCTTCCATGACTACGGTTGGTGGAGAAAGCATACCAAGGTCTGGGGAGGTATCCAGACCACTGGCATCACCCAACTCCTCTCTCCAGTCTGGCTCTTCTAACTGGTCTGCCAGAGGGTCCACAGACCCCTCCCAGTCCTCCACACCCTCCTCTGGCTGCCACTCAGGGCGAAAGGGAATGCCAGGATAGAACAGTGGCACAAAAGTACCGGCCAGCGCCGGTACCGGCGTCGGTCGAGGCCGGTCCGGCTTCATGTTCAGATTGAGGGGGAGGCCGGGGTCAACACCGGCCAGGGACACAACCAGCATCAGAGGTGTCGTCAGTGGAATCGGCGCCGGGGCAGGTGTCGTGAGGTCAACCGGCGCCGATCTGGATCCAGGCCTGGATCCCTGGGGGCCCTGCGGCGCCGAGGCCGGAGCCGCCGGCATCGAAGGCCTAGAGCCCCGAGCCAAGTCCGCGGGGCCCGAAGACGCGCCAGCGGAGTCGGGCTGCCCAAAGATTGAGTGGAGGGTTTCGTAAAATGCACAAAGCTGGGCAGGGGATGCTCCGGCTCCTGGGAAGGGAGGGAGGCTCGGAGCCGACCCAGCAGGCTCTGCGGGAGGAGCCGAAGGACGACGACCTTCCGCATCCTGCGTCGTGATGGCCGGCGGAAGGGGAGAAGGCAAAGAGCGACGGTGCTTCTTCGCCTTCTTCTTGTGCTTTGACTTACCCGAAGACGAAGACTTCGAAGAAGAATGGTGATGGTGTCAATGGCACATCCCTCTGTGTACCAGGAGTCGAACAACTCGAAAACACGTTGACACAAAGTCGAAAAAACGAAGTCAAAAAGTGACTAGAGTTCCGCTCTCTCTGGATCTGCGCTGGCTGGCGCGAAAAAAGAAAGAACTGACGTCAGCGCGCAGGGGAGGCGTCTAAGTAGATACCGCAACATCATTCTGGTGATCACGACGAACGTGGAGTCGACCGATGCCACCTACCGAGGCGCAGGGGTACTGCTGAAGAAAAATTCTACGGATCCAGTCTGACGCCTGGGGTAATTCTAAGGTAAGGAATCTATAACTAATAGTCTCTTCCAGATATAGTGCTTCTTCGTGTAGTTTGTGATTCAATTTTATAACTGCCGCTTTTTCATTTTGTCAGGACTTTTTTTGTGTGAATATGGCTTGAGCAGTCGCTTCTTAATTTACATCCAGCATGTGCGCCATGGTAATTGGGCCCAGTTAGGAGGAGTACTACAGTTGTTTTCATCACACTTGTCAGTAACTGACTTGCTTAATGTTTTTTTGAGATATTATACTCCTCTACCAATCTGATAGTATTAATTGGATAACTTCTATAACGTCTCCTAACTTAGACAGAATTGCTGAGCAGTTATGAGGTTCCCTTAGGAGTGGTGCGATTTTTCAGTGAATCCTCCACGGTCTCTTCTATTATTCCCATTCTTTAATTGATGGCAAAAATATAAGATGCCATTTCTTGCATAACCACAATTTGGGCATCCAACTTCGTTGACTGGGAGGTTAATGCCCCTGCTATTTTGTCCAGAGCCCTACACATTTTCTTCATTAATGAGAGGATAGGTTGGGCGGGCGGGGTTTCAAGAGTTGTATGATTTTGTTGGCTAATGTTTAATTTGCCACGCAATATGTTTGTATTGCCAGAACTATTTACGGTGCTGTTCAAGAGATCAGTAGTAAAGAAAGAGCTATGGAGTGAAATGCATGTGTCCATCATAGTTCGGTCCTCTTCATGGCTATGGAATGAATTACCTCTGTTACCTATGTTGTTTACTCTTTTAGGTTAATCGCCAAATGAGAGAGCACTGATAAAGTTAAGGCTTGGGTCCAACCCATATGCAGGTAAAGGAGTCGCATAAAGGTGAACTGAAGGACGCATTCAATTCCAAAGGCACCTTGTGAATTTTGGCAGGAATTGTGTCAAACAGATTCAGTGCAGGTGGGCACAGGGTGCCTAATTGAAGTTAGGACCAGTGTCTGGGTTAATATTATGTTGGTCCTGGTCGATTCGGCTCCAGTTAATTTGTATTAAGGGGGCTCTACAAAGGTTGCCAGCCGTCCCTTAGGTTAAGTCTGACCTCCTCAGGTAATAGTATTGCCTTGATGTTAGCCGTCGTTTTTAGATTAGTCTGCTATTTTGTTTAGTAAGGTGGTGAGGGAGGGATATGGGAAGGAGTCTGCTGTTTTTTGATGTAGGGCTTTCCTTGTGTGTGGGCCAGGCCCGAACAATGCTGAAACCATATTAGTAACCATAAAAACTATTTCCCTATTGGTTGGGATTGGCTCTTTCGGGGCAGCCTGTTGCTTCGCTATTGCTGTAATCAGAGAGGAGGCGGAGAAGAGAAGAGACACCATCTTTTGTTGCTTTAGCCAAGTTTTGAGCTTTTGATGTTGTGGATCTCATAGTGTTTGTGAATCCGATGCGAAGTGACAAGAGTGTGCTCCACCTACTTCCCATCTCTTGCCTATTATCAAACCATAGTGAATATCAGAGTGTGTTTATGTCGTCGTTGTTGCAGCCACCTTCTTGGTCAGAATTTAAGGTCCATAGGCTACAGGCCTGGTAGAATCATTGTTAGAGACCTGGACCAAATCTGCTTGGGCTACTTTTAGTAAGGTTCCAATCTTTACAGATTGAGGTTTACAGAATATACCAATCAAGCTAAGGTAGCTTTCTTGGGATTTTCTGTTGAGGGCTTGGATGCCTTACAACGGCTCTGTGACTCAGTCAATGAATGAGCAAAGGAGAATCACAAGTTCCAATCACAGCCACAGGCAGTCACAAACACTCACTGAGCTAACTGACCATTGAAGTAACTGGATACATCAGCCAGTCACAGGTCAGAACACGGACACAGGTTGTGAGCATCAATGGAAAAAGTACGGGGCTTCCGGGTCCCTCACCTGGATTACTGATTTTGTTTCTTTTCCCAGCTACCACCCATTGTCAGCTTAGCTTCTCCTCCAGGAGTAGCTCAAAAAGTTGATATGGGGCAGGCGTTGGCGCAACCTCTTATGTCATAAGCCTAGGTCCTTATTATTCAAAAGAAGGAAGGGCCAGGGGCAAAGGGAAGAAGCGTCAAAGATACTGGTGCCCTTTAGAGTTTTATTGTAGTGCAGTAATAGGGCGGTAATAGAGCCTCCTGCCACCGTCGAACCACTAGATGGCCTCTCGCTCTTCTCTTGCCGCAAGTCGCACTAAGCCCCCACCTTATGTTGGAGCCGTCTACTGCAGTCCCACTCACCAAATCCGCCCAGCCGGTTACCACGCCTGTAATCAGCAATCCACTCGGCACTATTAACCTAAACGAGCAGAAAACAGCTACCTACTGGGCTGGTTGTGAGCTAGGCGTAGGCAGAAAGGGAGAACAGGAAATAGGTGGTGACAGGCAAGCAGATAGAGCAGCTCCCGTGAGTGCAGCAAGGGCATTAGCATGCCTGGCTGCTTCCGCTGTCTGGAATCTGGCTCTGGGACGCAGCATAGTGCAGTGTAGTGTCGTACAAGGCTGGGTTTGCTCGATCAGCTGAGTTAGGGCTGGGAATGCAGTAGTCCTTTTCAAGAAAAGAATCACCGATTCCATTAGATATTACCAGGTGTAATAAAGATAACTGCAGCATTATCTATGCATAAGCGACACAACAAATGTCAATAAGAGTGCACACCTACACACACATGCGTCATAGAAAGAGTGAGGTTGAGTTGGCTGAAGTGTCACTTGCAACCAAATGATAAATACACCCATTTGTTTATAGTTATACATGTATACTTTCATGTGTATTTTCCAGGCATATCTCATAACCCTCCCAGTACATCCCATGATCAGCATAGAGGAAAACGGGAGTCACTAAGGGCTCATACAAAATATAGTTTTCTCGAATGGCACTGGAGTCATGGCCCATTTAACAGAAGGGAAGGAATGGTGTGAAGGGTGTTGAATAGTATGGCATAAATAAACAGCCGAATGTAAATGCAATCAGACCCACTGGGCCAGTTGGCGCTCCACCTTGGGACCACGGAGTTGAGAAAGATGTCAGACATGGTTTTTAAGAACAGTGATAAATCTGCCTCCTGCATGTAAAATGTCGGGTAAGGCTGAGTTGACGCGGGTCAGAAGGAGCTGCAGACGTCAGATCCTCTGATTCTTCCTCCATCGGCTACTGGTCCCGTGCAGATGGCTGAGGGAAGGCCGGGGGTCTTGGTGACTTATTCTTCGGAGAGTGGCGCCATCTCGATTCATGTTTCTTCCTCTTTTTATGCTTTTTCTTGGATGACTTCGAGGACGCCAGTGACTCAAATTTTGGTCTGGATTTAAGGTTTCCACGACATTTGTCCTTAGTACGAGCTTCTCGTTTTTTTTCTACGGCCGTAGGATGCATCTTCTGAGATGAGTCACAAGCCTTGACATCGTGCTCAGATCGTAAGCACCAAATACAGATTTTGTGAGGATCTGTGATGGACATCTGCCTAGCATTTGTGAAGGACATCTGCCCATCACAGTCCCTAAAAGGTTTGAAACCTGACCGTTTGGGTGGTGACATATCTATGGAACTGCACCAGTAGAAAATCTATTTAGTGAAAAGCATCGACTGTGTTGACAACTCCTAAGGAGATTTGAAGAGCTCCGAATTGCATCAAGGGCACGAAAAAAAGTGAATTGACTTCTGCACGCCGATGGGGCGCTATATGGCTCTAGTGATATGGCAGGGATGCCGCGTATGGCGATGAAGTGGAGCCAGCACCTCCACTGACATATAGAGCAATTGAAGAGTATCTGGATCCAGATTAATGCCTGGAATATTTAAAAGGTGAGAAATCTGCAGGTAAAAGTATCCATCAGAAGAAGAAAATGAGGAAACTAAAATGGAGATGCTGAACCCCACCTCCTGGCATAAAGGGTGGCACTCTGTGTTGTGTGACAAAAGGGTGGTAGTGGACGAAAAGAGGAATGCAAAGATAAAGAAGAGGTGAGCTCTAGTAAAACCAGGAGAAAAGATATCCGAAGGCACCGGACTTTGGTAAGGAAGAAGGTCACAGGAGCCCCAGTGAGGTAGAACTGTTGTAGAGCCTAACAAGTGATCATGATTGCGAACAGTACTGTAGGCCCAACGAGGCATATTACCATGTAAGTTGAAGATTAATTTCTGAGTGAACTGGACCCAAGAAGCTCTTGGTGTGCATAAACTACGAGATACCCAAAATGATATCTTTACTGGAAAGGGCTGGACAACTTTGACTGCAATGCTGATCCCAGGCAAACCGCCAAGCAGCACAGATAAGGGCCAAAAGAGCGCAAGTGATGGTACTGAGTCACAAGCTTCTGGTTATGACAGAGGGTCAAAAGACCATGTAGAAGTCCCTAGCATTAGTGTTGGAGAAGTGTGATAATATGTTGAAAATCGCCACATACAGGAAGGTTGACACTAAAATGAAGATAGAGTCCCAGGTGATGTAGCCTATGGTTGGTCAGCTTATAACAGAGAGATAATAAATCAATTGAGAAGAGCTGCCAAAAGCCTTGGGGGTAAATTTCAAAGATATTGCATTGTGAGGTGCGTACACCAAGTGAAACCCTGGCAGACTATGGGGGGGGGGTCTATCCATAGATACCAGGGACAAGATGAATTGTAGAAATTGGAAAGGAGATTAGGGTGAAGCTTGGCATCAGATTGAATTACTCCATACAATTGTGGCATAAAATGGAGAATATCAATAAAAAAAGGATTGGACATGCAAATGAATACAGAGTTTACTCAGAAGGCACATGTAATAGGCAACGATATACATAACACAAATGTATTTTCTAAGCTAAATAAGGGAGTTGAGATGCTACAATAAAGTGAGAGTTCTGTGTAGAGTCAAACACGGTCATTGACGTCCAATGTATCCAATATTTGTTTTTCAATAATTAGGTTTACATGTTTAAAAAAGAGAAAATGTGATTACAAAGATTAACATGGCACTTACTTAATTAAATTTTGCTTTTTGGCTGCATCCTGAAAACTTCTAAATTCCTCTCCTGCTTTGATCTCAAAGAACTTAGGTTTCAGTGTTGTTTGCTGATCTTCCTTGATTCTTTCTTGCCTCTTTACCTTTTTCTCTTCACGTATGAGCTTTCGTTGTTTCCTAACTTCTTCAACCCAGCCCTTTTCCTCATCTGAAGTTTCAGAACTTTCAGCATCACTGGGTTTTCCTTCTGGTTCTTCCTCATCGTCCTGTGGAAGGAAATACAGTTAATTCACTTAAACCAAAAAGTTAGCACCCATTTCTCTCACCTGAAATCCTAGTCTCACATAGGGCATATGGTTATTCTTGAGTGGATAAATACCCAGCTCATCGAAACTTTTATGAAACTACTGGAGTTCTATTCTTCAATTTAAAAAAGTGTGAATCAAAAAAGTGATGTGCCTGTCTGTAAATAACTTTGTTCCATAGACTGTACAACATGCAAGAGACTGAAAGAAAAGAAAAAGAGTTGGAGTAGCTAGTCATCCCACAAGCAATGAAAAGGTGTTGTAAAAAGACAGTACAAGAAACACATAGTTATGGGTCTACAGGAGAAGTGCCATGATAAGTACACCTTCTGTGCCTCAGAATCCAGCCTAATGAGTGCTGCAATTGACTCTTCCCCAGCATCATAATACTTTGTGTGCCAAAGCTTGAGCTTTCATTTAATATGTGGAATGCAGGAAATAAAACAAAAACACTTAAAGTCTTCTCTTCAGTCATATCCCAGCTGAAATATCCCTGCTATTGTGCTTTTACAGACGAGCTGGGACGGATGGAGAGTAACATAGCATGGGGGTTGGGGAAAAGAAGCACACAAGTGAGAGAGCTCCAAAACACATGTACTCTCACTGAGTGGTGAATGAAAAATCAAAAAGTAGTTCTTTAAATGTAAGCATCAGAAGGATACAAGTTAGTCAATCAAAAGAATTGTAATGAGCTTATGTTTCAGTAGGTGACAAGAAGAGGAAGGCAAGCCATCACATAAGAAGCAAGCAAATGAAAGTTACAGCTAAGTCACCCCATCATAAGGAATGGGAGGAATGTAAGCACACTGTATGCTCACAACGGGTCTCTGGCAAATAGACAGCCTGCGCCATCTGGTAGGCTGGACCTAAAAAAAGAAAAAAGTAGTTCCTTAAATGTGAGCAGTGGAAAGATACAAGTTAGCCATTCCAAATGATAGTAAAGAGGCTTATGCACCAGGAAAGGGTCAAACACAAAAACAGGAAAGCAAGCCATCGAATAAGAAGGAAGCAAATGAGAGTGACAATAAAGCCAAGTATTGGTAAGCAGGGTGCAGGCTGCAAGTCCAATGTAAGCTGGAAACAGTCAGAGTACCATGCATTCTGTCAAACAATTTAAGCTCCTTAAAAAAAAGGGCATCCATCTCACCCAGTCTTCTCATTGAAGTAATTGCGACCAAAAACACAACCCAGCAAATGATTTTTTTAAAGAATGCCCTCTAGGTGCTCAATAAAGTAGAAGCCAGGGCCTTTAGAACTGCAGGCAGATCCCAAGCTAAGGTCAGAATGTATGTGTGAGGAGGAGCAGACGAAGCATGACACATACTTTTCTATTCATCACTGTACTTGGTTTCCCATATACACTGTTAGCAGCAAGCTGGGCTAAAATGGTAGAAACACAATGGGTAGAAGCCATTTTGAAGAATATCCAGTATTCGTAGCGGATCACAGGACCAAAGTCTAAGGGACAATTTAGCATAGCAGGCATAAAACAATCCCAGTATTGACAGTAATAGTGGTCTCTCTGCAAAATTGTTAAACAACTACTGCTACTTCTCTTGGACCAAGACATTAAAGCTCCAGGCTGTCAATTTTTATCTTAATGTCTGGACTGGTGAAACCACTGGCCATCCCAAGGAAGATAGGATGAGGCGTAGAATCCACTTGGAAGCACATGATATCAGCTGGAGAAGAAACTATGATTTCTGAAAGTAATTCAAGGAAGGACCAGACGTGCAAACTTCAAATCTAAGCATGGGAATCGTAAGGTGTCCACCCCACTGTTAATGGTTGTCCCATTACCTTGAACAATATGTTCCTACAAGAACATTGTCCTTTAAAGGAACCTTTCCATGAACCAGTTGCTCTGATCTGGGTGAAGCGGTCCGGGTAAAAGGAGAAATCCAGAAAGAGGGGCAACATTACACCCAACTCTTGGTATCAGTCATAATCACGCATTGGTCAGGCGAAGACAGAGCCTTCTGCAAGGAAATAATTACCATAACCAGCCACCACTGTAATTCCATGACCAGGAATCTGCTGAAAGGGAACCTGGAAGGTTTTAGTGAGTCCGAGCACATGCTTCTGATAGATACATCTAACCATACATATGAATATTCCTCTGGCGGCACACTGGATCTATAAATATTCAGAGCCATGCTCCCTCGAGGTGCCAGCTGGGGCCGTGCAGCTCCATGCTGAATTTGTTCACTTCTAAAGCGAACGGAGCCTCATATAAGCACCACCCCTGCGTGCTAACGCCAGTTCCTTTTTTTATGTCTCTTTAAAGGCAGATCCGGAGCTGTGCTTCCTCTTTTCATCATATTGACAAATGTTTCGCGAAAAACCTGAAATCTAGTGTGCTAGGGGCCAAAATCCCCATCTAAAACTTCAGGGTTCAAACCATGCTGTGACTGTCAGAACCGATATCGGTGGCAGACATGCACTAGGTGTGCTTTTGGTGTTTGAATTCAGGGCACGACTTTGTCAGGTGAAGAATGCATCTTCATGAACTCAAAGGCGATCTGGGACAGTGAAGTGAAGCTGAAAGCAGCATGGGTCTCCCAGTTGGGTTACCGGTGGTGGATCCATCCTCAGCACGGTCTGTGCCTCTCGAACCTGTCTCGGGTTCTGCAATAGCTCCGGTGCAGACCTCCCCTCTACAATATGTGCTGGTTCCTTCAAAGTTGATGCCGGTCCCAACGCCGCCGACACAGGAGGGTGACTCTTTGCTGATAGCAATGGCTGATGCACCGAATTTCCGTGTAGTCAGATTCAGACTACCTCAACCACGGAGTTGCCAACTGTTGCTCCACCAGCTTTTTAGTTCTGAATCTTATCAGGGTTTGTCACTATTAGGAAAAGGTAATGGAAATGATAGGTATGATTTACCACCACGTTCCACATTATGATGACAACAATTTGTATATGAACGTACAGGACGCCAGTGGGCTTGATGCCTCCTTCAATAATGGGTTGGTGTCCCGCGCAGGCCACCGAAGCAAGAATATGCTTTTTTCTGTATTGATTCAACATGCTGCTGAAGTTCTGATACTGCAACTTCCTTATGTGGAGGTCAAAACTAATGTTCTTACTGAAGTTCTACAGCCTGGCAAGGCTTTCTCTGAGCCCTTACTACTCTTCAGCAAAGCCCTAAACAATACTTTGATGGGCCCCTGTTGTAGGCCTTGTTCTTGCCCGCCGGTGTACAGGCAGATAGCAGACACCACAGACCAGCGCCAGGTGACGCTGATTTTTTGACTCAACACTTTTCTCCAAAAAGTCTGGTGGTCCATGCTTCAACAAACAAGATAAATCCCAATTCATTTCCTATGAACCCCCATCCTCCCAGAAAGGGAGCTGAAGAGCACTGTGGAGATAAACCTTTTTGACACCTACCTACGCCTGGAGCAAAAAGGAGCAATTTATTTATTCTACTGAGTATACTGCTATCGAAAAGGCTTCCTGGTACTAAAAGGAGGAACAAGATATTGAAGGAATACAACAAAGCCAGACAGAATGAAAATATGCATGTGCAAGCGAGGTGTTTCAGTAGAAGTCGACAACATTTTTAGCTGGAATGCAAAATCCCAACTATAGAAACGAGTGCTTTTGGAGAAGTTTGAAAAACAGACGTCAGCAATGGCGGCTGACAATTACGGCGAGTGGAGCAGTGGACAAATGAGTGCATAAAATAAACAAACAAAATAAATAAAAACTGATTTACTGTGCTTGCTGCAGACACCTCCTCCTCGCTCCGGTCCTCTTCTTTTTGTCACCTCATGTCCAGGGCCCCAGCTAACTCCCTTAACCAACCCTGGGCCTGCTCTCATGCTGTTAACAAGCACGAGCGAAGCGCCAGGATTAGAGGGACTAGCCTCTCTCGGAGCTCCCGAGGACACTGGAGGCTTGTGCATACTCTCAACCTAGCAGTCTAAGACAGCTGGGTTGAGAGGTTTATAGTTGGCATATCAGGCTGGCCGTCACAAGACGGCCGGCCAAAGTGACATGTGCACTATGAACTAGTGCACAGGCAGCCCACCACTGCTGCTACTTAGCAGGCTCCGGCCCATCCTGACACTCGATTCAGGACTAGGTTGACGAAAAATAAAATGGCAAAGAATTAACTTTATTACCATTTTATTTTTCATCTCTGGGGCTTTTCTGGAGGCATTCTAGTGGGTCGACGACCTTCGCTCTAATGGAGGAGCCGCTCCTGACTCTTATCAGAGGACATTGAAATGAAATTGTCTGTTTTGCAAATTCAAGCAATTTTATGTGGCATGGGCGGATCGGTATTTGGAAGTAGGCATTGATTATGCCCACTGGCGGCCAGGAACACACCTGGAGCAATCATTAGTATTAATCACTGGTGTGTTGTGATCCTGTATGATATTGCCCAAACAGATCACCCTCTAACTCTGTAAGAGAACGAAGTGAGTCAGAGAATTTTAAAATTAAAAACAGAATGAAAAGCACTCCCAAATCCCTTTCCTTGGCAGGTTTGCAATGAAGTTACTTGATCCCTGTTTGACCAGAATCTTTTTTACTGTGCCTCGAGGCCAGAGAGCACAAATCAGTTCTGAATCTGGGGCAACAGACCAGGATTCTATATTGCAAGCATCATGCAACATTTAGAGAGCCCAAGCATCGGGAACATGACTTTACTCAATCAAATTGATTCAACTCTCTTCCTGTGAAAAGTCTGTGTTTTTCTGATATGAGTGTTGGGGAGAGGTGGATTACTGGTTGATTCAGAAAAGAATAAAGAAGTGGCGAAACAATGAGATTGGTAAAATTGTGGAAAAGGGCACCAAAGAATGGAAGTTACAGCAGCATATCCTCTCCAGTTCAAATATGTAACCAACTTTGCTTCTTTCTGCCATGGCTGGAATAAGAGGACTCTTTGTGAATGCTGCAGGAGATGCAAATAGACAACTGCAATTATTTCTCAATTATATTATGGTTGGGACCCCCTGAAGGGCCCTCTTTTAGGGCAGTAAATTCATGCACCAAACACTTGGCTGTATAAGTAGAATATGTTTAGGAACAAAGTAAAAAGCCTATAACAGAATAAACCAACTCTGAGGAACCTGCTATCCTTTTATCAATATTGTCCAACAGAGTAGTTGCCCCTACAGCGACTGCAATCCAAGTTGCCAGACTGGGAAGAAGTGTATTAGCACCCATCATCACTGGATATTCTAAATGTGAACCATGGATTGGGTAGGATCCAAGTCAAAACTAAAAGATGGTCCTTTTTCGAGGCGCTTGCAACTAGTACATAATCCGATTTTGAGTACTGTGGAGGCATGATAAACCTGGAGATGTGGGAGGACTGGTTCTCAAGAAGATGAGGCATTACCTCATTCATCACTTAACATCTAATGTACTTTTCCCTTGTTTCCATCTCCAGGTCATCAATTTGGGGGTTGTCCTTAACTTCTTCCTCTGGAGTGTCAGTGAGTTAAGGTGGGTTTGGAATAAGTACCCCTTGAATATATCACACATTATTGAACAGAACTGAATGTGGAATTTATCTGTTGTACTTAATCTGCAGTCATAGGCACCAAAGAAGTTGAAGGGGCTACCATACGATGCCCCATAGGCATTTCCTCATTAGCAGTAGTAGTAAGAACATGTGTGCTTCCTGTGCAACACAGATGCACCAAATAGGCTGTCATGATCTCCTGAAGCGCCAGACTCTCTATCAGGAAAGATAAGCCTTTCTATTGACAGCCACTTCCATCCCTCCATCCTCAACACCATCAGTACAACAGGTCCAACCTATCAGATGTCACAAGCAAGACCAACATACATAATCAGAAACCTGCTTTCTAACTATTGAGCCTGCCAGGTATCATGATTTCTGGTACTAAGGATCTCTGTTTTAACGGCATAAAACACACAGCTTAATTGCATAATTTGACCATATAGCACCATCCTGCCGACAGAATCAAATACAAGGTATGGCTTTCTTCTGACAGCCACTTTCAACCTTCCATCCTCAACACTATCTGTACGACTGGTGGAACCTCCCAGACTCCACAGGCAGGACCAACAAACAATCAGAAATCCACCCCATACCTACTACGCTCTCCTCAGTCAGGTGCCTTGATTTCTGGTACGTGGGATCTCTGTTTCACAGGCATAAAAACACATCTTAATTGCATCATTCTTCATTTAGAATCAAATCCAAGGACAGCCCTGAAATACTCTATAAGTTCACTTCGGCTTTGATGTGAGGCTGGGTCAGTTTGTTGTAGGCTACTCATGTTCCTTGGCTCTTTCTTTTCCTGAAGCAAGACAAACTACAGCATCATCATCGAGGATAGAGTGAATAGAAAGAGGTAAGGAATCTGATGACTGCACATACATGGTTGGGTAACTAATGTCTTTTCTAGCATGCCTGACCTGTCAGTGGCCGTTCAACGAGAAAACCCTTCAATGTCCTCTGCCAGCCATGTCAAGTTGAAGGCAAAAAGGAAAACTATGCAAAACGTTAAAAAATCAACAATTATTTTAAAATTCTTACTACACCACTAAAAGCCTGTTCCAGAATAAGTCCTCCTCGGCACCTACTATCACTGGGAGACCGGAAACATTAAATGGATTCTGAGAGTGAGCCTTACTTATGTATAATCTCCAGGGCGATGAGTTAAAAAACAGGTTGTGAATAAAGGACGATTCTTTTCAAGCAACAAGGTACTAGCCTCCATGGTTTTTGATTAGAACACTAGTAATGAAAATTCCAGTGGTATAGTGCTGTGTTCTTTCATTTCATTTCTAGTTTTTTAAAATAAAATAACTTGTCTGAAGCTGTAAATACAACCATCTCTTTTAAGGCAATCTGCCGCAAACTTCACAGTTATAAATGATCAAAACTATTATAATTATTACCCTTTCAATGTTTATTTTCTTTTATGCAACCATCAAGAGCGGGACAGAGGTAATTTTTACATTTTATTAAAGGTTTTTCTTATACGTGAATATTGCTTAGGGAGTGTTGAAGCAATGGTGAAAGTGCGTGACATTCAGAGAAATGGGGTAAGCATTCTGCACTTACAGAGGAATACATAATTCCTGCATAAATGCTACAGTTATTGGATTCAAACTTCAATGATTCAGCATTATACATTTGTAAAGAGTCATAAGTGTAACCCAAAGTCTCCAAAGCTACAGGATTTACATTTCAGTTAATCAGAGATCTATGATCACGACAATGTGCGCAGGTTACATGCAATAACGGTCGTTGTACTACAAGGAGTCACGAGCCAGGCTTCTGCTCTGCACTACATTTAATCATAAACTCACTGTAGCATATTCACAATATTGCAAGTCCAAAATTACATATTTATGTTACCTATTTGCTTGTGAAAATTTCTGTTTTTCCTTTGATTTAAAATAAATAACATAAGCACTGGTGCTGCGAAATGTACTCTAAATATGATTTTTGTTTTAAATTAGTATTTTTCGTGTCCAGGTTGTATGGCTGAATTACAAATGGGGCTAGCTAGGTCTGCTAAAACAAGCTACAGTTACAGGAGGTTTTAAACTCTAACTGCATGATATATGAGTGCCACTCCCTAAAGAACTTTTAGGGCATCTTAAAAATACTAGTGTTAGTTTAAAAAATTCACTCACAATAAGTACCGTACAATGGTTTTCGATTTTAATACTGCATTGAATAATTTGAAAATAATTGCCTCTTTTTGGGATCGTGGTTGCAGGCTTTTCATGTGCACATCTCAATTGTTAGTAAGTGCCCGTCCAAATATAGTAACCTTGAATTTGTTTGGGTTAGAAATGTGAAAATAATAACAGGGACTGATTTTTCAGAAGCATACAATGCAACGATCTCCGCACGGATTCTTAAAAAGTAGTAGCTACGAAAGAAGAACTAGCACAAATGAAAAAATGAAAACGTCTAATAAATAGATTGAATAATAACGAATGGTTCACTGGGGAAATTAAGATAGCAAACGTTAGGTGTTTAGACTATATATGGTGAAATCATGATTGGACTTCATCAAAACAATTTCAAGCTAAATGCAAACTAAATGTTAGGCAGCTAGTGCCTCGAATGCTAAAAGTAACTGTTGTTGAACCCCATTTAGTCTGCCAGGATATTTTGCTTTTAATCACCCATTTTTTGGACCTTTATTGCGGGTGAGTCTCCCTTACTGTAATTTAATGGCAATTGGACTGAGAGTGTTTACAGTCAGTGTCCGCCTTTTAAGACAAGCATTTGCAATGCAATCGGTCTCGCCTTTGGGACCTTATATGTATTTAGCTATTCAGCACATTAGCCAGAGTGCTGAAACATCTACTGTTCTTTAACATGGAGGGAAAGTAAGCACCAAACTGCGGAACACGCCAGGTATGGGAACACATGGAGAGAAATATTGCCTTTCAGCGGGAAATGGTATAGTCCAAAGCTCTGTTTTTAATATAAAATCTGGGCCTTCGTTGGTCATATCACCAAAAATACAAGATTTGAAAAAAATATTGTCTTCGGGTGCTCGTGGAAGACCATTTCTATGGACTGGAATCTAGAGAATGCTAAAGTGATTCTAGTATTTTACTGTCTTCTGCTGGTCGTTTTCTATCAAGAAAGTTAAATAGAGGCAGTTGCCAGAAAAAGAAAAAAAAAGAAAGTCCCTCAGCAGAAAGCAATTCTGGTATTTTACTGACCTCTGCTGGTCGTTTTCTATCCAGACATTTAAATAGAGGCAGTTGAACAGAAAAAAAGTCCCTAAGCGGAAGCAGACAAGTCCTAGGTCTGATCTCCAGAGCCCACAAAGTACATACACATAAAAGTATATACTAAAGTATATAAGTATATACTAAAGTATATACAAGAGGTCTCGAATGCTCGGGGCGTGGCTTGGCGCCGATGGAGTGAGCAGCAAGCTCACGAGCTCCGATCGGTCGGCCGCCATCCGAGGTCATCCTGACACCCTGAGCGGGACCGGGGCCCCCGCAGCTACACAAAGGGAGCGGTATGCAGCACGGATGAAGAAGCCCCGGACGACAGGCTGAATTCGGCGAAGTTCAGGGAGCCGATCGCGGCCGCGAGGCAAATCAAGATGGCGGCGCCCAGCAAAGAGTAACGGAGCTGGGAGGAAAACCGGGACGGAGCCGAGATAGATTGCAGCGGTGGGTGCCCCCCTTCCTTGCATCACCGCAAGCCCTGGAATGCGCCCAGAGGTCCCCCCAAAAGCCACATCAGAGGGGCAGCGAGGGAGCTGATACGGGCTGACCTGCGACCCCGCGTGGCAAGCCGGAGTGCGGAGCAGGGCGGTGGCCGGGGACGGAGAGAGAAGAGGAGACGAGGGCCTCTTAAGGGATGGTGACTGCAGCGCCGGCCCCATGAGGTGAGAGGGTGACGGTGGCGTCCGGGGAAGAGAAGCGGGAGCAGTGCCAGACGACCTAAAAGCGGAACGAGCAAGCCCCCCTCCTTGAGGCAGCTGGACACTGGAGGAAGGGGGCGATAACGAGGAGCAAGTGGTGCCCTTGCTCTGTGACGTCTGCGGCCTGCTAGACTCCAGGCGGCCGTGCGATATAGGGCCCCACAAAGAGACGTGAGCGGGCAGCTGGAGCCCCCTGAGGAAGCCTTCTCGCTGTGCAGGACACATGAAGTAGGGCGGCTGGAGCACTGAGCGCCGCAAGTACGGGAAGCGGGCTGGTAGGCCCAAGCGCTAGGCCCGAATTAGGTGAGTGGGCAATGCATACTTGAACACTTGGGGGCTTGATTGAGGGGTGGGCAGAGTCCCTGCGTGGAGTAGCAGTAGTGGAGAAAGTGCAGCTGGAACCCCCATCCCCAACGGAAGAGAGGACTGCCTGCCCTGAATGAGCAGTTTACTGCCGAAGAGCCGACCCAGCATTACTGCCACGGAGTGGTCCTGCCCGCTTGAGCCCCTACCTGCTGAGCCAGTTTTTGTGCAGGCCCGGCCGAGAGAAGGCGACTGAGACCCTAGACAGCGGTGGACGCTGGAGCGGCGCGGCTGGGGGGGGCGCTGTCCCTCCTTCTGACAGCCACGCGGTAGGCGAGAACTGCGGCCGAAAGAGAGGGATGACCGGCAAGACCACTGGGGTGCCGAAGAGGATATTGCGCTGGGCGGAGTGAGTGGCAGCGACAAGCTAGAGCCCTTGGTCGGCACTGCGGAGAGAGTGACTCGGAGATGGGGAGAAGTGGCTGGCCAAGACGGTAGACTTAGCCTACACAACGGGCTGCAGAGCGGCCAGCAGGGAAGGCGAACTTGCTTGCCAAGAGATCTGCTAACGGAGTTCAACGAGTCTACGCGTTACCAGCGACTCACAGACCCAGAAGGCACGATGGGGAAGGTCCAAAAGAAAAAAGACAGAGAGGAGGCCCCAACAGAGCAAATGATAGGGGAGAAAGGGGGGGCCCAGCACCAAGCGGAGCACTCTGGAGACCCTACACTACAGGACATTTTGCAAGCTATCACCTCTTCGAGTGCAACACTGGAAACCAAGATCGACTCAATGGGGCTGGAGCTGGGCCTGCTCCGGGAAGATCACAAGAAATTGGTGGACCGCGTTAAAATAACTGAGGACCACTTATCAGAGGATCGGCCGGACATTGCGATAATGCAGCGACGCTTAACGGCGCTTGAGGCCCAGGTGCGCACGCTGGAGTTCCGGGCGGAAGATGCCGAAAATAGATCACGGAGAAGTAATGTCAGAATCATAGGTTTGCCTGAAAAAATTGAAGGCCGCAATATGATCGATTACTTGGAAAAATGGTTGCGAGAAGAAGTGGCGCCTGAAGGTTTATCGAGCTTCTACGCCCTCAAGAGAGCGCACCGAGTACCGGCGAAACCACTTGCACCGGGAGGCCAGCCGCGAGTGGTGATAGGGAAGTTACTTCACTACAGAGACAGGGACCACATTCTTGCGCAGGCCCGTATAAAGGGAGATATAGTGGTGGACAACTCAGTGGTGCGAATATTCCCGGATTTTTCTCGCGAGGTGCAACGACAGAGAGGCTCTTATCGGGACGTGAAGCAAAGGCTGCGGCAACTGAACTTTAAATATACGACACAGTATCCGGCCACACTGCGAGTGATCACCGGTAGTGGCACGGAGTTCTTTAAGACTGCGCAAGAGGCATCAGAGTGGCTAGACAGCCATGCAGAGATGGCACCACTACGAGTCCCAGAAAAGAGACGGAGGAGAACTAGTCGCCCCCGAAGCCGGAGAACCTTGAGAGAGACCTTGGCCCCCACGCAAGAAGAAGCACAGCTGGAGCGGCGGAATGCGATGCAGGTGGTGGCGAGAATTAGCGGCGGGGGGAGCAGCCCAGCCCCTCCCGAGAGTAGTGAGGCGGCAGCTGATTCCGGCTCGGAGCAAGGATCTAGTGACTCCGAGGTGCAGAGTGTGGTCCTCCCGGACGTCACGCCACAGACGGCTGATGATATTGCCTAGAGGAGGGGGACGGTAACATGATGTGAGCGGATCAGCAACACCGCAAAGTGAACTTGCCCCGGCATTAAGGTACTGGGGTTGCTGGGGGGGGGGGGGGGAGAGGCGCTGTGGGGGCTCCTTTGGGACTACAGGAGCGAAGGGCGGCCGCAGAGATCGGGAGAGAGGTGAACGAGCAGCCTTCGCCCTCGCACTTGACTGATTGGACTGCAAGTAGTCACTTGTGGACTCTTAACTTTAGTTTGGATGGGGGGTGTTTTCCTACTTATCCTGGGGAGCGGGAGTTGGGGGCAATGTTTACAGTTCTTGTGGGGGGGGCACCTTGAGTTGCAGCATGTGGAGCATTACTGGAGACTGAGCGAGAGGAGGGGGCCTCGGAAGATGCACGGGGTACATGGCAGGCGGAGAATTGCTAACCCACTCAATGGCTGACGCACAGAAATATAAATGTAGGACGTGGAACATTAGAGGGATGCACACAATGACGAAGCGCCATAAGGTTCTGTCATATATTGACGGAGGGGAGCCCAGATAGTCCTACTCCAAGAGACGCATCTCACACAGAACGAAGGACAAGCATTGCAGAGACGGTGGAGGGGTCAGCTCTTCTACACCACCTTCTCGGCATACGCGCGGGGGTGTTAATTTGGATTCATGCAGGAGTCCCATTCCAGCTGCTGGATTCGGTGATAGACCCGGAGGGTCGTTTTGCAGTCATAAGAGGGAGGCTAGAGGGCCGGGAAATAAATATAATTAACATATACGCTCCTAATGTAGAGCAACCAGCCTTTTTTGGGAAGCTGAGTCATTGCCTGGCGCAATACCTAGTGGGCACTACTTTGGTGGGAGGAGACTTCAACAGTGTAGGCGACCCATCTCTAGATAGATCCCATCCCCCGCTGCGAAACTCCCAGGCAGCAGGAGCCTCACAAGCGTTTACTACCTGGAGACAGAGTTGGGGACTGATAGACTCCTGGAGGGTTTTACACCCGTATGATAGAGACTACTCGTATTTCTCAGCAATGCATGATGTGCATGTCCGTCTTGACGCCTTCTTAGGGTCGGTAGAAATCCACCGCACAGCCACCACTGCGGAATATCTTGCGCGCACGATATCAGACCATAACCCATTGCTCCCCTCCCTGGCCTGGAGACAACAGACGGCGGCGATTCCTACCTGGAGACTCCGCCCGGACACCCTGGAAGACCAGGTTCTCCGTGAAGAGATTAGGGGGGAGATAACGCACTACTTTGAGTCTAACGTCGGGACGGCCTCCACAGCGAACACTGAGTGGGATGCCTTTAAGGTAGTGTTGAGGGGCCAGTGCATAACACGCTCCACAGGGGTTAGGCGTGTCCTTTTGGGGGAAGTGGAAGGAGCAGAAACGAACCTCAGGGCCCTAGAACGCAGGAGGCCAGAGCACCCAGAGCTCCAACAAGAGGTCTTAGAGGCTAAGGAGGAGGTGGCAAAGCAGACGGAGAGGCTCTGATGCTTTGATTACAAGAAATTTCTAGAGCGCACGCATGCGGAGAGGGACAAGTCGGGATCGCTCCTGGCATGGCTGCCAGATCCGGTGAGCAGGTCTCAGTCTCTGGTGGAAATTGAGGATGAGGAGGGGAACAGGCACTACGCACAGCTGAAGATCAATGAGATCTTTGCCTGCTATTATGCTAGGCTATATAAGCAGTCACAGATAGGTACACAAACAGATGCAAGGGAATACCTCACAGACATGCAGATGCGGAGGCTGGACCCTGAGGAAGCTGAAGAGCTAGGAGCAGACATTACACAGTGGGAAATACGGGTCGCCGTCAAGGGCATGGCGCGGAATAAGACTCCAGGCACTGACCGATTGCCGGCAGAGTTTTTCACGACATATGCGGAGGAGCTCGTGCCTAGATTGGCCACTATGTACCAGGAGGCTCGGGAGGCGGGTCTGCTTCCGGAGAGCACTAGGGAAGCCCTCATTGTGCCGGTGCCTAAGCCAGGGAAAGAGCCACACGACTTTACAGCCTACAGGGCGCTATCCATGCTTAACATGGATTATAAAATCCTGAGCAAGGTATTGGCGACACGCCTGCTCCCTCATATGACAAAACTGGTCCACGTGGACCAAGCGGGGTTTATTCCGGGGCGGAACACGGCCAGGTAGGTCGCTCCCCCGCCACACAGCTCCGCCTGTGTTGTCCTGCCCGCTGCTGCTGCTGGTAAGCTCGCCCCTCTGCTGTTGGCTCGGTGCCAGTTTTGCTTCTGTTCCCATCATGCCCCCATTTTGTGTGTCCATTTTGCTTTCTGTTTCCCCTCGTGCCCCCATTCTGTGTGTCCATTTTTTGCCTTCTGTTTCCCCTCGCTGCCATTTCTTGTGTCCATTTTGCCTTCTGTTTCCCCTCGTGCCCCCATTGCTTGTGTCCATTTTGCCTTCTGTTTCCCCTCGTGCCCCCATCTCGTGTCCATTTTTGCCTTCTGTTTCCCTCGTGCCCCCATTTTGCTGTGCCCAACTTTGCCTTCTGTACCCCCCGCCGCTGCGACCCCGCCCCCTGACTGCCCATTCGCTGCCCCTGCCTCCCTCCTCCCAGCTGCTCCTCCCTCCCAGCTCCCCATATATGGCGGCCGCTGCGCGGTGAGGAGAGCGACCCTTGACCTTGCCAGGTAGGTCGCTCCCCCGCCACACAGCTCCACCTGTGTTGTCCTGCCCGCTGCTGCTGCTGGTAAGCTCGCCCCTCTGCTGTTGGCTCGGTGCCCGTTTTGCTTCTGTTCCCATCGTGCCCCCATTTTGTGTGTCCATTTTGCTTTCTGTTTCCCCTCGTGCCCCCATTCTGTGTGTCCATTTTTTGCCTTCTGTTTCCCCTCGCTGCCCCATTTCTTGTGTCCATTTTGCCTTCTGTTTCCCCTCGTGCCCCCATCTCCTGTGTCCATTTTTGCCTTCTGTTTCCCCTCGTGCCCCCATTTTGCTGTGCCCAACTTTGCCTTCTGTACCCCCCGCCGCTGCGTCCCCTGCGTCCCCGCCCCCCTGACTGCCCATTCGCTCCCAGCTCCCCCGCTCCCCTTATATGGCGGCCGCTTGGCCGCGCAGGGATGCGCGCAGCGGGCGCGCCGAAGGCGCGCCTAAGGCAAGCCCGTCTGCGCCCGTCCGCGCCTGGACCGCGCCCAGCGCCAGAACCCCTGGGCCGCGCGCCCCCCGCTCCAGCCTCGAGGACCGACGCCGTTACGATGCCATTACACTCCACGCTCTCAACCCCGGACGGACACACAACTGCTTCAAGGCCGCCCCGAAACGCACACATGGCCCCTTCACCTGCCGGAACTGCAGCTACACCAGCCTCAGAGCCACCGAAGCGCCCGCCAAGAAGGACCTCAACCACCTCCGATGCATCGTACTGAACACCCGCTCCGCACGCAAACACGCCGTCGAGCTCTGGGACCTGCTCGACACATCATCACCAGACGTCGCCTTCCTGACAGAGACCTGGATGAACGACTCCTCCGCACCCGACATCGCCATAGCCATCCCAGACGGCTATAAGATCACCCGCAGAGACCGCGTCAACGGAGTAGGAGGAGGAATCGCCATCGTCCACAAGAACTCCATCAGGGTCTCGACCAGCACCGACGACTTTCTCTGCACCGGGGAACACATGCACTTCCAGATCCACACGGACCCCAACACCACCCTTAGAGGCCACCCTTGTCTACAGACCCCCTGGGCCCCGACCCCAGTTCAGCGACTCCATCGCCGACTTCATCAGCACGCACGCCCTGACCTCTACCGACTACATCCTCCTCGGAGACCTGAACTTTCACCTGGAGAACAACAACGACAGCAACTCCACCACCCTGATCGACAACTTCGCCAACCTCGGACAGACAGCTCGTCACAACACCAACTCATTCCGCCGGCCACACGCTCGACCCCGTCTTCTCCTCAAGCTCCCACGTCTCCTTCAGCCACACCACGGAACTCCTCTGGACCGACCACCGCTGCATCCACTTCACCTTCCAGAAACCCACCACACACCACCGCACCCAACAGATCCCACGCCGCTGCTGGAGCAAAGTCACCGAAGACCAACTACGGGCAAACCTCGCTCTCAGCCCTCCCTCCGACCCATCAAACACCGACGACGCTGCCTGCAACCTCAGACGATGGACAGACGACTGTGCCAACACCCTCGCCCCGCTGAAAAAACTCACCTACAGCGACACCACCAAAAGAGCCAGCTGGTTCACCCCGGAACTCCTAGCTTCCAAGCGTACCTGCCGGAAACTTGAGAAGAAATGGCACAGTGATAAGACACCGGACAGCCACGCAGCCCATAAAGACGCCATCCGTAACCACCACCACCTCATCAGGTCCGCCAAGAGAATCTCCTTCAAAGACCGCCTCGACAACAACGCACACAACAGCAAGGAGCTCTTCAACATCGTGAAGGAACTCTCCAACCCCAGCTCCAACACCAACGACATCCCGCCGTCGCAAGACCTGTGCGATTCCCTCGCCACCTTCTTCCACCGCAAGATCGCCGACATCCACGACAGCTTCAACACCCAGACAGCCCCCACTAAGATAGATACACCAGACCCGCCGCACACCATCGACCATGACCCCTTGCCAGCCTGGGCCAGCGTGAACATCAATGACACCATCAAGACCATGGGCACAATACACTCCGGCTCCCCGTCAGACCCTTTCCCGCACCACATCTTCAACAAAGCCAGCAGCTCCATCGCACCCCACCTGTGCAACGTTATCAATCTCTCCTTCGAGACCGCGACCTTCCCAGAGAGCTGGAAACACGCAGAGATCAACGCCCTACTCAAAAAACCCAAGGCGGACCCGAGAGACCTCAAGAACTTCAGGCCCATCTCCCTGCTTCCGTTCCCAGCCAAGGTCATCGAGAAGATCGTCAACAAACAGCTAACCCGTTACCTCGAAGAAAACAGCATCCTGGACCCATCCCAATCGGGGTTCCGCAGCAACCACAGCACTGAGACTGCCCTCATCGCCGCCACCGACGACATCAGGACCCTGCTGGACAACGGTGAGACCGCAGCCCTCATCCTGCTGGACCTCTCCGCCGCCTTCGACACTGTCTGCCACCGCACTCTACGCGCACGCCTCCACGACGCAGGGATCCGAGACAAGGCCCTGGAATGGACCACCTCCTTCCTCAACGGCAGAACCCAGAGAGTCCGCCTCCCACCTTTCCGATCCGAAGCCTCCGAGATCATCTGCGGCGTACCCCAGCGATCTTCCCTCAGCCCAACACTGTTCAACATCTACATGGCCCCGCTCGCACGCATCGCCAGACAGCACGACCTCAACATTATCTCCTACGCCGACGACACTCAACTGATCCTCTCCCTCATCAAGGACCCCCTCGCCGCCAAATCCAATCTCCATGAAGGAATGAAGGCGCTCGCCGATTGGATGAAGATCAGCCGACTAAAGCTGAACACGGACAAGACAGAGGTCCTCATCCTCGGCTCCAACCCCTCAGCCTGGGACGACTCCTGGTGGCCAACGACGCTGGGAGCAGCCCCGACACCCACCGACCACGCACGCAACCTGGGAGTCATCCTCGACTCAACGCTCTCCATGGCCAAGCAAGTCAACGCAGTCTCCTCCTCCTGCTTCAACACCCTCCGCATGCTTCGCAAGATCTACAGGTGGATCCCGACAGACACAAGAAGAACAGTCACCCAGGCCCTCGTCAGTAGCAGACTTGACTATGGGAACGCCCTCTACGCGGGAGCCCCGGCCAAGCTCATCAAGCGACTGCAACGCATACAAAACGCCTCCGCACGCCTGATCCTCGACATACCACGCCACAGCCACATCACCCCCCACCTGAGGAACCTGCACTGGCTCCCCGTCGACAGGAGGATCTCCTTCAAACTCCTCATCCACGCACACAAGGCACTCCACAAGACTGGCCCAGCCTACCTCAACAGACGACTCTTCTTCTACGTCCCCAACCGCCAGCTCCGCTCCGCCGACCTCTCCCTCGCCACCGTCCCTCGCATTCTAAGAACAACCACAGGCGGCAGATCCTTCTCACACCTCGCCGCCAAGACCTGGAACACCCTTCCACTAAGCCTACGACAGACCCAAGACCTGCTGACCTTCAGGAGGCTACTCAAGACCTGGCTGTTCGACCTGTAGCAGCACCCCCCCCCCCTTTTCTCTCCCCAGCGCCTTGAGACCCTCGCGGGTAGGTAGTGCGCTCTACAAATTCTGTGATTGATTGATTGATTGATAAACATCAGGCGACTGCTAGCCATCATGGGAGCGAATGGGTATGACAAACAGAAGGCGGCAGTACTTGCGGTAGATATAGAAAAGGCTTTTGATAGCCTGGAGTGGCCTTACCTATATGAGGTATTGGATAAAATGGGTCTAGGGGGAGGCTTTCTGGCATGGGTACAACTATTATATGCGTCTCCTACGGCCCGAGTGCGCACTGGGAGAATTATCTCACCCAGGCAGTGCATGGAGAGAGGTACGAGGCAAGGATGCCCTCTCTCCCCACTCCTGTTTGCGTTGGCTATGGAGCCATTGGCATGCAGAGCAAGGAGTGGACAGCACTACGCAGGCCTGGGAACGGTGCAGCATTTTATAGCCCTGTATGTGGACGACCTCTTATTATTTCTCAGCGATACAGAGGGAGAGCTGAGAGGAGCGCAAGACATGCTAGCCGGCTTTGGTACAGTATCCGGCCTCCGAGTTAACTGGAGGAAATCCAGCCTATATCCGCTAGACCCCAATAACCGCCCGCCTCCTGACTTAGAGAGTCTGAAGTGGGAACCCAACTGCCTGCCGTACCTTGGAGTCAAAATATACCATAACCCGATGGATTTACTGGAGGGTAATGTGGGCAGAGCAATACGATCAGTGAAATCGGCAATGGCTTTCTGGGGAACGTTACCACTATCGGCGGCTGGGCGTGTGGCGGTCTTAAAGATGGTGGCGCTCCCTCGACTGCTGTATTATTTCGGGACTCTGCCAGTGTGGATCCCAAGAGCAATTTTCAAAGACCTTGACTCATTAATCACGACATTTATCTGGGGAGCGGGACGTAGACGCGTAGCGTTAGCCACCTTGCAGCGCCCTGCGACAGAGGGAGGTTTGGCGGCCCCAGACTTTGAAGGGTATTATTTAGCAGCCCAGCTGTACTGGCTGATCCAATGGTTGGCGGCAGAGCGCAACTCGGAGAGGGAGCAGCACCCGTATGCGCCAGAAGCCCTGGACCTAGCAAGGGTCCTGCTGAGGGTGCGCAGGAACGGGTCGGAGGACACAACGGACATTAAATTGGTGGTGCGATGCTGGGCGAGATACCTGAGAAGGGTAGGCGTCAAAATTCCTTACTCCCCAGACCTGCCCATTACGGCACTCAGGGGTTTGTTGCAGGGAGAGCACTGGATGGGGTTGGAGGACTGGGAGGAGGCAGGACTGAAAGTGATGGGGGATCTATAGCAAGACTCTACATCCCTTCCATTTGAAGTGCTTCAGGCGACGTACGACCTATCACCAGGTGACTTCCTGAAGCACGGGCCCCTCACTGGAAGGATCAGGCAACACTGGGGAGTAGGAGGGGCGGAGCCGCGAGCGCTAGCAGGATGCAGATACGTTGCGCTGTCGGCGGGGAGGATTAAGACAGTTTCTTGCCTTTACAAGGCAATCAGACGAGACATACAACAGCCACTAGAGCGCTTGCGATTGCAGTGGGAAGAGGATATCGGGAAACAGATCCCAGAGATGGAATGAGACAAGATCCTGGAGCGCACGCTGAAAGTGTCCCGAAACGCGCGCTTTAAATTAATCAACTTCTTCATACTACATAGAGCGTACCTCAGTCCATCCCGCATTAGGAGATACTTTGGGACGAAGACGGCTACATGCCCGCGCTGCGGGGAGAGGGAGGCACACATACTACACATGTTTTGGAGCTGCCCCACACTGCAAATTTTCTGGGAGGAGATAAGGCGGGTGGTAGGTGATCTCACTGATAAAGCGCTCCCGCACACCCCGGAACACTTTCTCTTGGGGTGGTTCCCGCATACAGCCAATAGGTGACCGGAAAGTTCCAGGACCTGGCCTACATCCTGGCAAAAAGGGAAATAGCTAGGAACTGGAAGACACCGGGGGGACAGCAGATTGTTTCCTGGAAAAATGAACTAGAAATATGGGCAGGGGCAGAAAGCAGACTGCTCCTCAGGGAAGCGAGCCGGGGAATTGGCCACATAGATAGAGCCAGGGCGTGGGAAAATCTACTGACAATGGGAGAACAGGATGGCAGCGAGGCGGGCACCACACAACCGGGGACACCAGAGAGGGTGGGAGAGGGGGATGACCGATTAGAGAAGCGACAATAGACGCCACCAAATACGATGTATAACAACCACATATTGTCCAAACCCAGCAGCATCTAGAGCTCAGCATACATTCACTTAAGCGCAACTCAAGGGGGGGAGGGGAGTCTGTTTTGTTAAAAGGGGGTTAAGCAATGCATATTGAAGTATACGAATATGTTACAACATGTCCTGACAACAGCAAGAGCAATGTGTGTAACCAATGCTACTGTCTCGAAAAGTAAATAAAATATGGTTGGAAGAGGTCTCGAATGCTCGACCTAATAAGGCTGAAGCACAACTAGTGTAAGGGGCAATGGGCTGGTAACAAGTGAACACGGATGCACATGTGTGCGTGCATGTGTGCGGACTGCGCATGAGATACTACAGTTGTGCGCAGCTTAGTAGCTGCACACAGATAACATGCCTGAGGCAGTTTTAAACTCCAAATTCGACCTTTCAAAATAACTCCTTTTGACCGCTTAAACCTGCCTTTCAATTCTTTTAAATATTAATAGATCAACCCTAAGTAGGCTTCATTTGATTGAAAGCAGGGTGCATTGTAGTTATAGGTAGGTCGTGTATAAGTTAATGTTAAACATGTTCTTACAGTGAAATATCCCCAAAAGCTATTTTCACTGTTGCAAGGCTGGCTGTTTCCATAGGGAAACACTGGGCTACATGGTTACATTTAATAAATGCTAAATTCGGATCGGTAGCAGCTACAAGAAACTGACTGATTTGCATATGGCTAGGTCCACACAGAGTTGGCATGGTAAGCAAAAGAACAATGAGTTGGAGTGCTACTCGAGCTACTGCCAGTGGTTAGACTTATTGCAAGCAGCCTCCCATCACCTTTTTGTGGGTTTCATGTACCGCTCTAAGTGGCATGGGTATGTATGCCCAGACGTGGGTCCCATGCTCACTGTGTCACTGGAATCACTCTGTACCCGGCTGATAAGCCCATAACTAGGGCGAAACAGGTACTAGGTTGCGTGCGTTCCAGTTCAGGGAGAACGTGGCTTGGCAGTTTCGGCTGGACTGTTCCCATGAAGAGCAGGGTTAAAACTAACTTACATATTGCTGGGTCCAAACTGTGGTGGCATGGTGAGTAAAAAAACAATGGGGTGGAGTGCTAACCCGAGCTATTACCAGTGGTTAAACTTATTACAATCAGCCTCCCATCACCTTTTGGGTGTTTCATGTACCGCCCTAAGTGTCAAGGGTATGCTCAAACATGGGTCCCATGCTCACAGTGCCTCTGGAACCAAGTTGTACCCGGCTGATGAGCAAAAGAACGATGGGTTGGAGGATGACCTTGAGCTATTGCCAGTAGTTAGACTTATTGCAAGCAGCTTCCCATCACCTTTTGTGTGTTACATCTTAGGACTAGCCAAGGGTGCCTGGCATCTTGAACTTTCCACCCACATTTATAAACCCCTGTACAAGAAAGAGGCAGTGAGTATGACCCTTGAAATCGAAATCATGGACACCCGGAAGGAGAAGCCACCTGATGCTCAGCTAAGAGCTTGGTCTGCAGCTGAGCCCCATGGCTAAATGGGTCTCTCCAGAGCCAGTGTCTCTGGCCCTCTTATGCCGTTGAAGAATAGCTGGGGAAGATCTTGACTCCACTGCCACCCTGAGAGGCGATGGGGCATGTGTAGAGCAGGCAGAGAAAGATGCTGGGGCAGAGAGTAAGTAAAATCAGCCTCTGCAGAGAGCACCCTTTTAGTGGCCAAGGGGGCTGCTGAAAATACTCCAAGTGGCTAGAGCTCACTACCAGGAGCACAATGAACCAAAGATCACCGAAATTGGCCTAACGGGGCAAGAGATATGCTCCTATAAAGATTTTAACTTTTGCCCTAAAATGAAAACTGAAGCATGTGGCACTCTGCTGCCATTTCAGGAAAGCACCCAGCGTGGGCCAGGATCAGGGGGCAGTCAGCGCATCCATAGCTCTCCTTTTTTTTTTTTTGCTGAGGGGAGCGGGAGTGCTTGGGGCCCCCTCCCCTGACTACTGTTGGCCCCTGGATCTCATCTTCCTGGGACAGCCCTACAAAGAAGCATTGCTGGGTGAACTACATGTTGGTGGGCTTAATAACCCCATCACCGGGGCCCAGAAGAAAGGAGAACACAGGAGGCAAAAGGGGGGTAGCCGTTGTGTGTTCTGCCTCCTGCTCCCCTAGCCCGTGACCTGGGGGGAGCAAGGAGGCACGGCACACACACACAACCATGCCACAATGACGCGGGCGGGAAAGTAAGCACATTGGCTCTCACGCCAGAAATGGATCCTGCCGGCCCCTTAGGGAGCCGGCAAAGCTGCGCAGGAGTGGACTCCCTGCACTGCCCACACGTTGGCTGAGGCTGTTGATGCCTCAGGTGGCAGTGGAGCACCCAAGATGTAACAAAAGAAAAACCGGCTACAAAGTCGCACAGAGGGCAAGCCCACTCAAGAAATACCCATTTTGTTTTCCAGAGGAGCAACCATAATGCCCTACAACGGGTTATTTGCATAGGTTTCTTTATTTGTGGTAACCCAAGGAGGGGCAGCAGCACCACCAATGATCAAGTTTAGTTTGTGGGGGGGCGACAGGGAGTGTAGCAGCCCCTCACTCACCCAGGATTAATTTAAAAAAATTAAACCTATGTCTCCCAGGTTCTAGGATGTATGACCTGGGTAGACTTTACTATACTTTTAAGCACTCACAGATGCGGAGCTTTTTCTCAACAGCTTGGGAGTATTGGGACTCCTAGTGGTGAGCCCTATGGCTACAAAATATTGGCCTAACGAGTGTAAAGAAAGACTCTTGACACGTTAGTTCGATTTGTGAAACTTTGTTTAAAGTGTTTCATTGACTACGCTATATTGACAATGGTAATTGATACAGGTTAGTAATAATGAATGTGTTTGTTTCTATTGGTTTCAATGGTGGCACTAACATGTGAATACATGTGGTGATCCCTTGACAAAGCAAATAGGCTTGCCTTGTATATTAACGTGATGACCTGTAACAAAGCCAATAGGCCTGCTCTAATTATTATGACAACCTAATCAGGTGATGTTCTATCTGGTATAGGTGAGGGGTATTGTGATTATGGGGGATCATGACCCACTAGGGATCAAATGTGATTTGAGAATGCCACCAAAGGTACTGTCATCCACCCCATGTACATATTTATAATGAATGTGTAGTATTTAGTAGTGTACGTGTGTATTAAATGTTTTTAAAAGAAAAATCACTGATTGGACAATGACTTATTGAGTGTTGTTGTTGCATGCCACTGGATGGAGATTACTAGCCCGCACCACTTCCCCTGAATAGGCTTTGGACTGCTCTACTTCGCTAACCCGAAAGAGTCAAGTGCTACAATTGGATTTTTGGTTCCCGGAAAGGAGACAAATATGGACCTATTAGTTTGCAGACCTTACATCCTGCACAACTATTAAGCCAATTTCCTACAGTAGCACTCTTGCTAGTGGATACTCTATCTGCACATTTCTCACCTTTTGAATATCCCCTGGCACCAGACTGGATGTGGAAACTCAAAAAGCAGCACTCCACATGCTGGTAGGTGGAGCTGTGCATTTCTGTGCTGACATCGTGATGAACAGAGCTGCATTTCAAGCTCTATCTATGCGCGCCAACAGCAATTTCTTTCATACACCTGACTGCACCCTCAGACAGGGAGTCCAACCAGTAGCAGACTTCTAAGTTGTGGCCTTTTAAGATGGAAAAGAAGACCATTCCACGGAACGGTGAGCTGGGAGGGCAGTGTGGATTCTGTGGTTAGCTAGAGTATCCACTAGATAGAGTGTTAGCAAAGGTAAGTTACTTGTTCTTCGGATGAATAGTTTCAACTGCAAATTCCTTACCTTGTGAATAGGTACCAAAGAAGTACCTTCCAAGGTGGGGGGTCTGTGGAATGGCTCAGACAAAAACAGGAGAAATGCCCTTCCCTTAGAATATGGCTCTCTAGGCAGTAGTGCTTTGTGAACATGTGCACTGATGCCCACGGAGCAACCTGACAGATACCCATGACAGGCACTCCGCATCCCAATGCAGTGGTTGCAACTTCACCTCTGGCGGAATGATCCCTCCGCCTTCTCGAGGCTTCTTATTAGCTAATGCGTAGCAGATCTTAATATAGTGAACTATCCATCAGGAGATGGCTTGTTTGTGCACCGCACTGTCCTTCTTTACTCCAGAGGACCCCACTAACAGCGGATGGTCCACCCAATGTACCTTCCTATGATCGATGTAAAAGCTCAGCGGTCTGTTGTGGTCCAAGGGGTGGAGTCTCTCCTCCTCTTTTGAGGGATGAGGCGGCAAAAAGAAGGTCAAAAGAGCGGTGAGCGGTGAAAGTTCTCCACACTGTGAACAGGAGAGTGCCCAAGCATATAACAACTATGTACTAAGTAAGTATCTTGACCAAGTCTCTACAGTCACATACTATTTTTGCATCTTTGCATACAGTAACAAGCTGCATTAAATACTAGATAAGCTGGGCACAGAAGAACAGTTTAACTAAAGGAGATTTCAGTTGTAAGCTTGACCTGGTATTAGAATCAGGACAGTAATGCTTACAAAACATATGGAGAGAAGGTATGAATACATCTTCAGGTAGAATGTTTGCAGAGTTACACAAATGCATTATTTCTCAAGACTGCTGCAGTGGCATATCTGCCTCTTGTAAATGGACCCTTAGATGAAAGAGCAACAGATAATATTCTAAGTACAGCATAACCCACCTGACTTCCAATCTGCAAACTCCTTGTCTGTAGACAGGTTTACCATTAGCAGAAGAGTACAAGCACAAAAGCTGTAACTGAAAAGATTTCTTAAAATTAAGGGTACACAACCTTTACACAGTGGGTTGAATTGTCCTAGAAAAGAATACTATTAGGATTATGGATTAACACAACATCTGAACAACTTGAAGAAAGCACGAATGAGTACAAAGAAATACAATAGCCACCAAAAAAAGTGTGCTCAGCAAACAGTGCACAGTGCTCACTGCTCATTGCATCATCTCAAATGGTGGCGTATTGCTGTTGTCAACACAGTAAGCTCCAAAAGGGGACCATACTCACCCAAGAGTATGCACCAAACCATCCAGAAAAGCATGACCAACAAATATTTATATATTTTTGCTCGCATATTATACCAGCAGGCCATCTTTTGGCCACTTTGAGTACACTGCAGTACAAACAATCATAGTTATGGTTGTCATGGGCCGGTAGGTGCATGCTGGGCTGAAAGTTGTACAAGACCAAATAGATCACCAGGGAGGCCATACATTCAGTAGGTATTTTACAGGTTTACTGGATGTAGAAAATGTCTTTATGGAGATGGCGTTTAGGGTCCTCTTAAGGTAGAGATTTTTCACAGTACATTTTTCAACAGTTTCCTGAAGTGTACGTCATTTAGCTGCATCCACAAGGGTGGTAGTAGTGTAATTCAGAGTTTTGGCAGAAAGATAAAGGTGACTAGAGCAATACAAAGGAAGTAAATATACAAAACATGCGTCACAACTATATGATAAGTAAACATGAACTGGGTCTACCAAATAAAAGGTACTTAAATATCAAATGCTTTCCAGCTTCATGACAAATAGTCCATCTTGAAGCAGATTAACATAGGCCCATTCATAGATTTCAAGAATTATTCTCTGAAAGCAGCATCAAAGACGACATCGAAAGCGGCATCAGTGTGACATGCATCGGCATTCTAGACTGGGGCAGCATCCGGAAAGGTTGCACCAAAGCAACACCCTGTGAAGGCATAGAGTAGGGTGGTGTTCAGGGCAGACAGCCCAGAATCACCTGAACGCAATATCTGGACCAATTTTGTGAGGTAGAAAGAATTGACAAGGTCCAACATGGCCTGCTGAAAAGCCTCAACCTTAAGTAGAGTGGTGGGCAGAGTTCGAATCTGATCAAAATTTCTTTTGGACTGGAATCAGCTCGGAGGAAAGAGAGAAAGGAGCCAGCATCAGGGGATGGTACCGCTGACTCTACAAATGGTCCCAGAAGCAGGACTATTTTTTTGATGAAAGAGACAACTTTTTCTACAATGTTCTCTTGCTCCTAAGAGAGGAGAAAGGGAACATGTAGAGGTATCCTTAAGTGTGTGAGACAAGAATAACTTAACTTTCCACTCTCTGCTGGCCTTCAGGTGCATAAAGGAGTGATAGTCACACGTTGATGGACTGCGATCAAGCACCATATGAAGATGTTGTGGGAGTCAGACAGATATATCTATTGACAATATTGATAGCTTTTGAACCCCGATACCTTAGAAGGTGACATTTGACCTAGTGAGCTTAACATGTGTTGTTAGAATTTAAAGGAAATCAGTACGAAGCCAACGGATACCTCTGGAATCTTGTTGGCAAGACATGGAAAAACAGTAACATGGCAGCGCAACACGTTGTATCATATTTAGGCTGACATTGTCACTTCCTGGATGGGGGGAGCCATGACTACAGTTGCATGGTGCCACTCATTGGTGTTGGAGAGCTACTGCTAAGATAAAAAAAATTCAAGATCCAGGTTGCGCCTGGTCATAGTCCTAACATGAGGAATCTGCAGGAAGAACGATTCATCAGAAATAGCATCAATGCAGAGCATAAAAACCATAGCATATGTACTCCAACTTCTCCTGTCACAGCAAAGTATATATAGTCATGTTCTGAACCCACAGCCAGCATGTGGTAGCACAGCTCTGGAGATTACGGTAAAAATCATTGCCAAAGTCTCTACAAGAAGACACCTATGCATTCTTAGCAATTACTTGGTGTGAGAACCTAAGAAAGGGCAGGGTCGGAATGCTTATGGGGCAATCTGGCAGTGCCCGAGGAGCTGGTATGAAAGGTCAGTGTGTGTGCCTGTTTTTTGTTAGTTTATGGGCCCATTTTATGGTCTTGTGGGATGGTTTTTACTGTTGATTTTCCTGATATTATCACAAAGATTACCTGCAGCAAGCACAAATGCATGCATTCTCCCATACCTTGCAAAACACCAACAAAGTCTATCTTTACAAGTTCAAAACGACCCCAATTTGTAAATGTGTGGCATTTCTTAGTTATCTGATTCGCAACTTTTATTTTGGTGACTGAGCCTATTTTCTGCCCCAGTCCTATCCTGAGAAAGGATATAATGCTCATGTCCAATAAATTGGTGCTGCTCTTGGCAGTATCAGTCTGTTAATTAAGCAACAGCTCAGAGTTCAGAAAAATACCTAAATTTTCCACCATGGCAGGAGGGAGTGAAGTGATCCATATATGGAAGGCAGACACTGAAATCCAAATGGCATGAATCTGCAGAAAAGAGGAGAGTTTTGTATTCCAGGGGGTTGACTTTTCAAAATAAGTGTCCTACAGTCAACAGATAGTACTGAGTCAATCTCGACCATGCTTTTTAGGTTGAGCGTGGGCAGCGCATGCGCTGCGAGACATGCTGTATTCAGTCTATGGGCTTTCAACATGCCCAGTGCTTTTAGTTGGTTGGCCTGCTTTTCAAAATTCCTTTACTCTGGTTGGTCAATAGTGTCCATCTGTGTCGCCTTTGGGTGCTTGGTTCCCTCCCAGCAGACTTCACCAATTATTCTTTTGGTTGGCCAACCCTGGCCATCTGTTGCCTTCTCGCTCGCAACCCCTTCCTCCCGTCATTGCTGCCGTCACTTAATCTTCCCAGTGCCCTGCCCACACCACCATCTCCCATCGTCGCTGCTTGTGTTCTCTCTAGCGGACTTCACCGATTGTTTATTTTGGTTGGCCAGCTTGAGAAACGTACTAAATGAGGCACTGCCATCCATAATGGCACCAGAGCACAATGTCTTATAGAATTTAAAAATGGGATTATTCACAATTTCTTCACAGTTATTCCCTTCGTTCCTCTTTCATAATTGTAACTCTGTCCTCGATTAATTTTGAACAACCCGAGATTTTGGAACTCTGTTTAATGTAGTAAAGTCTGTTGCTCATTTTCATTTGTTTTGAGTAAGACACCGGACAGTCAACGTTGTTTTCTTTAAAAACACAGTCACCCTTTTTTTTTGGACCCTTCCAGTGCAGTCCATACGGCAACACTATTGCCGGCAACACACCTGGGGTCACTTCCCACTAATTAAGACCAGTGCAACCATATTTATATTCCAGCTCCCCATCACCTTTCAACATTCGGGACGGGGGGAGAGACATGGAGTACTGCATCGGACGGTTTGTTTCTTAAGTGAGTAGGACTTTGCTTTGTACGGAAGTCTAGGGCTCCGCACACATTTAAAACCAATTGTTTCTTAAATTTGGATTGGTTCCTTACTGTCTATGTACTATTTGTCTATTCAGATGTAGGCGAACCGTTCTAGGTCTACCCGAAACCCATGAAGCATTACTTTGCGTCTTAAAAAGGTATCTATGGACTTTCTTCACTGCTTTATCCAACCTCAGACTATGTCAACACTACCCCTTTCTTTGATATATATCTACCAGTATGTGGAGACTTGTATACGGATTAGAAATGATGCAGGGAATTTTCCTTCTTACTGTTTGCATATTTTTTGGTATTGATTAGCATTCATATTTAGCCTTCATTTTTCAGCACAGCGCCCGCTTTCATCAAATGCGGCGGCTTCTTTAGGCCGGGTGCTTGTAATGCACCAATAAATGTTACTGTACCCACAATAATGTGCTGCATGGCTAAATACTTAAATCCCAAAAGTGAGATTGATTGCATTGCAAATGCTTGTTAAAATTAGGATCCTTTGGCAGACATGAATAAGCACTGGTAATAGTTCTAATGCTTGCAAACAGCACTTGTGCATGCATGAGTTTTCATGTTTTAGCAAATTAACTACTGACTTTCCCATGATAATGATACAAAACATTTTTGTTAAAGGCTTCAATAAAGTGCATGCATTAGTTAGGCCATCTTCTCAGGGATTTTAGACAGTTTGAGCATTCCTGTTATTCGTGAACCGTTGCCACCCAGCGACGCTTCTACAGATAAGTACAAGGCATCATATTGAAAAACAGTATGCTTTACTTTAAGTGTTTCAATGCCTGCTATGCAGATTATGAATATCAATAAATGCACCTTTGTAAGCACTGGGAAGAAAGCCCAACACCCCATCATAGCAGCAGCAACTAGAACATTTGCTGTTCAACTTCGAAAGAATATTGTCGCTTACAATCAATCAATCAATCAATCAGGGTTGGTAACGCGCAACTACTCACCCGCGAGGGTCTCAAGGCGCTGGGGAGGAGAGGGTGGCGGCTTCGTTGAGTGCTGGGGTCACCCGAAAAGCCAGGTCTTAAGGTCCTTTCTGAACTGGGGCAATGTGGGAGATTGACAGAGGGGGAGGGTGCTCCAGGCTTTGGCTGCGAGGTAGGTTTTGGTCTTGCTGATATGTGGGACGGTGGCCAGTGAGAGCTGGAATGATCTGAGGTGTCTTGAGTGCGTGGAAGGAGAGGCGGCTTTTCAGGTATGCGGGTCCGGTGTTGTGAAGGGCCTTGTATGCATAGGTGAGGAGTTTGAAGGTTATTCTTCTTTCGACTTGTAGCCAGTGGAGATCACGGAGGTGTTGGGTGATGCGACTCCAACGGGGGATGTAGCGGATCAGTCTGGCTGCGGTGTTCTGGATAGTCTGGAGTTTGCGAAGGAGTTTCTTGTTGATTCCATCATAGAGAGTGTTACCGTAGTCCAGTCTGTTGCTGATGAGTGCGTGCATGACCGTTTTTCATTGTGAGCGATGAGTCTAGTATGATGCAGAGGTTTCGTGTGTGGTCCGTCGGAGTGGGGGGGATTTCCGAAGGCGGAGGGCCACCAGGAGTCATTCCATGCAGAGGGGGTGGAGCCATGGATGAGGACTTCTGCCTTTCTCAGTTGAGCTTCATCCAGGTGGCGACGGCTTTCATCCCTTCTTGGAAGTTGCGTCTTGTGATGCTGGGTTCGTTGGTGAGGAAGAGGATCAGCTGGGTGTCGGCTTATGAGACGATGTTGAGCCCGTGGTAGCTGACGATGGTTGCGAGGGGGGCCATGTAGATGTTGAAGAGGGTAGGGCTGAGGGAGGAGCCCTGGGGCACTCCACACTTGGTCTCTGCTGGTTCTGAGAGGAAGGGAGGGAGTCTGACCTGCTGAGTTCTGCTGGTGAGGAAGGAGCGGATCCAGTCGAGGGCCTTGCTGCGGATGCTGGCGTCGTGGAGTCTGGTGGCTAGGGTGCGGTGGGAGACGGTGTTGAATGCAGCCGAGAGGTCCAGGAGGATGAGGGCTGCCGTCTCGCCCTGGTAGAGGAGGGAGCGGATATCGTTGGTGGCGGCGAGTTGGGCAGTCTCTGTGCTGTGATTACTTCAGAATCCGGATTGGAAGATTCAGGACATTGTTAGCTTCGATGAAGTTTGCTAGCTGGGTGTTGACGGCCTTCTCGATTACCTTGGCTGTGAAGGGAAGCAGAGAGATGGGCCTGAAGTTCTTGAGATCCATCGGGTCCGCGGAGGGTTTCTTCAGGAAGGGGTTGACTTCAGTAGGTTTCCAGTCATCGGGGAAGGTGGCGGTCTTGAAGGAGCAGTTGATTGTCCAACGTAGTTTGGGTGCGATGGCAGAGGCGGCTCTGTGGAAGATATTGTGTGGGCAGGGGTCTGAGGGTGCTCCGGAGTGGATGCTTTTCATGGTCTTTAAGGTGTTTTCTGTCGTGAGCGGGATCCATTTGAGCAGGGTCTGTTGGGTAGTGTTGCATGAGGGGGGGAGCTGCAGTGGTGAGGTGGTCTTGCTTGTCGAAGATCATCTTGATTTTGTGGTGGAAGAAGTTGCGAGTCTGTTACAGAAGTCTTAGGACATCTGTTGTTTCGCAGCAGGGTTTAGCGAATTCCTTGATGATGGAGAAGATTTCTTTGGTGTTGTGTGCATTGGTGAGGATTCTGTCTTGGAGGGATTTCTTCCTAGTGGATTTGATGAGTTGGTGGTGTGCGGTGGTTGCTGCTTTGTAGGCGGCACGTGTTTCTGGGGTTTTGTTGTTCCTCCATGTCTTATCGAGTCGTCTGCAGGAGCGTCTAGATTTTTGGAGTGCAGGGGTGAACCAGCTTGCTTTCTTGATGTGCATTCCGGTGGCTTTCTTGAGGGGGGCGAGTGTGTCGGCGCAGTTCGTGATCCATCGGTGGAGATTGCGTGCTGAGGTGTTTGTGTCTGACGTAGTCGGTGGCAGGGTGCTGACGAGGGCGGAGGTGAGCTGGTCTTCAGTGATTTTGTTCCAGCTTCTGCGGGGGAGTCGGTGGGGATGCTTATGTATGGTGGGTTTTTTGAAGGAGAAGTGGATGCAGTGGAGGTCTGTCCACAGTAGTTCCGTGGTGTGGCAGTAGGAGACGCTGTTTCCTCCTGTGAAGACGAGGTCGAGTGTGTGTCCCGCTGTGTGCGTGGGGGCTGTTACAAGTTGTTTCAGTCCTATGTTGGCGAGGTTCTCTAGGAGAGAGGCAGTGTTTGAGTTGTCGTGGTTATCCAAGTGTAAGTTTAAGTCTCCGAGTAGGATGCAGTCTGTGGATGCGAGGGCATGGGGTGCAATGAGGTCGGTGATGGTGTCGGTAAAGGGAGCGCGGGGCCAGGAGGCCTGTAGATGAGGGTTCAGCAGAGAGCCATTTTGGTGACGGTCTGGAAGAGGAGGTGCTCCATGAGGGTCGTTGTGTCATCCGGGAGGCTGGTCATGCGGAGGGTGCTTTTGTGAACAACGGTGATGCCTCCTCCTGGACGGATGGGGCGGTCCTTGCACAAGATCTTGTATTCGTCGCAATGGCGGTTGCGATGTCGGGTGCAGAGTTGGCGTTGGTCCAGGTTTCCGTGAGGAAGGCGACATCGGGTGAGTAGGTGTTGATGAGGTCCCAGATTTCTATAGCGTGCTTGTGTGGGAAACGTACGTTGAGGAGGATGCAGTTGAGTGGTTTGTGAGCAGTGATGTCTGGAAGGTTGGGAGATGCAGCTGGGGTATGGAGGTGGGTGAAGGTGCGGCAGCAGTGTAGACAGGAGATAGGGCCATGAGTGTTGTTCGGGGTAGAGAGCTGGCAGTTGTTGCGTCCGGGGTTTAGATCGTGGAGGATGCCGGAGTTGTAGTGGTAGCGGATCAGAGGACCAGGGTCCCTGGGGCTGGTCGCGGTCGTGTCGCGGACTGGCGCAGACGAGCATGCCTTTGGCACTGTAGGGATCGGGGGAGGGCGAGTCAGCTGGGATACGGGAGCAGGAAGGACATACTGAAGGGGCCGCGGGGGCAGCAGCGGTGGGGGAAAATAAAGGAAAGAGTGAGGAGAGTGAGAAGTGAAAAAGTGAAAAGTGAATGAAGGGCAAAATGAAGGAAAGAGAAAAAGAGGGCACAAAAGGAAAGAGGCAAAGAGAGGCAGAGGCAGAACAGCAGAAGAACAGAGTGCTCTCCCACTTGACCACTAGGGATGAAGCGCAGGCAGAAAGAAGCCTGCGGGTGGAGGCGGGCCTCGAACACCCTGCAAACAGAGAGCACTTAGTGGTGGAGCTGCGCGGGGGAAAGCAGTCACACTGACAAGGTCACCGCACTGTCAAAACGCCCAAACTTTGCTGCAGAAAGTCTGCAAGAAAATAGGCAACGGAGAGCACAATTAAAAGAAAGCATTCGTTTGCACACATGAATGCTCATCACCAGTGTGGCTCTCACAGCCAAGACGGGGAAGTGCAAGTACTTACATTATTCTTACGTGCTTCCTAAAAACATAAAACAGTAGCCCATAATAACAAAACTTCTGATATTACTTGCAGCAAATACATGAGTAAAAGCAATTAGAGTTACCAGCGTTTCATTCACGCGCAAGGTGAAAGGGGAATAAATAAATGTCAATAACTTTATAGTGTTCGGATATTTTAAGCGGTGTAATTGTAAATAACCCGTTATATTTGCCCAAAGTATGCTACTCAATCTCCCAATCTACAGGAAGATGGAAAGGCTGAATCTGCTTTGCCAGATTCAAACTCATATTCTCAGACACAGCTTGATGTTAGTAGCAAACGCTTAGCTCATTGTCCACCGTACCAGTTTTGTTCTGATGGCCTCTGTCAGGGACTGTCCGGGACTATGTCGGGAACACAGTCAGGAACTTGAGCAAGGACTGGGTAGAAAACGTACAGTGCTCAGAAAAAGTAGTACAGCGCTGCCCAGGATCACACAAGGAGTCAGAGGAGAAAAAGGGATCCAAAGGGGAAGCCTGTACAAGATGTCTAAGACTCAGAAAGGAAGGGCACTCACAAGGCAATTTAGCATTCAGACTAACTACTCCCAAGACGGACGTGCAAGACATATATATAATACAACATTAACAATAAAGGGAATGTGGGGTAAAGCACTCAGGAGCTCCACACGGTAAGACTGAAGCTCAGTAAGTTCCTCACCCACAATTGCTGTTACAGATACTGACTGGAAATACCCACATATAGGATATGTATGCAAAGGCAGGGTCTGTGGAGCTTATACCTATGGTGATGTTATAACAGTAACTCAAAGACAATACTCACAGTGAACAAGAAACACCACCTAGGTAGTCAGCTGTGCCCACGGATCCTGGCGATCAAACAGGAACACGCAAGGCAGTAACAGCAAAGGGGTAGAACTAAACACAAGCACAATAGACAAGGAGCTAGCAAGGAGGAGTGCTTAACAGGAAAGGAAGGAAAATACAGGGCACACTTGGCAGAAAGCAGGTAACAAACATACAAGGCAACAGATGCAAGACAGCAGAAATAGAAAGATAGCAAACTAGAACTGGAACCAAGGAAATGGGAAGAAAGGCAGGGACTGGAAAAGGATATACAGAAGGGGAGGCTACAAGGGTATACTAGAATAGTGCAGGTTCAGGAATCAAGAAAACAAAGTAGCATAGGAGGCAGTGCTGGGGCAAGAACTGAGCAAAAGCTCAGGAGTCAAAGTAGCACTGCAGGTTGTGCTAGTTCAGGAGAAGGAAACTGCTGCAGGTCAGGAACAAGGAAATGCTAAGGCTCAGGAATCAAGGTAGCACTGTAGGCAGTGCTAGTTCAGGAACAGGGAATTACTAAAGCTTCAGGAGTCAAGGTAGCACCGCAGGCAGTGCTGGTTCAGGAAACAGGAAATAGCTACAGCTCAGGAAACAAGGAGTCAAGAGAGCACTGCAAGCAGTGCAAATCAGGAACAAGAAATAGCTGAAGCCCAGGAACTAATAACCATAGCTCAGGAACTCTGGAAACAAGGTAGCACTGCAGGCAGTGCTAATTCAGGTACAAGGAATAGCTATAGCTCAGGAACTCAGGAAACAAGGTAGCACTGCAGGCAGTGCTAATTCAGGTACAAGGAATAGCTATAGCTCAGGATCTCAGGAAACAAGGTAGCACTGCAGGCAGTGCTAATTCAGGAGAAGGGAAACTGCTGCAGTTCAGGAACAAGGAATACTAAGGCTCAGGGGTCAAGGTAGCACTGTAAGCAGTGCTAATTCAGGAACAAGGAAAACAGCAGCAGGTCAGGAAAAAGGCAGAACTAAAGCTCAGGAAACACTGGAAACAATAGCAAAAGCTCAGGGAGCACTGGAAACAAGGATCGGTCTCACCGGTAAACAGCTACAATGACCAACACTCGACTGAAGGGAGCTGGGGCTTATAAGAGCTCACAGTAATCACATGCATCAGGTGTGAGCAGGCTAGCAGCAGCCAGCCACAGGTGAACTGAATTCCTCCACCCATCCTTGGCCTGCAGGGGTGGAGACAAAGCAGTGAGCAGGGAATTCTGGGTAATGGAGTTTCAGGCATGAGCAGGATGGCTTCCACAAAACCCGGCATGTATTGGGAATGGATGTCAATTCCCAAATAGTGTCTAAATGGCTGGAAGTCAGTATGTACATGAAGGGGAGGGTCTGGAAGCATATTTGAATACTGGAAAGCCCCACAATTCGGCCCCCTGGTGGTGGGCACGAGAGCACAGGGAGTGAATCGTGACAGCCACTCCCTAATACCACAACACTACTCCAGACTATCAAAAATGCCCATATGAACTGCGCCAAATCATTGAGGGAAAGTCTAATAGGTCACTTAAAATAATATCTTGTATTTAAAGGACACTACCTATGTTTCACAAATGCCGATGTGCAAATGTTGTCTAATAATAAATACTTACAGCAAGTAGCAGTAAGACGAACACTTTATCACTGCCCCACAACTGTATTTCAAACGATACGTTATTCTTTTCTGCTGCCTCCCTACACTTGACAGTTTGCACATTTCCACTAATTGTCAAGCTGGCTTTTCCTGATTTACAGACACACACAGTTGCCCACCCCCTGCTCTTTAGTCTTCACAGATGCAAAGTGAACCAATGACTAAGTCTATCTCCATGCATCCCACACGCAAGCTGAGCCATACACATCAAAATTACAAATAAGAAATAAGCACTGGAAAGCTAATAGGTCTGGAGTTGGCTTTTTCAACACTTGCTTTGTGTATAGAAAACTTTATTGTTGAAGAACCTGCCGGACCCTCGTCAATTTAAAAAAAATACATCGAATAAAAGCCCAAAAATGTCAACTATAAATTGCAATTGTAGTCCCTGGCACTGAAGGGAACTACCTTATGTGCAGATTTGCTCCTTGTTCAAGGGCAGAATAAAGTCATGTCAGCCAAAGGCTGAAGTGGGCGGACCCATTGCTCCATACTGTTGACAGTAGTGGGTGCAAGACAAATATGAATGGCACAATAACAGACTAATGGATGGAGAGGGCTGTCAAACATTACATTTCCGTCTGCATAGGAGTTTGTCTTGCCGAAAATTGGCCACTGCTCCCCTCAACTGCTTTGAAAACAATGCCGACAGTTTTCCAACTAGGAAAATAAAGGCCAACTCTTACATTGACTCCACGCAGTCTTACAAAGAACGGAAACTCAATTTCAGATTTTGAAAAGTTTGCAAATTCATGTTATCTCTGAAAAGTGGACAGGCTTCTATCTTACTAGAGCCCAGTAACATAACATCACACTGCAAATATACACTATGCTTTAGGTAAAGAACTTACCATACTTACAAAATGATGTTTCCCTATAATAAGTAGTATGCACATCGTGCAGCCTACATTATCGACCCTTAAATGAACTTTTATGTTTGTGCTAGTCACAAGCATGGCAGCAGCGAGAAAAAAACAATTATTCGTCTACTTATATTGAAACAACAGTCGCACTTTTATTTTTACAGCTCGGCTCTGTAACTCCAAGGACAGCTGTGGCACACCCTCTGACTTCGAAGCAGCGCTATCATTGCCACAACAGCAGTAGTGAAAGCACAGATATGCACTGAAAGGTAACTGAGTGGAGCTACTAGACGACAGAAGTATTCAGAAGTATGTGAATTATAAACAGTAGTGACTCAGCCTGTGAGAGAAAACAGATGCAAGGCCAACTGAAGAACAGGAGTGTTGGAAAGATCAAATGTTACATACTGCCGCACCTGCAACAAGCTCAAATTGCCATTTATCGCCTTCAGGGACGGTTTAATAGTAAAGAAAGCAATGAGAGGCTGCAAAAGTGAAAGACAGGCTTGTCAAGAACTTTCACAAAAATGAAAAATAAGCACACAGCAGTGTAAAATCGTTGCCTGCGGTATACAATGCATGCATGATTTAAAGAATGAAATGTGACAAAATTGTTATGATTGAGTGTACATTTTAAATTTAAAATAGATCCTCATGCACTACAATACAACAAACCATAGATGGTGGAATGATACATTAAACTGCCAATAGCACGAGGTGAGAGCGGAATACTGCTCTGGGCTGACTAAGATGTCCTTGACAAAGTCCCAAGCCAGTACCTATAGGAGCACGAGTCGATTAGGCCAATTGCTGAAGGTGGCAGTCCCAAAGTTCACTCTCTGTATAATGGAAACAATATGTCGGCAGAAAGCCAGACCTAAAAATGGTATCCTAGCACTCATCAGTCCGAGTTACTTATTAAATAACAATGGAGAGAGTGATAAATGTTAAAGAATACCGCAAAGAACAAGTTTTGTTTCAGATTTGACTGGGTGTGAAAAAACGACTAACACAAGTAAACTACAAATGATCAAACACAAGCAGAACCTCTGGATTCCAACCAGATGGAAGATGTAATGAAGAACAAGTAACTTACTTCCGGCAATGTTCTTTTTTAGTACTCTATATAACTGCTGATTCCTTGCCTCAGAGTACAACCCAAGTACCAGACTGGATCCAGAAACATTCTAAGCAATGTTCCAGCGTGCCACTAGGTAGAGCCCTGCAGTGCCATGCCCTGAAATTGACACAGTGGGGCTGCATACGAGCGCCACTGTTAGAAATGGGTGTCTCTAGTTGGCAATGGTTTGCACCTTTGTCCAAGTAGGGACCCTTCTTCCTAGTCAGGGTAAGGGGGGGATACACTTCTAAAATAAACCCTGCTCACCCACTTGGTAGCTTGGCACGAGCGAACGAGTTACTTACCTTCGGTAACGTATCTGGTAGAGACAAAGTCTAGCCGCAGATTCCTTAACATAGAATATCCCCAGGAGTCAGACTGGATCCGGAAAACTTTTTCCCCAGCAGTACCTCTGCGCACCGGGGGGCGGCGTCGCCCGGCTCCGTTCTCACGTCGTCCACAGAAGTGACGTCAATGGAGCCATATAAGTCCCCCCGGCGCGCTGACGTCACTTTTCTACTGTGAAACTTTTCCGTGCCACTACGCGGAGTCACTACAAAAACTGTGAGAGTATGGGAACAGTGTGCCAAAAAAGATCAAAAATCTGTGAAACAACAATGACAAGAAATCATAGAATGATGAGAACTAACATCATTTAAAAAAAAGTACGTAATACTGGAAGGGGCTGAAGGGAGCAAACAGAGCATCCGCCCCTAAAAACAGTCTCGCCCGAAGAGGCAACGTCATTGGAAATGAATGGCATGACAAACAAAGGACAGTTTGCAACCACAGGATGGAACTGTATGAAAGACAGTTAGTAACCACAGGATGTAACTGTAAAGGACAACAAGACTGGAACAACATGACTTAAGGTAAGTGACCACAAGTGTGCAACAACAGAGAATGTGTACCACACCCCCCATAATGACCTATGGACTGTAGCACAGTCAAATAGATCTCCAACCCAATCGACTGCATCACAGACAAAGAGACCCCAAAGTAATAAGGAAGAATTAGACGAGGAAGGAGGGAGGGTAGAAGAACATGAGAATCCCACGCCGGAAGAACCAGGGTGGAGGAGCATGTAGGGGAATATAACGCAGCAACCCAAGAACGATAATGGGTGTAGAACGAACGTGCTAAAACAGAATGATACATCCTGCTCCGGAGGGAGGTGAACTGGAGCACCCTGCAGGAAGATCAAGGCCACCTGTAAGGAGGCAGGTGGGTAGAACCCAATCTGGAAAGGTCCTCGCAGAACAGGGAGGATGGGCGGGCGTTAAGGAATCTACGGCTAGACTGTGTCTCTACCAGATACAACGTTACCGAAGGTAAGTAACTCGTTCATCTGATAGAGACATCTAGCCGCAGATTCCTTAACTTAGAATAGATACCAAAGCTATACCTCATTGGAGGAGGGTCTGAGATTGAAACCCACCAAGTTCCCAAGGGAATTAATCCGTCAATAAAATTGACGAAAACAAGGTGGGGACAGCAATGCCAGCTTAGCTGACACCAGACTCATGAAGCTCAAGGTGGAAGCAGGAGCAAGGGAAGTAAAGGTACCACAATTCGTCAGAGGACGGTACGAGCCCACGTTCGTCCAGACAGGGACGAAACGAAATCACAGAACCAGAATGGAGAGTGCATAACGGCAGAATGCCATAAACTTCTGCAAAAAGAAGTCAACTGGCTACAGGATCCCAGGATCCGCAAGAGACAAAGTCCCAGAGAAGAGACCAAACAGTATAACAGAGTCAGAACATACAATGGAGCATGCACAACAGCGGATGTCAAAATGTCAGGGGCAGAAGTCATCATGCCGAGACATACAAACTACGACTACCAGGAGATACATAGATGTGGATTATAAGAATACACGTAAGCCGACAGTGTGTACCGTGAGAACCACACCACACAAATGCACAAGCCCAACGAAACGTAATAGCAACAGCATGTGCGCGTCGGCAGAGAAAGACGGGCGCATCACCAGGTAGTCAACCAGCCAACCGTACCCAAGGTACAATGACCAAAGGTCATCGGCAAAGCCGGACACACACAAAGCTATCTCCCATGAGGGGGAGAGAGAGAGTGAGTGAGTGAGTGAGAGAGAGCGAGAGAGAGACAGCGAGAGAGAGAGAGAGAGAGACGGAATCTGGGACCATCCCCAGGAAACCACAGCAGGGAAAACCCCGTATGCTCGCCCTCTCGGGTGTGTACACCTCATGACATATATTTTGCATGAAAGTGACCACCAAGGGGAAACTCAAAGAGTAGCCCTAGAGAATAGGAGGTCGCCCAACTGGTACCAACAGCACCAATGTGAAACATAGCAGGACATACAATGTCCATCCACTAAAAAGGATGACACCAACCCCCCGATCGGGGAAGGAAAGACTGGGCCCCCGCGACCCAGGTGGGGACACTGACCACCACATTAATGAAGAAGAAGGAGGAGTCAGTAATACCCAGACATAGAGTGTCAAAAAAAGTATATATATATATATACAGAGACTAGAGGATGCCAGAGATCATCCGGAGGCAGAATACGTCCACTGAAAAACGCAGCAGAGGCCAGGAGTAAAAATACCTGAGCCGTGCGCGGCAACGAACAGAAGAACTTGAGCCCGGCAGGGGAAGGGCAGAGGGAAGCAAAAGGCACAAGCCAACACGCAGCAGGGAATTGTCTGGCGAAGACCCCACTGCCCATAGACAGACCCCAGACAGGGTGTGAGTTATGCGAAAGCCCAAGCCCTTCCCAACACCAGGAAAGAAGACAATACCACAAGAAGAGAACGCAGCCAAGACAGTGGCACAAGGAATACCATGGGCACCCCGTGACAGCGCACACACCCAGTGTGGATCCACATGTGGTGTCTGCCTAGAAAACAAAAAGAAACTGTTCCAGAGCGGAACGGAACAATGCGCCCACATGGACGCGTACTCACGCTGAAGACAGCCAACGTTGCCAGAGCATAACGAAGGCTGAAAGAATAGCCATAAGCAAGACCGGAGGACGTGAAACCCCTTGGGGCGAGCCGGATATGACAGAAACCCAACAACACACTGGAGCAGGCTACGTCCACAGACGCAGGAGAATGCTATGGAACAACCGTAGGCTGCAACACAGAAGCCTCAGGAGAGGGCCACGCCAATCCGTGGGTCTCTGCAGAGGAGGCGTCCTACCGCAGCAGGACGAGGGCCCATAGGAAAAGTCCCTAGAGGGACAGAAAACATACGAAGAAGACTCCGCAGGAGCCTCTGAAACTTAGTGGGCAAGGAAGAGCAGCTATATAATAGCTAACGAATACCCCACATAGGGTATGTCACATCCCCATGAAAAGCAAGGGACACCTCTTGAGACAAGCTCATAGGCAGAGGGCAAAAAGAAATGTATAAACAGCTGGCCCAGCTGTACCAAAGGAAGGGAAAAACACGGCTGATCAGCCATACAAACCGTCTGGGAAATAACGTCTTGAACCCAGAGACGGAGACCAGAAAAGCAGTGACAATACTGCACACGAAATTAAAGGTCCGCCATGAAGACTAAAAACCATGGGAGTCATGGGAACCCCGACATGAGGCGCGGGACCGCCGAGTCGGCATGCCCGTCAAACAGATTGACCCTATCAAAGGGCAGATCCCTGAGTCGCTCCCGAACATTCTCAGGAAAACTGCCATTGCGTAGCCATGCATGGCGACGCAGAGCAACTGACCTGGCCATAGCTCGACCCACGGAGTCAGTGGTATCCATGGCCGACAGGATGGAAAACTGCACCATGTCGCGGCCATCACGAATAAACCGGTCCAGGTCAGCACGAGGGCCCTCCGGCGAAGGAAGCGCTCGGCTGAGTCCCAAAGGGCAAAAGTTGCACAAGCAAACACGCAGGACGCATTCAGGGACCGAAGTCCCGAGCTGGTGGACGCAAAGACACTGCGGCCACACGACTCCAACCACCTAGACTCCCGAGTGGGAGGAAGCAATGGAGTAGGAGAGGAAGAGAGCGCTGTCTGGACCACAAGCCCTTGAGCCCTAGGATGGAGGGACAAGCAGGCAGGGTCATCTGGGGCCGGGCGGTGGCAATGTGCAATAGCACGACCCACAGGGTCTCCCGACGAGGGTATCGCCCAAGTCCCCAGAAGGACATCATGTAATGACCCGCCAAAAGGCAACAAGGGCTCCACGTCCACTGTGCCCTGGTGGAGAAGATCCAACAAAGGATACGAAGGCAGAGAGACAGAGGGCGGTTGCATCTGCAAGATATCCGCAGCCCTGCGAACCGCCCCCGCAAACACTGCACTAGCCTCCGTGACCATCCGCGGCGGTGACAGCAAGTCATCCTTAGGGGACGGCTGCAGGCTAATCCGTCCACCAAACGACAGAGGCACCGCAGAATGATGAGCCGGCCAGTGCCCCATGGGCACTTGCTCCGTGAAGCAGTGAAACAGCCCTTGGGGTGGAGAACCTTCTGGGGTCACGTCCTCTACCAACAGAGGAGCAGCCAGGGACAGAACCGGCGTCTACCGACGTCAAAACGGCGTCGTGTCGACATCGACGACCCCCGAGGAGGACCCGTCTGCCCGGCGTCAGACCGGCGTCGACTCGACCTCCACTGAGGTGGGAAACTGCAGGGAGGAACGACGTCGACTCGGAGTCGAGCTCCGCGCTGCAGCCACATCCAGCGACAACGCAGGCAGCCCCACAGGGCTGTGCGAAGACGCTACAGGAGGGCCAGACGTCAGAGTGGAATGCCCCTCCGGGCTGTGTCCGGACGTCGCAGCAACTCTGGGACCGGAGTCAGGGCACTTGGTCGGCGCCGAGGGCGAACCCGCCGGCGAACCCCCGACTTGAGTCCCTACCCCCCACTGTGGGGCCCGAAGGCGTGCCAGGGAGAGGGGTGACCCAAGGATGGACTGCAGGGCCCTGGAATAGGCCTCCATCTGGGTCTGAGTCGCCTAAACACCAGGAAATGGTGGGTAAGCGAGGGTCGACTCCTGAGGGCCCGTGTCCGGTGAAGACCGGGAGCAGCGGGCCCCGACGTCACGCTTTCACGAGGTCGACGACCTCCGTGACTTCCGCCAGTGCTTACCTGAGCTACATCCACAGGAACGGCTCCGGGACCTGTCCCGAACAGGAACCTCAGCATGGGATGAAGAACTGCGCCGCTTAGACCCCTCCGCCGGAGACGGAGACTGGCGCTGCGAGGACTCCGAACGTGACAACCGGGCGGACATCAACTTCATCCGCCGTTCCCGCAGGGACTTTGGCTTCAGCCGCCGGCAGGCGTCGCACTCCGTGGAGTCGTGGTGCTCACCCAAGCACCACACACAGATCTCGTGTGGATCCGTCGCAGACATCTGCAGCGTACAGGTCTCACACGATTTGAAGCACGCAGGCATCAGCACACTGTTCTGGACGCTAAAAGGCGTTGCGAAGGCCTGAAAAACAAAACAGGCCAGAGGAACCGCTTCTCCCGGATCCGCGTTGGGAATCGTAAAAGAAGAAAAACTGACGTCAGCGCGCCGGGGGGGGGGGGGGGGACAGGGGGGGGACACTTATATGGCTCCATTGACGTCACTTCCGTGGAAGACGTCAGGACGCAGCCGGGCGACGCCGCCCCCCGGCGCGCAGAGGTACTGCTGGGGAAAAAGTTTTCCGGATCCAGTCTGACACCTGGGGATATTCTAAGTTAAGGAATCTGCGGCTAGATGTCTCTATCAGATAGACAGGCTTATCTCAGAAGCAGTGTGTAAAGCATTTGTGCATGCGTACAGTAACACAGTGAAAACACTACAAATGGACACCACACCAGTTGAGAAAAATAAGCAAAACTATATCTAAACCCACAAGACCAAATACGACAAAAATCCAACATACAATACTGTAAAAATAGTGACTTTGCAAGATAACCTTTAAATTGCAGAAATATCTCAAAAACACCCTTCTTCCGAGTCGGTAGCTCCGTCCGGGGCTATCGCGATGCTGAAAACAACAGAGTCTAACAGTTCCAGCCGACCGCATCGGTACAGTCCAGCTAAAGCGTCGACAGACTCGTATACAGTACCTTTCTTGTTGCGGCTGATCCCGTTGGTACGAGTCGGTCGGGGCAACCGCCGCGGTTACGGTGCAAAGTGGAAGCGGTGCAGCGTGCAGTGCCCTCACGGCGTGGTGCAGGCAGTGGCTCGGTGACGTTCATCCAACGGCGTCGGTGAGGCCAAGGCTTACGAGGCGGTGATCGATGCGGTGCTGGCAGGTCACGGTGCAGGCGACGGAGCAGGTCGATGTTCGGGTCGGGCAGCGACGGTGTCGGTGGCGTCCGGGCAGATTGAAGCGAGGCAGGGCAGAGTGCAGTGCCCACAGGATGAGGTGCAAGCAACGGCTCGGTGACAATCGCCCAGCGGCATCGGTGAGACCAAGGATGCGGTGTGAAGTACGGCAGTGCCTTCACGACACGGGATCAGCGACGGACTCGGTGACAGATTTGGCTGCTCTTTTCTTCTGCGGCGACTGAAACCAGCGGTTCCAGAGACAGTGCCCAGAAAGATGGTGAAGTCTTTGCTGTTCCTGAGACTTCTTGAACAGAGGGTAAGCTCTAGCTCAAGCCCTTGGAGATACTTTGTCAAGCAGGATGTACACACAGTTCCTCTCCTCGGTAGAAACAGCTACCGCAGGCCAACCCCAGACAGCACACAGCAAAGGGGCAGTACTTCTCCTCCAGATTTGTCCGGCTCTTCTCCTTGGCAGAGGTTCCTCTTGAAGTCCAAAAGTAATCTAAAGTTCTGAGGTCTGGGCCCCAATATTTATAGTCCATTTCTCTTTGTTCTCTGGTGTCAGAGAGGCTCTGTGCTTAGTCAAAACCAGTTCTGTCCTCTCTGGTGCAGCACCCCGACAGGAGGTGGAGACAGCATTGTGTAAGGCAGACCAGGCCCATTCAGGTGAAAGGAAATCTCCCCCCCCTACTCTAAATGCAGCCCAGGTCTATTCAGCCTAGCCCTGACTCACCCTGGAAAGTGGACACACCTCATCCCCCAAAGTGGCTGTTTGAACAGTATGCACATCCCCAGCCCCTGTCACTCCAAAGCCAGATAGTCAATACACAACCCTAGTAGAGGCACACTGGATGGCTAAGCAAGAAAATACCTACTTTCTAAAAGTGGTATTTTCAAACCCAGAATGTTAAAATAATCCTTACTAAAAGATGCATCTTTAGATTCTGAGTTCAGGCATAATAAACTCCATGTTCCTACCTTGTTCCTATGGGATGTTATAAGTAAACTCCCCATTCTGTCCTACGGGACACATAGCCTTTCAATAGTGAAAAACGAAATTGACAGTATTTCACTATCAGGACATGCCAGACACACCAGGGCATGTCCGACCTTTCACATACACTGCACCCTGCCCACAGGGGTGCCTTGGGCCTACCTTAGGGGTGACTCACATGTAAGAAAAGGGAAGGTTAGGGCCTGGCAAGTGCGTGCACTTGCCAGGTCGACATGGCAGTACTAGACTGCACACAGACACTGCAATGGCAGGCTGGAGACCCTTTTGCAAGGCAGCTTCTGTGTGTAGCACAATCAGTGCTGCAAGCCCACTAGCAGCATTTGATTTACAGGCCCTGAGCACACACAGTGCACTGTACTAGGGACTTAACAGTAAACCGAATAAGCCAATTATGGAAACACTAATCCATGACAACAATTTACATAGGGAGCACTTGCACTTTGGCACTGAACAGCAGTAGCAAAGTGCCCAAAGCATCTAGACCAGCAAAAATGAAGTCCAACACACAGTAAAAACACAGGAGGCAAAGGCAAAAATACAGGGGAAACCCACGCCAAGGATGCCAGGTCTAACAGCCACCTTCTGCACTCTGACTTTAATTTCTTGCTTGACTCTTTCCATGCCCTCAGATGTGGAGAGTGAAATGATTGTTGCTACCAGTGTGCCAATTCATAACTTAGAACGTTTATAGATGTAAAAAAGAGGCCACTCCACAGACTGGGGAGGTGGAAGGGCAGAAAGGAATCTGCAGTTAGAAAGAGTATCCACCAGAACGACCGTTACTTAAGGTAAGTAATTTGTTCATCTAATGGATATTTCCAACTGTAAATTTGTTACCACAGAATAAATTCCAAAGCATTACCTCCGGTCTGTGGAATGGACTCAGATTAAGAAGTCCTGCAGGTCCAAACGGGTCAAATGCTCTAAAGGAGGGAAAGCTGTCAAGGCAATAGTGCTTCGTGAACATGTGCACCCACGTCACAGCCTGGCAGATATCAAGGGCAGGCACTCTATGTGCCAAAGCAGTAGTAGCAGCCTTGGCCCTGGTGGAATAGACTCTCAGACATTCTGGAGGCCGCTTCTTGGAAACCATGAAGCAGATCTTAATGCAGAGGAATATCTGGACTATTCACCTCAACAGGATCCTATTCTGCACAGCTTTCCCTTTCTTTGCCCTGGAAACCCCCACAAAAAGCTGATCCTCCACCTGATGTTTCTTGGTACGATGAATGTAAAAGCTTAAAACCCCTTTTGGGGTTCAGCTGATGATGCTCTCTTCCTCTTTCAAGGTGCGAGGAGCGGCGAAGCATGCTGGCAGGATGATGGATTGCCCAACATGAAAGGGTTCGGGTAACAACTGGCCTGGTCATTCAAGCTGGACTGTTCCGATTGGAACAGGGTCAAGTCTGATATGGCGGGGGCCAAACTGAGGTGGGATGGTGTGCAAAATAACAATGAACGGGCACAAAGATATCCTTTAACACTTTAGAAATCCCTCATTTACCTGGGGAGGCGGGTGGGTTGCTTATGACTTTGATGAGGATACCCCTGGAAGAGAACTAGGATTACAGGTAAGTAACTTATCCTTCTCTTCCAGGGGATCCACATCAATAGTCATAAGCACTGAATAGAATAGCAAGCCCATCAACCACCTGCAGGTAAATGAGAGTAAAGTGACCCAACAAAAAACATAACAGCCGAAATCAGCTGTTGAACAGATTCCTCAAGGAGGCCTGGCCTACTTGGGTGTCTGCTCTGGTGTCTGATTCCAGACAGTAGTGCCTCGTAAATGTATGGACGGACCTCCAAGTTGCCGCCTTACAGATTTCAGACATGGGCACATTCTGAAGAAAAGCAGTAGTAGCTGCCTTTCCTCTAGTAGAATGCGCTCTGGGAGTAAACCCCAGGAGCTTCTGCGCTAATTGATAAGCAAGCTTGATACATGAAACTATCCATCTGGAGATGGAGCGCTTTGAAGCTGCGAACCCAGATCTGATCGACCCATAGTTAACAAATAGTTGATCAGATTTTCTTATAGATTTGGACCGATCCAGATAGAATTTTAAAACCCTTTTGAGGTCCAGAGAATGCAAAGCCCTCTCAGCTGGAGTGGAGGGATTGGGAAAAAAGGTGGGTAGAGAGATGGTCTGATTCACATGAAAATCCGACACCACCTTTGGAAGGAAAGAGGGTGCGTCCTCAACACAACCCTGTTAAGATGGAAGACTGTATAGGGTTCTTTAGAGCAGAGAGCCTGTATTTCACTCACTCTGCGAGCTGACGTGATCGCTACCAAGAAAGCCGCCTTCCAAGAAAGATGTTGTAAGGTTGCTTTGTGTATGGGTTCAAAAGGCGGACCCATCAATTTTGATAGCACCAGGTTAAGCTCCCAGGGTGGTGAAGGAGGCCGTACCGGAGGATAGACCTTTTTAAACCCTGCAAAAATCCTTAACAGCCTGTAACTGGAAGAAGGAAGGTTGAGAAGCTGAACGCCTATATGCAGTTATAGCTGCTAAATGCACCTTAATGGAAGAAAACTTCAAACCTGCTTTCGCCAGATAAAGTAGGTAAGGAAGGATGACCTCTTCCTGACCCTTGATTGGGTTACAATTGTTCTGCATACACCACATGTAAAACCGTTTCCACTTGCATGCATACGAATGCCTCGTGGACGGTCTTCTTGCTTCCTTCAAGATGGACATGCAGTCCTGCGGTAGTCCTAAGTGGCCATACTGGAGGACCTCCAGGAGCCATGCTGCCAAGTTCAGTGAGGGAAGGTTGGGATGATGAATCCTCCCGTTCATCTTGGACAGCAGGTCCGGTCTGCACGGCAGCTTCTTGTGAGGACACTCTGATAGGTGCAGAAGGTCCGGGTACCACCATTGTCTCGGCCAGTCCGGGGCAATTAGTATCATCCTCGTGCAAGAATGGGACAGCTTGGTCACCACCTTCGGGATCAGCGGAAGGGGTGGAAAGGCGTACACAAATGCCCCTGACCAGTCTATCAAAAGGGCATTCTCTTTCGATCCTGGTCGGTAGAACCGTGAGGCGAAGTCTCGGCATTTGGTATTTTCGTCGTCCGCGAAGAGGTTGATGGTGGGACGACCCCATGTCTGGAAGATGTCTTCGACGACCTCGTCGTTGAGTACCCAGTCTTCTCTGTCTTCGAAGTGACGGCTGAGCGCACCCGCTCTCACGTTCTGTTCTCCTGGCAGGTGGACTGTTGTGACTGCCAGATTCCGAGCCAGGAGCCAATGCCAGAGTGCTTGAGCTTCCAGGGAAAGTGTGCGTGAGTGAGTTCCCCCCCTGTTTGTTCAGGTAGTACATGGTGGTGGTGTTGTCCGTCTGTACTAACACTGAGGTTGCCTGAATCGAGGGAAGGAAAGCTGTGAGGGCTAGGTGAACTGCTCTCAGCTCTAGCATGTTGATGTGATAGGATCGCTCTTTTGGAGACCACAGTCCTTGAGTCTGGAGAGAACCCATGTGGGCTCCCCAACCCTGCAGTGAGGCGTCCGTGATCAGTGTCTGAGCAGGCGGAGGTTGATGGAAAGGAACTCCGACTTGCATATTTCGTTTTCTCATCCACCAAGGTATGGAACCTCGAGCCGCGTTTGATGGACTTATTTTTCGTCCCAACGAGCGGTCTGCTGGTCCCACTTGTCCTCCAGATCCTGCTGAAGAGGACGCATTCGTAGTCTGGCATTGGGAACCAGGAAGATGCAGGATGCCATCGACCCTAGTAGGGAGGCAATCCGACGCACAGGCAGTTTTCTGTTGCGCAGAACCAGCTGGCATTTCTGTATGAGGGAACACTGTCTCTCCTCCGAAGGAAACACTTTTCCTACCGTGGAGTCTAGCAGAGCTCCTAAGAAATGTATTTTCTGTGTTGGCTGTGAAGTTGATTTGACGAAATTCACATGCAGGCCCAGTCGGTGACACAGCTCGAGACAGCTCAAGAAATGACTCCTCACACTGTCTGGGGAAGGGCCTTTCAACAGCCAGTCGTCCAAGTACGGGTATACGAAGACGCCCCTGTGGCGCAGTGCGGCTGCCACCACCGCCATGCACTTCGTGAACACTCTGGGGGCTGACTTCAACCCGAAGGGTAGAACCTTGAACTGGTAATGAGCGGATCCCACTAGGAATCGCAGGTACTGCCTGTGATACTGATTGATCGGGACGTGAAAGTATGCATCTTGCAGATCCAGGGAACACATCCAATCCCCCTGCCTGAGATGTGGATATATTTGATGGAGAGCCAACATGCGAAACTTTTCCTTTTTGATGGATAGGTTGAGTGACCGCAAGTCCAGAATGGGTCTGTACTCTGCTTTTTGGCCTTTTTTCTTTACCAAAAATATCTTGAGTAAACCCCTTTCCCTCTTTGAGATACTGGCACCCTCTCGATGGCTGACTTTCTGAGAAGGGTGGCAACCTCTTTCTGCAAGAGTTTTAACTGGTGACACGACGGAGGAACTGGAGGGATTGATGGTGGGCGATGTTGAAAACGTAGAGAGTACCCATTCTGCAAAGTGGCTAGCACCCACCGATCCTTTGTGATAGCTCGCCACTCTTCGAGATGATTTGCGATACTTCCCCCCCACTGGAGTGGTGAACGGCGACAGGGGAAGTGAGTGCTCATTGTTTTGACTGCGTCTTGGCGGAATTGTTGCCTTGATGCTGGTTTCTTCCTCCTCTGGAGGGGCGTCTGCCCCGATACTGCGTTTTTGCTGGCCTTGCTGATCCTGATTTTTCTGCCAATGAGGGGTTTGAACCCTCTGTTGGGAGGATCGTCTATTGTAAGGACGGAATCTCTTACGGAATTCCTTTCTTTTCTCCAGGCCCACCGCTTTAAGCGTGTCCAGTTCCGTTTTCATCCGTGTCATCTCTTCATCCGTGTGAGTCCCGAACAAAGAGGAACCAGAGAACGGAAGATTGAGGATGCGTGACTGCGCTTCTGGCTTGAGCGCTGTAAGACGTAGCCATGATGTTCTTCTTGCGCATACCCCATGAGCATAAGCATGTGCCGAAAGGGTAGCTCCATCCGCCGCAGCACTGATGACCTGGTTAGACACCTGACTGCCCTCTGTTAAGATTTCTTCAAAATCTTTACGGTCTTCCTGCGGCAACTTTTCAGTGAATCTCTGTAGTGAGTCCCACAGAGATCTGTCGTAGCGGCCCAGGAGTGCCGCTGCATTGGAGACCTTCAACATGGAGGCCGAAGTGCCACAAACCTTCTTTCCCCAGGAATCCTGCATCTTGCTCTCCTTGTCTGGTGGGACAGTGGAGGAGGATGCCACCGCATGGGTCTTCTTTGCCGCAGCAATTACGACTGAATCCGGAGGAGGATCAGCCCTGAGGAAGAGCGGGTCGTCCTCTGGTGAACGGTACTTTTTAAGATCCTCGCTGGAGCGGTCTTAACACTCGCTGGCGTGAGAAAGATATCCATCACTGGCTCTATGATGCCTGGTACCAAGGGAAGCAGAGGTTTAGCTGCTGCTCTTTGGTGTAGAGTCTCAAAAATCACAGAGGACTTGCTTTGACGAGTTGGCATAGGGATACCCAGCTTTACAGCTCCTCTGCCAAGAATGTCCTGAAAAGTGTAGATGTCGCCCACCGGAGAGACCCTCGACGGTGGACTGTTCGTCAAAGTAGGCGAATAGTCTCTATGGGATGTATGAGTGTAAGAAGAGGACGGAGTAGGCGATCTGTGTGCTCTCCTCCTGCTTCTTGATCTAGACCTCCTCCTGTGTGAGTGCACAGGGGTGCGGCTGCGAGCTCTTGCTCTTGAAGGAGATCGCTCTTTATTCTGAGTTAAACGAGCCAACGGGGATCTGTTCTGAGGGCTCGAGTAATTCCTGTTCGTAGCCCAGTGATGTAGAGGCCTGTGCCATCGTGGCGATAAATGGATGGAAGGCGATCTGCGGCTCTCTCTTTCCTTAGGAGACTGAGCAGGAGGAGTGAAGCTCAGCTCTTCATGCCTTGTTGGGGAATCTTGGTGACCCCCTGACACTGGACTGCTGGACGTCGAGATAACCACCTCCGGGGATCTGGACGTTGACCCTCGGTGAGAACTGGGCGAACCTGAAGGTGACGAAGACAGGCTCACTGGAGGTGAGGCGTCTCCAGAAGGGCGCTTTGACGTTGATCTGGAGCGTCTATGCGTCGACTGCCCTCTCAACGGAGACGTATGTCTCGACGTTGACTTTCTTCTCTTAGAAAGTGGACTTCTCGACGACGAACGTCTCTCCAACACTGGTGCAGTGTCATGCTTCGACATTCCCTGCACCCTCTCAGGAGATTGCTGTCTCGACGTCGACCGGCGTTGGACTGCCGGCGACAGAGGTCTTGGTCTCGACGCCGAAGATCCACTCGGCGGTGTCATCCGTCTCGACGGCGTGGAATGATGGATCGACATTGGAGTCTGCTTCGACGCCGAAGGAGGTGTCCTGTGTCTCGACGCCGAAGATCGTTGCCTTGATCCCGGCGGAGATCTGTGCCTCGACGTCGATCGCCGATGAGGAGGCGACGACGGAGAGATGCGCCTCGACGTCGATCGCCGCTGATGAGACGGGGAGATGTGCTTCGACGTCGATCGCCGTTGATGAGGCGACGACGGAGCGCTGTGCCTCGACGTCGATCGCGCCTGCGACGACGGAGCGGTCTGCCTCGACGTTGATCGCAGCTGTGACGACGGCGTAATCTGCCTCAACGTCGAACGCCCACCCGGCGCCGACGGAGACCTGTCTCTCGACGTTGAGCGCCGCCTGGTTGACGTCAACGGAGGACCTGTTACCTTCGTCGACGAAGATTTCGTAGTCGAATGATGATGCGCCGGCATCACCGAAGTCTTCAACGCCGATTTCTTCGTCGCCGATTTCTTCGACGTCGATACCGACGCCCGACGGAGAACAGGTCGGGACTTTTCCTCTCGACGTCGACCGAGTTCTCCTCTTCTTCTGCCTCACAGGAGACCTACCTCTTTCAGAGAGGCCATAGAGACGAATCCTGTCCCTCTCCTTGATAGTCCTTCTTGATAACTTCTTACAATGCTGGCAGTTGTCAGAAGAGTGGGACTCGGGGAGGCAGAGAATACACACAGGATGTGTATCTGTTCTGGCCTTCTTCTTGCCACAGGACGGGCAAGGATCGAATAAAGAAGGCATTTTATCCAAAAATAAACCTTTTCTGTAACACAAAAAAGGTGTTATTTGCACTCTAGGACCAAAAGACGTCGAGTGAAAGTAGAAAAAACTAGTTTTATACAGATATTTTTTGACAGAAAGTCAAAAAAACAAGAGCTGAAAATCCAGGGTCCTGACTGAAGGAGCCTGAAAGAACAACTGACCTAACTGTCACCCCTGAGGCATGATGGGAAGCTAGGGGTCATGGCTGCCTTAAAGGCACGGTGCCAGTTTTTGTTGAAAATGCTTTCATTTTCTATGCTATTGGTTTACAATGCAGCCTGTAGGCTAACAATGTCTACTTATTTTGCAGTTTTTACTCTTTATGAGTATTTTGCTCATTAAAAAACAGAGTTCAAGTACTAATTGTCCTCTGGTGTTTTTATATATTGGCAAATGTAGTTTTTTATGTGTGTAATTACATTGTTTAGCCTCCTATTGAGAGCTGAATTGGTATGAGAAAAAAATGATATATGTATATGCATATATGTAGAGCTGTATATATGTGATTTCCATATATAATTTTTATATTTCCGGGGTCCCCGCAGGTGGGCGGGAATATTCAGTGCTTATGACTATTGATGAGGATCCCCTGGAAGAGAAACATTTGTATCAAACCTTTTATAAACCTCATCACAATAACTGATTTAAACAAGGACGATTGGTCAGGCGAAAGTATAAAGGACTGAAGGGCCGACAAATAACCTTTATTAGTTAGTGCCCACTGCAAGGCCTTTCTGGGGCAAAGACAAAACAAACAAAAAAACTACTTGGCTTATAAAGAGTAAATCTTATAGATACCACACCAGGCCACAAATTTGTCCAGGCGCCCAAGTAAATAGATTTTATGGGAGGGAACCCCGCTGCAAGGATGACATCCACCACTTTAGCCATCAGATCAAATGCAGTCAACTGCTGCCGCTCATGCATAGAGTTGTAAATTGCGCGGGTTATGGTGGAGGACCCTGCCCTGTTGCTGCAACAGAAGATCCTACCGAAGGGGCAGCCTGATACGAGGACAGATGCTCATGCCAGGAATTCGGGATACCATACTCTAAATGCCCAATCAGGGGCCACTTGGATAACTTGGGCCTGGTCATTTCTGATCTTTTTCAAAACTCAGGGAAGGAGAAGCAGAGGCAGGAAGGCATACAGCATCCCGAGTTCCACTCTGCATGGAAGGCGTCTTCAAGCAAGAGACACCTTGGAAACTCTAACCTGCCCCACTCTAACCTGCCCCAAAAATGTTCACATTGTGTGTTCTCAGTGGCAGTTAAGAGATCGATTCAGGGTTCTCTCAGTCTGTAGGAAAGACCCTGCACCACCTCCAGATGTAGTTGTCATTCGTGATCTGCTAGGTGTCAATGGCTCCATATTCCACTCTGGCGTTCAAGGAGCCTGCCCGGTGGTGTGTCACGAGAAAAAGTCCTTGACGTTCTAGCCACACCCAGAGGCGCAAGGCCTCCTTGCCAAGAGTCCATGACCCCAAATGCACCCTGCTTGTTGTAGTACTGCATGGCTGTGGTGGTGTCTGTGAGCACCTGGACCAGCTTCCCTTTGATGGATGGCAGGAAGGCTTTCAACACCCAGTGGATGGCTCTCAGCTCCAGGAGGTTGATATAGAGCCGGGCCTCTAACAGGGACCAGACACCTCTGATCTCCACCTCCTCCAGATTGATTCCCCAACCCAGAAGCTATGCATCTGTCACCACTGTGAGCTCTGGGGTGGATAAGGAGATGGGTCTGCTGCTGACCCAATTGCAGTCCTGCAGCCACCACTGCAGGTCTTTTGCAGTCTCCTTTGAAATCCAGACCAGATCGGAAAGATCCCAGTGATTTAGTGAATTCAGATCCCACTGCAGAGCCTGCATATGCCATCTGGGGTGCTTGACTAGCAGGATGCAGGAGGCCATCAGTCTCAGCAAACTCACAGAGATTCAGGATAGAGATTGAAACATCAGGATAATAGCTGAATGTCTTCGATTCTCTACTCTGAGGGATAGACACTAAACTGCACCATGTTTGGAAGGCTCTGAAGAAATGGAGTGTCTGTAAAGAAGTGTGACTTCTGCACGTTGGAAGTGAATCTCATGATGTTAAGAGGTTTGCCATAGTCTAGAGATGAGTATTGGCAGCATGGAGCAAGCCTGCTTTCAACAGCCAGTCGCCGAGGAAGACTGGGACCACAGGTCTCTGACAATGTGCTGCAACCATCACTTTCGTGGACACCCTAGGGGCACTGGTGAGACCAAAAGGGAGCGGGGTGAATTGAAAATGCTCCTTGCCCACCATGAACTGCAGGTAGCACTTGTGGGCCTTCAGGGATGTGAAAATAAGCTTCCTGCAGGTCCAATGCCACCATCCAAGTCTCCAGGGTAGAAGGCAAACAAGACCTGGGACAAAGTGAGCAACTTGAATTCGTTCTTTCACAGTAAGGTGGACTGGATGGGGTGGATTGGATTGAGGAGGGGTGGACTGGAGTGGGGCAGACTGAATTGGATTGGAGTGGTGCAGATTGTTTTGGACAGGAGTGGGGCAGATTATTTTGGACAGGAGTGGGGCAGATTATTTTGGACAGGAGTGGGGCAGATTATTTTGGACAGGAGTGGGGCAGATTGTTTTGGATTGGAGTGGGGCAGATTGTTTTGGATTGGAGTGGATTGTTTTGAATTGGAGAGGAGCAACTTGTTTTGGACTGGAGTGGGGCAGATTGTTTTGGATTGGAATGGGACAGATTGTTTTGGACTGGAGTGGGGCAGACTGGTGTGGGGCAGACTGGAGTGGGGCTGACTAGAGTGGGGCAGATTGTTTAGGATTGGAGTGAGGTGAATTGTGGTGGATTGGGGAGGGAGTGTGGTGGATTGGACTGGAGTGTGGTAGATTGGATTGGGCTCGATTGGGGTGGGGTGGATTGGATTGGTGCGTGGTGCGGTAGATTACAGGGAGGTGAATTGGGATGGAGTGGGTTGATTGGGGTGAGGTGGACTGGATTGGAATGGGGTGGATTGGAGTTGGGCATATTGTTTTGGACTGGAGTGGGGCAGATTGGAGTCTGGCGGATTGCAGTGGGCAGATTGTTTTAGATTGGAGTGGGGAAGACTGGAGTGGGATGGACTGGAGTGGAGTGGAGCCTATTGTTTTGGATAGGAGTGGGGCAGATTGGATTGGGGCGGACTGGAGTAGGCAGATTGTTTTGGATTGGAGTGGGGCAAATTGTTGTAGATTGGAGTGGGGAAGATTGTTGTAGATTGGCGTGGGGAAGATTGTTTTAAATTGGAGTGGGGCAGATTGGAGTGGGGCGGATGAGAGTGGGGCGGATGAGAGTGGGGCGGATGAGAGTGGGGCGGATGAGAGTGGGGCGGGTGAGAGTGGGGCGGGTGAGAGTGGGGCGGGTGAGAGTGGGGCGGGTGAGAGTGGGGCGGGTGAGAGTGGGGCGGGTGAGAGTGGGGCGGGTGAGAGTGGGGCGGGTTAGTGTGGGGCGGGTTAGTGTGGGGCGGGTTAGAGTGGGGCGGGTTAGGAGTGGGGCGGGTTAGAGTGGGGCGGGTTAGAGTGGGGCGGGTTAGAGGTGGGGCGGGTTAGAGTGGGGCGGGTTAGGCGGGTTAGAGTGGGGCGGGTTAGAGTGGGGCGGGTTAGAGTGGGGCGGGTTAGAGTGGGGCGGGTGAGAGTGGGGCGGGTGAGAGTGGGGCGGGTGAGAGTGGGGCGGGTGAGAGTGGGGCGGGTGAGAGTGGGGCGGGTGAGAGTGGGGCGGGTGAGAGTGGGGCGGGTGAGAGTGGGGCGGGTGAGTGTGGGGCGGGTGAGAGTGGGCGGGTGAGTGTGGGGCGGGTGAGTGTGGGGCGGGTTAGTGTGGGGCGGGTTAGAGTGGGCGGGTTAGAGTGGGGCGGGTTAGAGTGGGGCGAGGTTAGAGTGGGGCGGGTTAGAGTGGGGCGGGTTAGAGGTGGGGCGGGTTAGAGTGGGGGCGGGTTAGAGTGGGGCGGGTTAGGAGTGGGGCGGGTTAGGAGTGGGGCGGGTTAGGAGTGGGGCGGGTTAGAGTGGGGCGGGTTAGAGTGGGGCGGGTTAGAGTGGGGCGGGTTAGAGTGGGGCGGGTTAGAGTGGGGCGGGTTAGAGTGGGGCAGGTTAGAGTGGGGCAGGTTAGAGTGGGGCAGGTTAGAGTGGATAGAGTGGGGCAGGTTAGAGTGGGGCAGATTAGAGTGGGGCAGATTAGAGTGGGGCAGATTAGAGTGGGGCAGATTAGAGTGGGGCAGATTAGAGTGGGGCAGATTAGAGTGGGGCAGATTAGAGTGGGGCAGATTAGAGTGGGGCAGATTGTTTTGGATTGGAGTGGGGCAGATTGGAGTGGGACAGATTGTTTTGGAATGGAGTGGGGCAGATTGTTTTGGGATGGATTGGAGTGGAACAGATTGTTTTGGATTGGAGTGGGGAAGATTGGAGTGGGGCAGATTGTTTTGGATTGGAGTGGGACAGACTGGAGTGGGCAGATTGAATTGAGGCAGACTGCAGCGGGCAGATTGTTCTGGAGTGGGCAGATTGTTTTAGATTGGAGCAGAGTGGATTGGAGTGGGCAGATTGTTTTGGATTGAAGTGGAGCAGATTAGAGTGTATTGTACGATTATGTGTTAAAGCATAATTTCAGAAATTGCACATAAGAAAGAAACAACGTCGCTTTGCAATATTTAGAACAAGATAATCCTCATCTTTTGACAACAGCGCCCATGAGCAAAAACAAAAGAAAACATGAGTGCAAAGTGAGAAAAGAAGACTTGGCAAAATAAAAGAAAGTTAACTATAGAACATAAATCTTTGCAATTGTGTTTGTCCTGTTAGGCATGTTTTTTGCCATTCACACACTTTCGGTTTGCATGGCACTAAAAGTTTAAAAGAAAAAAATAGTACCACAATCACGTAGGGAGCAAGGGACAGGCACTGATTAAGTTGAATTAATCAGTGCTTGGTCCCTGCTCCACAGAGAGGAACGGAAATTATGTTAGGCCTGCAGCTGCAAATTACGAGGCTGCAAAGGAGTGTCCCACGCAAGCCAACAAATGGGTAAGCAACGGGCGGGCTTCAGGCCCTTTTTATTAATAACAGTGTCTCACAAGCACATGCTCAACCCTAAAAACGGTCTTCTCCTCCACAAGCATGGCTCTTCCTTCTGTTAACGCCAGCTGTCTCCTGGGCTGCTACTCTCATGGTTTATGAGACTCGGTGGCCCAGGTTCTACCCATGGTCCCAGAGAAAGTCTGTGCTATCTTTTCAAAGGCTACGCAGGACAACGATGATTCGGGCAAGTTCACAATATGCTACGGGTTGGATTCAGCTGACTCTCTTGGGAGAGTATTGGCACCAGTGCAGTCCTACGCAGGCACTCCTAGATGCGGTCCACTGGATTTTCGGGATTGTTCAGACATGCCCCACACCTCAAAGTGTGTGCAAAACAATTTGTGTAGGACATGAGCAAAGGCACTGTATCAGAGTCAGAAGCTTGGATAAATGGCTGTGGCACAGTCAAACCTGTGTGTGGTCTTGGTCGAGGTCTGGCGGCACTGCCTTGGCATTGGACAGCACTATGGGTTGGCCATTAACATGCGGAGATGATGGCGCCACATCGGCACGCGTGGTTTGACGTGGGTTGTGGCACTGGAAAGGGACCTGGTACCGAGGGCGGTCCCGATTCTGAAATGAACCCAGAGGGCCCAGCTACCGGCACGCAGGGGTACTGCTGAACATTTTCTGGATCTAGTCTGAAGCCTGGGGGAATATTCAAAAGGTGAAGAATCTGCGGTTAGAAGACTATATCACAATTCTGCTTCCTACAGTCACCGCATAGTTTGAAACCTTTCATTTTAGGAGGGAACATTGTTCCCTAGCACATTGGATTAAGTATGGAAGTCGTCGGAATGCCTATAAAATTTGGAGAGGAGCTTCGAATGCACTCTGAAAGGCCCAGCAAGAAAGAGGAAATTACATCAGCGTGTAGGGATGGCATTTATATGTGGCTCCGTTCCATCCTAAAAGGTAGGAACAGAGCTAACGTGGAGCCAATGTCGAGCTGCAGGAGCATAGCTGCAGAAACGTATCTGGAACCAATCCGGTGCCTGGGGAGTTTTTAAGATGAGGAAACTGTGGTTAGAATTATCCATCAGAAATACATAATATTTTGGGCCTAAATCATCACAAACATGACCAATGGTTTGTTGACTGTACTGGGCACCTAGCCACAAAGCTCTTAGTATAACAAGTGATTACACTTTGACATGGCATCTTTGTTCCTCACCACTAATTTTTCAGAAGGGTTTGGAAGTGTGAGCAAACTCACTATGCAGGGTCGCTGCTCTGTATGCACAATCTGTACTAGTGGGTCTGGATGGAAGTAGCAGCTGATTCACAGGTAACCAGCTAATCTTTCAGTTGCCTGCAGAGGATTTAACAGTATCCCACCTATATTTGCCATTTAAGGCCTTCCACTTTCTCTTGGGTTACACTTGCCATGGGGGGAAGGTAGCAACCTCCTTAAAAATCGCAGCACCACCCCATCACCACCCATCAACTTGGTGCACTGAAAACTAACCCTGTACAGACAGCTCTGTCCCTTTCCTTACAAGGTACAGCCTCACTGCCTCCTCGCCGCCAGACCCAATTACAGGAATACACTACGGAATTTGCAAGCTGAGTTCATCCATTTCCTGTCTTAGCCACATTCAGAGACAGCCTCTAATGTAATGAAAGTCATTATCCATCAAACGCAGGACTCACAGTACATCAATAAAAAGCCTTAAAGGTACCATGTTGCAAATTCCCACCCTGCACCAGGGCCTGAGCAATCAGTACAGCGCACTCCCGGCTGTGACATTGCTGACCAACTGTTGGACTTGGCCCTTTTTGCAGGGTCATCCCAGGACTTGCCTTCTTCCTGTATTTTTTTCTGACTTGTTGTTGGTGGTTTTATGACTCTGGGCACTTTACCACTGCTGATCAGTGCTAAAGTGCATATGCTCTCCCTGTAAATTGTTGTTATGAATTGGTGTTTCCAAGATTGGCATATTTGATTTACTAGTCAGTCCCTAGTACAGGTCACTGTGTGTGCCCAGGGCCTGTAAATCAAATTCTGCTAGTGGGCTGTAGCAGTGATTGTGCCACCCACAGAAGCAGCCTGTAAAAGGTAACTCTGGCCTGCCATTGCAGAGCCTGTGTGCAGCCTAGTACTGCCATGTAGACTTGGCAAGTGCCCCCACTTGCCAGTCCCTAAACCTTCCCTTTTCTACATATTAGTCACCGCTAAGGTAGGCCCAAGGTACCCCGGTGGGCAGGGTGCATTGCATGTGAAAGGCAGGACATGCCCTTGTGTGTGTGGCATGTCCTGATAGTGAATTACTGGCAATTTCATTTTTCACTATTGCAAGGCTGCCTGTTCCCATGGGACAGAATGGGGAGTTTGTTTATAACATCTGATAAACATAACTACCCCTGGGAACGAGGTAGAAAAATAAAGTTTAGTATGCCTGAACTCAGAATGTTAAAATGCATCTTTTTTACATTCTGTGTTTGAAAATACCACTTTTAGAAAGTAGGTATTTTCTTCCTTAACCATCCAGTGTGCCTCTGCTAGGTTTGTGTATTGCATGTCTGGCTTTTGGATGACAGGGGCTGGAGAGGGGCAGTGGCTCCAGAGAGCCTGATGAGTCAGGGCTGGGCTGAATAGGCCTAGACTGCATTTGGAGTGGTGGGAGGAGTAGCACCTGAATAGGGCTGTGCCTGCCTTCCACAATGATGGCTCCGCCCCCCTGTGGTGTGTCTGGAGCCAGGGCTCACACTGACAATGGAGGTTGTTGTGCACTTGCAAAGTGCCCCACAGAACTGGTTTTGGCTGGCTACAGACACTCTCTGCCTTCAGAGAACAAAGGATTTTTGGGTATAAAAAGAGGGGCCCAGACCCCAGACTTTTAGATCACTTCTGGGAAATCAAGAGGAACCTTAGCCTAGGAGAAAAGCCGGAGAAGCTGAGAAGGAATACTGCCCCTGTGCTGTTTGGGGTTGGCCTGCATTGGCTACTTGCTGCCAGGGAAAGGAGAAAAGGACTTTGCTGTTTCCCCTGCTTGAGGAAGATCTCCAAGGGCTTGAAACTGAGCTTGCCTCCTGTTCTGAAGTCTCAAGGACACGAAGACTTCACCACCAGCTCCCCTGAACTTCCTTGCTGGGAGTTCTGCCCTGCAAAGAGGTGCCTGCTGTTGTTTTGGACCTCTAGAGACTGTTTTCCGCTGGAAGAATCCATGCATCGTCCCGGAATGCCGCATCGCATCGAGGCGCCAAGTTTGTTGCATCGTTGGGGGATGCATCACCTCCCCACGCAGTAAGAAACCGATGCATCACCTCCTCTCCGGTAAGGAACCGATGCATCACCTCCTCTGCGCAGCAGTAAGGAACCGACGCATCACCTCCCCCGGAGCAAGTAACCGATGCATCACCTTCCCTGAGTGTAAGGAACCGACGCATCACCTTCCCTGCGGCCCATTTTGTTTGTTTGTGTCACGCATCCCAGGTACTTTGTGTGAAAAGTGTTGCATCTGCAATTTGCTTTGAACTGAACTATTTCTACCATCTGAAAGTCATATTTTTATTACTGTATTGTGGATTTTTGTCATTGTTCTTGTTTTGGTTTACATAAAGGTTACTTATTTTTCTAAACTGGTGTGGTGTCCATTTGTAGTGTTTTCACCATGTTACTGTATGTGTTCACAAATGCTTTACACACTGCCTCTGAGATAAGCCTGTCTGCTCGTGCCAAGCTACCAAGGGGGTGAGCAAGGGTTATTTTATAAGTGTATCCCCCTTACCCTGACTAGAAGCAAGGGTCCCTATTTGGACAAAGGTACCTACCTCTGCCAACTAGAGTCCCCCATTTCTAATATTGGTGGTCAGCGGTGAGGATCTGGACTTGCATTTGTGACTCACATACAGTGATTGGTGTACACTACTAGTATAGTGCAGAACATTATGCAACCACATACTTTTTTTTCTATTTTATGGTGTCCTCCTGGAAGTATTTTTTGATACTAGGACTCTGGTTAGTTGTTGCAAAAGGGAAATAGACTTCTGGCACACATTCATCTACACAATGAAGGAACTATGTGTGTTCTGCAAGGAAAGAGGGCTGCCTGTGAAGAGAAGGTCCAGGGAGGATCTAGAGGCATCCCTATTTCATTATGAGTTACCCCGCTGGGGGCCAACACTACCAGTGGAGTCTGAGGAGGAGGAATTCCCTGAAAGTGAGGGAGAAACAGAAAAAGATGGCTGGCTTCTAGCTTGTGAGCAGAGGCTGAGAGAGCTTGATGAGGAGCTGGAGAGGGCTGAGGCCAAGAGGGCCTTAACCCAAGAAGAAGAAATGTGTATAGCTCAGGAAGTGAGCTTGGCTGGGTTGGAGGTGGAGTCCAGCTTAGATGGTGGCAGCAAAATGGTGTTATCTAGTGCTGAGAGAGCAGCACACACACCCAGAGATGTGGCGCCTGACTTGAAGGAGGGGGTTAACATACACCAGGGGGTTCTCGGATATGAGGTAGCTCCAGTGGTGCGCAGTGTCCCTGAGGTGGATTGGGGAACTGGCACAGAGTTTCATAGTCCTAGTGGTGGGAGGGACACTCTACTGACTCTAGTTGAGAGGTGCAGGAAGAGGGGTCCCCCCTTGGTAGAAGTCCTGCTGTGTGAGTGTGGAGACCGCCCAGAAGAGTGTGGGCTGAGTGACAGAGACAGCCAGACACTGTCTTGCCAATCTCAGGAGAGTGGTGTGGGGTACGTGTGCGAGACACTGGATGGTAAGGCAAAGGGTAGTTTGGTTAACACCTGTGTGGGGCTGTATGATTCAATTGATGGAGAGTATATTTTAAGTCCCTGTTTTCCAGAGCTATACCAATACCTGGTGGAGTGTGAATTCTCTGACCCCAGGGAGCTCACACTGGAGGCAGACCTTTTGGTGGATTCCAAAGGGTCTGAAGAAGCATCTGGGGGTGATCCTGAAGGTTGTGGTGGCCCAGATAGGTCCCGGAGTAATGGGAGGGGTGTAGGGTCCCATGTCCTGTCTCAGAGGAGATGGAGTGGGAGGAGGCTGTGTCCCAAGGTGCCCGAAACCCAGTCTCAAGGCCTGGTTGGTTCCATGAGGGAACACCAGAGGGGGGCCTGGTCTGTACCGGGAGGCCATCCCCTGAGGGGGATCCCAAGGTGTCAGTTGAGCTGGGGGAGACTGCTGTAACCAGCATTCCACCAGCTCTGGTGTCTGTCAGCACCTTTCCAGTAGGGAGAGGGCATGAGTCCAGAAAGAGGGGTGAGAGGGGGATGCAGTCCCCAGTGGAACCACCAGTGGGTCAGGGGTTGCTAGCTCTGGAGTCAGAGCACCCCAGGACTGACCCTGGTGAGGTCACTTCTGGCCCGGGGGGTCTTCATGATCTGTCAGGTGGATAGGAGGCTGGAGACCTGCACCTTTGTCTTCTGGGGCACTGCTCCAGGTGGGAGGGTGCAGGGCCCCAGTAAGGGGGGCGGGGAGAGGGCAGCCTCACCCCTGACCTCTGCCTAGTCTAAGGGTACAGACCCTAGGCTGGGATCCCAGTTGCAGGATAGAACCCCTGAACTGGTGAGTGAATTGTGCAGGACACCTGCCACAGGTGCCCTGACAATTCTGGAAGGGGGTACTGCTCCAGGTGAGAGGGTGCAGAGCCCAGAGGAGGAGGACCGGGTGTGGGAAAGCCCACCCCAGTCTCCTTTCCAGCCGCCGGGTACAGGCCCGGGGCATCAGTGTCAGGATCTCATACCTGACCTGACAGGAGGGAGAGTGGACAAAGGGTGCCAGGCACCTGGGGCTACTGCCCCCCGCTCTCTGACACCACAGAGGTTTGAGAGCCCTGAGAGGCATAAGGCCTGGGTCTCATCGCTGACAACTGTCCGTAGCCACTGTGGCTTGCTGTCACCACTGTGTTGGCCATGTGGGTACTGTCTGTCTGTTGGGACACACCTGTGAGCAAGCTAAGGTTAGGTGCTGCACGGATGGTGTCCACAGGTGAGGAGAAGGGTTCCCCATGGGTTAGCGTAGTGGGCCCTGAGAGTATGGACAGAGGGTTCCAAATAGGTTCAGATTGGCGTAGAACTGGAGTATGCCCCTGCAGTTGCGGGCCAGGGTCCATGTTCTATCGCCCCAAGCAGGGAAGCCCATCAAGATACTGATTAGTCTACCCTGGCTTTAGGCTGGAAGGGGGTAGTGTTGGACTTGCCCCTTTTTGCAGGGTCATCCCAGGACTTTTTTTCCTTCCTCCTGTATTTTTTTCTGACCTGTTGTTGGTGGTTTTATGACTCTGGGCACTTTACCACTGCTGATCAGTGCTAAAGTGCATAAGCTCTCCCTGTAAATTGTTGTTATGAATTGGTGTTTCCATGATTGGCATATTTGATTTACTAGTCAGTCCCTAGTACAGGTCACTGTGTGTGCCCAGGGCCTGTAAATCAAATGCTGCTAGTGGGCTGCAGCACTGATTGTGCCACCCACAGAAGCAGCCTGCTTAAGGGGACTCTGGCCTGCCAATGCAAAGCCTGTGCGCAGTCTAGTACTGCCATGTCGACTTCGCAAGTGCACCCACTAGCCAGCCCTATACCTTCCCTATTCTACATATTAGTCACCCCTAAGGTAGGCCCAAGGTACCCCTGTGGGCAGGGTGCATTGCACGTGAAAGGCAGGACATGCCCTTGTGTGTGTGACATGTCCTGATAGTGAATTACTGCCAATTTCGCTTTTCACTATTGCAAGGCTGCCTGTTCCCATAGGACAGAATGGGGAGTTTGTTTATAACATCTTATAAAACTACCCCTGGGAACGAGGTAGAAAAATAAAGTTTAGTATGCCTGAACTCAGAATGTTAAAATGCATCTTTTAGGGAGGGTGAGTTTTACATTCTGTGTTTGAAAACACCACTTTTAGAAAGTAGGTATTTTCTTGCTTAACCATCCAGTGTGCCTCTGCTAGGTTTCTGTATTGTATGTCTGGCTTTTGAATGACAGGGGCTGGAGAGGGGCAGTGGCTCCAGAGAGCCTGATGAGTCAGGGCTGGGCTGAATAGGCCTGGTCTGCATTTGGAGTGGTGGGAGGAGTAGCACCTGAATAGGGCTGTGCCTGCCTTCCACAATGATGGCTCCGCCCCCCTGTGGTGTGTCTGGAGCCAGGGCTCACACTGACAATGGAGGTTGTTGTGCGCTTGCAAAGTGCCCCACAGAACTGGTTTTGGCTGGCTACAGACACTCTCTGCCTTCAGAGAACAAAGGATTTTTGGGTATAAAAAGAGGGGCCCAGACCCCAGACTTTTAGATCACTTCTGGGAAATCAAGAGGAACCTTTGCCAAGGAGAAGAGCCGGAGAAGCTGAGGAGGAATACTGCCCCTGTGCTGTTTGCTGTATGGGGTTGGCCTGCAGTGGCTACTTGCTGCCAAGGAAAGGAGAAAAGGACTTTGCTGTTTGCTGTGTCCCCTGCTTGAGGAAGATCTCTAAGTGCTTGAAACTGAGCTAGCCTCCTGTTCTGAAGCCTCAGGGACACGAAGACTTCACCACCAGCTCCCCTGAACTTCCTTTGCTGGGAGTTCTAACCTGCAAAGAGGAGCCTGCTATTGTTGTGGACCTCTAGAGACTGTTTTCCGCTGGGAGCTGGAAGAATCCACGCATCGTCCCGGATCGTCGCATCGTGGCGCCAAGTTTGTTGCATTGTTGGGGGACGCAGTAAGAAACCGAAGCATTACCTCCCCACGCAGTAAGAAACCGATGCATCACCTCCTCTCCGGTAAGGAACCGACGCATCACCTCCCCTGCGCAGCAGTAAGGAACGGACGCATCACCTCCCCCGGAGCAAGGAACCGACGCATCACCTTCCCTGAGTGTAAGGAAGCAACGCATCACCTTCCCTACAGCCCGTTTTGTTTGTTTGCGTGACGCATCCCAGGTACTTTGTGTGAAAAGTGTTGCATCTGCAATTTACTTTGAACGGAACTATTTCTACCATCTGAAAGTCATATTTTTATTACTGTATTGTGGATATTTGTCATTTGGCCTTGTTTTGGTTTAGATAAAGATTACTTATTTTTCTAAACTAGTGTGGTGTCCATTTGTAATGTTTTCACTGTATTACTGTTTGTGTTCACAAATGCTTTACACACTGTCTCTGAGATAAGCCTGTCTGCTCGTGCCAAGCTACCAAGGGGGTGAGCAGGGGTTATTTTAGAAGTGTATCCCCCTTACCCTGACTAGAAGCAACGGTCCCTATTTGGACAAAGGTACCTACCTCTGCTAACTAAAGACCCCCATTTCTAACACCAACCCAGCAAAATATTCTCATGTTGGTGAGTTAACTACTTCTGTAAAGTGCCCTCATCTTTTTCTACATATTATCAGGTTTCTGAAATAATGTGGAGCCTTTCTCTTCGGGAACTTGCATCTCAAATGAATCTTCCCCTGGCACAGCAGTCATCTAACCAACATTATGTTAACAAATCACTTCCTAAAAGCACATTTTCAATTATTGGAAGCAAAGAACCTTTACAAAAACAAAATGGGGAACGAGAGACTGTTCTTGGGCGTGTTCTGGCAAGCTTCTATCGTGCAGGCAACAGGTCATCCAAGTTCAAGAAATCCAAAACGGTCTATTGCTAAAATCAACGCGCAGTTACAGAAACCTCCAGAAAAGAAGAGTGTGCAGTCAATGGGTGCAACACACCTGTCCAGCTAAAGCACACTATCCAAACTCAGCTCATAAACCAAATGAGTCAACTTATGCCAGCAGGAAACTTTCCCTGTGCTCAATGTAATTAATAGTTACTCAATAAAGTATCCCTCATACGAGAACAGACTAAGGATAACTTGTTCTGTTGCTTGAATAACTTTTTTAGAACCTTCAAATTGAACGCATTAGTTTTGAAATCCAAATAATGATTGTAGCCTATTATTAAGGAAGACTGTTTTATGACTTTGCGCAGTTGTCAGTGTCTTCACTATTCAGCGGAAGATTGCGTAAAGGGCCAGGATTTTGCACACATGCCACTACCTTCTGCTTGCAATGCCCATTAATCAGTATACTGTACCGTCGGTTTATTCAAGGGTGCACTGCGTATAGAGGAAATCTCACCCATTAACAAATGAATGATCTGTGTCAGAATCCGTATACAATTCACTTTTCCTTGACATCATCTTACGCAAAATGTAATAAGTATAACGCAATCCAGTTTCTGTACAGAAGACAGTCACACTTACCTCTGCTCGAGTTTCCTGTTCTTCCAGGATCTTTAGTTTTTTCTTTCTCTTCTCGTTTATTTTTGAAACAAGTGGATTTAGAAGTCGGAACTCTTCACTCTGGTCATCAACCTGGAAGTCTGGGTTCTCGAACATGACTTTGAATCGGTCATCAGTAAGGATGCTTGGCATGCTCTAAAAATATCAAAACAATTAATTGTTTAACTGATGTTACAAGATTAGCAAGACACAGCGAAAACTGTGCGTGTAAAACAAACACATAAAAACATGAATATAGGAGAGCATGTTGGGATGTTTAAGTGAATAAAAAAATTATACTATTTAAGTTTTAGGTCACAATAAACTTGAATGGTTCATTGAACCATTATTGGTATAGTAAAATCCACATGACAGGCTGCCCATTTTTGGAGATTTTGTTTTAATCCTCATAAAATTCTATAACCAACTAACTGGACGTTCAGTCATCACTCCTTTTCCACCACTGAATAACAAAGCAATAGCAGCCAGGGTTTAAGACATTGCTTCTGTAGACAGTGGCCTAGGTGCGGTCTTCATGGAGTGAGTGGGGGGTTGGTAAGAAGGCCAGCGTCCCACCAACACAGCCTTCCGGCCCACCAAGGGCCCATTCACATGTGGAAGACGGACCGTTTAGGGTTTTTAAGAGAGCTTCCAGTGTAGACAAAACAGCAAAGTCTCTTGTCCGGGCCCTGTCTCGCTAACAATCGCCAACAGGAGACATTATATAAAGTCGATTGTTTGATGATGTGTGTTTGGGGTTTTGAGGTCTATGGTGACATTGGTGATGATTAAAGTGTGTATATGACAGGGTAGGTTGTTGAATTTGTGCATCGTTCTCCTAGGCTGCAGTGTGCTCCAGGCTTTCCTTAGTTACTAACGTGGTTGGAGTGCTCTGGGAGGAAGTGAGGGGTGCGTTTCCAGAAACTACGCCATACACGCCCTCCAAGGGCTTTCCATGACTACCTCTCCAACTATGTAGTTGGGTTAGCTGGACCTCATGCTTTTAGCTATAGCTAAACTGACCTTGATTTGCACAGTCCCTCTGGACAGCCTATTTTTTTTCATTTGGTGTGAACAGTCTACCTGCGTTACAGTGGCGTAGCAAGGTGGGGGCGGGGCGGTCCGCCCCGGGTGGCACAAGCTTAGAGGGCGGCATCCTCCCCTGCTCTTACATGTGGCCGTTGCGGGGGAATAGCCAGCACCCCGCTCTTACATTCACAGTGGTTGCCATGGTCGGCAAAAGGCCTAGCTACGCCACTGCTGCGCTAGGTAGGGATGAAATACTAGCCCTTGCAGCCCCTGTGGCACACATTCCTGAACCCAGTCCTTTCACCACTATGACCCATGGTTGATGGTCCTGGGAACTTTGGGATCATCGGGATCAATTACGGAATCGGCTCCTCCAGCAGGGATTGGGTGTGAAACCGTTTGGAGCCATGATGTCCTTCTGACTTGTCTTTCGATAGAGAGTGGCGAGATCAGATAGAGTCCTGCTTAGCCTTCTTGTGTTTCTTCTTCAATTTCCATGATGATTTTGACTGCCAACAGGCTCTGCCGTGGGACTGGCCTCAGGAGCAAGTCGGTGCCCTGGACTTGGAGCGGGCGAGAGACTTACACAAGGTCCATGTCTTCTTTTGATGTTTGGGGATGTACAGCTTCCCGGGTTGCCTTTGGGTGCATGGTGGCACACTCATTGTATGACTTGGAGTTGTGCCCCGTTCTCAGACACCAAAGGCACACCTTGTGCGGGTCCATCACTGACATCTATTCTGATAATCAAGGCACTGATGGAACCCTGTAGCTGTAGCTGGGACATCATTACAACCGAGAAAGTGAAAACTCATCTCTTCAACAAACCCTACCTCGGATAAATTGACTTCTCACTCCTTCCACTAGATCTACCTTCTCCCTCCATTCTCTCACTCCAAAAATCCCCATTGGAGCTTGCCCCGTGTACAGCGCTCCTTTGCTAGTCAACTAGGTTTGGGCTTTAGAAATACCAAAACATACATACATGCAATGCATGCTTCATATAATGGGACAATGTGGAAAGTTACAGAACAATGCTTGCTGAAAGTGTGGTGGGAATTGGTTGTACGATTCACACAATGGAGTAAATAGGAAACTGACTGGGCATTATATGCTGAAAACTGCATGACAATGCATTTTATTTAAACATAGTGAGAGAATTCAAAATCTGTCTTAGCAAGGTGTGATTTGCACAAATTCACAACATGGAAACTGGCATTATGGCAATATCAAATATGTTATCTGAGGCTGTATGTAGCATCTGCAGCTGCATGTAACCTGCACATGCCCTACTGCACTGAGTACAAACCGTGGCACCATGCAAAGCTCCTTGTCATAGTGAACAAGTAGGGTCTATTTGTGCTGTATAAGTGCTTTATCAATGATGCACCAACCAGGAGCTGGCAGTGTTACAAGAACTGGAAGCTGACAACCAGCGGCGGCTCCTCCTCTAAGGTGTAGGAGCATCGCCCCACTGCTCTCTGAGCAGTTCAAAACAGAAAACTTTATTATCATTTTATTTAACCGTACTGGCTCAGTTGGTTGGGAGGCGGGCTGGGCTGTTCAGAGCTGAGGGAGGAGTGGTAGGCACTTTCTAAGTGCGCATGACAGTTTGGCCGGCAGTCCTCGGCTGGCCAAACTGTTATGCGCACTGTAGCATGTTTTTGTAAAGGGACTTGCAGGACGACAAGACCAGGAGCAGCAGGAGTCTTCCTAATTGCAGTCTCAGAGCCCAGAGCAAGGTCCAGCGAAGCCCAGAGTGCCCAGACGGTTGAAGAAGAAGCGGTGTCTTGAAATGAATCTTGTCCCACAACGAATCTAGGGACCCACCTAAAGGTAAGCCCTTAAGTACCCTGAGGAAAGGGTTGGGACGATTCAGGGTTCACTCCCAGGGTCGGGGTCGGACAGAGGGGAGGATACTTCCATGTCCCTTGTCCAGTTTTGCGCCGGAGTGGGAGCCAACATCCCCCTGAGCTGGTTTGAACTGGACTATGCGAGGAGGGCACCAAATGTGCCCCTCAAGCAGACTGAGTGGCGCTGGGTAAGCGCTCCCACCCAGCCCCAATACACTAAACCCTGTCTGGGAGGTGGTCACACCTCCCTATGATAGGATACCTATTGTTCTGCCTTCCCCTGCTCGAGCTTGGCTCAGCAGCAGGAGGGCAGAATCGTGTCTCTGGTTGGCAGCAGCCATGTTGTACTGTCCGGGTCTAGAAGACTGGTACCGGGAGCACTGAGGGCCTCCCGGAGGATATTTACAGTGCATGGAATCATACCTCCCACACCGTTTATGGTGTGGGAGTATGATTCCAACATGTTTGATACCAAACATGACAGGGTTCGTTATAGCCAGATTAGAGATGGTCATCGCATAATGACGCATGACCACTCTATGTATTGTAATGGCTGATGCACTTACAACCCTGGAGAATGGACTCCGAAGGTTGTAGGGGTGTCCTGCTCATGCAGGGGCACCCTCACACTTAGAACAGAGCACACTGCCTTCAGGATTGAAAGGCCTACTTTAGGGGTGGCTTATAGGTTTTAAGTGCAGTGATCTCAGATATATATCTGTTGAAAGTAATGCTAGCACCAGCTTACACAGGCTGCAATGGCAGGCCTGTAGTTACAGTTTGAGTGATCCCCCATGGGTGGCATAATACATGCCTCAGCCCATGGGGGACCCTTGGTGTACCTATGCCCTGGGTACCTCAGTACCATATACTAGGGACTGATAAGGACACACCAGTGTCCAATCTGGGATGTACCTAGGTACTTACCGTACCAATTTAGGGGAGAAAGCACAGAGACTGGGGTACTGATTAGCATGATCCCAGTCACACTAGTCAGAAACAGCATAGCACCAGGCAAAAAGTGGGGGTACCCATAAAAGCAGATCATACTTTCCTACACCTGCCTTCTGTTCTCTCTCCACCACAACATAGGTTATATTAAGCGGACAAACCCCCAAAAACGTTTTATAGCATTATGTGATAAAATATCGTCAAAATCGCCATGTATTGCCAGTGCAGACCATGAACAAAAATTGTCCTGATAGAAGCATAAAGGAACACTGCTCTAAAGAGTGGGGGTCTCTACCAAGAAGGCACATCCACCCACTTGTCACGTATTACATTTCCTAATAATTTTGACTACACAAAAATCAAAAGTATTGGCACAGTCAATGATTTCTCTTTCTAACCATTTCTGTTAAGAAGGGTGAAAAGAGCAAGATGTAATTTTGCCCATTGTAGGTAAAATGCTGCATAGAATCAATATTACACCCAGACTGGTTGTGGATTTAAATATATCTACTAAGTGTGAGTGAGGCAAGAGGTATCAGTACGCCTCAATGTCAAGGCACAAAATGTTCCAGTCAAACAAGTAAGTGACGATGACCTCGATTCTGTTTATCATCAATACATTTTGTGCTTTTTATCTATACACTGACTTCACCATTAGCAAAAAAATAGAAGGAATTCGAGCTGGCTTGCTAATAGCTATCCAGGGCCAACTAACTAATTAAGAACTTACTTTGGGCTAAGAACAATGTAGACACAAAGTTCCATGGACATATAAACGCCTGCTCGGAACCTGTCTCTAAATGGCAAAGGAACCGTTCAATACATAGGCGCCAAGAAGTCCCATGACAAGGGAGACAGCTTTGCCAGTTATGACATTTTTTCCCAAAACACTTTGTATGCTGGTTCATGTAGCTGGCTGGACCTCTTTGAATCCTAGTACTTTTGGACATTACTGAAAGTTAAGAAATAGAGGGTGGAATATGATTGCAGAATACACCGGACATCATCTTATGGTCAAAGGGAACAGTTTTCTCATATATCATGTGCTCCTACAAACGTTTGTTGTTTATCTTCTGTTCTCACTTACGTTTCAAGCACGCCTTTATTCCCGAGAAGGAGTACGTTATTAACTGATTACCTTAGTTATTTGCAAAGCACCCTGATGCCCCTGCCGCTAGGTTCACACTATAACGAGCCTATGAATAAAAGAAAATAATAAATACAAGTGTGTTATTTCTGGTAATCAGTCCCCGACACTGCTTTGTTGCTCATGGAATGTGGACGCTTTTCCTTCTCAATTATCACCAGACGAGAGAGTTCCAATGTAAACATCCACAAAAACTCATTTTAATGATTAGTAATGTATGCTGAGCCTTCACACACGACATGTTTCTGGAGGGACACTGTAACAGAAAGCCAGTTTTAACCCTGGGCGGAGATGGCGTAGTGCCACTACGCAGAGTTCCACGGAGTTATGAACAAAATCAGTGGAACAGGAGCCCACGTCCTGCGGCCAGCCGAGGGTCCGTGTGCCCGGGACGGGGGTCCCTCGTGCCCGGGCAGGCTCCCAGATCCCCCCGGCCTGGCTGGGTTCAGAAGCAGGGACCGGGGTCTGGGTTTCGGGTAGGGCCTGGGGTGTGGGAGCCCCCGTCCTGCGGCCTGCCAAGGGTCCGTCTGCCCGGGACAGGGGTCCCTGGTGCCCGGGGAGGCTCCCCCCCTCCCCGGCCTGGCTGGGTTCAGAAGTGGGGACCGGTTCCGGGGCCTGGGCTCCGGCGGGCCCTGGGATGCGGGAACCCACGTCCTGTGGCCAGCCGAGGGTCTGGTTGCCCGTCACGGGGGTCCATCGGGCCCGGGCAGGCCTCCCCCGCTTTGCCTGCATGTCAAGGTGCCTGCGGGCCCCGGGTCAGAGTTCCGTCGGGGCCCCCCCCCCTTGCAGCCGCGTGCCCGAGACCCAGCTAAGGGCTCTGATGAGCCCCCGGGACGCAGAGCACCCGACCCCTCCAAAGGGCAGGCGGGAGCCCTCCCGCGAACGCTCGGGGTGGGAAGATTGGCGTCCTTCGGGCCCGGCCATCTGGTCGCGCCTTTTCCCTTGGCCATCTGGTCGCGCGCAATGCTTTCCAATGGGGCGACCAGATGGCCGGGCCGGCCTGGATGTCCTGATGAGGGCTCGCCCGCCTCCCCGATCCCAGCCAGGGCTCCAGAAGGTCGGGCGCCTCCGTGCCCTGGGTCCCCTCCGTCACTCGGTGCGCACTGGTTACCAGAAAGAAGGGTAGCTTTCCTCCGGATTACTAGGGACACGGGATGCCGGAACCGCTCCCGGGCTGGCGGTTCTCAGCCGGGGACCAGATGGGCTAGGCCCGGACAACACCTCCCCACTGCCCAGGGCTCCCTCCTCCGGCCCACCGCGCGGCAAAGTGCCAGGGACGGGCTCCATCGGTCCTGGGCAGTCCTCCCCTGGGCATCCGGGCCCGAAAGCTCTGACCGGGTGCTCCCACCCCGGGCTCCGTCCCACGCCCTGGGCCCGGGCGGGTCTTCCCCAGCTTGGCTGGGTTCAGGAGCATAGGCCGGGCCCTTGGTGGCCCGACGCAGGCCTGTGGAGGCCTCCCCGCGCGGCCTGGCCCGGGACCGCCGGGCGGGCCCAGGGATGGGTTAAACTCCGCCATGGGCCCGGGTTGGAGGTCCGCCGGGGACCCCCATTCTCAGCCCCGGGCCTGAGGCCCAGCTGGGCGGGAAGCAGAGCCCCCGAGCCCTGCATGGGCAGGTGGGAGCCCTCCCGCGAAGGCTCGGGGCGGGCAGATTGGCGTCCTTTGGGCCCGGCCATCTGGTCGCGCCTTCCGGCTGCCCTGGAAGTCCCTATGAGGGCTCGTTTGCCTCCCCGATCCCAGCCAGGGCTCCAGGGTGTCAGGCGCGTCCGCGCCTTGGGTCCCCTCAGTCTCGCGGTGCACACGGGATACCAGAAAGGGGGGTACCCTTCCTCCAAAACCCCTCTCGGCCTAGCGGTCCTCAGCCGGCAGCCGGACGGGCCAGGACGCCCCCCAGCCCGGGGCTCCGTTCCCCGGCCCAACGTGTGGCGTGGTGCCCAGGATGGGGGCCCCCGGGCCCGGGGAGGCGTCACCTCTGCCTGTAAGCCCCGAGGGGGTCCAGGGGCCCCAGGCTCAGTCTCCTGGCCTGCCGCTCCGCTAGGGGCCCGAGACGGTATCCCTGCTAAAACATCTCCTATTGCCCCTTGCTTGTACAATTCACGTCCATGGCATAAAGTGGTGCTCTTGAGCTAGACATCTTCTTAGTCAACAACTGGCTGTCCACGGATATAATTGCTACAGTTAGAGGTAGAGGTAAATTGTCATCTAATACCGCCCTTCTGCTTCTTAGTTTATGCATGAGCTTGCATGCGCTAAATCCAATTGTAAAAAACTGAGCGTCTCTGGAGAAAAAGTTATGGTGCACCCGGGAAAGCAGTTTATAAACAGACTCTGACGGACTATCGTGGGGCAATTTGCAGAGCTCAATCAGACTTTTTCGCTAATCAGACTGTGGCGGCCTCCAAAACACTGTAAGAGATTTTTAAATTTAAAATTGTTCAATTATTACTGGCATCCAAAGCCTGTGCTCGAACTATTCTTCCCTCAGCAGATTTATGTGCCTTTTTCCACGAGAAAATTTATATTATCTAAGCTGAATTTCATGCTGATGACTCAGCCGCACATACCTCTGAGGCTTGTATGTCAATGAATTCAGCTTCTGGCCCTGCACTCTCCTCCTGTGAATATATCTCTCTAGATGCTACAGCTGAAGCTATTTTGAACTGCCGCTCAGGATCACAGCTAGATCCTTGACCCCCGGTAATTCTGTCTAAAGCTTTGCAAACTATCAATCCACTTATCAATGTTCTTTTGAACAACTCTCTTCAATAAGCCAAAGTTCCTAAGCTTTGGAAAGAAGCCTAACTACGGCCTCTCTTAAAAAGTCATTGGTAGGTCCAGAGATACTTTCCAACTATAGGCCCCTTTCTTTGCTCCTGATGATATCCAAGATGCTTCAGAAAATAGTGAATGGTCAGCTCAACCATTTCCTTGAAGCAAATAATCTTCTGCATGACTCGCAATCCAGTTTTAGGCATTGCCATAGCACTCAATCTGCCCTGCTGGAAGTCACAGAATTCTTAAAATTGAGCCTTGATCAGGTGTGCAGCAATAATGGTCTTATTAGATCGGCCTGCGGCCTTCGATACGGTTTCGCATCATATACAGCCTCAGGGTTTAACTGATTTTTGCACTGGTGGGATGGCGTTACAGTGCCTGAGGTCTTTTTTATCTGACCAATTTCAATCTGTCTTTCTTCCTCCTTTTATGTTTGCACCGAAGACACAGATTCATGGCGTCCACAGGGTCTGGCCCCGAGACCCACACTTTTCAATATCTATATGGCTCCCCTTGCCTGAAACTATGTAGCCTCTAGGATTTAAGGTGGTGCCATATGTGGACGAAACTCAGTTATTGGTGTCTTTCTCTGAGGGTAATAGTGCTTTACAACATTGCTTCCAATTATGCCTGATGAGAAGGGCTGACTGGATGAAGGGCAGCTGTTTAAAGCTCAACGCTTCAAAAACGGTAGCTTTGTTTTTTCGCTGCTTCCCCTCTATTTGGTCTAGTGCGTGGGGGCCAGCAGAACTTACCCCCCTAAATCCTCTGTGGAGCACGCTAGGAATTTGGGGGTCAGATTTGATACAGATTTCTCCTTCGCCCATAGGTGAAGGCTGTTTCCGGTACCTGTTTTACCATTTTAAAAAGTCTTAAAAATGCTTGAGATTGGTTCCTGAATTTACTAGGAAAACGGTTGTAGACTCTATGATCACTCCCTGCCTGAATTACGCTAATAGTTTGTATCTTGGTCTTTCAGATTACCTTTTGCAGGCCTTCTGTTGATTCAGAATGCCGCCGCATGGCTTCTTTTAAACATCCCCAGACATTAATCTATTTCTGGCCACTTAAAGTCCTTACTTTGGCTCCTGGTCCGTGCATGCATTCTATTTAAATGTCTGCTGCTTACCTTCTGTGCATTCAATAATAAAGGTCCCGTCTATCTGAAAAATAGAACTCAGGCCTATTCTTCCTCAAGATGTTTGAGATCTTCTCACCAGCTTTGCTTGTGGTTCCTACTGTGCGCCATGCTCACTTGTGGGGTGGGTGGGCGGGCAGTCTTTTTCTTTCCTGGCTCCCACATTTTGTAATGCTGTTCCATTAAACATTCATGCCTCTTCCAATTAATCTTTATTTAAACATGGTTGAAAACCTGGCTACTTTAGTCCTGTTAATCTAGCTTCCGCAGCATGCACATTCTAGTCTTTTAGTTTGCAGTGGTGGGACTTCTTTTAGACAGCTATGCAATTTATAAATGGTATACTCATTCTTTTTATATGGTCACCCCCAAAGTTTTGGACAGATGCTTCTGGTTTTCGACTCTTGAGTGTGCACTGAGGTCTGCTAAGCAGACCTCAGTGCCGGTGCCCTGACCATTAAATGTGCATGTTATGATTGGTTCATACCCAATTGGCACAAGCTAACTTACTTCTAAGCCACACTTTATATGGTACCAGTGGAGCCCAGGGCCTGTAAGCTAGAGTGTCTCCTCAGGAACTGCAGCGCTTATTGTCCCCTGAGTGGGACAAGGTAAAATGTGACTCCCGGTCTGCCACTGCAGACTGGAAGGGTAGTATAAAACTGCTGACACAAATTTGCTGTTTTAATCAGTGGCAAAGCCCAAGCTCCCTTTCTAATATGCGTGTCACCCCTGCAGCAGGCCTATCAAGGACAGCATATAGAAAAGTAGAAGATGCATTTAACATGTTCTAGCAATAAAAACCCGCAATTGTCGTTTTTATTGGTAGAGAGATTGGTAGCCCCATTGGCAAGTACAGAGTTACACGATGACCCCCCTCAGCTGTGCTAACTTTTGAAAGGCCCTTCCAAGTTGGAACTTCAAAGTATCGAACAACTTGCTACATTGATGCCCAAGTCGAAATTAATGTAACTTGTTGCAACTTTGTTGCCCAGTTTTCCGGTGGCCATTTGTTGAGGCTGGCCATGAGCTATTCTTCTGCCAGCCTGGGGAGACGTGTCAATAGCTCCCAGGACAGGTAACAATAGAGGCTTGCCACTGGAGGGGGCGTTACCTACTCCTGGCTGGAAGCCATATGGGGTGTTGGCCCAAAAGGCGAGCTTCAAAGGGGAAGTAGCCTTTGAACGGCAAATGGTGAACACACTAGAGAGAGGTAGCTCTTTTGTTCAGATAGACAGGTTGGCGTTGGAGACAGAGAGAGAGAAACACTGGCCAAGCCATTTTTCCATGGGCGTGTAGCCCGCAGGTAGCAACACATTTAGGGCTAGATACCGAGCTCCACACACCAAGAGAGGGGTCCTGATATCTTGGGAGTGGGCAGAATAAAGCAGTCTGGGACAGATAGATGCCAAATTTCACAGGAAGTTGTCATCGGGAGGGAGAGGACCTAGTAGCCCATTGGCTAGTGACCGTGAATTCCCCTCAGGGCACTTTCTGGGCATAAAAGGGGCACCCCTGGCATTCAGAACTCAGATCTCACCTGAGTGGAGAAGAGGACCGAAGAAGGACTTCCCTGGTGATCCTAGAACCGGCAAAGAAGAGGCTGCAACGAAGATGGCCTGCACCTGCTGCTTCTTGCGCTGGAGAAAGAAAGAACTGTGCCTGCTGTGTTCTGCTCATACAGAAGTAACCCCCCAAGCCCAGCTTGAAGCAGAGACTCCAAGAGTCAGTTGGCTGACTTTCTGTTCACAGCACAGGGCCACAAAAGCTGAAGAGTGTGCTGGGGCAAGTTGGTAGCCAAGGTCATCAGACTGCTTCTCCTCGCCAGCGTGCAGTCTAAGAGAACAAGACCCAACGCTCAGAGGTTGCATCAGACTCTGCTATACCCAGGAGTGTCATCGGAGTGCAGTTTAGTTGCCCACAAGGAGATTCATTGCCAAAAGAAGGAAACTGCTGATTCCGCTACGGCTTCTGTCTCGAGAGGATTTCGATGGAGATCGGCCTCTGTGGCCAGGATCACCTCTCCAGGACTGTTGACCGAGAAGTAGCCCCAGGAAGACTCCTTTCGACTGCACAGCATCTTCAACATCTTTGAGAATCTCCAGTATCCTGCATCCCTTGCATCAGGAACACTTTATAAAAGTCAATGACAAGGAGTCACTGATGCTGGAACTGGACTGAAGACTGCTTTTTCCTAATTAGACACCGAATGTTATCTGATGTTTAACATCAATTTTTAAGTGACTGTATTGTTTTAAGATGAATGAAACCTTTTGAAACTGCTCTGATATACAGGTACTCCTTTTATTTCTGATTATTCTATTGTTTGGATTTGGCAGATCCCTTCACCGATCATATGACGGTGCTTTTGTTGAAGGACTGAATTTTTTCCTTTTGTTAGGTTTAGCATATTTACTGGCCGAGGGTATGGAAAGTTATTTCTATTTTCACCAATAATGGCAATGTAGATAGCCAACTAAATATCAATGCATCGCACGAGGAGCATCCTCTTATTTTATACACGAGCCTCCGTCATAAGCATTAATTTTTAGTTTTTATTTCACTCATGCTTTTGTCAGGGACTGCCACATTTCTAACCAAGGAATCTGCCAGCTTGCTGACTGACAGACTTGGGTCAACACCGAAGAAAGAGGGGAGCCCCTCTACTTCATTGTTTTTCCTGAACTGCCTTGGTTATAAAGCGTACTTATGAACGATGCACGTTAAGAAGCTTTTTAAGCTTATACACACTGTTCTTCTAATTACTATGGATTCCCCAAATTCTCATTGTAGACACTGGTCCTTCATCATTTTTTCATGGAAGGGTGCATTTCCCAATTGACCGATTATAAGTGGCATTTCCTATTTATCCTGGCGTCACTTTTGATGTATGCACATGGTGCAAGTTTTCTTGCGATATGAGGCTTTATAATGTGTAACACGAAGCAGGTTTTGTTTCATTTCTCAGAATAGGAAGTGTATCCTGACGACACAAGGGACGGCTCCAGTCTTTTTTTCTAACCTGATCATTTATTGTTCACGGAAAGTGAAATACATGCGCAGATTTGTAAATTACACCTCATTTTCGATGGCCCCCTACAACAATCTCTTCTTTATTTGTTATTATAGGTGATATCACCTAATCTAGGGGAAGAACTTAAAGTATTATAAAAGGGGTTGAAACGTCGATGCTACAACATGTACATTCAGTGCCATCCACTCAAATTGTAGAGGAGTCTTGCTTTTAGTTAAAGTTAAGTGCGATCTTATCTGCATGGTCGTTTATTAGTCTTTGTTTTAGAATCACCTTAAGTGCAACAGCATTCACTCTTGACATGACTCACTACGCCATTCACTGAACCACCTGCTATACAAATGCCAAGCTGTGTCTATTTAGAGGTCTGTGCATATGATTATTTCTATTAAACCTCATAAAAGAAATGTATTGCCAAGGGAGCAAAGGCTTTTAGCTCCCTCCGAGGGAGCCATTATTTCTAGATAAATTGATACCCAGGTACCCAGGAATACAGAGTTGCCCCATATTTATTTCTTGAGGGGAAACAACAAAAGGATATAATTGGGGGCTGGTGAGTTTGCTTTTTTAATTCCTTCTTTTCCTTTTCCTGGTAAAATACCCAAGAGGAAGAGCAAAAGAAATGATAAGAAGGAAGGAAAAGGAAGGAGAAGAGAAAAGAAAAGAAAAAAAAAAGGGAAAGCGAGGAGAAGATGAATAAAAATAAACTACATGGATTCGCACCAAGTTGAGAACATCTTGGATTCTTCAGGGCTCCCCTTTTTCTTTTCCCACCTTCCTTTGCCAGGCTGCTCTGTGAAGGCATATTTTAAGGACCAGCTCTCAATTTCCGGCACCAACTCTACATTTGATGTTTATATGAATTTACAGAGGGCGGAAAACAACACTATAACAAGGGTCTGGTGTCTGATACGGTGACAATGGTGGCTAAGGCAAAGAAGGAGGCGGCAAATAATCCCAAGGCGGTAAATGATCCCTCGGCAAAAGGATCAGCTGCTTCAGCATAGCCCCAGAGGGAGCCAAAGGGCTGAGGACAGGGCAGAGCCTGTTCCGAGCCTAATAGTATACTGCCAAGTGGTCCGAGAAGTATCCACCCCAACGTAAGGATGGCTCCATAAGTTCATAAACTTCCACCTGTGGCAGTATCTGCTATCAACTATGGTGCAAGTGGGGGATTTATCTGGCTTACAGCAACAACAAAAGGTAAAAGCTGGCAATCAGATCAGACAGGAGGCCAGTTATCTGACAGGAGAGGAAAATGAAGCAGAGAAACCATTGGGGGCCCAAGCAGTATCTCATGACAACATAATGCCACCCGCAACACCTTTAACACAACCATAGCGCACTGGTATATTACATAATTTACCACAATCAAGGTACAGTACTCTGGTGCCCTGCGGGATCTCGGTTTTGTGAACAGTAGAATAGAGGGGAGCAGTAGAAATCAAAAAGAATAACTTAATACATGCTTGATATGGACGGTGCTACTGACACCTACCTGGTCTAAATCCTGTACTCTACTGATTTAACCCGTTGGTAGAGATGAATAACTAAATACAGGACCTTCTGGCCTTACCGCCACAAATACATGGATCATTTTTTCTCCTCTGCACCCCTCGCAAACCCATCAACTTGGATTCATGACATTTTGCTCCATTGGATAGTTTACAAACATCCTATAAGCCCAACTATTCTTCAAAACAAATGTTCAAAAGTTTCTTAAAACAAATCAAAAGGTGTGAACAGAACTCGGGTAGAAAAAATACCAACATTTGAAGCCTTAAATAAAAAAGTGGATGCAATTGATTGGAGCCTTGCTAGCTTCACTGAAACAACAAGACATGGATATACGCATTTCACAACTTGAGGAGCAAGCCAAGAGCAATATCAGTCGGTACGATCAGTAGTTAAAGGCACTGTCCACAAAGTGTGAAATACTTGAAATCGGTCGAGGCATTCAAACTTGCATACGATAGGGATCCCTGAAAGCATTGAAATTGGCCAATCCAACATTGTCTTTGGGTCTACCATTTATTGATCTATTTATTGATAGATACCATGGGCAAAGATGTGAAAGATACTATCCCTACTACGTACCTTTCAATTGCTAGGGCTCATTGTATTCCTGCAGCTGCACCTTACTCCAGCACCAAGCCCAGAACCATTATTGTGTACTTCCTGGACATCAGGCTGAAAGAGCTAATATTTTTGATAGCCAAACAAAAGAGGTGCAATTTTTCCAAGCTAGGGTTTTCCTTCTCCATATTCCTGAATTTAGCAGCATAGTCAGCCAAGAGACAAAAAAACGTCTGTGCTAGGATTCCTGAATTCAAGGTTCTGTTCATTTCAGTGTCGATCAAAGGTCAAAATTTGAGAATTAACTGGCAGGGTGCATTTCAGGATCTCTCGGATTCAACAGATACTCAACAATGTATTTCTCTACACCAAACTGCAGCTAAGGGACCAAAACCACAATAGAATTTTTGTTTGGGCTGAAAAACCAGGATGAATGGATACAAAACAGACGGCTACTAGTGGGGGTACACCATTTCTTGAATGTGCACTTTTGCATCCAATAGAAAGGGGGTGGTGAAGTCCTTTAAACTAACCACATAGGCTCTAGGGGACCACAGGTGAAGGGGGTAGTAAGCTAAATGTAGAGGGTACTGGGATGAGGTGCGAAGGTAGCCCTGGTAGAGCACGAGAGGTCTGCAATTATAATATGAGTCTAAGTCAAGTGGGAATTTTGATGCATGGTGTCAATCATGATTTCATCACATATCAGTATTGCTACCTTAAATGTTAAGGGCCTAAATTCTAAAATTAAAAAAGAATGAAGCAAAAATTGAAGAGAGTGAAACCAGATATCCCTGCCTGCAAGCAACCCGAATACCAAAAAAACAAAAAAAAGAAACAGGCTATACTACAAACTAATTTATGACAATTGTGATAACGACTCTTAAGGGAAACAATTCCAAATTATGCATAATATGGCTGTCCCTGAGGGAGGTGGGAAATAGTTACTTTGAAAATTGGGGCAATTACATTAAATATAAGTTCAATATATGGGTCCAATTAAGAGGATCCTATCTTATTTACTGAACTACACAGTCTCAATTTGGACAACCCCAGCAAAGATATAGTGTTAACTGACTTCAATTGTACAGAATCTCTTAATTTAGACATCACCAATGCTAGCCACGCTCACACATGATAAAAACAAAGCATGCCATATCATTACTAGGATCATCTGGACTTAATGGAACTTTGGAGATGGCATAATCCCTCTACAAGGGCCTTTTCTTTTTTACTTCCCAGTTCACCGACACTACTCAGGGACTGACTACTTTCTAATAAGTAAAGGGCTGTCACCTGTTTTTAAAATTATTTTTCACCCAATTTGGGTATTGGCCCACAACCCCTTTCATTAGATATCCAAATCCCAATCAGAAAACCTATACAATGGATACAGACCTTTCCTAAGTATTTTGAGTTTTTCTAGGATTTACCCAGGGATTTATTATACACACACGTTGGTTAAAACAAGCAGATGAGGACCACCTTAAAGCTAAATTGGTTAAGTTTGAACAGACACCATTCAATCAGTTTTAAGTTCAGATAAACAGCAATCAGCATGCCAGGGGACATCAAAGAAGCAGTCCCTAATTAAAATATTACCCAGCATACCTCACTCCCAGCAGATTACAAAATTTAAATATCTTAAATCTGAGCATGGGGATAATACAGGCGCCTTATTAGCCGCATAAAAATGGGAACAAACTGGTAGCACCCAGAGTCTTGAATATTAAAACTTCTAGAGGAGAAACAATGGTGGACCCACTTGGTATAGTTCAAGAATTCAGGGGATTTTATAAATAGCTATACATTTCTGAGTATATGACCTCTGACATTTACCAGGAGAAGATCAAGATGGTTTAAAACTCTGGGAACTTACCAAGCCTCTCTCTACAGGATCAGACGGAGTTAATTAGTTACATTTCTATGTAAGAACCTGCAGAAATCAAATATTACCAACAGTGATAGCACCACTATTCCTACAGATGGTTACAGATGTCCTGGAGGGAGGAACCCTGCCAGATTCCTGGAACTATGCACTTTTCATTTCTGTGTGTAAAAAAACAAATGTAAACCACCAGGGGCCATATTGCAGAAAGTGCCCCAGGGGCGCGCTGGGCGTTTGCGTCCCTTTTGCGCGCCCTTTGGGCACTCTGGTATTATAGAAAGGGCCGCAGATGCTGGTGTGGCCCCTTCTGTAATACTGATAGCGCTGGCACACTTAAAGCGCCAGTGCTATCTTCAGGGGGCATTCCTTCATTTGCTTGGGGGCGTGGCAATCCCTTTGCCCCTGTGCCATATTACAGATGTGGGAGCAGAGGCAAAGAAGCTCTGAGGAGGTGCACTGACACTGTGCCACCTAAAAGGTGGCGCACTGTCAGTGCACCCCCTGACAGCAGTCCTCTGGAGAGGGGGTCCCAAGGACCCTCCAGACATCCCCTTGCAGATGGGTGCAGTCACTGAGAAATCCGGAGTGGCTACTTCAAAGCTACTCTGTATTTCACTTGAATGCACAGCCCCCAGGGCAGCACGAGTTCGTGTATTCTATGTAATAGGGCACACTTTCTCTGTTTGCGCCAGGCGCACCTGTTTTAAAGTGTGCCAGGCACAAACAGGGAGAGAGCGCCCTAATACATAATACAGCCCCAGAAGCAATAGGATCCTATTGTCCTATATCATTGTTATGTGCAGACTATAAAATATATACCAAGAGTATTGAAACCAGCCTTTAAAAAAAATTACCTACTTGATCTCCCCTTGGCAACACAATTTTTTTAATTTTTTATTCTTTTTATTAAGACAAAACAAGCTTCAGATACAAGCAAATCTCAATATATAAATACAAGGCATGTAAAAGACATGGCAAATACCAGGCATTATAAAACGCAGTGTACAATTACATTGTAGGCAATGCTGCACGCTACCCGCTAGAATACATTTCTAAACCCTCCCGGAAAACCCATTCAGTGCCCCTCATGAGACCCATCACAGACCCCTGTACAATGTCCACGGCCCCCATATTTTCTCCCATTTGCGGGGGCATCCACGGCTTTGATACACCACCTGCTCCGCACCATGGCACCAGACCATATCGCGGAGCCACGCAGCCACCATCGGGGGATCCGCAGCCCCCCATGCCCGTGCTATGTTCCTCTTGGCGACCCCCCCCAGCCAAAGCTAGCCATAACTTAGCCCACTTCGGCCACGTGATCTCTCCTGTGACGCGGAGGATATGCCATCTGGACTATAGCGGGACCTGTGCACCCACCACATCCTCCATCACACGGGTGATGCCCTTCCAATACTTCTGAATCCTGGGGCAGGACCACAAAATAAGAAAGAATGAACCCCTCTCGCCACATCCCCTGGCACAAACTTCGGAGACCCCGCCCTTAATACGGACCTCCACCATTCTCGAGGCATATGACCTGTGAAGGATGCGAAGTTGAACCAGTCGAAAGCGCGCCCTGATGGCTATTTCCCTGGGACACTGGAGGGCCTCGGCCCAGTCATTGTCTTTTCTATCTTCCAGAAAACCCACATCTGTTTCCCAGGCCTCCTGCAGGGGACCCAAGCAGTCCGGAGTGTGGTTTACCAGTTTTTTATACGTCAGCGACACCGCCTTCTGGATCATGGGGTCCAAAGAAGCCTATCTTCCAATGGGGAGTATTCTGGAAGCACCATTCCCTCTTTTAAGTGGAAATGCAGTGTCAACCGCAACTGTCTATATCTGAGGAATTCACTGTCCCCCATTGTGAAGCATGTCAATACCTATAAGGCTCCACTTCTGGAAGCCCTTTAGACCGTGCACTTTTTTCAGAAAGTCTCCCTCCCATAGTGGGGTCTGTTCAGTGAGTTTCAGCTCCCACCCAGTCATTCTAGTTGCTTTGTGCCAAATATCTATGACCGTTTTAGTGTGTGGCGGCAGATGTATGGAGCCCCTACCCCTTCGGTACAATTCCCCCAAGTGACTACGCTCACCCAAGACCAATCTGTCCACCCTGTAGGCTGGTTCGTCAAGTGGGGAAAAAACTCATCCGTTAACATTTATAAGATGAGCAGCCCAGTAGTATTTCCTAAGATCTGGGACTGCCATAAGGGAGATCGGGAGCCCCCTCCAGTGTATCACGTCATCTCGCAACCTGGATAGCTGTACCTGCAAATTCAATTGTGTAAACTCTGCTTCAGTCTTGGTTATCCATATACCCAAGTACTTAAATTTATCCTGCAGCGCCATCTCCGAGCATGCCGACGTCAGGACCGGAGGGCCCCCGGCTAGAGAAAAGACCAATGATTTGTCCCAGTTGATGCGATATCCAGAATAGGAACCAAAAGATCGTATTATGTGAATGAGCCTATGAAACGTTTGTCGGGGCCGGTGTGCGTAAAGGAGGATATTATCCGCATAAAGCGAAATGCGCTCTTCCCAGCCCCCCCCCCTAGATCGATCCCCCTCACCACCGGGTCCCTCCTAATCCACGCCGCCAATGACTCAAGCGCCAGTGCGAAAAGCATCGGGAACAGAGGACACCCCTGGCGCGTTCCCCTGTGCAATGCAAAGGCTCTAGAAATGACCCCGTTAACCCGAACTCGGGCCATTGGGCCAGTGTATAACAATCGGATCCACTTTTGCAGCTGCGGGCAATGCCCACTTTCTCCAGCACAGCAAAAAGGTATGGCCATTCGATGCTGTTAAACGCCATCCTCGCGTCTAACGAGAGGAGAGCGGCTGGGACATCCGGCTGCCTTTGAGTCATGTACATGACTCCATATAAACGCCTCAAATTGAGCCTCGTGCTCCTATGAGGCATAAAGCCCGATTGATCCGGGTGAATCAAAGATTGCAAAACCGGGCCCAACCGGTTTGCGATAATCTTGGCTAGAACCTTAGCCTCGAAATTTAAAAGGGAGATGGGCCTGTAGGAGCTAAGGAGGTCATGCGGTTTTCCCTTTTTTAAGGGGTACAACAATAGTCGCCATTCTTGTGTCGTCTGGAAGTTGCCCCACTTCGGACGATTCCTTAAACATGTCAAGCATGTAGGGAGCCAGCTTGCTCGCCACACATTTAAACAGCTCAGTGGGGAGCCCATTCGGGCCTGCCGCTTTCCCAGACTGCAAGTCTCTCATGGCATTTTCTACTTCTTCAAAGTGGAAGACAGAATTGAGCGCCTCCCTATCCTCCAACTCGAGAGTCGGCAGAGAAATGTCGCGCAGGAATTCGGTGCATTCCGCTTCCCCCGATGTGGATTGAGACTGGTAGACGTTTTCGTAATATTTGGCAAAAATTTCGGTTAGGGCCGCCCCCTGTACCACCCTGCGTCCCCTCTGTGGACCGAATCTCGGAGACCCAGTTGCGACTCCTGTCCCTCCGTTCCAGCCAAGCAATCAATTTGTTGGCTTTATCACCTAAATCATAGACTCTGCGTTGTGTGGCGATCGCGTGAGCCCGAGCTGCGTTTTTGGCAAGGTCTCGAAGGGATTGTTCTTTGAGTTCGAGGGAGTGCTTAAGCCCACTGACACCCCCGGGGTCCGCGGCCACTGAGCGTTCCAAGGCGAGTATCTCTTGTTCGAGTTCCTCGCACTGGAGTCGGTTTTCCTTACGTTTAGCACCGCACGCCGCCTGCACAAAATCCCTCGCCACCACTTTGTACGCTTCCCAGAGGATGCTGGCAGAGCTAACAGAGCCGACATTTTCAGCAAAGTAAAGTTCCGTGCGTTCCTCGAAGCGCTCCCGAAATTCCTGGTCCTGAAACATAAAGGGATCCACTCTTGGGGGAAGAGACCAGTCGCAAGCTGGTCCGTGAAGCTGCACCTCCACTGGTGAATGGTCGGATATTCCCCGCGCCCTATGGCACCCACCCTGGAAAAACCCGCCGAGGTAGTGTGTGTAAAGATATAGTCCAGCCGAGCCCCGCTGCCGTGTGCCGCAGAAATATGCGTATATTGTCTAGACCTGGGATTGTGGCATCTCCAAAGATCCATCAGACCCAGAGCCTGGGCGAATGAGAATAGTGGGCGGGGCCCCTTTACTCCAGGGGGGAGAGTCTCCCTATCTATTTCAGGCGTGAGGGTATCGTTCATGTCACCCCCCAGTACCAAAAGTCCGGGCGGAAAATACAGTAGAAGCTGACTGAGATCTGGAAACGTAATTTCGTGCAGTCGCGGGGGAATGTACACTGAGCAGACATTTACCACCCGCCCCTCCCAAGTTCCTGACAGAGCCACTTAACGACCCAGTTGGTCACACCATGTGCGCTGTATCACCAGGGGGATCGCATTTTTAATGAGTATGGCCGTGCCCCTGGACCCCGAAGTGAAAACAGCGTGGGTCTGTAGTGTGTATCCGTACCTATTAAGTGCCAAGTACTTGTTCCCCCTGAGATGCGTCTCTTGGAGTAAGACATTGTCTGGGGAGTGTCTGTGCAGATATTGTAGAACCATAGTGCGTTTGATTTGTCCCCCAGGCTGTTTACCATTCCAGGAGAGGATTGTCAACTTTTTGTTAGGTCGGGTGGCCATGTGTTCAGCGTATACCAACTCCCCCCTCCTCCCAGCGAGTATAGACCGTCCCCTTACGCGCGGCGAGACCAAGTCCGTAAATAGATGTCAGCTGACACGAATATTGGAGCATTAGATCTGAAGCCAGAACCAAACAGTGAACCACGCAGTAAATACAAAAACCCATAACGGTGTCCCCCCACCCTGCAACCCTGCCTTGTAGGTCTAAAACTACTCACATCCCAAATAGCAGAGTGCCTGTCGGCCCAATAAACTAGGAACTAAAGTAGGGCTGTCTGGCACCACCACACAATAGCGCCCCCTCCGGGGCCCCCAACTCCACCCCTCAACACATCGTACAGCCGGAGCATACAAAACAGTGTCCCATCCGGACGTGACCAAACTTCTTCCTCGCTGTAGTAGGAGCTCAGATATCGGGCATTGAAGACTGTACCTAAGGTCCCTCAATGTTATACCACCGCACACAGCAATGAATTCTGTCCCTCACTTCCCCGGAGATCGTGCTTCACTCACGGGGCTCCCAGACCGGGAGCTCCTGGATCTGGATACCGACCTGTCCCCTTCTCTGCGTCGAGGTGGAGACTCGAGAGTGCGGAAGCGACTCCCACGCCAGTCCCCCTCAGTGCGACGCTGGAGTGGCCGATGGGAGCCCCCATCCAGCCATTGTTGAACCTCTGTAGGTGATGTGAAGAACAAGGACTTATCATTGTCTAGGACTTTGAGCATGGCCGGGAAAAGCATCATATATTTTATACCCCTCTCTCGAAGGGCTCGTTTCACTCCATCGAACGTGTGCCTCTCCTGCTGTACTCTCAGCGTGAAATCCGGGAAGAACCTTACTGTCGAGTTCTGATAGAGGAGGTCTCCACTCACTCTAGCCGCCTGCAAAATGGCATCCCGGTCTCTGAAGTTGAGAACACGCACAATAATCGTCCGAGGATGAGCCCCGGGTTTCAGCTTAGGGATTGGGGCCCTGTGTGCTCTCTCCATAGTAAAAAGAGTAGACAGTCTCTTAGGCTTGCGGTGGTTCAAGATGAGGTCCTCGATGAAGAGATCCATACTGGGGCCTTCCGCCCCCTCAGGCACTCCCATCACCCTAATGTTGTTACGGCGGGCCCTCCCTTCCTGGTCGCCCAACCTCAATGCCATCAGCTTGTGTTGATGCGTCAGTTTCTGTACGCGCTCCTCCAGCTTGCGTGTCGCAGATTGGAGCTCCCCTACGCTCTCCTCCGTTGCCGTGACCCTCTCCGAGGTTTTCAGCATGTCCGCCCGCATCAAGTTCATTTCAAGGGTAACCTTATCAATTTTGGTCTCCAACGTCGTTCCCAAGGCTTGGATCTCCGACATGATTGAACCAAGGGACGGCTCCACTCCGGCCGGTTTATCCCCAGTCGCCCCCTCCTTGGCAAAACAGTTTTATACCAGAGAGAGATACTACTGCTCATACTAATCTAGCAGCTACTCAGATAGACTGGGCTGAATCAAAATATCAACGTTAGGTATTAATAGATCTTGATGCTGAAAAAGCTGTGCAACAGTCATTTCTTGTGGGTTATAAAAAAACAGCTTGGTTTTCTACCACTCCTAGAGAAGGTGATTCAAGAAATACATCCCCAGCTATGTGCCCCTTAGAATCAATTAATGGGCTGGACTAACAGATTCTTTTGTTTACTGTAGAGGGACGCGACAGGGGGTGCCCACTCTCACCATGTCACTACACATTATATATGGAAGCCTTTATCAATATATTGATGGAGAATCCGGCCAACAATTACACTTACCAGATGGATTATTAAAATGATGACATATGCAGATGATGTATTCATGATTACTTCCAGTCCACAGCAAACATTAGCTATGGTCCAAACAAATGCAACCGCATATGGTGCCTTGTGGGGATACAAGCTTTAAATGCATAAGACAGAAAGCATCTGTATAGCAATCACAGAACAACACACCACATTTGCTGTTCCCAAATTGAGATATTTAGGAATCCAACTCACTAACTCATGTGATAAGCTCAGAGAAGTCAATTATACACAAATTCTTTAAAAGATTCCTCAGATGTTTAACAAGTGGGAATGGCTCCTTAACCCAATACTCGGGAGAGCAAATATTATCAAAATGATACTCTTCCCCAAAATATTATTTCTATTTAGAGTAGTGATTGTTATGAAGCACATATTTAATTTAAAGGAGAAGTAATGCTGGGTATGCAATGTCTCCCAGATGGCAATGTCTCCAATGGACTTATGTTAGACTGTTTTAAACATAGAAGGTTTGTGTTTTGCACTCTCACTCACATCTCTTTGCCTTCCTCTCCCATCTCAATCTCTCACACTCACTCTGTGGGGGCTGTCTGGTTTGCAGGACTAATAATAGAAAAAACAAGTAAGAGTTCTATATGCAAATGTTTTAACAAACAAATTCCTGGATACAGTTGGGGGTTATTCACCTACTACATACTAAGTATTAAGACATTGTAGGGGTGGTCAACCCTGACAACAGCATTGTACCTTGTGAAACCTTACCAATTGTGAATTTACACCAGATTCATTTGTAGCCCTTTATTCTAAGGCACCTGAAAGTTCATGCTTTAAGCATGCTTGCCGCTGCTTTTCTGCACTCTTTTCCGGACTACTTTAAGGTGGACATTCATAGATGCAAACAAAGAAGAGAAGAAGGCAGAGGCTAGGTTTATCCTCCTGACAGTTATGTAGAAAAACAAAAATCGAGTAATTCGAAGAAAACCTGCCCTTGGGGAAGCTGATAGGATAAAGCGAGAATCCGCTGTAATCGCTTGTCTAGAAAAAAGACTTTTTCTAGAGACCCCTCACCCACCAGGGTTGCCCCTAGGTGGCATGCTTCATCATTGGGATTCGTCTCAATCCTCTACGGATTGAGGCGTGCTGCGACTTGCGAAATACGTAGGAGCACTTACTGGTGTAGACTTTGTAAAGTGCAGTGAAGTGGAAAAAGAAAACTTAAAAATACCTAACTAGTTGGCCACTCTTTTATTCCCTTCCCTAGTTGGTATGGTTAAAAATCAGGGGTTGTTACCGAGGGAAAACCGGACCGTAATGAATCTGGTTGTCTCAGTAATGTAGAGTCGTCAACATGTTTCGAGCCGTTCCCCTAATGGCTCTTCATCAGGATTCCACGGGGTCCAGCCCCGTGTGTGCCACTCCTAATCAATCCTATAATAAAGATGCAAAACGTGCACACTTGATGCGCATGCACTGTGTATACAGATGGTTTTTATAGAATTAATCCGTATCTGTAATTAGAAGGAAAATGCATTAAAACAACGACCGGTCAGCCGGGCTGGCAGGCCACAAATGCTCAGCTTATTCATGCAAATGTAACACCCGTATGTGGTGGGTGCTCGTAAGGTCTATCCAGTGTACACTCATTGTGTGTCAAAGGTTTGCCACACAACGTAGATTGGTGAAAATAATAGTAGAAAAAAACACTTGTGAGACAAGACACCACGTGACGAACAAGTTACTTACCTTCGGTAACGATATATCTGTAAGAGACATAGATTAGTTATAGAATCCTTACCTTAGAATTACCCCCAGGCGTCAGACTGGATCCGGAGAATTTTTTCATCAGCAGTACCCCTGTGCGTCGAAAGGTGGCGTTGGTCGACTCCGCGTTCGTCGTTGGCGTCGTGGTCGCCGGGATGACGTCGCAGTAGCTACTTAGACGCCGCCCTTGCGCGCTGAAGTCAGTTCTTTTACACAACATTCCACGCCAGAAGCGCAGAGCCATGCAAGACACTGACCATTGGTGCATAAAACTAGGGCCCTGAAAGGGATTCCCAGACCCTAGAAGTCAGTTCGCAGAACGGGGAGGATGGGTGGGGTGGTAAGGAATCTAAAACTAATCTATGTCTCTTACAGATATATTGTTACCGAAGGTAAGTAACTTGTTCATCTGAAAAAGACAATTACTTATAGATTCCTTACCTTAGAATATATACCCCAGCAATACCAACCCCGGAGGTGGGTCTGCAAACTAAGTTCACACCAGAAAGTCCTTGAGAACAGAACGGCCAAAAAAGCTGTCTCTCCGGACTTGGCTGTCCAGGCAGTAGTGTTTTGTGAACGTGTGCAGAGATGCCCACATAGCTGCCTGACAGATGACATTGAGGGGGACTCCCCGTCCCAAAGCAGTGGTAGCTGCCGTCGCCCTGGTGGAATGGGCGCGCAGTCCCACTGGAGGCTCCTTCTTTGCCAAAGAGTAGCAAGCTTTTATGCACAAAACGACCCACCTGGAGATGGTCCATCTGTGCACGGCCCAACCTTTTTTTAGCTCCCACGTAGCCAACAAAGAGCTGGTCATCCACCCGGAATTGCTTGGTGCGATCCAAATAAAAGGAAAGCGCACGTTTTGGATCCAGACGGTGGAGCCTCTCTTCCGCCTTAGAAGGATGCGGAGGAGGAAAGAAGGTGGGCAAAGTGATGGTTTGACCAATGTGAAAAGAAGTAACCACCTTCGGAAGAACGGAAGGTCTGGTTCTGAGGACGACCGTATCCAGATGAACAGCCAGAAAAGGAGGTTTTGAAGAAAGAGCTCACTCACCCTGCGAGCAGAGGTGATGGCAACCAGAAAAGCAGTCTTTAGAGTAAGAAGTCTGAGAGGACAGTTATGAAGCGGCTCAAAGGGAGCGCACATAAGGTAAGTAAGAACCAAGTTCAAGTCCCACTGAGGCATCACGAAGGGAACAGGAGGAAAAAGAGGAGTAATGCCCTTAAGGAAGCGATTTACAACAGGGGACTTGAAAAGAGAAGGCTGATCAGGAAGCCTAAGAAAGGCTGAAATGGCTGAGAGGTAGCCCTTAAGAGTGCCCAGAGCAGAGCCCTGCTGGGCCAAAGAAAGGAGTAACAAGAGAACCTCAGAAAGAGGGGCAGAAAGGGGATCCACAGCCTTTGCTATGCACCAGGCCACAAATTTGTTCCATCTGCAGGCGTATACCGTCTTGGTGGAGGGATGCTTGGCTGCCAAGATAACATCACAGACTTCGGGAGGCAGGTCAAAAGACGTCAACTGCTGCCGCTCAATCTCCACGCAAGGAGGTGAAGACGACAGGTTCGGGTGGAGGACAGTCCACTGCTGCTGCGACAGAAGTCCTCCCGAAGAGGCAGTCTGATCGGAGCATCGATGGACATATGTAGCAGCTCTAGATACCAGACTCTTCGTGCCCAATCCGGAGCCACCAGAATGACTTGGGCCCGGTCGCGCTTGATCTTCTTCAGCACTCTGGGCAGAAGTGGTATAGGCGCAACTCCACTCGCGACGAAGAGCGTCGCCTAGCGAGTGCCGCCTTGGAAATTCCAACGTGCAGAATTGCTGACATTGGGCGTTCTCTTCGGTGGCCAATAGATCTAACCAAGGCTCTCCCCACTGCTGAAAGAGACCTTGCACCACCTCCGAGTGAAGACGCCATTCGTGATCCATCGTGCACCTGCAGCTGAGTTCGTCCACCCTGGCGTTCAGTGAACCTGCCAGGTGTTGAACCACCAGGAATATGCCCTGTTGTTCCAGCCATGTCCAGAGACGGAGAGCCTCTTGACATAGGGTCCACGACCCCACCCCACCCTGTTTGTTGCAGCACCACATGGCGGTGGTGTTGTCCGTGAACACCTGCACTACTCTTCCCCGTACAGAGGGAAGGAATGCTTTCAGTGCAAGACGGACCGTCCGAAGCTCCAGAAGGTTGATCTGGAGCCCGGACTCCGCCGGAGACCAGCGGCCTCTGATCTCCGCCTCTCCCATGTGGCCGCCCTACCCCAGAATGGATGCATCCATCACCACTGTGAACTCTGGTTGAGGAAGGGAGAGAGATCTGCCGTTGACCCAATCCCGGTTCGTTAGCCACCACTGCAATTGGCGTGCAGTGCCCTCCGAGATCTGGACGCAATCGGACAGATTCTCCTGATGCTGTGCCCACTGGAACTTCAGGTCCCACTGCAGAGCCCGCAAATGCCACCTGGCATGATCCACCAGCAGGATGCAGGAGGCCATGAGGCCCAGCAGCCTCAGGGTCATTCTGACCGAAACCCGGGATACAGGCTGAAAGATCGGAATCATAGCCCGAATATCCTGGACTGGCTGCTCGGGAGGATAAACCCGAAACTGCGTCGTGTCCAGAACCGCTCCGATGAAGAGGAGCTTCTGAAAGGGGGGTCAGGTGTGACTTCGGCACGTTGATGGAGAACCCCAGCGAATGCAGGAGGTCGGCTGTAGTCTGGAGGTGGGAGACGACAGCCTGGGGCGAGCCCGCCTTCAACAGCCAGTCGTCAAGATAGGGGAAGACTGGAACACCTGATCTGCGCAGATGAACTGCGACCACCGCCATCACCTTCGTGAACAACCGAGGGGCGCTGGTAAGGCCGAAGGGGAGCACGGTAAACTGAAAGTGCTCATGGCCTACCGTGAACTGCAAGTAGCGCCAGTGGGCCGGCAGGACAGGAATGTGAAAGTAAGCGTCCTACAAGTCCAACGCTACCATCCAGTCTCCAGGGTCGAGAGCATAAAGGACCTGAGCTAGTGTCACCATTTTGAACTTCTCCTACCGGAGGAAGCGGTTGACGTTCCTGAGATCCAAGATAGGACGCAGGCCTTTGTCCTTCTTGGGAACCAGAAAGTAGTGGGAAGAGCAACCACGATCTACTTCTGGGGCAAGAACTCGCTCGATGGCTCCCTTGGCCAAGAGAGCCGTAACTTCCTGTTGGAGAAGGGCCACATGATCCTCCGACATGCGATGGTACTGAGGTGGCATGGCTGGGGGGGTAGTCTCGAAGGGGAGGGAGTAGCCCCTTCGGACTATCTGCAAAACCCACCTGTCCAACGTGATGGTGTGCCAGTGAGGGAGGTGATGGCGAATCCTGCCGCCCACTGGCGATCGGTGGCCCTGAAAGGTCGGACTAGGAAGGTTTGGAGGCTGCTGCAGAGGGGGCTGTAGTGGACCGGCCCGCTCGCTGGCCCCCAGAACCACAGCGGTGGTTCCCACGTCCCCGGCCGCGCAGGGGCTTAGCAGCTTGCGCCGGCTTGTGGCTCTGGGCAGAACGTAGTGGGGCACCCCTTCGGTAGCCACGAAAGGGGCGAAAGGCAGACTGCGCAGGGCGGGTGGTGGAGAGGCCCAAGGACTTGGCCGTAGCCAGAGAGTCCTTGAAGCGCTCTAGCACGTTGTCTGCCTTGTCGCCGAACAGGCGACGGCCATCAAAAGGCATGGCGTAGCGTCGAAGGGCTACCGACGTGGAAATCGTCCTGCCTAGCGAGTCGGCGGTATCCAGTCCACAGCGAATGGTAAACTTTGCTGCGTCTCTCCCTTCGGCAACTGCACAAGAGAGTACGGCCCGGTCCTCCTCCGACACTGGGGCAGCACCTGCGCCAGCATATCCCACACGGAGTGGGTGTAACGGCCCAACAGACATGCAGTGTTTACCGACCGCAGTCCCAAGCTGGAGGAAGAAAACATCTTCTTCCCAAGATGGTCCAGCTTTTTGGATTCCCTATCAGGTGGTGCGTTAGGGAATGTGCCTTTTGATGTGGAGGCTTGGACCACCAAGCTCTCAGGGGTGGGGTGTTGGGAGAGGAAAGTGGGGTCGCCCGGGGCTGGGCGGTGGCATCGGACAATCATCCTATCCACAGGAGCCCCTGTGTTGGGCCTGGACCAGGTGCCCAAAAGGATGTCAGTGAGGGCTTCATTAAACGGTAGCAGGGACTCCGAAAAGCTTGCTGTCGGTTGAAGCATCTCTGTCAGGAGGTTAGTCCTGACTGCCACCGTAGGTAGCTCGAGGTTGAGAGACTCAGCCGCCCTACGCAACACCACGGCGTAAGACGCTCTCTCCTCCATAGCCACGGTAGGAGGAGACAACATGCCAAGGTCTGGTGAGGTATCCAGATCACTGGCTTCCCCCAGTTCTACTCTCCAGTCCGGTTCGTAACCCAACTGGTCAGTCAAAGGGTCTTCAGACCCCTCCCAGTCCCCCTCATCCTCCTCTGGCTGCCAATCTGGCCTAAAAGAGCCAGGGTAGAACAGGGGCACAAAAGTGCCCGTCGGCGCCAGATCTGGCGTCGGTCGTTGCCATTCCGGCTCCGTGTCTACATCGGGGTGGAGGCCAGGGTTGACGCCGGCTGGGGACACAACCGGCGTCGGCTGCAGACGTGGTGCCGGTGGAATCGGCGCCGGGGAGGTGTAATCAGGTCGACCGGCGCCGATCCGGATCCAGGCCTGGATCCAAGGGGGCCCTGCGGTGCCGGAGCCGCCGGCGTCGAAGGCCCAGGGCCCCCAGCCGAGTCCGCGGGGCCCGAAGGCGCGCCGGCGGAGTCGGCTGCCCAAAGATGGCATGCATCGCTTCATAAAAGGTGCGAAGCTGGGCAGGGGTCGCTCCGGGTCCCGGGAAGGGAGGGCAACTCGGAGTCGACCTGTGGGGCTCCGTATGCGGAGCCGCGGGAGGGGCACCACCCGCATCCCTCGTCCGACCGACGGGGAGAAGTCGAAGAGCGACGGTGCTTCTTCGACTTCTTCTTGTGCTTCAACTTACCGGAGGAGTGCGAAGACTTTGAAGAAGACTAGTGGTGGTGGCTCCGCGACCAGTCCCTCGACCTCCCACGCGACCGGGACCCCGAACGGCACGGAGCCAACTGCCGGGCCTCGAGAAGCTTTCGGGACCGCTCCAGCAAATACTTCAGATTCATGGTCCGGCAGTCGGAGCACGACTTGGGGTCGTGGTCGCGCTCCAGGCAAAACAGGCACACGCGGAGCGGATCCATTACCGACATCAGCCGGCTGCAGGAGCCGCAAGCCTTGAAACCGGGCATCCCTGACGTGCACCAGGAGTCAAAGACTCAAAAACGGTGTCGACAAAAGTCGGCAAAAAGTCAGTCAAAAAGTGACTGGAGGTACCGCTCTCCGGATCTGCGCTGGCTGGCGCGGAAAAAGAAAGAACTGACGTCAGAGCGCGAGGGCGGCGTCTAAGTAGCTACCACGACGTCATCCCGGTGACCACGACGCCAACGACGACCGCAGAGTCGACCGGTGCCACCTTTCGACGCGCAGGGGTACTGCTGACGAAAAGATTCTCCAGATCCAGTCTGACGCCTGGGGGTAATTCTAAGGTAAGGAATCTATAACTAATTGTCTCTCTCAGACAGTACAACACAACATAAAACATACAAGAAGTAAACTACGTAACATACTTCTGGAAACGCTATATTTATGCGTCATGGTCAATACCGGGGGATGGAGGGGCTTGTAGTCAAACTATATCAGGAGAAAAATGCTGCTCAGAAATGCCACTAGTCGTGCAGCTTCCTAGGTGTCAATTACCACCTGTTCTCCAGCATCCTAAATCCGAAAAAGAAGACAGACCCCCCGCCACTTACTTCGTCAAAGCCGCCTCTGGTCAAATAACCTACTTCTTGCCCTGGAGACCGCATACTAGCGAGGGCTTGCTCCCACTCTGTATTTAAAGCCTGCTCGCATCCGTGCGGCTGGAGAAAACAGCAGAGTCATGTAGCCTGGAGACACTGCACCGCGCAGTGTGCGCACATGGCCCTCCGTCCCTGGGTATTGACCATGACGTATAAATATAGCGTTTCCAGAAGTACGTTTCGTAGTTTACTTCTTGTATGTTTTATGTTGTGTTGTACTGTCACGTGGTGTTTCGTCTCATAAGTGTTTTTTTCTATTATTATTTTCACCAATCTACGTTGTGTGGCAAACCTTTGACACACAATGAGTGTACACTGGATAGACCTTATGAGCACCCCCGAATATATACGGGTGTTACATTTGCATGAATAAGCTGAGCATTTGTGGCCTGCCAGCCCGGCTGACAGGTCGTTGTTTTAATGCATTTTCCTTTCTAATTACAGATATGGATTAATTCCATAAAAACTGTATGTATACACAGTGCATGCGCATCAAGTGTGCACGTTTTGCGTCCTTATTATAGGATTGACTAGGAGTGGCACACACGGGGTTGGACCCCGTGGAGTCCTGATGAAGAGCCATTAGGGGAACGGCTCGAAACATGTTGACTATACATTACTGAGACAACCAGACTCATTACGGTCCGGTTTTCCCTCAGTACCAACCCCTGATTTTTAACCATACCAAGTAGGGGCGGGAATAAAAGAGTGGCCAACTAGTTAGGTATTTTTAAGTTTTCTTTTTCCACTCCACTTCACTGCTCTTCACAGTCTACACCAGTAAGTGCTCCTACGTATTTCGCAAGTCGCAGCACGCCTCAATCCGTAGAGGATTGAGATGAACCCCAATGATGAAGCATGCCACCTAGGGGTAACCCTGGTGGGTGAGGCGTCTCTAGAAAAAAATACTTTTTTCTAGACAAGTGATTACAGCGGATTCTCGCTGTATCCTATCAGACATTCATAGATGACAAGTATCCCCATGGCAAATGTCTCATTTTAAGTCCTTTAAGTGCAGTTGGGTAAAAAGCGAGAATTACCTAAAGGTATCATGCATAACAATGGGACACCTTGCAGCAATGACTTTTGTTCGTATGTGAAAGGTCTTGTGTCATGTTTTCACCACTATCCCATGCACATGGTGACAACACTCTTTTCACAGGTACCTGTCACTATATCTTGGAATGAATGTTAAAAGCCTGGGGCGTTTAGCAAGTGACCTGCTATGAATACTGACTCGTTAATAAAGGGGAAATGATGTATCAAAGGGTTTTACCCATTCTCTGTCTGTGGCTAAATGTAATAGTACATATTGGCCAAAATTCTTATGTGTTACCATTTCATCAATCAGTGAAAGAATTAAACTCTGCCAAAAGATCAAATGTGATTTTATATTCCCAGATTCTCTACAGTGTATAAAATAATTAGATCAGACCTAAAACATACTTCTAAACCCTGCATCTTTAATCTAAGCACATAAAACTGGAGGAAGCAAAAGGAAGAAGGAACAATAATTTAGTGACACCGCTAAAAAACGAAACCCTAGCAGAATATTCTTAGACCAGTATTTCTTGCTGCTACCTTCTATAACAAAGTTACATAGTGTTGGTCTCTTCAAAAAGAAATAAAAATGATCAATTCTCTCTCACTTTCCTTTATTTGAATAGCATTTTAGTTTTTGGCTGTGCAGGTGTTTATCAGTGCTTATATGTTTACACTAATGAGGGCTGTTACCCTTTTGGAGGAGTTTTATCAGTTATTGTAGGTTTAAACCTAAAATAGGATAGCCTAGCTATACCTAATTCTCAGTGCTACGACTGGGCTGCATTATGCAGCAGACTAACCATATTAAGCAAATAACAAACATCCAATGTGATCCTCATTGAGGTGATATTGGAGGCAGCACCCAACCTACTCTTATTTCGATTTTCTGACCCCCAACTACCAACCAAGACATGTAAAACATAGAGACCTGAACTAGGTATGACAGGACAGAATTAAGCACATTCAGGTAACTAAAACTTATGGCTATACTACCCTTAAGGAAATACAAGCTATCAACTTGAGATATCAAAAGTGTGTCCCTGAGCTAATATTAAGTTTGTCCCTCAATTATTCTCTGATGGCCTGTTAAACAAATTCCAGGGAATCAGTGAGGAATTCAATGTTTCATCTAAAGAAGGTGTTCAGTACCTACAGATAAGGGCTGCATTGAGCAACATAAACATGGACCCAATACCCAATTGTCCCCAAGATATGTACTATTCTGCTGAGTTAGGTTCCACAAAGGTTGGCTGGCTATTATCATATCTTTTTGGAGCAAACACAGGATGAACTAACGCCATGGGCAAATAAATTGTTGTAATGGTTGTCCCCAGAGATTGCTCCAGACGATCTATCAAAATGAGTGTGAAGGTTTGCACTACAGCTAAACACAGTCTGCAACATTTTCGGAACTGTTTCGATTCGTACATAACACCCACTAGGCTGAGAAAGTGGTATGCTGCAAAAGACCCACTCTACCCTAGATGCAAATCATAAACAGTTGACAGGATATATATGTTTGCAACATGCTCAATAATTATACTCCTTCAGGGAGACATGCTAGTAAAAATCTTGAATGCTACTAGCACTAATGTTAAATATGATCCAGAACTATTTATGATGGAACAAAGTATGGACACCGCTCCAAATGGAGTGAGCGTTAGTGAACAGACTCAGGGGGGAGGAACAGCAGTGCTGACTTGGTCCTGGCTCCAATGGCTTCCACAAAAGACCCCAAGGTTGAGAGCAGGTCACGTCTTCAGATCTGAAAAGGCAAGGCTATCTGGACACAGTTTTACAGATAGTACGCTCGTCTGTTCTTGATGGGGGGGGGGGAGGAAACTTTTGTTGCTGGATCATCCTCTCATCCAAACTTGAGCCCACCACCCAAACAAATGAAGACCCAACCTCAGGTGGCAACATTGATACTGATTAACAGCCTGTGCTACTCAACAGATGACTGAGGTTGGAAGGTCTTCCAGAGCCAAATCGTCACAGGGACTGCCAAAGATGGTTGTGATTTACTTTAGCGCCAAACTGTCACAAGCCCTTTTTGTGAAGTTGGCTTCGGTGGTCACTTTGCCCATGTCCCAGGCATCTTTCTGATTTGGGGGAACAATAATACACCTTCACAATTCGATAAGCATATTAGAAGTGAAAGAGTCAATTTAGCACAATGCCTATCACATTTCAAACACCCCCCCACTTTGCTACCACTCATTTGAAGGAGTTCAAATTGGATTTCTCAACTGCCAGTCATACCTAGCACATATGCACCCCGATCACCCTACTACACATACATATGTTAAGCATACATGCACCATCCATGTCCCACACAGGTGAGGTGAAGCACCTGTTGCAGGGGACTGACAGACCTATTATTAGAGAAAAGTGCAGTGGCGTTGAATGGAGTGGCATGGGGCAGAGTATACTGGCATAGATTAGAGTGGTGGAAAGTACAGAAGAGTGCCTTAAAGTGCAGTGGCATAGAGTGCAGTGGCGTCGTATAGACTCTTTAATCCATATTCCTGCCAAATTTCAACTACATCCGTTCAGCCATTTTGTCGCTATGTCTGAGTAAAAAGTGTATGGAAAATGCATTGGTGGTAAAACATGTTTTGGGATCCCCTTTTTCTCTTTGCACCCCCTCAAATACTCAAAGCAAAACTTTGCATCATTAGCCAATAAAGGAATCCTACCTATAACTACAGTGTCTCTCTCACTCTCTCCTCCCCCCCTCCCCTTAGAAGGTGGAGAATACCTCATAGAGGTATACCAATTCTGGATTCAGTTGCAATTTTAAAGTATATCCAGCACGCAAAACAGGTGTAAGTAGGGTAGTGGGTTGGCTCATTTGTTGACATGGGTGAGGATTGATGTGGTATACCTTCATGGGTGGCTTTGCACCAATCACAGGAAACTCCATCTTTCTTGTTAAACCCCTGACAGGTAAGGACTGCTGAGGAGGAGCCTGGAATAGCTAGAGGAAGGACCACGCTGCTGAGACCCCCGTCTGAAGTTGAGGGGTACACAGTTGACTTTATGGACTCTCTAACAGGCTGGTGGCAACAGTTCCCTTATTCTATTCCAGGAGCAGTGGAGAGTAGATTTGCTGTGCTCCTATGGATATCTGTTAGACTGATCCTGCTGTGGTGCCTTAAAAATGGGTACTGTGGGCTGGTTTTATTGAGCATAGGTACTCACAAGGCTTGGGTGACTTTGGAGTGCAGGCAAGGAGAATAGTGTGCCATGAAGGACTTTTATGGTGGTGTGCAGAATGGCACCAAGAGAGGATACCACCAGGGCTGGACAAATCCCTTGCAACTATAAGGAGGAATTAACAGTGTACCAGAAGCTGTAAGGAAGCTAAAGAAATTCCTCCTAAACATCTGGGAGTCAGGTGGACCCTGGATGGTAGCGCTGGTTGCTGGAGACCATTCACCAGGACAGAACGCTACCAACCCCATCAAAAACTCCTTGTGCTAGCTGAGTCCCCACTGGGGGACTGGTATGCACCTTCAATGCAAGGTTTCCCACTGTACAGGTAAGGGCTGCCCAAGGAACCCAAGAAGGGGACAGAAGAGAAGTATCCTCACAGTAAGGTGGCACCTGGGCCTCTTCACCATGACTTCCCAATGGACGGGGTTCCGGGTACCACGCTCATGACTTGCTGCCGCAGGAAACCCAGTATGGCAAAGCTTTGTGCAGGAGGACAGGCACAAAATGCCTACTTTACTGCACATCTCAAGAAAAACAGGTGGGTGGCCATACTCTGCCAGCAAATCCAGCTCTTGAGAGAAAGCCATGAAATGTGCGATCCTAGATGAAGAGCTGCGTGGCTCTGGTTGCCACACAGAGACAGCAAGAGCACTACAAAAACTGTGCAGTAGCCTCTGTGTGCAGCTGAAGATCAATAAAAGAAGCAAGAGCCTGTTGCATCAAAAGCCAGCAGCGCATGTGGTTGAAAGATAGCATCCTAGCAACCAAGTCAACAAACACAGAACTGCAGGTAGCAACTCATACTTCCAAAACTGAATCCTGAGTCAGGTTTTTCTAAGTTATTTAATCTGCAAAAAGACTTAACATTATAATGACATGTTATTTGGGTCTCACTAAGATTAATGCACAAGTGTCAAGAGGAGACTTCATTTTATTGTTCTTTAAATGTTTTGGGTCTGCCTAAAAGGTTGCTTAAGGTTTCCTCAAGGATTTATACATGCAGTGATGAAGCTAGAAAGCTTGCATTTGCAAATGTAAATGTGCTCACAAAAGCAGTACATCTTGTATTTTAAAACATTGAAGACCATGACATTGTTAACACACTTTCATAACTGCGAAAAGCCATATGTATTACAATAGTCCTGTAAAGGCGTATTGTTGTTTTAATTATAGGATCAGGGCTTTTTGGCACGCAAGTGGTCACCTTTTACCATGCAGATAACAAAGACAGACTAGTTTTAAAGGGTTAGTTGCCATCTGTGATATTTTTTAGGTATTTGATTTGCACTCTGATTATTCTCCAAAGTCCCTCTAGGAGAGGTTTCAATTTGCAATGTTATGTTATGTGTATTTGTAAAGCACACTATAACCCGCAATACCACCTAAAATCCTCTAAATATTTGTTATTTTGTACATGTGTGTGGGCATTACATTATTACTACTTCTTTTTAAAGAAAAAGGGCTGGCTGGATAGGATTTGATGAGTACCACTGGATTTGTTCCTGTGTTACGAGTTTCTAGCCTGCAGCACCTCTCCGAGTGAGCATTGCGTTGTTCTGCCTCACTAACCTCAGAGCCAAGAGCTAAAATGGTGACTTAGGGCCAGATGTACAACCATGGCATTTTGCGACTCGCAAATTGCGCTCAATTGCGAGTCGCTATTAGGAAACGACGCCCTTGGAATGCCCCTTTCTAATAGCGAGTCGAAAATCCTATTAAGCGAATCGCAAATAAATTGCGACTCGCTAAATAGGGTTTGTACATGGCCCAATAGTATTTTGCATGCGCAAACGGGTCGCAAACCCATTTGCGCATGCAAAATAGGGTCGTACATCTGGCCCATGGTCCCCCAGTTTAAAGGACCGCAATATAGAGGCCTTGGGATATCGGACATGAAAACCCTCTTTGACAAGAATGGGACCCAGTAACCAGGGAGCTTCAGAAATCGACTTTTTATAGAGTCCTTTTTGTGATGTTCATCTTTCTTAACTGAAAATATGTTCACAGTATCCCATCCACTATTGCCAGAATGTCTCAGCCTCCAACTCCATACTGCTGGCTTGTCTTCCTCATCAAAAACAGAATTACTCTGGAATTTTCCAACCAACAGAATATGATGGAAAGAAAATTACATATGCTGGTAAAGACACATTGACATAAGGCTCTGTGTGCCAAAATATAATTTGTGCCAATCCTACTTCACATCCTTTAACCTAAGAGTAATGAAGTCCATTTGAAAGAAAGGAGGAGAGCGCACATCTGGAAACTGCAAAGCTAAAGATGAAAGAGCACTTAAAGTTGCACAGATGCACTTTCTGAGTTCTGCCGTATGAGGAAAAGCATTTAAAAGCTTACATTAAAATATCTATCTTTCTTTCTTACGTAGCAGACTAGGCAATTACTTAACAAAAATGCTAGTTTCATAAAGCTTAATTTTGAATGGGTGCAGTTCTGTTTTATGCAGCGTTGAAGGTTTTCCTTATTTTTTTCCGATGTCCTATAAAATGTGCATTATCCTTTAGAAGTTACTCAGGTTTCACAAGAGTGCCGTAACATAATTTGACAAGTGCCATCTGGACATTCCCAAAAGTATGTTACCCTTGAGAGTGTGTTTGGGTCAGTGAGCGCACACGTACCTATACATTGGGCAAAAGAGGGCGGGGACTCAAAGACACTTGCTGAAGCTTGCACCATGGAGGCAGGTGGCACAGGCACCTCTGCTGTTTCTGTATGCTAGCTTTCTATTTTACATTCACAAACGCAGATTGCTTTTAAAAACTCTTGCATGTTTTGGGATAATGATGAGCATTTGCTCTGGTCATTTTCCTGACAATTTTTTTTTGATTTGTGAAACTAAAGCTTTTCACTTTCAGATAAGCACTGATTTGCAAAAAACTGTATTAATCCCAAAGCTTACAGCACTTTCCACAGCATCATGCTGCACAGCAACGGAAGCACTCTTTGTGAATAGGGAGCAAACATGAGGCTTCATTTAACTTGCTGCTCCAGTCTTGACTTCTAAAATGCCAATGCAATGTCCTGCACAGAGAAGCTAAAGCACTACTATAATAAATCAAACACATTTTTACTTACATCGAAAGGAGTCAGAGCCTCAGTTTAGTTAACCCCAGCTACCTGCTGGCAGAAACATCACTCCACACAAAGGCAGTGTCTGGAGAGCAGCCTGAGGTGGATACTTAAAAGAACTAACTCAAACCGGTTCTGTAGCTTGAGATAGTGGATCCACATCACTTGTCTTAAAGTTGTATATAAAAGTGGAACTTAACCCTCCCCCTTGTTTCCATTTCCAAGTCCCTTATGATGAAGGTATGGTGGTGCTCTGCAGATTACTGAAAGGACTGCTGTGTGCCCAGGGAAGTGGTCTTCCTGACAGTCAATCTCCCAGAGGTGAGGAGAAATCACCTGAATTCTGCACTCTCTGCGGAAGGAACGGTCGAGCTGCCTGAAGTACCTAGGAGTCTGCCTGCCTACTGAGAGAGAAAATGAGTCTGCCTGATACTGCAAGAGGAGGACAGAGACCCACTGCGTGTCCACTGTGACTAAGGGATATCCAGAGAGAGTTAACTGCCCCAGCGCAAGCTACAAGGATCCTAGTGTGTCGAGGGGTCCCCCTGGTTCTCACCCCGGTTCCTGGCGTGAGCAACAACTGCCTTGCTCATCGTAGGAGCTACACCTGCAGTGATCATCACAGGCCCTTACGGGGGCAGCAACTGCCCAGTTCATCGAAGTACTGCATCAGGAGGGGTGCAACTGTCTTGATCAATATTGACCCAATCAGGGACTGCACCTACTGTGATCATAATAAGCCTGGTTAGGGCTGCACCTACCTCCAGTATGATCGGGACCACAACTGTTGTGACCACCAGCTGCAATCCTTCTTGGCCCAGGTGGGGCTGCATTATTGCCCCACGTGAGATGGCAGTGGCCGTGCCTGCACTTGTTGTTGGGGTTCTGGGGACTCTAGAACCTGAGGTAGGGTGGAGCACAGATGGACGCGGCCCACACCTGGCTGGCAGCTCACCACACGCCCTGGTTGCAAGGCAGTCATATTTTGCATTTAAATGTAAAGTAGCTTCGTGAATATCTTCTACAATGAAAATAAACAAAAAAAGGGAAAACGTTGCTGTACCTTCTGTTTCTTTTTCTGCACTGGCCGTTCGTCCTCTTCTTCATACAGTTTCAGAGCCAGCTCTTTATTAACCTTTGGCAGTTTCTACAAGTGAATGAATGGAAATGCATTGAGGAACCCATAGTTATCACGAAGAAAAAATACATTTATAGCAAGTTTCAGACAACTGTTTTTACAGTGATCTTTGCCTTAATCTCGGTCAAAAACACTCATTTTTGGTTAGAATACATATTGTAGACCTTAACTTAGAGCAATCGGTGCCATCACTCAATCGGCAAGGCGCTAGAATCACAATGGACAGACGGCGCAATAAATATTACAAATAACTCTCATGTAGGAAGAGTGAAGGGCGTGTTATCAGTCGGCATCTGAGCGAGTGTGGTCACTCCATTTCTCTAATGTATGCAGTTCCGAAGGTGAACAGTTAACAAACGTTTTGAACATTTGATTCCTGAATAATAGAATAGTTCATGTGTTTTGTCATATACAATTACACTTTGCATTTGAGTAATCATTGGTTGTTCTACAGTAGCACAATGTTTATTTATACTTGTCGTTTTTTAAATGCGACTTTTACTATTTAATAGTAGAAAGAGAAGACACAACAATTGTTTACACCATATTTAGGCTAATTGTACAAATGTCGAAAATATGTAATGATCATGTATATGGAAATACTAGTTTAAAGCAAACGTCCTCAGAGGTAAGCTCAAGATCAAACGCCTCGGAACTACATTACAGACGTGGTACGAAGGACTGGTATATTGTTGACAATCCTACAATACATGTTGAATGGTCTCCGTCACTCTTCACGCACAAAAACCATGTGAGATGGAGCAAGTTCAAATCTCAAGATCTGGGAATGGGATGATTCATACACCATCTTAGTCAAAGGTAGGTACCTTTTCTCTGTACTGCAAAGCGTCAAACTGTGTACGCAAGCATAGCTGTTTTGAAAACTAAGGGTCCAATTACCGAAATAAAGAAGTAAATCGGCACCTGTAGATTTACGTCTCTATGCAGATGTACTACTTTTTCGGATTCACTAACCTTTCTAGAAGTATGCCTGGAAAACACAATCAAAGACAGCTTTGCAGGCGCCTGTCTGGGAATGGTAGGTGATTCTACCAACAGCTCTTAGTGTCCCTGCACGGAGTTCGCCATAGCAGATAAGTCTGCACAAGGAGATTGGAGGCCCTATGTGAACGCACAATTGTATTCTTTATTTTCTCCATGGAAAATATCTATCCTTGTGGAGAAAGCCCCTACCCTGGACTCCCACCTAATGCAGGGGTGATCGGTTCTCTTTCGCTCCATGGAACCGAAGTTACTCCAGCCCATTGCCGGATTAGATTTCCGTCCATTTCCAGGATACAAAGGGGACAGAGAGGAGTTTTGAGTCTCTAGTTCTCTGGAGCTGACTAAAGAGTTTCACACAGAGCAGAGTTTCATTGTCGCATCAGGCTTAGCCCTAGCCTTCCGAAAAAAAGCGTAAAACTTCATGTTCAGGAACCAATGCAGCAGGGTCCACACACCTGAATCAATGTTGGTTTTGGAAAAGCTGGAAAATGGCTGCAGCTTATGTACAGTTTTGGAAGTTGGGCAGTAGCCCACTTTCAGTAGTGCATCCTAGAAACTAGAAATTACAACATTTGAGCTGGGGTAGATTTTCCCTCCTCAGAGATGACGCCGGGTAGACCATTTCCCGGCTCCCAAAATTATACCGTGCTCGGGTGTCACAATGTAAACAAATTGTCTAGAGGTCTGCTCTTGAAGGAAACATTGTGCATTTTCTTCAGACAGACCCTGAAGACAAAGGAAGAATAGAGGGGAAGAAAAGGCAAGCGGAGGGCTGTCTTAGTTGTTTTTTACCTGCAGCAGCCACATTCCGTGCCACTTTCACTGTTCGTGCTAAGAAGATGTTTGCGTTCATCTGAGGGTAAACTAATGAGAGGTGCATCGAAAGATGATTGTGATCACTCTTCTGTCTCGCTCAATCCGATGCTCATGATCATTACTGCAAAAGCATCCATGTAGTGTTTGCAAACGATACACATTCATAAAAAACAAAAGGGGTTCATTTACCACAAGGCACTGGACTTAATTTAAACGGGGAGATCAGATAGGAACACCCCTGAGTGCAGCTAGGGCACCCCAAAAAGTAGACAATGCTGACAGATCCTGAGCAAAAGGTACAAGGGGGAAAACACTCTCTTCATAGCATGGTTGAGATAACAAATTAAGGTCTCCCCAACATACTTTATATCAAGGGTGTCCTCTACAGAACAGCCAGATTTGCACTTTAGTTGCTCTCATGGAATAAGAGGCATTTCAACCTCATCAACAAACAACAAAAGGAAAAATGCAGTAGAACATCTGGGACAAAAGAAGGAAGCACTAGCAAAGTAAACAGGTCTTGCCTTTTAAAGTTCAGCATCGGCAAAAAGAAATGGCTCTTGCTGGACAGCATTAAAAAAAACAAAAAAAGGGACTATGGTGTTGCATTGCTCATATAGTTCAAAACACATGCTTACTTGTGCGTCATATATACTTATGCATCATGACACTATGGCAGACCAAAGACATGAAGTATACACATGCACGCATCTCCATGCATGGCCACACATATATCATGACAGTAGCCATTTCAATTTTTGGCTCCAATGTGATAAGGCATGCACGTGCATATGTCACAATGAATGGAGCGCCTATGTCATGCTGTGACAGCATTTTTTAATCATTTTAATTTACCTTTCCAACATGGCAGACACACATCTTGGAGAGATATATTATATAAGTGCACAAAAGTGCACTGCAGCAGCAAATTACAGCTGCTGAGCAATCAAAAAAAGTATTTTTTTTAAAGAGCACGATAGGGAGGAGCCAGGGAGCACTCACGGCAAGTGGGGGCTAAGTAAATGCCTCCCAGTAGAAGGAGAAGCAGGGAGGGGGAGCAATGAACTGAGGTGCAGGGAGGGGGAGCAACGAATGGAGGAGGTGGGTGAGGGCATGGGTTTAAATTTAAAAAAAAAGTTGAGCGGGACAGTGATAGACAGCAGGAGCACTGGACGAGCATGGTGGGTAACAACAAGGAGAGTGAGGTGGGTTGGGATGTGAGAAGCAGCACACGGCAGAGAGAGAGGAAGAAAGCACATGCTTTCCCATAGAGCACTGAATGAAAAAATACCCGAGTGCCCTAAAGTGGAATCGTGGAAGGATACAAGTCATCCAATCAAAAGGATGGTAAAGAAGCTGTGCCCTGGGGAAGGAAAAGCACAAGAAGAGGAGGAAGGAAAGCCATTTAATAAGCAAGCAAATGAGATTTACAAGAAAGCCAACCAATGGGAAGTATTGGGCTGACCCAAAGCCCACGCTAAATGATGGTATTGTATACAAAAGGTATTTGACAACAAAAACTTAAAAGCTGTCTGTAGGTGAGACCTAAAATGTCAGGAATGGAAAACTTGCACAGTACTTTGGAGGCTTTCATGCTTACAAAAGCTTAGCTCAGTCATCTTCCAGACATCATTACAACATCATCCCTCCAGCCATATATAATATACTGACACACAGATCGTTTTGAAATTTAAAAAACCTCCTAAATTAAGACTACCCCAGCTATCAAAAAGTGCATGACCAAACGTCACTTAACTCAGCAAAAATCAACTCCTCCTCCACCTTCAGTCTTAGCACCACATCAATCTGGTCTTGTAAGGTCTGCACTGGCTGACCTGCAGCCGCACAGGTTCCTATCAAACCACTATGTATCCTAAACTAGACAATGAATTATTGGTCTAGGATCCCACTTCCTACAACAAATGCTCTGAACATAAGTGAGGCGGAACATCAACCTGAAAGCAGCTCTGCTAGCGGCCATTCCCGCAATCAAAACCCATTAGATGGGTGTCCCAGTCTTCTCTGTTTCGACTGTCAAGCTTTGAATTCTCTACTCCCATGAATGAGGAAAATGGCAGATCATGTTGTATTCCAGAACGCTGAAAACAAACTTGATATTTCCCTCTCCGGATTGAAGTCCTTATGTACTTTCTATAGTTCTGGTGGCATTCTTATCAAAGGTGTGTCTGATGATAACTCATTACACATGTCAGATTACCCTTAACATGTTAACAGTCTGATGATCCATGATTTGTCATCTCAGGCACTGATGCTCCTATTTGCACCTATCAGACAAGGTAACACAGCCACACCAGTGGAAGCAACGCGCTAGACAAACACCAAAGGAATACAATGGAACACTGGCATTCATATAAACAAGGTATCCGGCGTCCTGCATCTGATACATAAGAAAATAATTAAGGAATGCAGATACACTAATAAGAGGTCCAGGTTGACAATAAACCGAAACAAGCATTGCAAGGTCAACAGGTCTCACATTTTGGACCCATCAGCTTTGCCAATGCTCGGCACCATGCTAGACATCAAAAGCCATAGAACAGAAATAAGAAAACAAAAGCACGATGATGTGAATGCTGTTGCCATTTGTATCATTTTGTAGGTGTGTGCATGTGTCACCGTGCATGAACTTGCCTTCAGAATGACGCAGGCACCATTTTCTTTTTTTTTTTAGCAGAAAAGTGCTAAATAAAAACAAAAACGGATTGCGGAGATGGGGAGGGCAAGGGAGGAGTGGGTGGATAGAGGACGGGATAGGCAGCATATGAGGAGAGACCAACATGGGACAGGGGGAGAAACGCACAATGGACAGACCAACATGGAGCAATAGAGGCAACGGATTTTGGGGTGGAGAAGCATACACGCGCGAGGGCGAGTAGCACAGGCGGGAAAGAGCAGCACAGAGTGGGGTTAGTATTTGTCAGCGCTGAAGGGCATGTGGGAAACAGCAGGAAAATTCATGCATTCACGTAGCTCCCTAATAGTGAGCCATGGAAGTATACAAGTCAGCCAATCAAAAGAATGGTAAAGTGGATATGCTCCGGGTAGGGACCTCTCTCACAGGAACAGGGAAGGCAAGCACTCAAAGAAAAAGCAAGCAAATGAAAGTACCAATTAAGCCAATCAATTGTAAGCAATGGAGGGAGCTCTATGCCCACAACAGAAAAATGAAAAATAAAAAAGAGCCCTTCACAGCTCACATCATCTGTGTTTTGATGGATGAAGTTGGGTTGTTCCTATCCTCATAGAGTGGCACCGAACTTTGCCTTGGTCATGGAGATTTATAATGGTTTTATAGGCACATTCAGCTCATGAAAATATTTAAATTAAAAGGACTGTATGGTATGGCATTTACCAGCATTATCTTTTTATGGACAGTATTTCAAAGCTGCAGGATCGCTTCCTCTGTAAAGAAACGCACTAAAATTCTCCTCTCAAATCCAAAGAGGAAATGTGCATAATAGTATGAATGCATGAACTGTAATAACAGAAAGGTTTTCACTTAACCACAGTTATCTTCAATTAATTCCGATAATGCACCATACACACACAGACGTTCTCTCTCTCTAATTTCTATGAGAATATTACATTCCTGATTAAAGTGTTGTGTCTATAGTAATGGCATGTGATATACATAAACCTCCTTGTGCTCTACACTGCATGATATCAGTGCTAGAATTATTAATAACCACTACCACAAACAACTTCTTTCGTGCACTCTGAACTGTGTCAACAATGGCCTTGTACAAGCTGACCAAGCCCTCCAACCAGTAATGCTGTAGATTTGGAGTCAGATTCAAAGCACAATTTAAGACAGAAACCAGTGGGGCTTTTTACACCCCCCTCTGTTCGGGTATATAGCCATTGGGATTACTCCAATATTCATCATGGCTGAAAGAACAGTGCTGGTTTAAATGCAGCAGTAGCTCCTCCGTAATGGCGGATGAAAAATAAAACGATAATAAAACCATTTTATTATCGTTTTAGTTTTTACTGACAGCTGATGCTGTCGAGTCTATGGCGGGCGGGGCTGTCCTCTATAGCCAGACAGAAGCACTGTAAGTGCACATGTCGGTTTGGCAGGCTGTCTTAGGATGGCCAAACCTACATGCGCACTTAGATTTCTCCAACCCAGCTGTAATGTACAGATGGGTGGAGAAATGGCACAGGCTCTCAGTGCGTTAGTGAGCGCCTAACCAGGCCACTCAGACCAATCCTGGCGCTGCTCTCATAGCACCAGAGCAGAGTCTGGATTGGGAGGGGAGTCTGTGCTGGCCCTTATATGCCCTCCAGGAAGAGAGGAGCATCGAGGCGGCCGGCAACAGGAGCGGCAGGTAAGTGCTTTTTATTATTATTTGCCCCACCACTTCATTTTGGCAGTAGCCGCCCCCATTTGAATGTTCTCAAATTCAGCTGGGTTATGAATTCCTTCTACTTTGTTGCATGAATCAAGCCCTAAATACTTTATTTCCAGTCTTCTCAGCAGTACCACTGCCTGATTTTCATTCTCCCTGCGTGAAGAGGCGGCGCCATATACTTTTCTTAACTGATAAGGCACTCTTCTTAATGTATCCTATGTGGTGCAGAAGTGACCGCAAAGGAGAATAGAGGTGAGGTCCTGACAAAGGACACAAACATCAGTTGTGTTCATCCGCAGACTTCCAAGCAATATTTAACTGCAAATATTTAATGGTGTGGCAAGTTCCATCATCATCACAACAGTGACTTACATCTGTAGGCATCTCTTTTTGTAGAAGTCTAAGACGGCTGCAGTTGTTGCCAGAGTAAGATTAAGCCACGCATTTCACCTTTCACTTTTTCTTTTTCCTCAGTTCCCCAGCTTGTTGGAGCAGTGGTGTGGTCACCAGCCTCCCCCATTACCACTCTCCCAGCTTTCTTTGACGCATCACACATGACAAGCACATAATTCAATGCCGGGCACTCCAGCACAACCTGCTAGAGCACAAATGTCTCAAAAGCGCATCCACACTGGTAAGATTTGCCGTATTTGTGAGTTCACCTTTATTTGGACCCTCTGTGCACGTGTTTCTTCGATCTTCTGCCTTATCTTTTCTCGTCTGTAATCCTCATAAGCAAATGGATTAACCATTGCCTTCACCTTTAAACACAAAAAAAGAGGAAAATGTGGATGCGCTGCAGCTTCGTTACATCACCTCACTGCACAGTGATTGCAACAAGGTGACAAACAGCCTTTTTCCTTACCTTATGATACAATCGTATGTCAATAAAAAAGCCATGCATGTATGCCTTAAGCATTGGCGATCCAATCAGATGAGCCAGTCCTGAAAACAGAAAATACAGCTTGAGCAGGGATTCAGGTGTTTGAACTCATTTCCTTTTGAAGTTGAAGGCACAGCAATTCACTGCACCGCATTGTGCTACATTCATTTATACAAGAATACCTGAACCACACTCGGATAACCGAAAAGCTTTTAATCTATACAAATGTTTTGAAGAAGACAGAAGAAGTTAAAGTGACAACTAATTACCCGAGGACCAATCAAACGAAAATGCACAATATGAAACATACTTACTAAATACATACTTACAGAAAATTCGTTGATACGGGCATCAATAAACTTGAGAATAAATATAACAACACCAATAAGTATAGATATTTTGCTTTGCTAAGATTTACCACGTGAAGAAACTCTGCATTCTTAAAATCAGTGCAGGTGGGTCCATGCGTGCAGTACAGTGGCACATCAGCCCCCTAAATAAAGCTGTTGCCTTAAGTCAAGAAACTAATGAGAGAAACAGGTAGTGCTAATAGCACAATCCCAATGAGAGTTCATTTTTTCTTTAATTTTTTTAATTTTGCTGTTGCTAGGCATGCTGCCCATAGTTTTTGTTTATGTTTTTAAATAATGTTTCATCCATTTATTTATTTGAGGGTAGTTTGATCAGATCCGGAGTGGAACATTGAATTATTTTTCTACTTTCTAACTAACACAGAATGCACACGGCTTGAATGGTTTGGTGCATGAACATACTGGATTATTTTTAAAACAATTGGTATTCCTGCAAGACATCCGCCTTTGTAGCGTTGAAGCTAATGAAGCGCAGATTGTTTTCCTTCAAGAGTAGAGGAATGCAAATTCTATTCCATAAAAGGACCGGTCTGTACCAATGGCACTGCCGCGACTCAGGAGATAAAGATTCTCATTGCAAGATTGATTTCATCGGATAAAGACATTGTTTTGGCCAATCGATAATTTAACACAGTGAAAGGTGGAACAAATTATCACAAAAGTTACTTGACTCTGTAATAGATGGAGTAGCTGGGCATGAACCCTCTGTAACCGATGGAGTGGACTTCAACTTAGTACCTTGGCAGGAGTAAGGACAAGCCTCAAGAGTGGCAGGTTGACCAGCACTTAGTGGCAGAACATGGTCTGTGTAACATTTGGAAGTTAGCCAAGCAATCTAAAAGGGATTACACTCCCTTCCAAATTGCTAATCAAAGATTGACTATTTTCTATTGCAAAAACCTTTTTCCAAATACCTACACATGTTGAGATAAGTAATATTCACTTTTCTGATCACGCTACAGTAGAACTGGCACTGCCACTCTGAAAGGAAGCCCCAAGAAAGGAAAGAGAGAGTGGAAGAAACTGTTCTCTCAATTCCATTGCCTTAAGAGACTCAGAACTAATAATCAAAACTAGAGCAGCCATACAAAATCTCATACAGGATAATATGAACTTCTTCCCAAGTCTTGCATTAAGGCCTAATTGAACGATAATCGTATAACTCATGCTGAATTAAAAGAACTAAAAACATTGAAAGAACTATTACCAATGAAAACTGCTTGTAGGCAAAATAGTTCAGCTGAAAAATACAAAAGCAAAATGGAAAATATCAACTCAATAGTTTGTACCCATAGTTTTAGTGCAAAGACCTATCAGACGGCAAAGAGAAGTCATCAAAATGGCCAATTGCATGCATCTGTGTAATGAGAGATGGCTATGAACGGCCCAGGAGGGAGTGGGCAGGCCAGAGCTGCTAAAAACCACTCTTAGGTGGGTCACAGAAAGTGCTGTCTCCTGCAGGTACCATCACCCTCGCGATCAGCTGGCATGGAGTGAGAGAAGAACAGGACTATCGATAGGCTAGGACTGAAGGTGCAGGATTGCGCTGCTTTGCCACCTTCGTCCCACACTGTCAATGGGCCGGGAGTGAGTGGGCAAGCAGTGCTGCATGGAATTCACCCTTCCAATCCATAGACAGTGCTGAACTGTCCACCTTCAACCACAAGGAAGCAGAATAGGATTCATTGGAAGAAGGAGAAGAGGTGCTGCATCTTCAATCTGCTGCCTGCGCCACATCACATCAGCAGTGGAATTACTGAGAGGTAGTCGAATAAAGTAGCACTGCCGCTCCAGCTTAAAGCAACCACTGCGCTTTCCCCACTTCGACCAGGGTGACCCGTTTGGTGTTTTCAATGTCTGCTCAATCCCAGTGAGCCTGAAAGTGCGCCTTAGTCTCAGTCACAGCAAACTCCTACTCTTCATTAGCGCTTTACCTTTTCTATGTGCTTTTTTAAAAACAATAAAAAATAATATCTCCAGTCCCTGTATAACCATTGAATCCTTTTGGTGTCTTTTTGCTCATTAAATGTTCCTCTATTTTCCTAAATTCGTTTGGGAATTTAACTGTGGTGTTTTCTTGACTTTAAAAGTGTTGGTACTGCTTGAACCTAACATGCATTTCTCTGCAGAACTGTGCCTACTGCTAGTACCAAAGCTGAGCAAATGTTGTCCAATCAATGAGTTTAAGCCAAACACTAAATTGTGCTTTTTGAATTGGTAGAAGTGCCCACTTTCCAAACTAATAATCTAATTCAACACAATATTCTTTTCGGTTCACTTACAGACTTGTCTGTCGGCATGCAGGAGAATGCAAATTCATTTTAATTCCACTGAAGAAGTTGGAAAAAAGCTTATGTTCATGTTGCATTAAAAAATACACAGGTGGAGAGAGTTCATATCAAACCAGCATTGGCATTATGGTACATAAACATTCACAAAACTACAACTGAGTTGCAATCATAAATGGCAGATGGAAAAGATGAAAACAAATTATACATGTCAAAGGTTTACCTAAGTTTTCCAGGTCTTTTCTAGTTACGAATTTATAATCGTCGTAGACTGTACTCTCAGGATTCTCCTCCAACTCCTCAGTCAAGTTGTCTAAGAATGAACACCATCTTGGAGCAGGACCCAAAGCCTACGAACACATGCAAGAAACAATCGATACCAGAGAAGATACAATATCAAAACAGAAGCTCTTTTTTTGTTTTGGTTGGAACATGTAAAAATAAATAGTACCTAATGGGAAATTCAGTATTCTATAACAGTGAGAAGTTTAACAGATGAACAAAACAATACATATACTTTGTTGTCAGTGCCCTTGTGATTAACATATCTCTTGGAAAACGAAGACATTCTTAGGAGAATAAAAAACAAAAATCTGACAATACCAAATCCGAGAAGAAAGGGTGATGTAAGTGGAAGGCAGCTCTGACGTGTCCTTTTTGATCACAGGGATAGACAGCCTTGCAAAAAACGTTTATTTGGATAAACAGGGAACAAACCCTCTTTGGACTTTTGCATTCTTGGCAGCTTATGTTAGGCAAAAGATAAAGTTAAATTTACCTTCTGACTCGTCTATAAAATTATAACTTTTGATCAAGTGCATTTTTGGTAAATCTTCATTTTAAGGCACTACACAGAGACAGGTATTTCGCAAGTATAAAGCCTGCATGCATTCTAAGCAAGTGGTAAGAAAAATGCAGGTTTTACAACTCGGGGACCAAACCTGTGAAAACTGGAGGAATAAGCACAATTCACTGTCTTTAACACTTCCTCCACACCCCAGCGCCAAAGGCAACCATTTTACTATTAGTATCCCCATCACAGGCTGAGTACTGAAGATGGAGGTATAAGTGCCCGACTGTCTCATAATGACCCTGCAAATATTTCTGAAGAGACTGTTCTTTGACCTCTAGGAAACATAACGAAGAGGTGATGCACTACACAGGGCAAATCAGTAGTGGCCAATGGAGGTCAACTTCAAATACTCCACACGTCAAAGCAGTAAAACAAGGTAAGAGAAGAGAGTTTGGTTTTGATCCTCTTCACCAGCTGAAACAGACCAGCTTGAGTCAAAGATGTACAGTGGAACACCTCGAACAACACCATATTTGAATTCCTATGAAAATCAAATAGCGGGTAACCCGACGAAGAAATTTCAGGGGCAGTAATTCATTATGACATTTAGTCCTACTGAATATATGTCAGAGACCTATATATGGGAATACATGGAAGCCAGAGGTTTGGCCCCTTTAAAAGACCTCAGCAATCTTACGACTGTCAGATACTGTCCCACAAAGTATTTTTCAGCTGGAGAGATTGTGCATATTCCATAATTCATTAAGTCATATAAAAAGCATTTTAAAGAGAGCAAACTGTGAACTGGTAGCCTGCTCACAACAATATCTCCAAGATCTGCATGTTTTCTATGGCATTAGGCAGAAAATCAAACAAATCAAGGAAATGTATTGCTTCCTAGTGTTGGGGGCTCATGCCTACCTAATGAAACTTGACAGAGGGAAGGGTAGGCCCTGGGGGTCAGATGAAGAGGGACAGTTCAACTGGCAACTGAAAAAGCTTTGATAACATTTGATTTGGCCAAGCCAGGATCGCCAGAATTACATGTTCTCAATGGCATTCTGTCTAATGGTATTCTAACATTTCAAAGGGAGAAAACAGTAAACAGTAAGGCCTAGAAAAAAAGCATCTGAGCACTGTTATCGATCTCCAAACAAAGAAGATTGGCAGCTGAGCACTTTACATATCCGTGAACAGATGAAATGGCCAGTTCTCCAGCATTTACGCAACAATGGAGAATATTGGGGTGGAGACATCAATAGGTGGAGTGCCAGTTTGTTGTCTCGTCAGAGGCAACTGGGATATAAAACACTGGAAATTATATCTTGTTGCTCAGACAGAATTTGCAGAAATGTCACAGCAGGTGTTACTATGTCACTGACCTTTGACCTTCTCAATGGTTTTATATTATGTAGCAATGGCGCATGGTCCATTTTGATAGACTGACAAGCTCACTCTGTTTTTCACCAGTGAAAAGCACCACCAAAAATTCGAAGGTGAGGTGAATCATCAACAAAACCTCCAAGGCCAGGTAACCACTGTTCTGTGGACAACTTTTCACATGATGCCCCCTATCCCAAATTACACCATCAGTCTCTATGAAGAGAACTTGATTAAACCCAATAATGGCACAGCCATTCCATGCCTCTATGTTTCGAAGCCATCAATACTGGTATCTCTATTCAATTTGATCATATCATAATATGCAAGGCAGCCTCTAGCACTCTAACTGAAAGATCCTAAAGCTATAAGAAATGTCAGGTAGCGGGAAAAAGAGTCTCAATAAAACTTGGGAGAAGGCCAGTGACCTTGCCCACGGTTCTTAAGTGTACCTATTCAAAGGAGATTAGGCCCTCCCAACATTTGTTGTCGACTCCATGCCTACCTAGGAAAGTTTCATGGAAGCATTTAATACCAGTATTACATAAATTAGCTAAGCCATTCACTCAAGGCCCTCAACCTGAGTAGAACCATAACACATTACAGGATCTTTCTGAAGGATCCTGGAGCTGACAAAAGACCAAAGAGCTGGCATTTGAGTCCTCAAATTGTATGTACAAAGAACATAAAGCCAACCAGAAAAAATCCCTGCCCATCATAATCGAAAGATGAGAATCTTTCAAATTTAGCTTCGTCAATTAATGTTTTTTCATCAAGATGTCTGAGGAGAAAAACATCTTCCTCTGAAATGGCTGTAAAAAGAAACCGTTTAAACTTTCCCAAATTCCACCAATCGAGTTAAAAAAAAAAAGAAAGGAAAGGAAAGAAGAGTACTGACTAATAAGTGACATGCAGGAAAAACATCTTTCCTAACCATCCTTATCTACAAAGGAAACCAAGAAAACATGCTCTTTGTCAAACTGCTCCTCCCTCTTGCCAGTTCCTTTGTAGTGGGAGGATGAGGAATGTCAACTAAAAAAGCTGACTAACACGGAGGATTCATAGGTCCCAGGTAATCAGATATCAGTTGTAGACCACAAAACATGTGCAACCTCCCATTCACGGGCCATGTGGATGAGCAGGGATTATCAAGAGCTGTCGAAAAGAACAGCTTCCTTCTTCACCTATCTGCTTCTAATCCGGACAACAGTGGGTTCTAGGCAGTACGGGCAGGCAGTGTGTTGTTTCTATTCTAGTAAAAACACATCAGGTTGCTGCTAACGTCTGACAGAGTATAAGATTCAGTCAATGTTTTACTTTTGGTTCCAAGTCTATTCTGATAAACATTCCTTGCTGGTTAACAGCACACACTGCTAGCTGTGGAAAAAATCCAAGGATTAACAGAAAGTGGTCTTTTCCTTCTATAGCTCATTAACTGCCCTGACCAACTGGTGTACTTCAGTCAGTAAAGGTGCATAAAGAGCTTGTCCTCATCCATAGGGAATAGCTCCCTGGATGCCATACCCATAGCCTATGGGTGAATGTCCTATGTCTTTCCAAAGAAAATGATCGTCATTGCCAGAAAATACAAGCATTTGCAATGCAATAGGTCTCGCATTTTAGAAACTTTGACTTATTGGTATTGTAAATGACAATGCCTTTTATTATTGCAGGTTTTATAATGGCATTGTCATTTACAATGCCAATAGCTCATAATCTCGCAATTGGGAGACCTATTGCATTGCAAATGCTTGTTATACAAGCCTCAATGCTGGGATAGATGCACATATTTGAATGGTTTTAGCAATGTCGTTTGCTTTTTATTCCCCCTCCAATTGGCACCCGGCTACTACCCCTATTCCCTCCCTTCTCCTCCAAACAATTCCCCAAGCCCCACCCCTTCACTCTGACCTCTTAGGTCATCCGATCATGATTTGCCCAACCAGCACAACACAAGCTCAGGGAGCTGTCAGCAGCATTGTCCCACGTCGCCTGGCGTGAACTGCTGACCTCCTGACCTCGCACTGTTTGCCTCATCTGCCCCCTGAAACACCTGAGATCGGAATGGCGTGTTTGTGTTACACCTTCTTCCAATGAATACAATGCATAAGTAAATAATTATGCGGCCCGTTTATTTCCTGGTGTAATTGACAGCCGTAACAGCCATTTGTATTATACGTTTATTCCGGACATCTTGCGTACAGTATTCAATAGTTTTTAGTTGCGCAATGATGTCACGTAACCTGTTAGCTAGTGTATTTACTTGTAAAACGGCGAATTGGCATCGATCTCTCTGAATTAACCAGGCGGAAATCGGCCTCCGTTTCCACGCCCAACTACGTTGCCTGACTACAATAACAAAATTTAAAAAAAGAAAGGCGCGGCTCGTCAAACACATTTTTTTCAATATTTTACGCATTTAGTAACCAGAGCACCATGCCGCATGTGCCGTGCTGCTTATTAAAAGCATAAAATATTGTAAAAATAGAGTTTGTCGAGCCGCGCCTTTCGCTGGAGTGGGGCGATTCTTACGGAGACGAAAACAAAGGCAAAAGGCACGCTTTTGCTTCCCAAATACAAATTTAAACAAGCCGCTGCAGCGTCGTCAAGGAAAAAACCAAGCACGCGAGTGGTGCACGCGCTTTCAAGCAGCAGGCGTGACCACACGCTTGTGAACCATGGCCTTTTGCTTGCGGGTAACCGCAGGGAAATGGCCATGACGCACGAGCGTGTGGTCAGCTTTCAAAAGCCCCTCACTTAAAGTCTCGCAGAGCAGCGCTTGCGCGCTACTCGAGGCTCGACCTAAAAAAGGAGCACTGAACCTACTGACCACGGTTAACCGACAGCCCCATACACCACGGATTCTGTAGCGAAATCAAAAATCTCAGTAAGAGGAATGATAATGTTCAGAAGCATCTCCACTTCCACTCTCCAGCAGAAGGCCTGACTTTTGTAAGTGTTATTCTCAAATTTGAAATCTCAAAATTAAGAGAAGGGGCCATCTAGGACTTGGAGATTAAACCTAGCCAGGGTACTCTGCTCTCATGAAATGGCAAAGGTTCCATTCCTACAGGGCACCTGAGAGGGTTATCTAAACTGAGGGGTGAGACTCCCAATCACTGAAACTAGGATGGTGTAAGGAAATGTCTCTTTTTGTATGGTCATCCCCAAAGTTATGGACTGATCCTGCTGGTAGTTTGACTCAGAGAGTGCAATGAGGCCGGCTAAGCAGACCTCAGTGCCTGTGCCCTGACCTTAAACTGTGTATGGTTGATTGGCTTATACCGAAGTGGCACAGGCTAACTTACTTGTAAGTCCATAGTATATGCTACTCAGGTACCCGGGCTGTAAATTGGAGCTTTGGACCTAGAAGAAAGAGCAACAGTCCTGGCTGAAAGAAGATTAGCCTGGCCTGAAAGATGATTGGCCCTGGAAGGGCCAAATTGGGCTTAGAGCCCAGACAAGATGGTGGCAGCAGAAAAGCAAAAGAAGGTGCTGACAGGGGTGCCCATGAAGTCAGATTGCCCAAAGGGATTGCCCCTAGTTATGTCTAGGGGGATGACACAGACAGGTGGCTGACTTCATATGAGAGAGCTCTCAGAATGAGGAAGGTGTGTACACAACACTAGGCAACATTACTCTGAGTTAGTACCAGCAGTTGGTAGGGACAAACTGCTCACACTTGAGGATGAGATACCAGAGTCCTATCCACACATGAAGGCAACACTGATTGAAGTTTCTAGGCTGACCAATGAAGAGTATAGGCAGAAGCGGATGACAGCACTGAAGGGGCGACACAGACATGGGTTGACTTTTATTACACTTCAGTTAAGACACCAGATGGCTGGATTAAGGGCAACAAAGTGGACACATTTGAAGGACTCTACAATTTGATTGTCAAGAAGCACATTTTAACAAATTGTCATTCAGAGAAGTTGTATCAGCATCTGGCTAATAAGCTGTCTAGCCCCAAGGAACTGGTCAAGACAGCTGATGAGTGGGTTTTTACCAGGGTCCCCAAGAAGTCTCTAGTAGGTGACCAAAAGAAAGGTGATCAGGCCCCGCCTTCAGGGGAAAGAAGGGGGTAAGGATAAAAAGGAAGGATAGCTCCAAAGAGTCCTCAGTAGATGCCAAAGAGGGGGCAGTAGTATTGCACAGAGCCACAGCCCATTCAAAGGGGAGGAGGTATTAGGGAAATAATTTTAAACCTGCAAAGGACGTGGTGTGTTTTGACTTTAACAAGTCAGGACACTAGAGGGGAGAATCAGTGAGCACCAGAAGGCATCCACTAGTGATCAATCCAAGGGGTTGCCTATTGTAGGGATGGGTTGGAAAGTTTTCCCTAAAGATCCCAAAGGATACACAGAAGCTACCTTAGTGCCCCTGGGTGAGAAGAACATTAAACCTTTGCCTCACTGGCCTCTTTGTATGGAGAAGTACAGGCAGTGACCAAAACTCAATGGGGTGGAAGTGAAGGTTCTGAGGGATACAGCTGCGAGTATAACCATGGTAATGGCCAAATTGCTTTCCAGAGGAGGTGCACCACATCGTCAACACTGACAATGAGAAAAAGTCCCATCCAATGGCTTTGCTGGAGTTTGAGTGGGGAGGAGTTACTGGCCCAAAGTAGGCAACTGTATCCTCTGCCTTCTGAATATAGTGTTTACTAGGCAATGACCTGGAATCGTCTGCCTGATCAGAAGTGGAAAGAAGGACCCATACAGCAATTCTGGGACTTCCTAAATGGATGTGTGTTACTACCAGAGCACCGAAGTCCCTGAGGGAGTCAAGGGATCCTGGAGCCTGAACCTATGGACCAGGGCCCTAAAGCCAAGAGGAGGGGCAGAAAGGAGCCCTACTCTCAGGGAGAAGGCCTGTATCTGGAGAAGAGACTGCTCCTGGTGACTTGCCAGAACTGGCAGAACTCCAAGGAGCAGGGGTCCCTCTAGGGAGGACCTAAGAAATAGGAAGAGAACTTGCCCTGCTCTAGAAGACCTGCAACAGCTAGCTATCAGACAGGAACGGGGATATCAGTGGAACCCATTAGGTATACTGGGAGGAGGGACTCCTGTTCAGCGAGTCAAGGGACCCCAAACCAGGGGCAACCAGATGACTGGAGTCCCCCAGCAGTAGAGGGACTTTCTCCTTAAACTGGTCCATGATATCTTAGTTGGACACCTGGGGCAGACAAAGACCTTCGCTGGTCAATCATATCTCCTGGCCCTAGATGTCTGATTAGGCCAAGGAGTTTTGATGCTCCTGTGGCACTTGCCAAGCCAATGGCAAGGCAAGGATCCCCTGATAACATTATATGTGATGGGGACTCTCTTTGAGAGGGTGGGGATTGGCATTGTTGGTCCCCTAGACCCCCCCAAAAGCTTCAGGAAGTAGGTTTGTCCTGGTGGTAATGGACCATGCCACCAGATATCCTGAAGCCATTCCCCTTAAGACAGCCACTGCCCCTGCAGTAGCTAAAGTCCTAGGGTCTTTCATGTGAACAGGCTCAAGCTACATCATGACAGGGTAGACATCCCCTTGCTGATGGTGACAGACGGCGAGAGAAAGAGGAGAGGGGGGCCTCTTTTAACCTCCTGCCCTTCAATGCCCAATATAGAACTGTGGAAGGAGTAGTTCTCTCCTTCACACTGACAGCGCAACAACAAAGGGACTGCTATCAATTGTTGAGGCAGTCTGCTGGGCTGTTCTCTCTGATCCCAGGTCTGACAACATGGTGTACCCATCATGAGGACAACAGTGACAACTTGCTTGTCAAGAGCAAAATATACAGACTGTCTGACCAGGTCAAGACCAGCATCAAGGCTGAGGTTGCTAAGGTGTTGCAATTGGGGGTGATTGATCCCTCTAGTAGTCCATGGGCCAGCCCAGTAGTACTGGCGCCCAATCCAAAAGGAGGGAAGCCTGAGATGAGTTTCTGTGTGGACTACAGGGTCATCAATGCTGTCACCAAGACTGATGTCCACCCCATACCTTGAGCTGACGAGCTCATGGATAGAATGGGGCAGCTAAATAATATCTGAGTACCTTTGGCCTGATTTCAGATTATTGGCAGATAGCCCTCACCTCAGGAGCTAAGGAGAAGTCTGCTTTTTCTACACCTAAAACCCACCTTAATTTGAAAGTTATGCCTTTTGTGTTAAAAAATGCACCTGCCATCTTCTTTAGGTTGGCGAACCGAGTGCTCTCAGGTCTGAAAGGTTTCCGTGCAGCGTATCTGGATGATATAGCTGTATTTAGTTCCATCTGAGAGGATCACCTGGTCCACCTGAAGGAAGTGCTTCAGCCCCTGCAGCAAGCAGGCCTACCTATCAAGGCATGTAAATGCCAGATAGGGATAGGATAGTTTGTTTACTTGGCCTCCACAAACTTGGTGGCCCATGTACAATCTCTTCAATCCTAGAGCCAGGCAATTCTGGCCTGGGAAGCTCCTAAGACTCAGACCCAAGCCAGAGCCTTTCTCAAAGAAACTCTGTGCTCAGCACCTGTCCTGAATGCACCTGAATTTAGAAATAAATTGTTCAGACAGATGCCTCTAAATATGGTAGTGGGGCAGTGTTGTCACAAGTAAATGATTTGCGCCAGGATCAGCTGGTTGCCTACATCAGCAGGTGACTCCTCCCCAGAGAGCAGCGGTGGAGTTTCAATGAGAGGGAAGTCTTTGCTGTGGTTTAGTCCCTGAAAAAGCTGACACCCATACCCATTTGGGACTCACTTCAGAGGTCAGACTGACCACAAACCTTTTAGATGGCTGATGCAGATGAGAAGAGAGAAACCCAAGTTGCTGAGATGGTCAATTTTCCTACAGGGTATGGACTTTACAGTGGAACACAGAACTGGCCCTGACCATGCCAAAGCAGATGGCCTTTCCAGGTTCTTCCTCTTAGGTGAGAACTACGAGGATAAGGGTTCATATCTTATCACCATTCGTCTGGAGGGGGACCATGTATGGTAATGCCTCTTTTTGTATGTCACCCCAAAAGGTTTGGACTGATGCTGCTGGTTTTTCAACTCTGAGAGTGCACTGAGGTCTGCTAACCGGACCTCAGTGCTTGTGCCCTGACCTTAAACTGTGTATGGTTGATTGGTTTATACCCAATTGGCACAGGCTAACTTACTTGTAAGTCCCTAGCATATGGTACTCAGGTACCCACGGCCAATAAATTGGAGGGTCAACACCCTGGATTGCAGCACTGATTGTACCACCCTGCCTCCTGGATGTGACAGAAGTAAAACATGGCTGCCAGTCTGCCACTACAGACTGGAAGGGCAGTTTGGAACTGCTAACTCGACTTTGCCATTTAAAGACATGGCAAAGCCAAGTACTCCCTTTCAATGTAAATAAGTCACCCCTAAAGCAGGCCTAGCGTACCCTAAGGTAGGGTGCTGTGCATTATATAGTGGAACATGTGTTTTACATGTCCCAACAATAAAAACTCGCAAATTTCGGTTTTACTGTGGAAAAGGCTACCAGCCTCATTGGTGAGTGCAGAATAGCAGGCTGCCACCACAGCGCTGCTAACTTCTGACTGGAACTACTAAAGTTGATATTATAAGGTATCAAATAACTCATTTCATTAAGTCCGGCTTGATGCCCAAGTGGAAATTAATGTAACTTGTTGTAGTGCTCAACTTTTACAAAATTGCCACTTTGTTGCCCTAAATCATCTGTGCCCGTCCACAGCTGCACAGAGGCTTTCTGCCCTGTGGAGGGGGGGGGGGGGGTTGGGATGTAAAAATGACTCCCAGGAAAGAGGACAATAGGTGCCTACGAGGGAGAGAGGGGTTACCTCTCCCTGGCAGGAACCTACATCGGTGTTGGCCCAAAAGGAGAGCTTCAAAGGTAAAGGCGCCTTTGAAGAGCAAATGGGAAACATTTGGGAAAGAGGCTGCCCTATTGTTGAGGTAAACAGGCTGACACTCATGAAGGTAAGGGGAAACCAGGTGCCAAACTGGTTTTCCAGACGCTTGTAGCCCCCTTTGGAGCCAGACCTCTATATTGGGCTTGGGAGCTCTGGACGCCAAGAGAGGGGTTCTGTCATTGTGTTGGAAGTGGGCAGAATGGTGCATCCTGGGATAGCCAGGTGCCATACTTCGCAGAAGTGGTCATCAGGAGGGAAGAAACCTGCTAGCCCATTGGCAACCCAAAGCATCCTACACTGAGGGCATTTTCTGAGTATAAATAGGGCACCCCTGGCACCCAGAACTCAGATCTTGATAGACTGGAGAGGAGGAGCGAAAAAGAACTGCCCTGATTCGCCAAGGAACCGGCAAAGAGAGGCTGCACTGTTGTGGACTGAAACCTGCTAAACCTGGTGGCTAGCAAAGGAGAAGGGACTATGCCTGCTGTGGAGAAGTCGTCTCCGCAGTCTAGCTGAACCAAGAGACTCCAAGGCTCAGTTGTCTGACCTCGTGTTCACAGCACAGGGCCACAACAGCTGAAGAAGCCTGCTGGGATGAGTTGGTAGTCCAATTCTTCCCAGCGCCATTTCTCATTGCTGTGAAGCACCAGAGACCAGGACCAGACGCTCAAAGTTGTACCCGAGTCTGCTGAATCTGGGAGAGATGTCGGAGTGTAGCTTGGTCACCCAGAAGGCAAGTTATAACCCAGGAAAGGATTTGGCTGTAACCGTGATACCAGGTGACTGGTAGTTCAGTGGTGACTGGACTTCTGCCAGGACTGAGAGGACTTCGAAGGACATCGACCCCTGTGGCCAAGACCACCTCACTGAATTTTTGGGCTGAGGAGTAGAGTAGCCGCAGGAAAACCCTCGTCAACCACATCCCATCCACAGCATCCTTGAGCATCTTCAGCATCCTTTATCCCTTGCATCAGGACCACTTCCTTAGGAACCTATAGCAAAGGGATAAAAGTGACTGGAACTTCCTAAAGACTGCTTCTTCCTCCAAGGGAACTGTTTGAGGACTTTGCTGATCTCCTTGACAGGCACCCTACCAGAGTTAGTCGCCTAAAGTAACTCAAAGTAACTGCATTGATACTTACCCAAGTTTTTCTTGAAAAAAGCTTCTACAAGTCAAATTCATTAAATTTGCCAATGCATGTTCGCGGTTAAGTGAAAAAAGACATATTTACTATGCCTTGATTTGCTGTATCTTCGGAATCCCCTGGTGGATCTTTCTCGTCCTGGTGTCTAAAAATACAATAAAATAGTCTATATTTTTAAATTGTGTCAGATTTCTTGAGTGTCTCATTAATTTTTTCTTCATTTGTTTTGGGACTGTTTAAATGCTTTACACTTGTTCCTTTGTATAAGCCCCACAGCTACTCAGGGCGGAGCTTAAGGGTCACCAAACAACACCTACTGGTCCTCAAGGGGTTGGTAAGTTTATTACATGGTTAGGCCACACAACCACCCCATATAATACACCTCATTTCCTCACAGATGGCAAAGGAAATCTGGGATGAAGAAATTAAATTAGAACAAACCTAAATGATCTTCCCTTTCCAGGCTCATTATTAAGGTGCTTGCTCTTATATTACTTATTTTCTTTTCCATGAGAGTTAGTCAGAGAAGAAATACGAAAAGAAATGTGATGCTCACAGGCAGAAAATGCCTATCTGGATCATATTCTTTAGCAGAGAAAACGAGAGTAATATGGAGTCCCACCCTCTTGGTGTTAAAAATGTGCTGTGCCATTATGGATAAGAAATGTCTCAGGCACTGCAGAAAAGAATGGACCAGCTGTTAAGTCAGATGCGGGTGGTCGATAAGGTAGCATTGGCGGGCTCAGGAAGCATGTCATCCATTGGGGTGCTAGGACCGTGAACAGTGTAGAGATCTAGAAAGGAAGAAAAGATGGTTTGACTCAAGGCCAGGAATGGTGCATGTAAGAAATTGGGTTATTAGTTGAGGGAGGTAAGTACCCACCTTAAGTAATAATCACAACCATTGTAAGGATTAACCACAAAAGTAAATAAATTAACCTGAGCTTAACCTCCTAACAGCTGTGGCACAGAGGAAACAGGCTTAACTTAGAGTCAATGTGTAGAGTGAATGAAGATTCAAAACAGTAATAAAGTCGAACTGCAAAACATTAAAAATCCTAACCGAACTAGAAAACTAGAGTAAACTGTAATAAACAGAATTACACCAAAATGACAAACATCCAATAAAGGGGAACCGGAGATATGAATGTTTAATATTTTTAGTAGAAGTAGTGCCAAGAAGCACAAAGTGCCAATGATAGTCAATGGTTACGGTAGAACAGGACCTAGGGGCAATATGATGCGTACCACAATGGAGCGTGCTTTGGATACATCAACCAGGGTTGTCCTGGTGAAAGATTTAACCTTCTGACTTTAGTCTTTTAAGTCCCAATCCCCCACAAGAGTACACTTCTAAAGCCCCTAAGGACCTCACCGGAAGACCTTAGAGTCACACTGGGTGTCAGACGGAGTGCATTCCAGGTCCAGTTGCCACTGATCAGCTAGGAAGATTCAGCAAAGGCATCTTGTAGCTTGTTGTATCTCTGTATCTTGAAGGTCAGCCTTATGGCCCTTAGAGATCAATTCTTTGTCCTGGGTACAGGAATACAGGAAAGAGAGCAGGTCCAGTCCTCCAATGCCCTTCTGAGGTCACAGACAGCAGGTCCTGTCCTCTTCTGATTTTCCTCGGGTCCAGGAGTGTTCAGAAGTGGGTGCCTGGAAATGCCACATTTATGCCTGGCACAAGGTAATAGGTGGGAATGACCCACTGGCTATCCGTACCCACTTTGGGCATTTTCACGGTGGCTGCAGTCTTCTGACACACTAAACTTGGGTTCTGATGGTTGAAGGTATGTGGGGGAGTGGACTAATTTAATCCTCATGTCCTCCCACATCTAACACCAAAATCTAGTTTGAGGCAATCCCTGTACCCCGGAGAAACCCAGCGATAGAATTCTGGTAGAAAATATCAGGGTTCATCAGCAACCAGACAGTGGCATCAGGTTTTCGCCCTTTGAAGTGCACCCCAAGTGTGATATGAGGAACCCTAGCAGACCTGTCAAGTAGGTCTTGACACTCCAGCAGGAGTGGATACTGTGAAGTCAGCAAGAGGCCCACTGTGATTGTGGCTGGTCTAGCTTGGGAGACAAAACAAAGGGTGCACACCTGCATGTTAGCTACATCTGCTTGTGCAGGTTAGACCTCTTTGAAGTTAATCAAGTTCCTGGGCCTCAGCCAACAAGCCATTCTGTCAAGGGCCCAAAAACAGCCCCCCCCACACAAGACCCTTTGTCCCTGTCCTGGGAGCAAGTTCACACCACATTCACATCTAGTCAGGTGCTAACTACTGGCTGGCAGAAGAGGGCGAACCAAATTGCAGATTAGCTTCCGGTGACTTCAGGCAGGGAAAAGGATAACGTTCAAAAAGTACCCTTTCTTTAATAGTTATACAAAATTCAATTTTATCATTTGAATAACTATTTAAAAGAGTCTATGAATTGTTTTTCTAGTTACTTCCAAATCAAAATTAGCATTATTAGATATATTGTTGTAACCCGATTTTCTTTTAGAATGAAGCAGCCAGCCTTACTACACTGAGTATAGCTTTTGGGCCTGTTTTCACTTTAAGGACATGTGGAAAAGTAAACCTTTACATGTCCTACTTTTAAATACCAAGCAACCTGCCTTATGGGCAATAAGGCCTAATTAGGGGTGACTCAATAATATTTAAAAGGGTGGTTTTGATCTTTCGAAAAGGGTTTATTATGAGTGGTTGAATTGACAGTTTAAAATTGCACCGACAGGCTACAATGGTAGGCCTGGAGACAGGTTTGTTGGGTCACTGCAGTGGGAGGCACAGTGGATGCAGCAGCCCACTAGTGACATTTAGCTAACAGTCCCTTTGTACACTCTGTACCATATACTAGGGACTTATAGGTAAGGTAAATATGCCAATCAGCTGAATACCAATTTCAACATGCTAAAAAGGGAGAGCAAAACCACTTTACTTGTAGCAGGAGTAAAGTGCGCAGAGTTCTACAGCCAACAAAAATGGGATTCAGACAAAAGTTCAGGGTGACCTTGCAGAAAGGAGAAATTTCCAACAGTGTGTTATCTGGAGGCCCACAAATAATATTTTGGCCATTTTGTTTACCATGTCAGAAATGGCACTGATAACTGATACAAGGCACCTGTGCTTTAGAGCCATTAACACAGGATGGGTTCCCCCCAGTCCCGCAGTGGCATGTAAAGGAAGGCACCAACAACTGGTGCAGAGCAAGAGACTGGTAGAAATGGCTATGTTGTGTGCCTGAAAGACAGAAAACTTCCAGCACATCCCAAGCCACCACAAGAAGAATTAATTAGTAGGGGAAGCTGGGTTTGCAGACTCCTACCATGCTGGCATCAGTTTGTTTCTTGCTGTTTTCTCGAAAGGCTGTTCATTCTGAGCCAAAGCTGATCAGATCACAGACGGATGCTTCTGACAGGTCTGGTCATGCTCGTATGACAGGGAATGCTCCTTGTGTTATGTTCTATTTATGCTGCTAGACCGCACTACCCAGCCTTGAAGGAGGCCAACTCTTGCTTCACTTCACTGACAGAGCAATACAAATCTCAATAACAATTTTCAAGACAGGCATAAAAAGTTCTACATAACTGTGCTGCTTCACATTGAACCTTGTCACACAAAATGGTTGGGTGCAGGACCCCCCTAATGTTCTGGCAAGATAGGCATTCGCTTCCTGACATCATGTGCCAGTGGAAACATCTGGAATCCCATTTAAAGCATTTTAGCGCTTACCATGCAATAATTTGAGGTACTGTGCACATTGTGTGGGCATAATACCAGGCCTCCTGGTTAAATATATGAGTTCGTGATTTGAAGGCACCCAACAGAGAAAAAAGGGGCAAGTTGTATGACAGATGCTTATGCTATTAAATGGTGGCATTCAGTGCCCCGTCTGATTATTTATTTTTTCTGATTAACCCGTTGCCCTGCTGACTTCTGGAAAATTGAAGTTAATTTGGTCTACTGATGAGAATGCTTTCAAAGCATGAGTGTATGGACAGAGTACCTGAGAACTCAGTGCGTTTGGGAAGCACATGCACAACTAGAATTGTACCAATGTGAGATCAGCTATGCATAAATGAGGTAAGCACAAGCTGATGCTGAATTGTCTTTTTTCCCCATTGATGGGAGCCAACTACAGATGAATCCCTTATTGTTTTAGTTCATTCGATACTACCTCCCCTGAGCATATCGGACTAACAACTGCTCTTGAATATTCAGAGACTGGCACAGGGATACAGTCATTCACCTACAAGCAAGATGCTTCTATACAGCTGGTACAGATAGGATAAAGCTGAATTAATATAGCACACCTAGCACCATAGGGTCATGTGACTAAAAAGGATAAAATCCAATAAGTAGCTAAAGCATCTAGAAGGCTGGTGGGTCTGTGATGGTAAGTCATATACAAGAACAAATATTTAGGGTCAGAGGGGTTTGGCACAAACTATCACAGGCTTAGCTGGTGCCTCCTAAAGGCGATTAGTGAGTCCCATTACCAAATTTTTGTCTCTGCAAGGCTGGTAAACTAGATCGGAGTCTCTGCATGTCATGGTAATGTAGCTCTGGGTAACCAGTAGGGAGGAGAGCAGTCAATTAATTACCTGTCAGCAGAACAGTTCTAATGTATCTATAAATCTTATTGCTGCAATTCTCAATTAGGTCTGAGTAGATAAGGCTTGATGTCCTACTGAGGCTGAAATATAATATTTCAAGCTATGAGGTTGGAAGTATATCCTTAAAAGAGGCAAAAATCATTAAATAACTTCAGTTTTCTAAATCAAATTCCATTGACAAATAGAAATATCCACAACTCTAGGGAGGGGCATCAGATGCTACTGGGTTGTGTGTCAGGAACTGGCCAAGAAGAAGTTTCAAAAACTCTCCATGATTCCTGGTTAGGTAATATTTATTAGTTACCTATTCAATTCTTGCTTATTTTCAATTCAACCATAATCCTATCAAACTTTTTCAATTCGTGCTGGGGTTATCCATTTCCCAAACCAGTTTTGAATAGTAACCTAAAATCTACTTAAGCTGTAGCAGAACCAAACAGAAACCGGGAGAAAAAATCCTTTTGTCACTCAAAAATGCTTAATCCAGTGTAATTGTGAAGTGGAAATTAACACTCACAGTATATGAAAGGTACAGCATCTCTGCCATAAACTATACTGGAACAATCCAACACTACAAAAGAATACCCTGTTCAAGAGCACTGGCAAAACTTTGTTCCAATATGTCCATCCATGGCTGATCATGGAGAACCCGAGGGTTAAGTAATGAGACCAGACACCTGGTGATTTGGATTATGGAAAAAATCTTGTCTGGTCCTTTCAGGGCTTAGCACGGTCTCTGCCATTTGTTAGAACAAATGTAGAGGGACTTTGGCAACTGAATTCAACAGAGGACAACTACTTGAACAATCTGACAGTTCTGTTTTAAAAAAAGATATATTTGTTACATGTGTAAAGCCATATCCATTTTAGCAGTGCACATACCATAAGTAATAAATGAAACACATTAGACGCATCATATATTGTATCATACATCAGCTGCTACCTGGGTAAAGCATTGTGGTAGCATGCCCTCACTAAGGAGACAGACTCCTTTCTGCCATTCGGCAGATTATAATAAAGTATCAAGTCAGGAAAATTACTTAGAGGAAAATATATTCAAGATAAGTCAGATCCTCCTGGCACTTAAATTCAACTATTTTTGATAGTACCCCCAAACATGGCTATGTTTCAAGGGTCTCTCATCACACCAGTGTGTACCTGAGTGAGTGACAGGGCGAGTAAACACACTTATACATGCTTCACAGATAACTAAACTGCCCTTTGGTGCTATTCCTCTTACCAACTGTCATTTCATGATCCAGTTGGAAGAGACAAAAATGAGTCACTTTTCAGCTTTGAACGAGTATGATTTAACTGTCTGAACAATTCTTAAATCTCCTCTCCCTGACTTTAAGCAAAGAGCAATTTGGGCCACCAGACCCAATACAGAGATTGCCCAACATCAAGATTTGGGACATGAAGCATTTATATCTTTAATTAAGCAAGGATTGGCCCAGTGGAATTTACCTACATTTTACATTCTCTGTTTTCTTTTATGTGTCTCTTCTGGACCATCAGAGGGCTGATGCCTGAATAAATCATCCTTAATTTCAAGAAGGTTCCAGCTTGGTTGCTACATTTTGGAGAATATTTTGTCAGGTCCAGCGAGAGTCTAAGACATAACCCCAATGATGTGTGAACACACAAATCGTTCTCTTGAAAACGTAACTGCCACAGTGACATTTAAAAGACTTTACTTTCAAGCCTCAATTGGCAAAATATTATTTGTGCGCCATCTATGGTGAGTGAAAAGTTCATTTGTTTATGACTGCTATCGCAAGTCAGCAAATCAGTAACTCTCTTACACTTTACCACATCGTTACCACACTTTACCACATCGTTGGGCCTACCTGCAGGCTGTCTGCTATGCCTCGCAGCAACTTGTGCACGGCGTCACCATGTGCCAAATATCTAGTTTGAAGGCTCCCCAACAAGCAATTCTACAGCCCTCTTCTCAAATGAGAAGATCACCTACAAGGGATCATCCTTCGACTTTGAATTTGGACTGTTTTGATCAAAACCCTACTCATTTCTAATGTACTGCCACCCTTTAATGGGTATGAGGGGCAACTATGTCTAATAATCATATTCTCATTACATTAAACCAATGGTGGTAACTGTGTCTGTTGCTATCAAACCAACATTTAAATTTATCATAATATTCTACTCTATTTTGACACCAAAACATCATAATTAGGCTATCCTGTTTTAGGTTTAAACCTATAATAACTGATAAAACCCCACTGAAAGGGAAATAGCCCTCACCAGTATAAACATATAAACACTGAAAATACACCTGAACAACCTCAAACTAAATGCCATTCAAAGAAAGGAAAAGGAGAGTAAAAGAGTCATTTTTATTTCTTCCTGAAGGGGCCAATACAATGTTACTTTGTTATACAAGGTAGCAGCAAGAAAGACTGGGCTAATATTATTCTGCCTGAGTTTTGTTGTTTAGGAATGTCACTAAAATATTGTTTCTTCTTGCTTTTGCTTTTTTTCAGTTTTGTAGTCTTTGGTCTAAAGATGCAGGGTTTAGATGCATGTTTTAGGTCTTGTTTAATTATTTTATAAACTGCAGAGAATCAGGAAATAAAATCATATTTGATATTTTGGCTATGTTTGATTCTTTTACTGATAGGTAAAATGGCTGGTTTAGAAGAATCTTTCCCAATATGTACCATCACATTTACCCACAGAGAATCGGTAAAATCCCTTGATACATCAGCTCCTTTTTCTAGTGAATCAGTATTGATAGTAGGTGAATTGCCAAACACCCCAGGCTTTAAACATTCAATGCAAGGTGTAGTGACAGATATATGTGAAAAGAGTGCTGTCACCAAGCATCTGGGATAGTGGTGAAAACAGGACACCAGACTTTTGGAAAACATGGAACACAGTGTCACTTGGAATGCTGCTGCAAAACTATCTTACCAACTTCAACAAAGATTGCAGATATATTGTTTGTATTTGCAGTGATTCAGCTATGTATATGAAAAAGTTGTGTAATGACCTGTTAAAATCGATTCCTGAGCTGAAGTGATTCCCTGTAAGAGTTCCTTGCCACTTGCTAGTTGGTATGCTGAAAGCATCTTTACAATCCTTTACAATCTTCAGAGTTAATGAAGAATGCTATTGACTTTCAAAAGTGCTGCTTCATTTTTGACCGCTTCAATAACTTTGAGGGCATATGCGCCCAGTTCAAAGCATTTGTTGCAGAACCTGTCCCAGAGAATCCCAATCGTCAGGTGCACCAGTATTGGCATGGAGAGCTATGTCAGTGGCCAGAGTTAGCAAATTGTGTACTGGCTGTTTTGGCGTTGCCCGTCTCAAGTGCCAATGTTGAGAGGGCCTTTTCACAGATAGTTTACATGGGAAGGTAAGAGCAAGCGCACATGACCAAAGACTTACTGAATAAGTATGTAGGGTGTACTACAATAAGTTTGATTTGTAAAAATATATTTGGCCCTCATATACACTGTACATACACTGTCTATATACCATGCACTTTCAGTGCAGAAAGCAATAATAAAAGCAAAACATTTAATAAACACTGGAAAAACACTGTTTCTGTTGTTTTTAATGGTGCGAAAATGTGTAACCACTGATAACCACTGTTTTTTAAGGTATTGAAATCACTTGAAAACACTGGAAAAAAACCACCAGAATTTACCAAAAATAGAAACTGAAACAGAAAAGCCTAATCATAATCGATGATAGTCGTGGAATCATACTACCAAGCTTACGCTTAGAATGCCTTAACTGCAGCTGTTGATACTGACAGAAATAGCATTCCTGGTGTTCGTAAACATCTATAAAAGTGGCCATGACACATCACAAGTTCTATACGCAACCACAAAGTGAAGGTGAACGTGTTGATTTAATTTGTTTCTAGTTTGAGGGAGTTATCACTGAACTGTTAATTTGGTCAGATGATGGATGAACTTATTAAAGATCAATTAACTGTTCAGTACGTTAGTGAAAAAGGTAAGAGCGGGTTGCGAGTAATCCTACACTGAAGGAAGCAATTGGCATTACTAAGGTGATTGAGGAATCTGAAGTGAGCATGAAGGAAAAGTTAAAGTTGCAGCAATGTACCAACTATGTGCGATTCCGCAGGTGATATTAATGAGGTCAATAAGAAATCTTCAAGTTTCAACCCAACGACAGCTATTGAAAACAAAGGCTGTTGATCTTCTAACAATTATCTTGCAGGAGGCAACAAAAACAAGCATTGGCATAGCCAATAGGTCTCGCCTTTGGGACCTTATAAGTGTTTACCCATGCAACAGTTGATGTTGTAGCACCAAGGATATTGTGCTGTATAACTAAATACTTATAAGGTCCCAAAAGCGAGACCTATTGGCTATCACTGAATAACACACACCAGCGACACACAAATACACCAAATGTCAACAGCCATGCTACCTACACCCCGGGGTTAGCCCGATGAAGGGCAAGCGTATATCCTCAACAGGACACCATACTTTCAACTAGCTCCTGCACACACGCATGATTTACTGCCGCGCGCTATAGCACACGCATGACTGATTCATGCAGACAGGACACGGCACGTGGACCACACCTCCATCACTGATGCTTCAAATCACACAAACAGAAATCAGGCTTTAGCTGTGATCGTACCCTCGAGACCAGGGTGTGACAGCACCGGAACACTCCCGACAACGCTGCGAGGCAATCCTCGTGGCAGGCTAGGCGCTGTGGAAATCTAACACATCACAGCATTCACTGTTGGGAGCCAGGATGAGAAAGCAGGTCTCCTGGTCACGCACCTGGTACATTATCCAGTAGAACCCTTTCCCCAAATCAGTAATAGTAAAACAACTATACAGTGCCGAACACAGAAGCAACTGTATACAAAGGGCAGGCTAATAATGGTATTTACTCTATAAAGTGGAGACGCATGAGGAACAGTAGTAAAAGCGGTGTGTACAGAAGGTAAGGCCTCATGGGATACCTACCCCGGCTTCGGACGTCATTACTACTCATAGTCATAGTGCTAATGGTAACAATAGCCATTTACACCGCTCGTACAAACTGGTCTGCGTCTTGCCATTTAAATATCCACATGACGTTGTTGTTTTCCAAAGACATTCTTGAACCTGAGTGGCTAACTGGCCTATGTAGCGCCTAACTGCCTAAGATTCTTAGCGCATGAAACCAACGATAGGGGCTGCTAAATATACAGAGCCTTGTCTCCTTGTATATGGGCAGCATTCGAACTAAAAAAAATCGCTACTGAGAGGAGTTTCTTGTATTAAAGACGTATTCGCCACTGGGGAAGATAGATACATCCAGGCGACAATCAGAGAAGTACTTACTACAACTGCCACTGTGGATCCGTGTGACAAATGAAAGTCGGGAATGCATGCGCGGGGTCTCTGCGAGAGGCTTTTCACACTAGATTTACTGTGCGCTCTAGATATGGGAACGTGTATTTCCTACTACACATTCATTATAATGGTTACCTACTTACAATATTGTGCCACCCACTCCTGTCCCCCCAAAAACGAGGACTCGCCATAGACCTGCGGCCCATTTCTTCGCAAGTGTTCATTCACACGCCTGGAACCTCAGACGGGGACATTTAAAAAACACACAGAGATCGCGCGCAAAAAAAGTAGACTCGACAATTCGAGACGCTCCATTTGTTCAGTGCCTCGGGAAAGCAGGCCAGCAGCTGCGGAGGGAGCGCCCCGCTGCTGCTTCAGCCCCCACACTCTGCTGTTTACTTTAACACTTTCATTAAAGAAACCCCTCACTGTGCCCAGAGCGAAGTGGATGTCCGAGGCTCACTTACAGCTTACTCTAGAACCAGGGTTGTCACAACAAGGAAGAGAGCCCAGGAGGGGGTCGGTGCAAACGTCAGCGATGCCTCTTTGTACATGCGTTGTATCACCAGATAAGAAACACTGCTATTGCAACATCTGCTTGGGAGAAAGACATCCACGTGCCAGGATGATGCCATATGTGTAAGCACTTTAGACGGATCTTTTAAAGTGTCCATCATGCCAGAGACCCTGCACACCGTAACAGATATCACAGAAGATAGTGCCAGCGCCTCGTGGCTTCCTTCTACTGTGCTGGGAATTATTTTATCTACACCCGAAGGAGGAACGGACTAGCAATGCCCAGGCCATGCGCATACTTGTAGAGCAATGCCATCAACCCACTGAGTTATCCCATTACATAAGCGTCGGATTCCACAGAATACCACAGCAGTGGCAGGATGCATGACAAACACTACATTGCATAGGCAGCTTGCTTCAGCAGGAGTAACCCCCCACCCAGCCCTCCCACCCTGACCCACCGCCCCCAACCCGCTAATTGATTAATACAAACGCTGGCAGTAAGCGGCCGGCTCACCGTACTGGAAGCTGAGGCGTGGGAGCAGCTCCTCGGCGGCCGCCGCCAGCCCCACCAGGCACAGCGTGTGTAAAGCGGGGATCAGCCAGCCCCGTGTCGCCCCCATGCCCTTGGCTCCAGCCGTGCTGTGCGAGTCCTCGCCGCCTTCCCTCCGGACGGTCCTGGTGGGTAAATCCAAGTAACTAGGGGCAGTCCGAGCCGGGGAGAAGCGAGCTCCGTGTGCCGCCGCCTGCTGAAAGCTGAGCTTGCAAAACTTCGCTAGAGCCCGCCTCTGCCTCCTCCTCGCACTCTCCGTCTCCTTCAGTAACCAGACTACACACGCACGGCTCCAGCGACCTGAAGGAGGCAAACACGCAAAAAAAAGTGCGTAGCGGCTAATTAAGAGACACTGTCTCCCACCGCAAGTAAAAGATCCAATCCCGGTGGGCGGGGCCAAAAGCGGACAGGGTGGCAACCAGGAGAGATTAAAATGCCTCCGGTGCAATCATTACACTCTGTTTAACATAATTACTGACGAGAAACGACGAACGCCAATGAAAATTGAAGGCGGAGAGGACACACGACTTCTGGAACCGTATTGATTCCAAGAAGCCCATGGCGAGAGCAACGCATGTGCGCTGCTAACGCCAGGCGAGACCTAAAAAGGCAGCCATAAATGTGGCATTTTGTATCAGAAACAGGATTCTAAGAACTGCTAACGCACTGGAAAGGGGCTTTGCAGGAGTGGGAGAAAAGGACACTTCGCTCGTGTACGGATGGAGGAAGAATTCGAGGGGCAGCAGTAGAACAAGACAAAGTAAGCAGGGTGTTAAGTGTTGGTGACTATGAAAATTAACAAGGAAGGAGACTTTGTCCCGTTCTTCTGTGTGAATGGCAGAGAAGTGGCTTTCACATTCATTATATACAATAATTAAACAGGATATATTTGAAGCTATCTGGCCTGGTTTTAAGCTACGCCCTAAAGACACCAACCCTAAAGGTTATCAAGGGAGTGACATTGCTGTTCTAGGTTACATGTGGGCAGATATTGAACTTCAACATAGAAAAGTAGGATAGGTATATGTAGCAAACAATGAACCAACTATATTTGGTTGAATGCATTAATAAGATCTTCACATAATCTTGAATTGCAGGGCACTGAAGAACAAGTTACTTACCTTCGGTAACAATATATCTGCAAGAAACATAGGTTAGTTATAGATTCCTTACCTTAGAATTACCCCCAGGCGTCAGACTGGATCCGGAAAGTTTTTCGTCAGCCGTACCCCTGCGCTTCGGAAGGTGGCGTCGGTCAACTCCCCGTTCGTCGTCGGCGTCGTGGTCGCCGGGATGACGTCGCGGTAGCTACATAGATGCCGCCCTTGCGCGCTGACGTCAGCTCTGTACACGACTTTCCACGCCAGAAGCGCAGAGCCATGCAAGACAATGACCACTGGTGCACAAAACTAGGACCCTGAAAGGATGACCTTAACCCTAGAAGTCAGTTCGCAGAACGGGGAGGATGGGTGGGGCGGTAAGGAATCTATAACTAACCTATGTTTCTTACAGATATGTTACCGAAGGTAAGTAACTTGTTCATCTAAAAGAAACAGTTAGTTATAGATTCCTTACCTTAGAATAGATACCCCAGCAATACCAACCCCGGAGGTGGGTCTGCGAACTAAGTTCACACCAGAAAGTCCTGGAGAACAGAACGGCCAAAGAAGCCGTCTCTCCGGACTTGGCTGTCCAGGCAGTAGTGTTTGGTAAACGTGTGCAACGATGTCCACGTAGCTGCCCGACAGATGTCATTGAGGGGGGACTCCTCGTCCAAAAGCGGTGGTAGCTGCCGTCGCCCTGGTGGAATGGGCGCACAGCCCCACTGGAGGCTCCTTCTTTGCCAAAGAATAGCAGGCTTTGTTGCACAGAACGACCCACCTGGAGATGGTCCATTTGTGCACGGCCCGACCTTTCTTAGCACCCACGTAACCAACAAAGAGCTGGTCGTCCACCCGGAATTGCTTTGTGCGATCCAAGTAGAAGGAAAGCGCACGTTTTGGATCCAGACGTGGAGCCTCTCTTCCTCTTTTGAAGGATGCGAAAAGAAGGTTGGCAAAGTAATGGTTTGGCCAATGTGGAAAGAAGTAACCACCTTGGGAAGAAAGGAAGGTCTAGTTCTTAGGACGACCTTGTCCGGATGAACAGCCAGAAAAGGAGGCTTGGAAGAAAGTGGTTGGAGCTCACTCACCCTGCGAGCAGAGGTGATGGCCACCAGAAAGGCAGTTTTCAAAGTGAGAAGCCTGGGAGGACAGTTATGTAGTTGCTCAAAGGGAGCGCACATAAGATAGGTAAGAACCAAGTTCAAGTCCCACTGGGGCATTACGAAGGGAACAAGAGGAAAAAGATGAGTAATGCCCTTAAGGAATCTATTTACAACAGGGGACTTGAAAAGAGAAGGCTGATCAGGAAACCTAAGAAAGGCTGAAATGGCCGAGAGGTAGCCCTTGATAGTGCCCAGAGCAGAGCCCTGCTGGGCCAAAGAAAGGAGGAACAAGAGGACCTCAGAAAGAGGGGCGGAACGGGGATCCACAGCCTTTGCTGTGCACCATGCCACAAATTTGTTCTATCGGCAGGCGTATACCGTCTTAGTGGAGGTACGCCTGGCTGCCAAGATAACATCGCAGACTTCGGGAGGCAGGTCAAACGACGTCAACTGCCGCCGCTCAATTTCCACGCAAGTAGGTGGAGGCTGGACAGGTTCGGGTGGAGGGCCGTCCCCTGCTGCTGCGACAGAAGATCCTCCCGAAGAGGCAGTCGGATCGGAGGCCATGTTGAGCAGCTCGGGATACCAGACTCTTCGTGCCCAATCCGGAGCCACAAGAATGACTTGGGCCCGGTCGCGCTTGATCTTCTTCAGCACTCTGGGCAGATGTGGTATAGGCGGAAAGGCGTATAGAAGACCGCAACTCCACTCGCGACGAAAAGCGTCGCCTACCGAGTGCCGCCTTGGAAATTCCAACGCGCAGAACTGCTGACATTGCGCATTCTCTTCGGTGGCAAATAGATCTAACCAAGGCTCTCCCCACTGCTGAAAGCGACCTTGCACCACCTCCGAGTGAAGACGCCATTCGTGATCCATCATGCACCTGCGGCTGAGTTTGTCCGCCCTGGCGTTCAAGGAACCTGCCAGGTGTTGAACCACCAGAGAAATGCCCTGATGTTCCAGCCATGTCCAGAGGCAGAGGGCCTCCTGACATAGGGTCCACGACCCCACCCCGCCCTGTTTGTTGCAGTACCACATGGCGGTGGTGTTGTCCATGAACACCTGCACTACTCTTCCCCGGACAGAGGGAAAAAATGCCTTGAGTGCAAGACGAATCGCCCGAAGCGCCAGAAGGTTGATGTGGAGCCCGGACTCCGCCGGAGACATGAGGCCTTTGATCTCCGCCTCCCCCATGTGGCCGCCCCATCCCAGAAGTGATGCGTCGGTCACCACGGTGAACTCTGGTTGAGGAAGGGAGAGGGATCTGCCGTCAACCCAATCCTGGTTCGTTAGCCACCACTGCAATTGGTGTGCAGTGCCCTCCGAGATCTGGACACAATCGGACAGATTCCCCTGATGCTGCGCCCACTGGAACTTCAGGTGGCATGATCTACCAGCATGAGGCCCAGCAGCCTCAGGGTCATCCTGACCGAAACCCGGGATAGAGGCTGAAAGATCAGAATCATAGCCCGAATATCCCGGACTCGCTGTTTGGGAGGATAAACCCGAAACTGCGTTGTGTCCAGAACCGCTCCGATGAAGAGGAGCTTCTGAGAGGGGGTCAGGTGTGACTTCGACACAGTTGATGGAGAACCCCAGCGAATGCAGGAGGTCGGCCGTAGTCTGGAGGTGGGAGACGACAGCCTGGGGCGAGCCCGCCTTCAACAGCCAGTCGTCGAGATAGGGGAAGACTGGAACCCCTGATCTGCGCAGATGAGCTGCGACCACCGCCATCACTTTCGTGAACACCCGAGGGGCGCTGGTAAGGCCAAAGGGGAGCACAGTAAACTGAAAGTGCCCGTGGCCTACCGTGAACCGCAGGTAACGCTGGTGGGCCGGCAGGACGGTGATGTGAAAGTAAGCGTCCTGCAAGTCCAATGCTACCATCCAGTCTGCAGGGTCGAGGGCAGACAAGACCTGAGCAAGCGTCAACATTTTGAACTTCTCCTTCCGGAGGAAGCGGTTGACGTTCCTGAGATCCAAGATAGGACGCAGGCCTTTGTCCTTCTTGGGCACCAGAAAGTAGTGGGAATAGCAAACACAGCCTACTTCTGGGACAGGAACGCACTCGATGGCACCCTTGGCCAAGAGTGCCGAAACTTCCTGTTGGAAAAGGGCCAGGTGATCCTCCGACATGCGATGGTACTGAGGTGGCATGGAGAGAGGGGTAGTCTTGAAGGGGAGGGAGTAGCCCATTCGGACTATTTGCAAAACCCACCTGTCCGACGTGATGGTGCGCCAGTGGGGGAGGTGATGGCGGATCCTGCCGCCCACTGGCGTTTGGTGGCCCTGAAAGGAAGGACTAGGAGGGTTTGGAGGCTGCTGCAGAGGGGGCGGTGTTGGACTGGCCCGCACTGGCCCCCAGAATCGCAACGGTGGTTCCCACATCCCCGGCCGCGCTGGGGCTGAACAGCTTGCACCGGCCTATGGCTCTGGGCGGGACGTAGCGAGGCACCCCTTCCGTAGCCACGAAAGGCAGACTGCGCAGGGCGGGTGGTGGAGAGGCCCAAGGACCTGGCCGTAGCCAAAGAGTCCTTAAAGCGCTCTAGCGTGTCATCTGCCTTGTCGCCGAAAAGGCGACAGCCATCAAAGGGCATGTCCATAAGGGTGGATTGGACATCCCCGGAAAAACCAGTCGAACACAACCAGGCGTAGCGTCGAAGGGCTACTGATGTCGAAATCGTCCTGCCAAGTGCGTATGCGGTATCCAGCCCACAGCGGATGGTAAACTTCGCTGCGTCTCTCCCCTCGGCAACCGCACGGGAGAGTACGGCCCGGGCCTCCTCCGGGCACTGGGGCAGCACCTGCACCACCGTATCCCACACAGAGTGGGTGTAACGGCCCAACAGACTGCCACATTTCAAATATTCTCTTGAGTATCTCCTGGGATGGAGAGATTGTGTAGCTGGCTGTTTATTGAGGTTATCTGACATTGATAAGGTTGCTGAGGAGTATAAGACTGGGTGTTAGTGTATGTAATGCAATGAAGGAGAGAAGCTGCCATGGCCAGGGCAGTGTCCTGAAGGTCGTGAAGAACTTGATAACCAAAATTCCCAAATAAAGTTCTGTACAGTGTGTGCCAGGTCATACTTCAATATCTTATATCTTAGATGAGCTAAAGTTAGTAGTGAGTGTGTGATTAGGAATAGGTTTAGCCCTCCTCAAACCATTAGATCCAAACCTATCACATTATCCCATGAAAGCTAATTAGGCCAGACACTGACAAGTAAATGCCTGAATGAGAGATTTTGGTGGGCAGGGCAAGACGTTCAAACAAAGTGGGTTGTGATCCGTTCAATTTGTAAGGAAGGTGAGAAACATTTTTAAACAGGGGTGGTGCAGGAACTCCCCTGCAAATAGAAAATGAAGGTGTGCCACAGGAAAACATTTGTCTTGATTTTATTGAGCCTTTTAGGTCTTTACCAGACTAACAGAACATTATTCATTGGTAGTGATTGCCACATATTTCAAGTGGATAAAAGTTGTGTTTGTGAGGTTTCTAATCACTCAGTCCACCATCAAGATCTGGAAGGTTTTTCCTCCTTCCTTGAAACTGACAATGAAACCTCGTTGACTTAGTTGGAGATTAAATCGTTTTTGGAGGGTGGTGGTATAAAACATATTACCATCACCTAGTACAATCCTCCATTAGTCCACCGTCTAAAGGATCAAAAGTTAACAGATTCATTAAGGGCAGTATGGAGATGACAGTTAAGTCAGGAATAGATGTTGATGCTTCGGTGAGGGATACTGTATGGGCACATCGCACCACAGTAATGGAAAGTCTGAACAAAAGTCCATTTGTGTTGATGAAGGGCAGGATTCCAAATTCTAAGATGGTTCCTGGTTGGTTGAAGAATTGTTCCCAAAAACTCTAGAACCTAAGTCATGTGGGGAAGGGACACCAGTCGTTTAGTGGCTTTTGCAAGTTTAAAGGTTTTTTCAGGGTAAGAAAAGTGTTGGGTGTCTGGGATAAATTGGAGAATGGTCAGCTTTGGTACCAAGAGGAATGTAGCCTTGTATCAGAGAGGTGTATACTGTGCACAAGTTGTGGGCAGCAGTGAGGGCTGCAGTGGTTTAATGCTTATGAGTGGCCATGAGGTGATTTCCAGTAGACAGGTTAGCACTAGTAGAGCAATTCCAGGTTTAGGTGAAAGTACCTCTGATTCCTTGGAAAGTAGTGGGGTGGTCTAGGTGCCGCAACACTTTGAAATCTAAATGGGCCTCAGAGATGGTTGCAGGAGTAGACATCCTGCTTGTTCTTTGAGAGGCTCTGTATACAATTAACTGTTCCATATGCCACTTCAAAAAGTTTGCCAGTTACCCATCCCAGTGTTATAATTGCCATTATATATTTTTCCTTCCATAATTCTTTTACTGTAAGTTGTTTTCTGTAATTTCTTTAATACAGAGATCTCATGTTTTGATTATTATGTTTATATTGTTGAACGGTAAAAGGAATAAAATGTGTTATATCTTTAAACAAGCATGGACTGTCCCAATGGAATTCACCTACATTTTACATTCTCAGTTTTCCCTTTTATGTATGTTCTGGACCGGCAACTGCTCCCGTATATTGGGTTGTGGGCACATCTTAGGGATGATGCCTGAATAAATCATCCTTAGCCTCAGGAACGTTCTAGTGTGGGTACTGCAAATCACTTTCCATGAGGCATACACAAGAGTTAACTTGTGGCACACCTACTAATGTACTAGCACGCACATTTTGGGGCCCGCTCATACAGACATTTGTTAGCTGCGAGGACTTTGAAAAGTAATACCAAAATATGTGCTGCATGAGAATGGCATAGTCCTTGCAAGACAGCCTTTCGCACTTTTGCTAACAAAACACAAACAAGACTTTCAAAGAACACATATCCTTCACTTTGAGCTATTAACAGAGTGACTGATGTGATAGACCAGGTCACATTTTGTCAGCCTGACCATCAATCTCTATTCTAGGACCTTTTGCAGTTTGCCCAGGGGCCTCCAAACTTTTCTGTAATAAGAGCTACTTCAGTTCAATGAATCATCCTGAGCTACTAATATTAGTGTTGTAATAGTGAAAACATTAGACACGATTACATTAGTGGCCACCATCTGCAGGATTACTAGTAGTGATCACTTCAGTGCATCAGGCCGGGTTGCCAGCAGTAATATATAAAAGGCATAATCAATGTGGAATGCCTCTACATGGGTAATTTATAACAGCCATAGGACCAATGCTCCTGGCATCAAGGGAATAATGAGTTATACATCTCCCCAAAGCTAAACTATTTATCACTCAAATATAACATATTTTAGAAATTCAACGATTTTTCCCCAAATATCAAATTATGAGTTCTGAAAATACATATTTTCGTCCTGAATACATGCTTTTCAATTTTGGCATACATATATTAATTCAAGAAGCAAATGCGTCTAATTTTGTTGGCTGGGCTGCACACCAGAGAGCTACCTACATGTAGATGGAGAGCCACCAGCAGCTCACAAGCTACTTGTTGGAGAAGCTTCATCTAGACACAAGTTGACTACAGATTAAATAAACAAGCGCGCGCGCCTCGCACGGCAGCAAGGGGAGGGGGAGAGGAGGGAGCCTGCGCGATTCACTTGCGGGAGCGAGCGGCGCCAGTAGCGATAATTGCTACCATATGGCGCCGCTCGCTCCCGCAAGTGAATCGCCAAACGTGCACGCGTTGCCATTGAAGGCAATGGAACGCGTGCACGTTTTTGGCTGAAAAGCCGAATCCATCTCAAAAGGTCTTTTTGCCTTTGCAGCGCATGCGCGCTGCGTAGGCGAGACCTAAAAAGAAGGCCCTCTAATGCAGCACTTTAAAAGATGGTTGACCATGGAGCTAAATCTCAGTGTCAGTGATTCATAATAAAAGGTGGCAGACAGATCTAAGCAAAGAGGTCTATTGAGTTGCTGCTCATATGCGGCACCATAGCTTTGTTTTACTTTACTAAACAATTGTACTTTTGTTTAAGATGTTCCTATTTTATTAAGAAAATGAAGTAAATGAAGACGTGTAAGATTTACTGCACATGAAAGTGACAACATCTCCACAACAAACTGAACAGGAAAAATCCCACACTCTGGGCGATTTAAAATCAAAATCATGTTAGAATTATGACCATCCAATGGAGAACATGGATAAACTGCGTATGAAATGGCTTACCAATTAAAATAATGCCATTTTAAAAAAAAAAAATTTTTAGTTCAAACTGCACTGCGGTTGATTTCAAACTTACTAAAAAGGCATATGGCTGCTGTTGTTGAGTGAAAGGCGTATATTCATAGCTCTCAGAGGTGAGTTGATTAATGATACCATTTGCTGTAACTCAGTATGTAAGATTTACTCAGCACATAATTACCATAGTGGTTGTTCTGGGATTAACAAAGTTACCAGGATACTCCATAGGGTGAACTTGATCTCAATATATACTAGCCAGAGCGCCAGCTCATCTGCCCTCTCAAACAAAAAGCTGGTATAATGAAAAAGGGGGCTTCTTTATATAGGGAGTGTGGCCACACCACTACCCTCCCCTCACCAGTCCAATCCACATTAACCTATCCAGAAGAGATGAAACAGAGACATGAAATGATCTATGCCAGAACAAAGGAGGCTCTGGGGCACGAACTGACCTGGGATATCCCTATACAAAGATCTTACTCATGCCAGAGTGAGCACAAAAATACATAAATCTAACAGGTGGTATGATGTCTCTGTTTTCTACTCTTCAGGCAAGAGCAGGTTTTGCGTTCTGGGAGGTGATATCTAGGGTGGACAGAACAAAAAGGGGGAAGACGATAAAGATCCAAGTCTGCCAGGAGATGTCTCCATGTTCTTTTCATTAGAGTGATTAGAACCAAAACCCGATCCAGAGGTAAAATTCCTTGGGAAGGGGAACTTTTGCAATCCTCCCTACACCAAGCCATACTAAGACATGCACCTCGAGAAGAGACTAATTATCCAGACTATAATGTATTGAAGTGACTATTTCCATATATCAAAATATCTACCAGGTGGTAACGTTTGGGAATAATACCTCTGCATAACAAAAATTAAGATTTCCTAAATGCTCCCTGAATGACTGAAATGTGTTGTCCTAATGCATCGTCGACAGTGGTATAAAGTAAAATGAGGCCTTTACTCTGTTCCTCAGCATCTGCTTTAAGGTTGCAAATGAAGATTCTTAAAGGTCAAAAATAGTTTTTAGCCCCAGTTTCAGGAAAGGCAAGCAGAGTAGCAACCACAAAGGCTCTCCACAATAGGAAACATTAAGCATAAGGCAGAGGCAATATTCTCAATATGCTGCCAACACAAAGACGCAGAAAGACACATTATCTGTCTCTACATTAAGTGAAACATAGCAGTGGGGAAAGGATGACATAATCTACCAACATATGTCAGCTACGTCAGTTCATAGCATGGTCCCAGAGAGGATTTGATCCAATCTTGCAGTGTTCCTAAAAACATATGCTCTTTCATCTCCAACAAGTTTTATTTCTGAGAATTGCAGTGGTTATTGTGGTAGCCTGTACACAGCAAGGTCACACAAATGTGTATCAAAAATGTTCATGGTTCTGGAGGCAGCTAACCTTCCCAGTACTTTATCTAATCTTGGCAGCAACAAGACTACAGGCAAAACGGTTTTTAGAGTCTCAGTAATTAATCCAGACCAATGACTAAGTAAACCTAAATCTTGGGTAATTACAACCTTTGCCATCTTTTTGTTTTTATAGAAGTTCATTATTTTGTGAATTTCTTGAAAATGCTGGACAATAGTGCCCTTTTCGACTGCTTGATTTAAACGGCTTGCAGGGAAAAGAATCAAGTTTCCTCTACACACTGGGGTGCATTCATGTAAAAAAGCATGGGTGGAGACTCATTTCTGCCTGAACGTACGTTTAAGTTTTATTTTCCAATTCTCAGCCATTTCCAGATGTACATCTGAAAGGGTGCACGAGACTCAGGTTTCCAAGTGTACTGTAGGGATAATTTCTCACAGGCTCCTATACAGAAATATACATTGCGTAATTTAAGCAGAGGTGAATCCTGTGCATATTTGCAAAAGTTTCCCCTGCAACCCCTCCAAATGTGGGGGCAATCTGTCCCCCTTCCCATCCTAGATCAGGAGTTACAGTGAGGGATTTTATTTTTTTTAAATAAAAAAACCAAATTTCCCCACCTCCCCCCCAATACCATGGGAGTCGTTTCTCATGGCGATGGGAGACATTTTTATGGCCCATTGGGTGGGCAGACGTATAGACAATTCTCTGACGGCCCTTTCTCCGTCGGAGAAATTTGGTCCACGGTGGAGATGGAGTAGTCTATGTTCACTCATGGGTCAGTCCCACTGAGTCATTGGTTCTGCTGAAAGGCCCACGAGGGGAACATCTTTACCTTTTCCTGTTGGATGACATTGACTACAATGCTTTTCACGAACACCGTTGGATCCACTGACTATTTTGGGATTTCTGATACTTAATTCTCCCCTCTCAGCCTGCGAGATGGATTTCTTCCATTAACCTAATGCTATTTAGCATTATATTCTGAAAAATATGTTAAAATTTATATTTTACAGAAGATTCTCTGGGAAGAACAACCTTCAATCCTTTAAATACCTCTCTAAAAGGCAGAGACGCTCACTTTGGGACTAGTGAGTTTCTTGCAGTTCCCGTGATTTATTTTGGCTGTCAAACAAGGTCTGATGCCCCCTTCATGCATTCCTTATGTGGCTCTAACACGTTCATAAATTCTGCTTAAACTATTTTTGGATGAAATGTTACATGGTAAACCAATCTTCAAGTAGATGTCTTTCTCAGGAGCCCCAGTTATTGGTGACTCCTTATGCACCCATGCAACATAGCCTGATTCAAAACCAGGTCAACTAACAGATTTTCCTAGGCGCACTGCCAGAAAGATGTAATACAGGCATACAGAGCACTTTGGGCGGTCACTTCATCCACATTCTTAATAGGCTGAACTGAGGCCATTCTGGGGAACGTTTATGATTGTCCAATCGCTGTCTTTAACAACATATGACATTCTTATTTCTCCTCCAATGTTTATGTTAAAAAATGTATATAGCGCAACATATACCCGAGGGCGTCTTGGCGCTGAACTAAGCAGAGAACATGAGTGGCAGATTGAAGGGAGTTAAAGGTTGAAAAGAAAAGTTTTGAGTTTTCTGCCGCAACCCGATTGCTACAGGCTGAATATCTGAGAGGAATTCATTGTTTGTTCAATAAACCCTCAAACACGTAGTTTAATTCCTTTAAAGGTGCATTTACTTTTCTCCACTTGTCCTAGTACAGTCCATATAAATCAAAGTATTCTTTCTTCTCAGTGTCTGCAAGTAATCTTATTCAACTCTCTAAGAGCAGATAGGGTCAAGACAATCTAGTACCTATGCTCTGTTCCTACATCTCGGAACAACTTCCATACTTACTACCATTACTCCACCTTGCATGGGCTCTAGGACAATGTGAAGGTCACTGTTGCATGTACTAAGTCAGTTACCTTTCCATTCTGTGTTTCCAGCCTGCTTCCCCCATCACTTACCTTTTATTTGCCTGCTACGGACAACTTTAGCAGACCTGTCCTGGGAGTCTCTGTCACGAGGCACAATCTTGTTAGTGTAAGTGGAGGCAGGCTATGACCCAGAAAACAGGGTCTGAAATGGTTCCAAGGCCCATCTTCATGGTGCTGCTCAACTAATCTTCCTTACCCTGTGCCTAGTTTAACCTTGTAGTGGTGATATTTATGTTTTTTAACAGGGCGCCTCAAGTCCTCGTTTCATTTCTTTTATTGTGGTGGATGGCACTTTATCAAACCAAAGTCTGTTTTCTGTAATTTTATCATAATTTTCTCTCTCTACTACCAGAAATTTCTATTTCTCTCCTCTGCAGATGTTTTTCCCATCTGCACCTGCTGCGATATGGAATCTCACTGTTCAATGCAGGTGGCGAAATTTCCAGAGGATGAACTAAGAGACAATGTTCATATACCATGCACACACCCAAAATAATGCATGCATGCAACTGCACACCCACCTATTCAATTAAAAATAACCTTTATATCAGAGGATGGGGTTAATATGCTACAAACAAGAGGGCAAAACTCTAGCTAGGATTGAATCAAAGATATTTAGTCTGGTCCATGTTCTCACATGATGACTCCACATTAACAACATGTCTAAATTAAAGTCCAATGTCAACAGCTAAGACACCTTATGAGATACTGGCTTTTAATATCCTGGCTGCTTTGGCCATAAGCCCAAATTAGAATATAGGCTTGATCACTCTGAGGTGGGCTTTATGAAAAACAGACTCTCAAGCGATAACACCAGTCTTCTTTGTCACACTATTGAGAAAGCAAAACTTGCAATATCAGACACAGTAGCCATCACCCTTGACGCTGAGAAGGCTTTTGACAGGGTCTCTTGGTCCTTTCTTCAAGAAACCCTGTTGAAATATAACCTCGGTGACACATATACGAGAATGATCATGGCCTTATATAGTGCCCCCTCAGCTAGAGAACGTTCGGATGGTCTCTTATCCTCCGCCTTTAATCTAGAGAGAGGTACCCGACAGGGTTGCCCCCTATCTCCATCACTATTCATTTTGAGACTAGAGCCTTTACTTCTCAGGATCAAGGCTAATCCAAATATAGCTGGAGTTTCTTTCAATAACACGAAAATAAAAGTGGCCGCATATGCGGAAGATATACTAATTCTGACTGAAGACGCATCTCACTCAATTCCTGCCTTGCTAATGTCAATAGAGGATTATGTCAGTGTGTCCAGATATAAACTTAATAAAGACAAGTCTGAAATCATGGGTTTGAACAACCTTTGTACGAGTGATCTGTTCAAATCCAGGGGTCTAGCTTGGCAGCCCCACTACATTAAATACCTTGGTCTAGAATTCAATGCGGACTCATTAGAACCGCTCCGCCACAAAGAAAAACTAACACTAAAAAAATTGAAGCGCTTTTGGAGGGTTGGAAACCCAAATGTATCACCTGGTGGGGCCGCATCGAGACCATCAAAATGATGATCATACCAATAGTCGACTATCTGATTAGTATGTTACCCCTTGTTCTTTCGGAGGCATTTCATCACACGCTGGACAAATTATTAACTAAATTCATATGGCAAAACAAACGTGTGAGAATATCTCTTAAGAAATTGCGCTTACCAGTCCACCTAGGTGGCGTTAACCTGCCAGATTTCAAAAAGTACCAAACCGCCTTCCTAGCCAGACAAGGCTCTCTTTGGCTACACTCCAACCTGGCTATTAGTCGAAAAAAAATTACTCGGTGCACTTCACCCTATCGCGCTTTTATCTAGTAGCACAAGTTACTAACTTGTGTAACGATATATCTGTAAGAGACAGTAGTTAGTGACAGATTCCTTACCTTAGAATATCCCCAGGCGTCAGGCTGGATCCGGAAAGTTTTTTGCGTAGCAGTACCCTTGCGCGTCGGTAGGCGGCGTCGTGCGGCTCCGCGTCCGTTGTCGGCGTTGTGATCGCCGGAATGACGTCGCGGGCAGTACTTAGGCGCCGCCCCTGCGCGCTGACGTCAGTTCTGTACACGACTTTCCGCGCCAGGAACGCAGAGCCATGCAAGAAGCTGACACAGGTGTCTGAAAAATACTAGGGCCCTGAAAGGGATGTCCTTAACCCTAGAAATCAGTTCGCAGAACGGGGAGGATGGGTGGGGCGGTAGGAATCTGTCACTAACTACTGTCTCTTACAGATATATCGTTACACAAGTTAGTAACTTGTGCATCTGAAAGAGACACGTTAGTGACAGATTCCTTACCTTAGAATAGATACCCCAGCAATACCAACCCCGGTGGTGGGTCTGCGAACCAAGATCAGACAAGGAAGTCCTGGAGGACAGAACGGCCAAAGAAGCCGTCCCTCCGGACCTGACTGTCAAGGCAGTAATGCTTTGTAAACGTGTGCAGCGAGGCCCACGTAGCTGCCTGACAGATAACCGGCAGCGGAACACCGCGGCCCAAGGCCGTGGTAGCAGCCGTTGCCCTGGTGGAATGGGCTTGCAGCCCAACAGGAGGCTCCTTCTTAGCCAAAGAATAGCAGGTCTTGATGCACAAGGTAACCCAGCGGGAGATGGTCCTCTTGTGCACCGCCCGACCTTTTTGGCGCCCACGTAGCCAACAAAGAGCTGGTCATCCACCCGGAAGTGTTTTGTGCGGTCAATATAGAAGGAGAGCGCACGTTTTGGGTCCAGACGGTGGAGCCTCTCTTCCTCTCTGGAAGGATGCAGAGGCGGAAAGAAGGTGGGCAAAGTGATGGTCTGCCCAATGTGGAAAGCAGTAACCACCTTTGGCAAGAAGGACGGACGCGTCCGAAGAACAACCTTGTCTGGATGAACAGACAGAAAGGGAGGTTTGCAAGATAGAGCCTGGAGCTCACTCACCCGCCGAGCGGAGGTGATGGCCACCAGAAAGGCTGTCTTCAGAGTCAGAAGACGAAGAGGACAGTTATGTAGAGGCTCAAAGGGAGCGCACATTAAAAAGGTAAGAACCAAGTTCAAGTCCCACTGAGGCATCACAAACGGAACAGGAGGGAAGAGGTGTGTAATGCCTTTTAAGAACCTGTTAACAACAGGGGACTTGAAAAGGGAGGGCTGATCAGGGAGCCTGAGGAAGGCCGAGATAGCACAAAGATAACCCTTGATGGTACCCAGGGCAGAACCCTGTTGGGCCAGAGAGAGAAGGAACAGAAGGACCTCAGAAAGAGGGGCAGAAAGGGGATTCACAGCCTTTGCTGTGCACCATGCCACAAATTTGTTCCACCTGCAGGCGTATACCACCTTAGTGGAGGGACGCCTGGCTGCCAGAATCACATCACAAACTTCGGGAGGCAAGTCGAAAGGAATCAACTGCCGCCGCTCAATCTCCACGCAAGCAGGTGTAAACTGGACAGGTTCGGGTGGAGGACCGTCCCCTGCTGCTGCGACAGAAGATCCTCCCGAAGAGGCAGACGGATCGGGGGATCTACGCTCATATTGAGTAGCTCGGGATACCAAACTCTTCGAGCCCAGTCCGGAGCCACAAGAATGACTTGGGCCCGGTCGTGCCGAATCTTCTTCAACACTCTGGGTAGAAGTGGTATAGGCGGAAAGGCGTACAACAGACCGCAACTCCACTCGTGACGAAAAGCGTCGCCGAGCGAGTGCCGCCTTGGAAATTCCAACGCGCAGAACTGATGACATTGCGCGTTCTCTTCGGTGGCGAATAGATCTAACCAAGGCTCTCCCCACTGTAGAAAGAGACCTTGCGCCACTTCCGAGTGAAGACGCCATTCGTGATCCATCATGCACCTGCGGCTGAGTTCGTCCGCCCTGGCGTTCAGAGAACCTGCCAGGTGTTGAACCATCAGGAACATGCCCTGATGTTCCAGCCATGTCCAGAGGCGCAGAGCCTCCTGACAAAGGGTCCACGACCCCACCCCGCCTTGTTTGTTGCAGTACCACATGGCGGTGGTGTTGTCTGTGAACACCTGCACTACCTTCCCTTTGACAGAGGGAAGGAATGCCTTGAGTGCAAGTCGGATCGCCCGGAGCTCCAGAATGTTGATATGGAGCCGGGACTCCGCCGGAGACCAGAGGCCTCTGATCTCCGCCTCTCCCATGTGACCGCCCCATCCCAGAAGGGACGCGTCCGTCACAACTGTGTGCTCTGGCTGGGGAAGGGAGAGGGATCTGCCCATGACCCATTGCCGGTTCGAGAGCCACCACTGCAACTGTTTTGCAGTCCCTCCGAGATCTGGACGTGATCGGACAGGTTGCCCTGGTGCTGCGCCCACTGGAACTTCAGGTCCCACTGCAGAGCCCGCATATGCCATCTGGCATGATTGACCAGCAGGATGCAGGAGGCCATGAGGCCCAGCAGCCTCAGGGTCATCCGTACCGAAACCCAGGATAAAGGCTGAAAGATCGGAATCATAGCCTGAATATCCCGGACTCGCCGTTCGGGAGGATAGGCCCGAAACTGCGTCGTGTCCAGAACGGCTCCGATGAAAAGGAGCTGTGGAGAAGGACTCAGATGCGACTTCGGCACATTGATGGAGAACCCCAGCGAGTGCAGGAGTTCGGCCGTAGTTTGGAGGTGGGAGACGACTGCCTGGGACGAGCCCGCCTTCAGCAGCCAGTCGTCGAGGTAGGGGAAGACTGAAACCCCTGCCCGGCGCAAATGAGCTGCGACCACCGCCAACACTTTCGTGAACACCCGAGGGGCACTGGTAAGGCCAAAGGGGAGCACGGTGAACTGAAAATGCTCGGGCCTACCGTGAACCGAAGGTAACGCCGGTGGGCCGGCAGGACGGGGATGTGGAAATATGCGTCCTGCAAGTCCAACGCTACCAACCAGTCTCCAGGGTCGAGGGCAGTCAAGACCTGAGCTAGGGTGAGCATCTTGAACTTCTCCTTCCGGAGGAAGCGATTGACGTTCCGGAGGTCCAAGATAGGACGCATGTCCTCCTTGTCCTTTTTGGGCACCAGGAAGTAGTGGGAGTAGCAACCACGCCCTACTTCTGGGGTCGGAACATGCTCGATGGCCCTCTTGGCCAAGAGGGCCGTGACTTCCTTCTGCAGAAGTACCAAGTGATCCCCTGACATGCGGTGGAATTGAGGTGGCATGGCTGGGGGGTTGACTCGAAGGGGAGGGAGTAGCCCCTTCGGACAATGTCCAAGACCCACCTGTCCGAGGTGATGGTACGCCAGTGGGGAAGGTGATGGCGGACCCTGCCCTCTACTGGCGTGCTGTGCACCTGAAAGGAGGGACTAGGAGGGTTTGGAGGCCGCGGACGGGTTGGAGGTGGTGGCCTGACCCGCACGCTGGTTGCCCGATACGCCACGGCGGAATCCACGTCCTCGGCCACGCGAAGACGCCTGCTGCGCGGGCCGGTGGCTGGGCTGCTGACGTGAAGGGGCGCCCCTACCGTGGCCACGATAGGGGCGAAAAGCAGAAGTCAGCGGAGGGCGTGTAGCAGAAAGGCCCAGGGACTTTGCAGTAGCCCGTGAGTCCTTAAAGCTCTCCAACGCATGGTCTGCTTTCGACCCAAAAAGACTGACTCCATCAAAGGGCATGTCCATGAGAGTATTCTGGACATCCCCTGAAAAACCAGTGGTTCTCAGCCAGGCGTGGCGTCGTAGCGCCACCGTCGTTGCAATAGACCTGCCCAGCGAGTCGGCGGTATCAAGGCCACATCGAATTGTATATTTGGCCGCATCCCTTCCTTCCGCAATGGCGCGGGAAAGCAGTGTCTGGACCTCCTCAGAACACTGGGGCAAAACATCCGCCACCGAATCCCACAAGGAGTGGGTATATCGGCCCAAAAGGCAAGCGGTGTTGACGGACCGCAAGCCAGCACTGGAGGAAGAAAAACCCTTCTTCCCAAATTGATCCAGGCGTTTGGATTCCCTATCCGGAGGGGCGGTAGGGAAGGCGGTTTGGGAAGCGGAGGCTTGGACAACCAAGCTCTCAGGGGTGGGGTGGACAGAGAGAAACAGGGGGTCGCCCGGAGCTGGGCGATGGCGTCGGGACACGTTCCTATCCACAGGAGCCCCTGTGTTGGGCTTGGACCAGGCGCCCAAAAGAACGTCAGTGAGGGCGTCGTTAAACGGCAGCACAGTCTCCGAAGAGGAGGCTGCCGGCTGAAGCACCTCTGTCAAGAGATTAACCTTGACCGCCACAGCAGGGAGTTGGAGATGTAAGGCTCCAGCTGCCCTACGCAACACCGTTGCAAAATTTGCTCCCTCCTCCGTAGCCACGGGAGGAGACAGCATGCCAGTGTCAGGGGAAGTATCTAGACCACTAGCATCCCCTAGACCCTCTGTCCAGTCCTCATCGTACTGACACTGCTGTGTCAGAGGGTCATCAGACCCCTCCCAGTCCTCCTGGTCCTCCTCAGGTTCAAAATAAGGGGGAGGAGGGACATTTGGGACCCAAGGTCTCATCGGCGCCGGAACCGGCGTCGAGCGACGTCGGTCCGGGTCCATGTCCGGAGCCGGAAGGAACTGGGGAACGACGCCGCTCGGAGCCCCAGGCGGCGTCGAGAACGGAACCGGAGACATCGGCGCCGGCGGAGGTGTCGTTAGGTCGACCGGCGTCGATGGGGGTTGTGGAGCCGGGATCGAGGCCGGGGCCGAAGCCGGAGCCGGGATCGAGGCTGGAGGCACGGGCGACGCCGGGGCCGGAGCCGTCGGCGACGCCGGAGCAACCCCACTCAGGGCCCGCGGGGCCCGAAGGCGCACCGGAGGGGCCTGGAGGCCCGAAGAGGCGGCCCATGGCCGACAGGAATTCCTGCACTTTGGCCGGATCCGCCCCGACCCGGGAAGGGCGGGTATGGCGGGGGCGACTCCACAGGCATGTCCGGGGCCGCGGGGCGGGGACGGTACCGGGAGGGGCCTCAGCCGAGTCGCGAGACCGGCGAGGCGAAGTCCTAGAGCGATGATGCTTTTGGACTTTTTGTGTTTCGACTTACCGGACGAAGAAGACTTCGATGCCGACGACCGGTGTGGACTCCGCGATCGACCCCTGGACCTCTCACGCGACCGGGGCTTCCGCGGAGCCGAATGCCGGGCCTCGAGGCGCTTTCGAGACCGCTCTCGCAAAGCTTTCGGGTTGAGGGCCTGGCAGTCGGTTTAAGACTCCGTGTCGTGGCCTCGGCCGAGGCAGAAGAGACACTCCCAATGCGGGTCGGTGACGGACATCATCCGAGCACAGGCGCCGCAACGTTTGAAACCGGGCATCCCTACGACACCTTGATAGAAAAACAGTGAAAAAATTTCACCAAAAAGTATGGTCAAAAAATGACCAGGGCACTGCTCTTCCCGGATCTGCGCTTGCTGGCGCGGAAAAAGAAGAACTGACGTCAGCGCGCAGGGGCGGCGCCTAAGTACTGCCCGCGACGTCATTCCGGCGATCACGACGCCGACGACGGACGCGGAGCCGCACGACGCCGCCTACCGACGCGCAAGGGTACTGCTACGCAAAAAACTTTCCGGATCCAGCCTGACGCCTGGGGATATTCTAAGGTAAGGAATCTGTCACTAACGTGTCTCTTTCAGATACATATTACACCCCTTACCTCCGGAAAATACATCCTCTCCAATACAAAAAGAGCTCTGACAAAAATCTATAAACTCCTAAAGACCTCTCTCACTCATTCTAACATGATGTCGTTATGGAACAAAACAAAGATCAAAGTCAAAGGGAAAACCATATTCTGGAAATCGTTGGCATCGAAAGGCATCCACTTCCCAAGACAACTGGGCTCCTCGGGCGCCCCTCTCTCCTTCAGAGAATTTAAACATCGACCTCTCAGCAACCTCTCAGACATAGACTTTTATGGCTTTCTTAAACTCAAAGCAAGCCTGTCCAAGTTAAACTCCCCTGATAAAGATCCCTCCATGATCAAGACAATAATGGTCTTTAACAAGTCAGGCCACCAAGCCTTTAAGTTTTACCACCTCTTATCACCTAAATCCACAATCTCCATGAAAACTGTCTTAGAAAAATGGAATAGCCATGGAACCGTCCCCCCCGGATAACTGGCAAACTTAGTTATTTGGAATTCAGTCGTATCCTACAAGATCTCTCCCACACTCTCCTAAACAAAGTACTGGCTTCTGCACAGATCCTTTTGGACTCCGTCAAGGCTCCACAAAAGATAACCCTTTACGTTGGAACTGTAATGCAGCTACCGGGGACCTCTGTCATGTTCTATTTTACTACAGTAAGGTCTCCTCCTTTCTGCAGTAAAAGGATGTGTTTGACTTTATCTACACCTTTTTTGGTAGGAGGTGAGGTCACTTCACAACCTGGAAAAATTTTACTTTTGCTCCTCAGGAGTATATTTTCGACCTTTTCCAGGCCAGGAAACACTTGGAGAGGAGTTGGTAAATTCATAATTTCGAAACATGTAAATGTGTGGCTATGCACAAACTCACAGGGCATCCAGCCCTAAAACCGCCACTTCTCACCTACTTCCAGCCCATGTAAGTAGATGTGCTCACATGAAAATTTTCATGTGACTAAATCCTTTGATGAGTGTAAAAACAACTTTTGCAGGTGTAAGTCAAACTTATGTAAATAGCTTTGAGAATCGAGCACATACCATTTTGACTGACAAGGGCTGGCAGAGTCCATCTATTAGTAAAATGAAACCAGTCATTTATCTAGTACCTGGGTACAGGCTCACAAATATGGCAAGAAAGGGAACTGAGGTACAGTTATTATGAAGTGGTTTGCCCAAGAATTAACCACAATGTTGTCAAGCAGAGAAGGTCAGATTGTTAGGGGTCTTGTGGAAGCTCAGGAGGCACTGAAGGCGCTGGACCTCAAATACAATATGGATTTATTTAAACTAACATTTTGTGAAGTCAAGCAAATGCTCAAAGGTGAACTTGCCAAAACAACTAACAGAACGTTTTCGCAGAAAATAAAGTAAGAAAGAGAGCAATGATACAATTAGAAAAATGATATATCCTGAACTCAGCAAGGGTCAGATCTCTGGCATAACGAAAGTGCTGGCAAATTGAGAATCCTACCTTGATCAGAAAGCTCGCCTAAACAGAGCCTATGAATAAGCAGAACCTCTGCATACTCTGAGCTTGTGAATACTCAAAGACTTGCCATAAACACAGCCCTGGTATGTTGGAGAGTCTAGAATAATCATAAAGATGGTACAATAAAACCCACCCTAGAAAGCAAAATGTGAGTTCCAGCAGAATCAGGGTGGCTACAAATCTCTGATATAATGAGAATGGTGCCATAATTTGTCACCTCACTCCCTGGGACTAAATGGGGCACGTGCATTTCTTTTACAACACAAGTAGATATCTGAAGCATTCCGCCCCGCTGACAGATAGAACATTTATAAAATTCCACTATCATTGGCTCATCCGTCATTTTCGAAAGTAGGGCGACCTCATCACACCAAAAGGGATTAATTCTGTGGTGGGGGTACATGTTCTTCATCTCACACATGTTGGGGTCAATAAATCTCAGTTCTTTATTAACCTTGGGAGTGGTGTAATCCATGGTTTCAAATACAAGACAAAAGTACAATAAACATTAGATGGAGGTATTGTTATTTGGTACTTATATAGAACAGAATTAGGCCACAGCAGAGTCAATGCAGTGCACTCGGTAGCCCGGTTCGTAGAGTGCTTGCATCACAGACATATTTATTCTCCAACAGGTAGAGTTCTTGAAGCCTATATATCTATAATGGGCCAGATGGGTGATAATTATATATGAACTGCGTGCTTAGCGGTTATGACCCGTATCCTTTACACCGGAAGCACCTGAGGTAAATTAGAAGGCACTCCCAGCTGTTACATTTCAAAGATGCTTTACTCCCGGACTTCAACTATCTCGAAAATGCAGTTGGTGTGTAAAGGAAATTGTCTTGTTACTTACCGGTAATCTTCATTACCCCGATTAGGGTCCTCCTCGTCCCAGTACTAACATAGTGAGGCAATCCTGCCTCCTGACAGCCAATCAGAACGCTTATAATATTTTCAACGGATATATAAACCCCTCCCACCCACCGCCATGCCTGTTATCAACAAGTCCTGACACAAACACAGCGGGAGGGAGGGAGGGAGGGAGGGAGGGAACAGGACTGGGACGAGGAGGACCCTAATCAGGGTAGTGAAGATTACCGGTAAGTAACAAGACATTATCCCCTCATGGTTCCTCCTCGTCCCAGTCCTAACATAGTGAGGAACTCACAAGCAGAGACCCAACCAAGAAAAAAAATGCAGGACACCAGGGATCCTTGCAAAAGTACAAAACTTAATTAAACAAAGGATTAAGGAACAGCAGCGTGCAAAACGCCAACAGCAAAACGGGCCACAGAGGCAAGGAAAACAGCAAAGCGATAATGCCGAACAAACATGTGAAGGGACAGCCAAGTGGCCGCTCCACAAAATACCTGGATAGAGACCCCCGCCTCCTCAGCCCAGTAAGCGGACACAGAACGTGTCGAAAGACCCAGCACCAGAGACGGAGGAGGCAGACCCACAGGAAAGGCAGACCGCCAAACGCATATAGCGAGTGAAGGTGGAAGGAGAAACCAACCATCCCTGAGCCACACACCCACATGAGAAAAACAGGGCAGGGGAAAGACGAAACCCTAAGGTACGGAGGAAGAAAAAACGAAGGGCGTGAACAACCAAGGATGAAGGAACAAAGGAATCCCCATCCCCAGGCAAAATAGGAAGGGATCACCTCCAGCAGCAAATGGAACCCGGAGGAAGCTCAGGGAAAAAAACCGGGCCCAGCCGCAAAACAACCCCATCCAGCAGAAACTGCAAATAAGGGAAGGAGAGAAGCAAAGCACCCAACTCACCCAACCGCCGCGCGAAGGAGACGGATAACAAAAAAGCCACAGTTGCGGACAACCACAACAAACAGCCTCCAAAAAAGGCACAAAAGGGTGCAACTGCAGACTTCGCAAAACAGTAGGCAAACCCAAGAAGGCACAATCACAGGAGAGAACGGATGTGGAAGCCGAAAACAACATAGAATCCGACTCACCCAAGGAGCAACAACCTCCAAAGAGGCCCCGAGACCCCGACAAGCCTGAACCACAGACCAATGAGCAGACAAGGCGGAAGGGGAAAGGTCCATCAAAAACCCATCTCGGAGAAAGACAAGAATAGAAGCCGGACCACCAACCATGGATCCAGACCAAGAGAAGAGCACCAAGAGACAAAAGAGCCGCAACGCGCACCACAGTCCTTAAGTGTTGAAGGCCGACGTGACAACGGAAAGCCACAGGCCACCACAGAAGAACAGCCCAACGACGCCAACGACAGCCGCTCAAGAGCCAGGTCGACAGATGCAGGCGACAAAGATAGGGCAAAGACAGGTGCAGACACAGAAGCAGAGCCGGAGCCACGGGAAGCCGGCCAAACCCGCCCCCCTCATGCAGCAGCAGGAGCGGAAACCAAAGGGAGCAAGGTCAAAAAGGAGCAGCCAACAGCACAGACACCTTCACCCCCCGAATCCTCTGCAGCACCCCCGGGAAGAGGGAAATAGGAGGGAAGGCCTACAGAAAGCCCGAAGGCCAAGGAAACGAGAGAGCAACCCCCCAGCCTGAGGACAGACCACCTCGGAACAAAACCGGGGGAGAAGAGCGTCGCGAGGGGAAGCAAAAAGAACGATCCAGAGAGTCCTGATCCGGAGACAAAGGATCCAACAGAAGAATCACCAAGGACCTGAGGCGCAGGCGAGCTCAAGGAACCACAGCCATGGAGGCATGGCGGTGGGTGGGAGGGGCTTATAAATCCTTTGAAAATATTATAAGCGTTCTGATTGGCTGTCAGGAGGCAGGATTGCCTCACTATGTTAGGACTGGGACGAGGAGGACCCATGAGGGGATAATGGACGTCTGCCGCCACAACAGGTTTTCACTTTTAACTATAATTAAAGGTGGAAAGGTCCGTGGCGTTATGGTTATGGTCATGGTCTAACAATAGTTATCCACATTCCTACTCTTTGACTCAGGTCGTTGATGGCTCCTTAAGAGCACGCTATTTACTTTAGAGTACTAATAACTTAAAAAACGGTATCGTACAGGTTTGTAATTGAGCAACACTTGGAAACACTGGCTATCTAAAGTGCGCACTCCCAAAACCTGTCATAGCTCAATCAGCAGCAGGTTCGGTGCCCGGAGGTAACAGATACCGAGAGGTGGGGGCATGAACGTGACTCAGCAATAAAGTGAGGGCGTTACTGGCATGCAGCCATGCCCGGAAAGAAACGTATCTGCCGCGCAAACTTACCAATAGTACCCAAGCATGCACGACACATTCTCATGACTTATTTTTAAATAAATATATTTTCGAAAATATTCACGTTTGATAATATTCAAACAAGCTAAGTGCAGATTGGCACTGTAAAAAACGAATTAAGGGACTATAAACGAAAGCAAATTTTAACAAATATGCAAGTAATTAACAAAATGACTTCCCATGAATCTCAGGGCAGGGGAGCAGGTAATGTCACTCCCATGGCTTTCTCTTCGGCATTGCGAAATATCAACCTCCATACTTGCCAGCTCTTTGCTGTTGCAACTCAACACTTAATACGATGAGATTAGCCTTATCAAAGAGAGACACCCATTGACGCTCTTGGGCGTTTTCATGCATCTGAATGATGAATGTCTATTTTCACTGGAAAAGACGGGCCGAGCCTTAAAGAGTACTTGACAATTTCCTGCTCTTAGGAGGACGCTGAAATAGAATTCAAATTCAGCCTCGTTTTCAACCATAGAACTATCAATATGTGCCTTTAGATTACAATCTGACTGGTCCATTACCTTCCAGGTAGGAATGCCAACAAAGACATCAGATTCTAGACTCATTTGGAGGGTTTTCTCAAAACATATGATTACAATAAAATGTATTGTTTAATAATAAGCAGTATAAACAGATAACTGTTGGATTTGTCTCACAGTTTACATGAAACGCCAAAATATTTTTTAAGCAAAGAACGGGGATGAATTCAGAATGCTAATTTAGTCTTGTTCAAATAAAGTAATTTAATATGGATTCTGAATTAATGCTGCCGCTTTCAGTTGGGTGGGAGATAAGTTCTTGATCTCCTTTCCAGAGTCGGGGTGGAAATTACTGGACTGAGCAACTCTACTGATGTGAGAGAAGACAGGGAGCTTAGCGGCAAGCATGGATTCCACGAATTTTGCCATTAAGGGAAATGAGGTAAAAGACCCACTGGCCTATAGTTTGTTTACAAGAATGGGCTTGCAGTTATTTCAGTGTTTGCGGGTGAGTAGGAGGAAATAACCTTTTGAGAATTTGTCCTCCATCCATCGTTGGAGTTTCACAAGCCAGGATTCAGAGGAGGAGGTTGTCATTCACTGATGATGTATTCAGGTACAATTTATCATGAAACTCTTTAGCCCTCAAAGAGATGACAGGCATTTTCCTGCTATACTCCAAGGACCTCGAACTTCACCCATTCACAGATCCTACAGACTCTCCTTTAATCTTTTACTTCTGGAGGAAAAAATATGCATCTTTACAAACACCACCTCATATATGTGTTGCACCTCCTTAATAAAGGGCAGCAACTCATGCACAGTGCTCTGCGGCTAAATTCACTCTCTATGAATTATTGTACACATGTATATACATAGTGACCAACATGAAATTCAAAAATACATTAACCTATGGTAAAAACAAGAGAGTTTTACATACACGTTACTATAGCAGTAACATCAATAAAATCTTCTTTCCAAAAACTATAACATAATGTTTGTGAATGACATTGATTAAAACAGATCCACGTGAATCTGTCATTCCCGAAATGTATGAGCTACATTTCTCAAGGGAAGATTTAGTTCTTTACAAGTACCACTGAGAAACAGTGACTCACAGTGGTATAAAGGAAACTCATTTGGCCCTATTAATAATAATTGATGATTGACAGGAAGAATTTTTAAGTGTGTGTGCCAGTGACACAGATAAGTTTAGACAAACAAGTTACTTACCTTTGGCAATGCTCTTTTTGGTGGATACACTATCTAACTGCAGATTCATCACCTTGTGAATATCCCCAGGCACCAAACTGGATCCAAAAGTTATAATAAAAAAAGTGTTATAACCATTTTTGTCACCTTATATATAACCTAGAAAACATTATATACAACTGAAGTACCCTAATAAAAACCAGAATTAACACTAAAAATGTGTTCTAGTTTTTTTGTTTATGCAATGCTGTCAATTTTTCCCTGCATGATTTAATGCTTTTTTGTTATAGTTTTTATTGTTAGGTGGGGGCAGTTCATCATAGTAACATAACATAACGTGTATTTGTAAAGCGCACTTTCACCCGCAGAGGGGCATCTTGGCGCTGAATAACAGACGTCTATTAGTTACCCAACTCCATAGTACTCATTTTCTCGACCTCAGAAAGGATGAAAGGCTGAGTGAATTTGCCGGGATTTGGACCTGTGACCATGAGGTCGAACACAGTCCCCTGCAGTGAGCACAAATACATGTGAAACCTGGGAAACATGGTGTAAGTTGAGCACAGTGCATGTGTGTATAGCACAGAGTAAGTGTAGAACACAGAATATACATCACACATGGAGTACATGGCAATATGTTGTAAAATATATGCACATCAGAGGTCACAGTAGGGCCCTGTTGTGGCAATACATACTTAGAGCTTAGTGTACGCAAAGCGTGGGGTAGAAAAGGTGCATGTAAAACACAGGTAAGAGGGCGGTAGATGTACAGCACTGAGACCACAGAACAAGGCAGGCCACGAAATACAAGGTAGTATATTGCACAGAAAACATGCCGAGCACAAAGCACGCGCACACGACTGCCACACAGCACAGAGTACACGTACAGCATGCAAGTTCGATATGGAAGTCATTCAGGTGGTGGTAGCGCGTTTAAAAAGGGTGAAAAGACATAGAAACATCTGAGTACACGTAAATCAAGTACCAGTAGAAGAGAGTACACAGAGTTAAGCACACAATACAAGGTAAAAGCGGAGCATGTGCTACACGTACAACACGTACAACACCGAGGACACAGAACGGGTGAAGGAATGAGTGGGCGTGGAGTAAGTTAGTATGATGGGGGAGAAAGGGATGAGTGGATCTTAGTGGAAGAGAGCTGGGGATGAACGAGGGCAAGAAGGGGTGATTGAAGGTGAAGGTGAGTGAAGGAATGGGCGTGGCTATGAAGGATGTGGGGAGGTGGTAAAGGAGGAGATGAGGAATGAGGGAGGCGAAGTAGGGCGGTGAGGATGGGGCGGGTAGTAAAAGGAGGGGGTAAATGCACGAGGGGAGGGGCGTGGAAGTGAGATGGGGACCCAGTGAGGGTTGTGGAGGCAAGATAGGACTCAAGCAAAGAATTGGAGTGTCGGGGGCAAATGAGTACAGGAGGGCAGCGAAAGGGAGTGCGGGAGGGAATGTGTGGAAGGGAGTTAGAATACATTTACAGGGTGAGGGGTAAAAGGGTAGTGCGGAGTGGTTTCGTAGAAGCGACGTGGGAGGGGAAGTTAGGGGTTGTGAAGTGGGCGAGGAAAGCATCTACGGCTGTGGGGGTGAGAGAGAACTTAGGGGGATAGAGGGAAGCCAATGGGGGGCAAGGCAGAGCAGAGGTAGGAATTTGTGAGCGGAAGTAAAGACTGAGTTAACATGAGTGGGCAGGGGGAATGAGGGTGAAGGAAAGGCGTATGGGGGCATTAATTGAAGATGTAAAGGGAAATCAAACCGAGAAACGAGGTGGAAGTGAGAGAATATGGATGTGAAACTGCTGGAGAAGGTCGAAAGGCTGCGGGGCGGAAGGAGAGGAGGGAGGCATGGTCATAGAGGAGAGGTGGGGAGTGAAAAAAACAAGCGCGGCCGCTAAACTGAAAGCGACCGCGCTGTGTTTAATGATCCACGACGAGAAATGCAGCTGGCACCCGGCGCGCCGCTGCTCGCTCCGGACAGCTGGATGCCGTGGGAGTGAACATTTACAGAAAAGGTGGGACATGCACTCGCCTTTGGCCAATTGCGTGTTTTCATTTTTGAAAGCCACACGCAAAGGCCAATAGACTGTGTGGAAGTTGAAAAACCACACGGACAAGTTTCGAGAAAGTCTGGAGTGATTCCAAGAGGCCTCCCCATAGAGCAGCGCATGCGCGCTGCGCTAGGCTCGACCTAAAATGGTACTCCTAATGTAAGTTCAAACCCGGTCCGACGATGGGACATCTCTCGTGCACCAGGAGTCAATAGACAAAAAAAAAAAAAAAAATCGACAAAAGTCGAGAAAAAAGCTAGTCAAAAAGTGACTAAGGGGTAGCTCTCTCCGGATCTGCTCTAGGCTGGCGCTTAAAAAGAAAGAACTGACATCAGCGTGCAGGGGCGGCGTCTAAGTAGACATTGCGACATCATCCCAGCGACCAGGATGCCGACGACGGACGCGGAGTCGACAGACGCCACCTACTGACGCGCAGGGGTACTGCTAAGAGAAAAATTCTCCGGATCCAGTCTGACGCCTGGGGGTAATTCTAAGGTGAGGAATCTATAACTAATGGTCTCTTTCAGATAGTTAGATTTCTTTAGACAAACTATAAGGGTTATGAAGCCAATGCCCAGACCCACACAGTTTGAGGCGTTAAATACATGGGATCGAATGGTGGCGAATTTTAGACAGTAGCTTGAGAGCACATGGCCCACTGCCACATGACTGTGAACTGCCGATTCTAAGCAGTAGTGCTGCGTAAAGGTGTGTCTACTCTTCCAGGTCACTGCCCAGCAAATTTCTTGAAGTGACACACCAGCAAATAGTGTGATTGAAGTAGACATGGTTCTTGTAGAGTGGGCACGCACCGATGTGTGTAATGGTCTACTCGCTTTCTGGTGACAAAATTGAATGGTACTAGATATCCATTTAGAAATGCTCTGCTTTGAGAGAGGATACCCCTTCCTTGGAGAGCTGTACGCTACAAATAGTTGAGTGGATTTGCGAAAGCTCTTTGTTTTGTCCAGGTAAAACTTTAAGAATCCTTTGACGTCTAAAGAGTGCAATGCTCTTTCCGCTGGCATTTTAGGATCTGGAAAAAAGGTCTTCATAATTACGGGCTCATTGAGGTGAAAGTCTGAAGGGACTTTAGGAATGGACTTAGGGTTTGTGCGAAGAATTACCCTATTGGAGGAAAGGTTCATGAATGGTGAAAGCCTGTATCTCGATGACTCTTCTGGCTGAGGTTAAGGCCAAGAGGAGAGCTACCATCCAGGATAGGAACTTAATATCAGGCCTGTGGATGGGTTCAGAAGGGTCTTTCATAAGTTGCGAAAGTACAATGTTGAGTTGCGAGAGTGGAGGAGGAGGCCTTACCGGTGGAAAGACTCTGGATAATCCCTTGAGGAATTGTTTGACGAGTCTAGTAGACCGTAATGAAGGTGATGAGGGCGATGGCCAGAAGCAGCAAACGGCAGCTAAATGGAATTTAATGAAGGCATGGGACAGCCCTTATTGCGCCAAATGCAGAAGATATGGAAGGATTTCATCTGGTGAAAAGGAAAGTGGATGCACTTTAGCAGTTTGGCACCATATGAGAAATTCTTTCCACTTGAGGCGATATGTTTTATTCGTACTGTCTGCACAAGCTCTGGCTAAAAAGTCCCTGCAGTCTGGTGGGATATTTAAGTGTGCAAATTATTTGAACTCAGGAGCCAGGCCGATAAGTAAAGTGACTTGGGATCCGGGTGCAGGACCTGGCTCTGGTTCATTTTCAAAAGAGGGGGTATCGCCTCAACTGGATGTGGCTCTTCTCTGAGAGGAGAAGTAACTCCATAAACCAATTTTGTCTTCGCCACGTTGGAGCTATAAGAATGATCTTGCATGGTTCTGCCTTCATTTACATGAGGACTCTTGAGAGGACAGGAATTGGAGGAAAGGCGAAAGCAAAGATTCTAGACTATGCAATCGAAAATGCATTCCCCCACGACCCCGGATGAGGATGCCTGTTTGCGAAGAACTGGCATTTCCGGTTCTGGAGGTTGCAAAGAGATCCAGGTTCGGGTTGCCCCACTTGAGAAAGACATTGTCAAGGATCCTCTGATCAATTTCCCATTCGTGAGAAGAGCTGTTTAGCCTCCTGTAAGCGTCCGCTATGGTATTTTGCTTTCCGGGGACATGTTCTGCTCGCGAATGCACTTTGTGGTGGATGGACCACTCCCAGATGCTTTCTGCTTCCTGGGACAGCAGGCGAGATCTTGTGCCACCTTGTTTGTTGATGTAGTGCATTGTGGTCGTATTATCCGTTCAGATGAGCACTGCAGAAATGTTGATTCTGTGAAGGAAATCCTGCAAGACAAGGTGTACTGCCTTGAGTTCTAGCAGATTTGTGTAGAAACGTAGATGAGACGTTGCCACTTGCCGCTGACCTGCAGATCTTGTAGGTAAACTCCACAACCCTGTAGGGAAGCGTCAGTGAAGACGACTAAAGGAGAAGCTAAATTTAGGAAAGAAAGGCTGATTTACAGGTGACACTGCTGTGTCCACCAGCATAGGGCATTGATCATGTCTGGAGTGACCTGGATGAGGTTGTCGACAGACATCATAGCTTTAACCCACTATCTCTCCAATTCCTCTTGTAGCCAACACATCTGCAGATGGCAGAATGGAACTAGAGGAATGCAGGATGGCATCATCCCTAGTAGGGAGCTGTAGAGGCAAACAGGAAGAGGCTCTTTTCTTTGTGCCCATTTTGCTAGAGTCACCAATTTAAACTGTCTCTGTGGTGTGGGGTACGCCTTGCTGAGCGTGGTATCGAGGGTAGCCCCTAAGAATGTTATGTTCTGTGATGGGTGAAAAACTGACTTCTTCGGATTCAGAGTGAGGCCCAGCTCGCTGAATAGGTTTATGCAGGCTGTTGTTGACTCTTGTGCGGTCTGACTGGAAGGTGCCTTGATCAACCAGTCATCGAGATATGGGAATACATGATGTTTGTGTTGTCTGAGAAAGGCTGCTACAAGTGCCAAGTACCTTGTGAAGATGCAAGGGCCAGATTTTAGGCCGAAGGGAAGTACCTTGAACTGGTAATGGCTGCCGCCTACTGTGAATCTTGGAAATTTCCAGTATTTTGGGCGAATGGGAACGTGAAAATATGCATCCCGGAGGTCGAGGGTTGACATATAGTCTCTTTGATTCAGGAGTTGGAGTATGTCCTGCAGTGTTACCATGTGGAAAGACTGCTTCCTGAGATAGGTGTTGAGGATTCTCAGATCGAGAATTGGTCGCCATTCCTTTAACTTCTTGCAGACCAAGAAGAAACTTGAATAAAAGCCTCTTCCTTTTTGTGCTGCAGGAACTCTCTCTATATCTCCTTTTTTGAGCATGGTTTTGACCTTTAACTTGAGGTGCAGATGTTTTGGAATGGAGGTTTGAGGCGGGATTGGAAGTGGTGTTTGGATCAATTCTAATGTATGGCTGAACTGAACAAGGTCGAAGACCCATTGTTCTGTTGTTATTTCTTGCCAGCATTGAGGGTGGTTGGATATTTTTCCACCTAGCCGAGATAGAGAAAGCACGGGAGTAGCCAGAGCCTGGAGCTGGTCACTGACAGTGGCCTGTGTCCTTTCCTTGACATCTCAATTCTCCCCTTGACGGGGGTCTATTATAGGCTGCTTGTGGTGGTTGTGTTTGTTGATACTGGGGACGAAACTGCTGAGAGACTGAGGAATAGAGGGGTGAGATACAGCTGGTAACCACCCCTGTAGGAGGGAAGTCCTCTTCGCAGAGCACCCGAAGGGCACTTTCCTGTATTGGAGGGTCCCCAATGAATTAGCCATGTCCGTATCTGTTTTTATGCTGGGAGGCATCATCGATATGCTTGCCAAGGAGGGCTTCGCCATCGTAACACAGGTCTAGAATTTTATTTTGAACCTAAGGTCTAAAGGAGGTGGCTTTAAGCCAGCACTGCCTTCTTAACACTGACACTCCTGCAAGCTGTCGGAAAGCAGTAGCGGCAATGTCCATGGCATAATCAATACCCTCAGATGATGTGTGCACCCCTCTTTCAAGACCTTCTTAGCTTCTGCCTTAACATCCTCAGGAAACTTGTCCAAGTATGGTGTAATATCGGACCACATCTGTCGATCGTATCGTCCGATAACCGCCAAAGACTTTGCTGCCCTCACTGTAAGCGCTGAAATGGAAGAAAAACACTTGCCAATATTGTCAAGGTGCCTACCCTCTTTGTCTGAAGGCGCTGAAATCGGTGCTGAAGGATTTTTAGATTGCCACTGGGCTGCCTCTGTGATCATTGAATCTGGTTTAGGATGTCCATTGAGACATGCAGGAACATCCTCGGGGCTTGTACTTCTTATCTAGACACAGTAGAACTGCAGCAACCGTGGCTGGATTTTTCATCACCTTTATGCCCTCATCCCAGATGTACTCAACAATGGGCATAGCCCTAATGCTTTTACAAAAGGGCTCTTTAAAATCATAAAGAAAGCAGTCCATCTGCTTTGTGGGCATGGGCAATTGAAACCTCCCTGCTGCTCTTTCGAGAAGGTTATGGAATCCTCCTATGTCTTTGGGAGGGGAATCCACAGGAGGCAGTGTTGGAGATTATGGCACTGGCAAGAGATAATCATTCCATTCTGTGTGAGCATTGCAGAGCTCACCTAGCTCCCTGTCATCATCAGAAGATGTCGGATCTTGGAGGAGAGATGTCTGCAGAGTTTGCCGCGCTGAAGTAGGCATTAGTAAGGGTCTTGGAGCCTGTGGAGTGGACAGCTGCACAGATGGAGATTTTGCCGGCGGAGAAGTGCGTGTAGTGGTAGGCGATGCTGGTTGGAAATGCCTTCGGTAATCAGTCAACATGAACTGTAGGTCAAACACCAAAGATGAAGGAAGACACACCGCTTCTTCCTGATACTGCTAATGGAATTGTTCCTTAGGGGCGTAGTACCCTTGCTCGTAATATTTGCCCTCGTCGTACTCATTCTCCTGACATTTGACGTGCAACTCAGACAGGCTGTGCAAGATGGCAAAAGGACCATCATCATCAGTCATCTTCGTCTAACAGGTGTGTAAGTAGTAATGGTGATACTTTGCTTGGAGAAGTATGAGCAGTCATAAGTTGTCTTGATTTCTCTTGCTTTTGCAATTTTTCTGAAATTTGTCCTTTCATCGACGAGGATGCCATCGCGAACAGTGGTTTGAGCGACGATGACACTGTAGCTGGTGTTGCAGTCAACGGGATAGTCATCGCCCTTGTCGAGAAGAGTACTGCCATCAACTGGAGTACTGGCTGTGGATGTTGTAGACGCTGTAGTGAATGTCTTCATCGTCGACGGCACCGATTTTCTCGTCGACGATGAGTAACTCGTCGACAATCTGTCCGTGGACGGAGCGGATGAAGGTTTTTTTTTATTGAGTGACTGATCTGAGGTGGAAGTGTAGGAGGCTTAGACCTTGTTTTTTCAGATCTTTTGGATAAAAAAAGAGGATTGTTTCTTCTCCTTTTGCTTTGAAGAAGCCTCACTTTCATGTGGTGATCTGGTAGGGCTCCGTTCTCTATGAGACCCTTGAGAGGACTTTTTAGAGGATTTCTTAGGTGGCTCCAGAGAGGAATGAGTATGGGTCGAGACTCTCTCTCTTTTTTTCACTTTCTAGAGGAAGAGGAAGAATCCTCACTGTCATGTCTGACACAGGCTCCTTTCTGGTCTTAGGTGTTTAGAGCCATAACAACAGTCTCCCTTCATGGTCCTTCAGTGTTTTAGTAGAGAAGGTATGACATACCTTATATTCCTTTGCCTTATGCAAAGGATATGGGCAGTAGAAGCAGTCTTGATGAGGGTCATTAGAGTAAAGCCTCTTTTTAACCACAGCTACCACAGGCCCGGAATAGGCTCTTCTTTGCTTTTTCTGACATGCTGAAGTCAGATTTTAAGCAAGAAAACACAGAAATACAGGTAAATGAATATATATGTATATATATGAAGAGATATAGCTTCCAAATTCTCTGTAGACCACCTCTAGAACAGGTAAAACTGAGCAGAGCTCAGTGGAGAATCTCTTACAAGATGTGAAGTAGAAAATCTGAGGGACTATGGCTTCTCACAGGAGTGTTCCAGAGGGTGGTGCAACCTGGATTGGTTGAAACTTAAGTTTGATCTCTTTCTTTAAAAAGGATTATGGTATGTTACTAAATTGAAGGGCCTAGGGCCTTTCTAGTCTATACCTATAATTGGATTGCTTTTTTAAGGTACTGTGGGATTACTTTCCCGACAACGGGGAATGATTCAAGCATGTGAATCTATGAAAGATCCAATACTGGAGTAACTTGACAATACAGACACACCAAAGGGTCAGAAGAGGGAACGAAACCAGTGACTGAAAAGATGATCGAGCAAGGAATCCTACGGGAGGTACTTGGTAGTCCTTTTGACTCTTCCGTGATGGGAAGTAAGAAGCTGAATGGCAAGGAGAATTCTGTAAGATCCCGGAAAAATTCATAAAATTGTTGTTCCGTGTTATCCAGCGGTACCAAATCCAGCAGTGATTATGCCAAGCATTTTTCTCAATTCCTCTGCATGAGGAGAGCCAGTTCCTCTTTGCCTTACAATTTTTTAATAAAGTTCTCATGTGGTGTAGAATCCCACAAGGTTAGACGGATAACCCTTAGATTTTTAACCAAATCCTGAAGAAAGATCTAGAGAGTCTAAGGTTGTCATGCAATTCATTCTTAGTGCAAAAGATGAAAAAAATACTGGTTGCATCTAAGACAAAGGAGGACTGTAAACTTATACAGTTGCTCAGTTAAATCATTTAGCTGAAATTGGACATAAGGTCACCCAACTAAAATGTAATATTGTTAAATAGGAAGTAATCTATCTTGGACAGCATATTGAAAAAGGTGTGAGGAAAGTCTCAAAAGAACGCATTTCTGCAATTTTGAAAATGAGTCCACTGACCACCCAGAAGGAGGTTTGGATGTTTCTTGGAACTGTTGGTTACTGTCTACCATATGGCTTATACTTTCCCAAGTAAAACTGTGCATTTGTTGGCCAACATACCCATCAGAACTGTGCGAGACTGACTCCATACACACACCTCTGGATACGTTAGTCTTAGTCCTGCTAGCTCACAGTGCACCATCTGTACCCCTAACCAGACAAGGTAACAAATGGATGTGCAACCTCAGAACAGGACAACCCTGACTCCCCAAGGAAATTGTGATAACAGATCTAGAAACCTATCGCGTAATTACTTATGCATACTAAAGAGATACACAATAAAAACACAGTAAACGTTTCAATATTTTTTGAAGCATTGTGATTCTTGGCTAAAATACTTGAGCTGCAATAATCAACAGAAGGAAACAGAATAATGTGATTAGCATTACGAGAATGGTGAAAAAGATGAACAGTTCAACCATTTTGCTTATTACAGAGAATATATGCTTCCATACAAGTGCAACCTAACCTATCATGTCTAGGGTGAGTGAATCTGCCAAATCCCTGTAGGGTGATCTAACTCCCCGTTACCTGTGGGTAAGTGTCATCAGGCTGCCTGTCCTGGTGGAGAGCTAGACAGCATCCCTCGCAAGAGGTAAACAGGAATCAGCTAGGCTGGACTTCCGGCATGTGGGTGACCTCCCAGTGCCAGCAAAATGCTCCCCTGCCTAAACAAAGGATTGCTGTCGTATATAGAATAACATCATCCATATTACCATGCCGAAGCCACTATTGTTTATTCTATTGTGATAGCTCTGTCGCTGAATGACCAAAATCAAAGAACAACATTTTGCGTAATTAACTTAGCCCTTGTACAGAATGTTCAAGGTATTTAATAGTGTGCCTACGAAGTGTAAGTGTAAGCAAAGAAGAGTTCGAGGAATATTATCGTGCACTTGCATGCTAATGAATGTATGTCAAATGTCATTGTGTTTAAGAAAATAAGGCAACTTAAAAACGTGAGCATGTAAAATCGTTTTTCAAACCAAGCCTGAAATGTGACCATGTGACATGTCGCCAGTGGATTCCAAACTTTTTCTTGATGGCAAAACCTTTAATAAAGGCGAAAGGCACAGACATGCAAGTTCCGGTACCATTTGACAAAGAATGTTCTGATGCATTTGAACAATTGAAAGAAAGTTGGTGTCTTGCACCAGCACTTGGGATGCCTGACTGCAATGCAACATTTTTTTTATTTTGACAAAAGAGAAATAGATATGCACTTGCAATCCTCACACAGAAGCATGGACGGTTGATGCGCCCAGTGGCTTAGTTGTATTTGATCCAGTAGCTGTAAGTCTTTTTCAGGTTGTTTGAAACTGGTTGGAGCTGTTTGCATTGTGACTGAACAAAGTGAAGGAATAGCGGATGGGTCATATTTTAATTATCTATGTCCCACACTCAGTGGAGATTCTTTTGACCAGAACGAGGAAACAACACGTAAACTAGATGAAGGCTGACTCATTATGAACAAGTTATACTTGCAGCAGAGAACATCTCTATTAAGAGGTCCAATTCTTTAAATCCAGCAGTGCTGCTTCCTATTTCAGAGAGGAGTTATAAAGACAGGGAGAATGATGAGATTGATGATAAACCTGAGCACAATTGTATAGAGGTTACTGAGTTATGTTTGAAACCAGACAATAAAGAGACACCATTAGAAATGGCTGATCTGATATTGTTTGTTGATGGTTCTTGTTTGAGGGACCAATATGGAGCATTGAGAGCTACCTATGCAGTATGCTACATTTCTGAGACTTTGGAAGCATCTTCTCTGCCAAATGTAATTTCAGCACAAGTGGCAGAATTGGGTGCATTGACAAGGGTTTGCTGCTTGTCAGAAAATTTGAATGTGACAATTTATACAGACAGCAAGTATGATTTTAGGGTTGTACAAGACTTCGATCAACTGGGGGTCACAAAAGGGCTTTATGATATCTTCTGGAGCTAAAATAAAGAACAGTGCCCTCATATTGGATTTGTTGAAAGCAATACAGAAGCCAAGTGAAATATCTGTGGTCAAGTGTGTTGCCCATTAGGCTGAGAGGGATTTAGTTACACTTGGAAATAAATATGCAGATCAGATGGCAAAATATTGTACATTACGGGATGAAACGGTAGTGCAAGAATGTGAAAATGCTGAATCAAGAAATAATACAAGACAAAATGCAGAAAATATATATTGTTTCTTCATGAACTAAATTCAAACTTCTTCAGTAAATTGAGAGATCTCAGGACAAAGCCCTAGATGAAGAGAAAAACAAATGGAAAAAGTTGGATTACGAGATAAATTATTAGGATTTCTATGTAAATGCTGAATATAAATATGTCCATCCTGATTTGACTTAATACCCAATATGTAAATAGCTCAACAATAGATCGCACAAATGGAGCGATAGCCTAATACGAATATTCATAAAGTGCTGGGAGCATACAGGATTCAGAAATGTGGCTGAGGATGTCAGTACTAGGTGTATGATATGCCAGTTAAATAGTCAAGGAAGGATTGCTAGGACTCTGATGAATCATTTTGGCAAATCAGAGGGCCCATTTAAAAGACTCCAGGCAGACTTTATTGAGATGCCAAATTGCAATGGTCTGAAGTACATCTTAATAACTGTTTGTTTTCTAAATAAAATGAGGCATATCCCACCTGGATATCTTACAGTTGCCAAATTGTTGTTGAGGGAGTTAATACCGGGATTTGATTATCCAACTTCTACTGAAACAAATCGTGGTGCTCATTTTAAAAATTAGTTTTTGCAAATAATATGTACAGAGTTTGAAATCAACCAGTGGTTCCATTGTAGTTATTTTCCACAATGTTCAGGAATCGTTGAGAGGGCTAATGGAACTCTCAAGAATAAACTGGAGAATATTTGTGCTTCTACTGGTTTGACATTAACCAATGCACCGGTCTGAAATGGACTGATGCACTTCCTCTTGTTTTGATAAGCTTGGTATATACTCCCGACAGAAAGGCTGGTTTGTCATCCCATGAAATCATAATGTGAAGAGCAATGAGACCTGCATATTTTCCTTCAGCTGCACTAGTCTATAACTGATAACATTGTGCTAGATTACTGCAAAGGTCTGACTGATATAGTGAAATCTGTTTCTCATCAGGTGAACGTAGCAAGAGAAAAAACAAAGGCCATTCCCTTCACAATCTGAACCCAGAAGACTGGATAGTGGTCCGGAAGCATGTCAGAAAGAGCTGCCTTTGTGAGAGGTAGCGAGGACCCTTCCAAGTGACTTTACGATGAACTCTGCAGTCAAGTGTGCTGGAGTGCCACATTGGATCCATGAGGCTCACACAGAGTGAAAGCGACAGACGCAGTGGAAGAATCAACTGATGGATCAGACAGACGTCCACAGAGTCAAGCTTTGAGCCAAACGCCTGTTCACAACGTGGATCCAGAGGGGGGGGGGGGGTGATCATTTTGAAACTGGTGAAGAAAATGAGCACAATTAAATGGTGTAATTACAGGTTAGTGAAAGCTTTGATGGATAACGTGAAATTCCTTAAGTCCAGTTTCAAAGGAGGGATAAGAGTGAAGAGCTGTTACACTACAAAAGGCAAAAACATGAGTCACAGCAAGAAGAAGTAGTCTCTGATCCAAATAATGAAAAGTTGAAAGTTGCAGTTGAAAATCAGAGTTACAGAGCCCCCAGAGGGAAAAAGAGGTTTGCAATGAGTAAAGCTGACAAAGTTGTTCAAAGTTCACGTTAAGGTTCCTAGGAGAGAAAAGAGACTCTGACAAATGCTGTTGCTAAACAGGGAATAGCTAGAGAAGACATTCCAGGGGAAAGAACCTGTAAAAAGAAAACACTGTGAACTAGAAGAGAACATGTTAGACAAATAGAGTCCGAAACTAGTGGAAGTAAATCAGCAGTGGCCAAAAGATTAATGAGGAGAAGAGAACCAAAGGTATGCTTCACCTGAATGAGTATCTATCTAGTCACAGAAAAAGGTGATTAAAGTGTTGACAATTATAACTCAGTGAGCCAATGCCAGTACAAGTTTGAGAGTGAATCTGCAAGTGAAATTGAAACAGAAGAACTAACAGAAGGTTGCATTAGAGTAGATAAGGGAAAAAGAGGAATTCAGGTTGTCAAGGTTGCATCAAAGATTGAGAATGGAACAAGAACAAAGAGGTGAGTTGTGTATGGTAAGGTGTAGTCCCTTGAAGGGAGGAACGGCTGAATGTAGGAGACAGTGAGTGTAATAGAACTTATGAAGAAAATAGAAACTATTGGCAAAGCGGAGAGCCAATTTTTAGGGTAAATTATTATATATTCTGGGAAGACTGCTTATTTCAACTTACCATAAAACCGGGTTGTGTCTTGCTATTTAGCCTTAGTGTTTCCTAGAATTATTATATGAATGAAATAGATAGTGAACATAGTATGAGAAGGGTGAAACGTAGTTTTGGACAACTAGTTCTAGAGATATTAGGTGCTATAATTCCTTCTGGAGGTGTGGCAATGAATGATGTAAAAATCAGACATCTGTCTATGCTTGCAGATAAGTTTGCAGCAGATATGGCAGGGTCACTGAAGCAAGTAAATATAAAGATGGTGGCCATGGTAATGCAGAATCATTTAGCACTAGATATTCTTTTGAAAAAGAGGACAGAATCTGTAAGGTAATAAAGGCTAAGCGGTGTTGTATATTCATACCCAATAACAGTAGGTAGCCCCCCCCCCTTTAACAAGCAAAAAGGGCAAAATGCACCCCTAAGCCTAACCAGGGTGTTTTCAAGAGACAACTTAATCTGTTTTGTGGCTTCAATTGTGATTGGAAATCATATTTAGCACTCATTATCAGCTAGAAAAAGTGTTAAAGTGCAGTATTTTAGTAGCTTTAGATTTGGGCCTAACCTGTAGTGTTGAACAGGAACTACAAAGTGTGAATTGAGACTGTCTGTATCCAAGGAGATTCTAACTTCAGGGCCACCTCATTGCCCCCTGCACACCAGTCTGAGCTTTAGTGATTGGCCCACAGGCTTCTGAGCAGGCCTGACCCCTCCCCTCACAACTGCACAAGCCCTTACGTTTGCTATTAAAATGGGCTTCTTACTGGTTGTTGCATCCGCATTTAGATTGGTCGCCAAGGCTAGGGTTTGTATTGGTCTTATGGCTCACGGTTAGTATTCTGATTGGCTGACGTGGCTAGGGATGTGATTGGGTTCTAGGGCTATGGTTTGTATTGGCCCTAGGGTTTAGGGCTAGAGTTCTGATTGGTTGATAGTACTAGGGTTTCTGATTGGTTTCTAGTGCGAATGATTTGTATTGAGCCTATGGCCTAGGGTTCTGATTTGCAGACAGGGTTAGGGCTGTGATCGGTTAATATGGCTAGGGCTCTCATTGCCTCTAGGGTTATGGCTAGGATTCTGATTGGCTAGGGTTACCACTGGCCAAAGGTCATTAGGGCTATTTAACCTTAGGGCTCAGGGCCTCTAAGCTCGGGTGTCAACGCTAAGGGTGGAGAGGACAAGGGCAGTTGCCTGTTTGGGATGGGTCGGGCCTAAGGCCAGCGATGCTGCCCTTTTTTCCATTTACCAGCCACCACCTTAAGCCATCCACATCCTCAAACATCATAATACAGTCTCAGCAAATGCACACTACTCATTTACAACAAACAAACTCTATCCACATTTCAACGTCATTAACAACCACTGCAAAACCCCACAAACCACATCTACATACCCTTCTACCCATACGGTCACACATGAACCTTCACTCTCACACAAACCGCCACTCTGTCCTATACCACTATGAAATCCACACATCACCAACACAACACAAGCCCACATTATACATAACCATAATTCTTTTGAAGACACATTCCCTGCACATGCAAAACATCAGCTCACACCCTCCTCCTCTTTTTTATCCAAAACACAGAACCAAACAATCCTTACACTCCACCCCACCACAAATATTACATTTTCCTGCTACCAAATTTCATAACCTCTATTCATCTACTCTTACACACCACAAACCCTCTCCTCCAACGCACGTCACCACCCCCTTTACCATTCAACTTCCACTTACCAAAAGTACTTTACATCCAAATCCTTCACACAAACTCACTACATCAATATCTTATCTCACTTCTCCAAAAAACCAAACCCTAACACATATAACAGCACATCAAAATCTCACACCCACACAACTTCATACTACATTCCGTCACAAAATAGAAACAAACTATCACTCCCACCCTCATGACTACACAAATAATACACATCCTAAACCGACCTTACACCCAGATTTTCTATCTTAAGCAACAGCTACCACAAACCCCCTAACACAACAACACTCATTCACCTGCTTCTCATCCATTGCACAATTTAGAGCCTTAAAACATGACCCACATGCTCTACCACAACACCTAACCAATAACCTTTCACCCTAAACATACACAAACGAAATAAACATACCACTCTTTACAAATTTGCTTCTCCTTGTCTGTTACACAACAAGACTACTCTACAAAAAGAACAAAGCCCACCAATTCACCCTCAGCCACCAACTGCACACATATACCCAACAAAATGCCTTCTAAGCCTGCTGGACGAGAGTTACGGTATAGACAAACAAAACTATTACTATCCTGATACAGTTAATAAAAACAATAAATGTATACCTGCTACAAGTTCAAAGAATACTACTCACTCTTCTAGAAAACAAAGTTACAACACCACCAAAAAACAATCTCTAGACTGCCTGCTAATAAATGTTCGATCACTTTCTGAAAACAAGCACCACGTCTATCACCTATTCACTAACACACAGCATGACTCAGGGATGAGGAATTTCTATAGCCCGACGCCCAGGACATATTGTTTGGGGTCAAGGGCAACAAGTTTTAATGTGTATTTTGTCCTTGGGACAAGTAGGCCTAACCCCTTACAGCATAAACTCTTTGGCTGTCAGTTTTCAGTAACACATTATGGATCAGGGAAGAGCAATGTCTGCAGTTAAGGTAATATTTGTGTCCATGTGTTAATGCTGTTCAAACTTGTATTTATGGTTCATTAATGTAAAGCCTTTATTATTAGGGTGAGCGCTCTAAGTAAATGTTGTAAGCTCAGACTGTACTACTTTGACAGTGGTTCCAGTATAAAAATGTGTACACACGTTTTCAAAGTTTAGCAATATGAGGCTAAGTATAATGCTCCCTGAATGCTCTCTGATTAGATGCAAATATTTGCAGAGGCTTGAAAGCAAGCTTGAGGAGTCTTTGCTTTCAAAATGTAATGTTCACAAAAAAATGCATGCAGGAAAAAAACATTTGGCTAAACTACTGTATTTAAGTACCATTTCTTTGCAACATCATTTAGTAAAATGTGTTGATGTATGCTAGCATATCCCAAAGATATTCATAATGGAAAATCAGTGTAACCAGTTTCAATAAGATTGTGGGAAACATAAAAATAAACATGCACTGGCAAAGTCAGCAGGTCTGAAATTGATGGTCAGCGTTTTGGTTTTGTCAATGTCTGACTTGGTTTGGCATGGTTTTTGTAAAACCAAATTGGTGTGGGAGCTGCCAGGCCCTCACCATTATAACAAACACTGGCAAAAGCAAAAATAGTTTTTGGCCTCAAAAAGCACACATTGCCACAGTAGTTCCTGGAACTGAACAAAACTACTTTGTGTGCCGATATGCTCCTTGTGAAAGAGCAAAATGCTGTCACTCACAGTGAAGCCAGCTGATAGACAGAGAGAGAGAGACAGAATTTTAATAAACGCAAAAGGCCATGGTTAACGCCAAACCTAATTAGGAGCCAAATTATTTAAGAAAGTCTCAAAAGTGCACCCATGGTATATGTCCTTGTATTAAGTGCAGATATACAACTTTCGTGAATTCACAAAAAGTTACAGAAGTAGGCCAAGAAATAGTACTCCTAGAAAATATTTGTGAACTGCATTTTAGCATGAGCAAATATGAATGTGCATATTTGCTCAAGCGAAAATCTGAGTGTTTGCAAGTTCACTTTCCCTCCAACCACTTTTTTCCCAACCCTGGAAGAAGTTTCACATCTGCCATGGTCAGGAGTTAAGTTCCAACCTTTCTCAGTATGGGAAAAGATTAGAGAAGAGTTGGTGAAAGTTAGTAGGTTTGCACAGACTCAAAAGGGCATTCCAACCCTGGAACTATTGCTTACCACTACCTTCAGCCCCAGTATGTAAATCTGCGGAAACGTGGCAACATAAGGGAATGGCTAGTATTCAAACCCTACTATGGTATGAGCCTGGCATAATCAGAGAGGCCATATCAGAGATCTTATATAATGAGATTGCTGCCATAATTTGTTGCTGCATTACATGGCATAAAAGGGCCAAGTGGATTTTGTTACAGGACACGTAGATTTGTGAAGCAACCTGCCCCATGGACAAGTAGATATTTTATTAAATTCCACACCCCTGATGACTTACTCTTCATAACTGAATCATGGTTGTGAGAGGACATGGCTCCAGTATTTCATGAAGCTATTCCTCAAAACTGTCACACAAAATCGCACAGGCAAAAGAGGAGGTGCACTAGCTGTTACATTCAAGGTAACAATAAATCTCACCAAAGCTGACAACATTTCCATGCAAAGTTGTAAGGCCCTCGTCACCAGATGCACCCTTACACCAACTTCCTCCTGTAACTTCCTCCTCCTTTACAGACCACTACATAGCAATGCAACATTACCAGACACGTTTCTAGTCACAGTTTCAAACATTATGACACTACACTCAATCTATGCATCCTTGGTGCTCTAAACAAATTGTTTGACAAACCTAATATACCCCATCCATAAACTATCATCACTGTTGTAGGCACCCTGAACCTACATCAGATCATCCACAAACCCACACACATTGCTGGACACATTCTTGATGTCATTTTATGAAATCCAGAACGTTATAACTTTAAATGAATTAATCCAGTCACATGGTCAGACCATCATCTGGTAGCTTTCCAACACAAAACACCACAACTCACCACACTTAAGGCCACCTTACATCCAACCACATATCGACCGTAGAACCAATTCAATACTCAAAAACACAACTAACATCCAACACAGATCTAGACACAATAAATTCAGTTAAAAAACTATGAGTGGCTCCATGAAGCTGTTAATATCATATCACCATTAAAAACACCAACACAAGACAAAAGAAAATAAGCAACTTGGATGAATGCAGAACTAAAAATGATAAAACAAAAAATTGCAAAGCTGGAACGCACCTGCCTCAAAACAAATAACACTCAAGACAAACTACACCTACACAAACTTATCAGAATATACAATTCAACTATCAAAAAAGCTTTAAAAAAAGGTACTATTTTTAACCAGAACTCAAATTGCTAAATGTGTAAATAAAGAATTTCATAAAATCCTCGTTGAATTTCGTAAACCTAAATGCACAGAAGGAACTCATCCCATTTCTCAAGACTTTACTGACAAACAGGCAAATCATTACACAACCAACTGAGACATGTTGGATTACTATTTAAAACAAAAGAAAGCCACCAGCACCAACCCATTTCCAACAATTCCCTCCAAGACAGGCTAACCAAGCCTCTCCATTCCACCAAACAACTATCAGAAACTGAATTTGTGGATCTTGTCAAAGCAAGCAGGCCAGCTGCTGCCCTTCTGACCCTTGTCCACCACAAAACTTCAACAACATTCTTTTAACTGCCTCTGCTGTCACACCTGTCAGAACAATCATCAATAATTTTTTAACAACAGGAGTCTTTACAGAAGTCTTAAAAAGGTATTCTGGAGTTGGTAGATATTTGGTGCACTCGTTTTCCGGAGCAACGGGGTTTCACACACTACTCCGCCCGCATGAGCTACACACGAAAATAGACTATTGGCGAGAACTCTATACCCAGAGGTCAGTGAATGTAAGGTTCACCCCCGAACCCTATAAGATCATGCACCAGTACTTCTGGTGCTGCGCTGCCCACAGAAGAGACCCGCCCAGTTCACATGGAGATTCCCCCCCTATTCGTTGCTCGATAATGCCTTTAAAGCTGATATTTCTGAAGCTTTAGAAGACTTTTTTGCAAACAACGTAGGGTCAGTTCCTAGGTTTTCCACAGTCTGGGAAACTTTCAAAGTTTACATCAGAGGCATTGCAATTTCTAAACACTTGGGGGTGTTGCGCGCTATTAGGGGTAGGCTAGATAGCCTGGAAAAACGCCTGACTGAACTGGAGTTGGGATTGGGGCGAGATGGGGCAGTTAATAGTGTTGAAGAGTTGAAAAAGACATTGGAGGAGTACCATGAAGTAGCAGACAGTGAAGTCAAACATATGGGTAAATATGCTGTGGCCAGAAGCTATGGGGAGGGGGAACGCCCGGGAGCCATGCTTGCAGCGTTACTGCGGCATAGGAGAGAATCCTCAAAGATCACAGCAATTCGGTCTGATGAAGGAGAGTCGTTGACCGATCCCGAAAGTATAGCAAACCAATTTAGACAGTATTACACAGAACTTTATCGCTCTTGCGCGCATGTAGACGAAAGCATGATTCAGGACTATCTTGAACACATAAAGTTACCCTGGCTCACGAATGAACATCGTGAATATCTGATTAGACCGCTGGAGGCCTGGGAAATCCATGAGGCCTTAAAGAGTATGCGCTCGGGAAGTGCCCCAGGGAAGGACGGCCTAACAGTGGCTTTCTACAAGGAATTTAGGGACCTTTTAGTTCCCCATCTGGTAACACTATTAGAAGAGATTAGTGAATCAGGAGAGATGCCCCCATCAATGAGAGAGGCCATGATAGTCACTATTTTGAAGCCTGGTAAGCCTCCGGACGAGTGCTCCTCGTTTCGCCCACTGTCATTATTAAACGTAGATACCAAAATATATGCTAAGATTTTAGCCAATCGCCTTGCGCCGCTAGTTCTGAAATTGGCCAGCACGACACAGGCGGGATTTGTCCCGGGGCGGAACCTAACTTACAATTTACGCACCTTTTTTGGAACAATCCAACATGTTAACCCTACGATTAGAGCTGCTGCAGTCTTCTTGAACGCAGAAAAAGCGTTCAACTCTGTAGAATGGGCATTCATGGGTGCAGTACTAAGGAGGATGGGGGTTGGCGAAATATTTATTAAACTGGTGGCGGTTCTGTACACCTCTCCCTCTGCAAGAATTAGAATTAGGGATATGGTCACTCCTCCCGTCAAAATATCTAGAGACACCAGACAGGGATGCCCACTATCCCCTCTCCTATACGCCATAGTTGCAGAACCCCTAGCATGTTCGCCTCGGGAATACCATGGATTCAGTGGATTCCGTTTTCCCAATTACAATTTAATAGTGTCATCGTATGCTGACGACACCCTACTTTATATCAGAAATCCAGAGGCTAATTGTTGAAGTATGAAAATCCATATGCAGACAAGTTGTAAGTTCCAAATAGTTCTTTAATTAAGTTTCAGTTATAGATGTAATAAGATGGTAGTAGGATGGTAATGTAGCCCCACCAGGAGCAGCCTCCCTGCTGCTCAGCCTGCAATCTTCCAACTGGCACACTGACCAAGACCAAGCACTCAAACATTCTGTGACATCATTCAACATTATACAGTCATTCAGGCTGAACAGAAAAGGGAATATCAATGTAAAGAAAGAAGGGAAGAAATCACGCTATAACATATCCTCTTTCTTTACATCAACAAAAGAAAAGTACTGAAGAAAGGAACAAAGAGTAAGGAAAATCAAGGATGTAAATTCAACAATTGAAAGAAAATGAAAAAGAGTAAAAGATAGCAAGAAGTACTAGCAAGAAGTACAAACCTAAGCGCAATAATACAACAGCATGAAAACACAATAATACAATGACATGAAAATGCAATAATAAAATGGCATGAAAATGCAATAAAACATTGGCATAAAAATGTAATAATACAATAGCATGAAATTGCAGTAATACAATGGCACGGACACCATCCCCTTTTCTCACAAAGGAAAGGCACAACCCAGAAAACAAAACGTAAGCCATGAAATACGCACACCTGAAGGGACAAACTGTCTCAGGCAAGCATGAAGAAAACGAAAAGTAGAAACGTAAAGCTGCGCTGTAAAGCACACAGCACACAAAGTAGAACGTATGCCCTGAAATACTACTAAAAGCAACATACATACGCACAAAAGCAAACTTCATAAAACCAAGAAGCAACGCAAGCAAAAACACGTACAACACTCATACGCCTGAAGTCCCAGGCACTGCACACAAAAACACCTGAAGGGACATAACGTCTCAGGCAAAGCATGAAAAAAAATCAATGACCAACCTCGCAAGTAGAACGCGTACAACACTTGTACACCTAACGTCTTAGGCACTCCTACATTCTATGAATCGAATCCCATCACCGGCAAACACAGAAATAAATTGTGGTAAAGAATAAGCCGAAAAGCACACAACGAACCAGCGTTGTGAACCAGACAGGACCAGAACATAGACAATAACGTACGTACGTGGCAAACAATAAGTAGTGAAGCACAGGGATACACTCACCCATAAAACAGCAAGCAAAGAACCAATAACTGTACGGGGTACCCACCACCCCACACAGTAAAAGAAATGCAGACTGTACTGGGATACACACACCCAAAAACAACCAGAAAATGAACTGGCTGTACTGGGGTACACGCACCCCACACACAAGAACCGCAGAGTGTAATAAGACACACAATGTCACAGGACTGCAAGATAGCACATCCATAAAGAAAAGGGAGCACGTTAGCATGCAGCAAGTAAAATAAGGTTAAAACCGCAACAGCCTAACACGAGACGCAAAAGCAAAGCAGTAATGAACATTCACGTGCCAAGAATACAAAATATTTAGCAAATGCCAAACAGAACAACCAATAATGTCTAGTAAAACACCAGTGAGCGAAAACTCACTCGAGTTGATCGATGATACCGGCTGTAAAACACCACACCACACCGATGAGTTGTATTGAACACAAAAAAAAAAACTTTGCCTCGGGCTGCTCCACGAACCGCATGTTTGTAGAAGAAAGTATTCCTTTCCGAAGTGTTAAATGATGCCGTGCAAAGTGGCTCACGGCGCGTAAACACAGCAGAGCGTCCATCGGCAGTCACAAACTACTTGGATACTATTGCGTCAGAAAGAAGCGCTGCAGGAAAACAAAGGCAAACAGATCCGAGGAACGATGAGAAGACCTGGCAATACAGACCCCCACTCGTGGCAACCAACGCTGCACAACCGATGAAGACGTGGTTGGCGTTTAGAAGGCAGAGCACTTGCAAAACACATGAGGCGGGTCAAACCCCAAGATGGCGGCAAGCTGAGGAGACGCACGCCGAGTGGCTCACGGCACGCCCTAGGTGTAAAGCGTCCAATGGCAGCGAGGAGCTGTGAAGACCCAGGAGGACGTCACAGAAGATTCCACAGCTCCGTGTGACACCATGATGACGGTAAGATGCGAGAGCTGTATTATGAATTTGAAAGTGGTGAATTGGGAATCACAGCAGAGATCAGGTCTCAGCGTAGACCAAAAATCAAAGCCCAAAAAAAAGAAAAATGACTCTCACCTGACTATCTCCATGGGCTCGGAAGAAACCTCATCTGTGTGGAACCAAACACGTTCCGCCACCAGGTACCACACTGTCAGCCAAAGCCAGTGAGAACAAAACTTGTAGCTAGATGGGAGTCTCTGTGCAATGTCCACAGCTGACCCTCGTTTGAAGTGTCAGCGTTGAAAACGTCCAAAGCTGACAGTAAACATTTAAGGGTCCGTTTTAGACCATGAGTATGGATCTCTGCTCCATTGTAGTTGCATGTAGCACATGAAATCATTATGTAGGCACCTCCAAAGTAGCGCCCACATCTGGAACTAGACAGACAATGCGCATGACAGATTGCCATATAGATCTTGACATGTGCTGCATACAAGCAGTATGTACACATGTAGAAAGTCATTTCCAAGAAGCAAGCTTCCCTTGATGGCGCAGGTCTAGTGGCAACCACACAGTACAGCACGCTATTGTTGGGGAAGTCGGATGTACAGGACACAGATAGTTGAAGATCAGACACCTTAGGTAGACTTTGTAGCATAAAACACAGCTGTCAAGTACAAGCAGGACACAACTCACCAGGCTTGAGTGAAGTAGAATCTGGCATGCCCGAGTTGAGGCTGACCGGTCTAGTGGTCACTGGTGGGGCTGGGGCTGCCAGTTTCTTTAAGTAGTACTTGATGAACACGTAGATACTTCAAGTTTAAATTTCCTTAGTAGTTTCCTTAGTTGACTGTAAGCCAACACACGCAGGTTTGAAGTCCAAATCTTCGCCAAAATGTTGAAGTATGAAAATCCATATGCAGACAAGTTGTAAGTTCCAAGTAGTTCCTTTATTAAGTTTCAGTTATAGATGTAATAAGATGGTAGAAAGAAGGTAGTAAGATGGTAGTAGGATGGCAATGTAGCCCCACCAGGAGCAGCCTCCCTGCTGCTCAGCCTGCAATCTTCCAACTGGCACTCTGACCAAGACCAAGCACTCAAACATTCCGTGACATCATTCAACATTCTACAGTCATTCAGGCTGAACAGAAAAGGGAATATCAATGTAAAGAAAGAAGGGAAGAAATCATGCTATAACACTAATCTGTCCCCAGTTCTCAGAGAAGTTGTCCGATTCTGGGAGCTTTCTGGATTAAAAATAAATTGGAATAAGTCCATAATATTTCCCTTGACCAAATATATGGATCCCTTTGAATTGGATTTTCCACTTACTTGGTCTACAGGCCCGGTGCGCTATCCAGGTATACAGATTCATACAGACCCGGAGAACATTTTCAGGGAAAACTATGGTAGGGCAGTTACTAGACTCGAGGAAGATGTGAACCGCTGGATACGACTGTCTATCTCTTTGCTCGGGCGAATATCGCTGATGAAGATGGTGGTCCTCCCGAGGTTTTTGTTTCTGTTTTTAAATATACCCATGGTCCTTCCAGTTCACTTTTTTAAATCTATCACCTCTATATTGACGAAATTGGCTTGGGCGGGGAAGCAGCCACGAGTTCAGTGGAAGGTCCTTACCCTACCCTATGGTCTGGGCAGTCTGGGAGCCCCGGATATGGACCTTTATTATAAAGTAGCACAAAGTTCACATGCGTTCCATTGGATTCATCAGCAATTGGACCCTCCTCATTTACATATAGAAAAAGTGGCTGCCGCCCCCGCCAATCTCCCCTCTCGCTTGTTCTGTGCTCCCGATCGTTGCACAGGTGTTCTAGGCTCAGTTAATACCACTGTGCACGCGTGGCACTATCTGATGAAGAGGCAGGCGAGCAATATATTATATTCCCCAATTACTCCGCTGGAATGGTGCGCTTGGCTACCTATGAGTGGTGAACGGGCAGCGGTCAAGGCATTAAAAACTATCAATTTTACCAAAGCTGGTGACCTCTTCTTAGAGGGTAGAGTACATACGCGGGCTGATGTGGAGGACAAAAGTCATGATGCTACACCATTAGTACAGTTCCATTACCATAGGGTGCGCCACGCAAGAGCTCCTAGGCGACGAAATTACGGAGCCGCCGGAAGTAGCTCCTTTCCCTTTAATATTAAAATCGGAGTCTCCTTATAGACTGGTGTCTAGCATCTACGGAGTAGTACAAAACTACTGTAAGAACGTTTACACTAAGTCGAGATTGGAGTGGCAAACTGACTTTGATATGATTATCGATGACAACACCTGGAGTTACTGCTGCGAGGCGACACGGCGAGTCTCCTTAAACGGCCGACATCGGCTAATCCACTTTAAATACTTACATAGAGTTTATTACACGCCTGAACGCTTATTTCGGTATGGGTTGCGTGAGACAGCTGAGTGTGATAGGTGCAGAGCGAATCCAGCAGATTTCCTACTGGTTGCCTGGTTATGTCCAGTGGTTGCCAAATACTGGAGGCAGATATTCCAGGAATTGAGCGACATTACAGAGGTGCCTATAGCTCCGGATCCTTTGCTCGCCCTACTGGGCTATACTAAGCAAATAAAGAAGGGAATCCGAAGGTTGGTTGAAATGGGTTTACTAATTGCAAAGTGGAGAATTGCGATGCGCTGGGCGCACGGCCCCTCTCCTACTCTACAGGAGTGGTCACGAGACATGTTATATTGTAATACACAGACGGAATTGTATAATGAACTGCTTCCCCCCCAGAGTCGACCCAAGAACTTTTGGGGATTGTATCAAACGTATTTAGCAAGGAAGGTCCCATTGACCTCTGACTAGATAACTGTCATTAATGGGAGAAGCGTGGGTTGAAGAAACCTGCCGCGTCACTAAGAAAACAGGTGTTACTGCTGCTTGCTGCACACTGTAATACAGATGAATATTCTAGGTAGGCGAATTAGGTGTGGCTATATCTTTTATCTGTTTCACCTGTTTATTAGCGGGTTTGCTCTTTGCTGCCCCCCAGAAGGCAGCTGCGATTGGGGCCCTTTGGTAGGCACTCCATTACGTTCGTGAATACTGACTTCTGGGACAAGACTTATACCTGGTGTCTAATTAAGTTAGCAATCTGATGTGCGTACCAATGTATGTATAATGCATAGACGTTTGATGTGAATTTCTGTGGACACTGCTGTGGTTCTTTTATGATTATAATTGGTTTTTCGTTCTGTTATGCTTCTATTATACATATTACGTTATGTACTTTCCATGCTGCTGGACTGAAGAAGCATGTGATGCATGTTAATGTGTAAAACTTCAATGAATACAATAAAAATTTTTTTTTTTTTTAAAGTCTTAAAAAGGTATACATACACCCATTATTAAAGAAATCAAACCTGGACCCACATGACCCAAACAACTACAGCCCGATTACAAATTGACCTTTCCTGAGAAAACTGATAGAAAGAGAAGTATTCACCCAGACTACATGGAGAAAATGGCCTCCCCGTAAGCCCCTGGCTGGGCGGCTTCCCCACCAATCACAACGCTGCCATTGCAGGGCAATGAAATAAGCTTAATTTGTATTCTTAAATATTTAAAGACAAGCTGTTACGCATGTTTTCTTTAAAAAAAAAACAAGTATTGCTTACTAAACTCTTTGTGTCTGTTTATGTGAAGCCAGGGTACCAGGGGAACTGCCAGGGATCGCAGGGAGGAAGCCAGGGGTCGCTACTGCAACCCCTAAATAACGTCCATGTGTGGAAAGGATGGGGGTGGTTTGGCCACATAGCTTTGTGCCTATGGTAGTGGCGTGAGGTGGAAAGTTCATTCGGTGTATGGAACACTTGTCTGCTAGCTATGTTCTCTGTACTTTAGCACTAGGCGGCCCCTGAATATAGTGTTTCATTTTCTACTGTACAAGCTCTCCAGTTTCCAACATTGAAGAACAGCTCTTTCAGCATGTTTCTGGGATTCTCCAACAGGGATCAGACTGACACTCCCTATTTTAACAAAGGCAAGTTCCAGTCTTGCACAAACAGAGGTGTTGAGAGTGTTGTACTTATTGTGATTCTGTAAGCATTCTAATTAATAGTTTTTTTTCTTTTTTTACTAGGGGCACTGCCCCTTTGCACACCATAAGAAGCCCTTGGCATGCCATAGGCGGACCAGGTCACCAGGCCCAAAGGTTGTCAGAACTTCTCTAAACACCTAATATTGCTATATTTTCCTACTATACAGGCAGTCACAATTCAGTTCACTTGCAGTTGAAAGGGGCTTGATTTAAATGGTGCAGCAGGTGCAGTGGAACCGGGGCCAAAAGTTGTCATAACTCTGCTAAACAACAAATATTGCAATAATTTACTAATAAACAGGCAGTCACAAGTGCAGTTATCTAGCAAGCTCTAGGATCATGATTTCAATAGTGCAGCATGTGCAGTGGCACCGGGACCAAAAGCTCCAGGGACCCCACTAAACCCAGATTATTACTACATTTTACTACTAAACAAGGCAGTCACAAGTGCATTTATCTAGCAGGCAATAGGGTCATGATTTGAATGGTGCAGCAGGTGCAGTAGCACCAGGACCAAAATCTCTAGGCACTCCACTAAACAACTAATATTGCTATATTTTACTACTAAACAGGCAGTCACAAGTGCAGTAACCCTATGTTATGTGTATTTATAAAGTACTCTTTCACTCTCGAGGGTAGCCTGGCGCTGGTTTAGGTATCCTAGATGTCCTCAAGGAGGCAACAACATCTACTCCTTATTCTGCACACACAAAACTGGAGGACATGCTGTCATTCACAATGTGGCCTTGCACCTTGAGCAAACCTACATCACCCAAGCCTATTAATCTCCTTACCTGCCACTTCCACTCTCAGCAACAGAGCCAGCCTCCTTCAATCCGAAATACAGACCCACCTGGGTCCAACAAGGCCTTTTACTGAAGAAATCACCAACCTCATAATCTCTGCCTCCATTCTACATACACAAAGCATATTCTTCTCAACCTTCAACCAAATGAGTGAAGCACCAAATCAATGAAAAATACCTCTACACTCCTCAATGCCCTGCACATAAAAGCAGTACATCACCAAACGTACCTACACTAAATGGACAAACTTTAAACTCATGATGGCCACCTTTCTAACTTCCACCAGCCCACATCAGAGGTCACCATACTTATTGACTTAAACCACACTGCCTAGAAAAGCTATATGGAACAAAATGCATCTCTGAAGACGATCCTCCAAACTCAAACCCTAAGTACAATGGTGCACCCAAAAACTCTCCAAGAATAAGCTCTCCATACTAGGCTAGAAAACAAATGAAGATGGGTCAAAGCCCTTGATGACCTCATCCAAATTAAAGCACTACTCTGAGCCTGCAGATCCCTCATTGCTACGACCAAAGTCACCATCTACAAACAAGCCTTCACAATGCTAAGCACAGTCATAAAATTACAAATATTTACAGAATTATGGTTGGCAAAACAATATACAACCCCTCCTAGGATATGTTAACAAGCATTGTCAAAGTGCAAATCTTCTACTGCAAGGGTTTTTTAGAGGAGGCAGTCTACACCAAAAATCTTGCATGTCTGTAAGATTCTATGTAACACAATATTTGTCTACCGACTTTATCACATTATAATAACAATCCACCTTTAAAGGCCTATTGGCTTTAATATATGCTTTTCATAAAAACAAAGCCAGGCATGCTACTTTTGCGGCAAATTGCCATAATAAAAAGATTAGTCTTAAGACATTTCACATAATGTTCCCCCAAAAAACCAATCAGGCCTATAGCCTTTATCACTGGTTTGTCACCATAACCAACTAAGCCCTACTATATTGAGAACAATCTTTCCCTCAAGGCAACCACTAGTTATACCATCATAAAATTACAAATATTTGCAAAATTACAACTCATTAAACAATATACAGTCCCTCTTACGAATACCTAACAGGGATTCTCACAGTTCAACTCTTTTACCTGCCTAGGGTTTGCCGGGAGGAGTAACCAATTTCGAAAGCCTCGCATACTATGATAATCTATGAGATTCCTTGCAACAAAATACCACTCTACAGTCTTTAACATAATGTAATAAAAATTGGCTGTTAAAGACCCAATTAATGAACAGTTTATTTACCTTTGGTCTGGAGACTACTCTAACTGCAGATTCCTCAACCTTAGAATATTCCCCAGATGCCAGACTGGTTGCAAAGATCTTTTATAGCAGTCTTCCCTTGTGTCACTAGGTGGTGTCTTGCAGCTCTGGGTTGGCTCCATACCGCCCTTAAAGTTACGGAACTGAGCTGCATATTTGTGCCACCCCTATGTGCTGACAGCAGATCATTTCTTTCTGCATCTTCTGATGCAGATTCACTCCTATATTTGTCCTAACGACTTCCAAACGCTTCACAGTGTGCTAGGGAATGAGGCTCCAAGCAAACATGGCAGGATTCAATCCATGCTGTGATGACAAGTAACAGATGTCGGTCACAGAATCATACGAGGCATGTCTTTGGTGCCTAGGCTTGGGATACAACTCCAAGTCATGTGATGTGTGCCCTCATGCATCTGTAGACGATTCAAGACCCAGTGGTAAAGCTGTATGTCGCCGAGCACAAGAAGAAGTTGCAACCTCCTCATAGATCCCACACCAAGTCTCAGGTTTGGGCTCAGTCATAGTCACGGGTCCATTCATGCGACAGTTCTACTTCCCCTCTGAAGTCATCCAGCAAGTCAAAATCCAAAAGCAAGCGCAAAAAAGGAAATGGAACCCCATCCCACGATTCTGATTCCAAGGAGAAAGCGTAAGGGCATCAAGATGTGAGTCACACTCTATTAAGGTCGCTGGTCACCGAGTAGATTCCCCAGCTGTTCCTGGTGCACCCTGAGTTTCCTGGGGTGTCAACCACACCGCAACAGATCAAGGTCTTCAAAGAGGCCATGTTGCAAATATTCAGTGCGCTTCTGGCTCCCTTTGGAGCCCACCGAACCAGTACAGACCTCACACGGATGAAGGCAACACTTTGCTCAGTGGCCCTTCTTGAAAACCTTGAAACCCCTGACAAGCACATTTTTACGCTGCAGCACCCTTATCAAATTCCTGAAGAAGTTTCACCACATCATCCCAACATTTAATCAACTACTTTGGCTCCCCCTCTAAGCCTGCATTACCTTTGAGACCAGCTGCATCACTTATAAGACTATAAGAAACAGAATTCCTAAGTCCTTGACCGAGAATATTACCACCTTGGTACAGCACCAAACCAGGATGTAGGACATCTCCAGAATGGAATTGAGGAAAGGCAAGCTCCCTCTAGCTATGCAACCCAAAAGTGGAACAATATTCACATCAACATCAGAATGGCTTGTACCCTCCTGCAACTCAAAAATAAATTAAAGATGCATCTCTTCAAAGTCAACTACCTGTCCAGACAAAAGGAACCTATGCTGAATCTGCCTTTTGAAAATAAATAATTAATCATACTTCAGGGCTCAGGCCTGCTTTTCTGTACTTTGCTGCAACCCAGCTATGTTTGCACTTTACACATATCTCTATTTACACATCAACTGCTAAACACAAGACTTAGCTTTGCTTCAAATCAGCAAATCAGAATGGCTGCACGAAAATAGCAAGAACGAAGACCAGAGCTGAAAATTAACTAGTCTACTTTTACAATCTACTGACTACTTGCCATTACAAATCCAAACAGGTCTACCAGGGTTTAAAAGTTTTCCAATATTAGAACCAAAGCAGTTGATGACTGAGGACACATGATTCATGCACTGAGTATTATGTGTGGGTTTGGAAAGGCACAGACAGGTCTTACTATGGTCTGTCTGCACTTAGAAAGCTCCCAGATGATCCCTTCTAAGATCAGAGAGGCAAGAGTCTCCTTGTGCCAGGGTGGGTTTGGGTAAAGGGCACTACCATACACTCATGCAGGTAAGTATATCCCCAGCTTAATGCCTAGGTGATCTCAAGGATAAGATGGCAGGCAAGGCCATAAAATAAACCGCTGTCCTTTTCATGGCCACCTCAAGCACGGAGTTCTTTCTCTATGTAATCCCTTTCCTCCCAGACATTACCCCCAACAGAAACATAGCATAGCGGGTGGTATTCTTTCATGTAATTAGGACCAGTGGCTTTAATTTGTTGAGGGCCATGTGGCGAAATGTGTACCCACCTGCCAGTTTCATTATATCCTGTGAAGATACAAACTGACAATGCTGATTTGCACCCACTTCTTTGAGGGAGTGCCAGTAGGAAGTAGCGCTGCACCTCGTACAGCTTCCTTTTTGCTTCGTTCATTTGTTTCCTAACGGTATTATGCTTTCAGCGGCGTCGTTACATTGTCTCTTGATCTCATAATGAAAACAACAATGGCGGCTTTGATCTGTTTTTACACAGATAATGACATATCAAGAAAACACACAGGACTGGCTTACAACATATACAATAACAAAAGCAAATATTTGACAAAGTGTACCAAACATGAAAAACATTAAATACACAGGACATTTCACAATTGAACATAAAATACACAAATGACTCAGTTGGGTGTTCGTTAGAAACACATATGTATGTTCAGGCATATACCCTCATTTCTTGGATGTGAAGTATGTGAGACACTGATACGGAACACCTATTGGTACTGTCAATGTTTCGACCCGTTTAAGTTGAGTGTTCATACCAAGCATCACCATGGGTCTTCAACAGGACTAAGAAAAAACATCTGGTTATGGATGCCGGAGAAGGAATGAATCGGACCTCACCAGCAGGAAACCCCAATGAAGGTTCATTGGTGTTTCCCGCTGGTGAGGTCCAATTAATTCCTTCTCCGGCATCCATAACGAGAATCCGCTACGGATCTCAGAGGTATCGGCTATCATGCGGAACCTCCTCTGGGGTTAACCATTGGCTCTGCCCCTATATTGGACTTAATACCATACCTAATTTAGAGAGGTGGACTTTTTTTTTTATAAGGTCCCCCCAAAACTAAAGAACCATCTTAACTTCGGATTCGTCTGATCCGCTATAACATTCACTGTTGGCACATAGTGTCAAGTACTAGGCTGCCGCACACCTTGACCAAGGTGGTTTTTTCTTATAACTGATGAAGACCCATAATAATGTTTGGTATAAACACACGCCTTATACAGGTCAAAACGTCGACGATAACAATAGGTGTTCCATATCAGTGTCTCGCATACTTCACATCCAAGAAATGAGGATATATGCCTGAACATACATATGTATTGTATTGTATTGTATTGTAATGGCATTTATATAGAGCTTACTACCCCTGACGAGGTGTCAAAGCGCTTTTTCGGCGAGTAGCATGCTAGTCCAGAACCCATAAAGGATTCGTAGTGAATTAATATAGTGAAATATGAAAGTAATTTGAGTGGTGGATATGTCAGTCAGTTATTTGGATTGAGAAGGATAGTGGAGGGATAGAAGAGGGAAAAGGTTTGTATTTATATAGCGCTTTGTGGTGATGAAGTGCACGCAGGTTAAGTGATTCAAAGAGGTTTTATTGAAGATGGTACAAGATCACAGGGAGACTAAATCAAGACTCTCTCAAGACCCCACCAGGAGCAGCCAGCAGGCAGCTCAGCCCAGTCAACTGTGACTCATTTGACTCACAACATTCCAAGGCATGTCATCACTGTAAGATTCTACAGGAAGGGCATGCATAACATGGAAGTCAGGATATAACATATCCCCCTTTCTCCCAAATAAACAAAAGAAAACAATGAGAGAAGAAGGGAGAAGAACCGAGAAAGAGAAAACAGAGGAAACAGAACCGTAAGAAGAAACGAAAGCAAACCTAGAAACCATCCTCCCTTCTATACACAACAGAAAAGAAGAAAAAACAACAACGTCAGAGACGAGGAGAAAAGAAAACACGCACGACTGCCCCAAAACACACCCACTGGCCAGAACGGGAGTGTAAGGAGGCTGAAAAATGAAAAACCAACAGAGCAAGAAAACACAACAGAAAAGCAGAGTAAAGCTCAGAATCCACACGAGACACAAGAAGAAGACCTCAGAAGGAAAACAGAAATGAAGAAAGAAATAGGGAAGATGAGGAAAAGTAAAAGGGGATTCCTCATCCAAACACCATTATCGTTACACAATGACAAAAATGTAATGCAAAGATAACAGTGCAAATATAACAATATAAAGTCCAATATAAACAGTACATACCTAGCATAGAACCCATGGAATGCACCCAACATAAGGGTATAAAACGTAAGCTAAATATGTATTAACGGTGTTAAATAGTGGGTAAGAACCCGAAAGCATGGGTAGGAACCCATGACGAATCTCTAGGGATAGAGATGTGTAACCAATGCAAAGGGACTAACACCCTTGCATAGAAAGGCTAAGATTTGTGCACATGTCAAAAAGTATATGGACGTGAACCTGTCAACTAGACATATGTGGGTAAGAACCCGTAAACAGTCTCTAGGTTATAGAGAAAGACACATATGCAACAGGACTCTAACCCTTGCATGGATGCAAAACGGACTAAAACCGTTGCATTCCCTGTAAGAAGGGGAAAAAAACAGGTGGGACTGAGACCCACTGCGAACCCAGTGTAGGGGAACACAAAACATGCATAATGGACTCTTGACCCACGCCGGTGAGCGACTACTCACCCGAGTATCAACGGGAGACAGCTCTGCACAAAAAAAAAAAAAACAGCAAACATGCCTAACGCGTCACCGTTACTAAGTGACCCAAAACAGCCTATACAGAGAACAGAGAAATAGACCTTGGCGGCCCTGTAAGTAAAAGCATTAAGACAAAATGTACTAGATGTCATGTAAAGACTAATGCTGTGACAAATGACAATGCCTTAAATAGTGTCCATATTATAAGTCATAACGATAATCCCCATCATAACAGACGAACACAGATTGCTGAGTAAACCAAATACAGCATTAATGAAAGTCTAAATTGCACATGGCAGTTCCAAAACAGAATAACGATGAGCCACATGAAAAGACCTCTGTTGAAAACGGCAAACAAGGCCAACTGAAGACATAAGTACTGTTTGGCATGTTGAGGAACATGGGCTTGTGAAGCCACCACAGACAGTAAAAGACAGCACTAAGACCTATAAAGAGGCGTTGCAATGAGGAGACGAAGAACAGTTTAAAACCACATATTGTGGAGTACCCCTTCACAGATTGCAGAAAAGAAGTGCCAGGAGATAGAGATCCTCAAACTGCGGTAGACGTCCAAACAGCGGTAGATATCCATGAAAGGTGAAGCGGTGCTGAGACTGACACAGGTGCGACATCCCGCATATGTAAAACTTTATTGAGGAGGAGCAAAACGGTTGGCAACGTGGATGGCAAAGCAGAGAGAGTCAAGAAGTACAGAACCGCCACTCTCAAGATGGTGGCACGTTTCTAGCGCCGTGCCGGATGGCTCACGGTACGCCAGTGCTCCCCAAAACATCTTCCGACAGAAGAGGAGCATGCGTCACAGAAGGGCCATGACGAACGTCGCAGGACCGCAAAAAAAAAAGTAAGAGAGAACGTGCTGTTGGAGGCTCGCGCTAGCGTTTTAAAAATACACATAGCTGTTGAAAAATAGCAGCGTTGCTCAAACAACCCCAATAATAAAAGACAACCATGTCTCCTCAATTGAAATTGCCGGCGATCACAAAACGCACCTTGGAGGTTGAAGAGTGTCGTTAGAGATGTTTCACTTCTCTTTACTACTGAGCTGGTTCAGACAAATGTACAGAGACTTCTATCTCAGTGCAGGGAAACAGCAGGTTGAAAGAGGATGAAGACACCAAGGTGTGACATTCGCAGGCACGTTGCGCACACATAAGAAACGTGAACGTCGTGTACAGTGTCCATGAGACAAAAATCAGACAAGCAAATAAGGTCAGACTAGCTTAATTTGAGGCAGCGGCGAGGTAAATGTCCATGCATGTGCTTAGACTGAAATCCCAGCGTTAAGAAACAGAAACTGGTAGGCAGGATTGTATAACAAGGCAGGACATTTTAAGTAGAAGAGACATCCAGATAGTAGAGACACGTTGGGTGGCACACACATGTGGAAACACACTTCTTCACCAGACAGCGTAGACGTTGATGTGTGGCATTGCAGACAGTAAAACTGGCTTACCCTCACTGAAGGCACAGCACAGATGACAAACGTTGGCAGGCTTACCCTCACTGAAGGCACAGCACTTCCCCAGAAGTTAGTAGGCTTGCCCTCACTTGAAGGCACAGCACAAAGCGAAGACTTGGCACAGCACACGCAGAGGAACAACTGGCAGACTGCTGTGGGCGACCGATGGGAGGTCACTGGTGGGGTCAGGATGCCAGTTGCTTTTAGCTTGACTTGAACAGTAGATTAATGTTGCTTGAAGATTGAAGAGGTGATAAACGCAGGTTCTTTTGAAGATCGTCGCCAGAAAATGTGGTGATGAAGTCCACGCAGGTTAAGTGATTCAAAGAGGTTTTATTGAAGATGGTACAAGATCACAGGGAGACTAAATCAAGACTCTCTCAAGACCCCACCAGGAGCAGCCAGCAGGCAGCTCAGCCCAGTCAACTGTGACTCACAACATTCCAAGGCATGTCATCACTGTAAGATTCTACAGGAAGGGCATGCATAACATGGAAGTCAGGATACAACACGCTTGCTACCCCCTATGAAGTGTTGAAGCTCTTTTTCAGTGAGTAGCACGCTACTCCAGAACCCATAAAGGATCAGTGGTGAATTAGTATAGTAAAATATGAAAGTAATTTGAGTGGTGGATATGTTAGTCAGCTTTTTGGATTGAGAAGGATAGTAATGAGGAACTACTACTCAGGGATCACACCAACAGAGTCAATGATGTTACACCAGCTGAAAATCAATAAGATCAGCACAAACAGTGAGAGGGCTGTATGCAGCATATGCAAAAATGCAATAATGCCTGTGCATTCCCCTACAGGTTAAGGGATTTGAGGACTGAGGCCATTACTTTGGACATTTAGCCCCTCATTAAATGGGCTGCGGAGGATGTGATCATTTTTTCACCTTCTAAAGTCCATTACCATAAGGATCGGAATTTAACAAGTTTAATAATTACCTTCTATGTGTTTCTAACGGATACCCAACTGAGTCATTTGTGTATTTTATGTTAAATTGTGAAATGTCCTGTGTAATTAATGATTTTCATGTTTGGTAAACTTTGTCAAATATTTACTTTTATTATTGTATACGTTACATGACAGTCCTGTGTGTTTTCTTGATATGTCATTATCTGGGTTGCTCCACGATATATGATTGACAATATACTGTGCTCAATTTCATTTTTTGTGTCAGTGTTAGTTCTACGTAATAATCAGATGTGTTGTACCATTTAATAGATAATTATTAGTCTATCAGGAGATAAATAAGGCCTGTTAAAAAGAAATATTGCACTTCCCTACAGAACCAATTGTTGTTGCATACCACTTGATTCCCCAGGTTCTGCGGGATACTGGGACACCCTATTAGTCTTAATGGCTCTCTTACTAGTCAGCTGCCCAGTTCTTAGAAGTGCCCTCCCCCGCCACCTGCTGCCCCGGGCATTCACCACGTGGGCTCCTTCGAGACCATACAAGAAGGCATATATTCCAGATGTCAAGGGCCATGCTGTGGGAGGCACCAACCCTGCTCTATCGGGCGGACAATGGGGGCTACATGGACTGGCATACACGGCAGGTGAAGGCACAGAGAAGACTACTTTTCGAAGGCGTAGCCTGACTGCCCAGCTATTACACGCATAAACACCCCAGTTACCACCAAGCATCAGGCAATTATCAAGGCTCGCAGTGCACAGAAATTCCAACTAGGCGGGCTCCACACTCTACAAGACCCTACTTGACCCCAACGCTACACCGTTCATGGAACGGAGTGCTGATTGAGACAAACTTATGGGGTACTCAACCCCCAGCAGCCTACTAGGAGATAAATACACTGTGTCACTCTGTTCCCAGAGTCATTTGTCCAGGCCCGTGGCCGTAGCCAACATGCCTCCAAAAAATACACAACCGAATAAAGTGTCCAGCTACTTTCAACTGAAGGAGACCAGAGACGTGCACCCTTCTACTACTAGGGACGGCGTAATGGCTTTAACTGAAAAATACCTCCTTTATTCCCTCCAAGACTTTAAAAAGGAGCTGAGAGAGGAATTAAAAGCAGACCTGGCCACCTCCTCAGATGTTCTTTGCTCAGACCTTAATGCCAGACTCTTGACATTGCGACAGGATGTGGACTCAATAGGCGACTGCACTCTTGATCTGGAAACTAAATGCCAGACTCTGGAACAGCAAGTGGGCAGATTAGAGGGCTCTTCCAAACTAATACATGATCACCTGCAGGCTACACTCTTAAAATGCGAAGACCTAGAAAATCGTTCCAGAAGGGATAATTTTCACCTGCGGAACCTGGAGGAAGGGGTGGAGGGCCCGGACTTGGAGACATTTGTGGGGGGCATGTTCTCTGAGCTTCTGGGGGACAAACAGGCCAAGGTCAAACTAGAGCATGTCCACCGGGTCGGCCCTCTAATATCTTGTGAAGGCAAACCGGCCAAGATGTTCTAACGAAACTACACTCCTTTAAGGTGAAGGAAGAGATCCTACAAGCTGCAAGGAAGGTGGAGTCGGTCTCCTTCCAAGGCGTGACATCTCCTGCCTCAACCACCAAAGCTATGCTACAGAGGGGCTCAGATTTTAGTATCCTTTGAAATGTGTGGATGAACAAGTTACTTACCTTCGGTAATGATATATCTGTAAGAAACATTAGTTAGTTATAGATTCCTTACCTTAGAATTACCCCCAGGCGCCAGACTGGATCCGGAAAGTTTTTTCGTCAGCAGTACCCCTGCGCGTCGGTAGGCGTGGTCGGTCGACTCCGCGGCCGTCGTTGGCGTCGTGGTTGCCGTGATGACGTCGCGGAAGATACCTAGACGCCGCCCTCGTGCCTGACGTCAGTTCTGTACACGACTTTCCGCGCCAGGAACGCAGAGCCATGCAAGACACTGACCACTGGTGCACAAATGATTTGCTTGTGTACGGCCCGACCTTTCTTGGCGCCCACTTAGCCAACAAAGAGTTGGTCATCCACTCGGAACTGTTTTGTGCGATCCAGATAGAACGAAAGCGCACGTTTTGGGTCCAGATGGTGGAGCCTCTCTTCCTCTTTCGAAGGATGCAGAGGCGGAAAGAAGGTGGGCAAAGTGATGGTCTGCCCGATGTGAAAGGCAGTGACAACCTTAGGAAGGAAGGATGGACGAGTCCTGAGAACTACCTTGTCCGGATGGACAGACAGGAAAGGAGGCTTGGAGGAAAGAGCCTGGAGCTCACTCACTCTTCTGGCAGATGTGATGGCTACCAGGAAAGCAGTTTTAAGTGTCAGAAAGCCTCAAAGGACAGTTGTGAAGCGGCTCAAACGGAACGCACATTAAATAGGTTAAGACTAGATTCAAGTCCCACTGAGGCATAACGAAGGGAATAGGAGGAAAGAGATGAGTTATGCCTTTCAAGAAACGATTAACCACTGGGGACGTGAAAAGAGAAGGCTGATCTGGAAGCCGAAGGAAGGCAGAGATGGCCGAAAGATAGCCCTTGATAGTGCCCAGAGCAGAGCCCGGCTGGGCTAAAGAAAGAAGAAACAAGAGAACCTCAGAAAGAGGGGCAGAAAGGGGATCCACAGCCTTTGCTGTGCACCATGCCACAAATTTGTTCCACCGGCAGGCGTATACCGTCTTAGTGGAGGGACGCCTGGCTGCCAAGATTACATCGCAAAGTTCGGGAGGCAGGTCAAAAGATGTCAGCTGCCGCCGCTCAATCTCCACGCAAGGAGGTGGAGGCTGGACAGGTTCGGGTGGAGGACCGTCCCCTGTTGCTGCGACAGAAGATCCTCCCGAAGAGGCAGACGGGTCGGAGGATCGATGGCCATGTTGAGGAGCTCGGGATACCAGACTCTTCGTGCCCAATCCAGAGCCACAAGGATGACTTGGGCCCTGTCGCACCTGATCTTCTTCAGCACTCTGGGCAGAAGTGGAATAGGCGGAAAGGCGTACAACAGATCGCAACTCCACTTGCGACGAAAAGCGTCGCCTAGCGAGTGCCGCCTTGGAAATTTCAACGCGCAGAATTGCTGACATTGCGCGTTCTCTTCGGTGGCGAATAGATCTAACCAAGGCTCTCCCCACTGTCGAAAGAGACCTTGCACCACCTCCGAGTGAAGACGCCATTCGTGATCCATCATGCACCTGCGGCTGAGTTTGTCCGCCCTGGCGTTCAGGGAACCTGCCAGGAGTTGAACCACCAGGGATATGCCCTGATGTTCCAGCCATGTCCAGAGGCGGAGGGCCTCCTGGCATAGGGTCCACGACCCCACCCCGCCCTGTTTGTTGCCGTACCACATGACGGTGGTGTTGTCCGTGAACACCTGCACTACTCTTCCCTGGACAGAGGGAAGGAATGCCTTGAGTGCAAGACAAATCGCCCGAAGCTCCAGAAGGTTGATGTGGAGCCCGGACTCCGCCGGAGACCAGAGGCCTCTGATCTCCGCCTCTCCCATGTGGCCGCCCCATCCCAGAAGGGATGCGTCCGTCACCACTGTGTGCTCTGGTTGGGGAAGGGAGTGGGATCTGCTGTTGACCCAATCCTGATTCGTGAGCCACCACTGCAATTGGTGTGCAGTGCCCTCCGAGATCTGGACGTAATCGGACAGATTCCCCTGATGCTGCGCCCACTGGAACTTCAGGTCCCACTGCAGAGCCCGCATATGCCACCTGGCATGATCGACCAGCAGGATGCAGGAGGCCATGAGGCCCAGCAGCCTCAGGGTCATTCTGACCGAAACCCGGGATAGAGGCTGAAAGATCGGAATCATAGCCCGAATATCCCGGACTCGCTGTTCGGGAGAATAGACCAGAATCCGCGTCGTGTCCAGAACCGCTCCGATGAAAAGGAGCTTCTGAGAGGGAACCAGGTGTGACTTCGGCACATTGATGGAGAACCCCAGCGAATGCAGGAGGTCGGCCGTAGTCTGGAGTGTTGTATTCCTCTTAGGGTGTCCATAAACGGGCTTTCCAGTATCATGTCCTTATATGGGCACAATTTGCCCTGCCCTTATATAGGCATAAACTCCCAGCCCTTATTTAGGCATTAAACCGTGCACTCCAAATACAGGCATGGTCTCTGACATCCGTCCACCCTAACATCACAACGAGTTCTTGAAGAACAGACCCTTAGGCTGCGGGAGTTTCCCTAGTCCAGGACTATTGATTTCTTCAAGGACTCATATATTATGCATGAACCATTATTCCTTAGGGGTTCATTCATGACGTCTTCCGCTGTCCGACTCACGTCAATGCTAACATTCTGAGGTAATTCTCAGGTATAAATATACCTTCCCTAGCCCCTGTAAATCAGAGGAGACCTCGACTTCAGAGGAGCCCGTTTCCCGGCCTGACGCACTGAGAAGACGCTGTCATCCCTGCACGCTGAGAGTCCAGCTTCCAGTGATCTAACTTCCCTTGCGGGGTGTTGGAGTTCGAGTCTGGCAAAGAGATTCCTACCTCTCTCATTCTTCAGGTATGGAGCAGACTGTAACCTAGAGGGACTCTTGGCATACTAGGCATACTAGGCTTAACATACTCTTAGTATACCATAGTAAGGAATACTTCACCTACTTCATACCTCTCCCTACACCTAGGACAGGTTAGGTACATCGGGGTAGAACTAGGTTAGAAACGCATCGTATGAGTACTCGCATTTTTAGTCTGTGTTATTTATGTAACAGCATATGTACTAAAAGATAATGCTCTCGCAGTATTATTTATTTCTACTGCTCACACTGTACATTATTTATCTCGCATACTGTCTTGTGATCGTAACAGCACATTTTACTTACACCAGAAACAAGACTGTTCATTAAATCATTTATTGAAACGCCCGTCTATTTCTTTCTGTGTAACTTGGAGAAAACTAAGCATGCACGACTGAGCTGAGTGAAATAGTTATCTATTGTTTCCACGACTCTGGGACACGTTCTGATTCTAAAGGGAAACACAGTGGTCATGTTTTGCGGCTGCCAGAAACTACTCCCTTCTTGTTCTCAAGGAGTTTCTAGTGGCCTCTGAGCTAGCTGGCACAAGTAATTAAGTTTAATATACTCGATAGGGACATACTGACCATAGTCCTATGTCAAACCTATAGGATATATTATTCCAATGCGCAGAGCCTATTAGGGAAATAGGAGCTACACTACAGGAGGTGGGAGACGACTGCCTGGGACGAGGTTGCCTTCAACAACCAGTCATCGAGACAGGGGAAGACTGGAACCCCTGCTCTGCGCAGTTGAGCTGCGACCACCGCTATCACTTTTGTGAACACCCGAGGGGCGCTGGTAAGGCCAAAGGGGAGCACGGTAAACTGAAAATGCTCGTGGCCTACCGTGAACTGCAGGTAACACCAGTGGGCAGGCAGGACAGGGATGTGGAAATACGCGTCCTGCAAGTCCAACGCTACCATCCAGTCTCCAGGGTCGAGGGCAGACAAGACCTGAGCCAGGGTCAACATTTTGAACTTCTCCTTCCGGAGGAAGCGGTTGACGTCCCTGAGATCCAAGATAGGACGCAGGCCCTTGTCCTTCTTGGGCACCAGAAAGTAGAGGGAATAGCAACCACGACCTACTTCTGGGACAGGAATGCGCTCGATACCACCCTTGGCCAACAGTGCCGTAACTTCCTGTTGGAGAAGGGTCAGATGATCCTCCGACATGCGATGGTACTGGGGTGGCATGGCTGGAGGGATAGTCTCGAAGGGGAGGGAGTAGCCCCTTCGGACTATTTGCAAAACCCACCTGTCCGACGTGATGGTGCGCCAGTGGGGGAGGTGATGGCGAATCCTGCCGCCCACTGGCGTGTGATGGGCCTGAAAGGTCGGACTAGGAGGGTTTGGAGGCTGCGGCGGAGGGGGTGGAGGTGGATTGGCCTGCCAGCTGGCCCCCATAACCACGTTGTTGGTTCCCACGTCCTCGGCCGCGCTGAGATGGAACAGCTAGCGCTGGCCTGTGGCTCTGGAATGAACGTGTTGGGGCACCCCTTCCGTGACCACGAAAGGGGCGAAAAGCAGACCGTGCAGGGCGCATGGTGGAGAGGCCCAAGGACTTGGCCGTAGCCCGAGTCTCCTTGAAGCGCTCTAGCGCACTGTCTGCTTTGTCGCCGAACAGGCGACGGCCATCGAAGGGCATGTCCATCAAGGTGTTCTGGACATCCCCTGAAAAGCCAGTCGTCCTCAACCAGGCGTGGCGGCGAAGCGCCACTGACGTTGAAATAGTCCTACCCAGTGAGTCGGCAGTGTCCAATCCACAACGTATGGCAAACTTTGCTGCGTCTCTCCCCTCGGCTACAGCACGGGAGAGCACGGCCTGGGCCTCCTCCGGGCACTGAGGCAGCACCTGCGCGACCGTATCCCACACGGAGTGGGAATAACGGCCCAAGAGGCATGCGGTGTTCACCGACCGCAGCCCTAAACTGGAGGAAGAAAACAACTTCTTCCCAAGTCGATCCAGTTTCTTGGATTCCCTGTCCGGTGGTGCGGTAGGGAATGCGCTCTGGGATGTTGAGGCTTGGACGACCAAGCTCTCGGGGGAGGGGTGTTGGGAGAGGAAAAAGGGGTCGCCTGGAGCCGGGCGGTGGGTTCGGGCAACCATTCTATCCACAGGAGCCCCTGTGGTGGACCTTGACCAGGTGCCCAAAAGGATGTCTGTTAGGGCCTCATTAAACGGCAGCAGGGGCTCCGAAGAGCTCGCTGCCGGCTGACGCACCTCTGTCAGGAGGTTAGTCCTGACTGCCACCGTAGGAAGCTCGAGGTTGAGAGCCTTGGCCGCACTACGCAACACCACTGCGTAAGACGCTCCCTCCTCCGAAGCCACGGTAGGAGGAGACAACATGCCAAGGTCTGGCGAGGTATCCAAACCACTGGCATCCCTCAGGTCCTCTCTTCAGTCCTGGTCATATTCTATCTGTGCAGTGAGAGGGTCCTCCGACCCCTCCCAGACTTCCTCACACTCCTCTGGCTGCCAAACTGGCTGAAAGTGGCCAGGGTGGAAAGTAGGCACAAAAGTACCCATCGACGTCGGGTCCGGCGTCGGCTGACGCCGGTCCGACTCCGTTTCCACATGGAGGGGGAAGCCGGGGTCGACGTCGGCTGGGGGTCCAGCCGGCGTCGTCTGCGGACGTGGTGCCGGTGGAGTCGGCGCCGGTGGAGGTGTCACAAGGTCGACCGGTGCCGATCCGGATCCAGGCCTGGATCCAAGGGGGCCCTGCGGTGCCGAGGCCGAAGCCGCCGGCATCGAAGGCCTAGGGTCCCCAGCCAAGTCCGCAGGGCCCGAGGGCGCACCGGTGGAGTCGGGCTGCCCAAATATAGCGTGCATGGCTTTGTAAAACTGACGAAGCTGGGCAGGGGTCGCTGCCGGTCCCGGAAAGGGTGGGAAGGCCGGAGTCGACCCTGAAGGCTCTGCACGCGGAGCCGCGGGAGTGGCACCACCCGCACCCTGCGTCGCGTCGGCCGACGGACGAGGGGAAGTCGAAGAGCGACGACGCTTCTTCAACTTCTTCTTATGCTTCGACTTACCCGACCCTGAGTGCGAAGACTTCGTCGAAGAGGAATGATGATGGCTCCGCGATCGGTCCCTTGACCTCCCACGCGGCCGGAACCTTGCGCGACGCGGAGCCGACTGCCGGGCCCCTAGGAGCTGTCGGGACCGCTCCCGCAAAGACTTCGGGCCATGGTTCGGCAGTCGAAGCACGACTTGGGGTCGTGGTCGCGCTCCAAGCAGAAGAGCCACACGCGGTGCGGATCCGTCACCGACATCATGCAGGAACAGGAACCGCAGGACTTAAAACCGGGCAACCCTCGTGCTACCAGGAGTCGAACGACTCGAAAAGATGTCGACAAAAGTCGCAAAAAACCTAGTCAAAAAATTACTGGGGGTACCGCTCTTTCCGGATCTGCGCTTGCTGGCGCGGAAAGAGAAAGAACTGACGTCAGGCGCAAGGGCTGCGTCTGGGTATCTTCCGCGACGTCATCACGGAGACCACGACAGACGCGGAGTCGACCGACGACGCCTACTGACGCGCAGGGGTACTGCTGACGAAAAAACTTTCCGGATCCAGTCTGACGCCTGGGGGTAATTCTAAGGTAAGGAATCTATAACTAACGTGTTTCTTTCAGATATTTACTTCAACCAATACAACAGACTCCCTCTGACAGTTTAAGCTCTTTGTCTGGATGCATTCCCCAAAAACAATCTAAGAGAATGGTTGACCGCCTATTGCAAAGGAGGAGACCTTTCTCTTTGAGTATGCTGCCTATCTGATACCAATTTGCCTTGATCTTATGTGCTTGCTGTTAGAATTGTTTAGCGGAACATGACCTACACGCACTTATACGATCTATGACTGATTTATATCATTGTTAGGAACTAGGTTCCCAAGTGTTCTCCTTTGTTATTTTTGTTTTCCTTTTATGTGTGAGTTATTTTCGATTTGTGGTGGAGGGTTGGCGTCCGGCCCAGGGGTTGGCTTTTTCTTTTTACAGAGGTGGAGAAGAGAGGGGAGTGTAAGTCATGGTGCGGGGAGCGGGCTCAGGAGCTACTGTTTGAATCTATCTATGGTGCATTCACACAAAGGATCCAAAGGGAGAAGCCCAGCCAGACATGGACTGCTCCCTACATAGCATGAAACTCACACAAAAGTACGTCTGGCGTCTAAAAATGGAAAAAGGGCAGTATGCAAGTTTAAATGTCTCACTCCCTGCCAACCCCTGATCGTCATTGAAAACATCTCAGCTCCTCCCCATTCAGGAGTTGTAGCCCACACCAGGTACCTAGTGGTCCTGGTGTGATGAGGGAACACAAAGATGAAGCATGTCACCTTTAGGTGAGTGAGGGTTCTCGTCCTTAAAGAAGCGCTCCTCCCTTGAGATTTTTTTAACTTACATGCTGGTGTTTTTCCATTTCTAGACACCAGACGTACTTTTTTGTGAGTTTCTTGAATCTATCACATGCTATTATGGTGTTAACAACACTAACTTGAAATGTTATGGGGCTGAACTCTCCAGGCAAACGTCAAATTATGGAAGTACACCCTAGATAGGAGACACGATATAACAGCCTTACAAGAGACACATCTTAAACGAAGTGAGGATCATAGATTGCAGAGTAAAGTGTACCCTCTGATCTACAAATCTTCGGCCCTCACCAAGCATAACGGGGTGGACCTCCTCTTTCACTCATCCCTAAAATTTTACCCAATGAGTTGTAATTTAGACAAAGAGAAGAGAATACTGATCGGGAAATCCATTGTTTTTTGCTGACACTGACTTTGCTGCCGTGTGGAGACTCGGTGTCCCAGAACACCCTCACAGAGGAGGAGGAGCACTGCGGGACGCCCGCAGCGCGCTGGAAAGCGCAGTCTGTCTCCCGCGGCGTGGGAAATCCATTGTTTTTTGCTGACACTGACGTTGCTGCCGTGTGGGGACTCGGTGTCCCAGAACACCCTCACACCGGAGGAGGAGGCTGGGCCTATCCTCCTGGTCTCTTTATTTTTTAACATTCCTACATCTTATGGCAACAACTCACTACCTGGCTCATTGAGAGAGGTGGAGGTCTGCATTGAGCGTAGTGGAAGTTACAACTGGAGCATTCACCTCATCTTTGGGGGCGAGGCCTGAGAAGCAGGTAGGGAGGGCAGTGCCCCCTTGTGTTTCATTTTTAGTACCCCTAAATATTTATTTACCACCAGTTGTAGTGATACATTGCCCAGGTGATCTGTGGACTCTATAATCTGATTGCAAGGCTTGCACTAGCTGTCTTATCGTGTGCAATAGCCCCCGCCGGATTCATGTGCACCAACTCAAAGTACATGCACGGATATAGCTTATTGTACACCGACAGTTGAGCAAGTACACAGCGGATATTTGTCTGGATCTGCTATGGGGAAACATAAAGTGACCACGGAACCTGGAAGAGCTGCAACAGGCATAGTAGTGACTATGGACTCTTTCCTACAGAGGGCAGCTGGAGTACTTGACAAAGAGAAAGAGCTGGTAACCAGGCGTCTTTCTCGGTCCCCTATTAACCATCTTCTCCCTAATCCTCTTGAGACGCTTGTGACTCTGGACAATGTCATCAGTCCACTTAATAGAACAGTAGCACAAGAAGCAGAGGGGTTGGTTGGTTGCATGGCTGGCCAGCATATACCTCTTTCACCCTCCATCGTGGTCACTTGCCCTAGGGGGGCTGAAGTATCCTCAATCCAGAAGCAAGTGGCCAGCAGCTTTGATAAGCAACCAACAAATTTTGCTCCTGTTACGCAAGGGAGAATAGGTGGAAGAGAGATGGCTAGTTTAGGATTAGGTACGAAAAGAAAGGGCCAAACGCCTGGGGGAAAGGTCAAAAGACCAAGGGCTGAGGGGTAATGCCAGAAAGTACCCAATGACCAAGCACTTACAAAGGCAGACATGGCGATTATATTGAAATCTCTTCAGGACTCATTAAGGGTTATATTGGATTCAAAATTTGATTCTTTTCTTCAACGTCTCACCTCTTTAGAAAAGGGTTTCTTTGACCTCAAACATTGCATCTCTTCTAGGATGGAGGCCTTTACATGGAATCCAGAACTCCGACGGGCATCAGGTAACCGAGGGACCTAACACAGTCGCTCCACATCCAAACACTAGGAAGCACCCATCTCCTCCTCTAAAGCGACCAATGGAGACTGCCATTAATTATTCACAGAATTTACGGTCCCCGCCTTTCTTACAGAATCAAGTGGATCCAAGGTTAGGCTTAAGTCCAGGACCCAGGGGAAGGGCGCCCACCATGGATTCAATTAACCGCGAGAGCCATAGAGCAGGGGAAAAATTCCGTGGCAGAGAGAGGGGCCCTGATCGGAATCTAGTTGATGTACATCTTACTCTGGAATCAACGCCATACGTTGTGATCCTGGGGAACGTGCCATCTCTTCCCCCAGGTGTCAAGGAAGACTACCCCCAATTGAAGAATAAAGTCCTACACTGGCTGTCCCGTAATACTGCCTTGGGTATAAGGGTGGAAAAAAACATCATTATGGTGCGAAGGGTCAATTGGGTAGGAAGCTCCTATAAGGCCTATAAAGGAGACTGCGTTAGTATCAATTTTAATAGATTGCACGTTGTGGAAAGGATTTTGGCCTCAGCCCCGATTGACGCCTCTCTTGGCCCTCAGACATCCATCAAGGCCCTTCCTCTTGGATTCTTTTACAAACCTGATTGCTCAGGTTGGAACAACAGGATCCATAATAGTGGGGCTCCATTTGGAAGGCAGATGCCCTCTCCCCTGCCTTCCACGTTTACAAATTTGAACTCGAACCACCCTCAATGGACATCACATGGTGGGCAGCATTTGCACCACCATCTATGGAGCTATCAAATCGCTTTGCACCCCTGGGTGCTTTGGACACCTGCGATTGACTCAGCGGGGCTATTCGCATGGAAACGGGGCTACCAACCACACAGCTGGATAATTGCCGGCAAGGCAATTGGACTTCGGGCGGAATAACCTGTAACTTTATCTCCTGGAATGTTGCTGGTTTAGCTAACAAATTTCTTGACCCCTCATGGATCCAATTTATAAAAAAGTTCAGTTTGATCTGTTTGCAAGAAACATGGGTGACTGGGAATAATTTCCTTTTGGAGGGTTACAAGTCCTTTTTTGTCCCGGCTACTCCTTCGACCTCAGGAAGATCCAGGGCTGGTCTTGCAATTTATGTTTCTCTAGCTATGGAGTGTAAGATATCAATGTTGTCCACAGAGAGCCCGTGTTTACAGTCGTTGTTGCTGTGCAAGGGGTCCTGTAAATTGTGACTCCTGAATTTCTATAATGCAATGGTTTGTCCTATGGGTGTGTGTAACATCACCTTGTTGGGCTCCTTCTTAAGGAACCAGCTTAATGTAGTGTCAAAAGATCTCGTGTTTGCTGGGGATTTTAATATTTATTTATGTGGGGACCCGAGGATCACTAGTTTGATAGATTTGGGTTGTCCACGTGTGAGGGGGATTCACTTTGAACATACTCTACAAGGTGATTTAGTTAATGATTTTTTACATTAATTTGATTTATCATATATGATGGGAACGACGGGTCCCTGCAGTAAGGCCCTCACTCCATCGTTTGATGGGCGGGGAGGCGGTTCTTTTATTGATTTTATTTTGTTATCAACACCCCTCCTTGAACACATTTCGGGATTTACCATCAAGGCCAGTGTGCACAGTGACCATAACCCTTTATGTGTCCACATCAGTGGGTCTTTACTAGCTCACAGAGGGGGGGGTAGGGCAGAGGGAGGTATTGAAAACAACAGATGGAGGAAGAAGGCTAAAATGGGCCCATATAACCCAAGAGTCACTCTATGAATCACTAACCACCTCGTGTGTCAATGAGTTAGCTTTGTGTACAGCACCACTAATGGCTTTGGATGAGGTTATTAAAGCTTTTAATAATATCTCCGCTTACATAAGAGACTTTCTCAGTGCCCCCGCACGGCAACCAGTTACTCAGGCTCCTAGACGGTTCGATTCTGATTGTTCCCGTGTGGGTAGGAAATTAAAGAAAGCACTTAGCAAGAGCCGAAGAGATATTACTCTAATTAGAACTTGTCGAAGGGAGTATAAGACAGAATTAACCAGACGTACGGCAACGTTAAAGGTAGAAATATGGAGGGAGCTAATTGAGGTTAGTACTCTGAAGAATAGCTCCAGGTTTTGGAGTATAATAAATAGACCCTTTTTGAATGAAGGTGTAGGAAATACGGTGGGCGCCCATATTACAGAGGAGGATTGGGTGCTCCACTTTGAAGTCATGTTCCAGTGTCCTCCAGATTTAACTAGTTTCCATGGATGGGAGGTAGGGAACACAGCATTGGTCTTCAAAGTAGAAGAGGCCAAGAAAGGTATTGTCGGGTTGTCGAACAACAAAGCCCCGGGCCCAGACAGCATCCCGCTGGATCTTTACAAATCTGACCCAAATTTTTGGGCACCCGTTCTCACAGCAGTCATTAATGCAGCAGTAAAAACTGGCCCGCCTGAATCTTGGCCCATTTCCAACATAGTGCCAGTATTCAAAAAGGGTAATCGAGATAGTACTCATTGCTACAGACCAACATCCTTGTTGGACTCTGTGGTCAAGGTGGTGGGTCGAGTACTCCTAGACAGATTAACTAGCTGGGCAGAGGATAATGATATTTTGACTGACGTCCAGTACGAGTTCCATCCTGGGCGGTCCACCACAGCCCAGTGTCTTAATTTATTTATGATTCTTAATAAATATACGGTTGCCCGCCCCGGTACTATCTATTTGGCCTTCATGGATCTGTCGTCCGCGTTCAATCACGTGAACAGAGTTAAGCTTTGGCAGACCATGTTGGCCATTGGGGTGGATGGGGATATCATTCATTTCCTGGCGGACCTTCACAAAGACACAAAAGCTGAAGTTAGATATTCACAAGATCTTAGGGTTTCCCGTAAGATCTCAATAAAAAGAGGAGTACGCCAAGGGTGTATCCTAGCCCCCTTTTTGTTCAATTAGTATATTAACAAATTGGAAAAAGCTTTACTAGAGACTAAGGTAGATTACCCTCAGGTGGGTTGGCGCTGCCTACCAGTTTATTATACGAGGATGATGCGGTCCTCATGTCCCGAACCGCAAGAGGACTGCAAGTACTGCTCAACTCTTTTTCCTCCTTCATGGTGGATTTGGACCTGTCAATAAACGATTCCAAATCCTATGTGATGCAGGTGGGACACCACTCCAGAAAGCTTTATCGGTTTATGGTTGGACGTACCCAAGTTCCCCGTACAGATGTTTTCTCGTATCTTGGGGTGCTGATAGATGAAAAGATAATATGGGGGCCATTAAAACAGAGAAAGAGGGGAGACTTAGTGCGCGCTAACACGGCTATTTTTAATTTCGCATCACGATTAGGTAGTAGACCGATTGCTGCACTCCTACAGTTATATCAGGCTAAATGTGTCACTAAAGCTTCCTATGGTAGCGAAATATGGGGTTATGTTGCTATGGATGAGTTACAAGTGGCTGAGAATACTCTCTTGAAACACCTTTTATGTGTGCCCCAGGGAACATCTAATATGGTGGTTCATGAAGAACTGGGGATGCCCTACCTTTCTGATCAGTTGGCTCTTCGTCCTTTAACATTATGAAGACCTGGTTGAACGAAGGTCCGTCTTTAAGTAAACTGATCTTGAAGGAGTGCATGGCTCTTGGCCATGCTCACCACATTCTGTGGCTTAAATATATAAAGAGAGGTTTTGAAAGACTGGGAAGAGCCGACTTATTTACTAGCCCAGACACAGTGGCTAAGAAAGACCTGGGCTGGGTGCGGGAGACTTTTTATAAACAGAGGATACTGGGCAAGGAAGAGTGCGAACTGAGGAAACCCAGTGTCCGTAAATGTATTATTCTGAAAACTGTACAATAACTGAGTCATATCTTTTAGGGCCTCTCAGTACCTATAAGTGTTTCTTACTGACCAGGTTTCGCTTTGATCTCTTTCACTTTTTATTGGCACAGCCACGTGGGTGTAGTAGATGTCAGATTTTAGAGTCCTGTGGCTGCGACAGTAAGTCTCCACAGGACATGCTTCATTTTTTAATGTTCTGTAAGTATTATCTGACTCCGCGGGAAACTTTTATTATCCCCATTTTAAAAAGATTGAAGTTTAAGCAGGTGCGACCAGCTTTTATATATTTACAATTGTTGTCTGGTGATACTGTCTTCTTTGTTCTTAATTTTTTTAAATCAGCTGTAAGGCTTAGAGCCTGTTGTGACTAACTGACAGTGTTTTTTTTTTTTTAAATGACGGTATAGTGCCTATTAGGCACATTGGTGATATACCCACAACAGTTAGGTATTTGGTGCTTAATTTTGTTTTCTGCTACCTTGTTTTAATGTTTTCTGTACATGCACTTTATAATATATTTTTATGTATTGTATGAGATTTTAAAGCTAGACTTGTTATTTATGTGATTTTTGCATGAATAATTTGTATGAGATTATATTCAACACTATATACAGTTTTAGAATACTTTTATGGTTTTACACAGAAACCGAATAAAGTACATTTGATTGATTGATTGATTGATAGTGAAAGGCAATATTGCTGGCCAGATGTGCACAACAGCCTCTATCTATGCCCCTAATACTGCCCAGACTGCTTTCATTCAATCATGTCTCACCCTTCTGGGAGAGTTTGCTGAGGGGGATATCATTTTAATGGGGGACTTTAATCTTAAATGGAATCCAGAACTGGACAGCACCCTCTCTCATTGCTCCTTCACCATGAGTTTTTCCAAAGCCCTGAAACAAACATTCTTTTCTATGGGGCTAATAAATGCCTGGAGTACCAACCATCTGGATACCCGGGATTATACTTTCCTTTCCCATTCACATCGCACATACTCCCGCCTTGTCTACGCTTTCATAAGTCAATCAATAGAACACTCTATTATGACATCCGAAGTCCACTCTATTGCTCTTTCAGACCATGCTTCTGTAGTTATGACATTGGAATGGGCTCCCCCAGTACCTAATTATCATAGATGGTTCTTCCCTGGCCCACTAATGAGGGACTATCTTTTCCGAGATGAATTGCTTATGACTATTAGGGACTTCTTTCAAACAAATGACCCTCGGATACTAACCTGTCCAATACGTAGGATGCCTTTTAGGCCGTTGTTAGGGGGAAATGCTTTTTACTCCTATCTACTTGAACTAAACAGAAAACCCAGGACAGATTAGTACTAGGACCAGAACTACAAGTAGCAGAACGGGCTCACAAAGACACTTCATCACTCCCACTCCAACGAAAGGTCACTGCACTTAGAAGGAAGCTAAATGCGATATACATGACTAGGCCAGAGTTTACTCTGCTACGTCTTATGATCAGAAAAATAAGGTGGGCTCACCCTTAGCATGACACAAGAAGGAATACATCCATCATATTAACTTAGATGGCGGGGTGGCAACATCAGATAACAAGAAAGCAAAAGCTTTCAGAGATTTTTATGAACAGCTGTATACAGTCGAGTCATCCGAGGAAGCTGATCAACTAAAATACCTAAAAGATGTTGTTTGATGACTAAAATGAGGCCTTAGGTAGTTCGATGAGAGAAGACTAGGTCCAAGCAGCTTTTTCTGCCCTTAAACTGCACAAATCACCTGGGCCTGATTGCTTCACAGTCCAATTCTATAAAACTTTTAGTTCGGATTTGATACCCCACCTGACAGCCCCATTCAATCATATAGCTACTTCTTGCGAGGTCATACACTCAATGAGAGAAGCACTAATTTCAGTTATTTCAAAGCCGGGAAGGACCCACATTATTGTACTTCCTACAGGACCATTGCTCTATTAAATCTGGATGTCAAACTATACACTAAGATCCTAGCTACGCGACTCGAAGACATTATGCCGGATCTGATTCATCCAGATCAGTCCAGGTTTATTAAGGGGAGACAGACGAACGATAATTTGAAGAGGGTGATCCACCTGGTCGAATAGGCAACTAAAACATGCATACTGGCAGTCCTACTGGCAATAGATGCCGAAAAAGCTTTCAACCGGGTGGATTGGTCCTTCCTCTTTCACACTCTCCGTAAGTTTGGAACGTGCGAACAATTTATCAACATGGGCTAGGCAAACTACGTGAATCGCTCTCACGCGTACTAGTAAATGGAGTGGGCTCAGACCTTTTTAAATTGGAGTGGGGTACTCGGCAGGGGTGTCAGCTCTCACCACTTTTATTCGCCCTCAGTATAAAGCCCTTTGCAGCTAAGGTGAGAGGTGAGAATACGACTCAGGGTCTCACACTTGGGCCTATTTACCACAAACCTTTTCCTATTTGCAGATGATGTGTTGCTTTCCCTAACTACTCCCTCAACTTCTGTGGTGGATTTACAGCAGGAACTGGCACTTTATGAGATAGTAGCAGGTTATCATATTAACCTTCATAAGTCCTTTCTGCTGAACCTGACTCTACCACCATCTGAGGTGGAGACGCTAGCGGGCTCTACCCCTTTACAATGGGTTAAAAAAGATCTTACCTATTTGGGGATTAAAATCCCTCCCATGATTTCTGATTCGTATCAGGCCAATTACCCCTCGCTTCTTCAACAACTTAAAGCTGATCATAAAACATGGGCTCCCATGTATCTCTCATGGCTTGGCTGTATGCATGCAATCAAAATGACAGTCCTAACGCGGTTTCTATATCTTTTTCAAGGACTTCCATTTGAAATAAACCAGGAGTTTTTTTCGAGGCTCTGCTCTCTGGTGACCTGCTTTATCCGGCAGGATCAAACAGCCTGACTCCCTTATGAAATGTTGCGCTTAACCAAACAGGCTAGTGGGTTTGCTCTTCCTGACTTCCCCTTATACTATAAGGTGGCGCAGCTAAGAGTGATATCCAAAAAGGCACTGAGAGAATCGGATAAACACTGGCTAAATATGGATTTTAAAGTGGTAGGCCACTATGTCTGGGATGTTTTATGGAAACTGAAAGCAGGCCAACCACCTAATGCATACCTTAGCACACCTACAAAAATGACTCCTAGAGCATGGGATTACATGAACCGCTCGGGTGCATGGGCTACGTTCGATCTCTGGAGAGAAGGAGGGTGTTCCATGATGGGATATTCTCACTTTTGAAAACTGCCAACGAGACTTAAGCCTGCCAAATTCTGAGACACCATTACACACACCTAAAACATTGAGTACTCCATACAGACTTTAGAGCAGCAGCCACAGGGACCTTTCTCCAATTGAGAAGTTTGTACGACAAGCGAGGGGAGCTAAAGGTTCTAGCTTCTTCCTCTATTCACTTTTTATTGATACCTTCCCCAAAATTTGACCATGACACACAGATTTTTGGACCAATATAATAGGGGACACGATCTCCGATAAGCAATAGCGGAAACTATGGCGCAACATTTGGAGATTTTCGTCACATATAGTGGGACTGTCCCACAATCCGCCCTTTTGGTCTGACGTTTTAACACAAATTCAAGACATATCAGGATACCCGATCCCATCTACGCCAGTCTTTGCCCTTTTGGGACTACGAGACGAGACCCTTAAGTGCCAAACCTCAGGAGATTGCTCCATTATGTGGCTTTGCCTAGGGGCGGCCAAGACAGCGCTGGTGGCTTTTTGGAAAAAACAGTAGCTCACTCGATGACCCAGTGGCATACCAGGTTTTGGCAGGCCTTAACAATGGAACAAAAATCGCTGTTATTCTCCTGAACAACTACAAAAACTTTGAAAACACCTGGGGTCCCCTGGTAGCCTTCCTCGTACTCAGATACTTCATAATTTTCAGCTATAATATCATTTGAGAACTGGTCTGGACCCTGGGACTACCTGAGGTCCCACAGGGAGGCCCCCTCAGACCTAGTTTGCCCACACCCACCACACAACACGCAGCTTCATTATTCTCACTCATGGTTTATGGTATAGGGTTCTTTGGGGGGGAAGAGGAATTTTGCTGAATTGTGTCCGGTGTTGGAAAATGACACTGGGACAAATTCAGCACATTTCCCTGGGTCGGCTGGATCCCGGATCTGGAACTGGGATCCAGCACTATCCCCCTACTTTCCAGCATTGGGTATTTTACATCTCAAAAATCATACATCTTACATTAAAATCTTTATCTCATAGATGCCATACCTATTGAATTTGCTGTTTATTTACTTGCACCAATATAGACCTTGCCTTATAGAAAGCATCAGAACAAAATGGTTAAAGAGGGGGGAGAGTGTGAAAAGATGTTATAAAGAATGAAGTACCCAGGGGCGTGGCTTGTTGAGTAAGATTGTGTGTGTGTGGGGGGGTTGGTTGTGAACAATCACGTCAGTTAATCTTGTGATAATACAGTATATGAGAAGCAGGGCATGTTGGGGCTTACGGTGCAGTGTGTTAGGAGTACTTAAAACACAATGTTTTTCAAATTAACCAACATTTTGTAAGAACTTCAAAGCAGAGACAAGAAAGCGAGTGTGTGTGTGTTTTTGTCTGTGTGCCCCAAGTGAAATCCGGCAGACAACTCACCATACCCAACTGTAAGCACTTGTACCCAACTATTTACTACAGAATATATTTTTGAGAGGAGGTGTTACACCACAAACACCCCACCTGAAGCTATGCCCCTGGAAGTACCCCCACCACATCTGAAAGGCTGAGACTTTTTCAAGAAACTCCTTTGCATCATGCTGGTTTCTTATAACGTAAGGTCTGAGGTACTTTATCTAATATACACTGCATAGTAATAAGAAACAAAGGAATACAATAGTTCCTAAAAATCAACACTCGTTTTCTCTTTAGTACCAAGGAGAATTATTGCGTTCCGTGTGCACTGTTCTGGGCAGAGAATGTTCTGTGTGACACATAGCAGTGCTGCATAAACAGTAAATAGAAACTTTTGTTCATCAGAGCTAGTTTTCTTCGTAATCAGCTTATTTTTTCAAGATAACAGCCCAATAAATAACAAACCGCAACCAACAGGAATAGTTCAGTTGGACAAACCAAGGCTAGAAAACAGAAGTCAGTGTTCACAGAGTGGGCAGCAATATGTGACGTAGCTGCATATCATTGACATAAAGGAGATCAGGAAAAGCAAACGTTGCCCTTGAAAGCACAGTGCTGGTTTAAACACGTATTTTGATCAAATAGATTCATTCAAAGGCTGAGTTTACTGTGATTTTTCCTGTTACTTGAATACGTTTTCCCGAGGGATTTTGTTCCCAGTTCAACCTCAGATGATTTCGGGAGATAATTTATACCTATGAATATACTGTGGATGCTTTCACAGAAGACATTCTGGTATCTGAGGTGTATGAGAGAGTGTCTCTGCAGTACTACACATGCCACTGTTTCCGCAGAGCTTTCCATTACAGGCTAGAGCCAAAGTAGTGGGTCACTAGTACAAACAAGCATTGAAAATGCAATAGGTCTCGCCTTTAATTAAGTTAAAGCCATTTGCTTTGCTAATGGTATTGTATAGCAAAGCAAATGGCTTTAACTTAATGAAAGGCGAGACCTTTTGCATTTTTAATGCTTGTTCTTTATGTAAAGGGAAGATGATGTAGTGTAATGAATGTAGTCCTATCTTTATTTTGTGTACATATACACTTACCTGTCACCACACGTTTTCTTTTGTGTTATATTTCATGTTTCAGCTGTGCTCCCTCTGTGGGTTTCAACCCTAACAACCGGGGCAGTTGCAGTTGGCGCTCGTAGGAAGAGGAGCTGCTGGACATGGGCTCCTATTTTCTGGAATAAAAGTTATTTCCTTCTTACCTGCTTTGATGCATCATTCACTCCTCAGCATGTCATGGGGCGAGGCTTGCAATGGGAGAGGCACGTGTTCACCAGTGATGTGTGAGAGGGAGCTAGAAAGATTCTGTTCGTGCGATGGGCCAGTGCTGTAGGAGCGGACGTATCTATTCGGTAATATTTTGTGGGGGTTGGGGTGGTAGGATTATCAGTGATGGGGGCGGGGGGGAGCAATGTTAGTAAAAGCGTTGGTAGTTGCAGAGTGTCCAGCCTTTCATAATTGAGGCTAGGGTAGGATTATTAACATATGTAAGGGGTCAGGACTGGCCCACTCTGTGATAAATGGGGGTCTGAGGGGTAGAATTGTTAGTATATGTGATAGGACAGTGCTGCTACTGGGGAGTGTGCCCACTCAGTGATAACTGTGGGGTGGGGAGTAGAATTGTTAGTATGTGTGATGGGGCGGTGCAGGTACTGGGGACGTGTCTACTGGGTGATATCTGAAGGGGGTAAGAAATGTTGGTGTTACTAATGTGGCACTGCGGGTAGTGGAGGGGTGCGTCCACTCTGTGCTATGTGAAGGGGGAGTGAATTGTTAGTACGTGTGTTGGGACTGCTGGTAGTGGAGGGCGCGTCCACTCGGCGTTATGTGGGGGGGGTGTTATAATTACTCATACGTGAGATTGGACAGTGTGTGGGTGAGACGACCACCTGTCCCCAGAGCAGGGAGTTGTTTGAACGCGACACGACCCACTCTAGGGGGCGACGCGTGTGACGGTGGATGGGGGGCCCTTGTGTGGGGTAGGGAGAGCTCTGGAACTGTTGAACCTCATCAGGGGGCAGCGCCTCGTCAGGGGGCGCTTTGCACAGCTGAAGGGACCCGTGAGTGCTGTGTGTTCTGCAGGGGGCAGCGTTGGGGCGAGCTGGGATGCTCGCAACACGTGGGTTTGTGGTCTGGTCCGTCGCTCTCGCTTGCCTCACACCACGTCGTTTGCAAATAAATCACAAAAAACGAATGTGTTTTTGATAAAAACGGCCGAATAGGCTGGCCTGATGATCGCGTGTGTGTGGAGCGGTGGCGTGGGAATACTACAGTGTCACTTTAAAGAGTGTTTTTTAATTCCTCTCATGGACGCTGTTTGACATTAATAGAGGGTGTGGCGTTACTGGCGACTTAGGAACTGTGCAACCAGGTTCTAATCCCAGCGTCGGCTCTACATCCTATGATTCTGGGCAAATCAATTACTCTTCCTAAAAAACCAAATGTGACCGTAACTAGTGCTCACGTAAAGCGCCACACCGCCCCTGGGCAGAGTTCTCGCTGCATAAAAATGCAAAATAAATATATAAGGGTAAGGACCGGCTTGCTGCATTTTAATGAGGAGATCGTATCAAGTATCCGGTTGAGTAACGAACTGAGCTAAAAGAGGATCAACTGGCGCACTTTTCAAAAAGAAAAGCCTTAAATGCCGAGTTTTAAAAGCTCCTTTACATGGCTTACAGAAAAGAGGTTGGTATATGTGGGCGCTGTGAAGAGATGCAAAAACGATTAAGTTGTGGGGCTACATAGCTGCCAAGGTTTCTGATTAGTATAGGATGATCAGAATTCTAAAGCCAACAAGCATTGGCTGCGCGCTGTGGTGGGAGAGGGGGAGGAGCGGGAGAGCAAGTGACGCACGGCCGTGAAAGTGACACGGCCGCGCGTCTGCTAGACGCGCTCTGTGGTGGGGGAGGGGGAGGAGGGTTGGAAAGGAAAGCCAGATGGCCTGGAGCATGCGAGGAATGCGCGCGTTACTGTGCGCGTACTCGCATGCTCTAGGCCAGGACAAAAAAAAGTGGTCGCATTTTCAAAAGCCCACTTACAAAATGTCTCGCCCAGACCCAGCGCAAGCGCTGGCTTCAGGGCGAGACCTAAAAACACAACCACCGGCAAAAAAAGTAACTACGTCTTCAGTGACACCATGACCAAAAAATATCACCATAGGTTTATCACTGTGACAGCCAGTCCTGGTCAAAGGTTATGAGAGCAAACAAATTATGAAGTGACTCATGATTCACCAAGTAAGCAAATTATCAGGGGCTTGGTCAAACACAGGAATGGCCAGCAGGTAGATTTAATAAAGAAAATGTGAATTTAGCTTTTAAGAGCCAGTCATAGGAAACAATGTTAATTTAAGGTTCATGAAGTATCTGTAATTAGAAACACGTATCATCTCAAGCTACCCTGAGAATATTCTTAAAAATTACCTCTATCTAATCTACCGAAAGTCAATAAAACCTTTAAAATCCCATCCTTTCTGGTCCATTATGAAATAAAGCAATTACAATTATCAACCTGAATGATGCTCATTTTATCGCATTCAAAAGCTTGCACAGCTGACAGGCACATTTGATGTGTGACTGACTTCTTCCTCCCTTATGGTCTTTTAGAGGAATCACTGTGTGCCACGCAATCTCCTCATTTTGATCAAGGCACCCTAACCATATCCACTTGTTTTTAGGTCCCACCTACCAGACAGCGAAGCTGTCTTGTTGCAAAAGACCTATGGTGAGCTTACCAAGAACTTACAGTGGCCTTTGAGCCCGCCCATTACTTGCTATTGGTTGATTTTATTGACACTCATTTGCTTGCTTCCTATTCGATTGAATGGCTTTCCATCCCCCATTCTTCTGTTTTTCTGCTCCCTGGAGCATAGCCTCTTTGTCATCCTTTCATCCTGATTGCTTTAATTCTTCCATTGCTCATATTTTGGTAACTTCCTTTTTATTTTAGCACTCAATGTGAGAGCATGTGTTTTCTAGGAATATGACTCGTTATTTCGCATACCATTACTTCGCAGCTTTTTACTTCGATGTTTTTACTTAGCAAATACCGTTACTACGCAAGTTTTTAGTTCGCATACCTTTACATTGCAAGTGTTAATGTATGCGAACTAAAACTTGCCTAGTAATAAAAACAGACATTTACCCCGCTTATTTTTCCTAACCCCTTTTTTGAATGTCAAAAAAACAACAACACTACACTAAAAACTAAATACAAATACACTACCCTACACATCACAAACTCTAAAACACTACCCAAACCCTCAAACACTACCGTAAACCCTAAATCACTACCCCCTGGACGACCCTCCCCCTTCCCCCAGCCCGCTCCCTACACACAAACACTACCCTGCACACACCCCCGACACTACCCTAAACCCTAAAACACTACCCTACACTACACAAACACCACAACACTACCCTAAACCCTAAATCACTACCCCCAGCACAACACTGCCCCTACTCCCATTCCTGTCCCTACTCCCAAACACTACCCTGCACGCACCCCCCGACACTACCCTAAACCCTAAAACACTACCCTACACTACACGAAAACCACAACACTACCCTAAACCCTAAAATACTACCCCCATCACGACCCTGCCCCTACCCCAAGACGGTCCCTACACTGAAACACTACCCTGCACGACCCCCCGACACTACCCTAAACCCTAAAACACTACCCTATACTACACTAACACCACAACACTACCCTAAACCACTACCCTACACTAACACCACAACACTACCCTAAACCCAAAAACACTACCCCCATCACGACCCTGCCCCTACCCCCAAGACGGACCCTACACTGAAACACTACCCTGCACGACCCCCCGACACTACCCTAAACCCTAAAACACTACACTACACTAACACCACAACACTACCCTAAACCCTAAAACACTACACTACACTAACACCACAACACTACCCTAAACCCTAAAACACTACCCCCACCACGACACTGCCCCACCCCCATTCCTGTCCCTACTCCCAAACACTACCCTTCAAGACCCCAGACACTACCCTAAACCCAAATACACTATACACTACACAAACAACTACACTACCCTTAAACCAAAAAGATTCCCCCCTGCACGACCCTCCCCCAAGCCTAAACCCTTAAATACTACACAGCCCCTCTTATCTCTCTCTCCTCGGTTCCTGTCTTCTCCGGCTTCCTGCGTAGTCAGTGTTGCACGTCGTTGTGATGAAACGGAAGCGCATCCGTTTCCACACAACGATGTGGATAGCCTTTACTTCACAAGCGTTACAACGCATGCAATGTATCAACTTGTGTAGTAAAGGCTACGCGTTGTAACATCGCATGCGTTGTAACGCTTGCGAAGTAATGGTACATGGTGTAACAGCCACATAATAATGGATGTTTACCGTTTTCTAGCTCTCTCCCTCGTGGGCTGCTTCCCCCCTCCAAAGACACCCCTCCCCCGTGTGTGCTACGTGTTGCTCTCTACCTTGTGCGCTGCTCTCTCTCGTGTGCTTCTCCCTGGCCCGCCCTCTATGTTGGTCTCTCCCTTATGTGTTGCTCACTCTGTCCTCTGCATCTTTACCTGCGCCTGCGCTCTGGGTTGCTATCTCCCTCATGCACTGCTTTATCCCTTCTCACACACACAGCTTTATTTATATTATATCCCCCCAACTTGCTTTCCCCACCTGTTGTGGGCATTTCAAATTTTTTTAGGTGTACTTTTTTTTGTTAAGAGGGCCCGCTGCTGCCATGCACTCCGCTACATCAAAAGCATTATAACACAGCATTGTTTTAATTAAACTATCTAAGAGGCACTTGCCATCTTAGATTGGTCAATAAATAAGGAAAATGATACCTGCGTAATTCTGTAGGTGTGCATTTGTGGTGATGCATGAACTCCTATAGAATGATGCTACCAGCAACACTGGCTGCGCTGTTGCACCTTTTTTTCTGCACAGCATCAGCAAACAGCATTGGCAAACCCAATAGGTCCAAAAGGCAAGACCTACTGGCTTTGCCAATGTTTCGCTTTAGTGTCAAAGGAAGATTGAAAGGCGAAGGCAAGCCTGACATGTCACTGACTCCACCACAAGCTGTGTCGTATTTGGCCATCATAATATCTACCCAAAAAATATTAGAAACCTCATTTGTGCTCCTGCCAGCATTATGAGACGACATGAGATTGCACATGGTGGAAGAGTTTTTAACACCTTCCATGTGATCAGCAGAAGTCTTTTGTTGTGATGCTTGATGGTGCTGTGTTGACAGCAGCTGCTGGCACGGATCTGGGGTGGCAAGGTGGGGAGGTAAGGAGGAAGAAAGAAAAAAACCCAAAACACTTACCTAATCACGTCTCTCCTTCGTCGTCTCTCCGAGTCTCTTTCGGTCGGAATGGAAGCAGGAAGAACACAGGCTCCCCTAAGCCAATCACAATGCTGCAATGCACCGTGGTTCGGTGCTCGGACAGGCAGTGGGAGCCAGTGCATGTTCTCCACCCAGGCTGGGTGGCGAACATGCAAAGTGCACATGACTCTTTGGCCGGCAAATCCGTCATGCACACTTATAGTGTGCCCACCACTCCTACCCCTGCTCCTCTGTGAGCAGAGCAGCCCCGCCCATGCAAAACTGCTTCAGCAGGGAAAAAATAAAATGATAAGAACATCATGTTATTATCATTTTCTTTTTCACACTGCTGAAAAGCAGTGGGGCGACGCTCCTCCGCCTTAGCGGAGGAGCTGCCATAGTGTGTTGAGGTAGAATGCCAATGCATGGTTTTGTAAAGTATTATCAATTTGCCTGGTTTATTATTCCTGACCCAATCTGGCCATTCTCTGGGAAAGCGCTACATTCTTTAAGCTGATTAGAGGTGCTCCTCCCTCCTCCCCTTCTAGCAACAAGGCACTGGCAGTAAAATTTACTTTTGCTGAATGGCGTTACACCTCATTGTGATTCCTCCAAGATTGCTTGGGGTCCAAGGATTAACTTTTATAACGACTAATCCCCTCTTGGAATGTACTAGAGAAGAACACAACTCGTTGAGGGTCCACAGCACAGGAACATCTTTAGCTTAATGCGCAGCCTCCCAAGTAACCTAAACAGAGGAACCTTACTATCCTTCCGGAGAGATGGACAGGGGTTGCTACCCTGTAGTACCATTATAAATATGTTTGTCACTTACATCTTCTCAACAACGGAGTTGCGAATAATGCCGGAGGACAAGGTGGAACTGGCCTATAGGTCAATCAGACAGTGCCCAAAGGGCAGCTCTAGCAGGATTTTATGGTCTGGTGGGCCTGTTTTTACTGCTGATTTCCCTGATATCAAAACAAACACTGCCCGCAGCACGCTCCAATCCATGCAATCTTCCACACTGTAAAACATATTTATAGAGCCATGTCTTGACAAGTTCAACACTGCCTCAGTTGGCAAACAAGGGCCACTTTTTTAGCTATCTAATTCACTAATGGTGGCCCTTTTATTTTGGTGCTGGGGCTTTTTTCTGTCACAGTCCGACCCTACCAGAGGAAAAATTAGAACCTGGCTTCAGGCACCATGGAGCCTGTGTGGAATCCATAACAAAAGATGGTATCTACATGAACTGCATTTTTTACAACATGCTTTACCTCCATCCTCAAGTGCAGCAAGAATGTAGAAAGAGGGAAAGCCGGCAGCTAAGGTATTCACAAACCAGAATATTGTATGTGTGCGTGCATGACAAGCCCTGAGCTGTCATATACTTTGCATTGAACGAAAGAACCTGAGAGTAGAAAATAGTAGTGGTTATTTGGAGAGAGACTGGGGTGGATCTGCCTGGGACCAAACTAGTGCTTTCATTTTTCTCCATTATTAGCAAGTCTCTTGCAAAACTTCAAATGTGGGGTTGGCGGCACAAAACTAATACTTGCCAAAAATGCTGCTCTGTCCTTAACAATTTGTTGGCATGACATATTCGAATAATTAGGGGTGTGTACTTTTACTATTAATAACAGCTGCACCGTAATCACCGGCGTAAATGGGAATGTTCAAGTTGAAAAACACACATTAGCACACGTTGCCATTGCCAGTGCCCCGCTCAATCTTTCAAGAGCGGGGCAATAAAGCAATAAGTCGCAATGCAAATGTGAGCTGGTTAACTGCTCTGCTAGGGAGTATCGTATATGGGAAACAGCCTTTACCATGCAGTCGGAACCACGTAGTGCCTTTACAACACAGGCAATACAACAAACACCTCATTACCATGTTTTCCTTTACCACGCAAGTCTTTACGGCGGACTTGCTTTAGGGAACACGTTGTTGGACTGGAGTTGGATTTTAAGTCCAACACTTTCCCTACTGTTGTGCAGACTGGAGCTGGAATAGTACATTATACTAGTCCAAAGTCCAGCGCTTCCCTAAGGCAAGAAGTTGTAACGACTTGCGTGGTAAAGGAACATATGGTAATGATGCTCTCGTTGTATTGCCCACGTTGTAAAGGCATGGATGGTTCCGTCATACAACCTTTGTATATATAATCTCGACCTGGTGATATCCCACTAGTTATCCTAAAGCACTGTAGTCTAATCAGTAACATAAAATGTATTTTTTGTCTGTTGTTCTTCCTAACACAATCTTATGATCTAGTGATTACAAGTCGTTTTTTAGGTCGCGCCTGGGCAGCGCATGCGCTGCTCTGCGAGGCATGTTGTATTGAGGTATGAAATAGAAGCTTCGCCCATTCCCTGCCTATCTGTTCAATTGCCTCCTGTTACTGTCCTTTCAAAATCGTTGCTTTTGATTGATAAATAGGCTTAGTAGTCCCTCCTTGGTACCGCCTTGTCTGCATTTGTATTCTCGCATAAGGACTAGACTTTTTACTTGTGTTGTTACTCGGTCTGCTTTATCTAGTTTGTGAGCACTATTTTCTTTAATGACCCACGACGTGCTTTCCTACAAGGCAGCACGCTGCCCGCTTTTATATTTTTATTAATAGTAATGGCTGCGGGTCTGCTTTAACTATAGCGGCCGCACTTATTTAGGTATTTAATTTGCAGCGCTGTCTGCTTTAACTATAGCGGCTGCGCTTATTTATTTTTTTAATTTGCAGAGCGGTCCGCTTTAAGTATAGCGGACACGCTTTTTTTAATTTATTTAATTTTCCAGTGCGGTCTGCTCTTACTTTAGCGGCTGCGCTACAGAACCTTTGTTTACTTATTTCACCTGAATACGGCAAGCAGCATCTACCATTAAAGTGGTCTCGCATTAGCAAGAGTTTGAGCTATTGCCATTATAAATAACAATGCCTTTTATATGTGAATTGGTTTTAAAAACACATAAATAAAAGGCATTGTCATTTACAATGCCAATATCTCAAACTCTCGCAAATGCGAGACCTATTGCATTGAAAATGCTTGTTCTTTATTATCAACCTCTACTTTTTTTTTTTGTCTTCTTTAGTGTCTCAGCATGTACCCGTTCTTTGGCAATCCAACATAAATAAGTAAGTGATCAAAATGAGTTTAGCTAATAAAAATGTTATGTTTCACAGTGGGATGTTGTGATACCATACTGTTGAAAGAGAACTTGCAGATAGTTAATAATAAAAAGTGTCATTTAAGAAGGCCGCCTCACACATATAGTAAGGTTTTTGGTGGGCAGGTAGGCAGGGAAAAGGGAAGAATTTAACAGCACCCCAGCCCCAGCACGCAGTGGAATGCGGTGTGTCTTGTTTAAGAGGAGCAGGACAGACAGAAGTCCATAAACATCCCGTTCGCGCCTTCATACTCTAGTTTGCCACACAGGAAGCTTATCTTCCTGCTCAAACGGTCTTGGTGGGAAATGAGCGGGATTTCCTCCGGTAGCGCGTGCCAGGCGTGCTTCCATTCACCTTGAACGTCTTGGCGTCCAGATAGGAAGCAGACGTTTCCTCGGCTGGAAATGCGCACACGTTCCAGACTCTATTAACCGTGCACTTGACACCCAACATTTCCTTTCATCCACCAACACTCGTGTTTTTACAGAAGCGTGCGCTCGAGGAAGTTCCATTAAAGGTACTTTGTAATGCTGATACGATTAAAGAATATGTATAATTTATATATACCATTGCTTTTTTAAACAGTTTTTTATGGCCACACACCCAGCCGTGCAACTACTTCAGAGCTCTTGATTGTGCATACAACGTGCATATCTTTTTGAAACAATTTGTGGTTAGTATTGGTAGAGTACAGAAGAACGATACAATACATCTAATGGAATTAAAGTAATCTCATCTCAAACAAGCTATTAAAAGGAAGGTGGAGATTTTTATTTGGATTGAGAGCCCTTCTCCTTTCACACAATCAATTTACTGTTTAACCTCTCTGCAAAACCATGTCTGATGTGGTATGCAAGGGGTCAAAATAAGAGGTGAGAAGGAATTAAACCCACCATCTGCTACGAGCCACCTGTTGCTCTCAATATGTACTTTTTTTTCCTAGTTTTAAGCCCCAATATAGATGTGAATAATATTTCTAAGGCACAAAAGGTGTGACCTTCCCATCCCAGTTCTAGGATTATTGAATTGCACTATTGACACGCCATCAGCAATCAAGTTTACAATTACTCCCTTCTGTGGCTTTTTTACACTAGTACAATATCGCTAAATCCATCTCCTGAAAACACAGGGCACAAGTTAACCTCTCGCAAAGAGGAATGTATCAGGAAGAAGAGCATGGAAGTTGCAGTGTTGATGGTACTGACATAGGTGGTTGCAGTGTTGATGGTACTGACATAGGTGGTTGCAGTGTTGATGGTACTGACATAGGTGGTTGCATTGTTGATGGTACTGACATAGGTGGTAACACATATAGGTTTGGAGGCTTTCTGTCTTGATTCAGGCAGTGCTACTACTTAGCACTACAGTACAATGAGTATCACCAGGTCGGCAGCACTTTCCCGCCTTGCTGTCTGGTTCTAAGACCGTCCTTCATTACTCCCAACTAATTCACGACCCTTAGAAAACACTTCCCTGGAGTCAGTGCTTAATTTGAGCCAGTGGGTGCGGGTGGGGCCCATCAGCATTTATTTTGGGGGTGCAGCACTTATTTTTCAACATAAAGGGCAAGATGGTCTGGAGAAAACACACAGATCGGAAAGACTGAGGAAGAGAAAGAGAGCAAAACCATCACAAAGGAAAAAAGCAGGAACATGCAAGAGAGAGAAACCGGAGGAGGGAGAGTCTGGTGGTTAATTAAAGAGGCCCGAGGCAGATTGACGACTACCAGCCTTGGTATTCCGCGCACCAATGTTTAATTGCACCGGCCGCTTCTGTGCAGAGCTTCGGCGATCAGCACTCTTCCTTTTACAAATTAAGCAATGCTTGTCTTTGACCCTGTAAAGCACTTTATTGCTTTTGGCTAGGTTCACACTGCAGAAATACCGCACACATTCATACAGCTGGAGTATTCTGTGATTTTGACCGAGAGGACCATGCAAGGCAATTCCATATTACCGCCAAATTTGTGGCCACTAAAGGTACTCTTCCATGCATTTGTGTTTGGATTTCACAAAAAGGGAAATCTGTGGGGCCACTCTCAGGTACGGTTGACAGAAGTCTCAAAGTTACAAGAACAGGATGTTCTGAATGACTTCTAAGGTCACATATCAACAGCTTAAAAATGTATATGTTATTTAAGCTTTAGAATGGTAAGAAGGCAATGCTTGCCAGGATTTTCTTCTTAAAAAGTCCTATCATAGTTCAACATTCTGCTGATCCCTCTGAGAAAAGAGATGACTTACCTCCTGCTTTTCAAGAATTCTAAAGCATCCTAGTTGAACCTCATATCTCTGAGGCAAGGATAAGAAGTGTAGGTCTCCAAGCAGATCGCCGTTTGATGACATTCTCCAACTCAATACCCAGCTGTACTATGTTATCCATAGCCGAAGTGGCACAACTTTTGTTGCCTTTTCCTAGCCGAATTACAACCACAATATGCTATATGTAGTGTGCAAAAGGGTCTACCTCCGAAGGGTATATCTCAAGACACGCCAATATTGTTACTTACTTGGGACACTACAACAACTTTCTTAAGGGGACTTTCTGCTAAAATTCAGAGACAGCAAAGATTATTTTCCATGCATACAGCAAACTTTCGAAACAATCGTCCTTTTAGCATCTGGGAGACTACAGGACACACAAGCTTGCTCAAATCTGTTAAAACATAGCTTTTTGTGGAAAAAGAGGGACATGTGATGTACAACAGTTAATATAATTTCAGTACCAAGAAACACTACTAATGGCAGTCTAGTGTGTTACACATATGACATAATATCACACAATATAAGTTTCATCTTAGAACGCAAATGGCCTCGGGGATTGCCTGTATATGAGAGAGCTTTCTAATACAACCATACCATTGCTTTTGGTGAGTGGTCCTGAAAACCTCATAGAAGCAGGTAAAGGGTAAAAGGGCTGTACATGCCCAAGCCAATGGATGCAGACTCCATGGCTGACCATCACTAAGGCTCGGACTCCTGCAGGGACCATCGACCTTGAATTTGGGAGTGGGAGGCAGAATAATAACTGCAGAATTATAGCATAGAAAAGCTAAGGCACTTAAACAAGTGTTAAATGAAAAGAAGGTTAAACTTACTTGTGCTTAATACCCTCTTAAAGCCTAACTGCAATGCTTTAGCCACGGTTTCAGTAGATCTTGGATAGGGGACTGGAGCAAAGGGATGAATTAAACAGGAACGGGGCTATGGATGCCTGAGCTGATCGTAGGTGCATCTTTCCCGCACTTCTGCTTTGACACAGTTACTTGAAATGTCCACTCATGCTGGGTGATTCCACACATTTTGAATGAAGATTAGTAGGAAGTGTTACTCTTTTTGCTCTGCGATAGCTCCACTGAACATAGCGACTCAATTCCGTGACTTATCCCATAGCACATGAAGACAAAATACAGCTCGTTAGGCTCCTTTTACTGTTCGCAGGAGTAATTTCAATGGTAATAGGGGGAATAACATTTAAAGGATCATCACTGCTGCACTACCTACTTGTCAATATGCCTTACTTTTAAATTCTTTTTTAGACTGCCACGCAGTTGCATAATTTGTTCCCTAGCCACTCCTTTCCAAAAAAGAGTTATGGCAAAGCCAATTTGTTGGTCTCGCCTTTGAAAAGCAATGCTGAACATCATCAAAAAAATAAATAGTGATAATGTGTATGCATCGTGACAGTATGGTAGCACAGAGTGATGACACCTACATGTGATTACATCGTATTTCGTATACACTGAAAGATTGATTTAACAAGCAGTATTTAGTTTTTGAGTCAGCTCTATAGCACATAGATTACTAATCAAGCATTCAAAAGACAGTTAAACACAAAGCATTGTTCTTTAGCGTTGAACAGGATTAAGGAGGAGCTATGCCCAGTGGCTGAATTGTGTGACCATGAAACCTAGGCTTAAACCCCGGGTTGCCCATTTGACCAATCTGTGCCACCCTAGCCCATCACTTTATTTCATAGTGTTTTATTTTATCAGCCTGTCAAATCTGGGAGCGCCTCGAAGTAATTCATAATATTGCATGCACTTAAAAAAAGTCTGATTTGTGTACACTTTAATGCATTATAGCAGCGGATCTTAACATTTTGACTGCTGTGGACCCCCACTGAATGGTTACTGGAATTTGGCCACCCCTACTGATTCAATATTGGAAGATGGGACCCCCAACCTAAACAATTTCTAGGATTTGAACCTCAAGAAAATACACAAAAATACTAAAACAACTATACACCAAATAAAATCAAATTTTGAAAAAAAGCTTTTTTTAAAACTACTTTATTAACTTTAATTTATTAATTTTAATATGATTTAATTCTGTAAAACTGTTGCGGACCCTCAGGTGTCCCCGGAGCATAGGTTAAGAACCACTGCACTATAGCACTGCTACTGTTCTATTAACACAATTAGATATACATATAGTGCAACATTTGTGTTGCGAGGTATTTGGGGCCATGACCTGGATCCTCCATCTTGCGGTCCTGATAGACTCCCAGACTGATTCACGCCGCTGGTCAGCGCCTTGTACCACCAGATTTGACCATTGCCCTAAGTCGACCCCCTCTTGAGTCACCTTCACCCCTCTCTTCTTGTATGATCACGGTGAGGCACCTTTTTAGCCCCCTCCCTCGGACCCGTTCCATCTCTAATTGCGACCCGACGCAGTGAGGGAGTCCGGCTCTGGATGTGGTTGATCACGGGAACCCTACCGGTTTGTTGACTCAGACTTTCTGGTGTGCCCTGTAGTACTTTACTCCATGGCCGGTCAGCTGAGACCTGATCTGCATTCAAATCCCTTTACTTTTTCCCCCATTACCCTCTATGCTCCATTGGTCTTGTTTTCTATGTTATTTAATGCTCTAGCAACGGATGCAATTGTGTAACACGGTTTTTCTTTATGCCATGTTATGCTCTTGTAACTGATGTAACTTTGTAACACTGTTTAACCTCATGTAAAGTGCTCTGATACCTCCGGGTCTAGCCAGCGCTATATAAAACTCTTAAAAAAAAAAAAAAAAAACTTTGCAAAATAATTTGTTTCCTGGCTCCCTAATGGGAACTCTTTAGCACCTTGGGTGGGGGATGGGATGCAAACCTTGAATTTTTACAAGTTCATTTTATATGCTCTTACTTTAATAAGCAACTCTAAATGCAAACATATGAGTTAATGTACTTTTTTTTTTTTTTTTTATCTTTTTTTTTTTTAGCCATTAGTGTGATGCCTTACAAAACAAAGAAATAGAAGAGCTTTTTCTTAACACTTAATAAGATTGATACAATAATTAGTAAAAGAAGAAACTGGAGGTACAGAACACAGAAGGGTTACAACAACTAATAATGCTACATAATATGATACAAACAATAAACCCAAAAAAATGATAATAAGTATATTGCAGACTAGACCAGACCCTATTAAACCTGCGGCATGCACGAGGACCTATAACCTTAGCTAGGGCTAACTCGTATTCGAACACCTGCCTAAGCAGTGCCCAAAACGCTTTAATATTTGGACTAATAGGGTTTATCCATAATCTAGCAATACAAAGACACGCACAGACTATAACAATAGAGAATAATGCCCTCACAGAATTAATGGCCTCATGCTTGAGCCCGAGGAAGATTTCCTTTTCAGTAAGCTGGAACTGGCGACCAAATTGCGCTGCTAATGTTGTGCAAACATCTTTCCAAAATAACCTAAGCATTGGACAATCCAAAAACATGTGCTTCAGATCTGCTGCATAGAAATTACATTTAGGGTAGTACGACTTACTGGAGGATCGAGGTGTTGCCCACTTTGAGATGAGCTTGGGTGTGTAATACAGCATAAAAACAGTCTTGTGTTGCTGCAACTTTAATTTAATGGAGGCAACTGCTCTACAGTCGCGGCTCCTGGAGGGAGTGTTGCGGGGCGGTGGGGCGGGGGAGGGGCAGGGTGGGGGGTAGTAAACTCCGGCATACGGCCGAACGGAGTTAAGTACATAAATAAATAAATAAAACGAATTACATTACGCCGCAATGTACTTAACTCCGTTTGGCCGTATGCCGGAGTTTACTACCCCCACCCTGCCCCTCCCCCGCCCCACCGCCCCGCAACACTCCCTCCAGGAGCCGCAACTGCTGCTCTATCTAAGGTATCTAATGACTCCTGCACTTCTACTGCCGTGATACTGGTGTTCAAGAGCCGACTTAATTTTACAGATATGCGCAGGTTGTCATCATGAGCTGATGCAATGAGTTTCTGATATAATGCACCAACGACCCCTCTACCAGAGTTCCCGTATATGCCCGCCAGTATTTCAGATGTATATGGTGCAGTTAATACTCTTTGCCTATGTAAAAAATAATCTCTTATCTGAAGATATTTAGAAAAAGAACTAGTGGAAGCCCAAACTCATCTCTAAGTGCAATACATGAACGAAAACCCTGATTATCGTATAGTTGGCCAAGCCTGTTAATGCCCGAGGACTGCCAAATTCTTCCGACAAAATCCTGGAATATATTGGGCAAAATTGGATTTCCCAATAAAGCAGTAGGGCAATGCAGCAAAGGCCAAGAAAATTTCTTGCAAATCTTGCGCCAGATCCTGGTTATATCCCTAATCACATTGAATTTAACCCGCTTGTAGTAGTTGGGGTCAGAGGTCTTATAAAGGGTGAATCCTATAGACGGCCCACAAGCTAATTGATAGGCCAGTGAAGATAGTCCTGTTTCAACCCGTTCAGCAAGCTATATCCGCCCAGCGAATGCAGCCCAGAAATAGAACTTAAAGTCTGGAAGCCTGAAGCCACCTCGTTTATAAGGCAGTTTAATGAGGTTGAGAGCCTTTCTGGCACGTCTATAACCCCATAAAAAACTGCCTATAACACTTTCCTGACGCTTAAAAAAAGAGTTTGGGACCCAGAGGGGAATTGAGCGAAAAAGGTATAAAAACGTAGGCAAAATATTCATTTTGATTAGATTGCACCTGCCGATAATACTAAGAGGGAGCCGATGCCAGCTGCGTAATTTGACAATGACAGATTTAAGGAGTGGTTCATAGTTCAGGACGATTAGCTCCTCTACCCGACTGCTAAGACAAATACCTAAATATATAACCGTGTTGGTGACCCCCAGAGATGTTGGCAATATGTCAGACTGGTAGTTAAGGATTGTCTGGGTTTTTGCTAAATTCAACTTATAACCAGAGAAGGGACGAAAGTGTTCGGCCTCGTCGGTTATTTGAATTAACGCTTTGACAGGATTGACAGAATAAACAGCGATATTGTCCGAATATGCGGTAAGCTTTAATACTGTACTATTCAGCCTTACTAGGAGGATCCCCGTATTCTGCAAGAGGTGTCTTATAAAGGGCTCGATGTAAAGTGCAAAAAGCAGGGGAAAGAGTGGACAGCCCTGGAGAGTGCCCCTTTGGACAAGGAATTGAGTAGATGACAAGCCATTCAGATTAATGACTGTGACCGGATTTTTATACAATTTCTGAACTAGAGAAATGAACTGGGTCCCAAGTCCGAATTCTGACATCGACCCCCAAAGTGCCTCCCAGGCTACCCTGTCAAAAGCCTTCTCGGCATCCACATGATCAGACCGATCTGTGTTTTAAATTTGCTGGGTACATCGAAGGCTACTATGGCAGTATTAATATGAGATGCAGTGTCTCTGCTGGGAACAAACCCGTGTTGTTGTACGGAAACCAGCCGATGTATATTAGGGGCCAGACGTGCAGCCAAGATTTTAGAAAATATTTTGGCGTTGGAGTTAATTAAAGAAATGGGACGATAGGAACCTCTATCTTCCAAAGGTTTTCCCTTCTTGGGAAACACGATGATAGTAGTCAAACTCCAAGAAGCTGGAGCTTGCCCTCCATTAGAAATGTAGGTGGTAATTCCGTAAGCTCTGGTACCAAAATATCCCCAAAATCTTTATAGAATTCTAATGGAATGGTATCCTCACCTGCGGCTTTACCTGAAAACAGGGCCTTAATTGCACCCTCCACCTCGGCTGACAATATGTCTCCTTGTAGTATCACTAATTCATCGGCGTCAAGTCGTGGAAGAGGACTCTCTTGCAGATAGTAGTGAAGCCTGTTCTTATTTGAAACTGACTCACCATAAAGATTAGCATAAAAGACTCCGAATTGCTCAACTATCTCGAGCGGCTGAGTGTAAAGCAGCCCGCCCTCCCCCTTTATCGATTTAATATTTGATTTGGCTTTCCTGTCTTCTCTGTGAAGCCACTAGCCGACCAACCCTCTCCCCCTATTCGTACTGCATTGCCTTATATTTATGAATATTAATAGCTATTTTCTCTGGAAGCCTTCTATTCAACATAGACCGTTTATCTAGAAGCTGTAAATAGATCATCAGTTCTGTCGTATCCCTGGCCATGACTGCCTGTGCATGCAGTCGCTCTAATTCGAGATAATCATGGCGATTTTGTTCCATCTCTTGGGATAAACGCCTATTCTGGGCCAGAATAAACTGCAGAGTCGTCCCTCTAATGAAAGCTTTCATACAGTCCCAGACTATGTGAGCCGGTGCAGTGCCCTTATTATTTCCTAAATATTCACCCAACGCTGCTCTAAGATGGGTACGATACTCAAGGTTGTTGAGTAGATGCCGAGGGAATGAAAAAGACCAAAGGGCACCCCTTTCATTCTGCTGCTTCTGTAATGTTAGCACCAGGGGGTTATGATCGGATGTTACTTTAGGACAGATTTCAATGTGTGTGCTCTCCAAGAATGATCTCTTGGCAAGGATCATATCAATACGTGAATATTGTTTATGTGGATTGGAATAAAATGTGAACCCTGGCAGCTCAGGGCAGAGCGTCCTCCAAACATCGTCAAGTTGATGAATATGCATAAGCTCGAGGATAGCTGCTCGGGTTCTACGCATTCTACCCAGTGTTTTTCTATTTGTAGTGTCAATCTTCTGATCAATAACGCAGTTAAAATCCCCCATAACAATCAGACCGTCGTCCCACCCCAATGGTTCAGTACTTAGAAAATAAAAAATGTCGGGGCTATCGGTATTGGGACCATAAACCAGAAAAACGGTGAATGTACGCCCAGAGGTCAACAGCTGTACTATTGCCCATCTCCCCTTAGAACCTGCCAGAGTTCGCAGCACTGAAACATGCTGATTCTTGGACTTCAACAAGGCAACCCCGCGTATCGAGACTGACTGGGAAGTGCAAACTAAGATATCAAACCCTAATTGGTTCAGCATAGACCTATCTTTATAGGCCAAATGAGTTTCGGTTAGGCCAAGTATCTGTGGCTTAAAGGCCAAGAGTTCCTCGCGTACTAATCGTCGCTTCCTCACTTGGTTTAGTCCCGCAACGTTCCAACACATAAACTTTAACTGAGACATAACATAATCTTCCCCTATGCTACCTCCCCCTTTGCTCTGTCCTTTTGCCATGTGTCATCTAAATATAAAATTCCTACTATTCTCTGGCTATTCACCCCTACCAACCCTCCCCCCCCAAACATACCAGAAAAATAACTTAAGGCTAACCTCTAGTGATAGCAGCCACATACCCAACCCAACTAAGCCCACCCCCCATTTCCAACAGAAAGGAATCATCCCCTTCCCCTGCTGTCGTTGACTGACAGCATACAGAGGAGCTACCGCCCAAGCTCCCAGATCCCCCAATGCCTCACCCCATCCCCCCAATCACCCTCCAACCCCCAAATTAAACCACCACCGTGTAAAAATCAGAAAGAGAATTTGGATTAAAAAAAAGAGGACTATAGAAAAGAAGTCCATACAAGTCCATACAATTCGCCAAAATGACTCCTCAAAAACTCCTCTTCATTGTTGTTGCTCCCCGTAGGGAAACCGGGAGCCCCCCCTGCCCCTAGGTCGGCCCGCAAGACTCGCATCGAGTAAGGGCTTGCTTTGCGTCCATCTCTGTGTAAAACAAGCATTGGCATAGCCAATAGGTCTCGCCTTTGGGACCTTATAAGTATTTAATTCTGCACAATATCCTTGGTGCAACATCAACTGTTGCATGGCTAAACACTTATAATGTCCCAAAAGCGAGACCTATTGGCTATGCCAATGCTTGTTTACCTATTGCCAGCAGACCGTTAAAAACACCCGATGCGTAACAGAATTTAACATACATCTGGCCCACACGAGCATCTTCGAAAACAAGGTACTTACTAAAATGAACACTGCTACATTCCATTCCTATTAACTAAAAGGATGGGGCGCATACTCCGCATCTTCAACGTTGTGCTGCCAACCCCCTTCTACGGTGAGGTTACTTAACACCATTTATCGCGCTTGACTGCCACAGCATATAACTTCTTGTGTTGTTTTTAGTTCCCCAAAGCTTGCCTCTACGGAGCCCAAGCGCAACAGGAGGGACATTGAAATCCTCAATATGTTCAGCTCAGGAACCTTGTATACAACGGCACATTGATTTTTTGTTTTGTTTTTAATGTCAACGCGTCAGAGCACCCAAGTTCCGAGGAAGGCTGTGCTTTGCCAACCTTGAAAAGGATTGATCAACACTTGGTGAGCCCATGCAAGATCCGGTGAACCTTTGCTTCACACGACAGCTGTAAAAACATTTTTAAACATCAGCCTCGCAGTAGCAGATCGGCAGCGCCCTTCACAATCGGCCCAGCATGTCTCCCGAAGCTCCCAAATTTCCTGGCACCGCTGCAGTCTAACATTTCACTTAACGCCTGCGGCCCGACTAGATCTTTCGCTGTCAGGGGGGCAAGCCCTGCCTGCAGGTTTTATCAGCGCCTGGAAGACCCCTGGGATGCTGCAGGACTGTGGAAAATGCCTGATCCGAAACCACAAGGAAGGATGGGGTATGAGCAATTACTGAAACTGCCAGAAACATTATTATGAACAAGCAATGGCCGCTCGGCCGTGAAACTGACACGGCCGCGCGGCCGCCAAAGTGAAAGTAATCGCGAGGGAAGCCATATGGCGCCTGATTGCGCGTGAACGCAAGCTGGTCGCCAGCAAACTGCTGTTTGCACTTCCAAAACCCGCTTACTAAAACTCTCGCCAGCGCATGCGCTGGCTCAGGCGAGACCTAAAAAGTATGACCAGCCATCTTTAAATACTTTTAGTCGGGCAGGCTCCTGCAAAAATACTTGTGTACATACTGTTTTAAATGGGTCTATCAGCTGGCGAAGCCGCCAATGCCGGTCCATTGTGGCCTTGCAGAGATCCGGCCTGCAGAATATAGACATTGAGTCCAGTTTGACAGGAGTAGTGGGACAGGCTTTAAGATATAACGCTTGTCGAAGCAGAAAGTTGCCAATATATACCAGTATAGGGTGAGGATGAGGTGACCAGCCCTGAAGTCGTTGTGGGGTGAGGGGAGGTAGTCGATGCGCCCGCTGGACCCGTGAATCCATATCCCAGTCAGACAGATCAGGGAATGCCTGGAATAAACTGGCTATGTAGGCCCTGGGGTCTAAGCCATCCCTCCCTTCGGGAACACCGAAACCCCTCAGATTGGTGCGCTGCTGCCGATTTTCCATGTGCTCGACCTTAGCATGTACGGCCGTTATCTGAGCCTCTTGATTTTTAACAGATCCAGCAGTAGAAGTGCTAGATTCTTCCACAGCCGTGACCCGCTGCTGATTTATTGTACTAAATGAAACATATATAAATGCCGTTTTTTGATTCTGAAGGACCTCTTAATATTTTTTATATGACGTGTGTTGTGTGATTACATGCTAATTTGTTTCAATGCCTCAGCTAATATGTGGGCTTTTGAGACCAAACCTATTGCTTTAAATGGGGAGATATTGACCATTACTTGCACTTCTTTAAATTGAATGGGAGAGTACCTGCACTTCTCTGCACTGCTGCAATATATTTAATGGGAGAATGCCAGAACTTCTAAGGAGCAAACAGGTACTCTAAATAGTGAGTACCTGCACTTCTATATTTCCATTCCTCTCACAATGCATTTGCAGGCTTGCCCAGTTTTACGCAAGCATTGGTAAAGCCTATACATCTGCCTTTAATGTTCCAACAAAGGTAAACACAGGTGTTCTTACATTTGCATGCATAAATGCTGTTATCACATTTAAGTATGCCCTATTGGCTTTGCATAAATAATTGAATGTGACAACAGCATGATACACACATGAGCTTTTCAGATTTAAAATTTCCCTCATGCATTCCCATGAAGCATTTGGTGAAAGGCAGAATGATGCACCAAAGAGCCAATAGCAAGGAGTGAGACACAAGCAGTTCTCTGGATGACGGCAAATCCCATTCTCTGCGTGTTTTAAAGATTGGTGAACAATATGTAAACAGCCGCGCTGTCATTCAGATCTAAAAAAATAACGCAGCATTTTATGAAATTCGCATGAAGAGGGGAATGGCGAAGAGAGGAGTTAGGGATTGGCAGAGAGGGGTGGGGCAGTTGTAGGGCCATGGTCAGGGGTAGGGGCATGGCCTGGGCTGCGGCGTTTAAGTCCCCACTTCTCAAGGTGGGGAAATTAGGAACCGGGAGCTCTGGAGGGAGGGCCCATGTGGCGTCTGGGTGGCATCTCCTCCTCAATTCTAGGATTGTGCTTAACACCGGAATACGGAAACGTTAAATCATTAAATGCTTCTTGCCCGCTTTGGGGTCCGACCGTTATCAGAACTTCCTTACCTCAGAGATTAGATTACATTTGTATAATTCAAGTTTGCTCTGAATTACAATGCTCTTTACAGTGAATAACTAAAAAACCTAGGAGAGGCGCTGTTACACAGTCCCTAAAGACGCCTCTCTTGACTCAAAGGATTTCTGTTTAAATGTTCATGGCCTGCGCCGCTGTGATAGATGCATGTGCAGATGGCACCTTACATCATACCAGACTAGTTGCAGCACCAATGCGAGCACCATCTCACTTCAAACATCTTTAACTATAGTGGACTGTTGCTTTTTAGGTCTCGCCTACGCAACGTGCTGCGTAGGAGGAGACCTTTTGGAATCGATCAGCATTTTGACTAAAAGCGTGCACGTTTTGCATTGCTTTCTATTGCAACGCGTGCACGTTTGGCGTTTCCCTTGCGGGTGCGAGCAGCGGCGCCATCTGCTAGCAATTATCGCGCCTTGCTGCTCGCTCCCACAAGGGAAACGCCAGACATGCCCTCAGCGTCTACAGGCGCAGGGGCCATATGCTTGCTTTTTTTGAACTAATAGCGCGCGCGCAGGTGTACCACTCGTTTAAATATGCTTTCTGCCGAGTTTACAGCTGTTCGGCGCCAATTCGACAGAGTTGCCACCCTTTGTGCGATCTCTTAAGCTCCCTGTGCTTGCCTCTTGTACCCAAACCGTACAAACCAAACCCAAACCGTGCGTCTGCGCCCCCGACTGCTCCAACGTGACCTGGAAGGGGCCGGTGTGCGGGCTGGACGGAAAGACCTACAAGGACGAGTGCGCCCTGCTCAAGGCCCGCTGCAAGAGGCAGCCTGAGCTGGAAGCGCAGTACCAGGGCAAGTGCAAAAGTAGGTGAACCCTGCGCATGACTTCATCGGCTCGATGGGTGTGGGGTCACATTGTAGCGCTATTGACCTGCTGCTGAATGTTATACTGCTGTGAGGTACAGTGGGGGGCCAGTTAGGGACTTCGTTGGATGCTCTGGTTAGTGTCAGCCAGGAGCGTTCTTTAGTTGTCAATGAGTTGCATAGTGTAGCGCCGATGAGGTGAACTATGCAGCCCTAATGACGCGCATTGCGTAGCGCCTGGGAGGTAAATTATATAGCGCCAATGAGGTACACTGTTTAATGCAAGTGAGACGCGCTGGTTAGTATCCTGGAGGTACACTGCATGGGGCCGGTATGGTGCATTATATTGTACCAATGAAGTGCATTGTGTTGTGGAAGTGATGCGCTATAAAGTGCCAACGTGGTGCAGTGAGTAGTGCCAATGAAGTTCGCTGTATAGTGTCATTGAGGTTCGGTGTGTGGTACCATCGCAGTGCACCGTGTGCTATCCATCATGTACATTGATGCAGCACCAGTGAGGTGGTTTCTGAAGTGCCAATGGGCTGTTGGCCACCTGCATAGTGCCGGTGAGGTACATTGTGTTGTACCATAGGTGAACTGTATACATCCAATGGGGCGCAAGGTGTACTTTCAGGTAGTGCACTGCATACTTACAAAGCACTATGTGGCCAGCACAACAGAATAACAAGCATTGGCATAGCCAATAGGTCTCGCCTTTGGGACCTGCTGCATAACTAAATACTTATAAGGTCCCAAAGGCGAGACCTATTGGCTATGCCAATGCTTGTTTCTTTTGAACTTGTGATTCTTTTGCCTGACTCCCTCTGTGGCCGACCTTGGCGTGCCTCCAACAACCCTACTTAGAGTCAAGGGCCGAGCCGTGAATCCGAGCTCCCTGCATTTCTCGAGCAGTTCGGTGACAGAGCGCGGCGGCCCTGCATCGTTTGGCGCGCTTTGTCAGCCCTTGCGGTGTATCCCGCGTGCCGGTCTCCTCTTACGGCGCTGATGAGCTGGCTTCAGCCCCCCTTTGCCCCAGCACGCTTACGACAGCTGACTCAGACCGCTCAGCAAGTTCTTCTCCAAGGGGTCGTATTACAAGTAGGATATGCAGCTGCACAAGGGACTGTGGAAAGTCTCTCGCGGCTTTCCGATTCAGGCCCAAAAGAGACTCCTCGAGAAGGGTTTCAGTCAAGATAAACAGCTCCCCCTTATGTTCATTTCGGGAGATGCACTGTATTTTATCAGTTCTTTGTCATACCATGTTAATATGGACATTTATTTAGTAATCTTAAGGTGTTGTTTGAAGTCTGTCAAATAGTGCCCCCCTGCAGCACGTTACTCACTACTCTCGCGTGACACCAGTGCCCCCTGTAGCGCCTCATTTGAATTCCAATAGGGCACATCCCGTTGCGCTCCTCTGCTGGACTCCACTCGCACCCCTTGCTGCACATCAGCCTATGCTGCACCGATCAACATCTGCTTGACAATCCTACTGCACATGGTTGTACATGGCGGTTGGTGCGTGTGCAGTGATGTCTGTATGTTTGGGGGTCTTTGTGACATAATAACCTTCAAATGGCACTGCTGCCAACTTTAACCAGTTCAAACAGCATGCGTTACTATTAAACAATTTAACAGTAACTTATTTACCAACATCAGAAGGATGGAATTAAACAGCATGAGCTACAGATCATCAAAGATGCCAGCGGCTAGTGCTAACTCACTAAAGGCCTTATTTAGGGCTTGACTGACAGCACATTTCTTTTGCTCTCTTGTCGTGAACACGCTCCACATTAGGCGTTGTGCTTCCCTTGAAGCGATGGCCTATATGATGTCATGTGATCTCATCAGTGATGTCCTCAATGATGTCATATGAGATGCCATTAGGGATATCATGTGTGAGACCACGAGCAATGCATGGCAGTGCCATGAGTAAATGGAGCATTTCAGTGGTTTTTCGACTGAAAAAGAATTTCACTTTAACTGCTTTCCAGTGGATTTCTCAGTTTTGACAAAGCAATGTCAGTCTAATGACTAAAGATAAAATACAGAAATGTATTAGTGTAACCGTAACCTGCTTCAGTCATGCTCTTTTGCTCATGCTAATGATGGCCACAGGAAGTGCTCATCTATGACGTTGAGCTGTGGCTACCGCGTGGCATTCAAGGCAGGAAATTTAAACCAGCTTGTACAGCTGCAATGTTTTCAAATAATTGGTACTATTTGAAGGTTGCTTGACTTGTTCTCATGATCTGACGTAGACACCTGCTTGTATTTTTTAAATGTGTAAATGTGTGCTTTGCCTTTGCTGCAAGAGTATATACCCCATCCAGGTGTGCGGGGGAAATTCAGTCAGGCTGACACTGCAACACTAGGTATACATTTTTCTATTGTTATTAACCCTACCTGCCATCTCCACAGCCTTAGAACCTCCAGAGGGCACCGGGCCCCACATTGTCCCACTTGTTGCAATACCACATGATGGTCATGTTGTTCATCAGGACTATGATTGACCTATCCTTGATGGCAGGCAGAAAGGCTCGGAGGGCCAGGTGGATGTCGCACAGTTGCACAATGTTGATGTTGTGGTGCTGCTCCATAGGAGTCAAAAGTCCTCTGATCTCCACATCACCCAGGTGACACTCCCACCCACTGGCCCGTCACTACTGTGACGTCTGGGTGAGGCAAAGAGAATGGCCTGTTGCCTGTCAGACTGGCATCTGCCATCAACCACTAATGGTCCTGGGCTGCTTTGTCTGATATTGGCATGTTGTTCGAAAGGCAGCCCCAGTGTTGTGCCCACTGAAGGTGAAGGATCCACACCAGGGCCTGCATGTGCCAAAGGGCACAAGGCAACAGCATTATGCACAAGACCAGGAGACCAAGAAGCCTCAGAATCATCCCGGCCAGAACCAGAGGGAGGTTGGACAACAATGAAACTGTTGCCTGCAAGTGGTCTGAGCCTAGCTGAGGTGCGCCAGGCTTGAGCAGCCGGTTTTCAAGGTATGGGAATAACTGTATCCATGACTAGGATGGGCTACGACTTTCGAAATCACCTTTATGAACACCCAGGAGGCTGTGTTAAGGCAAAAGGGCAGGACATTACATTTGACTTACTGACAAAACCACAGACCACAGGTAGCTCCTGTGGGAGTGCAGGGTAAGCACATGAAACTACTACGCATCCATTCATGTCCAAGGAACCATTCAGTCTTCGGGATCGAAGGCTCAGAGGACCTAGGCCAGCATGAGCCTTTTGAACAGGTCTTTCTTGAGGATGGCGTTCAGAAGCCCAGGGTCTAGTATTGACCTCTGCCCCGTACTTTGGGGAACAAGGAAGTATCGGAAGTACCATCCAGTGCTATTCTCTGTCTTGGTCACCACTCAATCGTGACTTTGGAAAACAGCGTTTGAGGGAGGGAAAATATGTAGGATGTGCAGATGTCTTGTCAAAAGCTTGAGAAATGTGGGGGTAGACAAAACTGGGAGGTTGTACCCAAACTGAAACACCTGAAGGACCCCTGGCTCCTAATTAACTGCATGCTAGCTGGATAGGCAAAATCAAATTTTGCCCCTACAGGTATCAAATGACTACTGAAGAGCAAACTAAAGTGGCTTGACGGAGGTTGCAGCAGGCAAAGATACAGAAGAGAACTGCTGCATCTGCTGGTTGCAACAACCGCTGCCTACGTTTCGTCATTTGGAGCCATGCAAGTGATGAACTGGTTGCTGGACCACTAAATGCCATGTAAGAGCTGGACTGGTTTGCTAGACAAGTTGTGAGAACTACCTCCGACAGTAGGTACGGGCCCTTAAGTAGCAATTGAAAGTCTGTACCGCCGATGAAACCGGTAGGCCTAAAAAGGAAGCCACAGTGCTGCTGTCCTTAAACTGTTCCAGGCCCGAATCTGCTTTCTTACCAAAGACAATGACTCAATCAAAAGGCATACCAATCACGGAAGCTTGGAATTCTCCGGCAATATGCATCCAAGCATAGTACCGAAAAATGACACTCGTGCCCATGAGCTTGGTGACACAATCTGTAATACCCAGGCGTCCCTCAGGATTTATTTAGAAGCACCCTGGCCATCATGAATAGCCTAGGCGAAGGAGTTTCTGAATTCCTCAGGGAGGGCAGGCAAGATCTTGCTTGCCATCTCCCACAGAGCTTGTGTGTAGAAGCCCAAGAGGCACACAGCATTCAAGGATTGGAGCCAGAATAGCAGACGAAAAACTCTTCTGCTCAAGTCATCAATCTTTTTGGACTCTCTATCCAGAGGAGTATTAGAAAAGGATTCACTTTGCCCATTTTGGCTTGCACAAAAATACTCTCCGGAATTGCATGCTGTGTTAGGAAGGATGGGTGTCCCTGAGCAGGCTCTTGATGTCGAGCATTGGGGTGGCTCGAAGGTTTATACTGACCACCATGAGGGACTCAGTTAGGGCCTCTTTAATAGCAGCAAGGGCTCAGATGTCGATGGCTCAGGTGGCAGAATCTCAGTCACCAGGTAGTCTGGGCAACTGCACGTTCAAGGCCTATGAGGTCTTGGGCACTATCACTGCAAAGGAGGTACTTTCCTCAGTAAAGGACCGCCATGGGCGAATTAAATATGGTCTCAGGTGAAGTGTTGAACCCTCTGGCATTCTGAAGGTCAAGCTCACCTTGAAGCATTTTAAAAGACCTCCACAAAGGCCTCAATCTGCTGCAGAGTCGAGAATGACACGGGAAAGTCAGGGCGAATTGGCTTCAGAGCTAGGATCAGCTCCTAAGTTTAAACCAGAGAAGGGGGCCGGGATTGAAGACTCTAGGACTTCTCCCCAGAGCGGGAGCTTCGGGGAGGCATTGAACATCGCAATGACTTCTTATGTTTGCATTTGGCTTATCTTTTGAGTTTGTCCTGCACTTACCAGAGGGCAGCAAACGGGAGAAGGAATGGACAGACACCTCCTTTTGTGTTCAGCAACATAGAGTTTAGCTCATTTCTTCCTGATGACCCTGGGATGCATCAGGAAGCTTTTGTCGCAGAACCTGAAGACAAGTTTGGCACTGAGCCATGAAAAGCAGGTGTTGTGCAAGTCAATGACAAACATTTGCTTCCTGCAAGTGTGGTACGACTTAAGCCCTGTCGCTTTAGGTGAGGTGGCATCCTGCACGGTAAATTACACACGAAAAAAAAATCATCAAATCCCTGAAAAGGTTGGGAGAACACCTCTGGATGCACATGGAAGAACGCAGAAAAAGGGGAAATTAAGTTAGCACACAGGAGTGACTCCTTAATGCGGCACTATGTCATTGCATCAGGAGGCGGGGTAGAGTCGTGACATTGACCAACAGCGCAATTGTCGGCCCTAGTGCAGTCTACATTACCAAGAGCTTTTTAACAAAATAAATAAATAAATCAAACAGGACCCCAGGTGTGAATGGGGCCTGGTGGAACTTCTACCTGACTCCAGTTGCAGCTTGGAGTTTCTTTATTCTTCTAATCAAGCTCAGTCCACTGTCAACAATGATATGATGCCACAATTCAGTCCAGTAAAAACTGTCTGACAGCTGCTTAACTGGACCGAGGGTCTGACATTCATGAGTAGTACAATATTAATCTGTGTAAGAGAGCTCTTCATAAAATGGATAGAATCACATCTCAAGTGTCTCGGGGGCCAATTTAAGCTAATGGTTATTTTCACTTTCTTGTAGTTTCTTCATGAACAAAGGGATAAACACTTTATGAATAATTTGGCTGGGGTGTGATCAACCAATACTGTGTAGTAACTGCAACATTTGTTATGGGGTTTGAGTGATGCCCAGTGTGTGGTTGACGTGCTCAGCCCTTCATTTTGACTTTTGAATGTATGAAAATGGTGCAAACTCCGTGACTCCTGCGTTTTTTCAGCAGTGCTGTCTGGCTACGGACTTTTGGCCATGACAGCAAAATGCTCATGACATACTCTTAGCTAGATTTAAGGAGTGCCTTATACCAGAATTAGTGTAAAAAACCACAGTCACAGTCAGTGATATTGTCTAGCAATAAATACAGTACGATACTGAAATATAAGTTGAAAATGAGCTGATCTTTCTTCAGTGCTCAGAACGTGTACATGCATTCTATGCTGACTGGCTCCATAAGAACTCAGAGACTACATTTACAGAAACCTTGCAAGGAGCAACAAAAAAAAAAAAAGCTCTTGCCACCACTGGTGCTGCTGAACCACTCTTTCATCTTTATTATAGTTAAGGTAAATGAACATTTGGTAACGTCTTTTCTGGTAGAGATTCTATCTAACTGCAGATTCCTCCCTTTGGGAACTTCCCCCAGGTATCAGACCCAATCCAGAAAATGTTCACAGCAACTCTCTCGCGCCTGTCGGTGGCACCGTATGGCTCCATGTCGGGTACTGTCCACCCAAGTTGTGATGTCGGGGACACTATATTTGTACCACCTCAGTGCGCTGATGTCAGTTTCCTTCTTTCCGTGCCTTCCGATGTGGATCCAAAGCTCGCTCACTTGAAAGAGCTTTTTCCCTAAAAAGTTTCCATTGTCAATGGCCATGTCCCCACCTAAGACTACAGGATTTAAACCGTCTAACGACTATCACAAGCAGATGTCTTCGCAGGTGGCTTAGTGGACTAATGTGTCCACAGTAGGGCCTGTGTTTGATCTCATGGTCACAGGTTCAAATCCCGGCGGGTCTACTCAGCCTTTCATCCTTCTGAGGTCAATAAATTGAGTACATTCGAGTTGGGTAACAATAAACATCTGTTATTCAGCACCAAGATACCCTTCTGAGATGACATGCGCTTTACAAATAAACATGTTATGTAATGTCGGTGACAGACCCACACAAGATCTGTCTCTGTGCACCAAGCACAATTCAGCATCATGTACCAAGTGTGCCAAGATGAACCCCAAAGCCATCTGTGACCGTAAAGCCAAGCTGTATGTTGAGGAACATTGATGGAAGTCAAAGAAAGATCTGCCAGGGATGAGAGCATGGACGCACTTCCGGGGTTGTTCTCAGAATGGATCACCCGGTCATCAGTTAAGTCCAAAAAGAGTAAAAAAAAAAAAAAAAAACCCCACAAGAAGTCCAAATATGATTCTCCCATGTCCTGCCGATCCCATCACTCGGAGTCACGCAACACCCCAGGCACCGCAAGACTATGAATTTGGTCCATGACCCCGGAACCAATTCCGATCCTCATGTCTCTCCGACCAGATTTTCTGGGTTCTGCAGACATGCTGCAACAGCTTTGAGAATTTCAGGAGGCTATGGACCGAATCTTCGGTATCAACCGGACCCCTCTGGCGCACCTTCAGGCACAAAAGGATCTGAGGTGGCCTTGAGTCGGTCCCCCGCCGGCGGGTCCATCCCCAAGGACAACTGTGCCACTTGCCCTGACATCACCCCCAGGTCAACACCAATGCTTTTTACTTTGCCACAGTCCACGTCACAGCACCGATGCCACCGGAAGGAAAGAAGATTATCCTTAGAGACTCCGAGGTGAAACTGGAGCGACCTCCAACATGTCACACCGACCTCACATCTATCCAACAATGCATTCTAGACACGATCTGCTCCAACACAGGCCCTTCAAGTCAGAAGAAGAAATAGTCAGATAATGAAACATAGCAGTAGCTTAACCAGGCCTTCAACAGAGTAGCCTCCAGATTTTGTTAGGGTTGCTGTGAAGGCTTCACTGTGTAAAGAATCATCTTTTCTCTGTACAGCAGAACAGCAAACGTCCCAAGGGCAAAACCCTAAGACAACTGGAAAATAGAGCTACTATAGTGTCTAGCTGTTTAGCAGTGGGCAAACAGACATCCTAATATTCAGAAATCAGAAGGAAATGTTTTTCCAAACATACGCTTTTAAACCGCAAAGAAAATATCAAGCTTTTCATTCTACACAGTGGCGGCTCCTCCGCAATGGCAGAGGAGCGTCACCCGACTGGCTGAGAGCCAGCAGGTGAAAAATAAAACAATATTTTACTATTGTTTTATTTTTCACCTGCTGGCTCAGCCAGCGTGTGCAGGGAGGGGCGGGGCCGGGGCCTTGGGAGGGCAGAGAAGGACTGGCTCCTGCACTGTAAGTGCACATGTGTTTGGCCGGCCGTCTCAGTCCGACCAAACACACATGCACACTCGGGTTTCCCCAACCCGGCTGTATTGAACAGCCGGGCTGGGGAAACAGCACAGACTCCCTGTCCTGAGCGGAGCGTCAAAGCAGCTCTCTCAGGCCAATCCTCACACTGCTCTCATGCTTGACAGCAGAGCGGGGATTGCACAAGGAGTCTCTAAAGCTGGCCAAAGGGCTGCTAGGACACAGGAAGCATCGGAGAACTGAGGCGTGAGGCGGCAGAAGCAGCATCAGGTAAGTTTTAATTTTTTTTATTTTTAAACCCGCGGTCTCCCCTGCGCTCGCCCCCTCCTGCCCCCCTTGCTCCCCCTGCGCCCTCTCCACCCGCCCACCACTGTTTACATGCGCTGAGCTGAACAGGAAATGCTGCTATTTTTGTTTCATACTAACAGGATGTGATTTTGACCAACGCACATAGGGACGTACAAACATCCGCTGATACAGGTGCATTGCCCACCCGAGATCTTCCGATGCCAGCACGAGCTCAGCAGCCTTCTCCAGGTTACTTGACGAAATGGAACATGCCGCATTACGAACCACTGTCATTTTTACAGTAGGTCAATGTTTTTTTTCCTTACTAATCGATTTGAAAAATGTACTCGTGTGTTTCATTAAATATAATTGTTTAAAGTTGAAATTCTCCTCCTTTCTGGGTATATTTCTGTTTTTAAGCAGTCATTAGTGAGCCGCCAAAATGTAGCGTATTTGCCTACAGTAGACCTATTGAACCAGGTGTCTCCAACCAGTCGATTGCGAGCAACCAGTAGTTCACTGACACCTTCAGAGTAGTTCCCAGCCTCTTAAGAAGTTCATTCAAAAAAACACAGGGTCACATTTTTCTTTTACAGTTAAGGGAAGGCTGTGTTTATTTTACATTATAATCTTCAGGCTTCAGATAGCACGGCCTGATAATGAGCAGTGCTTAAGTCACATGTATGACCCAGGGCAAAGAAGTGAAGAACAGAAGCACTGAATTATTTAACTCTTAAATACGTATTTGTCAACTCAATATTGGATTGTGAGACAAAAGGATACTTCTGAATGCTTTTAAATGATATAAAATGAAAAGTTCCTTTAATAATGAAGTTAAATCTTCATTTGAACTTTCTTCCATTTCAAAGTGTTGCATTTACAAACAGCAGGCCTCTTGCTCCCAGTAGCCAGTAGACACTTTGCCATAATTATAACTGAAAAATACAGTCCTCTTTTTTAAATGGGAGAAATTTAAAGTGAAGAAAAATATTTCTATAAAACATTAAGTCTTAATGTTTTTCACGACTTTCAATTGAGCCAATAACATCTTAATGTTTTATGAAGCATGTTTCTTCACTTTAAATTCATCCCATTTAAACAAATTGCTGTATTTTTTTGTTATAAATATGGCACCTTGTCTACAGGCCACTGGGAGCAAGATGCCTAGTGTTTGTAAATGTGACATGTGAAAATGGGATTAAATTTAAATGATGAGTTTTATGGAATCCACATAAACAAAGCTATATCTCAGTTTAATTTTCTTTCATTTTAAAGTGTCGCCTTTACACACGCAGGTATCTTAGTCCCAGTGGCTGGTATACACAGTGCCATATTTATAACTGAAAAATACAGCCATTATTTTAAGTGGGAGAAATTTAAAGTATATAAAAATATTCCATATCATGAACATTTTTGCAGAACGTCTTCTAGAATTGAATTTTTTCCCATTTAAAAAAATGGTTCTATGTTTGTATTATATATGTAACGCTGCCACATATGATGAAAGGTATTCCAGTGCCACAAGTATATACAACATAGGCTCTCAGTCACCCATACACATTTATCCCATTCAGACGCACACATGTTCATACATCCCCAAAGACGACACTCTCACTGACACACATGGCAGTCCTGTCATAGTGCCTCTAGTCAAAGTATTTTGTTCAAACCATAGTATTTGGTTCTATGGACATTAAGCTTAAACTCAATGGATCTCAGAGTGAGAGTGTCTGGTAACAATGTGCGAGTTGTTTACCCTTCAGTAGCTCACGATGATTTTCACTGATCAGAAGTAGATCTCACTACAGAAAAGGTTTGAGACCCCTGCATTAAGCCATTCTTCAGTGTTCTCTTATCAGATATGCGGGTGGAGCTCCTTGGAGGAAGATTAATGGGCAAATCAAAACTCTTGGGCGTGGGAGTTTCTGGAGTGGGGGAAGTACTGTATTTGGAGGCCTCCTGGTAATGTGTTGTATTATATTGTAATTGCATTTATGTAATAGTTGCTTAATTGAACATTTAACAGCAATTTACCCAATATATATTAAGAGAAAACTATAAATGTCACTTTGTACTCCAGGCTCCTACATAACATGGCTAATAGACATTGAAATTGACAAAGCCAATAGCTCTCACATTGCCGGGATCGATTGGTTTTGCCAATGCTTGTTATTTTACTGCTTTCCAAGAATTGTAATCTTTACTGTCCTGACATTCTGTTACAATTTATATTTGAAACAGAGCTTATGAAATATAAAGTGTTTTCTGCTTTTTAAGTTCTCCATATTCTGAAAAAAGTGAGGGGTTATTAATGAGGGCAACCATGTTTAATTTTCTACTACAGCAAACATTTAGCATTAAGAATCTTGACAATTTTACTTCTGTTCGTTTCCTTCAAATGAACAGAAAAATAAGCAAACCTGCTACAAATATATTTTCCAAACATTTGAGTCTACTTTTCTGTTAAATCACTTTCCTGTTTTTGTTTCCCTGCTTTAAATGGGCCTCTGTAATAAACCTTTATAACAAGGCACAAATGTTTCTACGATTGAAAAGCACATAGCTTACTGCAGAAGGAAACTGTGTCAAATTGCTCCTGTGAAACATTATCTCTTTCTAACAGTGTCACCAAAGAACGCTATTGCAGAGTAAGAGCTAAACTTGAGACTTAATCCATAAAGCCTATAACAGTTGACTCTTTCAACGAATCGTAACGCTGACTGCCACAACCATTGCCCTTTTCTCATGTCTCCAAAAGGCTTGGAATAATGGCAGATTGTGCACTGTGCAGGTGTTAATTAACAATAACAGCAACAATAGCAAGCAGCATTAATCAATTCATTAAAACAAACATAAGAGCAAGCTTATTTTTTTAAATCAACGTCTCTCTTTGAATTGAGAGTTAAGAACCAGAGCTTTGAAAACATTTCCTCCTGTCAAATCCTTAATTAGACCACAAAACAGATATTATTTTAATCCAGTTTACGAAAACAACAATCTCAATAAATCAAAACTATAACACAAATAATATGGAAGACTTACGGGTATGTAATAGATATTCATTTTTGGCGCCTCGTTGGCTGTTAACAGCATACCTGCAAAGACAAAACATGACAGTTTAACTGGCGATACAGAAGGCTCGGTTCAAACTATTACATTTTGTCCCTCCATCTGATTGAAGACAAAATAATAAATAAAAGAGAAAACACGATGATACAACAGCACATACATGCATTTCAGAGGCAGATCACCATGGAGGGAAGGCAGATGCCATGAAGTGCGAGGGTGAGACGAGCAGGGCTAACAGAGTGCTTGAAGGTTATTCTCTGGTCCAACTGAATGTTTAATACAATAATACTTTCAACACCTAGATTAAAGTTTTGATTTCATTAAAGTGCTTTCGGCCCACAATGTAAAAAACAGCTGCCTTTCACACGACCATTGTAAGATATATAAAGATAAAATTTTTAAGAAATACAATAAAAATACACTTTGCGATATGTAATACATTAAAAAGTGTGTTACAGGGGGGCGTGGCTAGCGCCCGAGGAAGATGGCGGCGCCTCCGTGACTCGGATGAGGACAGCAGGGAGACAGACTGTTTTTTCCATGCAATTCCTGGCGTGAATTGCCTCCTGCAGGACGAACGGTCGTCGGAACCTGTCCTCCATCAGGTGAAACGAGCCTCAACTATTCACAGGCGTTTCTAAGCCTTTTATTTGATATCTTCGTTTCGGCTGCTCTGACGGCCGCCATCTTAGCGCTTCACGCAACACGAAGTGATTTGAAGTGATTCGCCTTCGCGGACCGCGCTCATGAGCTGCTACACATTTAATGCCTCACGCCACAAGAAAATGCAGGAAAATGGGCAGCGTATTCTGAATTCTTTATGTTTTTCAAGCCCTCTTTGTGTTGCGTGTCACCTTGGCTAAGGTAAATCAAAGTATCATTGCGCCTCACCTCATGCGTCTCTTCAACAGCTCAGTGCTCTATACTTCCCTCAGGACTCTGGCATTCCCATTTTGCTTACTCAAACGGCTTTACCTGATATTTCATTTTGCTTTGGGCTTCTCTTCACGCTTGTAGTCACTATTATTGCTCCAAGTTATGACACTTCAGTATTATTGCGCCAATTCTCAGCCTGCATATTTTTAATTGAGGTGATCTGCTACGCCTTTATTAACACTAACATTAATATTGTCATTGACTTTACCTCCTTTTATGGGCAGGTTGAAAAAAGTTTTTTCTTTACAGGCAGCTTCAAAGCGCACACTTTTGGTACGTACCAAGTCTCGCTCCCACTCTGCCCAAATGGAGCCAACAATGAGCACATCCCCTAAAATGGTAGCTCCAATTGTCGCTAATGGTTCATCAGCAGGTAATAAAGTTACAACAAAGCGGTTAAAAAAGGACCCTTCTTCACCGCCGAAACAGTCTTCCTCAGTATCCATGGATCTTCTTCTAGAGGAAATCCGCGCTCTAAGACCATTTGTAGAGGAAACGAACTCTAAAATCCAATTTCTTACAGACGGCTGGGAAAAATTAGAAGAAAGGGTCACTAAAGTTGAGCATAGTGTCGAGACGCTACATTCTTCTGCTGCCACAACGGTGGTTCTTCAGACCCAAGTTACAGCTCTCCAAAAGCAAGTTGAAAATTAGGAGAATAGAAACAGGAGAAATAATCTACGCATTTATGGTTTGGCAGAAGGATCAGAAGGACCTGACCCCATTTCTTTCTTTCAAAAAATTCTTACCATCACTCCTCAACTTACCTGAAGGCACCATCCTTAACATTCAAAGAGCTCATCTTCTCGGCCCGATGCATCTTTCAACTTCGAGCACGAAAAAACCAAGAGGATGTATACTATACTTTCTCGAATACACAGATCTCCTTAAAGTCTTGCAAGCAGCCAAGCTCATGAAACGGATACCATTCTCAGGCAACCAACTTTTCTTTTCACAGGACTACGCTAAATCAGCGGCGGATCGACGCAGAGAATTTCTTATCATGAGACCGGCACTACGTTCCATTGGAGCTAGATTTGGTCTTCTCCACCCCTGCCTGTTCAAGGTCACGCACAACAATAATACTACGACTTACGAAGACCCAATTAAACTGCGAAGTTTCCTCAATGTACACTGCCCAGATCAGATGGACACTTCTAATGCACGCTTTAAATGATCTTGCTTCTGTTATTTACAATTCTGTAGTTTCTTAAATTATCGTATCATTTTTATTGCAGCTACCAGGGTTACTTTCTTAAGAATTATTTAGTTTCACCTGTCTTCATCAACTTTCTGACTTCAGGCCGCTAATGTTATATTCATGATTTAAAGTGCGTTGTATCGCAATTTGCTCAACATTACTAATCATTCCTTTTCTCTTCACAGGATCCGTCTCAATTTATCCAACAAGTCTGTCCTATATGTTGTCTACATCCTGATGTCTCCCTTGCCCTACCTCATGGAGTCTGGACGTGTCATCGTTCCATGTGGTCTCACCCCCCCGCCCCTTCATTGTTTTGAACTTCTTGTAGGTATGTCCCATTTACCTCTACTATTTCTCATAGTACTCATCACCTCCTTTATATTCTTTCTTACTTCCTTTCCCTGTGTACTATTCTATCATGTATCCTTTTCTTATACACCACTTCTTAATGTATATTTCTTTCTATTTCTCTTTCTTTTTCTGTCATACCCTTTCCACTTCTCTCAATTGGTTTTGATTATTAACATTTTCATACTTAATATAAGGTTTTCTCCAATGTTTTGCATGGTTACCATTGTTGAATTTTTCACAAGCATTATTGTTCATGATATACAGTATTTTACCGATTCACGTTTATCTTTATTACTTCTATCTCAAGGTATTTAGCATGCTTAACATCCTAAAATCCCATATAAACGTATTCTTTCTAAAAATATATACAAAGGCTCCTGTAGCCTGCTGGACTGCTAAGCGTCCTGAAGTTTTGTATGGATATCCCAGCTTTTCCTCAGAAAAAAAAAACAGCTGCTTTTGTTGTGTGGCCTACAAGATCACTTAACAGTATAAAATATTTGCTCTGCTGGATTATCGAGCTGCTCTTTGCGTAAGATCTTAGCTACTGAATTAGAGTTAACTGTGCTGTAGAACTTGCAGGACAGCATAAATTGTATCATGCCCTTTCTCTCGCCACACAGGCATTTGTCTGATTCTGCAGGGTTTCTTCTATTCTTGGTGGTATTTAGTAACCGGCACAGTCTTCTTTCCTTTTGGTTCGCGAGCCAGGCTAGGTATTGTTAGGCGTTTTGTGAAGGCGTAAACTTCCAAAGGCGTCTTTTTTTTGGTTTAGGCTAGAAAATTGCTCATTGACAGTGGCAGTTTTCCTCTTCCATGACAGCTGGTTCATGTTCAAGGTCATAGACAAGTCCAGTCTTTTGGCTTCCTTGTCCCATTGGATTACATATGGTGATTTCATATGCACAGAAAAGGATTATGTTACTTACCCTGTAAGCATCTGTTCTTGGCATGTAGTGCTGAATCTCACATGCTTTGCATACTCCTGCCATCTAGTGTTGGGTCTGGATGTGCACAAGTTGTTTTTCTTTGAAGAAGTCTTTCGAGTGACGAGGTAAAGTGACTCCTCCTCTTGGTAATAGTGCGCATGGGCATCAACTCCATTGTTAGATTGTTTTCCCGCAGGTGTGTGAGAATGGAGTTTAAGAAAGTGTCAGTAAAGAGATGTCCATGCATATGCAAAGGTAAAAAGGAACTGCAACGGCCACAGGTGTCTGGGGAGAAGAGTCGGCGCATGTGAATCTACAGCACTACATGCCAAGAACAGATGCTTACAGGATAATCCATTCGAGACATGTGTGGCTGTAGATACACATACTTTTTGTATAGACTGTAAAGCAGTGCCCTCCAAAAGCGGTGGTTACCCTGTGGGTGTTGCAGTTGTTTGAAAAAGTGTACGTCGCACGGCCTAACCTACATTTTCATGTTGGCGTGCTAGAACATCCACACAATAATGCTTAGTGAAAGTGTGTGGTGTAGACCATTTAGCTGCTCTACATATATCAGCTAGTGGGATGCTGCCTACGAAAGCTATGGAAGCCCCTATTTAGCGAGTACAGTGTGATGTAGGAGGCGTTGTTAAAGTCCTTTTGACTGTAATGTAACATGTTTGAATGCATTTAATTATCCTCTGGGCAATGCCTGATTTGGATATGGGCTTTCCTTTATGTGGGGATGAATACAGGTAGCTCAACTGATTAGTTAAGGTGGAAAGGGGAGACCACCTTTGGAAAGAATTTTTGGTTGGTGCGGAGAATGACCCTATCCCCGTTTAGTTGGAAGAAGGGTTCATCTAGGGTTACCGCCTGGAGCTTGCCAACACATCTAAGTGAAGCAACGGCGATTAAAAAAGCGACCTTCCAAGATAGGAATTGGAGGGCACAATTATGTAGTGCTTCAAATGGTGGACCCATATCTTGTGAGAACGATATTAATATTCCAGGTAGGTGCAGGTGGAACTCTAGGTGTAATCACTCTCTTAAGGCCTTCCATAAAAGGTTTGATAGCTGGTACTTTAAACAAAGTACCAGTTATAGTACTTTTCCTATTTTGTAGATAGGAGGCAATGAGATGTAATCGTATGGAAGTGAACCTAAAGCCAGAGAGTTGTAAATGTAGAAGGTAACAAACAATGTTTGTACTCTAGCATTAAATGGGTTGATAGTGTTAGTATGACAGTAACAGACAAGTCTTTTCCATTTGGCTGCATAGCATGCCCTAGAAGTAGGCTTATGAGCTTCTTTGAGAATGATCATACAATCTGGTGGGAGATTCAGATAACCAAAATCTATGACCTCAGGAGCCAACAGCTAGGTTGAGTTCCCTGGGATTTGGGTGTCTGATTTCTCCATGGTTGTGAGTCAGAAGGTCCGGGTTGAGAAGTTTCTTGTGTGGAACTGAGAGTTCAAGTAGTGTTGTGAATCAGGGCTGTCGGGCCCATGTGGGAGCTACTAGTATGAGTGTGAGGGATGTTTGCCTGACCTTCTGAACTAGAAACGGAAGAAGAGGTAGAGGCAGAAAAGCATAGGCAAATATTCCTGACCAATTCATCTACACACCCCTGCCCTGAGATAGTGGGTGTGGGAGCCTAGAGGCGAAGTCTGGGCATTTTGTGATGCCAGCGGTTGCGAACAGATCTATTTGTGGAAACCCCCCACTTGTGGAAGTAAGGGGGGAGGACCTAGGAGTGGAGTTCTCACTTGTGGACTTGTTGCCACATCCTGCTAAGGAGGTCGGCAAAATCATTGTCTGTTCCTGGGAGATGACTGTTGTGACGTAGAGCCCAACGCCAAATGTTCTGAGATAGGCATGATAACTGTGTCCACCTATTTTTGTACATAGTACATGGTTGTCATATTGTCTGCCCAGACTAAAACAACCTTGTCAATCAGGTGAGGCAGGAACGCTTTCAATGCTAAGTGAACAGCTTGAAGCTCTAGGTAGTTGATGTGGAGACCCTGGTGTTTCGTATCCCGGAGACCCTGGACTTTGAGATTATGTAAGTGAGCACCCCAGCCTGTGAGTGATGCATCCATTGTCAGGATGAGGTGGGGAACAGGCTCAAGGAAAGGCCCCCCTTTTAACAGGTTGTTTGAATTCCACCGCAGCAGAGAGCGATGAGTGTGGCTATCTATCAACACTAGATCCTCTACCTGACCTTGTGACTGAGACCATTACTGAGCTAGCCATTCCTACAGCGGACGCATGTGTAACTGTGCATTAGGGACTATGGTGATGCATGCCGCCATCATTCCTGATAGGCGCATGACAGTTCTTACTGTCAATTGTTGATTGGGTTGGAACTGTGGTATTAGGTATTAGTGTTTGGACATTTTGGATCCTTGATGTATTGGAATAGGCTAATCCCACATGTGTATAGGATAGCCCCCAGATACGGTTGAATCTGAAAAGGCTGAAGATGAGATTTTTGGAAATTGACAGTGGAGCCTAGCTGAAGGAGCAGGTTTATGGTACTTTGGTGTGTTGTTGAGACAGCGAAAGAGTACTGGCTTTAATAAGCCAGGCCTTACGATATGGGAAGACATGGATGTTTTGTTTGCGTAAATGTGCTGCTACCACTGCTAGGCATTTGGTGAATACCCGAGGTGCAGTAGTCACCCCGAAGGGGAGGACTTTGAATTGATAATATTTGCCTGCTATCACAAATCTGAGGTATTTGCGATGTGCTGGATGTATTGGAATGTGAAAATAGGCGTCCTTTAAATCTAGGGCTGAGAGAAAGTCGCTATGCTGTAGAAATGGGAACTCGTCTTGAAGAGTGAGCATATGGAAATACCCTGACAGGATTTAATGATTTAAGAGCCGTAGATCTAATTTTGTTTGCAAAGATCACTCCTTTTTGGGTATTAGGAAGAACAGTGAGAATACTCCTGACCCCTGATATTGAAGAGGGACAGGTTCTATAGCTCCATTGAGAAGAAGAGCTTGAACTTCCTGTTTGGGTAATGTTTGGAGAGAGCCTGTGAGTGCGAGGTGGAATGTTTGGAGGTGTGGTGATGAGCTCCACACAATAACCATGTTGGATAATGTCTGACACTCACTGATCCGATGTTATGGATCACCAAGTGGGGAGAAACGATTGCAATCGGCCCCCGACAGGTGTGTGATGATCGGGGCAAGGAGAAGAGAGTCACTGTTTTGTGGTGGGTGCAGCACCACATGGGCAGGCACCTTTGCCTCTACTTCTTGAGTTGTTGCCCCTGTATGTGCCCCTATAATAACCTCTGGTAGAGGATTAGGGACTCTGACATCTGTGGTATGAGGAAGAGGCATCGGAAGATCTTGTTTTTGCGCCAGCCCTATAGGAGGAGTGGTGAAAGGAGCCACGGGGACTTAGTGTTTGTAATGCACCCATGGACTTTGCAACCTCTGTGTCCTTTTTCATCTTCTCAAGAGCCTGGTCAACCGGTGGGCCAAAAAGATGTTCCTTATCCAAAGGGACATTCAATAGGTTTTGTTGAACCTCTGGGTTAAAGCCAGATATGCGCAGCCAGGCATGGCGACAACAAAACAATAGTATTAATGCCCCTTGCAACAGTGGCCGCAGAGACAAGGGGGCACCTAATGGAGGCATTAGAAATAAGCTCTTGCCCACTCTTTTTATGCTCCTCTGGGAGGTGCTCTTCCATTTCGTGCCACTTGGCGCGATAGTATCTGGCCAATAACCTCATGGTGTTAGCAATATGACAGTGATTGGCGGACTGCCCACCTACTATTTTGCCAGAGGCATCAATTAACTTGCTCTCCATATAGGAGATGGAGCATCACTGGCAGCCTGGGAATTAGACCTTTTACGAGCGTTGGCTACAACAAAAGAGGTGGAATTTGTCCCCTGACATAAATAGGGTCAGATGGTGAGGTCTTGTATTTTTTATTGACCCTGGGAGTGATAATAAGGACTCACACAGGATGTTTAAAAATACTGTCTGTATGACGCAGCATACCCTTGAGCATAGGAAGATACTGTGTTGCCCTATGTGTAGTGGAAAGGGTTTCAAAGAGCAAATCCTCTTTAAAGGCTCCTTATGTAGTGGTACCTGATGGTAAGTCGCAGCCCTGCCAATAAGCTTCTGATAAGAGGTGGTGTCATCAGGAGGAGATGGCCTAGCACGGTACAGGTTGGGAACAGTGTCCCCCGGGAGGGTCAATATCATAGGCTGACGAAGGATCAGAGGGTTGTGGTGTATCAAAAGTATCATACCCTGTCACATGCCCACCTGGAAATCAATGTGGGGATCCCTGTGGAGTGATATTTAATGGATTACCTGTAGAATGAGGGGGAGAGGGTGGAGGTGTGGGAAAAAAGGGTGGTGAAGGTGGAGGAGAAGATGGTGTAAGAGGGTGCAAGGGACTGGTGGCCTTGTCAGTCCTCTTCTTTTTGGACAGCACTGGGAGATCAATGGCCAATTCAAGGGAGAGTTGGCATTTGGATGGTGCAGAAACAACAGTTTTGGCCAAAATAGCCCAGTGTGAGGCTATATGTGGATTTACCTCTGGTGGGCATCAGGTTTTTCCTGTCATTTGTGAAGAATTGGCTCCACTGGAGTACCTGAGTGCTGTTTCGGAGCCCATTTGGAATCTTCAGAGCCAAGATCAATTTCTATTTCAGTGCCAAAGTGGTTGGTGCTGAGGATGTAGCCGATCAGCTCAGTACTGAACTGGTCGTCTTTGGGTGGAGTTTTGTTGCCGGGCATCTGACTCAGTTTTTTCGGGGCTGACCATGTCCTGCTGGCAGTGGTGGCCCGGGAGCTTTATGCTCAGTTGGAGCTGAATGCTTTTTAGGTGGCAGGACGGGGACGCCAGTACTTACAGTTCTCTAACCCGGTGGAATGTCCTACATCTGGAAGTCGATCTCTAATTCCGAGTCAGAATCATCAATGGAAAAAGGCTCTTCCTCAGCCGCAGAGGCCTCGTGGAAGTCCCCCTCCTCCTCTTTGACTTCCTGGTTTTCGAAGATGTTGAGCGTATCATCGACCTCTCTCCGCTGCATCAACCTGTGATGTGCCCTTCAATCCCGTAAAGTTTTCTTTGACCGAAACGATAGGCAGGACTCACAGTGTTCTTCATTGTGGTCAGGAGACAAGCACAGGTTGCAGACCTGTTGAAGGTTGGTCCGTGGGTACTTCGTGTGGCACCTGTGACAGAAGCACAAAGGCGTCCGTTCCATCAGCAGAAGCATTCTAAGGCAGAGCCCAAGGGATGGAAAAATAGGCACAAAAGGGCGAGGCCTGAAGGGCCACTCTTAAAGCGTGTCAGTCCAATGATCGATAGTTTTCTAAAGTTTGAAACGCAAAGGTGGCAATGCGTTTAATAACAATACCAACAAGGGTAAGGGTGAATTACAAACCAAAAGGAGTCCGAAAAGTTCTTGAACTGGAGTGCAGTAATGCACGTCTGAACCGGACGGTGGAAAGAAAACAATCTAACAATGGAGTCGATACCCATGCGCACTATTACCAAGAGGAGGAGGCACTTTACCTTGTGACTCGAAAGACTTCTTTAAAGAAAAACAACTTTCACACATCCGGACCCAACACTAGATGGCAGGAGTATGCAAAGTATGTGTATCTACAGCCACACATGCCTTGGACATGTTCTTTCCAGGCTTGATTGACTAAATTTGAACCTTGCGATGTCAATCTTTTTAGCCCATACTTAACAGGGGACATCTGGCAGCTGTACTAATTCTAATGTGACAGTGGGAAAGCTTGATGGCAATTTAAGAAGTGATTTCCAAACTTTTCTCTCATAATGGCCCATGCATTGAGTGGACATGCCCATCCTCCATAGCTCTGCTCCATACTGGAGTTGGCTTCCAACTTTTACCTGGAAGACTTTATGAATATAATGGGAAAACTGATGTCTGTGTTTGCACACCATCCTCAGTATAGCGTTCGAAGCCACTTCTGATTTACTAATAGATGTCTCTATATGAGTTTCCACTTTTAGCAATCTATTGATTGCTACGCCGAGTTACTTAAAAGAAGCAACTTTCTCCAGACTTACTTGGTTTATGAAGAAAGAGTAGGTCCTATTATGCTTAGTCCTGAAGGTCAATCTCTTGGATTTCTCATTGTGTTGATTGATAAATTATTTGCTTTGCAATAGTTCTTCATGGCTAGAAGTTGTGCCTGCAGACCGTTGGGGGTTTTTGCAATCAGAATGGAATTATCAGCATAAAGCAGGGGTGGGGTCTTAAAACCATTTATTGACAGACTTCTTGGTACAGGTTGTTTATATTAAAGGAGAACAGGAGTGTCACCAAGAGGCAATCTTGCTTGACTCCACTAATGGTAGTTATTTGTTTACGGATATACCCTCTTTGGACAAATCTGACTTCGGAAGAGGTTCTGCTGTACAACATTGGAATTATTGACAAAAACCCAGGGTCAATGCCCAAAATGCTCAAATGTTCCCAAAGACATTTCCTGGAGACAAGATCAAAAGCAAATGAGAAATCTAAAAAGGCCACATAGAGGGGCATATTAGTGCTGTATTAAATTTATGAATTATATGCAGGAAGGTAAAAACCTGATCTATCGTAGATAGTCCTTCTTGAAAGCCTTCTTGTATAGGTGTAAGGAAGTTTTTATCAGCGACCCACTCATCGAAAGCCTTTGGATGAATTTGGAAAAGATCTTACAATCAATATCAATTAGACTTATTGGTCTGTAGGATTTTGGGTCATCTTTGAAACTTTTCTTATATAATGATTCTATTTAACTAAGAATCTGAAGAGTCTGTGTAACTGCATCTGCCTTAAACACTGTTGCTAGTATCTCTGCCCACCAATCGGTGTCAGCAAGAAACACCTCCGGAGCAATCATATTGGGGCCCGGCACCTTTGCTTTATGGAGTTTCTGTATGGCTTCCTTCACCTTATGTTTCTAGATTGCACTTAGCATTTTACCGATTACTACTCTGGACATAGCTCCATCATTAGTAGTCAGAGGCCGTGTATCGTGAACAAGATTATCTGTGGTGTTAAAGATAGAATTGAAATGGTTACCCAGGCTTCTTCTCTAATGTTCGACTCCAGGACATTTTTCCTTACTCCAAGCCCCTCCCCGATCTTCCACCAGAAGGCTTGTGTGTCCCTCTCCAGAGCAGCTTTTTTAACTCTTGCCACTTTCTGTTAGCTAAACAGATTTTTCTTCTTCTTTATTAGGGCTTTATAACTTGATCTTGCAGCCTTTATAGCTGGTGTGGAGTACTCACTCCGGAGCACTATCTGTAATCCTGATTTCCTTTCTTTACATTCTTCGTCAAACCAACCCTCTTTGCAAACTTTTTTGCAGCCGTAGGTTTATTAAACGTACAAGTTCTCAAGATGATAGGGGTCAGAGATTTCAGGAATAAGTTGTATAATGGAAGTGTAGGCAGAGCTCTTTAGTAACCCTTCAAGAAGATCAACTGTTGCTCCTAGATTAAATGAGTGTTGCAGATCGAAACAAGAAGGACTGGGGCCTATGAGAGCAATTGAGGCTGACATGGCCTTGAGTCTGAACTAAAGTGCGGTAAGTAACAGGTGTCACCAGCCGGTTTGAACTTATTCAATAAGCTAAAGGCTACAGTGAAAATGAGAATAATTAAGAGAAAAGGACAACCCTGCCTCATCCCTCTTCTCGAGTGCAAAAGCAGAAATATCTAAACACTGATTTTTGGTTTATGTGTAGCAAATTCACCCAATCCAAGAACACCAAGCTAAAATATATTTGTACCTGAACTCAGAATGAAAAATGCCACTCCAAAGGAAACACCTTTTCAGCATATAGTAATATTATTACTAAGGGCCTTCTGTTTTGTGGGCCCAACTCAGATAATTTTGTAGACTTTGCAAATTCAGCCAGGTGTATCTGTGGGTCATAAAACCAGACTTATCCAGGTAGATCGAGGCAGCTATGAGATCTCACCCCACCCGGTCTCATGGCAAGAACCCTTGTCTGCACTTTTGGCATTATATTTGTGAGGAAAATAGCTGATGTGAAGATCAATTCTCCGCAGCTTCCTCTCTTTTGGGATTCATTTGATAAAGGCCTATCGTACATCTTTTGGAAGTCTGCCTGCAATTTGGAAGTATTTATCCAATATCCTCGAAAGCTTCTTAAAGAATTTTGCTGGCAGCCCAATGGAGCTCGAGTCTTTAACAAATACATAAGCTCCCACGCCCCATTCCTTACACACTTTTTGCAGCATGATCCCTTTCTGTGGTCTTTAACTATCCCTCCTGGGAAAGACATGACATCCAAACATTTTATATGAACCATGACTCTAGCTTCAGATATTTGACAAGCTCTGGAAGATGCAGGTACCTTAAGTCTTCACATGTGGCCACCTCATCCACTTATCCCACCATAGTGCCTTATTCTGAGAGGCACCTGTGCATGAATGTTAACTCTGCACCTCCAGAGTTAACAATACTGAGGATGCTGTTAACTTCAGGGGTGTGGAATTAACATGGATTCAGAGTTCAATATTTAGAATCTCCTGCAAATTTAGGAAATAGTGAGAAAATACTCAATTTTAGTTCCTATCCCACGGTATATTCCCATTCTGCCCTGCATTATTCCCCACAGATTCCAGCTGCTTTCAGTCCCTGGGGGAACATGTACAAGTCCAGGGTGTTCCCATGAACCTCATAATCCAAATGGAGAAAGTAAACACTGTTACCAACCTTATCAGAGTTTCCCAGTAGTGAGTACCTAAATATTATAAGTAGAGGAGAGTGATATGAAATCCCTCACTCGAAAACATTTGTTTACTTCCATCTGTTTGTCCTCAGTGCAAGCAATGAAAGAGTAGCCCATCATTGACAGAGTTTGTTGCAATGTAGGGAAAAGGATTTTTGTTTCCATTTCAATGAAGCATCTTCTATATAACCTTAACAACCTCCAGAAGTTTTAGGCTGAGTAGGTCCAAAGCCTTACGTTGTCGACTTAATGAATATCCCAATTTTCAGACATGACTCCATCAAAGCCTTCCCGTCGTTTTGGCCTAGTGGTAATTCCATAAGTAGCGACCTACTTTTCTCAAATACCGCCCCGTGTATTGTAGCGCACATACACACCCGCCATCATCAATCTGCCCTCAGGCCACACAGTGATTACTGTGTAGCATCTAATTGGGTCTATCATTGTTTTTTCCATTTTAAATGCTTAGCTTTTCCAGAACAAATTTCCACACTCCTCTCCAGACCACTCGCTATGGGCAAATGCTTTTAATATGCTGCACCTAAAAAGTTACATTCCATCCCCACTACATGATATTCCTGCATAAGTAGCATCCAGCTTCTGTTGTTTCAAAATCTGCTTTACTATCCCTCTTTCAATCTGCTACCTAAGGACGTTAACATTCCAGGTTACACATTTAAGGCTGTGCCTATCCCCTTAGGATTGCCCATCTTCCCTATAACGGCTCATGTTGGGACTAGCACTATGTCAATTATAAACTCCTACAAGCCCCTTTTCAAATTTCCCACAAGAAGGCATTCAACAGCTCACCCATGCTAATGGAAAAGTACCTGGCAACTTTTTACCCATAACAACTTAGAAACCTCCATGTTTCCTCCCACAATTGTCTAACTCCTTTAATAACACTTCATCTACCCAGGAGGATGCCAATCCCACTTTTTCCCTTTGTTATATGAAGGAGGCAACTGCTCACCTCACTCCCAACACCAAGGTATTGCATGACAAAGTCTGCTATTTCAACCCTCCTTTTATTTTCTCTGTGTATATTTCAGGTATATCACATAATCCTTTTACCACTTGTTGCACCTTATCAGCATGGTTCTATTAGCACCCAGCGTCTAAGGTAAGATCTCTCTTTTGCTTGTTGCCATCTCTTGCTTTGCTCTTTAACTTGTCCACAGTCATTGTCACTAGTTTCCTAGCTTTCACAAAATCTTTTGTACTGCGCAGCAATCCCAAGCTCCATGGGTGGTGCCAAGGATGAGGACTTCAGTTTTCTTGGAGTTGAGTTTCAGGCAGCTGTTCTTCATCCAGGTTGCTACGGCTTTCATCCCTTCTTGGAAGTTGTGCCTGGTGATGTTGGGTTCCTTGGTGAGGGAGAGAATGAGCTGGGTGTCATCGGCGTAGGAGACGATGTTGAGCCCGTGGTTTGTGACGATGGTTGTGAGGGGGGCCATGTAGATGTTGAAGAGGGTGGGGCTGAGGGAGGATCCCTGGGGTACTCCGCATCTGGTCTCTGTCGGTTCTGAGAGGTAGGGCGGGAGTCTGCCCGTCTGTGTTCTGCCTGTGAGGAATGAGCGTATCCAGTCTAGGGCCTTTACTCAGATGCCGACGTCGTGGAGTCTGGCAGCTAGTGTGCAGTGGGAGACAGTGTTGAAGGCCGCTGATAGGTTCAGGAGGATGAGGTCTGCCGTTTGGCCCTGTTAGAGGAGGGAGCGGATGTCATCAGTGGCAGCTAGAAAGGCGGTCTCGGGCTGTGGTTGCTGCGGAATATGGATTGGGAGATGTCTAGGACGTTGTTAGCTTCGATGAAGTTTGCTAGCTGGGTGTTGGCGGCCTTTTCGATGGCCTTGGCTGCGAATGGAAGCAGAGAGATGGGCCTGAAGTTCTTGAGGTCTGTCGGGACTGCGGAGGGTTTCTTCAGGAGGGGGTTGACTTCAGCGTGCTTCCAGTCGTCGAGGAATGTGGCGGTCTCGAGCGAGCAGTTGATCGTCCAGCGTAGCTCGGGTGCGATGGCTGTGGTGACCCTGTGGAAGATGTGGGGGGGGACATGAGTCTGATGGTGCTACGGAGTGGATGCTCTTCATGCTCTTTAAGGTGTCTGCTGTCGTGAGCGAGGTCCAAGTGAGTAGGGTCAGTTGGGTGGCGTCGCTGGGGGTGGAGGCTGAGGCAGTGCAGAGGTCTTGGTTGTCGAAGTTGTTGTAGAGAGTCTTGATCTTGAGGTGAAAGAAGGAGCTGAGTGTGTTGCAGAGGTCTTGGGAGGGTGGGACGTCTGTTGTTTCGCTGACAAGTTAGGCAAATTCCTGTATGATGGAGAAGAGTTCCTTGAAGTTGTGGGCGTAGGTGAGGATTCTGTTTTGGAGGAAGTTCTTCTTTGTGGATGACTTGCACCTGTATATTTCACTGATTTCACTAATTGTAGCCATACAGTCAAACCCAAACTCTTATGAGGATGGCCTTTCACCGCCGTTTATACAGGCCCAGGTGTTCAACTGTTTGTTTTTTAGCTCTTTTTACCTCGTCACCCAGCTGCAATATGCAGTCACCATCTACAAAACCAGCACCAAATACAATACTAGCACCAACACCAATGCCACTTGTCCTCCTCATCACTCGGGAGAGGAGGAGCTATGCTACTGTCCTTAAGTACCAAGGTTCAATCACCAGTGACTGGCCTCTCACTATACCGACCTATCCTCCTTTCCCCGGGAGATGCATCAAATCCTTGCCGGAACTACCCTTGCTCATAAATGATTAAATACTCCACTAACCTAAAGTATCCATGCTGTCCTGTAATGTCGGACAACATTTGTGACCCCTGTGGAGAAATTGTTTCAGTTCACACTGAGTAATGGAGCCACAGCTCAGGACTGTTCAGAGCCCCTCTGCCCTGAACTGAGATCCCATGCGCTTTATCCAACAATTAAATATATGAATAAATTAATAAGCCATTCTAAGGCCATTCATGGCACAATACTGGATTTGCCATCTACATTTCAGAGATCTTTGGCACTATAAATGGTCTCAGAGGCATGCAGCTGCAAAATGCGACAATGAAAATAAGCCAGAACCAGCAAATGAAATAGAAGAACAAAAGTTACTTACCTGTAAACTGTGGTTCTCCAGTATTGGTGTCTTTCATAGATTCACATGCTTGAATCATTCCCCGTCGTCGAAGTGGGAGTCCCACGGTACATAAAATAGCAATATATGCATACATAAATACATAGTATACTAATAGCATAGCTAAAAAATTGCATAGGGAGTATTGTAACATAGCAATCAATAGGAAAAAAGTTGTCACTTTATTAGCTCGTCCAAGTCCTTAGATACAGTCCAAACTCCAGCCAATCAGGCGGCAGCACCCTCCAGAACCCTCTCCCCAGAGACTCAGAACCTCAGATTTTCTAGCACAGGAGTGACAATAGTCAAGTAAACGAGAAGAGCCTCTGAGGGGAGGTGGGTGGGTCGCATGTGAATCTATGAAAGACACCAATACTGGAGAACCACAGTTTACAGGTAAGTAACTTTTGTTCTTCTCCAGTATTAGGGTGTCTTTCATAGATTCACATGCTTGAATCAGAATAGATAGCAGTAATTCCCAAACTGTACATAGTCAGTAATATATACATGTAAATATATATCATTGCATGACCATATATGTATCTAAAACATACATTATAATGTACAATCTGTGCAGGAGGAGGGAAGAAAACAGAGGCTCACCTTATTTAAAAAGATTACGTAGTTCTGCTTGCCCCACGGCTGTGTCAGTGTTGTCTGCAGCTTCCAGACAATAATGTTTGGTAAAGGTGTGTCTGCTAGACCATGTCGCAGTTCTACAGATTTGATGAAGAGGCACACCAGCAAAAAGCGCAGTCGAAGAGGAGACAGCTCTGGTAGAATGTGCCTTGACTGTTCTTTGAAGTGTCTTCCCCGCTTGTTGATGACAGTAGGAAATTGTACTAGATATCCATCTAGCGATAGTCTGTTTAGTGACTGGATGTCCTTTACGCATCATGCCGTAAGCCACAAATAGCTGATCAGTTTTCCGAACAGGTGCTGTCCTTTGCAGATAAAATTTGAAACACCTTTTGACATCTAGAGAGTGTAAAGCCTTTTCGGCTGGTGACTGAGGATTAGGGAAAAAAGTCTTTAGATGACAGGCTCATTGAAATGGAAATCAGAAGGCACCTTTGGAATAAATGCAGGGTTTGTGCAGAGCACAACTGAGTCTTTGGTGAATTGCAAAAAAAGGCGGTTTAATAGTAAAAGCCTGTATATCGCTGACTCGTCGAGCTGATGTAAGAGCCAAAAGCAATGAAGTCTTCCAAGAGATAAATTTAAGCTCAGCCCTATGAATGGGTTCAAACGGGGACTTCATGAGTTGAGTTAGCACAACGTTTAAATGCCAAGATGGAGGAGGGTGTCGTATTGGCGGGAACATCCAGAATAAACCCTTGAAGAATTGTTGCATTATTCTAGAAGAATAAAGAGAATTGGAACCATCTTGTCGAAATCTGGAAATTGCAGCCAGGAAAACTTTAAGGGTAGCATGAGATAAACCCGATTTTGCTAATTGCAAGAAAAAAGGCAAAAGCTGTTCTGGCGTAGAATGAACCGGCTGAACTTTTGAAACCTCACACCAAAGGCAGAACCTTTTCCACTTAAGTTTGTAGGTCTTGATAGTGGAAGGTGCCCTGGCGTTAGCAAGGACCTCCCTGCAATCCGAAGGAATCACTAAGTTGGCAAACTCATAGTGTTCAGGCGCCAGGCCGCCAATTTCAGAGATGCTGGATCCGGATGGCAGACTTGCCCTTGGTCCGTTGTCAGAAGATCCGGAATTGGATGAAGCATAATCGGATCGTCCTCCGACAGAAGGAGTAGCTCTGAAAACCAAATCTGGCGAGGCCATCTGGGGGCTATGAGATGAATGCGACATGGCTCCCTCCGCATCTTCCGAAGCACCTTTGGGACTAGAGGAATCGGCGGAAATGCGTAGGCATAAATTTTTTTGACCAATTCATCAAAAAGGCATTTTTGCACGACCCTGGTTGGGGAAGCCAGCTTGCGTAAAATGGGCATTTGCGGTTCTGACTGGTCGCAAATAGATCTAGATTGGGCCGCCCGCACCACTGAAAGATGCTGTCCAGCGTTGGTTGATGAAGTTCCCACTCGTGATTGGACGAAATTGATCTGCTCAGAGAGTCCGCCAGAGCGTTGGACACTCCCGGAACATGAACGGCTGATAAAGTTATTTGATGTTGAAGCGCCCAGTTGCAGATCTGTTGTGCTAGTAGGGACAGCAGAGTGGACCTTGTGCCCCCTTGTTTGTTCACATAATGCATTCTTGTAGTGTTGTCCGTCCGGATCAACACTGAAGCACCTTGAGAAGGGTGTGAAAAGACCTTAACGCCAGGAATATCGCTAGTAATTCCAGAAGGTTTATGTGCCAAGTTTGTTGCAGAGCATTCCATTTGCCCTTGACTGTGAGACCTTGAAGATGTGCCCCCCATCCCTCGAGGGAAGCATCGGTTGCAAGGACGAGATTTGGATCGTCTGCTAGAAAGGAGCGGCCCTCTGACAAGTTTGTTTTGTGAGTCCACCATAGCAACGCTTTGTGCATCCGAGAAGTAATGACGATCACATCGTCGAAAGACCCTAAGACCTGATGCCATTGTTTGTCGATTTCCTCTTGTAATGGTCTCATCTTGAGACAGCAGTTGGGAATTAAGGGAATGCAGGAAGATAGCATTCCCAGAAGCGACTTGAACTGTTGAACAGAAACGGACTTTCTTGCCCGTAGAAGAGATGCCAGCTTGGATATCCGTTGCGGTCTTTCGTTTGAGACATACGCCTTTGATGTCTGAGAATTTATCCTGGCTCCCAAGAAAGTCCGAACCTGAGAAGGGGTGAAGTGTGACTTCTCCAGGTTTATGGACAGACCCAGTGACTGAAATAGAGATTGGCATATTTGAGTGTGTCTCATTGCCACTGCAAGTGACTGCGCCTTGATAAGGCAGTCGTCTAGATAGGGAAAAATTTGGACACCCGCTTGACGAAGATGTGCTGCCACCGGTGCTAAAACCTTGGTGAACACTCGGGGCGCAGAGCGGAGGCCGAAGGGAAGGACTTTGAATTGGAAGTCTCTGCCAGCCACTCTGAAGCGCAGGAATTTTCTGTGTCTGGGTAGGATGGGGACATGAAAATAGGCATCTTGAAGATCCAGTGTTGCCATGTAATCTCCTTGAGATAGAAAATGTAGAACTTCTTGGAGAGACAACATTCGAAATGATTGTTTTTTGAGAAAATTTGTTGAGGGAACGAAGGTCCAGGATGGGTCGCCAATCCCCTGATTTTTTCTTGATGAGGAAGAATCTCGAATAGAAACCTGCACCCCTTTGTAATATTGGAACCACTTCGATCGCTCCTTTTTTTAACATGACTTTGATTTGGCATAATAGTTTCCTCAGATGTGCAGGAGGAGGACCTCTGGAAGGAGAATTTGGGGGAAATTTCACAAATTCCACGGTGTGTCCTCTGGACACTATGTCCAACACCCATCGATCTGTAGTGATGGCAGACCAGTTTGAGAAGAAATGGGAGATTCGTCCTCCAACCTTGTTGAGCAGAGTGGTAGGCAGGTTGTGGCTGTCACTGCTTTTTTGAAGAATCTCTGCCTCTGTAGGAAGATTTTCCTCTGTACTGTTTATAGGAGGCAGCTGGAGGTTGACGATACGATTGCTGTTGCTGTGAGGAAGAGTAACGTTGTTGTCCCTGATACTGTCTGTTCTGATTGTAACCTCCTCGAAAGGAATAGGAGGATCCACGACCTCTCGCTCCACGAAAGGGCTGCTTTTTAAATTGCAAAGTGCCCAGAGCACGTGCGGTGTCAGTATCCTTTTAATTGTTTGAAGGGCATCATCTATGTGCTGCCCAAAAGTGATTCGCCGTCAAAAGGCATATCAATAATTTTTGTTTGCACTTCTTGGCGAAAAGAGGTAGCTCTTAACCAGCCCTGCCTTCGGAGAACTGCCGCACCTGCAAGCTGACGAAAGCCTGTGGAAGAGATATCCACTGCACAATCAATGATCTCGGCAGAGATCTTCTCCCCTTCCTGGAGAATCTTTAAAGCTTCGGTCTTTGAGTCTTCAGGCAACAGATCGATGAAAGGAGAAATGTCCGACCACCTTTGCCTATCATAGCGGCCTAGAATAGCAAGGGAATTATCCGCACGGACCGTAGTTGCTGCCATGGTAGAAACATTTTTGCCAATGGCATCAAGACGCCTGCCTTCCCGATCAGGAGGGGCCGACAATGGAGACGAGGGATTCCGGGCACGACGTTGAGCCGCCTGCGAAATAACCGAATCCGGCTTCGGTTGACCAATTAAACAGGCTGGCGAATTTTCTGGTGCCTTGTACTTTTTATCCAAGCGCGGCAGGACTGCCGGAATGGAGGCAGGGGTTTTCATGACTTTCAGACCCTCCTGCCAGATGAAATCGATTATAGGAATCGCCCGCACCTGTTTTTGTGGATCATTCTTGAAATCATATAAAAAAACAATCCTCATCCTTTGAGACCATAGGGAGCTGAAATCTCTTGGCTGCTCTGTCCATGAGGACATGAAATCCACCTATATCCACTGGCGGAGATTCCACAGAAGTAAGAGAGACAGGCAGCGGTGTCTGAATTTGGTAATTATCCCATTCAGTAAGTAGGGATCTATCGTCTAACTCCCCTTCTTCTCTGTCCTCATCAGTTGAATGAGTGTCCTCTATAATATGAGCCGTAGACGCCACCGGAGAAGTATGAGGGGCAGCGCAATAATTGAAGGTGGAGGAGTAGGTGTTTGAGGGACCGAAGAAGCTGGCTCTGAAGGAGGGAAGCGATGGTAATAGAAATCCAGCATGTGCTGCAAATTTGAAATGAGTGACAGGGGCATCTGTGCAGTCGGATTTTCAGACTGTGATTGGTAATTCGGCTCTGAATAATAGTCATAGTCCTGTTCTTCGTCTATGTCCTGGCACTTAATGAGGAGCTCTGATGGACTACGAGCTGCTCGAAACCCATCATCCTCCTCTGAATCCTCCTCGTCCGCCCCATAATCCAACAGTTGCACTGGAAGGTCAGGAGAGGCTTGAATAGGCAATAAAAGGTCCATAGACAATTGTCTGCGTTGAAGCACCGAGCCTTTCCTGGATTCAGATGACGGTAGAAGGGCTGTTGAAGGCTTCAAAGGCACTAGAGGCATCAAACCTGGAGGCGAAACCAGGGATTCCGTAAACGAAGCTGCCGCCGTCGACGAAAAACATACTTGACTCTCCATCTGTAAAGTCTTCGCCGCCGTCGACGAAGCAACCGTCGATGAAGCAACCGTCGACGAAGCAACCGTCGAGCAAGCAACTGTCGACGAGGCAGGCGTCAACGAGGTAAGCGTCGACGAGGTAAGCGTCGACGGAGCCAATCGGTCCTTGGAGGCTCCCGTCGACGAAGAAGCATCCGACGACGAAGGCTTCTTCATTATCTTCGTCGACGAAGAGAGAGAGGACGTCGACAACTTTGGCTGCACCGTCACTGAGACCAGCGTCGACGGAGAGGACGTCGACGACATCACCATAGCAGGTTTAGGTGAAGAGAAGGTAGCCGTAGTCATCGTAGCTGTGACGACGGAAGACTTCGTCGACGGCGGAATAGACGACGTGCTCGTCGACGATAGACCAGTTTTTTGAGGTAAAACTGATTCTGACAGAGATTTTGACGCCTGAGACTTGGATCTCGGGGGCGTAGACGATGTAGAGTGACCCTTAGGGGGAACAGAAGTCTCTTTAGACGATGAAGGCTGGTCATCACGCTTGGAAGAGTGATGTTTTTTCAGTACCTTGGCCTTTGGAGAAGATAATTCCGCCTCACTAGTCCTTTTCTTAGATGCCACCGTCTTAAGAGAGGAATCACTCTCTACATCAGAAACAGGGTTATCCTTCATTTTAAGCTTCTGTAGCCACAGAAGTAATCGACCTTCTCTGTCCCTTAAGGTCTTTTGAGGAAAAGTCCTGCATATTTTACAGTCTCTCACCTGATGGTCAGGATGTAGGCAGTAAATACATTTTTTGTGAGGGTCCTCAGAGCGAAGACGCAGTTTCCCACAAGACTCACAGTGTCTGAAAGTGATCTCTTAGTAGTAGACATGCTGTGAAGCTTCAAGTAAAATTCTTGAAAAGAAGAGTTGAAGTACTGAGCAGAGCTCAGGGAGACTCCCTTCACACGACGTGCGGTAGAAAATCTGAGGTTCTGAGTCTCTGGGGAGAGGGTTCTGGAGGGTGCTGCCGCCTGATTGGCTGGAGTTTGGACTGTATCTAAGGACTTGGACGAGCTAATAAAGTGACAACTTTTTTCCTATTGATTGCTATGTTACAATACTCCCTATGCAATTTTTTAGCTATGCTATTAGTATACTATGTATTTATGTATGCATATATTGCTATTTTATGTACCGTGGGACTCCCACTTCGATGACGGGGAATGATTCAGGCATGTGAATCTATGAAAGACACCCTAATACTGGAGAACTGTGGTCTTCTTGATTGGTGTACTTGTTGCAATAGCTGCCATTTTTCGCTACGATCACTTGCATTGCAAATAATGGTCCCTTCTTCAACCACTGAATTTCCTATCCAAACTATTTATTTTCTTGCTGGAAATACTGCTTCTTCCTGATTGATCTTCAGCTCCATAAAGCTCCAATTTGTCAGATCATTCAAATACATTATATACCTTACAAAATGTCTGTAGTGCTAGAGGCACTCTTGTGGTCTGACACCACGTGATGACCTTTGACTTTCATCATTTTAATTGACTTTGGTGTTTTACTTTACCCTAGCCTGAATGTACGACGTCCTGCATATGCCTTGTTTCTCTCAAAGGTTTCTTTCTTGTAATCTTGCAGTCTTACAGTGGAAGCTGTCACAGTAGAACAGCCTTGCCAAGAACCGAACGTGTGGGATGTGCATTTGAAAGCATGAAAGAGAGAGAGGTGTGGAATGTACTTTTAGGTCTCAAAGTGCAGTGTTATGAGCAGAGGTGCACAAATGTGCACTGTGTTGTACATTGAGAGATGACGTATGTGATGCTATAAGCAGTGGTGCACAAATGTGCATTATGTTGTACTTTGGGAAGAATTATGAAGCTCTTACTATTGGCTTTGACATGGCCTCATGTCATCCTATATGCTGACTCTGCCTTGCTTGAGCTTTTCTGCGCGCACAGACAGGCTTGCAAGTTGTTTGGGTTAATCACGTTCAAGGTCTGTTTTGTGAGAGATTGTTTAATGTACCCTGGAAGGCTTTCGTAAGCTTCGTTAAGATAAAGGCTGGAACATGTGAGAATGCAGAGGGAACGTGGGAACTCCTTCCTGCCGTGGAATGCTTGCCTGGAAGCTGGCCAGTTCCAGTAAGTTTCCTTGGCGCAGAGGGGAAGACTCTCGAACATTCTAGTGTGTGTTTTGAGACTATAAAGCTGAGGGTTGTTGTCAGCCAGGTTGGGAGCTCACTTACAGAGTAGACGTACTGCTGTAAGACAAACAGAACCTGAGTACCGGTTGAGAGTCCAAGCCCAGCTTTGAATGGGCCCCCCAGCTTGAGTTGGCAAGGATGTCGAGTGAACGATCGGGTGAGGTGATTTGTTTCTGACTAGTGCCAATGTGATGTGTGGCCAGTGGCTTTGATCATTTGAGGTGTTTTCTTTGTGATGTGTGAATGAGTCAGATTCCACATCCAAAGTAATCATTTGATGTATTTAGTGTATATATCTTTTTATCTCTTGCAGGACGTCCAGTATATTTGCTTGAGTTTTATGTCATATTATTTGCTGCTTGTATTTCATATCCATGCATTTAACTGTTGCATTTACCAAGTGTGTTATTATTGCTTACATATAAATATATCTCTATATATATTTGAATGTGGTTCATTTTGACATCTGGGAAAACCTTACTGTTAGAGAGCATTGCATAAATAAAACCCCAAGCCTTATTCTAAAAAGAGAGTCTTTGCATTTTGTAAAGAGAAACCCTTTTCTAGGTATAGTTGTTGTGTTTTATGTCTTCTGCTCCGCCGTGTTTGAGCCACCGTGTGGAAGTGGAATTTGTGGGAGATTCTGTATTATGTGAAAGGCGGAGCAAGACAATGTCAAAGCCATTTTGTGGTTTCTCTTTCTAACTCTATCTTTAAATGTATTCATACAATTGGTGCCCGTTTCCTAGCCACCCAACTAGTGATAGCTTGAGTGCTATGTCCTTTGACGATGTTCTTGTTTAAAACATGTATAGAGACAGAAATGTGGTCTTCTTCGGTTTTAGTGTGAACATGACAATATGACTCAGGTGCATAGATTTAGAAGATTTTTTGTTTTACATCAATAGCACTTTTGAACAAGAAAATACTCTGCCTATCTCGGAAGTACTAAGAAAGAAAGCACATTCACCAAACCAAACACACATCCCCCATCACTAGTTTCTATAATTTGTGACCATCTGGCCGCAGGACAGGAGCCTGGGTGAAAGTTGTTCTCACTTCAGTTCCAGAGGTTTCCACTAAAATCCCCATCAAAATTAAAACTACTTGGCAAAAGTGTTTAATTAACAACAGTGAAGAGCTCCAAACACAGGCAACTGATGACCAAGTACAGAGAGTGCAGACATAGATTGGAGATCAAAAGTGGGCACCCGAGACAAACCTTGAAACCACAGTAGGCCGTATCCATCAACATTGGGACCTGGGCCTAGTTGGGACTGAAACTGACTTCTTCATATAGGGTATCAGATATGGCAATACATGAAAACAACTTTTATGAATGTGCCTACAGCATCATTCACTTCACAAGTCTTAAATATGAGGACAATATTCACATACTGCTGGGTAATATCCCAGAGCTGGCATAAAGAAAGCATGTTTAAGCTTCTGACAGCATCAGAGACAAACTCCTGTATAAAATGGTTGCAGTGACCACAAAACTGCAAGACTTTTGGTAACATGTAAACCCATAAATCATCCAAGTGAACAGCTTAGTTACCTTTGGTAACTCTCTTTCTGATGGATACTCTATGTAACCGCAGATTCCTCACCTTTAGAATACTCAACAGAAGCCATACTGGATCCGGAAGTTTTTTCACCACAGCCCCTGAACACCAGTAGGTGCTGTCTGGCGGCTGCGTGTCGAATCCGCTCCACCCTGGAAGTGATAGCTGGAGCTGCATATAGGTGCCAACCAAATGCACTGCTGTCAGCTGCTTTCTGAACAACTTTTGTGCCCTCAGACACAGGGCCCAAAAAACAATTGATCGTACCAGTGTCCAGATCTCTACATTGGGACATTCTTAGATAGAAAAAATCCATACCATAGAAAGGGGAGGTGGGAGGGTGGTGAGGAATCTGCAGCTAGATAGAACATGCAGAAACATATTAGCAATGCAACCAAGGGTGCTAAACACCAGACGAGGCTACTAAGGACCATTCCTCCCACAGGAAGACTTCAAATGGGCGGTTCAAGCCTTAGTATTGCCAAGGCTTGACTACGGCAGCTCCACTCTTTGCGGTCTCCCCAAACAAAGCTTGGTTCCACTTACGGCTTCCATTAATGCCGCAGCCAGATTGATTACTGGTACAAAAAGAAATGATCACATATCCCCAGCCTTAAAATCCCTAAACTGGTTACCTTATGAAGCTAGAATACAACTAAAGATAGCTTGCTTGACTCACAAAGCACTGTACTTCAAGACCCCCATCTATCTGGCTCACAAACTTGAATTATAAGGGGGTGGCCGTCCGTCTCGAAGTGCAAATTCACTTCTCCTGAAACATCAAATCTTCCACAAAAAGAGAACGAGTAACAGCATTCTCGGGCATGGCCCCGAAGATTTGGAATTCTCTTCCACCGGAAGTTCGTCGAATACCATCCACTGCTTCCTTCAAAAAAGAAGTGAAAAAAATCGTAATGCTGAAATTCCTGCCATAAAGTCCTGGTTCAGCTGCCTCAATACTGCTCTCTTCTCTGATGCTATGATTGTCCAGTTCTCAGTTTCACTTCTGGGTTTATTAGTGTGAACAGACCACTCCACAACTTTGTATGTTATTTATGGAATGTCTCTCTCCCATTGCTTGATCGCTATCTTTTACTTTTGTGTAACCCGGTGTTTAATAGGATGGGCAGGCTATAATCCTACTGGTACTGTGTACACTGCATATTCTCCTCTATTATTGGATCTGTCCGGTCTTGTTTTTAAATGTTCTGAATCATGTTGTTGTCATGCTCTCGTCTTGAACCTATTGGTAACGTTTGTCTTGAACCTATTTGAAATGTTTGTTCTTGTCACACTTTGTTATCCTACCTACGTCAACTGTGAAGCTCTCCGATACCCTCCTGGGTCTTGTTCGCGCTATACAAAACTTTATAAATAAATAAAAATAGATAGGATATCCACCGGATAAAGCGCTACCGAAGGCAAGTAATTTTTTCTTCTGATGGATACTATAGACCGCAGATTCCTTACCTATAGACTAGATATCAAAGCAGTATCTCCCCCTGGAGGGATGTGGAATAACTCAGACAAATAATCTGGTAGGACCAAACAGTCAATAAGCCCTTCCCACTGGACCTGACTGCCAAGACAATAATGCTTTATGAACCTGTGCACTAATAACCATGTAGCAGCTTGACATATATCCAGGGCAGGCACTCCGCAGGCCAGCACATTCGTAGCCGTATTAGTGCTGGTGGAGTGAGCTCTCAATCCCTCAGGGGGGCTGCTACTCTGACAAGGCTTAGCAGATCTTGATGTAGAGGACTATGCACTTGGATAAGGTACTCTTCTGCACTGCTTTGCCTTTCATTTGCCCAAGAGAACCCAACAAAGAGCTGATAGTCTACCTGATGGCCCTTGGTGCGACTGATGTAAAAGCTCAGTGTTCTTTTGGGGTCCAAACGATGGAGTCTCTCCTTCTATTTCAAGGGGTGAGGTGGGGCAAAGAATTTTGGGAGAGTGGTAGACTGGTCAACGTGAAAGGGAGTCACAAACTTTAGCAGAGAGGCCGCTCTAGTCCTCAGCACCAGTTTGACCTGAAACAAGGTGGTGTACTGAAAGACCTTGAAGCTCACTGACGTGACAAGCTGAGGTGATCACAATGAGAAAGACGGTCTTCAGGTTCAGGAGATGTAGGGGACAGCTGTGCAATGGCTAACAAAGAATACACATAAGAAAATTAAGGAATAAAATTAAGGTCCCATTGTGGCATCACAAAAGACTTTAGAAGAAACATGTGGAGCAAACCTTTAAGAAGACACATCACAACAGAAGTTTTGAACAAGCAAGGAAGGTAAACGCAAAAAGACCGTAAGGGTGGACAAGTATCCTTTAACAGTGTCCAGTGCAAGTCCTTACTTACCAAGACAAAGCAAAGAGTAACAAATCTGACAGTTTGGCCTGCAATGGGTCTGTGTAACAGGTGCCATAACAAGTCACAATCTTGTCGCATTGTCTCGCATAAACAGACTTTGTAGGAGGCCGCCTGGCTCCCAGGATGGCATCCACTACTTCAGGAGGTAGATCGAATGGAATTAACTGCTGACGCTCAACCTCCACATATGGAGGTGTAGCTTGCGCAGGCCCAGATGCAAGGCCCTGCTTTAACAGAAGACCTTCCTGAGGTATCAGCATGATCGGAAGACAGATCCTTATGCCAAGACGTTCCAGGTACCACATTCTGCTGCCCCAATCTGGAGCCACTAGGATGACTTGGGTCCAGTCGTTCCTTATCTTCTTCTGAACTCAGGGCAGGAGAGGCGGCAGCGGGAAGGCATGCAGGAGTCTAGTGTCCCATTCTAAGCAGAATGCCCTGTGAGGGAGCCCCCGTGAGTGTCGTACCTGTGAGCAGGGTGTCCGGGTGCAGAGGGCCCTGGGTGCCTTGCCGCTACGATCGAGAAACAGACTGTGAGAGTCTGGACGGAACTCCCGATGTAACTAGGGGTTTTTCCTTCAACACACAGCCCAGCGGAGAAAACCCGGAAGTGATCCACCCCTGGAGGGGCGGAACGGAAACCCAAGACAGCCAATCGGAAGGGTCTGACGCGGCATCAGTGTGGCCAGAAAAGGAGGAGGAGAGCTTGCCAACCCCGTCAGCTGTTGGGAATCGGAGAACACGGGAGAGCAGAGGAAGCGCTGGCGAATCGGAGGAGAAGGCGAAGGAGGACGGAACCGGAGACGAGACCGACGGAGGCCTGGAAAACCCAGAAGAGTGGTCCGAAGACTGGTGGATCCCGGAGGAAGCGGATGAGCCGCCGCAACTCAGGAGGGTTGCGGCAGAAAGCGGTACGTGAATTGGGCGGGGGGTGAGAGGATAGAGGGAGGGAGTGGGAAAGGGGGTAAAACCACGGGAGCGTTTTCTCACTACCTTAAATAACCGCACCGCACGCCCACCGTCCGAAGTCACTTCCCTTGAGCACGTTGTTATACCCAATGTTTAATAACCTTCCACGCTGAGACGTAAAATCAGCTGCTCCTTTCTTTTCCTGGTTCCCGGTTCTTTGTCCAGGTGTCTTTTTCTTTTCACCAACTACTCCCTCGTTTTGTTACTCACTTGGTGTGGTGGAAGAAGAAGTGTTCGTCTGAATTCATATCCTGACCGCCACCTTTTTGTTTTCCTTTCCTGAGAGCACGCCGGAACTTCGGGACCCTACCAGCCCATCAGAAGGAAACTGACTCCGTGCCCTGGAAGGACCTCTTCCCCTGCTGCACCCCATCACGACGACCACTTAATTGACTTTCCCTGTACCAGAATCCACAGACTTTTACACCGTCACACCCGCTGTCCTGACACTGTTCTTACCACCATCATAATAAAACTCACAGTATAGATCCTATACGGCCTCCTCGCTTCTGTTTCCGACCCTCCCTCCGACATGCCCCTCCATGAGTAAACCTTCTTGGGAACCTTAACGAACAAAAGTGTTGACACTGCGCTTTCTCTGCAGTGGCGAAGAGATCGAGCCTGGGTTCTCCTCACTGTTGGAAGGTGTACTGCACCACCTCAATGTGTCATCTGGTATGGTCAACTAGCACGATGCAGAAGGCCAGTAGGCCAATAAGCCTCAGAGCCATCCTCAGCAAGGCTTAGGAAGAAACTTTGAGATCATAACCCGAATGTCCTGGACTCGTTGATTTGAAGGGGAAGCCTGAAAGGGCACCATATCCAGGATGGCTCCAATGAAAGGGAGCCTCTGCGAAGGAGCCAGGTGTGACTTCGGCATGATAATTGTGAACCTCAGGAGGTTTGCCGCTGCCTGGAGGTGGTCTACAATGAAACTGTGGCAAGTGCGCCATCAGCAACCAATCGTCAAGGTAGGGAAGGACTAGGACCCCAAACCTCCAAAGCTTTGCTGCAACCACCACCATCATCTTTATGAATGCCCAAAAGGGAGTATGGCAGACTGAAAACGCTCGTGGCCATCTTGAAATGCAGTTAGCACCTGTGAGTTTGCAGGATGAGGAAATGGAAATAGGCGTCCCGCAGGTCCAATGCCACAATCCAGTCTCATAAATTCAGGAAAAACAAGCCTTCAAAAGCATCTTGCATATGTCCTTTTGCAGAAGAAATTGATGGGCTGAATGGTCAAATTAGGGCAGAGCCACTGTCATTTTTTGGCACAAGAAGATTACAGGAATAGAACCCAGTTCTGATCGCCAAGGCCGGGCCCCTCTCTACGAAACCCTCATCCAAGAGAGCCTGAATTCAACAGTAAAATGGACTAATGGCCCTCCAAAAGCTGCTCTTAGATGAGGCGGGACAGAAAGGAATGCAGGGCATAGCCGCGTTGGACTATCTGCAGAATCCACTTGTGGGATGTTATGGCGTGCCACCCGTGGAGAAAATAACCGATCCGATTTCCCACGAGGTGGTCATGTGCAGCTAAATGGGCAACTAAAGCTGCATGGAGGCTGAGGTCAGATGGGATGGAGACTGGGAGGTTCGCTGTCCCAGCAGGCTTGAGGATTATCTGCTGGATCCCTTACCCTGAAAGGACAGAGTTACCTGTTGTTGGGGTGGTTGGCCTTGACGTGGTTTGTAAGTGAAGCCCTCAATAGTGCCTCAAAAGAGGCAAAATTGTTAGGAACAGTGCCTTGCAGGTGTAGAGAGATCAAGGAAGTACACAGTAATTCCAATCTCTCCAGGGTAGTGTTGGCATTCTTACAAAAAAGGTGAGACCCATTGAAAGGCATATCCATGAGCAACACTTGAACATCACACAAAAAGCCAGTGGATCTTATCAATACACAGCACCGAAGCACCAGACAAGTGCAAACCGCTCTACCTATACAGCCGGTCATGTCTAGACCTGACCTTCTGACATACTTGGCCGCATCCTGGCCATCTTGAATATTCTATGCCAGGTTGACACGAAATTATTCTGGGACTGCTTGCAAGAGCTCCAAACTATGTCCCATAATTCATGGAAGTACCATCCCAGCAAACAGCTGGTGCTGAGTGATATGAGGGCGAGGATAGCAGAAGGAAACATCCTCATCCCAATACCTCAATTCTTTCTGACTCTCTGTCAGGGGGTCAGTCAGAAAAGAATTGGGTCATCCGGAGCAGTCTTTGGTGACGTGCCACATGTCTGTTAACAGGTGGGCATGTGCAGGGTTTAACCCAGGTGCCAATTAGGGTGTCAGTCAGGACTTTGTTGAATAGCAGAAGTGGTCCATAGAAAGTCTGTCCAGGCTGTAGCACTTTCATGAAAACCTTGTTTTTTACCTCAACGGAAGGTAACTGTAAATCTAGTACTTCAGCCACCCATCTAATGACCACGGAGAACGAGGCTGGCTCTTTTGTAGAATAGCTAGGGGGATTACCCAGACATATGGAAGACGAAGTGTTGGCCTCTTGTAGGTGCAGATAAAAACCTGTCATTGTCATACTGCGGGGAGAATTCATCCCCATCATCATCAAAAGCTGGTTGGCTCTGGTCAGAGTCTGATCCAAAAAGTTGTCAGAGCACTGGAGTGCAACTCCTTGGCAAAGGTTTTGTCTTATTGGAGTCAGATTGTATTAGGGCTGAGCAAGTAGGAACTGTGCCAGAACACGGGTTTGACTGAGATGGATTCAGTTCGGAGCTGGACAGAAACAATAAAATCAACATCTTTCTCCAGTGTTGGTGGTGACGGTGCCTGAATCAAAGTGCCAGGGACCTACATGGAACATAGCATCTGGTGTGGATTCGACTCCGAAGCCAGAACTGAACCTGAAGAGGGTTCAGGAGGCGCAGACAGCGCCAAGGGCAGACCTACTGGCGGTAACCAGACTGGAGGCCTCCGCAGACCCGTAGGGCCTGAAGCCGCGCCAGAGGGAGCGGGTAGGGTACAGAAGATGAGGAGCACAGCCTCCTTAAATGCCTCCATTTGTTGTGAAATCACAGACAGTCTCGGAAATTCATAGTCCATCAAGATCAGCTGCAGAATCAGCTACTCAGTAAGGGACTGGTATAAAGACCTGATGGCACATCGGCGCCCTAGCAACATCTCTACGGAGTGTGGCTAGGCTGGGACAAGTCCTGCCTGGGTTTCTTGTGCTTCTTTTTTTATCTGGGCTTACCACAAAACTTGGACTGCAACAACAACCAGTCTTGAGACCAGCTCGGAGAGTGGGAACAAGTAAGTGCCCCCAACTTCAATTGGGAGCAGGCTTTACGAGACTTTCTACTGTGCTACATGACATATAGTTTTGCTTTGCGGTTGCAGATCATCTTTGGGTTTATCATGGCACGTTCCCCGCATGACTTGGGAGTCATGGCTCGAACCCAGACACCAGACACCCCTCATGGGGATCTGTCACAGACATCTGTTTGCAACAGTCCATACAAGGTTAAAACTCTGGTGTTGGGAGTGGACACGTTCCCTTGAACAATGGAAATAAATTATGAAGAGAAAAAAGCTATGTCAACTGACGAGAAAAAGTAGGACCTAGCTCCAAATCTGCAGACGAAGGCATGGAAAGCGCTTGGATTGCACCTATATGCAGCTCCACCTGTCACTTCTAAGTTGACTCAGAGCAGCACAACGCCTCTTGTGGTGTGTAAAGCCAATGCTGAAAATTCTTCTGGATCCAGTCTGGTCTATAGGGATATTCTAAAGTGAAGAATCTACGACTATAAGTATTCTTCAGAAAAAGTATTATTGTATTGTTTAATATCTCCTTAAACTGTGCAGAGGCCTCCAAGTGTGAGCTGTGAACAAATGGCAACTTTCAATTACAGTAAATTAGATTGAATTATTAGCTGGTCAGATGATTCCAGACGACTGGTTGACAAACATTCCATCACAAATTCAGTTTCTCAAGAAACCACCAGCTGCTTTATTTCGAATACAATTTCAGCTAGTAAACAAATCCCAAATATAGCTTAGATTTTGATTTGGAGTCAACCAACCAGTTAATTTTGGCTCATTTTTTGACCAGCCCTGAAGTAGCGTATTGTGTCTATGAGATCTGTTGGCTGTAGTCAAATGATAATGAGGTACATGTATATAAATACATCCGATGATACTCTTCAACTCTGTTTGGAGTGAAGGAGACACTGGGACTACATATGAAAACAAATGAAAATTGATGTGTAATGAATTTTTTTAGGAGTGTTTTTTCATAGAAAATAAAAATTGGATTGATTTTGAAAACTATGTTAATGTTGTTTTATTCATAATGGGAAGAAACTGTAATAAACTTTGATAAAGGTAAATATCGCCCCCAAAAAATCTTGAACTAATTAGTGCATTGCAAAACTCTAATCGAGAGTTTATGGTGAGTGAAGAACTTATGACTTTATTTATGGAGTTAGGGCTCAGATGAGCTGATTTACTGGTAAAAACACTTTACCTTCCTAGTGCGAAAAAAGGATAAAGAATGTGACTGACACAAAGCCTGAGTATGAATGGCACTGTTTGTGCAGTGACTCTTAATTAAAAACTACATCCCATCTGCAGCTAGAAAAAAGACTACTTCAGCCTCATCACCTAGAGGCAACTAAAATAGGGATTGGGAAAATGCAACCCTCCTGAAAACACATGGTCTTGACAGACAGCCCAACCCATGCACTAGAAAAGCATGAAAACCCCTTTTAGCCACTGGCTAAAGGGGCCGAGCCAAATCTCCTGCTCTCTATTTTATTATAGCAAATTTTTGAATAATTAATTAAATGAGGCACAGCCGCCTGTCTGTACCCAGACCTAAAAAAAGGTTATCTCATGGAATTTGACACATCTTAAAAAACTCGGACAGTGAACTCGTGAGTCAGATTATCTGAGACAATTCAGACCGGATTAGCCTGAAATCCTCTTTTACTGGACGTAAGGTTTACAGCGTCCAAAGCAGGAGGCGAATGGCTGGCTGAACCCGAATGATTTCTACAGCATTAAAAACGAACCAATGCTAGCAGTGTGTTGGGAACATTTGAGGCAAACAGAACTCTCAACATAAACAAGGTTTAAAAAACCACATATGTCCAGGCGTATAAAAGCGGACACAGGAAAGGGGCCTTGTTAGCACTATACCGGTGTGTTTGCGATCGCAGTATTTAAATTCCGGGTGGCTTGTAGCGCTAGCAGCACCGCAGCAATCACAAATACAGAAATATTTCACACTTCTCAGACAAGTACATGTGCAGCACTACAGAGACCACGGCACAAAGGCAGTCACGAGCAACTAAACACAAATAGGTTAGGTAACTGATGCTTGTTTTTCGTTTTCAATGGGACACAGTAAAGACTGTATAATTCGCTAACAAAGCAACAATTCCAGCATATTCACTATACGAGCCCCAAATAATCGAGTGCTTTAATTTGTTTATTACACTTTCAGAAATATTTCTAGAACTCAGACAGTGATTAGCAACTAACATAAAATAGAATCTGGCTGTTGCGTTTATGTTAAATGTGTTATGTACTTAAGTTGAAAGAAATTAGTGTACCTGCCTGTAAAGAACGATACAGTTTAAGAATAGGAGCTGTATCATACATAACCCGTCTAAAAATAGCCGTGGGACCCGAGGATAGTGGATGTTTTCAAAACCTACATTTAAAGTGCATACAGGTGGTGTTTAGTGTGGTACCCGTTTATAAAGTGCAGAGAGGTTTGAGGATAGAAGCAGTACATGGATTCTGTGTGGAAAGTGCAGTAATGTTTGAGAACAGAAGCTACAAAATGTGTAACCCGTATTAACATAAAAACTGGAGATAGGAGCTTTATTTATCTAGTTCCGCAGACTAACGATTAACCCCGTAGCTACTGAGGCTTTTTGATGCTACTGATGAGCCCTTTTTTGGCTTTTTTGGGTACTTTGTGCTTAGGCCTCAATAACCTTTTTTCCACATAATGTATCCAGGCCACATTTGCGTCCTTTTTTCCCCAACATCATGGGGATTCTAATGGTATCCTGAGTTTGTGGATTTCCTTGACAAGGACTAAGAAATTAGCCAAAATATAGGGAATTATTTTTTGGGAGAAAAAGTGCTCCACAAAACGGGTGTCTTTTTTCCCTAAATATGGGTTCAAAGATAGGTTTGCTGTGCTAAAATCACCATCTTCCCAGCTTACAGACACACGCAGAGCTGCATACATTTTTTTTAACCAGTTTTGCCATTTTTTAAAAGATTTTTTTGTACTTTCAACCTACTTCCAGTTTATGGTAGAAACGGTGATGCCAGGAGGCAATGTCTTTTTGAAATGTAGACAAAATTCTGAATTCAGCAAGGAGTCATTGGTGTAGATCCCCCAAGGTTTTCCCAAAGAAAGTAAATTGTTGAAATACAAAAATATGAAAAATAGGTAGGAAAAACAGCCATTTCTGACGTTTTCATCTATAACCTCTTATCAGGCTAACTGATTTACAAAAGCAGGTATGCCCGCTAGGCTCTTCTGGTCGCAGGCTATATAGGGATTGTAGGTTCTCCAAGAACTCGAGGAACACAGAGCCAACAACTGAGCTGCAACTTACAATGGTTTTTCATTGTGTACCGAGAAGGGAGCAATTCATATGGCAAAATATATAGAGAAAAAAGGTATGAAGGTAACCTATGTATTTCTGAAATGTACACCAGGTACTGAGTTTAGAAGCAGTTGTTATTTGTACATTTCTGAATTTGTGGGTACCCATATTAGCATGCAAGTCAGAAGGCATCTTGCAAAATGTCTTCTTTCTTACACACTGGCTTAAATTTGGAAGGCACAAATACAAAGAAATCCCACGGGTAATAACAAATGTTCTATTATTCTGTATTCTTGATAAATTAGTACCCCACTTGAGTGGCTGGGTCTGGCAGCTGTGACACAATACACCCTTAAACGCGACCTGGAGGCATCATATTTTAACCAGCAGAATGATTTTTTTTTTTTAACAATGTGGGTAGCTGTGGATTTTGGGCCCTAGCCCAGGGGTGTACAAGGAGGTGTGACTTCAGTCGTTCTAACGAAGCCCTTGCAAACCTCAAACTTTAGCTAAAACACACATTTTCCTCTAATTTCTGTGATGGAGAGTTCTGGAATCTGCGGAAGCCACACATTTTCTACCACCCAGCACTCCCCCTACTCTCCCGATAAAAATGGTACCTCACTTGTGTGGGTGGGCCTAGCTCCCACCACAGGAAAGGGCCCAAAACACAACACAGGCACATCAACATTTTCACCGAAAACTAACCTCTTTTTGCAATTTTGTTAGCTGTGGATTTTAGGCCTAGCTCAGCCGTCACCTAGGGAAACCTATCAAACCTGCACATTTCTCAAAACTAGACACCTGGAAGAGTCCAGGGTGGTGACTCTCACCAAGTTTTTTTTTTTTATCCAGAAACCATTGCAAACCTCAAACCTTGGCTAAAATACACATTTTCCTCATATTTCTGAGATTGAAATGTTACAGTTTGCAACTTTAGCAAAGTTGTCACTGTGTTGCCTTCAGTCCTCCATGCCAATACTGGTTGCACAAGGGGTACTGTAGCTGAGATAGCTTTCTGTCCTCCTGAGGAGACATGCTAACGACTCCCAGGAAAGGACACAACAGGGGTCTCCAACCTTTCCTGTAATGAGATACTTCTGATCAGTGAAAATTGTCGTGAGCGACTGAAGGACATTTAACTTGCGCATTGCTGCCAGACACCCCTTCGCCCAGTTTTATTGACTGTAAACGTACTGTCCATGGAACCCAATGCTATGATTTAAACAAAATACTGTGACTATGGGTACTATTGTTGTATTCCTCTTAGGGTGTCCATAAAAGGGCTTTCCAGTATCATGTCCTTATATAGGCACAATTCGCCCTGCCCTTATATAGGCATAAATTCCCAGGCCTTATTTAGGCATTAAACCATGCACTGCAAATACAGGCATGGTCTCCGACATCCGTCCACCCTAAAGTCACAACGAGTACATGAAGAACAGACCCTTAGGCTGCGGGAGTTTCCCTAGTCCAGGACTATTGATTTCTTCAAGGTCTCATATATTATGTATGAACCGTTATTCCTTAGGGGTTCATTCATGACGTCTTTCGCTGTCCGACTCACGTCAATACTAAACATTCCTAGGTACTCTCAGGTATAAATATACCTTCCCTAGCCCTTGTAAACTAGAGGAGACCTCGACTTCAGAGGAGCCCGTATCCCGGCCTGACGCACTGAGAAGACGCTGTCATCCCTGCACGCAGAGAGTCCAGCTTCCAGTGATCTGACTTCCCTTGCGGGGTGTTGGAGTTCGAGTCTGGCAAAGAGATTCCAACCTCTCTCATTCTTCAGGTATGGAGCTGATTAGAACCTAGAGGGACTCTTGGCATACTAGGCTTAACATACTCTTAGTATACCATAGTAAGGAATACTTCACCTACTTCATACCTCTCCCTACACCTAAGTTAGGTTAGGCACATTGGGGTAGAACTAGCTTAGCAACGCATCGTATGAGTACTCGCATTTTTAGTCTGTGTTATTTATGTACCAGCTTATGTACTAAAAGATAATGCTATCGCAGTATTATTTATTTCTACTGCTCACACTGTACATTATTTATCTCGCATACTGTCTTGTGATCGTAACAGCACATTTTACTTACACCAGAAACAAGACTGTTCAATAAATCTTTTATTGAAAACGCCAGTCTATTCCTTTCTGTGTAACTTGGAGAAAACTAAGCATGCACGACTGAGCTGAGTGAAATAGTTATCTATTGTTTCCACGACTCTGGGACACATTCTGATTCTAAAGGGAAACACAGTGGTCATGTTTTGCGGCTGCCAGAAACTACTCCCTTCTTGTTGTCAAGGAGTTTCTAGTGGCCTCTGAGCTAGCTGGCACAAATAATTAAGTTTAATATACTCGATAGGGACATACTGACCTTAGTCCTATGTCAAACCTATAGGATATATTATTCCAATGTGCAGAGCCTATTAGGGAAATAGGAGCTACACTACATGGCGCCCAACGTTTGGTAAGGCGGTAATTCAACGTTAGATACTGAGTAACTCAGCCGTGCTCTTTTCTCTCAAGACCCCTACCCATATACTCCAAAAGACGTCTGGAGTGGGCAGGGTTTAGTATCCGCCATGGCTACATAGGGCAGTACCCTATATATTAGCTGTTTGGTTTGCTCAACGTTGAAGGATACAGTGTTCCAAAATATTGTGCACCTTATCTTTGTTTCCTTGAAACTTGTTCTACATTTTTCAAACAACAAAATGCCTGACAATGACAATAACACCGGAAACGGTGGAGCTGCGGCTGATCAAGCCCAAGCAGCAGTTTTTAACAATACAGGTTTAAATGAAACCGAGGAGGGTGTTATAGACATCGCTCCAAACTTAAGAAGAGCCATCACTATAAAACTTATAAAACATGGCCTACCACCAAGAGGCGGTAGAGCAGTTTTCGTGATAGAGGCACATGAATCCTTTCAGACAGAGGTATTCTATTCATGGGTAATATTTCCTGAATGCAATCCAATATCACACACATTTCACTTCTACAAAGAAGATGATCTACCAGAGCAATACATTCCTTTCGAGGATATAGAAATTCCATTAACATACCAGGAGCATCAGCTCAGGTTTAAAGGCACCCTAAAACATCACAAAAACATTACTAGGCTCGGTCCACTAGGTAGACCAGGAGCAACATGGCCGATTCTAGCCGGCTATACACCTCATCCTGAACTGGATATAATGTCAGATGAGGAACTACTTACTCAAATCACAGAGTTAATAAAAATTTACAGACAATTGGTCCAATATGTCAGGCGGACTTTTACAGTCCAGCAACCATTAACACTTCCAAATCAAACTCCTCAACAGGGGAATACACTAAAAATTACACCACAGACTCTATACGCAGTCATGGGTAAAATGCCCACAAAACGTGAGCAAATTCCTTTCTGGATAGCTCAAAAAATTACTCAAATCGAAGCAGTATTTCCAAATACTAGCCCGTATGAGAAACACAGAATCCTAACAATCAGTTTAACAATGGGGATCACACCACAACTGGAAGACAGTACCACTTGGGGCTCAGTCTTTGCTGCCATCTATACCAAAACACATGGCATTCCGTCAATTGCGGTAATACCTGATGTCCTGAAACAAATTCAAAACGAATACGGGGCAGAGCCTGCTCTAAATTTAGGTATGAAATTACTGAAAAATTTCGACCAGGTCTCAACAATAATATTATCTAATATTAAAGGGGAGGCAGCAGCAGTGGCGATCCGCCAAAAATTAAGGGAATTTGATGTTACAGAACATCAAACAGAGCTACCCAGAATAATAGAACAATCTTATGCAGAATTAGGCAGAGATAGTTTGGGTGGAAGACCAGTGAAGCCGAAGTTATCTGAAAGTCCTGAGAAGGACTCAATTAAACAAACTCCTACATCTTCTAAAAAGAAGTGGGATACTACTAAACAAAAATCAAACGAGAAACGTTCTCAATCCCGAGGTAGGTCTCCTCAAAAGGAGCCCTCTGAAAGGAGGTATAACCTCAGGAATAGGGATAATTTGAGAAAACCTGATAGGTATCAAGATACTGATACACGTTCCTCTCGTCCCTTTCAGATCTCATCACAGACTTCGGAAAGAAGAGGACGGACGGAACACAGAGAAGAACGCGTGAAATCGAAAGACGACAAACACGCTCCAAAAACTAAAGTAAAACCTCAATTCTCCAAAAAGAAAGTAGCAGGTCTAAAGATCAGACATGCCGAGAATACTGAGAACACAACTCAAGAACGGAGAATGGGCTCAGACCATGCTGGACAGTGCAGCAGAAGTCACAATAGTTCGCCAGAACCTGACGGAACTTCTGGAGATAGTGGACTTGAATGAGTACATTAAAGTAGAGACTGTAGACACCAGGGTTAGTACTCCACAAAAGCTATATGAAATAACACTCCGGATGGAGGGAGACAAACCTAGACAGGTGAAAGCACTTTTTGGGGAAAGACTATCAAGGGGCTATGACATACTTCTAGCAGAAAAGGACTGGCCACCACAATTTGTCAGGGAGTGCCCACATGGTGAGGACATTATTATGCCTGCCTTCTCTAACCATATTCCAATTCACCAAAAATATACATATGCCAGGAAATGGGCAGTAGCCCAGGCCCCAGCATTATATAAAAATCATGTAGGATGGGATGAGGACTCACCTCACCATAAAATACATCTGAAACATGAACCAACTGCACAACGGCAGTACCCAATAAAGCAAGAAGCTAAAAAACAGGTCAGGGAGATCTTAGATCAACTTGAATATCAAGGGGTGATTGAAACATGCACCTCCTCAATGAACAATCCTTTGTTTCCTGTCTCCAAACCAGACAATACATATCGTCTAGTTTTGGACTACAGACACTTAAACACTTGTTCTAAAACTTTTGCAGTGCAAAATGCACATAGCACAGCATTAATGAATAACATTGTGCGTAAAAAATATAAAACAACATTAGACATCTCAAATGGTTTCTTTTGTCAAAACATAGCACCTGAAAGCAGGTACTTAACAGCATTCTCCATAATGGGGACCCAGCGTCACTTTTGTCGACTCCCACAAGGGTTCAAGAATAGCCCAGGTTTATTCTCAGCGAGGGTAACGGAGTTACTACAAATTTATGACAATGAGGCATTGTCCTATGTCGATGACATTTATCTGACAGACGATGACCTGGAAAAACACTTGAACAGGGTGAGCACCATTATACTGGGTTTCGCCTCTGAGGGCTACAAGTTCAACTTTAAAAAGTCCAGAATTGCCCATCTCAATGTCCTATTTCTAGGATATGAGCTTTCAAGTGAAGGCAAGAGCTTGGCAGCTAACTTTTTAGAAAAGTGTGCGCTGCTCCAACCTCCAAAAACGCTAAAAAACTTACAATCCATTCTGGGTTTCCTAAACTTTGGAAGAACATACATTCTAAATTACGCAGAAAGGGTTAAACCTCTCTACGCATTAATCAAACCTGATTTTTCGATCAGAAACTGGACACAGAAACACACAGAAATCTTGCGTTCACTACAGGCTAACATGTTAGAAACAAATCACTTACAAACACGCGTAAGTCAACGCAATTTGGTAATCCGAATAATTTCGGGTCAATGCGGATTCACCTACTTAACATTTAATGAGGGTGAGAAAATACCAATAGCATATAAATCTCATTTGTACACACAAGCGGAAATGCGCTTCAGTTCAACTGAAAAAATTCTAACAGCAGTTCAAACCGCTGTAGCAAAAGAAAGAGCCTTAGCCCAAGGGAAACACATTATTGTCGTAACCCCGGTACCAGCTTTAGAAGCGGTCACAAAAGCAAGCATTCCAAATGCTAAAGCATTACATCCAAGATGGATACAATGGGTTAATTCTCTTGCTGCAACAGATGTTGAATATGTTTTTGATCCAGATTTAAAAACACAAGCATTCCTGCAATATGAACAAGAATGTCCTCTGCCTACTGAAATTCTGCCTCTCGATCAGTACGAATTTATAATTTACACTGACGGATCCGCACAACCCGCAATAGGGAGTAAGCAAGCTTACAGTGCTGCGTGTGCAATCGTTAAAGGTCGCATGCGAAATGGCATCTTCAGACCTATGGTCACAAAAACGCAGTCTCTAGGAGATTGTACGGCTCAGCGAGCTGAACTACAAGCATTCAAACTGGCACTTGAAAGTACAGATCGAGAATTCCCCACACTAATAGTGTGCGATTCCTTTTACTGTGTTCAGTCGTATAATGACTATATACAAAACTGGCTTGAAAATGGTTTCAAAGATGCGAAAGGAGGCACAATAAAGCACAAAATGCTTTGGGAACAAGTAGTTCAGTTGAAAAACGAACTACCAAAGGCTCACGTGATCCATACACTGAGTCATCAACGTGATGGCGTTCACGTTGCAGGGAATTCATTGGCTGATGAAGCCGCAAAGGGGGCTGTGCAGACGGCTTCCGTAGCTGCGATCACTCGTTCCAAAACGAAAATAGACGGTGAGATAATGTTGGCTGTCAATGCTTCAAGCAAAGGCAGCAGTGCAGCGTTACCAAAAAAGTTTCCACTCAAGTACTCTTATGTAATTGATGCGAACAACGTTCCTTTTGCTCGAATCCCTGGAGTGGGGGATAGGGTAATCCCAAACATGGAACGCAGAGCAGCCTTGATTTATGAAACACATTTGGGGGAGGGTCTGTCACATCAAGGAATCTCTAAAACAATTTTGACATTAAAAGAGATGTACTGGTGGCCTGGAATGAATACAGAAATTCACATATTCATCAACAACTGCTTAGACTGTAAATTACAGCGAGAGAGCCACCGGACACCATGCTGCGAATGCGGCAACCCAGTACAGACACCATTGTTAGACAGCATTCGTCTATCTACGCGCCTGCGTCCTACTGGACAAAGGCACTCCCACAAATACTGAATCTAGGTTCCTATGGTTATGGCCTCAGCGCTCAGCTGACGCTCGAACTGTTATAAAAGATTTGCGAGTCTTTATCGGCATATACACAATAGGCACGCTACATTCTGACCAGGGTCCTGCGTTTAGCTCTAGGGCTTACAAAGAAGCCATGGCCAGTCTGGGCGTTGCATTGCGGTACTCCTCTCCATTCCATCCTGAGGGAAATTCGGTTGTGGAAAGGAAAAACCGAGACATAAAGCAGTCTATAACAGCTAGAGTATTAGGTTCGGGTGACGGGTGGGTCAAACACCTTAGTGGGGTACAACGCTTTTTGAATAATCTGCCAAGAAGTTCTCTAGGGGGGGTCACTCCATATGAGGTCCTATTTGGGACAAGAATGTGGGTACCGGACCTTGAACACGTAGGCACAGTGGTGGAAAATAAACCTTTTGATATCAAAGATCGTTTGGCTGTTTTACAGGACTTAAACAAGTTAAGAACGAAACAAAGCAACGTATTCCTACAGCCAACCACCACTGGGGAAAAATCGGCGGTCCCAGCAAGGACTGTCTGGATTCCAAAAGTTGGGGATCTAGTCAGAGAAAAAATTGCGGACAAGAAGGAATTTGGACCTTCTTACAGACAACCATTACCTGTCCTAGCAGTTCAAGGAACAAGAACAGTACTTCTGCCGCCCCTTGCTGGAAGAAAGGAGAAAAGATTTGTGTCCATCGACCTGATCAAACCACAGTATGTGGCCAATACTAAATAGTAGGCCTCGTGGACTCCGACCTAGTAGCAGACACACTCCTCTCGCTACTATCCAAGAGGGTCAGACTGAAAGACTGATAACAATCGAGAATTCAGCAGTAACAGATGGAGGACTAAGCAACAACGCTATGGAACTCATCCCTCTTGACAACCAAGTAACAGTTCGTCCAAATACACCTGTCTACACCAACGTAGCACGTGATCGACTGGTTCCAGTGATTTCTACAAATCCTGATGCAATTCCAACAATTGATAGAACTGCTTCTGGCTATTTCATTAACTTTGATACGTTCTCAGAAGATCCCAGTGAACCTGAAACGACGCCAGCATCATTCAAATTCAAGCAGCAAGTACAAGACTTTCTTCACTTTCTGAAAAAGACTTATTTGGTTTCTCCATGGATTGAACTCTGGATTATATCTGGACTTTTTGTTTTCCTGCTATGGCTAGCTTTGGTTACAACTGTGAGCGTGCTTATAAGTGGCAGATACATCCATGTGAACACTGAAGGAAAAGACGTGAACGTACTTTTGAAACCTCATAAATCTTCCCATCGTGAAGGAAGAGACTTGTCATCAGTGAACATCACAGCTGTTCCTATACAGGATGGTATAGTGTGGGACAAAACAGATTTTGATATATTCGGTCCGACGGAACAATTGAACATTCCACATTTGTTTAAAATTTCACTAAGTGATCTACTCTCTTTCAGTACCTATTCTGATGATTGGGACTTTGAGACTGTAAATGACATTATGTTTGACCTAGAAAAATCTGCTGCATTTTCTAAAAATGAATATTTAGAGGGTTCATCAGACTATGAACAACTGTATTGTTATAACCACTATGGTCATCATTATTTGCATAAATCTGCATATCCAAGAAATGTGTTTATGTTTAACCAATGGGAACATTGTCCTACACCACCTAAAGGTAGTTCAAAAACATTTGCTAGTAAATTTCCATATTTTTCAGGTTATAATACATCTGATCCAGAAATGTTTTACTATAAAAATGTAAACAAGACAGGACTGAAAATTATGTTAACAAATACAAAACAGATTTACTCTGCATTATTTAATGCCCAACTGTCTAGACTGGGTTTCGACTTTTGGAAAGACACAATAGACACCAAAACAGTCTGGGGTACTAAAGAATGGCAAGTGCAGGGGATAGAAGCTTTATTTAGAGCCTGTATCATCCCTGAACAAATAATGTTTTTGAATGAAACCATCCAACAAACATCTTGTCTTGGATTAGCCAAGATCAAAGAGATGAACACACCTTCTGTACCAGCACCTGCAAGAAATAACGATACACAGGCAGTGGTGACAGTTGACAATATACTACAACTCAACAGATCTAATCCTGATTGGAAAAAATGGTTGATCTGGCCCACAGACACGAATAACTGTCAGGAAAGATTCCTGAATAAAACTCAGGGCTTTACTATTCATAGGCCAGACCCAAGATACGTCCAAAGACAACATCCGGGGGTGGTAACAACATACAGTGTAGGAAAATTATGCCTCGATTGGCTGCATAAGTCTACACTACAGGATGTGAAACAACACTTAACCTTACTTAAAAAGGACGCAGACCTTAGGGAATTCTTGCTTGGACCAAGAAAACCGCGTCAAAAACGTTTCATATATGCCGGCATTTATGCTGCCTATAATGAAGCATGGAAAGTATCACAGATGGAGGCTGCAGAACGAATACGTGAACTTGATCGTATTAATTTAGAGAAAACACTCTCTGTGGTCGACAATGGGTTAACAACTTTGTCCTCCAGAATATATTCATTGGATGGCATTGTATCCTCTGCTATAGACATACTAGAACAAGATTTGGCGATGTTACATCAAGGCCAATCTCAATTACGTTCTATTATGTTATTAAGCTGGACGCTGCAATCTTTGCGAGCTGGCTATGTGCCTTGGCGTTTCATCAACACATCGGCTCTGTTTGCAGAATACAATCTAACTGATAAACAGATCGAACTGGCACAAAGAGGAGCAAGGTATACAGTGCTGAGCATTGAAAAACTGGAAAAGTTACCATTCACAGTGGCAGAAAAACCAGCTACAGAATGGCTTATTCATGGCAAAATCACACTAACTGTGACTACTTTTCAGTTTCAGTATTGCCTCAGACAAATGCAAGCAGGCAAATATGAAAGGTTGGGTAAGGAATACATTAAGACATCTTGGGATTTACCGTATACATATAGATGTTGGAGTGGGGATCGTGAAGTGTTTTTAAGCGGTACAAACTGTAGACGTGCACTGAGCGGTTCACTTATATGTCAAGACATTTCCTTACACGGGGCTTGTAATGGTTCTGTGGCTAATTTGTCTTGCCATCAGCAGGGTACACCAGCTGCTGTGATTAATCCAACGTTTGGACAACTTTCTAATGGGAGTTACCTCATGTTGAATGATCAGAGTTGCTGCGGCATGCTGCCAGGCATCCCATATCTAGTAACGGTCCACTCCAGGGTCACTTGCTGTATGCAAGTATTGTTTGCCCAATAGACACAGTCAGGGAGTCGCCTCTATGGCCTTCGCTGAACGTCTCTTTTATAAGATTTGATACTTTGAGCAGAATGAAAGCCATGCTTTTACAGCAAACAGTGCCTTTGACCTCGGCCAAAGAAACCTATGATCTACAAATAGCAAGGACTTCGGCTGAGATACAGACTTTAATACGTACAAACTGCCCTATACATTTCGTGGAAATGATAGGACGAATCTTCAATATGTCTGATACAACAGGAATTGTACATGTATTTAAGAGCATCTGGGCCGGTCTGTTAGCACCTTTCCAGGCAATACTCGGAATCATCCCGAACTTTGCACATTCGGTGTTTGGTGGCATACCATTAATTCTAGCACTTGTTGCCGGAATTCTATTTCTCTTCCTGCTATTGCGCTATGGCCAGCCTATTCGCAGACATCACTCCGAGCGAAATGGAGAAAGCTCTCCTTGAACGAAAGTGCCGTGAGCAAATAGTAGAGCTTTTGGGCATAAATCATCTACGGGACCTTAATACCACGTGGTTCCTGTCATTCAGACCAATCTGGCAAGATTGCATCTTACCTGTTCTACGATGCCTGCTATGCGGTGTAGAATGCGTGTTGGACACCTGTCTAACATTTCCATCGGATACGCCAACGGATGTCGATACTCTGCTGGACCAGATAACGGCCCATGCTATGTGTTGTCCCCAGAGGCTTCCTATCCTGATGTCAGCATTCATTGAGATCTCACAGACGCTTCCGGCTGCTGCTGAGGTACGAGAAAGATCTACAGGCACACAGGTAACAACAGACGCAAACATTGCTGCGGCGACCAATGCTGAAAGCGATGCTTCACATCTCTGTGCGATTAACCTGCTTCACGAGGTGTTCCAACTAACACCAACTACAGTGGATGATGTTTTGTCTATAGAAATAGATGATCTCATGTTTACACCAGACCCGTAAACTGACTCTGATTCAGCATACAGTGTTCCAGAGATGCAGTAACAATTTGGCCTTCATTCTACAAAAACTTGGAACTCTACCAAAATTGAACTTTTTCCCATTTTTCGAACGAAAATGGCACTTCAATCTGCTTAAAGTAGAACTAGCCTTATAGTACAGGCTTGGCGGTACTTCCACAGACACTTAGTCATCTTGTGTGTCTCAAACAGTTCATTAATTTTCATGACATGAAATGACTTTGATTTTTTGAACAACTTATCGATCATTTTCTGTCACATGTAAATATTACTGCTTATTTCATTCCAATTGCATTTATTTTCGAACTTTATGCCTGAAATGAAAAGCAATGCTTCAAATGTACAGTACCTTTTGCATTCTAATAGGTTTTTAAATGCCTTTTTTAAATGGTTTTAAGAAATATTTTTTAAAATATGCGGTACTCCATTTTATGTTTAGCATTTTAAATGTTTAGCATTTTAGTATTATCGTATACACGAAAGTGGAGTGGGTGTTGTATTCCTCTTAGGGTGTCCATAAACGGGCTTTCCAGTATCATGTCCTTATATAGGCACAATTCGCCCTGCCCTTATATAGGCATAAATTCCTAGGCCTTATTTAGGCATTAAACCATGCACTCCAAATACAGGCATGGTCTCCGACATCCGTCCACCCTAACGTCACAACGAGTACATGAAGAACAGACCCTTAGGCTGCGGGAGTTTCCCTGGTCCAGGACTATTGATTTCTTCAAGGTCTCATATATTATGTATGAACCGTTATTCCTTAGGGGTTCATTCATGACGTCTTTCGCTGTCCGACTCACGTCAATACTAAACATTCCTAGGTACTCTCAGGTATAAATATACCTTCCCTAGCCCTTGTAAACTAGAGGAGACCTCGACTTCAGAGGAGCCCGTATCCCGGCCTGACGCACTGAGAAGACGCTGTCATCCCTGCACGCAGAGAGTCCAGCTTCCAGTGATCTGACTTCCCTTGCGGGGTGTTGGAGTTCGAGTCTGGCAAAGAGATTCCAACCTCTCTCATTCTTCAGGTATGGAGCTGATTAGAACCTAGAGGGACTCTTGGCATACTAGGCATACTAGGCTTAACATACTCTTAGTATACCATAGTAAGGAATACTTCACCTACTTCATACCTCTCCCTACACCTAAGTTAGGTTAGGCACATTGGGGTAGAACCAGCTTAGCAACGCATCGTATGAGTACTCGCATTTTTAGTCTGTGTTATTTATGTAACAGCTTATGTACTAAAAGATAATGCTATCGCAGTATTATTTATTTCTACTGCTCACACTGTACATTATTTATCTCGCATACTGTCTTGTGATCGTAACAGCACATTTTACTTACACCAGAAACAAGACTGTTCAATAAATCTTTTATTGAAAACGCCCGTCTATTCCTTTCTGTGTAACTTGGAGAAAACTAAGCATGCACGACTGAGCTGAGTGAAATAGTTATCTATTGTTTCCACGACTCTGGGACACGTTCTGATTCTAAAGGGAAACACAGTGGTCATGTTTTGCGGCTGCCAGAAATTACTCTCTTCTTGTTGTCAAGGAGTTTCTAGTGGCCTCTGAGCTAGCTGGCACAAGTAATTAAGTTTAATATACTCGATAGGGACATACTGACCTTAGTCCTATGTCAAACCTATAGGATATATTATTCCAATGCGCAGAGCCTATTAGGGAAATAGGAGCTACACTACACTATGATAGGGCTGCCATGTACGTCAGTGAGTGCATTGTCTGTGGGGATGTATGAACATGTGTGTGAATGAATGGGATACATTTGTATGGGTGACTGAGAGCCTGTGCCATATGTACTTGTGGCACAGGACATGTTATGAGCCCCAATGTACCCAATACAGGACTAGGTAGCTGCACGACCTTTTACCTACATTTGTCCTATCTTGCTCTACATAAAGGCTCCGGCGCTTACCTTTTACCTAGTTAGGTGCCGAATAAATGCTGTGTGGTTTTCTTCCAAAACTAGTCTAATTTATTATGCATGAGGATTCTTAGTAACACACAGCAGGATTACAATCTTCTGTATAATAACTGTACAAAAGTCATCGCTATCGTCATCCTTGGACGACAGGCCCACAGTACTGTGACACATCTAGGTAGAACCCCTGAGGGTACCTTTTGGGTATACAAACACCACATCTTCACTGGGCAAACCAGAGGAGAAGCTTCCATGCTGTCACAAGACGCTGAGATTCCTGCACGCAGAAACTCCAGCACGCAGTGGTCTGACATCCCTTGCGGGGTGTCCAACTCGAGACCAAAACAGGGTCCTTTGTTCTCTCCCATCAGGTAATGGGGTTGGCTCTTTCCTAGGGTGATTCTTGGCTTTTCACCTACATACATGCTAGGTACACTTAGGTAGGGTTAGCATCTTAGGAGTACGCATGATTACTGCCATGAATCTATATGCCTGCATATATTCACTGTTTTAGCAACATGGTAGAACTCTACCTTTTATTTACTCTGTTGGTGCTTGTAATCGTATATATCTTTTTCTGTCTAATGGTTGTCGCAGCACACGTATTTTAGACTAGAATGATGCTGGTTCAATAAATGCTTATTGAAAACGTCTACACCGTTTATTCTGTGTACTTCTTTGAGACGGAGTGAGCACGAGTTACTGAGCGAAAAGTGGTATACTGTTTCCACAATCCCTGATGGGTCATGGCTGTCATGTTCGATAGTTGCCAGAAACTATTCGCTCCTTGGTAAGGTTGTGGGACTTATAGTGGCACTGTGAGCTAGCTGGTCTACAGGCTAACATATCTTTTGGGGGTGTCTGGAACCAGTCTGGACACCAATCCCTTAGTTTATGTTATCTCAACGTGCAGATCCTATACAGATTTGTAGGAACTACACAACAGACGTAACTTTCGCTGTATGTGGTTCCGTTACATGTACAACACAAACATACAAAAAAAAAATTAAATGGGAGAAATTTAAAGTGCAGGAAAATGTTCTGCAACAATGTTCCTAATAAGAAACATTTTCCTGCACTTGAGCGAACATTTTTCTACACTTTAAATTTCTCCCATTTTAATATGATGGCTGTATTTTTAGTTATAAATATGACATCGTGTCTACCAGCCACTGGGAGTAGGATGCCTGTTGTGTGTGTAAATGAGACACTTTGAAATGGGAGAAAAATAAACTGAAGTGTTCACTTCATGTTTATATGCATTACATAAAAATCATCATTTTAATTGTCTCCCATGCCAAAGCGTCTTTATAAACAGCAGGCAGTGGCCTGTAGATATGATGCCATATTTATAACAAGACAGTGTTTCATAGAAACATTTTTCTTCACTCTAAATTTCTCCCATTTAAAAGAAAATTTCTGTATCTTCCTGTTATAAATATGACATTTTGTATACCAGACACTGGGAGCAAGATGCCTGCTGTTTGTAAATGTGACACTTTGAAAGGGAGAACATTAAAATAAAAAGTTAACTTAATCCTTGGGTTAACTCTTCATTTTAATTTTCTCTCATTTAAAAGCATTCAGAAATATCATTTTGTTCTCATGCTCCAATATTGAATTGGGAACCACTTTTATTTAAGAGTTAAATACCGCAGTGCTTGAGTTCTTAACCTCTGTGACCCACATGGGCAATAAATCTGAGTGGAGCACTGCTCCTTATCAGGCTCTGCTATCTGCAGCCTGATAATAATGTAAATTAACATTGCCTTTCCTTAACTTTAAAAGGAAAATGCAATGCTTATTTATTGCAGTTCTTAGTTAAGAATGAACTCAAGGCTGGGAACAACTCTGAAGGTTTCTGTGAGCTACCCTCACAATCGACTGGTTGGAGACACCTGGGTACAATAAGGGTCTGCTCTAGAAGAATGTGTTACCTTCCTCCTGCAGGTGGGCCCAAAAGGCAAGCTTCAAAGAAGAAGCTGCTTTTCAGGGCAAATGGGTAACACTTGGGAGAGGGGCTGCTCCACTGCTCAGGCAGACAGGCTGGCACTTGGGACAGGAGAGTGGAAACCAGTTGCCAAACCGGTATTCCAGGGGTGTGTTGCCCCCTAGGTAGCCACACCTTTGGGTTTGGCTAGGGAGCTCCACACATTGGGAGTGCGGTCCTGCCATTTTGTAAGTGTGCAGAATGGTGCATCCTGGGATGCCCAGATGTCACACTTAGCAGGAAGTGGTCATCAGGTGGGAGGAAACCTGGTAGCTTATTGGCTACCAACTGCATTCTGCCCTGAGGGTATTTTCTGACAAAAAGTAGGGCACCCCAGGCACCCCAAACTCAGATCTAGACTGGACTGGAAGAAGGACTGAAGGAGGACTGCCCTACTGACCCATGGAACCAGCAAGGAGAGACTGCACTGGCGTGGACTGCACCTGCTGAACCTGGTGGCTAGCAAAGGAGAGGGACTGTGCCTCCTGCATCTTGCTCATAGAGAAGTCATCTTCAGAGCCCAGCCAAAGCCAAGAGACTCCGAGGGTTCACAGCACAGGGACACAACAGCTGAGAAGCTTGCTTGGGCAAGTTGGTAGTCCAAAATCTTCAACCCGCCACCAACAGCTGCTGTGCAGCACCAGGGACCAGGACCCAACGCACAAAGTTGTACCTGAGTTCGCTGACCCCAAGAGTGTTGTTGAAGTGCAGCTGGGACCTCCAGAGGACGAGTTAATGCCCCAGGAAGTATTGGCCTGTGACCGCGATACTCGGTGACTGGTATTCCAGTAGCAACTGGACTTCTACCAGCACCGAGAGGAGTTCAAGGGACGTCGACCATGTGGCCAGGACCCCCTCAATCTCTTCATGGACCAAGGAGTAGTCGCAGGAAGACCCTCATCAACAATATCGCATCCACAGCATCCTTCATCCCTTCCTTCAGGGTCACTTCCATAGGAAAGTCTTGCAAAGGATAAAAATACCTGGAACAGAATGAAGTCACTGCGAAATAGTGCCTCCTAGACCAAATTGTGTTTATTTCACGATGGAGAGCTAATAAAGTCTCCCCATCGTTGTTCAATCAATGAGCAGTCTTCACTTGAAATTGCTTTTGTTGAAGAAACTGGCGTTTCCCATATCTTCCTTTTGATATGAAACCCAACTGGTTTAGTCAAATAATAACTCATATGCCAGGTTGTTGACTTAGATTAGATGTGTTATCTTTTTTGTTTCTTAGATTTCATCTCATCTTTTTAAAGTTGACTAGAACAGTAACATACATATTCACACATAAATCAATAATGACAGGTTGTAAATACAAAAGTGAATGAAATAATGATTGAAAACATAAAGTGACAATACTGACAAGGTATAAGTTCAAAAGTAAATGAATGTTAGTTAAAACATAAAATGACAATACATTTAGTAGTTTCTTGTGCAGTGAGTCGTGATTTACTACATTGCACGCATCCCACACAGTAATTGCAAATCTTGTGTGTTGTTACATTTATACATGATACTTTTAGTGTCCAACTGCAATTTGATATTGGGACCTATTGCCCTTATGTCCTCGTGCACTTTTGTGGTAATGTGTGGTCCTGTGGAGGTCAGAGCATGAATATATAGACTCCTATCTAGGCGACCTTAATTGCGCTTTAGTTTATGGAGCCTTTTTGAACTCCAATTGATAGTTCATGGTAGCTCTTGGCCTCGGGTTGAAATGTGCCGACGCGTTTCGACCTTCTTGGTTGGACCTGGGTGTGGATTATATTGAAGGTTTTCTTCAGGGCGTTGTGTATTCTTATGGGACACCGTTGATATATTAAGGGACAGGGTAAAAAAGGTTGTTGTCACTGATGTGCTTATTTCAAAAAGGGTACTGTTATCTTTCTGATACGTTCTACATACCGTAGTTTTTCTTTTGGAAACCGGCAGGTTTCTTAATTATTATTCAGGGCCCTGCAAGGAAGGTGTTCTTCCATGGAGGGCGGTGTAGGCGTTGTGCCTTTGGTTCCTGTGCCTAGGGGTGACAGGGAGGGAAATGTACATGGGTATTTTGTTCTTATTGTAAACTTAGGCACTGTGCTCTGCATGCCTTATTTACGTTATTCCTATCGTGCAAGATGGTTCTGTTCATGTGTGGTGTGATTACCTTGGCATTAGCTAAAAAAGTCATTCATGCAATAGGGTCTGTCTAATGCATAGGCTTTACTTAATGTCGGGAGAAGTGTGCTGTTGATATCTCCCAGGAGGTGACTTTGGTTACCTCCTTATCTGTTGGGCGCTGAACCTTCCACAAGCAATAGAGGGAACCAGCAAGGACAGTTCTACCAAGCCCCGGAACCTTTTTTAGACAGAGGCAGCGGCGCCCACGAGGCAGAAACAGAGGAAAACAATGGTTCAACCCCAACCAATATCAGGGCGAGATAACGACAAGGAGACAGACTTACAGATGGTAGGCATGGAATATAATCCTGTATATAACTTGTCTAACATCATCCTATCATCAGATGAAATCAAAGTACTGAGTAAAGGGGGGGCGTGGCTAGCAGCCAAACGAAATGGCCGCAGCCTAGAGCAGCTCCGAGACCCAGCTGGCATCCCCGCGATCTGTTAATTAATCCGCAGGCATACGGTCCCTGAAACGCAGGGTGAAGAACATCGGAACAAGAGAGCGGCGGCAGTTTTGAATAAAAAGACCCATTGAATGCGCATCAGCGAGGAGAAGCGGTGACTGAAGGGTGCGGCCTGCACTGCATGGTGAAGCCGGGAGCTGGAGTACACTCGGCACCGCCCACATGGAAATCGCGGCGTCTGCGGTGCAGAGACGAGGTGGCGCGTCTCACTACAAAGAACAAGAAAGTGCGGACCGGCCGAGACACAGACGCACGGGGAGAAACGGCGCAGCAAATTCTACTCTGGGGTCGGGGAAACGGAGCGGGAGACCAACGAGGCGTAGCGCAGCTACGACCCAAGCTACGGACTACGGCCGGCGGCCCGGCTGGAGCCGGAGCCGCCTAACTTATGCAAATTGGCCTCTCTCGGAGGGCAGATTGAATGAGAGGGCCACTGCGGACAATACATCGAGGACAGCTCCCGGCAAAGAGGTCAGTGACGCACAGCAGTGTCCTTATAGGCACTGGATTCCCCATCGTGCTAAGGCCCCGACGAGTGCAACGTGAGGGCCCAGCTGCGGTGATTACAACAGACCCCCGGGGTGGCGCTCAAATATCTCCCCATGCTCCTGTCGCCTTCCCCCTAATTTAGAGACTGTACAGTTTAAATTTGGCCGCCTTAACAGACACGAAACAACCTGCACACCACTAAACACGCATTTCGCGGCGTGCGCTAATCACAATTGGCGCCAAGTTGCATTTGATGCCGAGGAGGCTCTCCGGTGCCAAAGTTGATAACTGTGTCTCACCTCCTGATGACTAAGGCCTACTGCTGCCACCATAAGCTGGGCTCAATAACAGATATGGAGTAAAACAATAGATACGAAGAAGGCGGAAAATCCCACCCCCCCTCCCCATCCTCCATACTTGATACACACGTGGACCAGTGGGTCTGCGGTGGGAAACCCGAAAGGCCGAGTGTACCTACACGTCACACGGGCAGGCAGCGGTGAGTACCACCCTGGTCCCAACTGAAGTACATAGTCTGCAGACGAAATTGCAGCGATGGGGGGGTAGAGGCCAGCGGGGGACACAACAACCCAAACTGGATAAATATGCCTACACTAAGACTCAATCTGATCCGCCAGACCGCGACGCTGCCCAGGCCGCGAGCCCTCCAGCGACTGAGGCACCAGAGGTAACTCTACAAGACATCCTCACCACTTTGAATAATGTCCATACCTCCCTAGACTCACGTATCGGATCAGTCGCGACGGACATATCCTTGCTCCGGGCGGACTTTCAAAAAATGTCCACTAGAGTAACAGAAGTGGAAGCAACAACGAAAACTCTCACCACTGACACAACAGCTCTTCAAAAACAAGTGCGGCAATTGGTGGCGGACAACAAGCTCCTAACTGCCAAGCTCGAAGATCAGGAAGGCCGGTCGCGCCGCAACAACATCCAAATTCTTGGCGTACCGGAAACGACAAAGAGCGCGCCACTCGACCTCTTCGTCGAAGATCTAGTCAAGAACCACCTACAGCCGCGAGGATTATCCAACTATTTCTCGGTGGAGAGGGCTCACCGAGTCCCGGGTGGGAAGCCCAGACCTGGGGCCCCTCCGAGGCCTATCCTGGCCGTATTTTTAACTTCCACGACCGGGACCTGATTCTGCAGACAGCCCGGGTTGCCCCTCCCCTCCATGTAGACAACAGCACTATAGCAATCTTCCCGGACTATACAGCCACAGTATCAAAACAACGCCGTGGATTCCTTGAGATAAAAAAGGAGCTCCGAAACCGTGATCTTAAATACTCAATATTATACCCGGCAAAACTCAGAGTAGAGGCGGAAGGGAAGACATGGTTCTTTACGACGCCCGACGAGGCCCAGGAGTGGATTGAGGGATGGCGCCAGGCCCCGGGCTCAAGACGAACTGGCAGAAGAGGGACACAGCATTCGCGCGATGGAACATCAACAGGGCCAGGAGCAACGGGAGGACAGGACATCACACGCAAACGGAGAAGAGTGAAAAGACTGTCTGGCGAGGACTAACAGCTCGGATCGACACGCGGTGAAAAACAGGCAAGAGACCTAACAAAGTGGACACAACCTTGTCAATAAACATGAGTGACCTATGAACACAGTCCCAGTGACAATGTGCCAGCTCTATGTACCAAGTTATCGACAATACGCTACGGCGACTTGACACTCTAGGGGCGTCTGGTACTGGTTCGGTACGCATGACCGCCCCTGGTTGTCCAATGCGCTGAACCAAGAATTAGCTTATGCCAACACATTTCGCCGTATAGATGGGGTGCCTGGAGGGGTTGATGGACGAATCTCCCCCCCTTACAGGTACAAGGGATGGGAATTAAGCACTCTGCGCAGTTTGGGTGGCGGGTAGTTTTAAGTCCGTCAAGCAGGGAGGCAGGGAGGGGGGTGGGAAAGGGGAACAAAGTTTTTGATTTAATGTTAATGAGTGTTTATTGTTTTTTATATTTGACGGTTCGAACTCCACATTTACGAAATAGGCTTCCAACACAGAGTACTCGAGAATTCCCTCTGGCACTTACGAGATATGACGCGGGCTAGACCACAGGTGGGTGGAGCATCCACCTCCACATCAATCCCGGTATCAGATAGTCCCCCCTTGACACTTCTGTCGTGGAATGTTAATGGGCTGGGGGATAAAATAAAGAGAGGTCTAGTTCTTCAGTACATTAAACGGCATTCGCCGGCAGTAGCCCTGCTTCAGGAGACACATTTAGTAGGAACTACATGCAAGGCCTTAGATAGGTGGGGTTACCGAATGGTGGCGCACTCTTGAGTTCACCACGCGCTCCCGGGGAGTAGGCATCCTGATTCGAAAACACTTCCCAATTATAGTTAAACAAACATGGATGGAAGACCAGGGGAGATTCACGGCCATTACATGTCAATGGGAGGGACAGATATATAATATAGTCTGAGTGTACATCCCACCGGCACTTCATTCTTTGGCGTTTCCCGCCCTTAGCACATTCCTCCTCGCACTCCCTGAAGGAGAACACCTTATAGGCGGCGACTTTAATGCCACAGTCAATGATATGCTCGACCGTATGCCACCTAAAGAGCAACGTAATACAAAGTCCCTATTTGCAGAATTCCTTGAGGCGATGGGCCTCATAGATATATGGCGTTTCAAATCTCCCTCAGAACAACAATACACATTTCACTCGGATGCGCATAATAGCCTATCTAGGATAGACTATATACTCGCGCTGGCGGATAGTCTGGGGAAGTTAGAGGGGGCGTCACACCTACCCAGAGGTACCTCCGATCATTCCCCAGTCTTAGTGAAGTATGTACATCCAGCTAAAAATTCACGCCGGACCTTCCCGATATATCCGGGATTTCTCAAAAACCCTAAAATTGGGAAAACCCTGACCAAAACGACGAAACAATATTTCCAGGAGAACGAACACTCGGTCGCCTCTCCAACAATTCTATGGGAAGCATATAAGACAGTTCTCCGTGGGCAGGCAATTACGGCAATCGCAGGCCACAAAAAGGGACAAAAAAAACAAGTAGAAGCCTTAGAGCAAGAGCTTAGCCAGGCGGAGAGATCGCACGCCGCGAACCCCACCGTAGGCAGTGCCCACGACCTTCATTTAAAAAAGCAAGGATATAGAGAGTATATGTGGGAGGAAGCGAAGTCTAAACTTTCAGCCTCCCAGCATAAAGTATACAAAGTAGGTGATAAAGCGGGGAAAATTCTGGCTTGGTTGGATAAAAAAGAGCGAGCTAGTCGGTGGGTGGCACAGCTGCGACCTGATGTGGGAGAACCCATAACGGACCCCCAGAGGATAGTAAGCGCACTAGCGGCGCACTATGAGAAAGTGTATACCCTGGAAGCCACTACTACAGTCAGGGAGGCACAGGCATTCCTCAAAGATATCAATATGCCCACACTTACACCAGAAGAAGCCCAAGACCTTGAAATAGACCTCACCGCAGATGAGTTGGCGCGGGCCATAGGATCTATACAGTCAGGAAAAGCCCTAGGACCCAATGGTATACCCATTGAACTGTACAAAAAAACAGCTACGACAATTACACCGCATTTATTGAAGATGTATGTAGACAGCCTAAAAACCGGCGAACTTCCCAAAGACCAACGTATAGCGGCAATAGTAGCCATTCACAAACCCGGAAAGCCCGCCACGGAATGTACATCATACCGGCCGATATCGCTGCTTAACGCGGAGGCAAAAATACTAGCTAAAGCACTAGCAGCCAGACTCACACCGCATCTCACTAAATTGATACATCCAGACCAATCCGGCTTCATGCCGGGGAGGAACACAGAACAACCTGCGACGTTTACACAGCGTACTCGCACGTACCCCCGCGATCCAAGAAGCAGCAGCTATCCTCTCTCTGGACGCGCGTATGGCCTTTGATATGGTGGAGTGGCCCTTATTGATTGCAGTTCTGAAACACATGGGCTTTGGCCCTAAATTCTGCGCATGGGTTCAGCTGCTCTATGCGAAACCCTTAGCACATGTAGTAGTAAACGGACACACCTCAGCTAACTTCCCCCTTGGCCGTGGCACACGTCAGGGCTGCCCCTTATCACCACTCTTATTTGCTCTGGTGTTAGAACTGTTGGCGGCCTGGATAAGGAGGGACTCTATCATCTGTGGCCTCAGATGGGCGGAGGGATGGGAAGACCGTATATCCCTATACGCTGATGATATACTACTTTACATAGCCTCCCCTAGATGCTCCATTGGCAGGCTCCTGGACATCTGTGAAGCGTACGGCAAATTCTCCGGGTATACTATTAATTGGGCTAAATCAATCCTTTACATCCTACACGGTCCCCCACCACAGCTACCAAAGGGATGTACTCTGCAAATTACAGTTAGTGGCTTTAAATATTTGGGTATATACATCACCCCACTACCAGAAGAATATATGGGAAAAAATCTTATTCCACCCCTGCAAAGACTACGCCAAGACATAAGACACTGGCGCTCCCTTCCGCTGACATTGCTTGGGAGGGCTGCACTATTTAAGATGATGGCACTCCCCAGATTCCTATACGCCCTACAAAACACCCAATTGCCGGTCCCCGAGTCTTATTTTAGAGTGAATGAAGCAGAAGTGCGTACCCTGCTGTGGGATGGCAAACCGGCCCGAATTGCCATGAAGAAATTAGTAAAGGGTTGGTACGATGGAGGAATCGCTCTTCCAAACATACAAACATATTATTGGGCCTCCCAACTGAATGTGGTAAATCAATGGCTTCACGCCCCACAAACGGACCCGGCATTCTGCGCCGATAGAAATAGTTTGAGGGAGGGTGGAGTCATGAGACACCTATATAATAAAATTCGAAAGACATTTCTAATGGGCCCCACAGCACACACAGTACAAGTTTGGCACAAGGCACTCAAACAGCTGGAGTGGGACGATCAGATAACGCTAATGACTCCCCTCTGGGAAACTCAGCGGTTGGGCAGGTTAGGTACAAGTAAAGGCTTTAAACACTGGGATTCAATCGGAATTTCAACGGTGGGGGACCTTTGGCGGCAGGGGGAAATAGTTACGTTTGCACAACTCCGAGAACAATACGAGATGGTTATTCAGAATCGTTTCGATACATTCAAATTAGGCATGCACTTCAAAAAGCCATCCCAACGGGAACTATATTCCCCGAAGCCTCCCCACTAGAGGATAGGCTCCTAACAGAACAGATAGATAAAAAGGCCATCTCCCTCACCTACCGTAAAATAACCAATAACCAACCTGATCCCACAAAAAGCCTCCGCGACAAAGGGCAAGGAGAGGTGGGGGACTTAGATGAGACGGATTGGCAGGAAGCACTAGCATCCCCTCGAGAATTGGCAATGTCCTCCAAATTGAGATTAGTGCAACTGAAAATACTCCACCGTATTTACTACACTAGAGTAACCCTTGATAAGATGGGGAAAATTGACAACCAACTTTGCCTGAGACAATGCGGGAGGGAAGGCACCTTTTATCACACAATGTGGGAATGCCCAGCAATAGTATCCTACTGGGAGACAATAATGAACGTACTTACGCTAGTTGGCGGAGTGATGATCACCCCTGAGCCCAAGAGATGTATCTTAAACATATGGGAGCCAACAGATCTTAACTATGCGGGTCAAGATTGGGCAACGCTAGGGATGATGCTGGCAAAACGTAATATAGCTAAACATTGGGGGGCTCAACTCGCACCGACATATCGAGAATGGCGTGGGGACATGGATATGGCAATGGTGGCCGAGAGGGCAGCATATATACATCGGGGATGCCCCAAAAAATGGGAACAAATATGGGGCAAGTGGAACACTTAGAGGGAACATTTGTGATCCAGCCCCGGATGGATCATCGGAGAGCTCGAGTTGAATTATAGAAGTGGGGCACTGTATTAATCCACTTATTGTACAGCAGAATGTAATTCTTGTATAATTGTAACAGATGGACCCAATGTACTTGGAAGCGTAACTAACAACAAATTATTCCTGCACCGTCAAGTTGTAATATGTTATTTGTACTCTAATAAAAAGAATTAAAAAAAAAAAAAGTACTGAGTAAAGGACTATCGTTCATTCCCTCCAACAAACCAGACATGGGCCAGACAAAACTAGAAATCATCCAACTATTCAGGAAAATGCGACTTAAATCATTTTTCGCAGAAAGCTCCAATACAACAGAAAGAAACTATTCTGCTTTAAAAGAACAGTCAACATTTTTTCCACCCACATCAAGCACTGAAATTGAACTCTTAACTTTCGAAAAGAAAGTCATGAGGGACCTAGAGGCCCTTGATCGCAAGAGGAAGTACACTAAGTGGAACATGACCAAGAATGAGAAGGCTGCCCTAGAACAACTAATGAATAATCAAGAAATTATAATCAAGCCCATGGACAAAGGCGGTGCAATTGTCATTATGGAGAGAACCAAGTATGAGGCAGAAAGCACCCGCCAATTGTCCAACCAAGATCATTACAGAAAAATGGAGGAAAACGTAACTAAAGTGGTGCAAAATAAACTCACCCAACTCATACAGAGAGGAGAAGAACAAGGATGGCTTTCCAAGAAGGAAGCAAAGTACCTATACAATGAAGATCCAAGAACATCCCTGATGTATGTCCTTCCCAAAATCCACAAGGACCCAACCAACCCACCTGGCAGACCAATAATTTCAGAAGTCAATTCGATTCTAGAAAGACCAGCGAAATATATTGATACATTCCTTAAACCACTCGTTCAAGCAACTACAAGTTTCCTAAAAGACACCATGGAAACAATTACCATCCTGGAAGGCCTCCCTTTTGAAAAAGAAGGGGAATATCTAGTGACATTAGACATAGTCAGTCTATATACGAACATCCAACAAGAGGCTGGTTTGGAAGCACTACAATATTTTCTTGACAAACGCATTCGCCCCCATAACGTACCTACAGAATTCCTTGTGGAGATGGCAGAGGTTTGCCTGAAATACAATTTCTTTCAATTTAATTAAGAACAATTCCTACAGAGCAAAGGGACAGCTATGGGCTGTCCCTTCGCACCGGAGCTGGCAGTGATGTTCATAGCAATGTACGAAGAAAGATGGGTTTTTAATAACAACCCTTATGAAGGACATATTAAGATATGGCGTCAGTATATTGATGAGATGTTCATGTTATGGAGGGGATCCTCTGCAACATTACAAGAATTCCATGAGTGGTTGAACCAGAGGAATCCAGACATACAATTTTCAATCAATTCAAGTAAGGAAGAGATCAACTTTCTAGAACTCATCGTGAAACATGAAGAAGCAACAATATACACCACCCCATACACCAAACAAACAGACAGGAATATGTTCCTGCACTTCTCCAGTTTCCATCAAAGAAACTTAAGAGAGAACTTACCGTATAGCCAATTTTTAAGAATCAGAAGAAATTGCACAAAGAAGGAGGACTATTTCAATAATGCAAAGTCCCTGCTCGAAAAACTACTCGCACGAAATTACCCAAGGAAACTGCTCAAAAGATCACTTAAACGGCCCTGTATACACCCAGAGAAACGTTACTGACCCCTAAAGCGAATAATAAAGACAAGCCGCTGGTCTGTGTAACCACTTTCTCAGGGATCACCAACGAAGTCAAGAAAATAATCAGGAAAAATTGGAATATCGTGAGAGGCCTGGAGGAATTAAAAAAAATATTAATATTCGCACTAAAAAGGAACAAAAATATCAAAGACAAATTGGTACGTGCTAACACCATGCTACAAAGACCCAAAGTCACGTTACAAACTATGTTATCATTACCCCCTATTAAAGGACACTGACGATGTGGAAACCACTTCGTGCGCGAGTACCATCAAAGGTGAAAAATTTGAGTATCAAGGCAAAACCATCTGGCATGAAGAATTCACAGATTGCAACACGCCAAATGTAATTTATTGTGTAGTGTGCCCATGTAAACTGGCATATGTCGGGAAAACCACCCAAGCTGTGAAAAAGGGGATCATTTAACATAGATCTAGGATTAAGTGCAAAGTTCAGAATGCCCCAATGGTCCAACATTGCGAGGAAAAAGAACATGGTCCACAAGACATAAAATGGGCAGTCCTCAAACATATAACAGGAAGATGCTCGGACGCCCTACTCTCCAGGTTTGAAGACAAAACCATTCTGCGACTAGGGACAACTGGCAATGGCCTCAATGAGATGAGTGAAATCATGCACTGCACTTGAGCAAGCACAGGCAAACCCCACCTTGCTTCAACAATTCTATCATGTTCAACTCATGAAGTAGCCCGACCCTATCCAGTCCGTGACCAAATCAACATCTTCCAACCAGGGGCATCCGAACACATTGCCACAATTAGTGCGTGGAACACACCACCCTCAATCATTGCGAACACCCCCACCCACTACACAGAAATGCCCAAAATGAAAGAATAAACTCGGGCGTGTTTAATTATGAATGGACCACCGCCGCAATCCAGGCACAATCGTGCATCCCGCTTGAAGCTCACAATATCTACAGCAGTCCCATTACCCTCTCACGTATGCGGCCAACACACGTCACATATGCATATGTGACAACATCAAACAGATCGCACCCACGTGATTTTCAGAAGCCCAAACCCAGGAAACAGAAATGCTGTATCACCCAGGCAACAAAGACTCATCAGTCGAACAGGAAGTCAGGCCATGGCCAGGAATCGCATGGGAAGCTATTAGCCACACCCCTCACGCAACTATGACTCTCCCAGCCCGCAGAAACACGGAAGTTAAGAGAAGACAAAAAGGCACCAGACTGCAACCAACATGACCGGAACATGAGGCAGATGCCGCCGAATGAAGGGATCTGAACGACCCGACCGGAAGATAGTCAAAAAGAAGAAACACGGACGCCGCCTTCAGTGAGCAACAATCAGTTTCCATATAAGGCACGACATGAGGGGAAGAACTAGCACGGGGCATGAAGCATGGGGGCGCCCTAGCATTTTTAACACCGCGCTGTTATAACACCACGGCAACAGCGAAAAACACCACAAAGGCAGGAGCATGCTAGAAACAATGGGCACTAGGAAAGCATGCTCACCCCCACGACTACAAAAAAGCAAGTATATCACCGAACATGTGCAGACCTAATTGGAACCTAGGTTTCGCACCAACTAACCAGTTCCAACACATAAGGAGGTAACCAAAGTCACCTCCTGGGAGAGATCAACAGCACACTTCTCCCGACATTAAGTAAAGCCTACGCATTAGACAGGCCCTATTGCATGAATGACCTTTTTTTAGCTAATGCCAAGGTAATCACACCACACATGAACAGAACCATCTTGCACGACAGGAATAACGTAAATAAGGCATGCAGAGCACAGTGCCTAAGTTTACAATAAGAACGAAATACCCATGTACATTTCCCTCCCCTGTCACCCCTATGGCACAGGAACCAAAGGCACAATGCCTACACCGCCCTCCATGGAAGAACACCTTCCTTGTAGGGCCCTGAATAATAATTAAGAAACCGCCGGTGTCCAAAAGAAAAACTACAGTATGTAGAACGTATCAGAAAGATAACAGTACCCTTTTTGAAATAAGCACCAGTGACAACAACCTTTTTTATCCTGTCCCTTAATATATCAACAGTGTCCCATAAGAATATACACCGCCCTGAAGAAGACCTTCAATATAATCCACACCAAGATCCAATCAAGAAGGTCGAAACGCATCGGCACATTTCAACCCGAGGCCAAGAGCTACCATGAACTATCAATTGGAGTACAAAAAGGCTCCATAAACTAAAGCGCAATTAAGGTCGCCTAGATAGGAGTCTATATATTCATGCTCTGACCTCCACAGGACCACACATTACCACAAAAGTGTACGAGGACTTAAGGGCAATAGGTCCCAATATCAAATTGCAGTTGGACACTAAAAGTATCATGTATAAATGTAACAACACACAAGATTTGCAATTACTGTGTGGGATGCGTGCAATGTAGTAAGTCAAGACTCACTGCACAAGAAACTACTAAATGTATTGTCATTTTATGTTTTAACCAACATTTCATTTACTTTTGAACTTATACCTTGTCAGTATTCTCACTTTATGTCTTCAATCATTATTTCATTCACTTTTGTATTTACAACCTGTTATTATTGATTTATGTGTGAATATGTATGTTACTGTTATAGTCAAGTTTAAAAAGAGGAGATGAAATCTAAGAAACAAAAAAGATAACACATCTAATCTAAGTCAACAACCTAGCATATGAGTTATTATTTGACTAAACCAGTTGGGTTTCATATTAAAAGGAAGATATGGGAAACGCCAGTTTTTTCAACAAAAGCAATTTCAAGTGAGGACTGCTCATTGATTGAACAACGATGGGGAGACTTTTTTTTAGCTCTCCATCGAGAAATAAACACAATTTTTGGTCTAGGAGGCACTATTTCGCAGTGACTTAATTTTGATTCCAGCCTCCATAGTCCGTAACTGAATCACTCCCCAGGAGACCCATATGGAACAGAATGAAATCTGCTTCCCCTGGTGAGGTAACTGTTTCTGAGGACCCTGCGGGTCCCCCTGACTGGCCCCCTATTGAAGTTGGTCACCTAAAATGGCTCTATGTGACCGCATTACAGCTAGCCTAAACCTTTTGGTGAAAAAGTTTCTAAGTATCAAATTCGTTGAATTTGCTAATGCTTGTTCACGGTTGAGTGAAATACCCTGATTTACCTTGTAAACTATATATCTCCGGAACATTTAGGTGGATCTTTATAGTTTTGGAATCTAAAATACATAAAAATACAGTCTATTTTTTTAAATTGGTGTTGAATATATTTGGCGTCTTGTGATTTCTTCTTCAATTGTTTTGGTGCTGTTTAAATGCTTTACACTTGTTCCTTTGTTCCAGAGTTGAGCTGAAGGTTTGACAATCTAAACCTAAGGGTCCTAAAGGGGCTGGCAAGTGTATTACAATTTAGGTTGTACAACAGCACTATATAATGCACCCCATTTCCTCACATGCAGTATCTGGGGCCGTGCTCGGCTGCCACCCATGGAAACCCACCAATCACAGACATTTTTTAAAACTAGACACCCAGGGGATTCCAGGGTGGTGTGCCTCGTGTGGATCCCACAATATTTTCTTACTCACAATGCCCTGCAAACCTCAAACTTTGCCTAAAATCATACATCCTCCTTGCATTTCTGTGATGTAAACTTCTGAAATCCGTAGGGATCCACAAAATTTCTACCACCCAGCGTTCCCCCACATGTCCCGAAAAAAAACTCTAGCCCACTTGTGTGGCTGGGCCTAGTGCCCCTGACAGAAACGTATCAAACTAGGGTCAGTGGGAGGCCTACTAGGTGGCGCCTACCAGACATCTGCAGTCTGGAGCAAAGAGGATGAAAATGTAACTAACAAGAACTAGCAAAACAAACAGTGATCACTCTTTTGACCTATTGGTTTTGCCAGTGCTTTTTGTTGTTGCTGTGTTTGTTTTACCAATCCAAGGGAGTGGATGCCATTTAGAATGGTAAATAAAAAAATAAAAAAAATGTAATTTCAGCTGCACAAAATTGCTTTTTGCACTGCAGAGCGGCCCGGCAGCAAATGGTAGCTGCTGGGACCTCAAAAAACATAAATAAATAAATATGTGAAGGACTGCAAAGGGTTCGGGGAGCAATGGAGGAGTGGGTGGGGGAAGCAACAAGTCAGTGGGCAAGAGAGCAAAGAAGGTGCTTTAGGCTGGGCCCTTAGGAGGCCAGAAAAAAATAATGAAAAAGAAAAGACAGTGAGGATGTGAGGAAAGCAATGAACAAACTTGGTGGGTGAGGGGTGGAGAGATGAGGGAGCGACACAAAGTCCACAAGGGATGTCTGGGGGGGAAGCAGCAGATAAGGGAGCGCTGAAAGAAAAAGAAGTAGTTCCTTGAATGAGAGCAGAGGAAGAATACAAGTCATCCAATAAAAAGGATGTTAGGCTATGCTCATGGGGAGGGACAAATACAAGAAGAGAACTGTAAGCTGTCGTATAAGAAGCAAGCAAAGGAAAGTGACAATAAAGCCAACCACTGGTAAGCAATGGGTGGGCTCTGAGCCCATTGTAGGTCTTTTGTATGGTCCACAACAGGTCTTTCGCAAAAAGACAGTCAAAAGCTGTCTAATAGGCGAGGCCTAAAAACTACACACATATGCATTCAGGAATGAGTTATGCGGGTGTCTTTGTCTTAAGAGTACAGACAAAAATGGGGATGGAAAAAAAAACATGAATGTTTAAAAAACACACCCCAGAAGACTGGGTCTACAGTACAAAACCTCTGAACTGGTACAAATAACAGTGCAAAACGGATTTGTGCTATTTTGCCGATTATAAGGAACACAGCAAACACATTTTTGCAGTTCCTTGTTATACAAATGCTTTTGCACCAAGGCAAAAATGCAAAGAAATATGTTGCAGTAGCACTGCTAAACATATTTACAATATTTTTGAGATTCTAAATCATTTTAAATGCATCATAGGGAGATTTGCAATAAAATGCTAGTCACGAACAAACTGAAAAAAGCAAACTGAATTGTCATTATTTTTGCCACTTGTGTGTATAAATACGGAACAAAGGGCCAGATGTAGGTGGCGAAATACCGGTCAGTAACGCCGAAATTCGGAGAATTTCAGCGTTACCGACCGGTATTTGGCTGAGTGCAACGTAGGTGAGTTCATACCTACATGCAAAATAAGGAATCGCAAAATAGCGATTCCTTATTTTGCTCTTGCATTTAAGGAATCGGAAATACCGATTCCTTAAATGCAATGTACGTAGCACTAAAAATAGTGCACTTGAGCCTTAAGGAATCGCTAATTACCACCAACTGCAAGTTGGTGGTAAATAGCAATTTCCTTTAAAAAAGCACTTTTTGGCTTTTTCAAATGTGCCATGTGGCACACATCCATGCCCTCAGGGCATGTATGTGCGCCACATGTGCACACATGCACATTTCAGGGGTGCAACAGGGTGTCCTTTGGACACCCTGGCACCCTTGAAATACCTCCCGCTATTAGCGATTCGGTAATAGTGAATATCTTCCCATTCATTCCTATGGGCCTCCTAGCCCATAGGCCTCCTAGCCCATAGGAATGAATGGCTAGGTATTCCTTAATAACGAATCTCAATTACCGATTCGTTATTAAGGAATGTTAAGGAATCGCCAATATTTTAGCGATTCCTACCTACATTCCATTTAGCGAGTCCTTAATAGCGATTCGGTACAAATCGCTATTAAGGACTCGCTAAATTGAAGCTACCTACATCTGGCCCAAAATGATTTCTCCTCAAAAGACAGCTCGGTCTTTCGTTTCGAATTTTCCCCATTTATCGCGACAAAAACGCAGGAAAATATTGTGAAATCAGATTTATCATTTTTGCCATCGGGCAAATGCAGTTTTGCTCCATTCTATTTCTAAACAAGCAGCAAATGTTGAACAAATGGATTTGCTCTGCTGTTTGCCACTAGTGCAAAAGTCCTGTATGACCGCCAAGGACTACCACCGCTCCAGTTTCCAAGTTCCCCGAGTTAGTAGCTCAGCCAGACCAGGTTCTCTCCTTACACTCCGGAACTTGTGGCCCTGTTTATCTCATGATAAAATCAGGACTACTGGTACCAGAATGCAAAGGAAGCCACAAGGCTTGATAAGCTGCATGGACCTCGGAAACTTGAGAGCCCTGTGTGATGCACTATATATACATATGCAATTCCTTTGAGGCACTGCTACGAAGGTCAGCTATTCTCCCTGGCGCATAAGAGACGTGTTTTATACAGGCATAAATAAACAAGAGCTGAAAGGCTGCGAGGTTACCAAGAGCAAAGCGATTTAACATTCGTTGTCAACAATAAGTCTGAGCTCTGGCTCCTGAGTGCTTTGTGTTTACAAAAGGAAAGTGCACCAAGGGGGTCACACTCAGATCACGAGAATCAACCCTGTAATTAACACAATTTGCATTTGTTCGCAACTAGTCCATACCCTTCTGTACTAGCGAGACAGAGCGCCTGCTAACCCACAGGACATGTAGGGCGCTGAACCAAGCGGTCTCTGTTGCCAGGCTGTGCTCCAAGGCCAGGCGTCGGTCTATTTATAACACGCTGCTGCTCAAACTCGCAGCATGTTTGCTTGTAGCAGCTTGGCGCCAGCTCGGTATCTTTTGCTCATAAGCACCGTCCGTCCCTACGTTTGTTTTGGGAACTCTACTTGAGAACAGACCTGGCCGGCCCTTGGTACATGAAGATTCAGAACAGGCTGAGCCCAAACTGCACACAAAAACAAAGAAGAAATTAAAATGGAACACTTTGTTCAAACATAGGCTGCCTCGACCAGGCCACGCGGAATACGGAACTGTTGTCACGAAAAGAAACTACGCAAAACATGTTTTTTGGCACAGTAATTAATACAAGTGAATTTTGTTGCACTTGTGTTTTGTCGTGCCCGTTTGCACCGAAATCCAAATACTGGCACCCACCCATGCAGATCTCGGAGTCTGACCTAATAGTGTTGTCGGATAGGTGTAAGCCTGGTTCCTGCGTGGAGCAAAGCTCAGGTTTTCCGTCACTCTAATACACCCGTATTCGAGTAATTCATGTAACAGCAACAGGAAACCAAGAAACCACTGCTGACTATGCTGCAGCGGGCATCCGTCAGCAGCAGTAAAAGGTTCCGGCAGTGGCCTAAAAGCAAGTCGTTCAGTACCAAGACAGGCAGACTCAAGCGAGCTGGGCCGACCATGCAACTAACCAAAGGTATACATACATAAGTGATCAATTCGTGGAATAAGGTGGACTCCCGTTCATTTGACATATTTCCAATTATGCCTGGAGCCTTGATTCGTGAGCCATCGCTAAGTAAAGGGACGCTCTTGTGTAGGTCGCAGAGTTAAAGATCATACTGTTCCGGTCATTTGGATGCGAAATGAATACTGAGGTTGCTATTGCCAGGTAGGGCAAAGGTGGCATTATGTTAGTCGGGGCCGAAAAATGTTTTCTCGAAGTCGGGGGGGCAGGGAGCTCAACATCAGACAGTACATTGGGGGGTACTGGGGAGATATGAAAGCCGGTAAATACATTTCCAGAGGATGGGAAGCATGATTTAGGGGGGTTTGGGGAGAGGGTATATATTCCCTTCACAGGTTTAGGATTCTGGGGCTTTCCCACTAGCGTAGTCCTTGAGGAATGCATTGCGTTTTATTCTGTGTCTGGTTTAGTTTACTCGTGTTCATATTCACATTATTCAAACATTATTGCCTCTTTTTCAGGAGGAAAACACCTTTTTTATTTATTTTAGTCGAACCTTACTAGGTTGCAAAGGCCCCGATTCCCAGTTCGTTGGAATCAAGGTGCTATTTAAATTCTATATTTCAGATTTGTAAATTGCACCATCACTCGGGAAGGTATCCTGGCGCTAAGCATGTGTGAGTCTATGCCGTAGTGGACTACTCGAAAAGTCAGGTCTTCAGCTTCTTGTGGAATTCAAGAAGTGAGGAGGAGGCTCTTATGTGTAGTGGCACGTCGTTCCATGTTTTAGGAGTGATGCAGAAGAAGGCTTGACCGTCTGATCTGTTTTTCTGTATGCGTGGAATGTGTGCAAGTAGGATCCAGGCTAGCAGAGGTCGGTGGAAGATTTGTAAAGGCAGATGCGATTGTTGAAAAATGCTGGTCCAGTGTTATGTAGTGCCTTGAAAATAAGGGTGAGGAGTTTGAATTGTGCTCGTCTGTGTATGAAGAGCTGGTGAAGCTCCTTCAAGTGTGATGTGAGTTGGATGCGGACTGAGGTTGAGAGTGATTCTGGCCACCAAGTTCTGAATCGTTTACAGCCTTCCGGTACGTTTTTTGTTGATCCAGCATTGTCCAGCCTCCTTTCGACAAGGTCGTGCGTGACGAATTTTCGAATGCTTATTGAGAACCATTTGAAAATGTTCCTCAACATCTTCGGGGTATGGAAGCATGTGGTAGAGACAGCGTTAACTTGGGCAGTCATGTCACATTTTCTATTGATGGCAATTCCAAGGTTTCTGGGGTTGTTGGCCCTAGCGCTGTTGGCCACCAGGTGGAGTCGAATGGTGAAGTGCTTGTCCCAAAGATCATGATTTCGGTCTAGCCGGTATTCAGCTTCAGACAGTTGGTCTTCATCCAGTCAGCAATGTCAGTCATGCAGGCATTGAACTTGATCTTGGTGACTTGTCCATGAGGGGGAGAATGCGTTGTGTTGTAGGAGAGGACATTGATGTCCTCAGAACAGATGATGCTAGTCAGAGGGATAATGTATGTATTGAAGAGGGTCAGGCTAAGGAAGGGTCATTGCGGAATATCTGCAGATGAGGTTGCGTGTATACGGGGAGTATGGTGCCAGGCTAACTTTCTGGGTCCTTCCAGTAGGAAGGAGCAGATCCATCAGAGTGCGTGTCCTTAGAATCCAAAGTCATGTAGGCGTTAAATCAGGATAGGGTAGGAGACTGTGTCAAAAGGTAAGCTTTCAGATTGTCCCAATATTTATTGAACTTCATAAATAAAACCTCAGTGCATGTTATTTAACGGGTGCTATAGTTAGCACATATTATGAGTTTTTTGGGGAATAACATGTAGATTTGATGTTAAATACACCAAAATCCACATGGTACGATAATTACCGTACACTTTTCCCCTGTTAAAATTTGGCAGGTTTGACATGCCGAAATATAATGAAGGGTAAGTACTAGACCTGACATCTTTGGCGTGTTTTTCCCCTGTATTTTTTACTTTTGATCTCCTGTTTTTTGACTGTGTGCTGCATTTTGTTTTTGCTGGTTTTAGGGATCTGGGCACCTTACCACTGCTGATCAGTGCTAAAATGCAAGTGCTCCCTGTGTAAATTGTGATTGGTTATCCATGATTGGCATATCTGATTTATTGGTAAGACCCTAGTAAATTGCACTGCATGTGACCAGGGCTTATAATTCAAATGCTACTAGTGGGCCATCAGCACTGATTGTGCCACCCACATGAGTAGCCCCGCCAACATGTCTCAGGCCAGCCACTTCAGTATCTGTGAAAGCAGTTTTAAACTGCCATGTCAACCTGGCATGTGCACCCACTTGCCAGGCCCCAACCTTCCTTTTTACTACATGTAAGGCACCCACCCTTAAGGTAGCCCCATGGGCAGGGTGCAGTGCATCTAAAAGGTAGGACATGTACTAGTGTTTCACATGTCCTGATAGTGAAATACTGCTAATTTTGTTTTTCACTATTGCAAGGACTATCTCTACCATAGGTTATTATTGGAGCTGCCACGTAACCTCTTACAAGTGTAACTTCCAATCAGGAAGAGATAGAGATTTGGAGTTTGGGGTACCTCAATTCACAAGTTAAAAAAACAACTTTTAGTAAAGTTGGTTTTTAAACTGCGTGTTTGAAAATGCCACTTTTAGAAAGTGGGTGTTTTCTTGCTTTATCATTGTGTGCACCTGCCTGCCGGTGGAATCCACGTCTGAGGGAGGGTGACATTTGGGCTGTTTGTGCATTCACTCTAGACAGTCACACAAAGGGAGCCGAGGTGTGCCCTGCATATCCTGATGGCCCATCACCAGGCTGATGGGTCTTCCTGAGCTAGAGTGGTGGGAGGAGTTGTCACTGACACCTGAATAGGGCTGTGCTTGTCCTCACACAAAGCTGTCCCCACCGACCTGTAGTGTGTCTGGAGCCAGGTCAGGGAAAGGCAGGGGCTTGTGCACTACAAAGACTTTCCTTTTAGTTTGCCTACATCAAAGGCAGAAACTGGTATGAGTACTGGAGCTGTGACACCATACCTTCAGAACCCTTTTGGACTAAGGACATTCTGCCAAGAAGAAGAGCAGGAGAAGCTGTCAGGAGGGACTGCCACTTTGCTGTGTGCATTGCTGTGTTGGCCTGCTGCTTGCTGATTCTGTCTTTGGCAGTGAAAGGACTGGATTTTGCTTTCTACATCCTGCTTGCCAATGTTCTCCAAGGGCTTGTGTGTGCATGCCTCCTGTTAAGAAGTCTCAGGGCCATCAAAGACGTCATCTGCAACCCCTGAACTCCTCTGCTGGGAGTTCTGACCTGCCACGTGGTGCCAATTCCAGTATGGAGCACTTGGAGGTCGCTGTTGCTGCAAAGTGTTGCGGTCTGATTACCGCTACCTGTTCCGGGTGTTGGGTTGCGCTTTTGTGGCGTTTTTGCTAATCTCTGGAGGGGGGGTCCTTCTTTTCTTTTTTCTTTCGCACGCTGAGTTTCCCTTCACTTGATCTGCGCAGCCGCTGTTGGTTTGGAGGGCGGCCTGGGGAATATAAATGGCTCACCTCCCTTCTGTTCCTCGCTTGGGTTCTCTTCCGGTTCGTGACCCGGAAGGAATTTGGATGCCGACTCTGTTTTGGATATCTCCTGCTGTTTGGATTGGATTTCTTGTTGTTTGGGGCTCCAAGCAGCAATCGGTTCCGGCTGGATCTCCTCAATTCCCCTTCTCTTCATCCAGAGTCCTGGAATCCGGGATTGACGCTCTCCGTGACAATTTAAGATGCGAGGTGCTTTTTGTTAACCTCGTTTTCTGTGACATTTGGTTTCCTTTTTTTTTTATTTGTCTTTGCTTGCCTTCCCAGTGCACTGGAGGGTTATTAGGCTATAGGATTACCTCCTCGGTGTTTGGAGCCATACCCTTGGATTATAGGCGGGTTTTTTGTGCCTTTGTGCTTTTTCACGCAATGCAAGCATTTCCTATGGGAATCCTATTTTTTTATTTGAAACTGAGCGGTTTGTAACTGATTAAAAGAACTCCGTAGTTCTGTTTTCATCAAACACGGAAGGAGACTTTCTCTGGAGTCCTTGGAGACCAGTTCCCAACAGGAAGGGGGTGAGCTGGGGTTTTTCTTGGATTTATGAGATTGCGGCTTATATCGCTTTGTCTTTTGGGGTGTTTAATTAATGTCTGTTATTTCCTCATCTGCAGCGTTGCTCTTTGGGGTCCATTGATGTGCCTGACGGTTGAGGCTGTCCCAAGAGAAACAGACCTGTGTTACTACTGCTACCTTTGTTTTCTTTTCCTTCCTACCTTCCTCCCAGTGCTTTGTCCACCTGTGCTATTGTTTTGGTGTGCACGGAGGGTCAAGGTACAGGGTGGGTGAATGGGACTCTCTTCGTTCCTGCAGTACCTGTAATTCAGGTGAGTGGAGCTGGCACACAAAGAAGCCCAAAAATCCACGCATCGACCTTCAGCACCTGTTTTTTTTTTTTGCAGCACCGCCGTGCAGCTGGAAAAGCAACACATCGCCGCAGTGCGGCTGAAGAATTGATGCAGCGCCTACTGAGCGGCTGAAAGATCGCAGCAGCCCGAGTCCTGAGCACCGTGTCTCCGATGCCTGAGGCACCCGCTCTGACTCCAACGCAGGCCCTGCGTTTGCGGCTGAAGAAATCGGCGCATCACCTGCTTCACGGCTGGAAAACTGAAGCAGTGTCTGTTTTGCCACCACATTGACCCAATGCGTCTGGAGTTTTGATGCATAGCACCTGTGCGCCAAGTTTTTTGTCCATGTAGCCCAGCAGTAAGGAACTGAGGCCACATGTACGGAAATCAACGCATCACCTCCACTGCACTGCAGTAAGGAATCAAAGCATCACCTCCCCTGTTAGTAAGGAATCGATGCATCACCTTCCCTGGGACTAAGGAATCGACGCATCGCTTTGCTTTTCCGGCGCCTCTCCCCTGCGCCTGCTTTCATCTTTGATTTAGACGGCTCCCAGGTATTTTGTGATAAAAGTGACGCATCCATAGTTTCCTATGGACTGAACTATTTTGAACCTTTTAAAAGTAATATCTTTACTTGTGTATGTTGGATTTTTGTTGTTTTGGTCTTCTTTTACTCAGATAAATATTGGTTATTTTTCTAAACAGGTGTGGTGTCCTTTGGTAGTGTTTTCACTTTATTACTGTGTGTGTATGTGCAAATGCTTTACAAATTGCCTCTGAGACCGTGTCAAACTACCAAGGGGGTGAGCAGGGGTTGTCTTGGGTGTGTAACTCCCTTACTCTGACTAGAATAAGTGTCCCTATTTAGACAGGATGCAAGCCACTGCCAACTAGAGACACCCATTACTAACAGTAAGGTATTTAATGCACCCAGTAATTACTGGGTGTGTTAAAAACTATCCAACCAATAATTCAGATCCCTACACTAACAGGGGTTTACGCAGGGGTCGGACAACACTAACATGATGGTAATCAGGGCCATAGCGAGGACATGCTGAAAGCTTACCTAGAAATGCATTCCATCCATCGCTTACCAGTGGCTTTGCTTTTTGTCACTCACATTTGCTTTATTTGTTTTAGGCTATTTGTGTTAGTCCCTCCTATGAAGCATAGCCTGTTTAGCACCTCTCCCTTTCTATTCTTCCATGACTGCTCACTTTTTTGGGAACTATTTTTCTTATGTAGATCAAATGAGAGAGAGAGGAAAATGGTTAGTGTGGGGGCTAGTTCACTTCCCCTAAACAGTATAATAGATAAATAGATATCAAGAAGAACTAGCTCACACTTTAGAAGCTAGAAGTTCATGTGTGGAAAACCATTTGTTTTATATGAAAACCCTCACCCACCAACCTAGTTGGTGGCATGCTTCATCATCGGGTCCCACCCAAGGTGCCGAGTGCATCTCGGGTGTGCTACAATGCCTGAGTTACAGCGGAGCTGTTTTTTTTGTGTGTGGGTGCAAAGTGGTGCTGTGGAGGTGAAGTTTAAAAACTGTCCAATGGGTCCCTTTTGACTAAAGGTAAATATTTTAATGGTGGGCCCTATGGCAGTGTTAAAAACAGAGAAAGACGGATATGTGTAGAGATTAAATTATGTCTCTAATATCCTGTGGTAAGAGGTCAGGTCTACATGTTTCAGCCAGACTGCTGCGTTTGCTGGCTTTCTTCAGGACCTATGCGCTAGTGTTTTAAGTGAATGGACGTGATGGTCAGGTGTAGTTTGTGACCAATGATGGTGCCGCACACGCTAAGGTGCGGTGAAGATGGAGGATGTGTCCTCCTTATGTTGCTTGAAACCTGTATTGAAAAAAGAGACAAACAGAACGCCCATACACATGAACATATAGAAATGGTTGCTTTACGGTTCTGCACAAAATAACTGTGACATTCTAGGCGCCGTGTCCGATCATTATGCGGATAATGCGGAAGTGAGACGGAGGGTGGCACTGGTGCACAAACGTTTTATGCTACCGGAATATATGCGCTATTGTGAGTATATTCGTAGCCATGGCGATCTTTTTGAGTTATGAGAGAAATGCTTACGATGAGATTTTCATTACGAGCAACATGAATCCCTTGAGGGGGCAGGACCTATAGTCACACGCTGAGTGTGTGGAGGAAATAAAAAATATACATGACCCATTACTGAGGGTGTTCCGTGTCCCGGTGGGGTCCTTCGTATTGAGTCGGAAATGCGGGCCCTGGGGCCCTACTTACTTCGTCAAGGTTGTCTGCCCGCTTCTCATACCTGTTCCGGCTTTCTGATCGGGATCTCGTCGGTGTGGGGAAGTTCGGGAAGGTCGGCCTTATATGCGTGTTCTCCCTAAAAAAGGGGAGATGGGACCCCGTGGTGACGTTCTCGCAAAGAACAGGGAGGGAAGACCGGATGGATGTTCTCATTAGGTACCCTGTTATAAACAACATACAAGTTCCCTTTCCTTCTCACCAGGTACTCACACCCTGTTAGCACGGGCCTCCTTGCACACACCTTCCAGCATACGACACTGACCCCTTGTATGTTGTTTATAACAGGGTACCTAATGAGAACATCCATCCGGTCTTCCCTCCCTGTTCTTTGCGAGAACATTACCACGGGGTCCCTAGTACACAATGATTACAGTAGAATAACATCAACCAGTCTCCCCTTATTTAGGGATATATCATTTCTTTTAATTTCACATGAAGTCAGGGGACACCCACCCCGGGTTATGTATACTTAGGGGACCCCCACCTCCTCATCAGACCTGAACCACACAGTCTGTTTTCTCGGCCCATGCTGTAAGAGACCGCCACTCCCCCGTATGACGTCACGCCGTCCGGCGCCGTGTCACAAACGCTGCTAATCACTGGCGATACTTGGCGGGAGAACACGCATATAATGCCGACCTTCCCGAACTTCCCCACACCGATGGGATCCCGATCAGAAGGCCGGAACAGGTATGAGAAGCGGGCAGACTACCTTGACGAAGTAAGTAGGGCCCGCATTTCCGACTCAATACGAAGGACCCCACCGGGACCAGGAACACCCTCAGTAATACTTCATGTATATTTTTTATTTCCTCCACACACTCAGCGTGTGACTATAGGTCCTGCCCCCTCACGGGATTCATGTTGCTCGTGGTGAAAATCTCATCGTAAGCATTTCTCTCATAACTCAAAAAGATCGCCATGGCTACGAATATACTCACAATAGCGCATATATTCCGGTAGCATAAAACGTTTGTGCACCAGTGCCACCCTCTGTCTCACTTCCGCATTATCCGCATAACGATCGGACACGGCGCCTAGAATGTCACAGTTATTTTGTGCAGAACCGTGAAGCAACCATTTCTATATGTTCATGTTTATGTGCGTTCTGTTTGTCTCTTTTTTAGGTCGAGCCTCGAGTAGCGCGCAAGCGCTGCTTAGAGGCGAAGACTTTTAGTAAGCGAGTTTGAAAAGCAGTCCCAAAACGCTCGTGCGTCGTGGCTGGCCTTTTGGGATGGGTACGCGCGGCAAACATGTGTTTCCAATTATCGTGCCCAGACGCGGGCGCGATAATTGGAACACATGTCTGCCGCGCGTACCATCCAAAGGCCAGCCACGACGCACGAGCGTTTGGTCAGCTCTGCAGGCTGCCGCGCTCGCTCGCCCCCGCTCCCTGTCCCCCGATGCGCCCCGTAGTTTTCGGCTTCGCTCCCCTTCTGCGGCTCACCGCTCGCGGCCCCCGCTCCCTTATGGTTCACGGTCTCGATCCCTCATAGTCACTATGGTTCCCGGCCCCGCTCCCCACATGATTTCCGTCGCTCGCCGCCTCGTTCCCATGTCTCCCGGCCCCACTCCCCGATGGTCCACCTGGCTCCCGGCGTCGCTACTCCCATGACCGCCGGTCTCGTTCCCTTACGGCCCCCAAGGCCACAGGCCCAGGTCTCGTAGCCCCAGGTCTCGCTCCTCCCGTGCCCTCAGGTCCCGCTCACCTCAAGGTTACCGTGACTTGCGCTCAAGCTCCCTCTCCCCCCTTCCGCTGCGCCCTTACATGCCCCACGGTTCCCGGGAGCTCTCGCCCCTTAGTCTACGGCTGCGCTCCCCTTTGGTGACCGACCCCGTTCTCCCAGTAGCCTGTATCCCTATCTCCCCCACAGCCCAGGGCCCCTCTCTCCTCTTCGTTCCCGCTCCCCTTATCGCCATCTCCCAGGGAGCCCCGGGCACCGTTCCCCTCATGACTTCGTGTCTTCACCCTCAAGGGGGCTGCCCGAACTAGACTCCTCTCGGTGGCCTCTCACCTGCGGAGCGCGACCACGTGACCCCGAGGACCTTCGGAACCGCCTGACCCGGCCCAGGCTGAGCTGCGACGGAGAGGTAGGGCTCAAGTCAACAGGTGAAAATCGTATTACAAGCATAGAGGTTATATCTGGTTGTGAATGGCTACCGCCCCGTAAATTAATTTGCTGCTCCCATAGCAGTCTGTTACACGCATCTGGGTTCAGCCTGTGATTTGCCTCACTGCGCACGTGGGTACTGTTTACTTATCATCCCGTGAGCTACACCTTGCTTCTGTTTTGGGGGTCTGTGTGCAGTATGAAAATCGACTTTATCTGCACCTGAAGGCCACCTTTTTATTAATCCCTAAATTGCTGACTGGCTGTCCGTTATGAACATCTGGGTGCGACTTGTGAAATGGTCATCCATGCACCGGGGTAACGTTTCTGCCCCATTATGTGAACCGCTAATTGCATTGGGCACTGCTTGATCTGCGTTATGAACTGTTGTCAGCGTGGCCTTTGACACATTGATAGATATGCACATGCTCTTCTCCCCCACCTACCTCTGCTCGAAGCTCACTGTGCAATGATCTGAATATACTTCTAGCACTCGAGCACAGCTCACAAGTATATGCTGCATACATGCAATATCAGCCCCTGGACCAGTCCCAGGCTCCCTCCACCTGCCCGTCCCTCTTTTTAGCTGCTCCTGCTGTAAGGATCGCACCCGCAGAAGTCCAAGGTTCTGGCAACCGCACTTTGGATGATACTAGTGGTAGCATTGCGTTATACAACTGACGATGCTTGCCTTCATCGCTTCCTTGCATGCTCTGCAAGCTAGCTAAATCTGACCTACAGCCACTTGCGTTTACAACAGTTCTTTTTGTTGCAGCTTGGCAATGCTAAACCGTGAGCTAGGGTCTTCTCCTAGAGCTGCTAGCTAGAGCCTGGGACGTTCCACTACGATACCAATCATGCTGATAAGTTTTCTTTGAGCAGAACACATAGTTTGCATTTGACTAAAGAGAAGATATACCAGTGCTATAGGAAAGGAACTCCTTCATGGGATCTTCGATGAGCCATATATGTCTTCTTGGAATACAGAGTAGGCCTTGTTTCTAGAGGCCTTTGAAGCTTAGCCTACTTTTGTGTCAGCCTTGGACTGAGAATCCGTTCCGGAATGCTTACAGAAGAGGTATATACAAATACTCATGAAACGTTTCTAGTTAGCTAAGTAAGTAGAATGTTACTTGGAAGACTATGAGGTGGGCTGTTACTTAGCTGGTAAAAATGTTAGTACGTGATACACTCCACATGGGATACACTGCTTGCAAACTGCTTTGCCTAGTGAAAATCACTCAGTTGTCTTGAAGATCACAGACTTATGGTCTTAGCTGTACACTCAAGTGATAATAGTGACATACCTAATCACTCCCTTTTCATTATAAATCTAAAAAGTAGGGAGGCCATTGACCGTGCTGCTCCCCAATCAGAACCTGTATAGCTTCCACTGACTCGGGAAAAACCCTCTGCAACGAACTTCGTTGACTTTAATTTCTGAGTCTGCCTCGAAAAAGCCAATTAATCATCAACGTTTTAATGTCTGTTTTAAATCACTACCGGGTTAGACACACAGAAGGACCCGACCCACTTGAAGCCCTGCCTACACCCCACATCTATGAGAAATGCTCCATTTGCATAGCTCACACCTGCTCTATTTCTTCTTCAGCGCCCTCTTTTCACCCTCTCCGGCATGTACTTCCTTTTATCTCCTTCACCTCACCGTCCCCACACACCACAGGCACTCACTCACCTGTCCGCACTTCATTTTCTTTTATTTTCGCAGTGTCAGTGTTTCAGCTGCTGTGTACCTCTTTCCCACGCTTTCGCATAGTATCACAATTCCAGTTGGGCCAAATGACCATTCCTGTGTGCGATCTGCAGAGAGGCCAATGATTGGATGAGCATGTATTCTTAACTCCTTTATGACCCACAGAAGGGCGCTGTGAGAAACTCGCACTGCCTCCAGCCTCAACTGAACACTTATAAGGACCCAAAGGCGAGACCTATTGGCTATGCCAATGCTTGTTTCAATACAAATTTCAAGCAACATAAGGAGGACACATCCTCCATCTTCACCGCACCTTAGCGTGTGCGGCACCATCATTGGTCACATAAACTACACCTGACCACCACGTCCATTCACTTAAAACACTAGCACATAGGTACTGAAGAAAGCCAGCAAACGCAGCAGTCTGGCTGAAACATGTAGACCTGACCTCTTACCACAGGATATTAGAGACATAATTTAATCTCTACACATATCCGTCTTTCTCTGTTTTTAACACTGCCAGAGGGCCCACTATTAAAATATTTACCTTTAGTCAAAAGGGATCCATTGGACAGTTTTTAAACTTCACCTCCACAGCACCACTTTGCACCCACACACAAAAAAAACAGCTCCTCTGTAACTCAGGCGTTGTAGCACACCCGAGGTGCACTCGGCACCTTGGGTGGGACCCGATGATGAAGCATGCCACCAACTAGGCTGGTGGGTGAGGGTTTTCATATAAAACAAATGGTTTTCCACACATGAACTTCTAGCTTCTAAAGTGTAAACTATTTTTCTTATTCATGAAGCACTGAATGTGTGTATACGTTTTCCTGCTGTGTCTCCTTGTATCGTTCTCCCCCTCCCGTGCTTTCTCTCGCGGTGTGCTTCTGTGCCCACCCCTACTCTCACTCCATGCTCCACGTTGCGTCTCAGCGGTGTGCTTCTGCTCCCTCCATCCACGCCTGTTTTGCTCTCTCACCAGTGTAGTTCTCTGTTCTTCTCCTTCCTCACCACTGTCTGTTTTCCTCAGTCTCGACCATCTGCTTCTCCCCTGTTAAGTTTTTGGTTAACCTAAAATGGGGCAGTGTTTCTAAGAACATTTAGCCAATGTAAATACTTCAAACTGCTTATTATTCTTGGCTTCTGTAATGAGCTTCGTGTATTCTGAAGTTACTTTTACCCAGAGGCGTGGGCAAGGGTGCCAGGGGCCCTAATGCAAGCAAAGACTCTGGGCCTCCATCCCCTTCGTTTTTAGTTTAAAAACAAATGTCACTAACTGAGGTGAAGTGGGGCCCTCACACCCCTGGGCCCCAGTGCCACTGCACCTGTTGCGCTATTGAAAATGGCGCCTCGATTTTTACTGGAAGCTGCTTTTATTTTTTGCAACAGTCTTTTTAGGCACATTTCAGAATCTTTATGCATGAAACTGTACAGCTGCCAGTCCGAGTCATGACTACATTTTATAGGTCGCCCCCTCCTCCGCTGGCACCATCTATTTTGATTGGTATGGGTATGTACGTATCCTTGAAGCTGCTCTGTCTCGAGCAGAGCTGCTGTCCATGTGCTGATAAAGGCTCAAGACGCAACTTGGCTCTGGGCCACAGCTTGTGTCATCCACCCATGCTTTACCACTTCCAGGGCTTATCTGGTTACACATTCCCTCCAGTACACCACCCGATAGCTGGCCCATTTGCTTCATGTCCAGTGGTCTGAACGGACAGTAAAATATACATATTGTCCATATGCTTTCTGTTTCTACTCCTGCCTGCTTTTAAACTTCTTAATGCTGGTAATTACATTTGTTCCTCTAACACGAAAGAAAGCAACTGAGCATGCACGTTTTTATTTCTTTAGGAAACTTAGTGATACTTTACAGTAATTAACAGTACAATTTAATTTTTTTATTGAGGTGCCTTTATGGTGGATGCTTATGTGCTGTGGAGCGAGCGCTCCTTTCCTCACTTGAAACATGCTTTCCTCTACGTACAACACTGTAACATTAGTTGGATAACTCAGCTACTTCCAATTATTGTTTGGCAGTTGAATATGCTGAGTGCTGCACTTCCGCATTTAACACAATAATGGTGTTAATGCATATTGTTTTGTTTCCATAACGCTAGCTTCTTTCCCAACACACTATGTTGTATGTGTGCTTTTTTGTAAGAAAAACAGAATACAAAAATATCTTTCCTAGTTGGCTTTGGACCATCATATAAGGGGAGCACATACTGGTTTTTGATTCTGAACGACCATGTTCTTCTCAACAGACCAAACATGAATTGGTTTATTAGGGTCCCTCTATAAAACAGCACATGCTGTAGGCTGCGGTTGAGGGAGCCTGCAGTAAACAGCAGCTAAAGGGTCACATCAGCCTCTTATCCCTATGCTTGTTTATTCCTGCTTTAGGATGTCATTTTTCTGGCACATATTTTCATTCTTGACAATGTTAAGTAGTCAAGGTCACAAAAGACTACAAGTTCAAATTTAATGTTTACTCAGGATTTATCGGGCCACAAAATGCATACTCTGGTAACACCCCTCGTCTTTGTAACAGATCTTTATTTAACAATTGGTGTACTGCGTAAACAGCGTTGTAGCAATTGCTCTGTTGATATGGAATTATTTTTCATTTTTTGTTTTTGTATATTGAACTTTATATAATATATATAACCTATTACTACATATATGTAAAGCTCCTTGAGACAATTCCTTTAGCAGTGATGTTCTATTTAATTAAATTAATCTGGTTCTGTATGCTTTTATCCATCCTTGTCATGACTGCTGTGGTATGTGGAAGCGGACGACTTAAGAGGATAGAGATTCTATCTTAAAGTGCAAATCTCTTAAATTGTTAGACATCCCTTATTTATTTGGGACATATTGTATGCTGGCAGATGAGGGACAATAGAAAAATGTCAGGTAACGTATAAATTGTATCATGCAAATGTAAAAAAATAAATAAACTGAAGCCCTTGGTATGAGTTTGGCGAGCAGGGCTTCAGTGTCTTCACCCTGGTGGAAATTAAGATAGCACACTATTGTATTGTGCAAGAACCACTAAGGGGACAGCTACTTCATATACAAAGCTGTACATGTTCTATTAAAAAGTGAGTGACTGTTTTATGCTGGTCAACACTAATACTAAATTGGGATTTTAATTTCTGCTTTTAAGTGAGCTTCTTAATTTTTTTAACTTATTGATCTCAAGTTGCGCTGTACCCGCTATTTTTGTGCGTTTTGGTGCATACCTGAAATGGTATTTTTAGGACGAGCCTACCAGACAGCACACGTTGTCTGGTTGCAAAAGACATATTGTGGCCTCACCAAAAACATACAGGGGGCCTGGAGCCAACCCATTGCTTACCACTGCTTGGCTTTCCTGTCACTCATTTGTCCGATTCTTATTTCATTTTATTTTTTATTTTTTTAGTTAATCTTGTGTTTTCCCTCCCATGGAGCATAGCCTCAACCTATCTCTTTCGTTGGCTGGCTTCTGTGTTTTCCTTAATCGCTTTTAGGGAACTATTTTGATCTTTTTGTTTAAGCACTCCATGAGAGTGCATGTTTTTTCCAGCTGTCTCCCTTGTGTGCTTTTATCCCCCCTAACTCTCTCTGCCCATGTGTTTCTCTTCCCCACCCGCATTGGGTTTGTCCGCTCCAGCCTGTGTGCTTCTGGCCTCCGCACTTTATGTTGCTTTTTTCACTATGCGCTTCTGCCCCACCAAGCTCCACGTTGCTTTCCTTCACCTGTGTTCTCTTCCTCTTGTTGCTTCTCTATGCTAGCCATGGAGCTTCACCCCACCTGTTCCCCTCAGCCTGCTCATCCTTTTCTTTTTTTTTTTAATTAAAGAATTTTTAAGCTTCATTTTAAAACAGCGCTTTACACTACTTTTCACAAAAATAAAAAGACAAATCAACACACCGGTATTTAAAATAATTAAATGAGGAGCAAAAATCTCTTAAAACTATAGAACAGTTATAGCTCTAAAACCCTACGGATAAAACCAATGAAAACCTCTAAAGCCTACGTAGCAAGCACAAAAGATGTAAGAAACAATTTCGAAGCAAAGCTAGATTCTTCAAAACTGAGACCAACAACGTTAAAAATCAAATTAAGATGCTTTTCCATATTATTAGAAAAAAACAAGCATTATAAAAGCCAATTGGTCTGGGTTTAATATGCTAACACAAGGATGCAACATTTGTTCATGCCTGTTTCTTCATGCATTAGCCAGACCTTATTAGATTTGGTGCTCACATACATCCGTGCACACCGAGCCTTATAGGTGTACCTAAAAATATAGGCCTACAGGTAAACATACATTGACTACAGATAGACACCCACAAGGCAGACAGCACGCAAAAGCACATGTGCACGCACACAGAACATATATAGAGCAAACACACTGAGTTTACAGACCTTAAACGCAACGGCATACATAGGGTGGTGCTGCTGCTCCTACACAGCCTGGTCTGAAGCAGCACGATGGGACAAGAGGATACACTGAGCATGCCCAGGAGCTATTAATATTCTTTGTGAGGCACCACAGCTTCTGGACTGGCATTTTTGTTAATGAAAGTGTTTTAATTGATTTTGTATCCGTGTTTACAAAAACCCATGCAAATGATTAGACGCCCATGCACACCCTCCCTTATCCAAACTTGCCATCAAACATCACATCAACCATTACACAACTAGATGCATCACCAGACATTCACTACATGAGACAGGCTGATCGACAGAGTGACGGCTGGACTGTATTGAAGTAAGAATAGTTGTACAGATGGAAAGCGGGTGAGACGGACTGATGGATGGATGGATGGATGGATGGATGGACAGATAGACACAGATGGGTAGATCAACCGAAGTAAAAAGGGTTAGACTGAGTCAGTAAGTGAATGAGTGAATGGATGGACAATAAGCCAGGTGAATGGGGAGGTCAAGAGATAGGCAGATGGATAGTTGGGTGTGACTGATGGACAGAGAGTAGGGAGGTTAGACAGCGGTATAGACTGGTGGGTAGATAGATTAGTCAATGGTTTGATGGATAGGTGGATAGACAAACATATGTATGGACAGAATCCCAGACTTTAGGAGCGCTCCCTGAAAAGCTTTTAAAGATGCTGCTTTTCTGAAGAGTTTCTGTGCGGAGGATGTCAGTATTTTCGAGTGAGCAGGACGATCCTGAAATAATCAATGTAATGCTTAGGAAGCTTGTTGCCCCTGCGTGTATACATTTATGCACTTATAGGTAATTTTCAATACGTTTCTGCCTTCTATAGGAAGCCATTTAAAAATAATTAGGACTGGAATGACGTGTTATGATCTTTAGGGTCCAGATAAAAGCCACGCTGCGGCATACAGGGCTACTTTTAAAGGAGACCAGTGCAATTTAGGGATTACAATAAGGAGGTTCCGAAGTCAATCTTGAGAGGCCAAGTGCTACATATTTAAAGTCTTCAGGCATAAGTGAGTTTATTCCATGGAAAATTCGGATTTAAAAATAAGCTCCTCTAGTTACAGTGATGTTGTAAGCATTTGAATTAAATTTTTTGTCTAGAAAGAAGTCCAGTGATTTTTGCATTTGACAACAGATGGCTCCCAGCCAAGCACTTTGAATGCTTTTAGCCAGGATCTGAAGGAACTCCATTTTCTGTGGGTTTAGTTCGACATCATGACATGACATCTTAGATTCAATGTCTGTGATGGTATGAGCAAGGGCAGTTATGTACTTCAGGGATAAGATTTGCATGAACAGCTGAATGCCGTCAGCATATACATGACAGAAGTTGTTTGACTGTCTTAGCAGAGAACTGAGGTGCTCCATGTATAAACTAAACAAGCATTGGCATAGCCAATAGGTCTCGCCTTTGGGACCTTACAAGTGTTTAGCCATGTAACAGTTAATGTTGTTGCACAAAGGATATTGTGCTGCATAACTAAATACCTATAAGGTCCCAAAAGCGAGACCTATTGACTATGCCAATGCTTGTTTGAAAGGGTCGTGTAACCCTCCAGAGTGCAATTTGGGGACGTGAGGTGTGTTACGCTTAGCGTTATTCCAGTGATACTCACGCTAATCAGCCATCTTCACATGAGGAAGGTTCTCTGGTGGACCCTCCTAATTCTACTCATTCTACTTTGGTCTTAGGTATCAAAGCATTAAATTGGCAATCTGACAAGTCTGCACTAAAACTGGTCTTCATTCTTTGGTCCCTTTTCTCAGAGCAATCGATATGAAATATTAATGGCTTTCACGAAAGTCACTGAACTTTAGCATCAATAAGCCTGTGCCTGAGAACCAATCCTTGACATGTATTCTCTTCCAAATCTGCTACAATTGCTAACTGATATTTTGAAAATGAAATGTCAATGTTAAAGTGTGACAGTTTGAGTTCAAAATAAATTGGGAAATGAAACCACCAATGTTGTTATGGAGAAAGAACGGACTCTCTTGTGAAATAATATGGAGGTTTAAAGCAACACCCCCCTGTTAAATGGGGAAAAGATATTCGACCACACAGCCTTTAGTCATGGCCAGGCAAATGAGAATGCTCCAATTTCGAGAAAAATAGAGGTTTAAAAAAACTAATGAAAGCTGAAAGACATGCACCTTGCAAGCGATCCTCATCATTCGTTCAAGAAGTCATCCGCCATCAAAGTATTAACCTAGCTTCACAAATACCCTCATTTAAAGCTTATAACTCTGCAATTAAGTTTTGAAGGACAATACAGTGAGGCAAAAGATTTAGGACGGCGTAAAAGCTGTGGAGGGTATTTCCTTGAAAGTAGCTGAGAAGTGCCTGGTGCTCCGAATAATCACTCATGCTTAATCAATCGAAGCTCTCAAGGGCTGATCCAATGATATTGGTTAGAAAAGTCTTGGCAGGGCTTTGGCGAGATAATGGTTTGCCTTTGGATCCCTAGGATGTATAGCTTTCAGAGGGCTGTCCTTGGGGAAGTAATTCCCAATACAGGATATGGTGATTATGGGCACAATGAAGGGTCTAATACCCATTAGGGCTGGAATGAGCGACAAGGCACAAAATGATCTGCCAAGACTCTTCTTAAAAACGGCAGCTGATATGGTGCGTAATATAACAATGGCTGGTGAAAGTCAAAATGCATGGACATTAGAATATTAAAACTTTGATTCTTTTTTAAATAAATCCAAATGAAATAAGAAAGGATGGGCACAGGGAATCAAATTGAACAGACTTTTATCGATAAACTCTATAAACATATGATAAATGATTCAGGTAGTACTACTACATCGTTATGCACAACTGTAGAATCCCACCTGGCAGTTTCAACAATCTACAAGAAAGTAATATTTACCCCTGAGTATGCTACCCTTGGAATGGACGATATCCCGAACAGGGGAAACATTTTGCAGTTACAACAATCACATAAGAATTTAAAATATTTGAGCATGGTTAATATACTATAAATCGTTTTAGGTACACTTAGAAAATTTTTACTCATTGGGAAGTTACTGTTGGTTTGTTTCCTAGGAAGAAATATCCTGATATTTATAACCATTCAAAAAGCCATGCTCATTTCATATCAAAATTCCGTACACCAACCCAACATCCAAAAACACCATCTTTAAAGGGCACTGGAGGCGGGAGGTTCTCCCAAATAAGTCCAAGGGCTGGAGCTGGGTGGTTAGTGTACTCAGCAAATGATGGTAGAGCTATATCCCAGCATATTAATGTGTTATCATTTGAATATTGCAGGGTTTTTGTGTCTTGAAAACAATGATGATTGCATGTCCTACTTTGCAGAGTATGATGTCTGCTGTTTTCAGAAAAAGGGGTTACTTAGAGTTGTGGGCTTTCAAGAATTCCCTGTTTTATTAAAAAGCTTATGCAAGTGTGGCCAGCCTTCCAAATGTTACACTAAATATATATATATTTATTTGTAGTTCTGTACAACCTGCTCCAGATCCTCAGGGGTATTTGAGCACGTTTTATTTAAGATAAGTATATACAATTAGTATCCAGAATCAATATGTCAAATGCAATCGACAACTATGTACAATTAATAAAATACATACAATAAGTATTTCCTAAACAATATAAATAAGTTCCAAATAGGTGGTGAATCTTGGAGTTCAACATGAATCGCTCATGTGGTTTTTCATTCAGTTGTTTGGGAGGGTGGCATTCAGTTGGCGTGGTGGCAGATCACTGGATAATACAAGTTAGATTGTCACATCTCCATAAAAGTTATTTAGAAAAGCTGAGTAGAGGGAAGTAAGGGAATCTTACTAGGCAAAAAATTCTGAGCAGCATGGTAAACAAGTAAATGTTCAGAGAGAGAAGTAGCATTGGAAGAGCAGAGCTTTGAGATTTTTTCTGAAGGCATTATATGAAGGGTTAGTTCTGATGGAGGCAGGGGCCATAGGCAGTCCCCAACTTTATGGCCACTTCCAGAAGAAATTACTAAGGGCCTGATTATGACTTTGGTGGTGCTGCGCCGGCACAGCACCGCTAATGTTGCCCAAAGACCGCCCGCCTGATTAGTATTTGAATTAGTGCAGGTGGAAAGTTTTTGTGGTTCTCACGGCAGTGCCTTGAAAAAGGGCACTGCAATGGGAACGGCAAAAATGTTCCAGCACGGCATGGACTGTAAGGTCCATGCCGTGCTGGAACTGTGGGTACAACCAGAAAAGGGGGTACATGTTGTGCCCCCCCCCTGAATGCATCCCCATGGCGGGGGGCATGGTTTTTTCCCCACCGCCAGCCTTTTCGTGGCAGTCTCCCGCTCAGTATATTGTATTGCCCCGCCGGGGAACGGCGGTTCCCTGGCGCAGCCTGCAGTCCTCTGTTGGAACGACGCAGAAAGTCGTAATCTGGCGGTCAGGCCACCGCGAGTCTATGGACCACCAGACTCATAATCAGCCCGAAGTCTTTTTATCTTCTGGAAAGTTGCTGTTTCAGCACTTCATAGCAACCAAAAGCCCCCTTGAGATTACCAAAGATATTGGACGGAGTTGGTGCGAAGGGATCTGTGTACTAAGCTGGCTAGTTTGAATAAGCTTATCCACTATATGAAAAGCCAGTTAAATTTCCATAGAATTAGGGTGATGTGGTCTGATCTTCTTGCGCTGGTGATAAGGCAGGTCAAGGAGTCAAGGGATTTTTTTAAAGCTGTAAGATGAGTTTTTGAAATACCTGCCAGAGCAAGTTTCTGTAGACCAATTTGGAGAGGACTAACTTTAGAAGTCAAAATAAAAGATTAATTTGACTCACCTAAAGAGTCTAGTTTTGGCAATGTGCATTCTTGGTTATGACGCTAATGTGGGCCTTTAGATTTAGGTTTTAGTCTAGGATAGAGCCCAAGGAATTAGCGCTATCAAAAGTGACTGGCTTTGAATTTAGTGGGAGTGGGGCATTGCACCACTCTAACTGGAATGAAGCATTTTGGAAGAGAGAGAGTGAACTCATTCTTCAAGGGATTATGTTGAAAAGATTTTGGAAATCAGCAGCCTACCACAAAGTCCGTTAGTGGTTATCTATTTTTTAAAACAAGGAAAAAAATTCCAACTTTTTTTGTTCCAAACTAGATGACCTGTTTGTATGTACTTTTAATCCAGACATTATCTTGACCGGTATTGTGAACTTAAATTTACTGCATCCATCACCCAAATATGAATTGAATGAATATGATCGTTTGGCAGTGGGGGGTTTCTGCAATGTGAGGTAGCTCCACAGATACTGGGTAAGGAAGGTTGTGTTTGGCTGTACGTAGTACAGGTTTTTTTCATAACTGTCTTTTAAAAGCACACACTTCACAGCTTAGCTGGGAGCTCCCTTATAATAAATACCTCTCAAAAAGAATAAATGTGTGTCACCAGGAAGCTACAAATGATTCCATCAATTAAAGCTACTACCGGCTTCCGGGTACCCTTTACATTTGCAGATTGACTAGTTGTGTTGCACTCTTTTTGGCAAGCAGGCACCTTGGCAAGAAGGCTTGTTCAGCTGTTTGCTCCTCTCTCGGTTTCACAGCACAGGAGTCTCCCGGAATGACACTTCAGCTGAAGCATTTCAACTCTCGGAATTAACCGTCCCAGGGCAGTTGACTTTTGACACAATGTAGGGAACCTGTTTTCCTAAAATTTTAAAAAGCATGGGCACGTCGTGCGCGTCAGACCCCCTGCCCCCACTTCGACCACTGTTGGGCACATGCATTGCGTGAGGCACTTGACTCTTAGAACCGTTGATTTGGGGTTGAGAAGGGTGCCTTTTTCTCATACAAAGAGGTGCTGAATAAACTGATAAGGGCCATTTCCAGAGCAATAGATTATGGCGAATCATTAGCAAATATATTGTCGTGCTAAACATCTTCTTAAGCTATATTGCAAAGGCAAGTTTTGGAGGCCGAACTCCAAATCTCCCCTATTAAGATAAGGCAGGGAGGTTTGTCCTTGTCCCAGTAGCAGAACTGGGCATAAGCAAGTCGGCCTTCCTCAACAAATTTGGTTCATGTAGGCTCTGTGTATATACCCTTATTTTATTCGTCTGCTATGAAACTATCCAGGGCTAATAGTAGAAACGAACACTGGCTATATCACTATAGCTGGCACGGAGAGGGGGAACGCATATTGAACAATCAAATGCTGTCCTTAGATTTAGGAAACTACAGCCTTTAGGCTCTCAAGCTCCGCACGCACCGGAGAAATCGGAGATTAGTGATTACATTTGCAAATTCCTTAAGTCAGACTGCAGCTCACGCAATTCTTCCTTTATTCGTTAGACTCTCCATGCGTCAACCTGTGCTCCCGCAATGAGTAAATCTCACGGATATCTAAAAGAACTATTTGTGAATTTAGAGTTAACATTCTACTCTTCTATATATCTCTTCGGGAAGGTCTATTGCTCAGAAGTGATTTTTACAGAGAAAGACTTTTTGTGTGAAGAATGGGAATCGCAACGTAAGTGTTATGCAAAGTTAGTGTTTATTTTCTTGCTTAATGTGTTACATGCATACGATAGCATTAAGAAGACCACCTGTCTACTACTTACAAGGACCACACGTAACCCCAGGCCAACACCGTTACTGATCGTTTTACTCACCGGCGTTTCTCCGTAATTTGAGTATTTCCGGGTGGCATGGCAGCCAATGCCGTGGCTGCACATATTCTGGGAGTCGTCAGAAAAAAGTCGGACTCATGAAGGAAAAGGTGAATTTGGATTGGAGCATTTTCTCCTCCATGGCCAACCCTAGTATGCTGCACAGAATTCCGAGGTTCTCATTGGATGTCGAATCCGCACTTGTTTTCGGCAGCGTGTAATTGTGAACATTGTCCGATCCGACCTGCCGGAGTTGGTAGGCGTTTGTATTTTATAATGGGCTGGCCAGAGACTTTAAGTGAAGTTGCGGATGGATTCGGTTAGTGGTACCAACTCACGACCTGGCAGATCTTGCTTTTGCCACTTATAAGATTCGGGAGGGGAGTGGGTGGGGAGCGGCTATCAGGCAGTGGTCGAAGTGTCTTTAAAAAGTATGGGAACTGTTACTCTCCTGAGTGCAGTGGGGCGGTGTCAGTGAGCGTGGGAGCGGATCAAAGGCTTGACTAAAATGACCGAAATATTCCGTACACGCTTTTGTTTGTCTTTCACCTTTAGGTTAACTGCTTATAAAATAGCACACACTTTAAATAAAACAAGCGCGTGCGCCTCGCACGGCAGCAGGGGGAGGGGGGAGAGGAGGGAGCCTGCGCGATTCACTTGCGGGAGCGAGCGGCGCCAGGAGCGATAATTGCTACCATAAGGCGCCAGCTGCTCGCTCCCGCAAGTGAATCGCCAAACGTGCACGCGTTGCCATTAAAGGCAATGGAACGCGTGCACGTTTTTGGCTGAAAAGCCGAAGCGATGGCAAAAGGTCTTTTTCCTATGCAGCGCATGCGCGCTGCGTAGGCGAGACCTAAAAATGTTGGATTATGTACGGAGTTTTGTAACTCATTGATGCAAGTGGACGGACTGGATAGAGAGCTAGAAATGATTGCCTAGATACAAGAAAATCCATCTCAGAACTGTTTCACTCATCCATCTCCACTACCTTCATCAGGACTTTTAGAAGGAATTCATGAAGTAAGTAACAAATGATGCTGACAGGTAAAGACGAAGGAGGACATAGGGTTCACCTTTGTTGAAAATTCATAGCCTATTAATTTAAGCAGCATTGCAATTTACATTTCTGGAGCTTTTGCGAGGAAAATTAGGTCAGACAGAGGAGGAAATCTATTTAGGTCGTGTCTGTCTGAATTATTAATGTTATAATGTGCTCTATTTTCAGACAGTTAGGACCTGTAACTTGACTCATACAAGCACACTTCATATTTGGTATTTCTGGTGTGAGGGCAGTGGCATAACGTAAAATGATAGGGGCCCCTCTGCAGAATGTGATGAAAAGTGCCCCTAATCTCCCATATTTTACAGATATTACTTGGCCTGAATAGGGCCCCCTTCAAGGGTTGGGGGCCCCCTGTACGGCTTGCATACCCCTGCGCTGTAGAGGACTGTGTTAGGCACCTTGTTGACGGAGGGGCAACGGGCTTTCACAAGCTTGGTTGGAATACAATCGATGAAATGTAAAGAAGGTCTGAAATCAAGAACACAAAAGGTGAGTTCCTGATCGTCATTGTTTCTGTGCATCTTATGACAAGGGGAACTTCAATGAAGGCTCCATTACAATACAGTTTTAAAAAAATGGAAGAATTTCTCACAATTTTCTTTTGTATTCAAGAGGTTTAAGAGGCCATTGGGTTAGTGGTTACGACTTGGTTTTAACAGCACATCTTTCAAACAGACCTACTGCCTCCAATAAACTTGCAGTGGCTTTTGGTCTGTCCCTTTCAACCATTGGCTTTTTCTGACCAACCTCTTCCAGCCATATATTTATTACAGGGTGGTGGTAACCACTCTAAAGTTATAGTTAGGATTTCGAAAGATAGGAATTCCTCAGATTTTTGCTTGCTAATGACTTTGTGACTGTCTGATAAATCGCCAGGAAACTTTGCAAACCTATTCGTTTTTCTACATTGGCTGATAATGCAAAGTTACCTGGTGATTAGTTAAGGAGGTCAAAGAAAAAGGATGGCCCCAAAAGAAGTTTTTCCACCAATGCATTTTCCATAGACTTTTTAAACAGTTGTAGGAACAAAATGGCTGAACAAATTTCCATGAAATTTGCAGGAATTCAGATTATGGTGTGGAAACAGTCCTTTTTGTTATTTGAACTAAATTTCTTGAGTTGTTTTTAAGTAACAAGGTTCAAAAACTTGGTGATATATTGGGCTGCGGTATACTGTGGTACATTTGCAGCATATCGCGGTACATGGCGATGACAAAGCACAATATTATTGGTTAATCAAAACCCTTTCAAAATAAAAAGGCAGTCATATTGTTTAGGCCACACTTGTTCTGTGTTTTAACATCAAATATAGCTTATTTCTCTTTTTTGTAATGTTTAGAAAGAAATGAGGCAGTTTAGCATGGTCTGTAGAGTTAGGGAAAAGTATTTTCAGTGATTTTTTTTTTTTTTAAGTTTACGATGTACCGCAGTACTTTCTCGATAGTATCTAGAAATATATATATATATATTCACTGAAAAAACCATAAGGTTTTAGGGACAGTTATAGTTAGTTGGACATTGCACTCGTACAAAACCCGTGAAATTCCCCGTTATAGTTAGTTCAGGTAACTATAACTCGCGCCCCGCAATGCACTGCTGATGACGTCACATATTACATCACTCATGACATGGTCAGTGACATCACTGATGACATCACTGATGACATCTCAAATGACATCACTGATGACATCACTGATGACATCATCCAGTGACTGTGTGTTTCTGTAAAGTTTAAATATGTTTAATATATATAGGGAAAGGCGTATTGAAGAATGAGTGGGTGTAGAAGCGCCTGAATGGATGATTTAGTAGGTGCGTGACTGAGTCTATAAGTGAGTGATTAAACGTATCTTACTGGATGCATGGGTGAGTGACTAAACTGTGTGAATGTTTGTATCCGTCTGTCTGTTGTTGTGTAAGCAACTGCATGGGTTTCTGACTAGCTAAATGAGTGTCTATATGGGTTATGGATTGGTTCTCTGAGTATCTGTATGGGTGCCTCAGTGTTTGTGTGGGTGGGGTGTGTGTGACTCTGTGCATAGATGTGTGAGTGGGTGATTCACTGGGTGCATGGTTTCAAGAGTGCGTCTGTGATGGACTGTATGGGTGGGTGAGTGTGTGTATGGGTGGGTGAGTGTGTGTATGGGTGGGTTAGTGATTGAATGTATATCTCAGTGGTACATGTGTGAGTAACTACATATGTGAAAGGCAGTATATATGTGTGATGGAGTATATAAATGGCTATAAGTGAGAGTGTGTTATTGTGAGAGTGGCTATATGGATGAGTGTGTGCTTGCATCAGTGATTGCATAGGAGCGTAAGAATGTGCTAGTATTTTTATGAGTAAGTGAGCTGGTGTGTATAACTGTATAGGTGAGTAAATTGGAGTGTGATTAATTATTTGCATGACTGACTAGGTGTGTGAGTACCTCTATGGATGAGTTGCGTTGTGTGAGTGTTTATATAGGTGTATGAGTGCATATGATAGTCCTGTACTGAGTGACTGTAAGTATGAGTGACTGTACGGGTGAGTGAGTAGATGTGTGTGTGTAGACCTAAGAATCAGTGAGTGGGTATGTACTTATTGGTATTGGAGTGTGTATGGTTTTGAGAATGGCAGTCTGTAATTTAGAGTGGGTGTATCAAAACTTATATTAGGGTGTGAGAAGATGCATTAAATTCTCACATGGATGATGTCATCAGTGATGTCATCAGTGATGTCATTTGAGATGTCATCAGTGATGTCATCAGTGATGTCACTGACCATGTCATGAGTGATGTAATATGTGACGTCATCAGCAGTGCTTTGTGGGGCGCGAGTTATAGTTACCTGAACTAACTATAACGGGGGAATTTCACGGGTTTTGTACGAGTGCAATGTCCAACTAACTATAACTGTCACTAAAACCTTATGGTTTTTTCAGGGAATTTCTAAGGTTTTTTAAATGCTCATTTCTAACTATAACGTGCCTGAAACCTATGGTTTTTTCAGTGAATTTCAAAGGTTTTTTAAATGCTAATTTCTAACTATAAAGTGTCTGAAACCTATGGTTTTTTCAGTGAATTTCAAAGGTTTTTTAATGCTAATTAATAACTATAACATGTCTGAAACCTACGGTTTTTTCAGTGAATTTCAAAGGTTTTGTAAATGACAATTTTTAAATGTATTAATTGTTATATTTATTTTTTTCATACTGATTTACTACATTTTTAGAAACATTTTTTTTTACATATTTTATTTTTTAAATTACATTGTAATTACATTATACATTACAAAAAATACTTTCTCAGAATGAATTACTTTAGTTTAAATACTTTGCACATAGGCAATAGACTTTTAAGTACAGTAGTTACAGTTGTTGCAATGGGCAACACATTTTCAAACACAATGCAACATTCAGCTCAATGTGAACTTCTAGTAAAATGCAATTAGTTACTTTATGGATTACTTTTCTAACCACAGGACTGGATCCTAGATTCAGTCCTGGGACATCTCCTGTAAACAGTTGAGTAAAAGCGTTTTGGTTACAGTAGTGATTTTTAAGGAATATTATTGTATTTTAAAAGTTGACACTTAGAAACTTTTTCTCATAGAATCACCAATGTTATCCTATGGAAGGAAATTCACTTAGCAGGTAAAAACTGTTATCGTTACTTTTTCTTACTCAGTGTTGGATCCTGGATCCAGCACTGGTGCATCTCCTGTAAACAGTTGAAAGAATGCGTTTAAGTCATACAGGCGATTTTTAAGGAATATTTGTAGTTTGTGAAAATCGACACTTTGAAACTTTTCTGCTGAAAACCAGACAATGGATTCCTATGGAAGAAAATATAAGTTACTGGTAAGTACGGTTAAAATTACTTTTCAGGGTCAGTGCTGGGCTAAAAGATGCAGCACTGAGGTCTCTCCTGATAACAGGTGAGTAAATCGGAATTCGTATTTCGGCTGATTTTAGAGGAATATTTTAAAGTTCCAAAACTCCACACTTAGAAGAATTTCCAAGTGAAACCAGTCAATGTTAGCCTATGGAAGGAAATTCAAGTTACTGGTAAGTACGGTTAAAATTACTTTTGAGGATCAGTACTGGGCTGAAAGATGCAGCACTGAGGTCTCTCCTGATAACAGGTGAGTAAATCGGAATTCGTATTTCGGCTGATTTTAGAGGAATATTTTAAAGTTCCAAAACTCCACACTTAGAAGAATTTCCAAGTGAAACCAGTCAATGTTAGCCTATGGAAGGAAATTCAAGTTACTGGTAAGTACGGTTAAAATTACTTTTCAGGACCAGTACTGGGCTGAAAGATACAGCACTGAGGTCTCTCCTGATAACAGGTGAGTAAATCGGAATTCGTATTTCGGCTGATTTTAGAGGAATATTTGTATGTTTCAAAAATCAACACTTAGAAACTTTTTCAGCAAAAAGCAGGCAATGATATCCTATGGAAGGAAATTCAAGTTACTGGTAAGTACGGTTAAAATTACTTTTCAGGATTAGTACTGGGCTGAAAGATGCAGCACTGAGGTCTCTCCTGATAACAGGTGAGTAAATCAGAATTCGTAGTTCGGCAGATTTTAGAGGAATATTTGCACAATGGTGAAGGGAGGGGGCGGGGCCTGAGGTGACATCTGTGCAAACGCGCCCGTGGCGCGTTTTTAAGTTGGGGGATTAAGTCCCCTTGAATCATGAGGGTCTCTAGGGGCCAACTAGCCCACCAGGAACCTCCAGTATGCGCCAGGGGCTGCGTTGCAGAGACGTGTAGCGAGGCCCCACCCCTTTTACACCTCTCTGCAACGCAGCTCTGTGGCGCTTTCTGGATGTACCTGTTGGGCTAGTTGGCCCCAGGGACCCTCAGGATTGAAGGGGATTTAATTCCCATCTTAAAACGTGCCACGGGGCCTGTTTGCACACATGTCACCTCAGGCCCCGCCCTCCCTTCACCACTGTCAAACGCGCCCGTGGCGCGTTTTAAGTCGGAGGATTAACTCCCTTGAATCCTGAGGGTCCCTGGGGTGCAACTAGCCCACCAGCTACCTCCATTAAGCGCCACAGAGCTGCGTTGCAGAGAGGTGTAAAAGGGGCGTGGCCTCTGTACACCTCTCTGCAAGGCAGCCCCTGGCGCATACTGGAGGTTCCTGGTGGGCTAGTTGGCCCCAGGGACCCCAGTATTCAAGGGGAATTACTTCCCTTCTTAAAACGCGCCAGGGGGCGCGTTTGCAGAGTACTGCAGGGAGGGGGCGGGCCTCCGGCACGATGCCGTTTTTTTTTTTTTTTTATGGGAGGGGGCCTGAGCATTTTTTTTGTTTTATTTTAAAAAAAAAAAACGGGAAGAGGGCCGCGTGGCCCCCTTCCCTGGGCCTCTATTGGCCCCGGGGACCCCATCCCCGGGGCATGCCCTCCTTTTTAAATAAAAAATATGGAGGGGGCTGCGTGGCCCCCCTCCTCAGGCCATTTAAGGCCCCGGGGACCCCATCCCCGGGGCCGGCCTTGCCCTTATTTTTTATTATTTATTTTTTATTTGGGGAGGGGGCTGCGTGGCCCCCTCCCGGGCCACTTATGGCCCCGGGGACCCCATCCCCCGGGGCCTGGCCTCTGGTTGGGGACTGTGGGGGTCCCCAATCCCCCACAGTCCCGCCGGCTCCCCACGTCCTATGGGAGCTGGCATTGCTTTTCCACATGGGGAGCAGCTAAGATGCTGCTCCCCATGTGGAAAAGCAATTGGTTTGCATTTTGAAAAGAGAGAGCAGGTCCCGTCCTGTCATAGCAAACAGCAGTGTCCCGGGGGTAGGCACCCCGGGACACTGCAGGAGCCGGCCCTGGGGGTGGCGGTCCCCAGGGCCATCAAGGGCTCCAGGAGGGGTCCAAAACGGACCCCCATTTTCAATTTTCTTAGTGCCCCGGGAGGTGGTGGTCCCGGGCGTGTGGGGGCTGGAGCCCCCACACAGGATTTAAAAATAAATAAAAAAAAGCCCCGGGAGGTGGCGGTCCTCGGGGCTGCGGGAGGGCTCAGATCCCTCCCGCACCATTTATGATAAAGCCCCGGGGGTGGTGGTCCCCGGGGTTGGGGGCCCTTAGAGGCCCCCCATACATAAAATAAACCCCCCAGCATGCCCCCGGGACTTGGCCCACCCGGGGGCAAATTTACATCGAAGCGCGGAGACCGCGCTCGATTTTTGCCGGCAGGATTCGCGCACCCGGAGCGCATCCTGCCGATTTAAAAAAAAAAAAATGCTTTTTATTGCCCAGGGGTCCTTGTGGGACCCCTGAGCAGGCCTAGGGGTTAGGGTGTTTCTACCCTGCCCCCTTTGTGCGCTTTGCGCACTTGTTTCTGTCCCTCGGTTCTACCGAGGGACAAAATGGCTGCCAACACTTCCTGAATCGGAATGTTGACAGCCAGCTGACAGCCAATTAGCATGCAGCTCGTGATCGGGACGGTGCGCGCAGGGTGCGCTGAGGGTACGCGGATCCGACGCGCCCATAGATATATATGTGACTTTACTTGTGAATTTCTCAGGAACTACTGAACGGATTTACACCATTTAAGCAAAAGGCACCAGTCTGAACCAAGGGCTACCTCTTTGCCAAATTTGGTGTAATTCCGTTCAGCAGTTCGGGCTGTAGCTGCGACTAAAGGTTCCTATGGAAAAATGAATGGGGAAAACGCGTTTTGGGACCCCCCTTTTTTCTCGGCCCCCGCTTGACGTATCACCCCGAGACTTTCAGGGTAGGAGCGGAGCGCCCCAACAAGTTGGAAACTTTCGCGAAGATTCGTCAACCGGCGCCAACGTTATTTCAAATAGAATGTCGCAGATTTCCTATGGATAATAGGTCCTAACTATAACTATCTACTGGCGACCGCCAGTAGATAATATATATATATATATATATATATATATATATATTCTGCTCCAAAGGTTGTCCACCTGGTGAGTAGCACTCGATCAACAGCTTTGTTTATGATAGGCAGGGACGAGGATCCGCTTGTAGAAGCTGCTCCGTAATGGAAATGCCTGACGCGTTTCGAAGCTCCATATGCTTCTCTTCAGAGGCTTGAACGGAGACAGTGTGTGCAAACGCTGAACCCACTTCGCCATTTTCATATTGCACACCCACCATTGGGAAGCTCGAATGAGACTGTGCATTGTGGGAAATCTGGTCCGGATAGCACACAAATCTTGTCCTGTATGGACCCTGCAAGTGGACTCGTCCTCAATCCTGTTTGCGGCTGCTGGCCCACATAGCCGACATGATAGTTACCATGTCGGGTGGCCCCCATAACATTACGGGGTGGTGCACACTCCGCGGCAGGACGGCCGCGTATTACATTCTGCTCCAAAGGTTGTCCACCTGGTGAGTAGCACTCGATCAACAGCTTTGTTTATGATAGGCAGGGACGAGGATCCGCTTGTACACACTGTCTCCGTTCAAGCCTCTGAAGAGAAGCATATGGAGCTTCGAAATGCGTCAGGCATTTCCATTACGCAGCAGCTTCTACAAGCGGATCCTCGTCCCTGCCTATATATATATATATATGCAAATAAGTATCCCACGGCGAGAGTGCACTTCACAAACAGGCGAATCCTGTCCCTTTAACAGCATTCTTTATTTAAACCAGACATCATGTTGCTTGTAAAATAACCAGCCCTACGCGTTTCAGCGCCCCTGCGCCTTGATCACGGGCTCCATGCTGTGTTGAAAGACGGAGAAGAAAGCTGGCAAAAAGTCACTTATCTTTTAAACCTTGACAGGCGAGTTACTCCACCCTCTAGTGGGAAGGTTTCTGGGATTCGTAGTTTGCACAACTTTCACATTCAAATCCTCCGGTGGATTCCGTCTTCTGCCCACATACGATGCACATTAATTAAGCACTCCAGTGTGCTCCAAGCAAAGGACTCCGGTTGATTAATTCAAAACTGTTCGTCCTGCAGATCTTACACACAGTCAGTCTGTGTGATACAGCCCGCCCTTTCTTTTAGCGTTAGTGCAACTCTCTCGGCCGGGACCGGCCGAATTAAATATGCAAATAAGTATCCCACGGCGAGAGTGCACTTCACAAACAGGCGAATCCTGTCCCTTTAACAGCATTCTTTATTTAAACCAGACATCATGTTGCTTGTAAAATAACCAGCCCTACGCGTTTCAGCGCCCCTGCGCCTTGATCACGGGCTCCATGCTGTGTTGAAAGACGGAGAAGAAAGCTGGCAAAAAGTCACTTATCTTTTAAACCTTGACAGGTGAGTTACTCCACCCTCTAGTGGGAAGGTTTCTGGGATTCGTAGTTTGCACAACTTTCACATTCAAATCCTCCGGTGGATTCCGTCTTCTGCCCACATACGATGCACATTAATTAAGCACTCCATGGTGCTTCAAGCAAAGGACTCCGGCTGATTAATTCAAAACTGTTCGTCCTGCAGATCTTACACACAGTCAGTCTGTGTGATACAGCCCGCCCTTTCTTTTAGCGGTAGTGCAACTCTCTCGGCCGGGACCGGCCGAATTAAATATGCAAATAAGTATCCCACGGCGAGAGTGCACTTCACAAACAGGCGAATCCTGTCCCTTTAACAGCATTCTTTATTTAAACCAGACATCATGTTGCTTGTAAAATAACCAGCCCTACGCGTTTCAGCGCCCCTGCGCCTTGATCACGGGCTCCATGCTGTGTTGAAAGACGGAGAAGAAAGCTGGCAAAAAGTCACTTATCTTTTAAACCTTGACAGGTGAGTTACTCCACCCTCTAGTGGGAAGGTTTCTGGGATTCGTAGTTTGCACAACTTTCACATTCAAATCCTCCGGTGGATTCCGTCTTCTGCCCACATACGATGCACATTAATTAAGCACTCCAGTGTGCTCCAAGCAAAGGACTCCGGTTGATTAATTCAAAACTGTTCGTCCTGCAGATCTCAGGTTATTTTACAAGCAACATGATGTCTGGTTTAAATAAAGAATGCTGTTAAAGGGACAGGATTCGCCTGTTTGTGAAGTGCACTCTCGCCGTGGGATACTTATTTGTGTATATATATATATATATATATATATATATATATATATATATATATATTTGACTTCGAAACCTGATTTTCAAAGTTCCTTCACACGGAAACAAAGCAGGAACGGACTCCACTTCTTTAGTGCAATTATTCTTTATTCAGCATTACAGCTCCCCGCCATGACTCGTTTTGGCCTTATATATATATATATATATATATATAATAACATTTTAAAAAATGATGGCTTATTGTCTATTATTAACTTACCATCTACTATGAAGCCACCATAAGGCACGGTACTGCCATATTGCTCTATTATATTGCGATTCTGCCTGAAACGGTGTATTGGCAACACAGTAGCAGGTACTGGCAAAGGGCACTGGTAAAGGGATAGATGCACAGGGCGTTGGAAAAGGTGCTTATGGAGCAGAAAAATGTATGGTGCTACTAGAGGGACAGATGAAACCTGTGGTGGTGGAGGTGCTGATGAACCAGGAGAAGTTGAAGGTGTAGTATTAACCAAAGAAGTGGCCATTGCCGATCTTCCTGCTTAGGCCTTTTCTATCTCCTTATGACGCTTTCTTTCCGCACGCGCCAACCTGGTGGAATGAATTGCCTGCAGTGGGTTTTCTCCTTCCCGTGGACATGCATAGCATCTATGGGGTTTTTTCACAATCCAATTGATTTATTTTTCCCCAGTGTTTCATGAGGACTACTACCATATGATCATCTTCAACTGTAAATGTTCTAAATGATGACACAGACACAGGAATGGTAGTTTTGTCTGAAAACACATAAAAAGGAAAACAATGATGGATTGACTTTGTGTTAGGTTTATTTAATTCAATCAGATACCACTGTAGTAGACTATTATTCACTTACAATCTACTATGAAGCCACTGTAATGCACATGTTTAACTTATCTTAGACTAACCATTTATCTTTATTTTAATTACAATTTAGTATTTCTGATATCTGAAAAATTGTGATTAATATTGGCAGAAGCTCTTTATCTTTTGAGACGTTTGTTTAGTTCTTACAAGTACTTCATTTTTTTCTTTTTTTAAAAATATTTTCTGGAAAAACATTTTTTACAAGGTCAACACGACCAACCAACACAATAGTCTCAACAGAAAACAGTAGGACAACAAAAGCAAAGAAAACTAAGGCTGTTAGGGAGGATATTGGTGAGCCATAACATGCTCACGATGGATGGATGGTCATATCTCATTTTCCCGCAACAATGACAGCATGGCAGAGGAGACAGTATGTCGCTGTACTGCCATATTGCTCTACTATATTGCGATTCTGCCACAAAGATATATTGGTACAGCAGTACTAGGAGCAGGTATTGCTGGAGGGACAGATGCCCCGGGTGTTAGTGGAGGTGCTGATGGAGCAGTAGAAGGTGCTACTGAAGGGACAAATGCAGTGGGTGGTAGAGGTGCTGATGAAGCAGAAGAAGTTAAAGGTGTTGCAGTAACTGAAGAAGTAGCCGCAGTCAACCTTCCTGCTTTGGCCTCTTCCATCTCCTTGTGACGCCTCATTTCTGTATGTGCCAACCTGGTGGAACGAATTGCCTGCAAGTGGTTTCTCATTTCCGTGGTACCGAAGGGGTATTGCTTAATGTTCCCATGGGAAATAACTGCTGCATGTAACAAGTTTGGAATTAATTAACTTTTTCCCACCAGGCGGCAAAGAAAAAAAATTCCATACTTTGGGGCCTTTCAAGTTTTTCCTCCGTGCCACCTCTTCTTCCTCCTCTAGCGACAGCACAGGATCATCTTCTTCAGCCATTGCAGCTGTACAAAACTTCCAAGGTGGCTTTTGAACAAAATATTTTCCCTCATCCAAAGAGCACAACCTTCTACTTTGAAGATATTACATTGAATAGGGATAAGGGTTATACGCTTCCTGTTTCCTACGACTGACAGAGTTCTAAGCCAATGAAATGCTGTTTTAGAAAAATTACCTGGGTACTATATCTATACTACAGCAGCACTATTGCAGTACCCGCATAGTACACAAACACAACTTACAGTTACAATACTAACATATATACATACCATTAAACAACATAACTAGCCATGAAACCCTGAATCCATATTTGAAATTAAAAAAAGTTTTTGATTTAAATATCATTTACAAAATGTAGGGAGGTACCTGGTACTACCAAGGAACTGTTAGAAAAAAGCGAAATGATCACGCAGACGATGCTGACGATCATATTGAACACTGGCCTTTCTAAAAAGTACTGTGGTACCAAAACAAGAATTTAAAAGAATTAATACCATAATAAACAACATTATACGAATATTTTTTTTTTTTTTAAAGCATACAAATTCAATGAAACAACCAAAGGTTTAAGATTAGTTTTAGTTAGGACAACTTAATTGATTATTTCTATACAAAACTAACTTAAACTACACAAACCTGAGAAATTCTTAAATGACTTAGTTATAATCTGTACCCTGCCCAAATCCGTATAGTGTTGTCAACTTATTAGCCTGACTAAATTAACTATAACTTGCGCCTTCCCCATACACTGCTTACATCCTTTCATATTACTTCACTAATAGCATGTTAAATCATAGCAATCATAACAACACTCATACAATCCAAATTACATAATTTATGAGAAGAATGTGCATGGTAGAGGGCAGAGTTATAGTTAATTTAGTCTGCCTAGCAAGTTGAAATGCATACCGTGCTTAAGGTGGTGTGATTTCAAGCCACAGGTCCCCAGAACAAAGGGACAAGGGACAATCCTTGCCGACCTTGTAAATTTTGGGTAGCTAGACAAGTGTTATGCACGCTGGCTGAGAAGAGAGACCTACGGGTGGATGGTTTAAAAGCTCACATTTTCTTGTATCTAATCATATCACTCTCATGTGGACACCTCCAAGTCCTTAATAAAAAGTGGACACCTCCAAGTCTTTAATAAAAATTAGCTGAATGGCCTAAGGGTAGATGCTTCTCTTCGGTACCCTGCAAGACTAACAATCAAGGAGGAGGTCACAACCCTCCAATTTATGCAACCTGAGGCGGAATGAGACTTTTTGTGCTCCTAAAAGAATTCTTGGATTATGCCCGAAAACAACTGCTCTGGGTGATGTAATTGAAAGCATGCTGACTTAAGTTCAGTTATCTGATTTCTCATCCTATTGAAAGGCCAGGGAGCAGTTACATTTTGTTAGTGCTACTGTTGTTTGTGACTTTTGGATAGTAAGCCAGAGATGTGTATGATTGGCAAGTGTTGGGCCCCCTTGTTTCTAACCCCATCCAATCATTCTCGGTCTTGTGAATGAGCTTTATAGGGGAATGAAGTGAGCAGTAGTTTTATCAATGCCATGAAAAGTTTGAATTTGTAACTGGACTACCCAAGAAGGCCCGCTATAGTGAGATGGGTTTTAAGTTTGATGTGTATTGTTTGCATTGCCTATACTATTGTTAAAAAAACTGTTGAAAACTGAAAAAAGGGCTCAAATATCTAATGTTCCAACATCACGTCCTCCATTGACTTATCTCAATGCTGTTTTATTCGAATATAAGTTGTGAAGTAAAATCTGTAACTGTTTGTTTGTAAATAGTCTTTGTTCATGCGCGAGTTGTGTGATTCACAACTTTCTTTTGCACCATAAAGTTAACCAAAATATAGTATATTCTTTCTATTTGTATGCTATGTGTTCCTTTTCTCGGCCTCCAAAGAGGGCTCTGAGTATTCTTGTTTCCCAAACATATCTTTTGGATAATTTATATATTTCTGTGTGCATAGCACTGAACTTTGTGTACAGTTGTAAAGCACACTGCCGTCCAACTGGGTCTGGGTCATGTTATATAAAAATGCAAATAAATATAGATTTTATTTTACTTTACAAAAATACAACAAAATGGCAGTATATATATATATATATATATATATATATATATATATATATATCCCTTACCCGTCGCTCCTTCTGGAACAGAAGTACCCATGGGAAGTGGCACGCATGCCGGCAGAGCGTACCGGTCATCATCAAATGGCAAAAGTTCCAGTAGGCGCGCTCTCAGGGTACAGTACACTCAGACCACAGTAGTTGCCGAAAACTGTTTAATTACACAACGCGTTTCGCCTGCCCAGCAGCCTTGATCACGTGATCAAGGCTGCTGGGCAGTCGAAACGCGTTGTGTAATTAAACAGTTTTCGGCAACTACTGTGGTCTGAGTGTACTGTACCCCGAGAGCGTATATATATATATATAACAAATATATATATATATATATATATATTTGTGTGTGTGTGGTTTAATCACATGACAACGCTGTGCTTTGCAGTTAACCCTTTTGACATGTGCTATACAAACCATGAATATAAAGAAAAGACTTGCTACATGAGCTATGGGTAAACGTGCTTGTACATGAATTGTGTACCTTACTTTGCATGTAACTCCTTACTCTTTCTGATATTTAAATTTTACATGTATGCCTCAATACCAAAGCAATCATTATAATTCATTTCATTTGTCAAAATTAAAGCAAAATAAATTTACGGTCTTTTTGCACCATATTATTCTATTAATTCATGTAAAAGGTTGAGTTTGTGAATAAAGTGCTAATGTGCAAACTTACTTAAAAACTATACTTTTTTCATAAAGTGCATAAATGCGTAACAGTACTTAATCGGAGAGTATAGCAGCATATACAGAGAAATCAACACTGTACCTATTTATAAAGTGCATCAATGCCTAACAGTACTTGATTATAACGTATAGCAGCAGATGAAGAGCGTACAATATTAATAATTTTGTCAAGGGAAACATACAATAAAATAATATTTTGACAGTATTTATAAAACTACTTAAGATCTGAGCAACCTTGGGCAAATCTTGATATTAATATATCATCTAATGTTATATTTCATCGAGTGCCATTCATTTGGATAAAAACTAATTCACCCAAAATCAAATTAAACTCTGAAATTATCCCAAATATTGCTGAGGCTCAAGTGTATGGCTATTGTTGTCTTCAACCACCTCTGATGACCCAAAAGATAATGATACGTCATGATGTATTCTCACAAACACGTGTACAGATCCTCACTGGTATTTAAACCCCTGGAATTTTAGTATCTAGGTTTAGAATATAGTGGGTTTCTAACTTCCTAAGTATTGCTTCCCTGTTTCCACCTCTTTTGTTTACAGGGACAGCATCTATTCAAAAATACTTCAGATGTTTGAGGTCACTGTTGTGGGTTTCCTTGAAGTGTCTGGCTACAGGGTAATTGGGATCTTGATTAGTTATGGCCCTAGTATGTTGTAATATTCTTTTGTGCACCTGTAGTTTTGTACTTCCTACATATCGGAGTCCACATGTGCACTCCAATATGTAGATGACGAAATCTGTTTTACATGTAAGATGTTTGTTGATTAACTGCATTTTGTCACTAAAAGGTGTTAAATAAGTGGTTTTATTAATACCAAATTTACATGCTTTACAGGTCGCACATCTAAAAAAAACCTTTCTTGCGGTGAGCCATGAACTCACTTGAGTGACTTCTGGGCGGCTCTTCACCAGAGCATTGCTCATAGATGCTGATTTTCTGTACGTGATTAATGGTGTTTGTGGTAGGAGGTGGCCTATTATAGGGTCATCTAAGACGATTGGCCAATTTCGTTTTACAATACTCCTCAGCTGTTTTTCTTGTTTATTGCAAGTTAAAATGTATCTGGTGGGTTCCGTTTCCTGATTGATCTTAAGATCACTTGTTGTGTGTACCTCCAATAATTCAGACCTGGTTCGAGATCTAGATTTGACTATAGCTGCGTCAATTGTTTTTGCGTGGTAGCCTCTTGCTAGAAATATTTCTCTGCTTTCATTTTGTTTCTCCACTAAGTCTATCTCATTACTACAGATTCTCCTTAGTCTTAACATTTCCCCGTAAGGGATACTTTGTATTAGATGTGTCGGATGCGAGCTGGTGGCATGTAACACTGAATTTCCTGCCATCTCCTTTTGATGTAATGTTGTCTCAATTTTGTTCTTAACAATTTTCACTTCAACATCGAGCAAATTAACCTTTTCAGTACTAATACTAGCTGTAAAATTTAGGTTAATATCATTTACATAAATTCTTGAGACAAAGTCCAAGGCACTCTGTTCTGTCCCATATATATATATATATATATATATACGCAACTGTATGTTACATTATAGAACTCAATGCTTGAACAACGCTTAGTAATAGAGACAGTGCTCAGGATGGCAAGCAAGCTCAGAGAAAGTCAGATTAATGGCAGGCTGCACAAGCGCAGTATTTGCATTCACATGAGTCATATTCGAAGAAATCAGTCTCACCTCAAACCATTAGCACTGAACCAGATGAACATCACCCAACCGAATGTGAAAAATTTCAAACACAATTCAAGGTTTCCCAATCAGCTTTATTCTGACTCCCCCTAAGGACAGATGGAGCTCCAATATCCTTGATAACATCCAATTTATATGTCCTTCTATGCCATGGTCCTGAAGTGTGTGCCCACTAGCAGAATATACACCTGCTGCGTTCCTTTGGGTTGATGTGAACCCCAACAGACATAGGCTGTGCTATTTTACCAGATGCAATTTTAAGAAGACTGCCTAGTGTCACTACCACGTTGCACAATTGTTTTAAGTCCTCACATTCTCACCACATATACAAGACGTTCACACCTGCTTTCAAACAACTTGAGCACCCTCATTTGCTAGCAGGATTCATTCTGTGGATCGCTTGAGGAGCTGGGTTAGTTCTCTAGCTGAATAAATTTGAAGCTGTTGTTCCAGGTAATGACTAACGTATTCACACGTTATGTTCCACTTGAAACTGCACTTGGATGTTCATCTAGATCTGTTTCCCACCTAGCCTACGCTTTTTGTGCAACCGCCACAGAGGTACACTAGTGAAACTTAGAACATAGAGCAGTGATCTGCTATGCTACGCTCCACACCATGCCCAGTGTATCAAAAGTATGTGTAGGGTGTGTGTGTGTGTAAAGTGTTTGTTGTGTCTTTTGTGTGTGTGTCCAACATTTAAGAAGGTCAGACACGTAAGTCTGGGATCCACAGCAATTGGTCCACACTACAGAAATCCATAACAAGTTGTGATTTTGTGAAAAAGTAACCATTCGGCCATCTTCGTGTGGCTGGTTGATCATTTTCAATTCCTATAAACTGTCTACGTGGTGGCAATGCATATAGCTTCTCCCCATGAAGACTGCTTTTATATGCAGTGAATATTTAGTGGGGCGTTTAGAGCTTTGCAGATAACCCGCCAGTATGAGAGCCTCTTTTACAGGTGGGCAAAGTGACAGGTTTCCAGTGGTGGAGGCGCAGCTGGCTCAACTATAGGAAACATTTGACAAACCGGATCATTTGGTCCTGGGCGAGACATGATGGTCCTGGGCTGGGAAATCAAACAATGAATTTTTAATATGCAGGCAGAAAATGTGCTGCACAGTCACTGTTTTTTGCTTTTCAGAAACAAAACTCTTGATTTGAAAGTTTTGCTTTTGGAAAAGAAAATGAGATGGTGCCTCCTTGGCAAACTCTTTTGCTTTCAGACCAACCGGCGTCGTACCAGTGGTTGCTCTAAAGGCAGTGATATCACTGCTTGGCATGTGGGGATTCCCAACTATGGCAAGCACTCGGGCAGAGGTTTGTTAAGCACTCAAGTAGTCCACACAGTTTTAATGGCCAGGGACAGTATCCAGCAACTTGAGTGCCGCCGCAGGAAGAGACATCTGCGTGTCTCCTAGCACCAATCGTAGAAGCTTAGAAACAGGCTTCAGCCGGGGGACTCGAGTCAGTTGACTACATGCTGCAGCACAACTGCCTGTCAATAAGCCTCATAGAGAGGTGTTTCAAACCTACCCCGCACTACAGGAGCAATAATCTGCTCAAAGCAATCTTGATCATTTCATTTTTCAAGTGGAGGAGGAAAGAGCCCTAAACAATTCTTAAAAAAAAGCTTTTAGAATATGTATGCGCTTGACTTGAAAGACATACAGCAGTCATGGACAGTTGACAGGGACGTTTGGACAATGAAATATATGCCATCAGTGATAGCAGGTATCTGCCCAAGAAGCCCATCGAATGGCAGTCATTTTGTGTCTTCTCTGTCGAATCCCTATTAAACAATTCCTCTGGCTCTAAACTCACCTAGATACTAAGATCTCTCCCTAGACACCCTCAAATTGCTGCTTTACACAACCAGGCAGTGGATACAGAAGTGATTTGTTTGAATTAACTCTCAGACCTGAGAGCATGCTAAAGACCTTCATTAACTCTAGAGTATCTGAGCACATTGCTGACAGATTCTTCAGATGAATAAGCCATCAGCATTTTGCAATATTAACTGCGGGACTCCTCAATTATTGATCCCATTATGGTGTAACTTATATGTGGAATCACAGGCCAATGGTTCTGTAGCTAACGCAATGAGCAAACGGTTCAGGGGATGGCCCAATTGAATATCTTGGTAAATCCAGATAGAAAGGGAGGATTTTATTAGTTCTGACAATGGTTATTGGGGGAAGTGTGCATCAGTTTCACCAGCATGAGAAAAATCACACATACCTTACAATATGTACTCCCACGTCTAGCATGTTGAGCGGCTTCTAGGTTCTGAAGGAAATATTCCAGCAAATATAATTCTCAGAGATGTTTCTCTGTCCACACTGGTCACTTTAAACATGGATTTCTCTCTCTTTTAATGTTCTATTTCAAACAGTATCTTACTGCTCTAAGCACAGTGCAAGGCTACACAGAGTAACTCCCTAGCAAGAAATTCTGCACCTAGGAGATCTGAATCATGCCTTTATTCAATTTAAATAATTAAATTGAGCCAAACCTCCCTTACAATTCATGTGTGGAAAATAACTAGACAATGATGGTGCTTAGAAGTGGAGTCATTGAGAGCTCATTGATCTGTAAGTGAAAGTAAGCCCTACTAGTCTAGAAAGTTATTCCTATGACAGTGTGAAGGCACGTTTCCCATATTTTTTACAACGTGGTTCGCAAGCTTGGAGTGGGGGAACATTAAAAAACCAAGCTTCTTGCGGAATTCAAGAAGTGAGGAGGGGGTTCTTATGTGTAGCAGAAGGTCATTCCATGCTTCAGGAGCGATGTAGGAGAAGGCTGAACTGCCAGATCGGGTTTTTCGGATGTGTGCAAGTAGTGTTCGGACAAGCTGAGGTATCTGGAAGATCTGAGAAAGCAGATGCGATTGTTGAGGTATGCAGGGCAGTACCTTGAAAGTGTGGGTGAGGAGTTTGAATTGTGCTAGTTTGTGTATGGGGAGCCACTTAAGCTCCTTCAGGTGGGGTGTGATGCGAGTGCAGCATGGGAGGTAGAGAGTGACTATGGGAGCTAAGTTCCAAATGCTCTGCAGCCTTCTGGTGAGCTTTTTGTTGATCCCGGCATAGAGAGAGTTTGCATATTCCAGCTTTCTTGTGACAAGAGTGTGCATGACAGCTTTCCGGGTGCTGATTGGGAGTCATTTGAAAGTCTTCCTCAGCATCTTCAGGGCATGGAAGCATGAATCTATGACGTCATTGACTTGGGTGGCCAAGTCGAGTTGCTGTGGATGGCAAAACCGAGATTTCTTGGCATGGGTATTTGGGGTGGGTGTCAGTTCTTGCTCTGTTGGCCACTAGGTGGAGTCCCATAATGAAGTGCTCTTCCTGAAACTCACTATTTCGGTCTTGTTGGTGTTCAGCTTCAGACAGTTGGTCTTCTTCCAGTCAGCGATTTCAGTCACGCAGGCACTGAACTTGATCCAGGTACTGGGTGTCTTGTCTGTGAGCCAGAGAATGAGTTGCATGTCATCGGAGTAGGAGAGGATTTTGATCACACAAGAGCAAATTATGTTGGCTAGAGGGATCATGAATGCATTGAGGAGGATCTGAAGGATCTTACGGAACTCCGCAAATGAGGTCACAGGCATCTGAGCTGTATGGTGCCAGGATAGCTGACTTGGTCCATCCAGTCAGGAAGGAGCAGATCTATTGGCGTGTGTGTCCTTGGATCCCAATGTCTTGTAGGTATTGAAATGAGGATGCGGTAGGAGATCGTGTCAAACGCTGCAGAGAGGTCCAGGAGGATGAGGGCCACCATATCTCCTCTGTCCAGAATCATGCAGATGTCATCCATGGTGGCAATAAGTGCAGTTTCCGTGCTGGGGTTAGTCTGAAACCAGACTGAATGGTGTCGAGGAGTTGGTGGTCTTTGAGGGATTCAGTGAGCATCTATTGATGATTTTATCTAAGACCTTAGCCAATAATGCAAGCAGGGAGATCGGTCTGTAGTTGGTGAGCACCAACGGGTGTGCAAAGAGTTTCTTCAGCAGTGGAGGAGAGTTGCATGTTTCCAAGCATCTGAGAAGGTCACGGAAGAGGTAGAGGCATCCAAAATGGGTGTGAGCATGGCGCTGATGAGTTGCAGTCCTTGGGAATAGGCGTGATGGGGGCAGGGGTTCAATGGGACCCCTGAGTGGATGGACTTCATGGTGGCAGCGATTGCTTCTGGGGTGATGATGAGCCAAATGGTTCTTTGAATAAGATCGGCAGGGGTTTGGCTAGGTCTGTCAGGTCTGGTTGTGGGTTGAAGTTCCTTTAAATAGCATTGATTTTGTTTCTGAAAAATTGGGCGAGATTGTTGCATAGGTCCTGCGAGCGAGTTAACAAGTTGGAGGCGGTTGCTGGTGAGGTGAAATCCTTCACAATGGCAAAGATTTATTTGCTTCTGTAGGTCCTGGCATTTATGCGGCCCACCACAGCAGCGTGTTTATTGGTCCAGATTATTTGGTGGTAGCGTCTCAGGGCGGATTTGAACGTGGTCCTTTCTGCAATGTTCAGACTTATTCTCCATTTGCACTTCAGTTGTTTGCAGTTGTGTTTCATCAGTTTGAGTTCCTTCATGTACCAGCTGGCCTGGTGTTTACACCTTGTGGTACTGATGTCACTTCCTGTGTAAATGGACAATGGGACATCTAGTGATGTCACTTCCAGTGAAGATGGATGAAGGGAATCCACTTACATCACTTCCTGTACAGTTGGATGATGGAAGTGGATCACTAAAAACTTTGAGAGAACAATTCACCCCACTAAAACTTCTTTCCCATTACTATTTGAATCCATAAGATGTCTAGTGCCCAGATGCTAGAACTAAAGTAAATGTCCGTGTTTTATAGAAATGCCTATATTGAGTTGTTTCTGCTCTTTCTAGCACCCAGGAGCAGATGTCTTACCTCGGATAATACTCAGATTACCTCAACTCTTTCTAGAGGACAAACATGTTTAGAGAATGGCCTAGCTTTTGAGAATACCTTCACTCACTCATTCCAATGCCTAGACTCACTCTGATATTACTACTGTGCAGACATGCTCTTGGCAACAGCAGGCCAGACCCACATCATTATGATACCCAGCTCCAAACATATTAATAAAAAGACTCAGAGTAGCTGGTCGAACCTTTCTAGACATGCGAATGCTCAAAATAATATTAGTCAACTCACTTACTGGCATTCTGTCCAGATTGAGAATAGGCATCAGATTTCGCACAAGATAACGAGTTCTAAAATTTGGCTATCATGACCAGAATCTGAGAATAAAAGAGTCTCAACACTGGCACATTTTTGTGGCAAAAGTACATATTCTGCAGCAACTCACTTCTTGACAGTCCTCAAAATAGCATCTGACAAGGGTGTTTTTGGCAACAATGCCTGCAAAGCCACTCCATGTGATTCTCCTGGCCCTGTAGCATCACTGCAGACAAGGCCTGCTCTACTGGTCGCCTGTCAATGAGCTTTTAATTGGTCTATGGCCCTTCCAGTGTTGTTGCCGCAGAATGAAATTGTAACAACATAGATTCACATGTTGTGGACTCAGGAGCAGAATAGAGCAGATGACTCCAATATAGCTTGCCTAAAAGAAATTTGGAAATGTCATTTAACTTCAAAGAATGATTACTTTACTTGTTTTGTAGAGTTGGTAGGACTTGAACACGTGTAAAGTTTATTGATTTGCATCATTAAATTTATATTCACTGAAATGAAATGGTTCAATTAAAAGTGATTCCCACTGTGATCACCTTGTATATGTGGGCAAAAACTTGTCCAGACAATCTCTCGGCCTGGTGCAGTACTGGCTGTGATGCCCTGCGTCTGTCCCACTCAAATTACTAAAGAGGTGATATTTCAGATTCCATTCTTTAGATCATCTATGTGACTATTAAGATCCAAAACTCTATGCTGAGCCAATCTCACTGTCAGACACCACTCCACTAGCCAAATAGCCTACATATGATGCATTTTTGTAACACTGAGTGTATTCAGTTGAGGATCTGCTCTCTCGCAATATCTACTACTGTTTAAAGTTCATCCATACAAATGCCTTAAGTGAGATGGAGAAGTACAGGCAGAGCAAGCTCACTTGCATTCTAATGGTTCAACTTTCAGGTGGTGCTTTGTTCAAACGTAATCCATATATTTTCTAATCTGTTCCAAGAAGCACAGATAGATAAAAATCTAATAGATCTGGCGGGCAGAAAACCAAAACTCTTTTAATTTCCCTGCTAGGGGTTGGTAACCCAGGTATACTCTTCAAATGCCAAAAGCATGTGCTAACAATCACAGAATTAGGCTGGATGTCTATAGATAGATGTCGCCACAAAACTGTGTCACAACAGAGCAGACTTGTCAACAATCAACAATCTGGGCAAAAATCATTCTGGGCATACTAAACTGTAATTATAAAAAACCATTGCAAAATACATGAGAAATAAATAACTAATTATGGAGTTAAGGGGGTCATTTAGACTCCTGTAGGCGGTTCGCCAGCCATTTTGGCCCGTAGAGAAAGACCCTTTCCGGGCCCCCCTAGAGAACCATTTGCAGTATGTTCAACCCCCAACAAGGCAGGAGGGAACATTTAAACAAAAAATGCTTCTGTAAAAAAAGGAAGAGCACCTTTTGAAAAATGCATGCCGAGCAGGCTGTCATTTCTTGACAGGCCACTCAATATGTCTTTTGTATTTCAGAAACAACAGCCTCAAAACTGAGCATTTTTTTCTTAAACACAATAAACTTAGGTTACAGTGTGCATGGAATTTTCTTCATGCATGCAGCAGCCATTAATTACTTTTCATGCTTAGTTTTGCCATGCCTCACACAGAAGGCCCATGAAGGAAAAACTGCGTCAGAAGACATGCCTTAAACAGAGTGGGCATTTCACCGCTACAATGTTGTTGGCCATGTGCTGCATGAGAGGCAAGCTAAAGGTTTGCAACAGTGGAACCAGCTGAGGCTCTGCTGTCACAAACCAGGCAGTTCTCTCATTTCTAAATGAGGTAGGGCAACGGCCCATGTGGTAGGGCAAGACATCACCCTGTTTTCAGCACTGTCCCCACTTCTGGCAAATCATAAATGAGACCTTTTAGTGCAAGAGAACAGGGAAAATTGGTCTGTTCACAATTATTACTCCATACAAAGGAGATTATTTAAGGATGTGTTTTAATTGGGTACACTGATGTTGACCGATTTTGAACAATTTCGGTTTCTGTCATCTGAATGAAAAAACGAACTTCTATTATGTTGAACATATTCATTGAGAAAAACTGACAATAAAATGCACCCTTTTATTGGCAAAGTGTAAGGACTAAAAGAAACAGGAAAGCAAATTAAGATCAAAGTATTTCATCACATACCTGAATTAGGATAAAGACAGACGTCATTAACATCATGTTCCGGCTCTATGGATGTAAAAACTTTTCCCTGAAAAGCAGAAAATGTCATACAGAAATCTCAATTAATAAAACCAGCAAAAGACGGTGCTACAGCACAGAACACTGGAAACTGCAGCTCTTCATTTGCCTAAGAAAATAAGCAACATGCAATAACAATGACAGCAAAGCATAGCAAAGGAAACAGAAGCAGTTGTACCTGGGCATTCAGCCTCAATGCTGACATAGAACCACATGCTACGCAGACTCCAGCCATTTGGGGGTTAGATCAAGACCAATATATTGCGGGAATGGACAGAGACAATAGTGTTTGTGACCATAATCTCAATGGTGTCAACCAGTCCAATAGAATCATCTCTGATCCTACAGCAAGGTTTCCACTCAGTTCAAACAATGGTGGCCTTTGGCCCATGCCAACACGATTCACTGGTTTGGTACAGCCCAAAAGTGTGGAAAACTGACCCAAGTATAAGTCTCTTGAACCGAAGCGTCACTGAGGTCCCACAGCCCCAGATCTAACTAGAAGAGAACTGCCACCACATTAAGCATGGTGTGGCATTTCTCAATTCTCTCCTGGTGGTTTTCAGTGCATGAGACATAGAATGTTTAAAGTGATACCACGTTCATGTTCTGAGAATACTGCTCTTTGAAAGGAGTTGGTCGGGAAGCAAGCAGGCACTGGTTGGGATGCTTCATCTCACGTTTCTCTCACCTTCTTTGCGGTTTAGCTGAAACTGACACTGCAACAAGAAATGCTGCCGAAATGAAACACATGAGGGTAGCGTTTTTCATTTACTACAAGCCCAACTTGCTATAAAAACTACTTCCTATACGATGTTAGTTAAGCAAGCCCAAACACTTACGGAAGATGCTATCACGTGGAACAAGGTGCCATTTTGTGTGACCGGGCCCGTATAGGGCGCGGGCTGGGAAGGCAAAGCCTGAGCTTAGAGGGCCCATGAGGAACACCACACGAGGGCGGGGACTGCCGGAGCGCGAGGCAAAAGCATGCGAAAGGAGCCTGGAGCCCGGGAAAAAGTGGGCAGGCGATTGGTTGGAGGGGTTTGAACCCCCAATTAGAGTGAGTCACCTGGGGTTAAGCCAGGATAAAGGAAGGGGGCAAGGGACAGGAAGGCCTACCTTGACCTCTCATCATTGGGACCTTGTCGACGGGACCCTCGTCGCTGCAGGACACCGGAACCTCTATGGTTAGATGCCGGATTTGCAGGCAGGAACAGCGCACTCGGCGGTTGCTGATTCCATCCTGAAATCCGGGAGCCCAGAGGAAATTAAATTCAATCAGCGGCAGCTGGAGTGCAGAGACGGTCATCGGCAGCATCGTGGATGCATCAAGAAGCGGAAGTATTGGCGGAGGCAAACCCACAGTGCGGACGCGACCCAGTGGACTCGTGGGCCCGTTGCGCAGGCTTGAAGGACCCAACCCATCCAAGCAAGTTCGGAAGGCGGCATGGGCGGTGACGAGGCAGCGGCAAAAGGTTGTGGCGCGCGTACGGAGAGCGCGTCCTTGACGCGTTGGAGGCACCGGACGACACGGTGCAAAGTCAGCCAGCGATGGGGGTCTGGAAGAAACTGATCGGCAGCAACGCTGGAAGGGACATCGCAGCGCATGGCACGTGACCACCTTGTAAGGAGACGGGAGAAAGAGAAGAATGCCAGGCAAGGAGCAGCGGGAACGGAAACGGCCCGCCCGATTCACAGATCGGCTAGAGAGGGAGCAGGAAAGTGTCCCCACTCCGCCCAAGAAGGAGGCGGGCGGGGGCATCGAAATGGCCGACAAGCTGGCCGTTCTGCTGGAGAGAGCGCGCCGGCTGGTGTAAAGCCGGGGGCGCGATTGGGTAAACCAGCATGTGTTGGGGGAGCTGGGGGAAGGGCCCACAAAGAAGCCCAGGACAGCTGAACCCCCCCTCACCAGCAGGAGCAGATACAAAACGGGGGCAAGGGGAGGCCTGCAGCCAGAATGGCAGCCTCCCAAAAAACAGAAGCTAAGGAGCCAAGTCAAAGAAAAAAGGGAAAAGGAAGAGCTGCAACCACAGGACCAGGGAGCAGAGGTCGCAAGGTGGAAAAGGGCTCATCAAGGGTGCTGTCCGGCAGCAAGGATGACAGCACAGAGGAGAGCGACAGAGAGTAAGAGAGGTCGCGGGGAAGCAGTGGAAGTCTGGACGAAGGTCGAGGAGGGACAACCTGGACTGGCAGAGAAAGAGTTAATGGTGAGCAAGCCCGAAGCGCGACAAAGGGAGCAGCAACAAGACAAGGTTGTGCAACACAGAGGGCCGCAATTCAGGCCGCAGGGGGCCAATGGAAGGGCCGAGCGCTGGCAGTAGCAATCCGACGTGGACCCCAAACCACAGCAGTACAGGAGGGGCCGGAAGTTCAGCGGGGGTAACCCTTAATGGGGCACAGACAGGCTATGCAGCTTTACTCATGGGCCCACACATGGGTACACCCTGGTGGCCATGGCCAGGGGCCGGAGGCCCCTTCCCCCCGGGCTACCAAGGCAAACTCTACATCGGGCAGACTACACAAAGTGAAGAGCAGGATTCTGCAGCACTGCAGCAGACTGTGCTGCAAATCCCAGGGAGCACCCCTGGTTGAACACTTTCTGAACAGGAAGCATCAAGCAGAAGGCATCAGATGGTGGGTTCTGGAAAGGGTCCTCCCACACTCAAGGGGCGGTGACCTATCGGCATCACTCAATTTCAAGGAATGTAGATGGACTCATTTACTTGACACTGTGAACGATGGACTGAATGAATTGGAAGAGACCAGTAGACAACTTGGCCTCCTAACAAGGAGATAATTCCGCTTGTATTCATCAGGGCCTTTCACAGTCCTAATCCTCCCGTATCTATACATTCACATGGGCACCTGACAACGCCGAAACAGACTGCTTAACATCACCCGCAGTTCTTAGAACTTATTCAGAAATTAACGGTGTTAGGGAGTCATGTATTGCATACTTGAAATTATGTGGATTATATACGCTAGTGTTTAAATCACATTAATCACTTTGTTTCCATCATACTTGTCTTCACCAAGTATCTGTGCACCAATTTTTGATTACATATGCCTAACCAAGTAAAACACAGATCTTTATTGAAGTGCATAAGTATTTGTTAATCATCAATTCAATCAGATCAGTATATGTGATTTTCGCCTAGTACATGCACGAATGCCCAATCAGTTTCGATGTAAATATGTAATTGTTATTTAATCATCAGCAAACTGAACCTACTATATTGTAAAATGCTTGTTTTATCCATGTTGGTTTATCTACTGAAGTTACATGTTAGCATTTTCCGAATAGATATGATTTACCACTCCCTATCATTTTCCATCCATACGGAAACCCAACCACAGCCGATTCTAATTGATTAATGGGTTGCAGGCTTCCTCAATTAAGCTCCCGCAGGTGCAAGTCACTGCGCAGCTGAATTCTATTTATTCTAGCTTCCGCTCCGGGTGCCTGCTTCTCAATTCCCGAGCAGCGCCGAAGAGGTAAGATGCTGTTGCAACTGCTGCTTTTCCCTACACCACTTTTAAACCCCGTGAGCCGGGATCCACATAACCGGTTTCTCCCACACCTAGCCGGTCTATGAGATTTCACCCGTTACGGCGCTCAAACCAGACACTCTAGTTTCCTTAGTAGTGCCGAGCCATTTAATCAACCCCCCGCTTTCCTCATGTTTACTGAATGATCGGACGCGTTCAGTTTCACCACTTGCTTGTGCACGGAGCGCACATTCATAGCCGATATATCTCCTGTTATTGCGCGCTTCAGTTACCTTGCTCTTTACAGTACCGACGCACCTCTTACTTCATTTGGAGGCTCGGACTCTCATATTGTCACCAGTATAGAGCGCACACACCTAGCCTATGTATGCGATATTTCACCCGACAAGGCGCTTTGATTCAGACGCCTTAGTTACTTGTCCTGCTCGTGCGATTTTCACAGCACCTTACGGTAAAAAGGAAGATCTGACGCTCACTTAACCACGGCTTGCTTGCTTTTCCCGTTTAATTGCCAACTCGCGTGGTCATACCACCGGGAATTTCTGATCACACCCGGTACTGCACCTCAAATCACCGTGAGAATTACCACAGTTCCTCCCGGTTCCAGGCTTTGTTTCTCTCCCTTTTCCCCCCTAGTTGCATGATTTACAGTCACTGCATGCATTGGGTGGTAACCACAATTCCGCCTTGTAAATCACCCCGGAGCGAGTTGCACCCCATCACTAGGGTGGTCACCACGTTGGACACTCATGATGTCCCGTCAGTTGTCACTCTCACCTGTTCATGCATGAACACTCTTTCATAGCTGATACTTAGTCCCTTATTCCATCAGCTACTCAACTATGCTGCCGCATTGATGTGATTCATTACCATCAAGGACCTCACTGCAGTCAATACTTCCACGAATCCAACCCACGGTGGATTATACCTTCAAGACATTCCTTTCCTTACTTTGATTGGGTAGGTCAATTGTTCACTTACCTCGTTGGTCCTTCACAACCTGATAAACACACCAATCTAATTCCACCCATTTCTAATTGTGCAGGCTGTCCCTTTATTCCCTTGTCCTGAGGAAGACCCGCTGTGACTACCAGCCACTCACGCACTCTTCTGGGTCGAAACGTCGACGTTCTTGTCACAATCCTGACCCTATTCTCTAAGCCCCATGTGAAATGGAAATTTAAATCCCAAGCGGCCCGGAGATTGATGTACCTAGGGATGGATGACCTTTGAATTACCATTTTTAACTATCCATACAGCACTGTATATATTTTGTTCACAATTAGCACTTTTTTCGCACCTTGTCACCATATCACTTGCGCCGTTCGGAACAATTCTTGTGTTCAATAACTGTGACAGCCTTCAAATGTTATTGATACACCATAAAATGTAAAGGAATACAATGATTAATCCCTCAATACATTCTTTTGATGCATTCATGTTTGGTGTGTTTTCTTGCCCTTTTTTAGGTCGAGCCTAGAGTAGCGCGCATGCGCTGCTCTGCGAGATTTTATGTAAGGGGCTTCCAAAAGCTGACCACACGCTCGTGCACAATGGCCTTTTCCGTGCGGTTACCCGCATGGCCGCCATGTGTTTTCAATTATCGCGCCCGGCGGACGTGCGGGTAACCGCAAGCAATAGGCCATGGTGCACGCTCTCGCGCGCGCACCGCTCGCGGGCTTCTTTCACTTTCCTTCCATTTCTATCTCCTTCGTCAGTCAGTTGCTTTTATTGTTTTTGTTTTCACTTTTTCATAGATCGTTCTAGGTATACTTATTTACTTCTCGCTCTACTTCTTTCTTGGTTTGTGCTCTCATTGTTTTCCTTTCATCTCTACTTTGTGTTCCTTCTGTGCTTCCAGCCTCCGCTCCTCCCTCTATTTGTGTTTTCATCTTTGAACTCTTTGTCCTCGCCCTGCCCTTTCTCTTCCCCTCGTTTTCCTTTATTGCTACTGCTCTCACCACATTCCTCCTCCTTCGTTTATTCCTCTTTGTCAATTATCCCGTCTCCCATTCTTGGTACAGTGAGGGCCAACGAAGTGGGTGTTTCTGACTCGCCCATGTTTTTCTCACTTCTCCCGCTTTAAAACAAATAGTTGTGAGCGGCGCAGACAGAGTTTCAACGCTGGGTAGTTGAGGACAGGCCTTTAAAGATGTGCAAGAAATTTAACACTTTTACGATGAAATTAGGTAAATTATCCAGTTACTAAACTACAGTTTCAACTACAGCGTATTTGTCAAAGCTTATTTCACCATGGGCCTTTACGTCTATTCAGCGGCCTTCACTGTTGCATGATGTCAAATCTGCTCTTCTAAAATTACAAGCTACAGTACAGGCTGCTATAAAACGTGCAAAAGGTTTAAGATAACAAGCATTGGCATAGCCAATAGGTCTCGCCTTTGGGACCTTATAAGTGTTTAGTTATCCAGCACAATATCCTTGGTGCAACAACATCAACTGTTGCATGGCTAAACACTTATAAGGTCCCAAAGGGGAGACCTATTGGCTATGCCAATGCTGGTTATTGATTATTACCGAAATGTGTGAGTAATTCTTTACTTTATTCAGTACATAAGGAATCAATTCTGTACCCATCAGAACCAACATTTTCATATTTTTCCCCCATAGCTGCAGCAGGGAAGACAGATCCTACGCAGGCGTGGTCGGGGGTGACACCACAAGAGGCTGGGGGGGGAACCTGCAAGCGAGTACATGAGGCCTTTCCCTGGGGACCCGCCCAGCAACGCACGGGAAAATGGCTTAGTCAACCTCATCTCCTTAATGGTGAAGGAGAGGATTTGGTGAAAGGAATATATAGATATCTTCTCACTACTAGAAGTGCGCAAGGCAGTTCTGGACCTCACCAGACACGATAAAAAAGGAGGATAGGAAGGAGAGGCGAAGGCCGAGGGTAGAACGGTCAATCGAAAACTGGTTAAGAGCCTTTAGAAGTTTGGGGAGTGTGTTTGTGGAAAAATTCCCACAGAGCGTGGCAGCGCTGTTCCTCCATGAGCAAAGGGTGCACAGCGCACATATGAAGTATCAAGGGGACGCCTGGCTCCGTTATAATGAAGGTTTCTTGGAAAAAAGGCAAACCTGGCCGGTGATAGAGTGGGACCAGCAGGATGTACAAGGTCTTACTAATCACATGGTGGCGGCAAGGGAGGGAATAAACGGGTGCGGTCATTCCTTTCGCAATTCACTGAACAAAGGGCGACATGAGGGCCCCCAGCACGGGAGCAAAAAAGGTGGCTCAAGGGCTAAGTATGGGAAGGGCAGGACCGCAGCATGCTGGAAATATGATAAGGATAAATGTAATGGGGGCATGCTTGCAAATTCAGGCACGCTTGTGGCAACTGTGGTGGGGCCCACCCAGCCAGTGAGTGCAGAAAAGCCAAAGGGGCAGGGGACAGCAAGGACGCCAAGAGGTAGCGAACTGGGCGGGGGGCTGGCAGAACCAAAGTACCAAACCCGCCGGCCTCCCTCCTCCCTAACCACTCCCATTAAGATAAGGGCACTGTTCCAGTTGCTGAACAGGTATACCAATCAATAAGGGGGGCAGTTACTAGCAAAAGGATTCAGAACAGGGTTCCGGATCCCATATATCGGTCAGCCGGCTCAACCGGAACTTGAAGTCAGTAATTGATAATCCAGAGATAGCGAGAAAACAAAATAGCTAAGGAACTCCTACTGGGTAGGATAGCGGGGCCATTTACGGAGCCACCGTTTAAAACTGTTGTGGTCTCCCCGTTGGGGATAGTTCCAAAGAAGGAGGTAGGAAAATACCGGCTTATCCATCACCTATCATATCCATGGGGTCAGTCAACGATGGGCTGGACCCAGGGAGCTGTTCGGTCTTGTATGCCACATTGGATGAAGCAGTGGACATAGTCAAAGCAATGGGTAAAGGGACGGTACTAGCCAAGACAGACATCGAGGCTGCATTTCGCCTACTGTCAGTACACCCTGACAGCTACCACTTCCTGGGGTTTCAACTAGAGAATGCATACTACTTTGACAAATGCCTCCCCATGGGGTGTGCCATCTCCTCTGCTTACTTCGAGGCCTTCAGCAGTTACCTCGAGTGGGAGGTAGGGACACGCCATCCAGCGGGGGCGAATACATTACTTGGACGATGACTTCTTCATTGGGAAGCCAGGCACTGTGGAGTGCGCAGGACTCCTGAGTAGCTTCATTGAACTGGTGCAAGAAATAGGGGTGCCACTAGCAGAAGAAAAGACAGAGGGGCCAACAACGCAGCTAGACTTTCTGGGAATTGAGCTGGATACAGTGGAAGGGGTATGTAAGCACCCCAAAGGGAAGGTGGAGGAACTACACGAGATAATACAGAGGCTCCAAAATAAGAAGAAGGTGACGCTGGGGGAGGTCCAGCAGCTGTTGGGGAAACTGAACTTTGCCAATCGGGTGATCTCGGCAGGACGGCCTTTTGCACGGCGCCTGGCGTGGCTAACCAAAGGTTTGACAAAAAAGCATCACAGGGTGCGGCTCCCGCAGGGGGTGAAGGAGGACTTGGGGCAATGGGACGCGTTTTTAGCCAACTTTAATGGGTCTCTGATGTGGCTCGAGCCATGGGTAACAGTTAAACAAATGGAACTATTCACAGATGCTGCAGGAAGCGAGGGCTTTGGGGCAATACTGGGCACTGCCTGGACGGCAGCACAGTGGCCTGGGGCCTGGCATGAAGCAGGGATCACAAAAAACATCACCTTGCTCGAACTATTTCCCATCATCGTAGCATTTACAATTTCCACGCAGTGGTGCAGGCAGTGAACTTAGGGACAGCCAAAGGTGGTACTGCTTTTAAGGCATTTGGTGGGTTGCCAACTGAGAAATAACATAGCAATTAAGGCTAGGCATGTACCAGGGTGTGAGAATTCCATTGCTGATGCAGTGTCAGGTTTTCAATGGCAGAGATTCCAAGAGCTAGCACCTCACGCAACGCAGATTATGACACAAATGCCCAAGCGGACTGGGGCAAGGTGGGGTTGACCTAAAGATGCTGGTGGAGAACGCACTGCGCCCAAGACAGCAAAAAAATATCGTAAGTCTTGGTAGGTTTTCCAACTAATTACAAGCGCAGCGGGGCACAGTTCAGTTACAAGCGAGGATGTGAGTAGATTCATACAGTGGGCATTCCAGGAAGGGAGAAGTAAGGCTTGGGCACAGGCGCACCTCAGGGCAGTGGCACACTATGCAAAGCTAGCCACACGGATGGACCCGGCAAATTCCTTTTACTGCAGGACGGCAATGAAGGGATGGGAAAAGTTGCAAAAGAAGCACAGGGACCGTAGACGGGCAATCAAGTTCCCAATGTTGATACAACTGTTGGGAGTGCTCCCTGGTATCTGCGGGCAGGACCACGAGGTGGCGCTGTTCAGAACTGCATTCACATGGGCATTTTTTGGGACATTCCGTATAAGCGAGCTGGTAGCCCCCACCAGAAGCAACCCAGGGACAGCCTCCCAGGGGGAGGACGTCCGCAAGGGCAAGGGGTACATGACAGTGTACTTACGGCGATCAAAAACAGATCAGGAAGGGAAAGGGAGGAACTCAAGGTTGGACTGCCTGGAGAAAAAGGCATGCTGCCCGGTTTGCCTCGTGAAGGGGTACGTAGGGCTGGGGGCGCAGGATGGGCGGCCGCTGTTCAGGCATCAGGATGGCTCGTACTTGAGCCGCTTCCAGTTTACAGCAGTGTTAAAAATGGCAATAAGCAAGGCTGGCCTGCCAGCCACGGAGTTCGGGTCACACTCATTTCGCAAATGGGCGGCGACTCAGCGGCGGTCGGGGGTGCTGAGTGAGGATCGCATCAAGCAGATAGGTCGTTGGGCGTCTAATGCATTCAGAAGATATATATGGCCCACAACGAATTAAAAGTATGTTTCTCCCACAGTCGCGCCCCACCCGACCGTGTGCAAAGTGTGGATCCTGGGGCGTGTGCAAAGTGTGGATCCTGGGGCATTCGTACATCGCGAGAGGGCACAACGGTGGGCGGAAGCGCGCAAGGACTACAAGGGCATTTGGCTACAAAGTACAGCTGTGACATGGCTGGGGCAGTCAGGCATGCGATGGGGACAATTGGTGCCAGCAATTCAGAAGACATTGGAGCATGAAGAGAAACCGGACGCAGTACTGATACACCTTGGGGGAAATGACCTGGCAACATTGGGGAGTAAAGACTTATTGGGGCCAAGACATCAGGGTTGACAGCAGCGGCAAGGTTAGTCCGCCCTGGGGAAATTATATAGTCAGAGGTCATAGCGTGACGACAGTGGCGAGGCGCATATGACCACGCAGCGTTAGAAAGATCCAGAAAAAAGCTGAATATCTCAATGGCAAAGGTCTGCAGGGGGAATGGGTGGGGCTTTGTAAGGCACGGCCTCATCAATCTAAAGACACCAGGTTACTACGAGGCGGATGGCACCCACTTGACAGGGGTGGGAATGGACCAGTTAGGCCCTGGACCAGTTAGGGTTCTCATGAGCAGCCGGAAGGAAATGGGGGAGCTGCCAGGGGTCGGGGAACCACGGGCAGTGTGGGGGAAACAGCACAATAAATGTGGAGATTAGAAAGCGCACTAGCCCAGGATGGTGAGCCACGCAAACAGTGTCCTTGGGATGCCTTTCGGCAGGGGCACTGGGTGGAGCCGGCGAACGGCCAGCTTGGGGTCTGCTGCATACGGTCACGGCACTTGCAGCCGGGGTCAGGCCTGACGGCCACCCACTCAAATATTGGTAGCAATGGAAGCGCGGAGGACGCAAGTGCTAGAGACCAAAAAGGGGGGCCTTTGCACAAAGGGGGGCTAGTTGTGCTGGAAGAAGCAAGGAACCAAGACATCAGAATGTGATGTTCTTTATAGATGTGATATTGTGTGAAATTATGGAGCATACTGATGGTGAATAGGATGTGTTGTTTATGTTTCATGTTTTCAAATAAAATGCGGCCGTTATGCACCAGCTAAGACTCTGTTTGTGATTACCTAAGGGGGTAGGTTGGTGCCTGAGGAAGGCCGTAAGCGGACGTGGGTCACTATCACGACTGGGAGGGGGTCCACCTATGAAAACAGTGCACGTGTTTTCAAAGTTGCCTTTCGCTATTCATGAACAGAATTTTTTATTTTCAGTTAAGAATATCAGTCGGTTAACACTTGGCAATTATTTTGCTCAAGTAATTTTTTAATTCTCAGTTCTCACCTGCCGGTTTTTAGTGCACGAGTCACAGATGGTTTAGTGTGGATCCACCGTTCGTGTTGTGAGAATGTTGCTCTTTGAACGGGGTCGGTTGGGGAAGCTAGCAGGAGCTTGTTGGTATTTGCTGCTGCTCATTCCCTTCCAGTATACTTCAAATAAATGTTACCTACATGAGATTGTTAAGTCGGACGTTCCTTCTTAAACAGGACCCTGAATTATTCCTTCACTTTTTCCATGTGCAGTGAGTGTTACGCTGCTGTCTGCTAGGCCTGCATCAGTCCAAATATGTACATGCAATGTAGCACTGACCATTTCATGGAGCCTACTAGAGCAGGTTTGCCAATGGTTGTGTGGGCTATTTTTTATGAAAGTGTGGTGAAGTCCATTTAGTTTCTTTAAACATCCCTACAAGCAATCTTAGACTTGCTGTGAAAACCAGATCTGGCATGTGGAAGCTATATTAGGAGGACCTTGATAGGATTCTGCGCAGTATGAGAACTCCATTTGTGTCTGCGCAGCGAATAAACTGAAAGCCTATACAGACTCAAAACTGAGTGCATTGTCCCCATTTTCCTTTTCTTATTATCCTTAATATATTTTTATATCCATATTTAAAATATTTTTTAGATCATTTTTATTTATACAATACAAGGTCTCAAACACGGACCAATAGTATGAAACAAATGCAGCCGTTATGCATATTCAACCCTCTCCGTCTCGCCATCACCCCAGTCTACATTATGACCGTCAGATTGGCTCTGAGTCCCCCTCGAAGTTCGAATGTCTACGAATTGGGTTGTATCTCCTATATACTCTGTTGTTCCTTTTTCCTGACAGCTTCTCATACCGCCCACCCTAACCCACAGCTGACCGGCCGCCTCCTGATCTCTGTATGTCTTTACCGTCCCGTATCCCATCCCCCCATATTTTGTCACCATCTTTCCCCTTACTCTACACAGCTCCATTCCCAGTTCCCAGTCATGCAGTTTCTGACCTATTTTGCTGTCCCTCTTCACCACTATGTAACACAGGTTAATCAATAGTTTGATGTAGGATGACGGTTCAGAGTTATTCTATATGCCCAGTAATGTCAGGGTGGTGGTCGCCTCTCTAGTCAGTCCTGTGGCCTCCTCTAGCCTGTGGGTTACACTCCCCCAGAAGGGTTGCAGTTTGGGACATTCCCTTAAGGCCACATTGTCGGAACCATCGATCATCTGGAGCTCTACCCATTTTGTATAATAATGATCGAGAGTAGTACATCCTGTGTAGGACTTTCAACTTAATTAGGTGCAAACTCGTCTTTATTGCCACCACCCTTTGGAACTGTAACTCGTCTCTCCAATCCTCATCCTCCAACTCCCCTATATCTCTCTGCCAGTGGGCCTTCAATCATTCAAGGTCCCCCTGTGTGTTACTCATCAATGTGGCATATGTGAGGGAGATAGCTCTGTCAGTCGTGTCCATCTAGTAGTCTCCTTTCCAGTGGGGAGTCCTCCATTGTCTCCTCCCCACTAGGGATCTTTCTTTGGAGTACGTGGTGGAGTTGTAAATATTTAAACACCTGTGTCACAGCCATCTCATATTCTGTCCAGAGCTGTGTAAATGATACCATGCCATTTGCGTTGCAGACACCCCTTAGTGATGATAGTCCAATGATGTCCCAGTGTTTGAAGACTGGTAATACTGTCACCGGGCTGAGTTTCGGGTCAAGCTAGAGAGGGGTTTTTGGGGTCAATCTTTTAACCCAGTCCATTTCCCTATTCAGCTTATGCCTGGTGTCAACAACTGCTACAGGTGCCGGCAGGGTATATTTTGCCAGTTTCCCTCTGTACAGTATGTGAACGTAGCCCCCATTCCTAATTGCTCCAGGTCCACCCTAAAGGTGGGGTCATTCAATAGAGCATATGCCCATTAGTTAACTATGCCGACCTGGGCCACCTTATAATATTTGCGTACATCTGGCAACACTATGCCCCCCTCAAACACCGATCTCTGAAGGGTGGTCAAGGCGATTTGTGGTGACCTTCTCAGCCACAGCAGGGATCGTAGCACCCTATTAACCCTCTGAAATAAGGAACTGGGAACGGCATAGGGATTATTCTGCAATATAGAGGTAAATCGGGGTAGTGGAATCATTTTGAATATCGACGCCCTCCTCATTAGGGAGAGCGGTAGGGTACCCCAATGTTGTATATGTTTATCTAGCCTGGCCAGTAGTGGGGCCAGGTTATCGTTGTAGTGTGTGCGGTCATCTCTGGAGATCCATAATCCCAGGTACTTGAAGTGGTGTGTTTCTACTTTTAGTGGCAAGGGCAGGGCATTCTTAAGTTCCCAGTTGCCCATTGGGAAAATCACTGATTTTTCCCAGTTTATGCCTAGACTGGATTATTCTCCATATATCGTGTAAAAGATATCTCTGGTTCTGCCAGATATAACAGGATATTATCAGCGTATAATGATATTCTTTCCTCCCAGAGGTCTCCCCAGTGCCAGTCCCATACCAGTGCGTCTATTCAAATCCATTCATCCAGGGCTTCTATTGCCAGGGCGAAAAGCACCGGTGAAAGGGGACAACCTTGTCTTGTGCCCCTCCGGATAGGAAATTCTTTGGATAGGATCCCATTTACTTTAATTCTGGCGCTAGGAGTTGCGTAAAGGAGTTTGACGCATTTCAAGAATTTGGGACCAATTCCCATTTTCTACATGACAGCGAACATGAAGGGCCACTCTAACGAGTCAAATGCTTTGTGGGCATCCAGAGACACCAATGACAACGGTATCCTGAGCCCCTCTGCTCCTGTGATGTTATTGTAAAGGCATCAGAGATTTAGCCCAGTCGATCATTGGGGAATGAAGCCGTTCTGGTCGGGATAAACTAGATCCGGGATCACCCCTCGAAGTCTGTTTGCTATTACTTTGGCCAGTATTTTGGTGTCCACATTTAGGAACAATATTGGTCGGTACGAGTCCCATCTATCTCTAGGCTTGCCCTCATCTGGGATAAGAATAATTGTCGCTGTACATAAGTTCCTCTAAAGTTTTACCCCTGATAGGCCTCCAGATACATCTTGTGCAGTGCGGTTCCTACCTTGCTTGCCATTCTTTTGAAAAATTCAGCCAGTAGCCCGCCTGGGGTTTTCCCAGAGTAAATCTATGTAAGGGCTAGGAGTATTTCCTCCTTCCCCAGGTCCTCCTCGAATTCCTGGGTTTTATCCCTAGGCCCGTAGATCCTGCCAGGGGGGGTGTCGAATGTGCAGCATAGAAACCCTGCATATATTTGGCCATAACAGTCGCTATCTCATCGCTACCCACTATTCTTGAGCCATCTGGTGCTATAATGTCCCTGATGAGGCTCTGTCCAATGCTCTAGTGTGGAGCCATGCCCGGAGTTTCCCGACCTTGTCTCCCGCCTCAGATAGTCACTTTTATTTGGCCAGGTATGTCAGTTTTACTTCATCTGTGGCCCCGGTGTGATACTTTTCTGTTTTAAGGAGGACACAGGCCTACCTTTCATCTGAGGGTTGCTGGGCCCATGCGCCTTCAAGGTCGTTATCTATTCTTCCAGTGTTCGGCATCTTTAGGCTCTCTCCCCCCCACTTCATCTGATATAATCACTCCCCTTAATGTGGCCTTAAAAGCTTCCCAGTGTGTTATAGCATCTGTGTGTCCAAGGGTGTTCTCTTTAAAATAGCGTTCAGAGCCTTTTCGAGGTGTTGCACCACGGATCTATACATGAGACTCCACGCTGCCATTCTCCAGCCTTCTTTCCCCTTTTTGTGTATCGTTGTTAAGGTAATGCCTAAAGGCGAATGGTCTAAGATACCCTTTGCTTTGTACTCAGCGTCTAGGAATTTATGAAGTGTTGACTGAGGAGTAAAGAAGTAGTCTATCCTGGAGGAGGTGTTGTAGGCTTCCAAATAATAGGAGTACTCCTTTCGAGACTCATGCAGGTGTCTCCAAATGTCGCTCAGTCCCAGTGCTCGTGTAAAGCTATCTAGTTTCCCTGCCAGTAGGCTGTGTCCCAGCGACATGTGGGATCTGTCCATGTGTGGGTGTAAATGTCATGTTAAAGTCTCCACCCAGAATGGTTGTGGCTTGTGGCAGTTCTAGTAGCAAACATCCCAGCTGCTGCAAGGTATCAGCCTGCAACCCTGGTGGGGCATTAACATTGACTACCGCTAGGGTTTCCCCTCTCAGTTTCCCAGGACTGCTGTGTATCGTCCCAGGTCATCTATCCTGACCTGTGTTACGTGAAACACTGCTGTTGTATTTATTAGGATCATAACCTCTAGAACCAGAGGTATAGTGAGTGTGACTGGCCACGGTGTACTTTCCCCTGCCCAAGAAACCACAGTTAGAGCCCTTGAGGTGTGTTTCTTGCAGGAACACCACATCTGCAGCATACCTCATCTGGGCTTTGGTCGCCAGGCTTCGCTTAAATTGATTCCCCAATCCATTAACATTCCACTTTAATATCTTAAGAGCCTTCATCTTTACATTTGCCATTTCTGACCCTCCAGTTCTTTGTTTCCTTCCCTTCCAGGTGGTGTGTTCCCCTTACTTGTTCTCTGTACCCCTGTGTCACTGCTGCCAGTTTATATCTAACCCAACTCCCACCCCGCCCCGCCCCACCTTACCATGCTGTGGTATGTCCGTCGCCCTAACTGTGTAGTAACAATATTGGGAACAATACCATGTGTTCTATGTTGATATCAATATCGTGTAGAGGGGAGGCACTGCCCACAAGTAATAATAAGCATTTGTTATCTAACCCCTCCGTGGTACGTGTGGAGGCCTTCCTCGTCCCACCCCTGTGCTATCCAATGCAAATATTCAATAATCTCTTCAGCAGTCATCGGAATGACCACTGGGGGGGAGGGGGGTCATGTTATCCTCCTTTTCCTCCCTGTCTGGGTTATCTTTGTGGGATCCCTCTGTGTCCTCCGCCGGTGCTTCCCATCGGTTGGTGGTTTCCAGGGCTCATTGGTGTTGCATAACAGCTACCTCTTTGGCTCTTTCCGTCTCCGCCTGGTGCTTTGTTAGGGCCAGTCGTGGCCTTCGCCTTGTCTTGTGGCGGTTCCTACGCTTTCGCCAGCACTCCGTCTGTGTCGAGGTCTTAACCTCAGGGGTGTTACTAATTCAAAGGGATCAAGGGTTACTAAACATGTGGCAACACACGTTTCCACACAGTGGAAGGCTCTTTCCAAAAGTTAACTGGTCCCCTTTCAATTTACTATTGCTGTATCTTACCGTTAAACTGTTACTTATGAGGTGAAACCTTTGTATAGACAGTGTTAACATGTGTAAAAAAAAGACAAAATAATGTATTAACACCATCCCAAAATGTGCCGCATTATGCCACATACTTTTCCTTTTCTTGACGCATAATTTATTCACGAGCCCCGTCCCATAATTTAATCCTCTCCATTCGCATAATTCCAGTGACCCTGACTATAAACGCAGAGTATGAACTCTATATAGCAAGCACCTGCTATAATTCATAAAATGGCTTGGCTCTCCGAGTTGCAATAGTTCGAAATTGAACATGGGATCAGCGACAGGCACTCCCACCCACAGCAGGAGGTGGGTACTAAAATTGCATTTCTTTTAATTTTCAACAGCACGCACACCGAGGGGGGTTTTGCTGCAAAAGAAGGAAACGATCCAGGCATCCATGTGAATGAGACGAGTATACCAGACATTCAAATCGTCTCACGCCTTATTCACACACACTGCTCTAGCCAAGGGCCCTTGCTGATCGGGGGAAAAGAAGAGCTGCGTAAATTCAACAGGTAAAAAAAAACAATCCACTGTTAAATCTTTGAAATTGTAAACCTTTCAGGTTTACTACACAGGGAGGCTACAGACATTTAATAAGCAATCACAGGCTAAATGCACTGCCACTTAATCTCTTTCTTTGCTATATAAATGGAACTTCCATAGTTCACAACAGTTGTACTGAAATGTCAAAAGCAAAAGGTATACATATACTTGCTTGAAGCCATTTTGTTCTAATTTCTATTTTTTCTTCTTCTACGTTTTATGCTCCCAACGCCCCAATTCTCTTCCTCCCTTCCCCCTATACTTTCCATCTCTCTCTTTCTCCTCTTCCTACAAGTAAAACAATGAGCTAGCATAATAAAATAAGGTAGCTCACTTTGAGAAGTAAAATTCGGGAATTTTAAATAATTATTTACTCCAGTCAGTCAAAAGGGAATCCCAGCTCTTTATTATGACTAAAGGCTATTTGTGGGAATTCACTGGGGATTTCATTTCTATTTCAGCCCTGTTCAGGCGTTAGAAGTCTCTCTTGAAGTACAAATACAGTGAAAATGTTCTGTCCAGGCTGAAGTGTTTGTGTTAGTATTTAGCATGTTCCTTCTGTGGTCAAGGCACCACAACATTATAGGAAGTAATAGCCAGTGTAGTGGTTTTAAAACCTTGATGGGTCTGTGCAACTGCAGACCTTTCTTGGTTTACGAGAAGGCTAACTACATGTTAGAGAGAGAGAATGTCGGTTTACAGTAAATGAAGAAAATAAAACAGATGCTGTTTTTGTTATAGACAAGTAGCAGGCAGACTGCAAGGCGAAGACATGGATAGGGAGAATGCTCCACAATTACGCTGCCAGGACACAATAAATTCTATTCCCCTCAGAGGTTAGACGTGCATTGAATGGCCTCAAATGACATGCAGGTTGACAGGAGTGTTCCAACCATGCCGAATGGTACAGCCGTCAATCTGCCCATTCACACCACACAGATGCTTCACCGTATCTTTCTAATATTAATTTACCACTGGGCATGACCACACCACATACAGGAAACCCACCATTTTCATCAGACATCTAGGACAGGAACCACTGCGAGTTGGGTACATCTTATGAGACGTGACCAAAGCAGAATTCATATAACACTACATTTATGGCTGCCAAATTTAGGGCTCCAGAGGATTCCGCATCTCAGTTTGTCAACATGGAACAGCTGTATCTCGGTGCAGATATCCAATAGAAATCCAGCATCCTGCAGTATCGTCGCCAGGAACCACCAATTGGGTTGTGTGCAGGGTCTATCCCAATGTTACTCAATAAGCAGCGGTGAATGATCAAAAAAAATCATACCCATAAAGTCTCTACATACACATTTATCTTAAATTTCAGTAATAAGAATTATTGAAAGATGCAAACACACACCTGCCATTTTAATCTTTAAGAGCCATACTTGCACCACTGAGAAAGCCCTCCTAGAATGTGACGAATGAGAAGAAAAAATAACTATCCACTCCTTTACTTTGACAGTCTCCAATGTTCCTCTGTGCTGACGTGTGTTCCTTGTAGGAAGAGGAAAAAAACAAGCAACTGTGTCTTTATGTGTGAAAGCACCTTTTGCCTTTCAGGATAACTATTGGGACCCCTGACGTTCCAGGCCAACATACACTCTGACAATGCCATATCCTCGGTACCAAAATATTATCATCTGGAATCCCAGCTGGCTCCACCTTCCATCAGTGTGCCATCAGTGTCTCCACCTGCACCGAACCAACAAAGAAGGGCATCACTACCATCCTCCTCCCCTCACCCACACAGACAAAGGGCTGCAGGACTGAGCCCCGAGCGGACTACAAAAACCAGAAATCGCTGCCCACTCAAACAGCATGTAGAAACCCTTGGTGGGACCACTATACCACGTTCCACTAAACCAGCCAACTAAACTCAGAGAGGAAACACAAAACCTATTGTAACATTCCAGTAAAAAAGGCAGGAAACCACAAAGAACAAGCCCACAGCTCCTTTCTGGAGGGACGCGCTTTTCAGATTTTCGAAGGAGACATGAGTTCCGAACCTTTGCCTCTGTTGTGTGGTGTCCCCCAGGGCTCATCGTTGAGCCCAACTCTTTTTAATGTATATATGGCCCCTCTGGCGGCAATCGTGGCCCCATTTGGAATCCATATGGTGACGTACGCCGACGACACTCAATTGGTCGTGGCGCTTAACCAAGCAACGCAGCAGCCTAATGCCCTTCACACATGCCTAACGGAAGTCTCTAAGTGGATGGGGGCGTCCCACCTTAAGCTCAACGGTGAAAAAACCGAGATCATGATCCTAGGAAACCATTTAAATGTAACACTAGGAACCATGTGGCCAGCATGCATGGGCCCAGTCCCGGTCCCCAAGCCCGAAATCAAGAGTCTGGGTATCTGGTTAGACCAGAACCTGACACTCATGGTGCAAGCAAGGAAGACGGTCGCCATCTGTTTCGGCCTGCTTAGAATGGCCAGAAAAGTGCTTCCTCTCCTTCCTCCCCTAGCCAAGAAAATCCTAGTCCAATCACGGATACTCTCAAGGATAGACTATGGAAATGCACTTTACTTAGGGGCCCCGATTGCAGTAACCACTAAACTGCAAACGGTTCAAAACTGTGCGGCCAGACTTTTGCTGGGAATGTCAAACCGCTTCTCAGCCAAACCTGCTCTTCGCTCTCTTCACTGGCTGCCAGTAAAAGAAAGAGTAAATTTTAAAGCCCTTTGTATCGTCCACAAGTCCCTGCAGGGTAACGGGCCCCCACTATGATTCACCCCTACAAAGCGAGCAGGAAACTCCGCTCGGACAAGCTTCTCTTAATTGAAGTCCCAAGAATCAAGAGGGCCAGAAGTGGTGGCCGACTTTTTTCCTTAACGCAGCCAAACTTTGGAACGCACTGCCGCTACATATTCGTAGGGAACCTAGCCACCTTGTTTTTCAAAAACAACTGAAAACTCTTCTGTTTCCCTAAAATTTCTCCGCTCCTGATCATTGGTCTGCTCAGCGCTGGGAGGTCTCCGGGTAGCCATGCGCTATACAAGTGTCCATTTCATTTTACAGGAGGAAAGCACTAGGGTCAGGAAGTGTCACTTCCAGCATGGCAATACAGAACAGGAAAATTAGAGGTGCTCACCCTGGTGCAGGTAAACCCCCCATATTTATTAAGAAAGGAGCATAGCCCAGATTTTCCTACACGGTGCCAGTGTGGTAGGGGAGCGGGATATTCCATATTAGTAAAGTAGCCATTAAGTGACAGCCAGGGTGCCATCTTCATTGACTGTCATTCTGCAGGCCGAGTGGGTACTAGTATCATAGTCAATGTAAGATATCCAATTCACACGTGTCGACAAAAAAGCAGTACCATGGAATTTACTACTGTCTACCGGTTCCTGGATGTCCCAAGTGGGTTCTTTAAGCCATCGATCCAGTCCCCGGCTGTTTCAGGGGACCCAAAAAACACTCATTAGGGTCGAAAACCATGTAGTGATGGCCATTTTGAGTAACAGTCATTTTGTTAGCCACTTTTTACTGTGTGCAAAAGGGCTTACCAGCTCCCGGAGACATCTTTGAATACATGTCTGCAAGATTGATAATACTCTAAATTGTAATGATATTACAAAGGAATTAATTAGTAAAGTGAGCCATGTTTTTTGATTTCTTCAATCACAAAAATTATAATCATGGCTACAGTGGAAAGACGTGAGGCATAATCCATTTCATTCTAAAAGAGTAAAGATACTATAAAAGACGTAACTCATCTCTTTCGCTCTCAGAACCCCATGTACAAGTACTGGCAAGACATTCCTCAATGAATATAGCACACAAAGACCCAGTCCAATTTAAACCATCTACCCTTTATTCTCATTGTGTCATCAGGCTTGACTCACATTTCAGGAGACATCCGAGGCACATGCCAGATATTCTAATAATGAGTGCAATACAGCGGCATTAGAAAGAGGAACTCATCACAGGATCAGTTACATATATACACCTTAGAACCCACCTCACCTTTAGCAGAGTTCATGGTAACCAAACAAGTTGCTGACAATGTTGCAGGGGGTTAAAGTGTGCCACTCCACTGTACACTAGGGCTCAGCATTTCACAGCACTCCAAATTCTAAGCAGTAGCTCCATGATCCAAAGGCCACCAGACTTCACTCACAAATGCCATGGGCAGCAATCTTCACATACTAGGATTAACAAGGAAACCTTCTGAATGCTCCAGCATACTATCACACCCCTATTCCAGCCTCAGGTTCTCCTGCGGTTCCTCTCAACAGAAAAGTCTATATCGTCCGTCAGTGGAAACCAGTGACACAAGTAACCACTTATACTAATGAAGGCCTTCTCATTTTTGGCACTGTTAAGTTGTAAACAGCTGGCTTCCTTCCATCCCTGGATTGTCTACAGGTATGTTCAAAAGCATCAGGTGAAGCTTACATATGCATGTACCATTGTGTGCCACCCCGCAGATGAGGACATCCCAGTAGTTGATAGTCTGGGAGAGCAGCCAAAGTCAGAAAGAAAAAGGAATACCAACAGCATTGTAGGATTGAGGTAGAAAATAAAAACTAATTGGGATTGACATGGACATTTTGGGACTTTAATAGCTAAAATGTCTCCTCCTTACGGAGTACATGTACTACATCCTACCTACTTTACAGGCATTCTCAAAACCAGTGTTATAAACTCAGGACTGACAGATGGGAATCTATTCTAAAATAGTCAAGTTGTACCTAGCTTTTTGGTTAAGGATATCCTGATGCTTTTAAATGATGTCTAGTGGTTAAATGCTTTATATATGCAAATATTAAATTCCTAGGTGCTGCGCATGTGATATAAGTTGCATAACATTTGAAGGAAATCCACCCATTCAGCGTGGTCACCTCATATTTTTCGCCTTTCATGGGCCCTATATTTTTTCTGAATTTTGAAGTCTGCGTATTTAACCCTGTTAACCAGCGATAAAGTGCCTGTGCTCCCCCTTTACACATGTTATGTAATGCAAATTTTTAAAGCACACTATCACTCGGGAGGGTATCCTGGCACTGAGCAGGTGTAAGTCTAGGCACACCTAGGGCCTAGTGGGTCTACTTCAAAAGCCAGGTCTTCAGCTTCTTGCTGAATCCAAGAAGTGAGGAGGAGGCTCTTATGTGTAGCTGCAGGTCGCTCCATGCTTTAGGAGCGATGTAGGAAAAAGATCAACCACATGATCTGGTTTTCGGTGTGCACTGAATTTGTGCAAGTAGGAGTCCGAATGAGCGGAGGTGTCTGGAAGGTTTGTGACAGCAGATGATATTGTTGAGGTATTCTGGGCCAGAGTTATGTAGTGCCTTCAAAGTGTGAGTGAGGAGTTTGAATTGTGCTCTTTTGTGAAAGTGGAGCCAGTGGCGCTCCTTCAGGTGTGGTGTAATGTGATATGAGTGTGGCGAAGGAGGTTGAGAGTGATTCTGGCCGCTGAGTTCTGAATGATCTGCAGCCTTCTGGTGGGTTTGTTGTTGTTCTCATAATCCAGCTTGCTTGTGATCATCCATGTGTGACGGTTTTCCGGGTGCTGATTGGGAGCCATTTGAAAATCCTCCTCAGCATCTTCAGGCGGTGACATCACTGACTTGAGCAGTCATGGTAAGTTTGCTGTCGATGATGATCTCCAGGTTCTTGGGAGTGGGTGGTGGGGGTGGGAGTCGCTCCTAGCTCTGTTGGCCACCAGGTGGAGTCCCACTGCGATGTGCTCTTCCCAAAGATCATGATTTCATTCTTGTCTGTGTTCAGCTATAGACAGTTGGTCTTCATCCAGTCGGCAATTTCAATCATGAACTTGATCCGGGTACTGGGCATCCTGTCCATGAGGGAGAGAATGAGTTGCGAGTCATCGGCTTAGGAGAGGACATTGAAATCGTGAAAGTGGATGATGCTGGCTAGAGGAATCATGTGTGCATTGAAGAGGGTTGGGCTCAGGGAGAATCCTTGCGGAACTCCGCAGATGAGGTCTTGGGCGACTGAGGTTTACTGAGAGAGCTATTGCTGTTATGTCCTAGGCGCATTCAGATGGCCAGGCATGGGTACAGTCTTTTTCTTTCCTGGCCCCTTAACACTGGAATCATCTACCTTTGCAGTTACACTCCTGCAAGGACCAACTTTCGTTTAAAAATCTCTAAAAAATGGTTGTTTAACCTCTAACTTTAACCTGAACTCTGTAGATTGCACAGTCTTTCACAATGGCAAAGATTTCTTTACTTCTGTTGGTGCTGGCATCGATGTGGTCTGCCAGAGCGGCTCGTTTGGTGGTCCGGATTATTTGGTGGTAGCTCCTTAGGGTGGATTGGAACATGCTCCTGTCTGCATTGCCCTGGCTCACTCTCCATAACATGGTCATATACCCAATTGCTATATTTAACTTGCTTATAAGTCCCTATTTTATGGTACAAAGTGTACTCAGGGCCTGGAAGTTAAATGCCACTAGTGGACTGCAGCACCTATTGTGCAATTCGCTACAGTGGCAGTGAAAACATGGCATCAGGCCCACCATTGTAGCCTAACTGTAGCAGTGTAAAACTGCAATTCTACCTGACTTTGATAGGTCAAAACCTACTATCTAAACATTAATAAGTCATCGCTATGTAGGCCTTGTAGTCAACAAGGCAGGATGCATGGTAATAAGAAGGACATGTAGAAATTCAATGTTAACACGTCCTTACAGTGACTAGCACTCAAAAGCTATTTTTACGGTTGCAGGCATAGCTGTCCTATGTAGAAAATCAGAGTACAGATTAAAATACTAAGGGCCAGATGTACGACCGTGGAAATAGCGCCACGCAAATTGCGAGTTTTTTGCGACTCGCAATTTGCGAGGCGCTATTTCCAATGTACAACAGTGTTTTTCACACTGTTAGCGATTCCCAATGGGGTCGCAAATCGAGAGGCTCATGAATATTAATGAGCCTCTTGCAATTTGCGACCCCATTGGGAATCAATCAATCAATCACAGAATTTGTAAAGCGCGCTACTTACCCGCGAGGGTCTCAAGGCGCTGGGGAGAAAAAAAGGGGGGGGGGTGCTGCTACTGGTCGAACAACCAGGTCTTGAGTAGCCTCCTGAAGGTCAGCAGGTCTTGGGTCTGTCGTAGGCTTAGTGGAAGGGTGTTCCAGGTCTTGGCGGCGAGGTGGGAGAAGGATCTGCCGCCGGTGGTAGTTCTTGGAATGCGAGGGACGGTGGCGAGGGAGAGGTCGGCGGAGCGGAGTTGGCGGTTGGGGACGTAGAAGAGGAGTCGTCTGTTGAGGTAGGCTGGGCCAGTCTTGTGGAGTGCCTTGTGTGCGTGGATGAGCAGGCCCTCCCAGGTATGGTGGCCTGCTGGGCTCAGCAGACCACCATGTCTGGGACTGCTTTTAAATAAAGCAGTTTTTTGTTGTTGAATGCAGCCCGTTTTCCTTAAAGGAAAATGGGAAGCATTTAAAAAGAAAAAATGAAACGTTTCGTTTCATTTTTAAGAGCAGGTAGTGGTCCCTGCGACCACTGCCTGCCCTTAAAAATATTTTCCCTGCATTTGCAAAGGAGAAGGGGTCCCCTGGGGACCCCTTCCCTTTTGCGACTCCAATGCCACCCTCTTGAAGAGGGTGGTAATTTGCGAGTGTTTTGCGCCCGCAATTGCGGACGCAAAACATTCTTACATAGGGTTGCGCTCGCTATTAGGAAGGGAACGCCCCTTCCTAATAGCGAGTCCCAAAACCCTATTTTGCGAGTGGCAAAAAATTGCGACTCGCAAAATAGGGTTTTGTACATTCCCCATGCTGTTTTTGCATGCGCAAACGGGTTCGCAAACCCGTTTGCGCATGCAAAAATGGTCGTACATCTGGCCCTAATACCTTATCTCGGAAATAGGACTAATTAGAAGAATCATTTTGAAACAATTTTTAATACTTATTAAAATTCCAATTCAATGGTGAAGTTGGATTTTTAATAGATATTAAGGAAAAGTAACTTTTAGAAAGTTACCACTTCCCTGCCTGAAGCTCCTGGAGGCGAAAATGCATTTGCTCTCCAACTGCTCCCAGCTAGAAATTAACATTTGAATAGGTGTGAAAAAGGTGTGAACTGCCTCCAGGAAGCAAACAATAGGCTGACCTGAATGCACAGAGAAGACTCCTCTGAATCTCACAAAGCATACCTCTGAATCTCACAAAGCATACAGAGTTGAGGATGTGGGCATCATTTTTGACACTGTCAAATCCTAGTTGACAGGTCTGCAGGGTTTACATATAAGACTGAGGCAGCACCTGAAAGGACGGGAACAGGATCCCAAGACAAATCCTGTGTATCCACTGCATGGTGGCTGGAAAACCCGGCTTTTGTTTTACCAGACTTCTCTCTCTGGGGTTATTGATGGACATTGGCTGCTTCAAACTGGATTTTAGTGTTAGATGTGGGAGGACACAGTGTGGACAAATATTTGCCATCTTGAAACTGCCCAAAGCTGGCAGGTTTGGCCCTGAGAACTTTTACCCCATGGGTTAGGACATTCCCAGGAGTCATTCCCGCCCAATAGGTGGTGCCAGGCATAATGTGACACCTCCAGGTACCAGTTCAAAACACTTTCTGGACTTGCTGACGAACAGAAGAGGACTGCACCTGCTGTCTGTGTCCTGAAGGTCTGGACCTGCTCCCTCTTGTACCTAGGACAAAGAAGTGGACTCCAAGGGTCATAAGGCTGACCTCCTGTTCAAGCTACAGGCACACAACAAGCTACTAGAGGCCTTTCCTGCTCCTGCCCAGCTGACGAGTGTCAATTGGACTTGGACTGGACCCTGCTGTTGGCCTCTGCCTGACACCCTGTAAGTCTTTAAGTGTCTCCCCTGTGGTCAAGGACTTTTTAGTGTAGTCCTGTGGTGGATCGGGAAATTAAAACAATTAATTCAAAAGTTAAAATCTTTGATCATGACGAACCTGGTTGGTATATCATTAACCTTCTAGATCAGGGCAGTTTCTATACAAAGATGAGCAACCCTGGAAAACTGGGAAGTGCCAAGGAAGATCATCACCTTTCTTCCTCAGAAGAGGTCTTGCTTTTCCTCCCCAAACCAGCCTTTGCTTCAGAGTTTGCTTAACACACATGTAATATGGCATTACATCCTGCTATAGAGGGCTATACTGGACGTTAAAGATCTTATAAGAAAGCAGAGGGGCTTTAATGACCATGCAACTTAGGAAGAAGGGCTATAATACTATACGAACATTGTGGCGGGTCACAGACCCTACCGGCTACCTCCACAATCGTGTTCGTCTTGCCTACCTGGATGAACATTCGCAGCTCCTGGCCTACATTCTATGGGTGTCAGATGTGACCCGGAACTTGTCAAGACGGGTAAGTCGATGGACTGGTATTCTGGGAATGAACGGAATGTCCTCCAGAAGACAAGAGGAACTGAAGTACAACTGACATTGATGTGGTTTGTAGGCAAGAGATGCAAGGACGACCAGAACAGAGGAGGTGAGTTAGGATGAAACTGGAGGAAGGCAGTAGCAGAGAGCAGAAGAAAGTGAGGATGAGACCAGAGGAGGTGAGGAGCAGAGTGGACGAAAGTGGAGGAGAGCAGGAAAAGATCATAGGAGGTGAAGAAAAGAGCAGTAAAAGAATGGAGGAGGTGAGAAGTACGAAAGAGGAAGAGTAGAAGAGCAAGAATAGAGGCGGGAAGGAGAGAGGACCAAAGCGAGGGCAAGACAAGAGGAGATGAGAACCAGAGGAGGAAAGCAGAATAGAACAAAGACAAAACCAGAGGAGGCATAGAGCAGACAGGAGGAGAGCAATGAAGACCAGAGGAAGTGAGTAGCAGAAGGGGAGAGATGAGTAAAGTGAAGATGAGAGCAGAAGAAACTGGGAGTTTAAAAGGAGAGTGGAGGAGGACAAGTCAAAAAACCAAAGGCTGGAGGTATTCGAGAGATTTCTACTCAGACAGACACAAATGCGGACAACACCTGGAGCAAGGCTCGGAATCCCCTAATTTGCCATGGCCCCAGGGAGGTACCATGGGCTCGCAAAAGTACTTGGCAGCTAGTGGGGCAAAGTAAAAGGTGTGTTGTTCTAAGTGAGTTCAAACCACGGAGAAACATTATCAAAATGAAGCACTTGGGGGAAATAGAAGTACTGGTTTCTCTTGGGACTTTGTTAAATCACGGAGAGCTATAATACTATCACTGAGCACAGAGGTGCATTCATGGGGCAAAACTGTGTAAAAGTATCACTTAGTTGACCTGATTTTCCTCTGACACTGACCAAACCATCGCAACTAAGCCTTACTGTTTTTGCTTGTCGTGCGGGGTAAATACACATAAAGGGCTTGGAAGGACCGGATCTGCAGTTTGCCCAGAAGAAGATTTCTAACACACAACACCTGTTTACTCATTACAGGAATTATCTCAGTTTGGATACCCAATAAAAACCCAAATATATTATAAGCAAAGTGTCTCTCTCAACCGAAGCTATTCACAAAAATTCCACCCACAGAGGCTAGGCTATTCTAAATTGAACTGGAAGAAACATAAAGTCAAGCATTTGAATGCTGGAACAGAAGGCCTACACTAGGCATTATTTTCAATGGAGCTCTCAACATTTCAGTATTGCAAATTAACTTTAGTGCCCGAACCTGCGACCAATAAAGGCTGTTAAAAACCCTCCCTGCAGTTATGGCCTGAGCCACAGGTGAGGGTGCATAACTAGTGGGGGTTAATTAACAGCTTTTATTGTCCTGCAGGTAAGGGAAATAAGGGTATTAGCAGCACCATAACCCAAAATAGGTTGCACAGCAGTAGCAGCTGAAATCTCTCCATTTTCAGTTGCTTCTGCCTCCTTCACCAAACCGCCCATTTTAGACATGACTGTTCGAGAACCTCCCTTGCTTTGCTGAAAGGAAATGGAAGCCTGATTGGCACAATGTAGTAAACACATTCTTAAAAGGTACATTTATTTACATCACCAATGCAATCAGAGGAGGACAGACATTTCTGAAATAGTGGATTTAGTGGAGGAGGCAGAAGGCGACAAAGGCAGTGGAGCCCTTTTTTTCTCGATAAGTAAGATTTAGCTCCTGATCCACTCTCTATTTCCCCCAGTGCTTGCCCTTAGACTGGGGACAGCTGGCACCACAGAATGCTTATTTAACGAGCCTATAATATAGCTATAGCCCACAAAGGGAGCATTCTGATAGGTTGGCCAGCTCCCAATGGTACATCTAGGGTGCCAATTACTTTTATTCTACTTGTCCCGTTATCTTGTTACACAGGATGTGAGAAGGGAGTTTACAAACATGTTACTACGTGCAGAAAACAAAAATGGTAAGTTTTGGTGTCTCTACATCAAGTTCACACCAGTAGTGCAGGTGTTAGATTGTCTTAGTGGGTGCTATTTTAAGTCACTTTACGGCATTGAAGGTACACATCCAACTCAATAAGGGATAAGAGAACTGAGCAGCCTGTGGCAGTTTGAGAAACAGACATCTGTCTGTAATTTACTTATTGCTATTTCTCCCTTTATGGCTCCAGATCTTCATCTGGCAGACTGCTTGAAACCACTCCTTGCAAACACTACTCCGCAACAGTAGTATCCAGATACAATAGTTGCCCTTAGCTTTGCATGTGGGCACTTTACTGAGATGCAATGCTCTCTGCAACACTTTGTGTCAGAAAAGGTGACAACTAGGGAGCCCTGGATGCCTTCATCAATAAAATGAATGGCTTTTTGAGGAGTGGGTTAAAAGTGAAAGAGCACTGCATTAGGTGATTCTACTAACATGCCATCAGGTTGTGGACACCATAAATCACAAACCTGGGGATATTAAAGAGAGATGTAACAAGAACAGGAAAGAGTTTTATCCATTATCTTGTCTCTTTAGGGGGAGTGACAGGTGAAGTGTTTCGAAAAAGAACTGCTTAGGTCAGAGGGGCAAGCAGGGGAAAGGAGAAAGAACAGACTGTTGACCAGAGGGAATGAAATGATGTGGACTGATTGTATTTTGCTGTGTTAGGGAAATCTGAAATGTGCTTCTAACACCACTATATACTGCAAATGATGAATGCAAGGTGCACATGGAACACATTGGAAAGCAGACAAATATGCACCACGACTAAAATAAAACTTAAGTTTACACCTAAGACATTGCAAATTGAGTAATGAAAAAAACCAAGGTATTTTGGGTCGATACACTGTCTTGCTCAGGTACCTACGTAAAATGGGACCATATCAAAGAAAGAATTTGTGTATAGTCAATAGGGTGATTGTGTTCATTTTTGTTTAAGAGGTACAGTATTCAGGAAGACTGATAATTTAGACATCTAGAGTATGAACAAAGGTATGCAGTCCCTAGTGAAAACTAAAGACGAATGACTGTGCAGGATGGCTTTTAAAGGAGGAATATGCTCCAATAGGAGCAAGGGCCCTCACACACCTGAATGTGTGTCATGCTTCTGCCTGTTGCTCTGATTCTGCCCCATGTGGACCCCTGTAACAGCTCTCCATGCATCTCCTTACATCTGAATTATTAAGAATACTTTTTAGCCTTCTTTCGAGGAGGCCGTTTGATCTTAACGCCCCACCATCACTGTAGTCCAGTACTGTTTCTTTTGATTGTTATGTTAACAATGAATTCATCCACGTGGATATTTCCTTTGGAGTTCCCAATAATAAGGCACATATGTGGTATAGGTACTTTAAATTACATATAGTAATCTCAACATGAGGATGGTTGGATTGTTCCACACCTTCGCCCACTTTTGCTAATATGGCGCTGGTAACCCACGCGCCTATACACTATTATCAGTCTGGTAACATTGTTTTAATACTATAACTCCATATGAGTGAACCCATCTTCCTTTTATACTTCCAACATGGTGCCCGTCAGTTTCCGAGCGCCGCACTGTAAGCCACTTGGCTTCAGTGTTCCACTGAGTAGCTTGTCAGGATTGATTGGACTTCGCATAAATAGACTCCACCCCGACTGCTCTGCCTCCCTCCAAAGAAGCAGAGCCCTGGTGTAGGTCTTGCGGTGGACGCCGTTCCGCTTCCATGTAAGTATTTTCTATCCATGAGACCGGAACACTTTATATTTATACAGTAAGACAAGCCTAATCTAATCTTAACGCGCTCTCCTCGCAGGACGCTAACTAGCCTTCTCTCTGCTTTTACTTGCGGGGGGCTGAATCATTATACTAATTGGGCGAGTCTCTGTTATTCTTTACTTATACTTCAACAGTGAAGGGGTACCTCAATGTTGTGACTTCACAAATGTCACGTTTTGTGTGTTTTTGGTGGTGTCACTTATATTCAGGTTGTTTTGTACGCACGTTACCTTGAGGCATGCTGTTGACAGTTGCTACGCATGCCACACTCAGACACTTTTATTTGTGATTGACAAATATGCATTTTCATGTTTGTCTTTGTGTTTCAGGATGGGTTTTATCGAACTTAAGGTACAAGATTTACCACAAATTGGTTGAGTGACTGGTTATCTCACACTGAGAATTCATACCCACAGAAACCGGGCACTGTGTAGATTAGGGTAGTTTTTAGGTCCTGAAGATTGGCCACATGATCATTTTTTACTAATAGAAGGTGAGAAACATGTTGACCAATTAAACCAATAATCCACCAAGCTATCTGGGACCATTATACCCTATGGTAGCGATTATCATTTTTAACTAAGCTAGTGAACTCAGTCATTAAATGTCTTGTTTTTAAGCATCACTTCACCTAGTTTAATACACTTTTGTCTTACACTTATTTTACCAATCTACACCACATTATCAGCCCACTCACCCTCTCTTCATCAAACAGCTATTCTAAAAAGATCTCTGGCAAAGTGCCCGTCGGGCATTGAAGCGCCAGCACGATGAGAAGCTAGCCCAATGATGAAGCATGAAACCCATTCAGGTGTGTGAAGACCCTTGTTCCTATTGGAGCATATTCCTCCCTTAAAACCATCCTGCACAGACCTTCATCTTTAGTTTTCACTAGGAACTGCCTACCTTTGTTCATACTCTAGATGGGATAGGAGCTCATATGCTGGACCTATAATGCTCCTGGTTCCCTCTCTTTTGGAATTGATAATTTAGTCTGACTGAAAAATGCAACATTATCATACTTTTTTTAAATAGCGTTGTCTTTATGTATTAACTTATTGACATGGCAGACATTCTTAATTGGTATATTATGCATATGTGCACAGGTTGGCTAACCGATTTCTTTTCCACATAAAAAATTCATTACATAGTAGTATCTTATACATTTTTCCAGTACCACTGCATACCCCTTGCATTTGAGCTAGGACATAGTTCAATGCTGGTCTTTTGTGTACACGTAACATGAAGCACAAAGCTAAGAAGTCAGTCTCATCTATAAATGTAAGTGGTCAGCTGACGGCTTACCCAGGTCTGATCTGGATTAACATTTAAAAGTAACAGATCATGTGCCCACTCACATTAGGTGCATTTTAATCTGACAAAGTAGTCCGAGACCAAGAGTCTATAATAAGTAAATCTTCATGACGTGTGTTTCTACTTCAGAGGACACTGTAAACAAGATAAAAAAGAATTCTCCTATAGCATGTCAGCAGCCCATGATGAGTACAGTCGCAAATAGAAAAAAAACATTTATATCAGTGATTTATTTTAGAAAAAGCACATGCCTAAACAGGGTAGTTTTACTTAGCAATTCCTTGTGGAAGTACATCAAGCTCCGGTACCAGCTAAAAATAGCAAAAGCAATACTTACTGTATTTTTGTTCCACATTTTTATAATTCTTGAATCCGCAGACAAAATCAACTCTAAATTGTCATGGAACTGTATAGATTTAATTGGCAGCCCGTAGTTGTGATCTTTAACAATTAATGGACGACTGGATCGGAGATCATACAACAAAACCTGCAAAAAACAAACAAGTCGGAGAAAGAAAATCAAATTAAGTTAGCCTAATTGTTGATGACATATTTTGTTTAATTTTCATATAAACCAACTTGGCAGTGGTAATAACTGTAACCACAGTGTACAGCAGGTAATTAAGTGAATAGTACCAAACAGTGCTGCATTCATTTTCATTCAACTGTCGATGCCATATTAAAGGAAATAATAAAACATTAACACTTAAAGGTCTGCTTTTTCACATTGAATAGTTGTTTGTGCAAGATGTTGTTACTCTCTTTACTGCAGATGTTTCAACTTCAGAAGTCTACTGTAAGCTAGTGAATAGGCGTTTGTTATGTATTAGATAGCCGATAGTGAGTTCTCACGGACAGAAGAGGAGTTGTCTGGAAGAATGATTAATGGGAAGACTGCTTGTAAGCAAGACATCTACGATGTAACGTTTCAAGGTTCAATGTCTGAAAGCTTATTGTACTAGACTGAGAAAATTGGGAATTTGCTTATTCCAAGGAGTTGCTGAGATTCTATTGGAGGATGAAGAAGATGAATGAAAATAATGCTGCGACATAGAATTTGTGTGTTTATATTAATGAGTGTTCCTAGAGTAGATTAGCTCAGACCTCAGCTTAGCTCAGGCCTCAGACCCCAGATTGCTGGATTTGAATTCCTGCCCTGACTTTCTGGCTGGAGACTTGTCTCTGAGTTTCTGATGCTTTCTCTTCTTGAGAGGATGCCTCATTTAGATTTCTGAATTGTCTGCTACTAACTTCGAGCTGAGAATACTTTCTACCTTACAATGCAAAGGCTATATGCTTGCGCGCTGATTCTCTCATCAGTACTCTTTATAAGTATCTGAACTGACACCTTTTTCTTTCATTATCCCAACTTATTTAGAATAGGGAGTTTCCTTTACACGTTTGCTAGATTATTACTATATTGACTGTGAGTCTAACAAATATTTTTTCTATTTTATAATCCAATATCAATTGATGGCTTATGTTAACTTTTAATGCTGAATTCTAGAGCTTACTGCCTAATGAATAAACTATCAAAGACTAAAAGGATTTGGAAAATAAAACCCTTTAACTCACACTAATTCTCTTTATGGACTAAAACCAAAAAGAATTTATGATTTACTGCTATGTAGAGGTTTGCTCCTCATTTATCTTCGTCGACGAACAAAGGTCCATACGACCAGAGGCGGGGGGGTCATCTAATGATTATACTCGAAGACTGGGAACAGAAAACCCCGCTCCATCACACACAAATGATAATGTGTGGAAATCGGGTTTTTGTGAATATTTATCATTTGTGCATCACCAAGTAAAGTATCTGCATTTGTTTTGTTCCTATTAAAATCTCAGTTTCCATCACACTTCAGAATTACAAAAAAATGTGCATCATTTTTGCTTTTCCTAACTGCTGGATTAATACAGTTCATTTGTGCACATCTACATGTTGTGTGTTGCAAAAAATTGTCATCACACTTTGCTGTACTCCAGCAAGATTGTCACATTATTCACTTTAAAAACTCCTCTCACTTTGCAATCTGAGAAAGAAAAGTAAACATCAATAATCAACAATGTGTCGGAAGACACACAACGTGTCATTTCACCACGGTCTTCAAAGTACCAAATGTTAAAGATAAACACAGAATTTAAAGACATCTTTATTTCTTACTCAGACTTTTAAAACCCACCGAAAATCAGGTGGCGACCCACCAGTGGGTCACAACCTACAGCCTGGAAAACACTGCCCTGGTAGGTATTGCTATTTCGCACTACATGGAAAACCAAAGAATCACCACAAACCGCAGATCTTCAAGTGATAGCAGCAGGACCATCAGGACTTGTTTATTTACTAACTCATCCACCTATATATTCATTTCGGTGAGTTAAGCACACACTCAAGCGATCTACCAGTAAACTACATGTCACTCATGCCTCAACTGTACATGTTATGTGAGCAATGAAGCTTCTGCTAGTCTGCCCTGCCGAATCTGTACTGCAGGGAATGGAAGATTGCAGTTGTGGCCTTCTGTGAAAGAGGGAAGCTTGCTTTGCTAAGGTCATGATGTACCTTTTATGTGAGAAAGTAAAGCTTGCACTGCTGCTGCCTGACGTGTACATGTCCTGAGATGGGGAAAGCTTATGCTGTTGCTGCTGCTGCCCTAGCTACACCGGTCTTCTAAAAAAGAACGCTTGCGCTGTTTCTGCCCAAGGTGTACCTGTTCCATGAGGAAGGGATGTTTCCCCTGCTGTTGCCATATTCTATAAAAAAAAATAATCAAAGATAAATTTAACGTACGTACCCTATGAACCAGGGACTGTTTTGCAATATTTGATGGCAGATACCGAGACCTACAGTCCTGAGGAAGGCACCTGACTTCTTAGGGGCAAGATTCAAGTGTTGAACCATGTTGACTTAATACAGAAGCAAGCTCTATTGCTTGGCTCTTCCTGTTTTAATATAATGGTAGGGAGACTGCAGTAAAATCATTTTCGGGTCACCCATACACAATTTTAAATATGTGTGATAGCTTAACAAAGGGAGAATATAATGGTCGACATAGGGACATAACCTCACCCAAACTAGGGAACCCATAACTAGGAAACTGTACAACCAGTGAACAGTAGTACTCTCAGATTCTTCCCAGTGCTAGATGTGGAATGCACTAGTGAAGCATACCAATTAGATAGGCAAGGATTCATCATCCTATGCGAGTACATGGATATATGGTAATTCCATAAGAGGTTTGGCTGTTTCTGTATGCTTGTTTACAGACCGTACAAACGTTCTTTAACTCCTCTCACCCCATCTTTAGAGTGTTAGCTATCTGAGTTGTGTCTGTCCTGAATGTGCCATGTTTGTGCAATGCTCCTCCTGACACCTGTCCTTTTCTTTGGGTTATGGAAGATTATGCTGCTGCCCATGTTGTACTTTAGTTGTGAAGCTTAGTATAACATTTTCCACTACATACAATAGAAAATGATTCACATAGGGAATGTTTGTTTTAATGCATAAGGCCAGCGAACCTTCAATAAATATGTGTGCAAAGTTTTCTTTTGATTTTGCGTGTGAAAGAAGCAGTTTTTGAAATGGACTTGACAACTTTGTAAATTGTTTAAACACAGAGGACAAGTGGCTCCATGCCATGTATAACATCTATGGCCAATCGTGGCTTTTTAGCCAACAGTACATTGCATGCTGGAGTTTTAAGCCCATAAGAACAGTGTTAAAAGCAAAACTGCAAGCCCCACAAGGCAAAACGCTGTTAGCTGAAAAGCAATGAATAGACGATGGGACCATGTGTTATAGTGCCACTTGCCAAACTCTTGAAATGCAAAACAAAATTTAGTTCTGGCCTCTCTGCCTTTTTTGCTGTAAACAGTCATGGGTTACACAGTCCATTAAGTGAGATGGCAGAGACAGCCGTTCAACTGTAAATATGGGTTTCTCAATCCTTATGGGCTGATGTTGACAATCCTTGGAAAAAGAAATGGACATGCTTAAAAGTTATTTAACACAATAATGCCAGCAGCAGACACGGAGAAATGTCAAACGTGCTGGCACTCCTAGTCCTGAGCTCATACTCAGAATAGAGGTAGGTGTGATTTAGGTGGAGCGCCTGCCTATAATCAATCCAGTGGAGCACATGCTGCCCTGTGAGGACCAGCGGTGAAAGGAAGTCAGCTTCTCTTTCCAGAATGTTCCATTGTGAAGGTTCAAACACACTGGTACAGTCAGATTTCACTGAAATTGCAGCAAAATCAAGCCATTAAGCAATGTGTCTTATAAAAACAGTGCAAGGTGTTGACAAATAAGTCCACATCATCTCCACCAATTTATTTAACCTGTAAAAAAAATCCGTATTTGTAAAGCGCGAACTACTCACCCTTACGGGTCTCAAGGCGCTGGGGGCCGTCGTGGAAATTAAGTGAGCTATTGCCCAGAGTCACATGGTGCTGAGCTGAGCTGCCGCCGGAGCCGGGGATCGAACCGCGTGAGCCCTGTGCTCCGAAGTCAGCTGCCCTGGCCGCTGCACCACACCTCTCCACGAGGTATGCATTGTTTCCAATAATTTCCAACATGTACGTGGTGCCATTGGAAGTACTACTTGGCCAGAGGACATTGCTATCCACCAATACTGAGAAAGCACCCAACTACCACAAAGTGTTGTAGGCTAATGCTATCCTTATACTCAGGTCTCTTCTGGATGCTATTTAAGCATGGAGGAGCAGCAAGCCCCTCCTACAGGAGTGGCTAAAAATATGAATTTAGATGGATTCTTCTCCTGCCTTTATTCCTGCTTTTATTTCTCCAGTAAATTCAGGGTTTTCTCATTGATAGAGAAATAGGCAAAACAACATAGCCAGCTTTGGTTACTTATCAAAATCAAGCCCTTCGTCCCTTCAATGAACTTCTAAGGTCCACAGTTCAGGCTCTTGTCTTGTCAAACATCAATAGAGGCAATCTACTACTCAACAGTCTCCCAGACTCCTCAGTGACACCAATCAAATCAAGCAGATGCTTGAGTGCCCACCAACAGAAAATTCAATCACATTCCTCCTACCTTGAAAGAACTGAATTTGCGCTCCCCCAGCCAGAATTTGTTGTATGATCTATAGGCACACTCCACTTGAATAGAGTGAACCACCATGCACCTAAAAAACAAATGTCTGGAGCATACATAACTAGGAACACACATATCATCCTTGGCTAGGCCGGAAATCCAGAAGACTTGCAAATACGTACTTACCAACAGATTTTCTCTCAGCATATGAACTGAGATTATGGAATGACCTCCCTTTCCAGCTCATACTTGCTCCTTCAGTTGTGCAATTCAGTAAAGGTTAAAAAATGCAGAAATGCCCCTCATCACAATCTTCCTACCATCCTAGACTGCATCCCTTCCCTCCCCAACCTCACCCCACTCTGATGCCACATTTCGTTTGTAAATGTATGCACTTACTGTCCTAAGTTCCATTCGTAAACATAACTGCATATTTCCCTAACCTCACATGTTGGCTATGTAACCTTATTGCTATGTACAACATTAGGCTGCCCTCTTAGGCAAGCTTCTCGGTTTATAAATTACCCCAATGAAATAAAGTTGGATTGGTGAAGAGTTCCTATCTTGCTTTCTATGTGCCCGCTCTTAGTGAGTAGCCCTGGTTTCAGTTACTTTATTTGGCATGGCGGGCTGACAACCATCTTCCCGTGCATTAACAAGCTTATTACCATAGTCCATTTTTCTTGCAGATCCATCACTTTCTATATTCGGGACATTTTCAAGTTGATATGGAATTACCTTGCTGTTGCAAACTTGAAAAACCTGCTAGCTTAAATATTCCTGAACATCCATCCTAAATTTAAAAACATAAAACAATCCTTTGTTGTTTAACTGTCAGTTCACTGTATTTATATGTATTGACTCTTAGTCAAGATGAAACTAATTATGTGTTGGCCCTGAAGAAGCAAAAAATTGTAACTAATTTCTTAGTCACGTGTTAACAAAAATGTTTTTATGCTCATTCCTTTCATTCTGAATAAAGTACATCGACTTTTAAATCTGAAGCATAATTTTAATTTGTTTCGATCAAAACCTCTTGACCTCAACAACCTGTTCTTCTAAATTAAACTATAGGGTGTCAGAGGGTGAAAACGTTTTATTTGAGGTCCCCTCAGGATCAACTATAGCCCTTTCCCCTCATTCTTTACTTGCATCTTATGCTAAGGTTATCAGCTCTAGACAAAGGGGAAATAAGATGGCAAAAGCCATGACAACATATTCTATACTCGGTAAAACATACATGGAATATAACATAAATCATACATGAGCAAATACGGACGACAGGTGAACGTACTTTTTGGGAAGGAAGAACTACGAACAGAGACAAGGCTCATGGGACTTATAAAACCTACAAAATACTGTGCTGGGCACCCTTTGGCAGAGGAACTAAGAGTCAATGCTGCCCTGAGATGGGGTGGTTAGAGGTAATCTATAAAGCTATGTAGGCAAGGAAGAAGATGTCTCTGTACAAAGTTGCTAACAGTAAATCCGCAATGGAGTCACATGATTTGTCATAAGTCTGCCTCATATACCAGCCAATAGCTCTTATCTGAATTCCTAGCAATATAATACCAGGAATCATATGGGTTCCCCAAAGAGGTCATGTAGTTAAATTAGACTTACTCAAGTGTAGTAAAGCCTTTATTCTTCTTCATTCACAGTTTGTAATGGGCAAATCCAGCTCTTGAAATTTGTGCCCAATCTACAATGCAGCAAGACCAAAGCAGCATGTGCAGATCTCCAATTAATCACCTCTCAACTAAGAGATCTTCTTAAATGAGTCAGAGCTATGAGGATGGGAATCTGGGATGTTGTGGATGGAGGAAATATGGGACTATAAGTAGTTTTCTTAGTTTATTTAACAGTTTGATAACTTGCCAAGAAGGCAATACAAATAATACATTGATATACATTAAAAAAGTACAACGTACTTCTTAGAAACCTCCATTCATCATTGGTTAAATTTCTACGCACCTCTATACATATACACCTAAAATACATCAATCATAACTATAGGATATTCTAAAAACCACAAACAGGAATTTACCTATAAGAAGACAATATCCTTAATATCTGTGCAGAATCCAGTTATCTGGGTGCAAAATACTCTAATCTAAGTACTAAATATTCTAAAAACATCAAGCCAGAATTTACCTATGCTATGACAATATCCTTGTTATTTGTGCAAAATACAATTGTTTAGGTGCAAAATTCATTTATAACAGAATATCAGCTTGAAGTATAGAGAGTAAATACAGTAAAAAGCACAACGCGGACCATAAGTTCAAAGTATTCTAAAAACCACAAACAGGAAGTTACCTATAGTATAGCAATATCACTATTTGTGCAAAATACAGTTATTTTTGTGCAAAATACAAATATAGTACCGGAAAGCAGACCTCAACTTCTCAATTCAAAAAAGCAAGAGCCAATTAAAATTACGGCAAATACTACAGTGGAGGTCCATCCAGGTCATACTTCATATCTTATGACTGCTTATGACATACTATAAGACTAATAAGTAAAGTCAGTTTGGCAAAACTCTCAGCTCATAGATAGTTGGACAGAACCTCCCTATTCCCTCGGAGTGAAACTACTGCTATGAGCTACTCAGATCAGCTAGCCGTTCGGCGACTGCAGACAAAATGTTCCCTACGGCAAAACACAATGTAATATTATTGCATTTAAATATTACTGACATTAAACCGCTAATGCGTCAGGCCTGTAAATTTCTAAAAACAGGGAGTAGCAGACTTCTTATTATGTCGAAGCATGTGCAAAATACAATTATATGTAAAAAAGGCAATGGAACATTTTAAAAGAAGGGACAAATACCAATTTCTGCCCCAACCACTCTACTCAACTTCTACTTTATGAAGGCCGGGACCTGCACCAGCCTAACCTTCAAGGCTCACTATCTAATGTAGCAGCTTTTTACATCTCTCAAATAGTCTGACTCCACTAGATGTTGCAGGCTATCGTCTAAATCACCCTTCTTATAATACTCTGTTATCATGCATTTTAAAAATTGCCTCTTCTGTGCTACAGACACGTTTTGCTGGTCAAACCCAAATGGGATAGTTAAAGAGGATTTAATACCTTGTAAATTAACAACCCACTGTGCTCCTGCAGATAGGATTTTATTATTTGCCTCAGGGAGACCTCATCCGAGTTTAGAAGACAGGCCCAATAATTAAGGATCTTCTGCTTATATTTAAATAGTATATTAGTCATACCCAGCCTGAGAGCACTGTTCACAGAGCCTCTGGGCAAGCTGAGTCATCTTTTCCAGATATTAGTTTCAATAATCTGCAGCCGCTTTATGTTCTTTGCTGGCATAGCCTCACAGCTATACAGTAGTACACTTACAATTTTTACATTATAAGTCTCTCTTAAGACTTATGGTCCAAAGCTAGATCCAACCTATGTAAAGCACCTGTAATCGCTTTGAAATGGACTTCCTGAAGGTCTATGTGAGTTTTAAAATTTCGATTATATCTGAAAAGGAGGCCAAGAAATCTATATTCTTTTACAACTTCCACTTGCATGCCGCTTAACCACCACTTGTGCCTGATGAACTGCACACTTCCTTTAGAAAATACCATGACCTTAGTTTGACGTATTTATTTTCAGATCATTGGCCTTACTGTACTCTGAAAAAGCGTTCAGTTGCCTCTGTAGGTCCACTGGTGTAAGACCTAATGGCACAGTGTCATCAGCATCAAACATTACTGAATTGGCATCTGCTCCTAGTTAAGGCGGAAAAGACCGAACCTGGTTTAATGCCACCATAGCATCTGCAAAATAGATTGAAAATAGGAGCGGAGCCAAAATCCACCCCTGTCTGAGGCCATTGGGGGTAGCTATTTTTCTAGACAAAGCTCCATTGCCCACTAGTTCAACCCTTATCCATGAGCCCTTATGTAATTGAATTATCAACTTTAATAAGGTGGACAATCCCATTTACATATTTTTCCCCCAGAGTAATGCCCTATTTATAGCGTCAAAAGCTGTTGACAAGTCAATGTATGACACATAGAGGGTCTGTTTCCTATGAAAGGCATATTCTTTAGCCAAAAGATTTAAAAGTAGATAACCACCTGTTGTTGAATACCCTTTACAGAAACTCATTTGGACCTATGGTAAAACTCTGGAACTGCTTACCTAATCTTCCAATAAACCCAGCAGATGTTTTGCATAAATTTTACTGGGCTTTGAATGGGTCGTGTCTACTTATTATTGCTACAAACACAGGAGCCAGGACTTGAGCCAAAAACTAAGATTCATTTTGATTATAGCTGATGAAGGGCCGTCAGGACATTGAGCCCTAGCAGCCTCAATACAACTTACTGACTGGAACAGAAAACTCTCCACCATCACCTTCTTTGGCGGCCCAGCATACATGCTCCCTACTGCTCCTCTATTTACTTCTTTTAATTTATACAGCTGAGATATATACCTGGCCCAAACTTCTCCAGGGACTGGCATTGCTACAATTTTTTTTAGACAGCCCGACAGCACTATTCACTGTGTTCCAGAAGCCCTTTAAGCTTCCCGAACGAAGGGAGACAATTGCCTTTATCCATAAACTCTCTTTTTCTTTCCATATTATTTTTCTTCATTCTTTCCTACAGGTTTTCTAATGTGATTTAATTAAGCACTCCCTATTAACCCCATCTGTTTTATAGGTCTCCCTTATGTTCTTATTTAATGTAGACTTTGCCTTCGCATTATCAGAACTATAGATACCCTTCCTAACCCAGCCACTAATGGAGCCCACCATCACCATGTCCTTTATAGAGGTAATTAAGTTCTCAAAATCCTGTACGATGTACTGTGATGATTGATTGATCTGAGGTTTTAAAAGCTCCATCATACCCTTTATAAATTGAGATTTCAATTTTGCTGACCATAATAATCTGCTCTCGTTCACACTGTAAATAGCCTGACTATTCTGTCACAACTCTCTTAAATAAGCATCACTATACAGTGGGAGTACAAGTGGGTTATGGTCAATGTCTGCTAGATCGCCTATTACTAGGTCCATAACTATACCAACATTTTCAGAACAAATTATGACATAATCGATCAGTGTAGACACCCTCCCATTGTCAAAAGTGAGCCATTAAAAATTGAAATTTTCAGGCTTTCTAACAGCGTAACTAATTGTCTACCGAACACATCACCCGCTGGCGCGGAAAAACCTCACGCAGAATGCTCAAACCATTTTCTTTCTCCAATTGAAACTCATCTTTTAATGTGTTACTGGGAATCTTTGCCTTAAAATCCCCCATCAATAGGAGTGGCACGTTAGGGAAGTACAGGTTAACTTTATCCATTAGAACTGCCTGCTCTTTAAGCTATTTTTCCTGCCTTTTGCTTGCGGGGGTGCGGGGGTGGGGGGGGAGTACGTATTGATTAGTATTAGATCTGGGCAACCATTTTTCCCCATTTTAGCCTGCTTTTTCAATAACATGCCAGAAACTGATATTGTCCAAAAATTTGTAAATTCCTTGAATAGAATGCTCCCAGCTGCTTCATATTTCACAGACATCGTGGCGGCTAAGCCCCCTGCAAGGAGACCAAAATGCCTCTTGACTGCTTCAGTACTGCAAACTCTACATTCACTCAACACCACCTCCTCCAAATCCCAGGACTCTTGCAGGGCAATAATCATAACAGTTGTATCCTCTATAACAGACAAAAAAATTCAAGGTTCCTTTTCAGACCAGCAATATTCCATGACAGAAAAATAACCCCAACGTCATCAGGGTCTACAGAATAGGGATATAAGTACTGATGTTGCTGCAAAAGGTACATTACTTTGTTTTCCTCTTACATGTAGCACCTTCTTGTCCAAAGGTATAGAAAGACTCTACAGTAATAAGCAAGCAAGGGGAGTGCAGAGGAGAGAGAGTAATCAGATAAACCTTCTCTAAGGACACTTTGTCCAAACTGCATGTAGAACTTAAAGAAAATCTTTATAAGAGTACAACTGCAATCAGAGTAAATTACACACATGGATAGCTCTTTATAATCACTGAAGCTGCTTTGGTTTGAAAGAAGTGGCAAAGTATGCTTTAGGAGACAGGGTTTCTGGATGGAACACCAATCATAAAAAGAAGTCTCCCCTACGAATACTAGTTTCCTTTTCACCCTGTCTACCACCAAAATTCTATCCGCAGGTTCCACAGGACTTTGTTGAAAGTGAATAATCATCTTCATATAGCAGACGTTTAAGGTGAATGTTCTATGGGCGCTATTCTGTTAAGTGCTTGTAATGAAAAAAGATTGCATACATTCAAAGTTTGATATGCCTCTAAAAATGTATCCCTTTACTGCAACCCTACAATCAGTTGGCTACCAGACTTTTAGGCTAGCAGGTTTTTAGGATAATATGTCAACTGACTCTGATCAGCTAGGCACAGTGAACAAAACCTTATTTTTCACATGACGCATCAAAAGGGCCTTGCTATGATTCAGCACGTACAATGGAAAATTTCAGAAATGCATGGCACACACATAAAAACATCAGCCAGGGAGAGGATCTAACGGGGCCTTTGTTAATAAATAGAACTTCAGAATCTGGCACAGCTCTGTTTTCTGGGACCTCCACTGGTGGCTTATGATGAGGTCTGACTGGGTGACACATGTCCATGAAATGGAGTGCATGTCATCTCCGGTGGATGTGATTTAAGGGACTAAATCCAGCAAAAACCATTGCTGAAGACAAGAGGAGCACCACCCTATCCCCTTGCCGCAGAGTGTTTCAAGATGGTGCCACACTGATACCTTAAGTGTGGAAGTGGGAGATCCAAGGTGGGTCAAGCAAATAGAAGATGGGCTCCCTCCTCATTGCTGAATTCTAGAACACCGAGAAGGAGGTGTTGCTCACACAGCCAAAAAGGCAACTGGCGAACTGGGACCACCTGGAATAGATCCACCTACTCCCACCCAGGATATAAAATCAAGGAGAACAGTCCAGAAAATAGAGCTACATGGATTGTATCTGGTTTCTCGAGCCGGTCTGTACAGGGGCTCGAGTAGCAAGACTTCCAGACACTCTCTCTCTTCTATAGAAAGTGATGGCCAAGCTCAGCAACATGGAGGATATGGGGATACACAGGAGGGAAAGGGTGTTTTTTTCAAATCAAGAACCTTGCCTCTAATGAATGCAGATGAAATAACTTGAGAGGACTCAAGGAAATTCAGTGGCATGGGCCCTTCCCAGTGTGAGACATCTATCCTGGCTGCCCCCCCAAGACCTGCAGCGTACCTCAAACATTGAGAGGAAGGAATTTTTTTCATAGAAGAGACCATGGTGGCAAGGACAACTGCTAACAAAGAGAGAGAACGAAGTGCAAAGAGTGATAGCTACATTTCTCATTTTGAAACTTTAGTAACCAACATAGTGGTTCACAAGAAAGAACACCTTAAGATTTGTGACTGAAATAACATTGATTGTGCACCTGGAGAGTCAAATGGAACATCTGGAGGACACAGTTCTTGAAGCAAAGATCCACCAGTTTGGGTTATCAACAATCCTACATGCAATGTCGCTCCTTGATACATTTCAAAGCTTTATGGAGAGAGAGATCTCCTTGTCAATTCTCTACATCAGTGGTTTCCAACCTGTGGTCCGAGGAACCTTGGGGGTCTGGGAGGATTACTCAGGGGTTTGTGATGGTTTTTCATAATTAAATATTAAAATTAATAAATTAATATTAATAAACTGTATACAGATAAAGAGGCAACATTGAAAATGTGAAAAGTTTTTCTATATTTGATTGTGAATGAAACATTTTTTTTTTTAGATTGGAGCATTTGTATGTGTATGCTTGCGTATTTTTACGTATTGTTCAGAGGTTAAAATCATAGAAACTGCTTAGGCTGGGGTCCCTGGCTTCAAATAATTACTCAGTGTGGGTCCTCGGATTGCAGCAATAATTTAGTGGAGGTCCACAGAAATCAAATGGGTTAAGAACCAATGCTCTACATCTTAACTGCGAGCAAAGCCTATAGGCAGCCAACTATAAGTGCAAGGGGAGGATGCAGAGTCAAAGGCTACAGAGGTTGATGAAATGAGTGAATGAAAAGGATGCTGGTCCTATGTGCAGCAAACCAAAGAAGATAGGTGTGACTGGATGGTGAGAGGATCATGATTTTCACAAATATTACTGCTGCAAGTCTACTATGGGGAAGCAGCAATCATTACAGTTTATCACAAATAATTGATAACCATAAGATGGAGGCACCCCTGTGGCTTTCTACAAGACAGGAAGTTTTAGATGAAGAAAGACTTCATGTTTTTTGACAGGTTGAGGATGCAGATTCCTTTTTACAATGATGCTGTGTAAATTTTGGATAATCAAAGCTGACCTCAAGTTTATATGACAAGTTGCTTTGCAATTCCATTTAGTTGTCAGGCATGATGTTTACTGCTCCTTAAGTGACTGGGGGTGGAGTTTGTGGGTTCAAGGTGGGTGAGAAGTACCTAGTTACAACTGTTCTTCTGCAAATCTGTTGCCCTTTGCTTAAGGCACCTTTGTATTGTAGAATTTGTATAGTGCTTCAGACTCCCAATGAGGCCACAAAGCACTAAAATGCATTAGGTGCTTGTGTGGAAAGTTGTCCTTCATGGAAGATACTAAGGATGTGCTTAAACTTCAGACTTGTACTTCAAGCATACTGCGGTGAATAACATAAGCATAAGCATGATATGTCGCACAAAGTATGGGAATAGATGCAGTCATGAATACTTACCATTTTGTTTCGTTACCTGTATCATACAATTATGTGGATGGAAAGATTCAGATTTTCAGTGCTCTCCAAAGCTCTAAGTGATTGATAAGTCTTCTTATTTTTGCTGGACTCGATTTCTAAAGTGGAGTCATTGAACAGAGAAGAAGACTGCCTGCGTTAGCAACTGTTTCTTTGAAGGAAGGGGTGGCCAAAAGAGGGGCCAAAGCAGAGCTTCATTAGGATGTTCCTCGTGGAGGGGGGTGTTAATTTTGCAATCCCAGAATTAACAATTCAGGCGTCTAGTTAACTCCAGAAGTTCAAAAGTAAATGCGAATTCAGGTTAAACCCTGAGAATCCCCTGAGGAATGACCATGGGAATCACTAATTCAGGATCCGATTTCACCAGTTTTGCGCCCAGTTTAGTTCTGAGATTTCAGCTACTTTCACTAGACAAAAACTCCTGGGGAAACATCAGGCCCAAAGTAATTCTGCGAACCTCATAAGGACTATAAAAGGTTTGCCCATCGGAAATCAAGGGCCTCTCGCAACGAAGTCCTTATGGCACAGTGGTATTGTTTGGTGACAGGTGTAAAGTTCTGGGTGTGCAATTCACCTTGTTTTGAAGGCGATATGTCCACCTATCAACAGCCACTGTAAGGATATGAGGGCTGGAATGTTGTGGGTACAACGTGGGTTGCCTGACAGCCTGCATTCTCAATTCCCTGAATCTTGTAAAGTAGAAACATAGGAGGAGAGTGGCTCCAAAGTACAATCTGTTGACACACATGAGGTGAAAGGGCACTTGGGTGGTGAACTCTGAGAAAAACGTAGGTGTGTGAAAGTTCAGTACTGGTATCTCATCAATCACATAAAGGTATTGTTTGGATACTTGATCTCTTTTACTTGTGATATAACATAATGACTGGGGTCCATGACCACCCCTAGATTCTTTGGCTGAATAGGATGGCAATGAGTTAATTTTTTGGTCACATGATTGAAGGAATAGATCTTGTTCATTTACGGCATGCAAGTAGCTCAACAGCCATGCCTACAACTGTAGGAGGTTCAATAGAATTCAGTAATCATGGAGGAGATGAGGTCAGGTAACGGGCTAAGGTAAACATTAAAGAACAGAGAGGAAATTAATTACTGGTGAAGAACACCAGGACCCCTACTACAGAATGGCTGCATTTAGTAAAAGACAGAGCAGCTGCTTCCAAGCCGCTCTGTGTTTCACAGTGCAGGCGGCAACCATCTACATTTTAAAGAGGGGACAGGACCCACCCCCCCTCATCCCCCCACACCACCCAGCGACTGACTGCACCCACCTGCAGGGGAATGCCTAGGGTTTCATGGACCCCCCTTCCCCTTTCTAGAGGGCTGCCCTCAGGCACAGCACAAATAATGTGCCACTGTTAGTGCATCTTCAATAATGCCCTATTTGCTTCCGCACCAATGTCTGAATTAGAGCTTAAGTGCAGATGAAAAGTGATTCCCTAATTTGCATGGAGCCATGCTTCCACACAATGAGGGAACAATTTCTAAAGATAGCACTACAAGTGTACCAGCGCTCTCAGTATTACAGAAGCTGGTGCACAAGCCTCAGCAGCCCCTTCATTAATACCATAGTGACTTGGGGGCACATAAAGCTGCCCCAGGAGAGGAATTGACCTGTCAGAGGTGAATCGAGGGAGCAATATAATGTTGTATCTGTTAGTAAGGAAGGAAGCAGTTAGTTGAGGACAGTTCCTTGAACTCCTATGTTGTCAAGTGTCTTTAACAGCATAGGGTACAGAAAGGTATCAAAGGAAGGAGACATTATCAGGAAACAGGAGTCCAGCTACTCCACCTGTGTCTACATTTCTTTTCCTGCTATGCCAAGAGGCAAGCAATGGTGCCTCAGTACCACAACAAGAACAGAATTCTGTTTAGTAGTCAAACACAACAATATTTTTGTCTCTTAATGCCATTCATTCAAATCTATTTCAATAAATGTGCTTAAGAATGGGCCACTGGATACTGGTTGGGTATTAAGGAGTACATATGTCTGCTAGCAATCCATTTCCCACAGCATCCTGACCTCCAAACCTCTTTTTGATGCAAAAGCTATAGCCAAATATTTTGAGGAATGAGCCAGAATGGTTGATTAGAATTTTAATAAGGATGTAAATCAGAATCTCATTCTGCAAGACAATATGTATGTATTAAAATTAGAAAGTGTTATGACTTGGTCTCCTGTTTAAAAATGCTTTGAAAATTAAATCCATCTCAATTAGTCTAAAAATTCTACTCAATACTACTGTGGAAATGACTGCTGTCATCTATTTTGAAGCTACATTCGTGGAATTCTGATCAGGTAGAGCTCAATGAACTCCTGTATAATCTCACCAGTATGGCACGTGTAAGGAAGTAGATTATTTGTGGTGGGCAACCATCCGGAGAAATGCACCCTCAGACCTTCTGGAGCCTCTTTCTTGGCCAATGTATAGCAGGTCTCAATACAGAGGACTATCCATCTTGATAAGGTCCTTTCTTGCATCACTTTGCCTTTCTCTGCTCCAGAGAGCCCCACAAAGAGCGGATCATTCACTCAATGGTCTTTTATGCAATTGATATAAACACTCAACGCTCTTTTGAGGTTCGAAGGCGTGCCAAAGGCAAGCCCGTCTGCGTCAGTCCGTGCCTGGACCACGCCCAGCACCAGGAACCCTTTCCCTCCCGACATCCACCACTACACTGGAGAGGAGCTCCTTGACCTGGAACCCGGACATCGAAACAGCAACTGCTGCACCTCCTTCCCACAAGCAACCAAAGGACCCTTCACTTGCCGACATTGCTGCTTCTGCTGCAATACAGGACCGCCTAACCACACAGGATCCCGCACCACACCCGCCCGGAACACCATGAAAAACCCTGAACCGCTCCAGTGCATCTTACTCAATGCCCGATCCCTCTGCAAACATGCCATAGAAATCTGGGACATCATCACCACCCTCTGCCCCGACATTGCCTTCATCACCGAAACATGGCTCAGCCCCTCCTCGAATCCCGACTTCACCACCACAACACCACCTGACGGTTACAAGGACCACCGACAAGCACAGCGGAACCATCGCCGTCATATTCAAGGAAACCATCCGATGCATCGCCACCAACAACATCTCCACACCTCTCATGGAACACCTCAACTTCCAACTATAGACCAACGCCAAGACAACGATAAGAGGCACCCTCGTATACAGACCCCCGGGACTCTGACCGGCTTTCTGAGACGCCATGTCCAACCTCATCACCCCCCTAGCCATCGACTCCAACCACTATGTCCCAGTGGCGGCTCCTCCATTGGGGCGTGGGGGCGTCGCCCCCCTGCTTTCTCGCAGTGCGAGAAGCAGAAACATAAAATGGTAAAACTACCATTTTATGCAGAAGTGCCTGGTTGGGGGCGGGCGGGTGGGCGGTCCTGCTCCAGGCAGGTGGGGGAGGGGGGGGGGGGGAGTGGCTTGCCCACTATTGTGGCCCCGACTGTTTGGTCGGCCCTCTGGGGCCGACCAAACCAGTCATTCGCACTCTGGATTTGCTCTAATTAGGCTGTATGCAGCCTACATAGAGAAAATTGCCTCCCTTCAGGCGTCCGCAACAATCACAACGCTGCCATAGCAGCGTTGTGATTGGCTCAGGGGAGGGGAGGGAGGCTGCCTGTGGAATACCAGCCAGGAGCAGCAGGAGCTGAGGTGGCAGCTCGTGACCCGGGGAAGGTAAGATTTTATTTAATTGTAATTACCCCCCCACTGCAAACCCCCGCGACACCCTCCCACCCGCCCGTCCTGCAGGGAGATGCACCCCTGCGTTCCTCTAGGTCTCTCCCAAAGGTGCCCGGTGCCGCTCCTCACCGGCTGCTTTGTGTGCAGTGTGGTGCTGCCAATGTAAAGAGATGGAGAGTGGTCAGGCCGCAGGCCGCCCCTCACAACTCTCCGTCTCCTCCATGAGTGCCTTGTGCCGCGCGCCATGCAGCGCTAGAGTGCAGTGTGCTGCTTTCTGTGCACGGAGGTGCTGCGCGAGCGGGGAGGGTGATGGGAGGGGGGGGTCACACTGCTGGGCACCTCTCCCTCTCTTCCAGAAGTACCTGTTGCCACTCATCGTGGGGGGCTATATTTGACGCATAATGCTTTCTGTGGAGTGAGGAGCCGTGTGCCAGTGGTGCCGCCTATCATGGGGTGTTCTGTGTGCAGTCAGTGTGCTGCTTTCTCTGCACGAGGTGCTGCGCGCCCGGGGAGGGTGATGTGAGGGGTGGCCCACCCCTCACATTTATAATAAATGGACCCATCAAAGAAAAAATAAATATCACAAGCTCATACATTTTAAGACAGCTAGCTTCCACTGTGCTATTAAAAATGCTGTCATAGCGCAGTCCTCGGTAACAAGACGGCAAAAATGTACTTCATGCACCTCATTAGCTTAACTTTTGATTCATTATATCTGCACGTTGACCTCTGCTCTACAGCACTGTTCACCAATTACTTTATTGCTGGCTTTTTTCAATCGTCTTTTCATTATCTCATTTCAAAGCACTGTCCTTCTGTCTCCCGAAATGCAAGCGCAGTTAACACTCCTAAGCTAGGATACGGCAACTACAGGGGGAAACGGTGCGGCTGGTGTGCGAGGGGAGCCCGTGCCGCGCCTTACAGCAGTACATTGTTAAAAGTAGGGTGCAGGCATGCTTAGAACAAACTCAACAGGCAAAGAAGCCTAATTGAAACAGATCTTTCAGCTGAACATAGACTGATTAACCGCTGCAGTCATGCTCTGAGAGAGAAACGATAAAAAGGGAAACCTAATTTGCATACTCAACACATGAATGAACTGCAATTCCAAAAGGAAAAAACATCTTTAATTAACAAAAATCCATGTTCACACATTTCTGAGTCCTGGAATATTTGGGAAAAGTGGAACTTTCTCCAAAATGATCATGGAGGCTTATTTACCATTCTTATTCTAATATTGGAATATATTAAGTAAGTGGTAATTTTGCATTGAACAAAGTGCTGCTCTGAGGGTATCGTAGAACAAGCATTTGCAATGCAATAGGTCTCGCATTTACGCGAGTTTAAGCTATTGCCTTTGTAAATGACAATGTCTTTTATTTACGTTTTAAAAACCAAAACCAAAATAAAAGGCATAGCCAATTACAATGCCAATAGCTCAAACTCGCGTAACTGCGAGACCTATTGCATTGCAAATGCTTGTTCATGTCGGCATCCGTCTGAAAAATAGAATAAAACCGGAGACTTTCACCCCTGCCCACCCCCGTCCTTCGTGTGCGCCATCAGCTAATATGAGGGACATCAGGTTGCCCAAATTCCTCTACGTCGATCCGGAAAGTCGATTAAAGCGCCCCTCGTCCACTTGCTCTGACCCCCCTTCGCCAACAATACACAGAAGAAAATAAACAAATGGGGCGAGCGGTGACCACCTCCGTCCACACCCGACAAGCACTTCACACAGCCTCCCCCCAGCACCTGGGTCACCGAATCACTCCCGCAAGCATTCCTACGGCCTGAATATGGTCCCACAAAAGAATCTCAACAGCCATCATATTTTAATTCTGTTTCCCTTGTTCATATATCGATTGATCACTACAACCAGTCTGCATAATGACATACTCCGCTGCTTCGATAGAGCCTCATTTAATGGCGTACGCAGATATTTTTGTCGTTGTTCCTAAATAAGCAATAACCCTTGTATTTCGTCGCTATCATAGTGTCCCAGATATGTCGCTGCATACGGGGGACATTCAGTGTCTCTCTAAAAGACACGTGAACAATCAAAATCCTCCTTCGAATCTGAGAAAAGGGAAATTCTTAGGAAAATGAGAACAGGGACTGCAAGCGTGACAGGAAACAGGAAACACATACGGAAACACACACATCAATACATTTTGTTTTCATTAAGCACATCCCGGTGTCTTTAAGGACTCTGTTCCACGTATGTGCTTCTGAAAGGGTAGTTTTTTTGTTTTTTTTTGTTTTTCTTTTATTGATTTTATTGCTTTACAACAAACAGTTCCAGCCATTAGTTCCAGTACATAAAGTGCAGGTTCGCGGATCACAATTTATACAATAGGAAGCTTTATGCATGCTCAATGAAGTCACCAGTGCTGTTCATCACTGTCACATCCCATGCACCCGCAGGAGCCCACCAGATGCTCAAATGCTCTGACATTCTTTCACTTCGGAGTAGACACTGTACATGTCTGACATATTTGGAATCCACCCCCATCCGCAGTGCCTATATATAACAACATCACCCTGAATCGACTGAAGACCGCGTATGTGGAGGAAGTTCAGCAGTGTATGGGTGTTCAATGAGGTAGGTTGTAAGGGGGCCCCATATATCCCTCGGCCTAGAAGGAGCCGGAATTAATTCAGAGTAGGTGTGCAATTGTTCTTGCCAGAGAATCATGTCCCCCAGCCATTCCTTGAATTTCGGAGCTCTGCCCCGTCCCCATCGACACGCCACCCGCCGCCTAGCAAGCAATGTACTAAAGGCAACGAATCTGCGGTGTTCCACCGGGATTAACTTCACATATCCCAACAGGGCCAACAATGGAGAGTCCAGGCCTGTCAGTCCAGTCATAGCATGCAGCGCCTCAGTCACCTGGGACCAGTAGGCATACACATCTCTACAATTCCATGCCAAATGTAGAAAATCAGCATTATCCATCCTGCACCGATCACAACGTGCGTTATCCCGCAATCCATACCGGTGCAACCGAGCCGGCGTATAGTATAAGCGATGTAAAAATTTGTAATGCGTGATCCGCAACCTGCTGTTGGATGAGATCAGTTCCGTCTGTTTACAACAATAGACCCACTGTTGGCCCGTAAGTTCCTGCCCCAGATCCAAACTCCACCCTGCCTCCGCCGGGCTGGCCGTATACTCCCTATCTTTGTATAGGCTATGATATAACACGGACACAAGATGTGAGGCGTCAGGTGTCAGCAACAAGTGATGCAACGGGCCTACCGTAGGAGGCTCCGCGGGGTATGCAGGCAAATGCTCCCTGAGTCCCTGTCTCAATCTCACATAGAGAAAAACATCCATGGGAGATGGCGGGGGTAACTTGAAACATCTGTTGCAGGGTACGAAATTTACCATTTATAAAAAAGATCTCCCCAGTTGGTGAGCTTGAATTTTAGCTTGGTTCTGGCGAAGACGCCCTCCTGTAACAACAGCATCTTCGGGTGGTATACCAGTGGGAGCGCAGGGGAATAAAGTACCGCATCTCAAGTATACCGAGAATGCGTTGCCAAGCCTTAACTGTGCAGTCTACTGAAGACGGCCCCTCCGGGCGGCTTTCGGGATTAGACAAGATTATTCCTTCCAAAGGGGTAGGGTGTGCCAACCAGTGTTCCACCGCCATATGTGCAGTATATCTAGGAGGGTGAAACCAAAAGTGAGCATAATGCGCTTGTGCGCATAGGTAGTATAATTCAAAATTGGGCACATCAAATCCCCCCTGTGAATACGGACGTGTGAGTACCTCCCACTGTAACCGCGGCTGTTTGCCACCCCAGACCAGTCGAATGAGCTCCGACCTAAGTTTCTGAAAGAAAGCTCTACCTGGGTAAAGTGGTATGTTTAAAAAATAATATAAAAATTTAGGTAAGATCACCATTTTGATGAGCGATATGCGCCCCGCAATGGTAAGAGGCAGGGCTATCCATCTGCTTACGCAGCTAGTTAAGTGATCAAGGGCCCGGCCATAGTTGCTGCGAAGTAATTCCTCGCGGTCGTTGGTAATGTATACTCCCAAATATTTCACCCCTTCAGCATTCCAGATGATAGGGTAGTCCGCTTGAAAGGGTGTGGCCGCCTGCGTGAGTGGGAAGATCAGGGATTTCGCCCAATTTATGTTTATGCCTGATAGGCCGCCAAATCGCACGAACTCTCGCAATAATGAGTTAAGGTTCTGGACAGGGTCTTTTACATACAAGGTGACATCGTCTGCATATAAAGAAATCAATATGGGTCTCAGAAAGCAGCGGAGGGCTTTATCGTTATGATGCTGCCTAAGCCTGGCCGCGAGCGGCTCCGTTACTATGGCGAACAACAATGGGGAGAGCGGGCACCCCTGTTAAGTGCCTCGCGAGAGATTAATGGGAGATGAGGTGTGGCCATTAATTCTTACTCGAGCGGTAGGTGAAGTATATAAAAGCCGGATCCATGATATGAACCCTATCGGAAGTCCCATGCATCGGAGAACAGTGAATAGATAGTCCCACTCCACCGAGTCGAAGGCCTTGGACGCATCTAAAAACACTGCTGCAAGCGCTAAGTGTGGATCGACGTTATGCATAATAGAGAACAACGTACGCAGATTATGAGAAGTCGCCCTTCCCGGGACGAAACCAGCCTGATCCGGCAGCACCAGTTTGTCCATCAACAAGCTGAGCCTGGTAGCTATCATCTTCGCCAAAATCTTTGCGTCCGTATTGATGAGGGACAGTGGCCTGTACGAATCGCACTGATCAGCAGGTTTGCCAGGCTTCAGAAGTGAAATGATCAGCGCCTCTCTCATTGTATCTGGCAGTATCTGCGCCTCCAGGGCCTCCAAGTAAACCTCTCGTAAGATAGGTATCAGCTGATTTATGTATGTCTTATAAAAATCGACGGGCAGCCCATCTGACCCCGGGGCCCTACCGGATTTCATCTTCATTATCGCCTCCCGAAACTCATCAGTCTCAAAGGGAGCAGCAAGGAAATCTCGTTGGGAGTCACCCAGCCAACCCAGGGAAATGTCAGCAAAAAAGGGGTCAAAATTAGGGGGGCTAGTGCGGCGGTTAGTGTACAATTCCTCATAAAATGTGGTGAAGGTGTGCAGTATGTCCTGACTATCTCTTTTTCTCTCCCCTGATGTGTCAGTAACGTCCAGTATATGACTGGAGAACCGAGGCTGTCTGATCTCAGTGGCAAGTGCTCTGCCCGGCCTTTCTCCCTCACCGTAACGACGTGCATTAAAGTACCTACCCCGAAAGCGAACCTCCCTCTCTGCCGTTTCCGTATATTCCGTGAGTTTGTTCCGCAGTGCGGCCCTGGTGTTACCTGTCACGTCCCTCCACATGTCAGCCTCCAAGCGTTTTAAGTCTCCCTCTAATCGCCTCAAGCTGTTTCGAATGTCCCGGAGGACTCCAAAACTCTTTGCCATGCAGTAACCTCGGATCGTAACTTTAAAAGCTTCCCATAGAGTACTCATGCGATCAACTGATCCCCTATTCCGGCTAAAAAAATCAGCTATCTCTTCACCCAACTCTGTTTGAAAGGCCGTATCCAACAGCGCCTCAGGCTGCAATCTCCAGCAGTACGGAGTCGCAATAGATCCCGACGGTGCTATCCGCAGCAGCACCGGGGAATGGTCAGACAGGGTTCTCGCCAAGTGGACCGCATCAACAATCCAGGCAGCAGTCCCCCGAGACATCAGCCAATAATCCAGGCGTGACCAAGCTGCTCGAGCAGTAGTATAACATGTGCCCTCTCTTTCCCCCGGATGTCCATGCCGCCATGCATCAATAAGCCCATGCGCCTGTATTAATTGTGTAAGCGTCTCCTGTGTCCTAGTATAATGGTGTGCCTGGGGGTGTGAGCGATCAAGTGCAGGATTCAATGTAACGTTAAAATCACCACCCCAGAGGATGTGAGTGGAGCCGACCTTCAAAACTTGCCCCCAAAGGGAGGTGTAGTAATCAGGAGTATCTGTATTCGGGCCATAACAACTGACAATAGTGACAGATTGGGCGCCCAGCGACCCCCACAATATGCAATGTCTTCCAGATGCGTCTCCTACGGATCCGCCCAGTACAAACGGGGTCCCCTTTTTTACCAGGATTAGCGTCCCTCGTGAGTAGGAGGAGTATGAGGAGAATATCCGATATGATGCCCATTTCCCACCAAAACAGGGCAGCCTGCTCGGATCCATATGGGTCTCCTGCAACACCGCAATGTTTACGTGATGTCTGTCGAGATACGCTAATATTTGGCGGCATTTTCGTGGGTCCCCCAGGCCCCGGACATTCCATGTAAGTAGTGTAATATGCAATTTGTCAGTGCCTAACTTCCCAGCCATGCAGTACCTGATCGCACATCTTTAACAGCGAATCTGGTGTCACTGGAATGCAATATTTTGCGCCGAACCCCCGCAGGATGACATTACCTAGAAAAATGCTGGAATTAACTAATAAAAACTTCCCCACCAACCGCCTCCCATCCCACCCACAACGGCACCCCAATCGTGCCGGGAATGACCCACCCGCAACAACATCATGGAACCCCAAGACTACATGACGATACGATACAAATACCCATGCAATCGCAGTGGTTACCAACAACAAGTAAGGGGGAACGCCCATATGGGGGGGTCGTCAGGGCACCACGAAACCACCCTTCCCACTGTCCACCCAAATGTAGTATTGACGTCTCCCAGAGGGGGAGCAATCAGGCTCAAGGAGAGAGGAGAAGGGGGAGGGGGAAGGGGTCGCTTGGCGCAGTAGGTATCACCCACCATCCATCAATACAATGTCAGTAACAAATATAGCAGATTTTGAACATTAGTGCCTGAAAGGCAAGGTCCCCAGTGTCTACTTATCTGTGTACAAGTATCTGCCCGCTACATAGCTCCTCCTAGCAAGGGAGCCAGAAATATCTGCGATACCACGGGAGTAAGCAAGTCCCTCTGCAGCTTGGCACATATCATCCCAACTGCGGAGAGGGTGACCGGGCTGTCCCATCAGCAGAAGCACCTCCAGGAGATCGCCGCTGCACCGCCTTTAGGAAGTCCTCTGCCTGCTGTGGGGTCGAGAATAAGTCGGTTTTCCCACGATACACCACTTTCAGACGTGCAGGATACAGCAATGCATATTCAATCTGGGCTTTCCGTAGTTTCTGCTTGACATTGACAAATTTGCGGCGCGCCTCCTGCACCGCAGCCGTAAAATCCGGAAAGATTGTGAATTCCACTCCCTCGTACTGGAGATTTTTTTCTCTCTAGCCATTTTCAAGGCAGCGCCTCTGTCCCGATAATTAAGGAGGCGGGCGATTATCGGCCGAGGGGGACCCCCCGGTGGAGGACGCGGTCCCAGTGTGCGATGCGCCCGCTCCACGATGAACTGGGCAGAGAACAGATCTTCACCGCCAGAGCTGCGCAGCAGCCGCTCCACATACTCCTCTAGCCGGCCCGTATTGGTGCTTTCCGGCATGCCTAAAATTCGAATGTTGTTCCGGCGTCCGCGGGCCTCCAAATCTTTATTCTTCGCAGCTATCACCTTTAAAAGTTTGTCCATGTGCGAAACCTGTTGCTGGAGCTGCGAGGTGACATCTTCATTGTCTGATATGCGCCGTTCAGCTTCTTTTAGCTGCCCATCATGTTTTTCCACCTTCTGAACTAAAAATCCAGACGGGTATTCATTGTGTCCATTTTACCCGACAGGCCCGACATACTCTGCTGCAGTGCTAGAAGGATCGTTTTGACATCATCACCTGCTGGTGCAGTCTGTTCGGGCTGCATCTCTTCGGAGGCCGGGGCAGGTTCCTCAACAGTTGAGCGTGTGGTGGTTTTCTTAGCATCAAACACCAGTCTGGACTGTCGTCCATCTACTTTCCCCATGACCACCGAGATCCACGCACCCTAGGAGTCAGCCGAAGTGTCACCCCACAGCAAGGGCTGCACTAGGATGGGGTGGGGGGGCGGGTAACAGCCAACACACCCCACTTACCCACGGCCGCCCCACAGCTCACAATATGTCCGTCGCGCACTGTTCGCACCACCCCCCACATCCAGTGGGGGGGGGCGGGTCATCGACCAACAACGCGTCGCGAATGATGCAGCGGGTGGGCCTCGTATCACGCGCCTCCCCCGGCAGTCAAGGAGCAGCAGTCCAGGGAGAGGGGGGGGTCGGAGTGCAATATCAGCAGTTTTGGCAGCACAAAAGAACTCCGCTGGCCTGCAGCCCACACCCGCTCCCAGCGCGGCGTCAGCAACAAGCAGTACAGGCCCCTTCAATGCCACGCAATCACTTCAGTCGGGCAGCAAAACGGCACAGTTCCATAGTCCTGAAGGATGTCTCCGCACGCTCTCCCGCAGCCCTCTCTATCGCAAGTCCGCTCACAGCCGCACAATCAACTCGGGAGGCAGGCAGCAGCACCGCTCGATCGGCGGGATGGCAAGTCACTCACCTCGCCCCCCCGCCCAGGATGCCGACCCCACGCGGTGGCGCGCGCCTCCCTCACTCAATGCAGGGGGGGTGAGGTGCGGGGGTGTGCGAGTACCGCAGCCAACGTCTGCCGCCGATGTGTTCTTCTTGTTCCCTTCCTTCTGTGCTGCCCTGCCCCGTACCTTCAGGGCAATGTCGTCACGCTCCCTTCTGCTCTTCGAGGCGCGTACAGCACAGCGGTATCTTTGCGCGACTTCCGCCGCCGCAGTATGGTGTCGTTCTCGTGGCCTGCCAGACACGTGGAATCCCCGGCCTCTATTACCCGCAGCAGCCGAGCCCGGCTTCCAGGCAGCTTCCTCGCAGCTCCCGCGTCACCCTTGGTTAAGCTCCGATTTCGCCGTCAGTTGGCGGATCCGTTGCAGACTTGCGCCGGGTGCTGCTGACAGTCTGGTACCACTTCTGCTAGGATTACAACAAGCAATCTAGCTGGTGTGTGAGGATAAATGCAGGATTACAGAGCCAAGCTACCGGAGCCTCACAGGCGTGCGGCCATCTTGGTCGTGCGCCACCTAGCGCCCCCCTCTGAAAGGGTAGTTTACGTTTCATGTTTTTCTATTGCTTGCGTGTATTCTACTTCTCTTTCGCATGCATGTATTCTAGCTGCGCTTTACCTTTGTGTAAACTTTATTTGCTGTTGTTCGGTGAAACGATGTGCTCAGATTACAGAGTGTCTTTTTGCTAGAGAAGCAATCGCTTAATTAGTCACGGCCATCATTCAAATTAGCCTCTTTCACAGTTAACTGCCCTTCCGCGCTCGGCTTTCAAACAAGTAACACGCATACGGTCAGACGCATTAAATGCAATTAAAAACAAGCGCGGCCGCTAAAGTTAAAGCGACCGCGCTGCAATTAAAAAAAAGTGCTCACCGATTAATTGAAGGAGACAGTATAACGCCGCAAGTAAAAGATCCAGTCCTGATGGGCGGTCCCAAAAGGAGACAGGGCGGTAACAAGGAGGGACTAAGAAGCCTCATTATCAATCAGAAGCCAGCGTTTACCATGGACGATGACGCCAGCCAATGAAAAACATGGGCGGGGCTTCCACACCACTTCTAAAAAATACCCTAACACAGCATGCCTCGCAAAGCGAGCAGCGCATGCGCTGCAACGCTAGGCGAGACCTAAAAACTAAGAATATCACGGGGGAGGAGGGATACCCAAATCCAGCCCCCAACATTAGGGACTCCGAGAGAAACGTGGACTGGCAAGGGAGCCATTTTCAACTTCCAGTTTGACTTTGTGATTAAAATGTATTTCTATTATGTACCAAACAGCGTTTCCCCCTTATTAATGCAGAGTATAACACTGCCGGCTGCAGAGTGGGCTGCGCAATTTCGAAAGCCCTTTGCAGGGCATTGGTATTTAGTTTCCGATTGCTTTAACAAACGGTTTAAAAAGCAGGTTCTGTGAGGAATGTCTTTATTGCGGCAGAAACGGCCCAGGAGGAAGTAAAACAAACTGTTCGCATTCAGAGATCCTGGGTTTCTGCGAGAAGTCCATTGACGTCCCCTGGCAGGGGAACAATCTGTTACCATGGTGAAGGCTTTTGCAACCTGTATGTTTTATTGCACTTCGCTGTAAAGTTCAGTTTTAGTTTACCTTGATAAGGTCAGCTGAGAGGAAGGCAGTCAGTTAGTTAGTTGGAAGCCGTACTCCGGCATCAGATGTTACTGTCAACCCGCTCCATACGGCACTCGTCTTACAGACATCAGAAGGATGATGGGCACTCCGCCTCCATTCTATATACTGTTAAACCGATAGTTGTGTCAGTGACCGAAAGACTGACGGTATTAAAGATTTACCAGGCCCAGCTAGGATAGCCCCCTTGCCTTGCATATTGTGAAACCATATGCTGTACAAAGCGCCCGGCTGTATTTTCTCTACTATGTTGCTGTTTAATTCACACTACGGAAAAAGAGGGACCGTCGTTACTCATGATGTTCCGGGGTTCCCGTCTCCCTCAACCCCGAGGGACCACTGATGGGAACACACAGGCGTTGGTGGGCGCGTGAAACGTCATCCTTTTACTCTCGTGATCACTGAGTACTCACTGGAAACGCACACGAAGGGCAACCAGCTGACCAGGAAGGATTCCCACAATGCATATATATCGGATGTATGTACATTAACAAGATGGCTAAAACATTAAGACACAGCCCTCCATCTTGGGAGTATTCAGATCTCTGCAAATATAGGTTTTACAACTATGCATGGTTAACAAACGTAATATTTAATTTCAATCACACTGCACAGTCAATGAATGTATTTATTGCATAGTTAAAACCATTACAAGTGTATCAGTGCGTTCAAAAGTTAATATGGGCAAATGATAACATCAGCATACGCAAAAAATTGCCAATTTTTATGAGCTATAGAGGAAATGTCTTAAATGATAAATAATTCAATCGTACATTCCTGCTTCCTCAAATTTGCTTGAAAATGCACCATTTGTCCACTCTTTTTCAAAATTTTGTCAAGGGGAGAACCCCCAACCCCCTGTAGGTTGTTCGGGCTCACTCGCTACGCTCATTCGCCGCAGTGTAGTACGACAATAATTTTACGCCACACCACTTTCAAATGTCACCAGCCGCCACCGCTATGTCCTACTCGGTGACCTCAATTTCCACGTCAACGTCCCCAACTATGTCAACTCTACCACTCTCCTGGAGAACCTGAACAACATTGGACTTACCCAACCGGTTTCCGAAATCACGCACAAAGCTGGACACACACTCGATCCCATTTTCACCTCCAGCGACAGAGTCAAATTCAGCCACGTCACAGAACTCACTTGGTCCGGCCACGCCATCTTTCACTTCGCCATCTCCGGCGCACATCACACCATGACCGAGCATCACAGCTCCTCCCACTGGAGCTGGGGCAAGGTAATAGACACAGTGGACTCAGTTGCTCAGCACCACCCAACCCGAAGCTTCATCAGACCTAGAACAGGCCGTCCAAAACTTCTCCGCCTGGATCACCAAATGCGCCGACAGAGTCGCCCTGATGAAACGAACAAAAACCAATAAAAACTCAAAACAAGCCAGAAGGTACACCTCAGAGTTCAGGACCATCAAGCACAACTGCAACTGGCTCGAGAAACAATGGCGCTCCACCAGGAACCCCTCCAACAGAGCTGCTCACAAAGAAGCCCGCTGCAATTACCACCTGCGCATCGAGGAAACAAGAACAACCATAACACCCGCACCTATACAGCAGCTAACCACATGAAAGAATTATTCAAAATAGTACAGCAATTCTCAAACCTGGCAGCCACAGAGAACACAATCCACCCCTCCCAAGAACTCTGCGGCACCCTCTCAGACTACTTCCACAGCAAGACTGCAACCATCTACAACAACTTCGACCCCCAGCCCACTGCTCTCAACCTCAACAGGCTCGACCAACCAGCACACTCCAGCCGAATGATCACCACATGGTCTTCACTCACCACACAGACCACCAAGGCCATTGTGTGGTCCATCCACTCCGGAGCACACACCGACCCTTGCCCCCAACATCTTTTTAACCTCAGAACCAACCAAATCAGCACGGAACTCACCAGCATCCTCAACACCTCCATCACCACAGCAGCCTTCCCAGACAGATGGAAAAACGCAGAGATCAGACCCCTCCTAAAGTAACTCTCCTCCGACCACAGCAAACTAAAAAAATGACTGACCAATCTCCTTTCTCCCTTACCCTGCCAAAGTACTCGAGAAGGCCATCAACCAACAACTCACCGAATACCTGGAACAAAACTACATGCTTGACGCCTCCCAATCAGGATTCAGCGCAAACCACAGCACGGAGAAAACAATGATCACTGCCACAGATGACATCAGAACCCTCCTCGACCACGGGGAGACTGCACCCCTGATCCTCCTCAACCTCTCTGTGGTGTTCGACACCGTATCCCACCACACCCTCATCAACAGACTCTACAACATCGGCATACAGCAAAACGCCCATAAGTGGATCGCCTCTTTCCTTACAGGACGCACACAGGTCATCCGGCTGCCTCCCTTCACCTCCGAACCCAAGAACATCATATGCGGCACACCCCAAGGATTATCCCTCAGCCCCACATTGTTCAACACCTACATGACCCCCCCTCGCGGACATCATCAGATCCCACGGCCACAACATAAGTTTCTAAGCAGACGACACTCAACTTATACTCTCGCTCACTTAAGACCCTCCACAACCAGAACAAAGTTCTGCGATGCCATAACCAATGTAGTCAACTGGATGAGAGCCAATTACCTTAAACTCAACTCTAACAAGACAGAAGTACTGATCTTCGGGAACAACACATCCATATGCGACCACAGCTGGTGGCCAGCAGAACTTGGACCTACACCTGCACCAACAGACCATGCACGCAACCTAGGCATCATCCTCGACAGCGAACTGACCATGAAACGACAAGTCAACGCAGTCGCCTTCTCCTGCTTCCACACCCTTTGCACGCTCCGCAGAATCTTCAGATGGATCCAAGTCAACACCAGAAAGACCATCACCCAGGCCCAAGCCACCAGCTGCCTCAACTATGGCGACGCACTCTACACCGGCATCTCCACCCAGCTCCTCAGAAGACTCCAGACCATAAAGAATGCTGTAGCCAAAATCATCCTGGAACTCCCCAAACAGACACACATCATCTCCCACCTCAGAAACCTCCACTGGCTCCCCATCCAGAAAAGATGCCAGTTCAAGATGCTCACGCACACCTACAAAGCCCTACATGATCAAGGACTGGGCTACATCAAACACTGACTTAATTTCCATCAACCTGCAAGACACCTGCCATCCTCCTCCCTGGCCCTTGCGCACCCCCGCATCTGTCGCAGCCGAAGCAGTTGCTGCTCCTTCTACATGGCCACAAAGACCTGGATTGACCTGCCCCGCCACCTTCGAACAGCACCCTCCCTGGTGGACTTCAGAAAGAAACCTAAGACCTGGCTTTTTGATGGAGACCTTGCACCCCCAGCGCCAGTGCTTAATTTGAGCAATTTATTGTCAACACCGGCACTTGTTACAGTCTGCCACACGGTGTCACGGTCTAGCTAATTTAGAGATGACCACAACAACATTTGATTATTAATTCACTATACATTAAAAATTACTGTTCCCTGCCGCCCAACCCATTTTTATAGCTTAGGGGGCCTAGAATAGTACGAATTGTCACACTTGTAGGAGAATTAGGGTTAGTAGGTGTTTTGTTATTATCACTGGCAGCACTGTCAGGGGCAATGGGTGGTGCAAACTGCAGTGGCCTCTTGACGAGAGCCCTGGCACTTATTTTATTTACAAATTAAGCACTGCCCAGCGCCCAGATACCCCAAGAGGGGTGACGGGTATGCGCTCTACAAATGCGGATTGATTGATAAATTATGGAGTCTCTTGTACTCTTTCGAGATGTGAGGCAGAGCAAAGAACGTCAGAAAAGTGATGGACTGTCTAACATGGAAAGGAGTCACAACCATCAGCAGAAAGGCCACTCTAGTCCTCAGCACCAGTTTGTCTGGAAAAAAGTTTGGTGCAGGTTGGCTGCACTGCAACTCTCAAACTCACTCACACGATGAGCTGAAGTTATTATTATGGCAAAGACAGTCTTAAGAGTCAGGAGAAGCAATTGACAGCTTTGCAGCAGCTCGAAAGGGAAACACATGAGAAAAGTGCAGAACAAATTAAGACCCTGTGGCATCACAAAAGGTTTAGGGGAAAAATAGATGAGTTAGGCCTTTAAGAAATCTCATCAGAACAAGTGATTTAAACAAAGATGGCTGGTTCGGTAAATGCAAAAAGATCGAAAGGGACAGCAAGTAATTCTCAACAGTGCACACTGCAAGTCCTTGCTGGGCTACAAACAAAACAAACAACAATACATTCAACAGTTCAGCATGCAACGGGTCCATATTACAGGGACCACAACAGGCCAGACTCAGTGTCTGGCATGAACAGACTTTGTAGAAGGACACCTGGCAGCAAGGATGACATCTACTGCTTTGGGATGGAGATTGAATGCAGTCAACTCCCGCTGCTCAATCAGCACACTTGGAGGTGTAGATCGCGCAGGCCTAGGTGCAACACCCCGACGTGCTGCTGCAACAGAAAATCCTTCCCAATCAGCACCCTGATTGGAAGCCAAATACTTATACCCAAATGTCTGGGTACAACACTCTCCTGGCCCAATCCGGGGCCAGTAAGATGACTTGTCCCAGTAGTTCCTGACTTTCTGCAGAACTCAAGGCAGAAGAGGCAAAGGTGGGAAGGAGTCCTGTGCTTCACTCTAGGCAGAATGTGTCTCCAAGAGAGAACCTTCTTGTGAACTCCAGTGTTCAGAAGTGCTGAAAGTGTGTGTTCTCGGAAATAGCGAAAAGATTGAGCCGGGTTTCTCCTCACTGCTAGAAAAGGCCCAGAACCACCTCTGGATGTAATTGCCTTTCAATTCAATTCAATTCAAAATATCTTTATTCGAATATGGAATATCCATAAAAGCACAATAAAAAACAATTCATACATAGCAACATAATCGAAGCAAAAAGGTACAGTACATTTATAACAGTGACTAAAATGGACCACAGTTAGCGGAATATATCATATATTAAAAATCGATAGGGTGTGTTTAACAACATTACAATAATATACAGTTCTAACGACCTTCAATGGGCACACATAGTTCTGCGTGACCGTACGGCTGACTTAAGGAATGAACCAACGCGGAAAATTAATTAATCTTCCACCAGTTTAAGCAATTGCCTTTCACGATCTGCTAGGTGTCGTCGACTGAGGTGTTGCACAACTAGGGAAATTCCCTGATATTTTCCAGAGGCACGAGGCCTCCAGGGTCAGGACCTTGGGCCCCACACTGCCTTGTTGCAATACCACATGGCGGTGGTGTTGTTGGCGAGAACCTGTACCAGCCTCCCTTTGATGGGCAGTAGGAAGTCCAAGCAAATGGCCCGCAACTCAAACAGGTTGATGTGGAGTCAGGTCTTTGCAGGAGTAAAGAGGCCGCTGATCTCCACCTCTCCCAGTTGACTCCACCCACAGCCCACTAGTGAGGACTTTGTCACCACAGTCAGCTCTTGGTGGAGTAGGGAACTTCCACTGGTCCAAATGTACCACTGCATTTCTTTTGTAGTCTCCCCCAAAACTTTGATGGAATCTGACAGGTCCCATTGGTGCTGGGCCTATTGTGACTTCAGATCCCAACGCAGAGTTCACATATGCCATCTGGTATGGTCAACTAGCAGAAAGCAGGGCCCGGCACACCTATGTTGATGCTTGACCCCCCCTAAACATTCCTGGCAGCAGGCAGATGACAAGGAGATTTTTAAAGAAAAGCTAAGTCCGCAACAGCCATCTTTGGCCTCAGGAGAAATACAATATGTAAGCTAAAATGTGGTCTAGTTAAAAATAAATATTTCTTAAGAAAAAAGCTAAGCATTCTTTTAATGAGGATGAACGAATAGGTTTTCCTCTTTCATTTAACCACTCAGATTTCAGACCCTGATGATTTGTGCTCCAGAAATTGACAGAGAAATGCACAATTCACAAGTATAATACATGGAATTTGGACTAGAGTAAGAGCTCAAAATTAAAATACAGGAGTGCCTAAAGTGAAGGCTGGACCTAAGAATCCCTTTCAGGGATGCATGAACTGTAGATTGGTATTAAAAACGCAATGCACATCAAATATACATTAAATATAATTGCCCTAGGGACAAGAAGGTATAAAAGCAGTCAGAGTTTGGGACATAATGTGAGAATTCATAAAATGTAGATTGGACTTTTGAAAACAATTGTATTGAATTGTACTGGTTTTTATGTAGCACTGAGCCCGTCCCTCGCAAGGCCTAGAGCACGGTTCTGGGTTGTCTGCTTTCATTATTTATATACCGCTTCATACCAGTGACAAGGATATTGAATCGCTCCAAGTTGTATCAACTGCTTGTGCGAGTTTCAGGGTGCATGGTTGAAAGGGTGGTTGTATGGCTTGACCTTTACTGGACATGTTAGTTGAAGAGTGAGAGGTATGATAGGAGAGGATGTGCTGCCGACTTTGGAACTGGGGAATCAGATTGGAGTCTTGGCATCGGCTCAACATCCTATGATTCTGGGCAAATCACTTAATCTCACCATGCCTCAAATAAAATAAAAAATATGACATTGTTTAATGCAACTGTGCTCATTTAAAGTGCTCCAAAACCTTTGGGTTGAGTTTGCGCTATACCATGGGTACTTGCTAGCATTTTCCCTGGGGCCATAAAGTTTTGTCTGTAATGTGACAGAGGGCCACACTGATGATAGCAGGGTGGCGGTTGGAGGTTTTGGGAGGGGGGTAGGGGGCAGCGGTTGGCGGTGAGGTGGATGTAGGGGAAACAAAGCATATACATCTAGTGGCTCAACTGCACAATGTGAAACCAGAAAACCTGGGACTAATCCCGGCTTCCCCACTTAACCAAATTGTGTGATCTTATGCAATTTTATTGAAATACATGAATTAAGGATGTGCGTTGTACAAAACCTTCTTTTGTGTTTGATTTAATAAACTAATACGTTGTTCATGTATAATAGGAACCCAGGCCATCCAAGGAATGCACATCACTGACATGACTTAGTTCACTATTGGCACTGTTGTCAGGGTGGGGGAAGAATGAATATTTCTACCTTCATTTTTTAAAACCCTTTCTTTTAAAAAAAAATACTTCTCAATGTACTGATATAATCTGATGTACTAAGGCCAAACGGCTCTGCATGTTAATCAAATACACTTTTTTGACTTTTGAAGAGACTGTATCCCATTTTTACACTTTTGCTCCAAGATGTCTTAAACAAGCATTGGCATAGCCAAAGGTCTCGCCTTTGGGACCTTATAAGTGTTTAGGCACGCAGCACATAATTCCCCACAGGGCAAATTTCGGTAATGGAACTAGTGCTTATGTAAAGTGCTTTGATACCTTTATTTGCACTATATAAAAATGCAAAAAAAATAAAAAGGAATAAAAGAAGTGCTTGCGGGTTCTTGAGGTGGGAGAGCGAAAAGATGCACTCTGTAGAGTTATTAAATAAAACATGTTTGGATGTGAGGGCGATCTGGCTGGGGTTATTGGGTGAGCAGAAAGAGGGAGTGAAAACGAAAGCACAAGCACTTTGTGGAATGCTTAAAGCAACAAAACTCAAAGTCACTTTCCTGCGTAACTAACTGCATACCAAAGATAGGCAGGATGGCTTTGAAGAGAAAAAAGCTTTGAGGTGCTTGAATCCACCCACCCTGCTGCTGCATGCTGACCAATGAGGAGCTGCCATAAAAGAGCAACAAATGCTTTTTAAAGATGCATCAATGTCCAGATGAGCCTCAAATGCTTTATCTGTAGATCACAATCCGTGTATATTTTTACTGGCAATAAGGCATCAGGCTATAACATTTTGAGCATATGTTACAATAAACAGCTTTTCCAAAAAGTAAGTTGTCATTAAAATCTTTAAACACATACCAACTCTTCCCCAACAACAAAAAATCCTAAGCAGCACATATAAATTAACTAAACAGAATGTAGCAAAATGTATTAAATGCAAAATATGGAGTGTACAGCTAGTTTATTTTCCTGCAAACTAGGCTACCAAAGCCACACTTATTTCAGATTAACATTAGTTATGATGGGAAAGACATAGTAACCAGGGAACAGATAATGTGGCACTAGCAGCTAAATCAGCAACTAAGACAAGCAACGCAATATTTGTGTGATTTTTTGACTTGATGTAGGCTGAAATAATAGCCAAACAGAAATGAAGTTGGTGGCTGTGGTGCACTCGAATAAACTGTATGCAGGTATATGCTTAAACATACTGATAAACTTTCCAAAGATAAGTTAACTGCCTGTGACACAAAGGTAGTGTGTGCTACTTTGGTAACAGAATGTATCTTTTATCAAGACCTGTACGACATTAAATAGTGTTGGATTGGGCTTTGATTTATAGTCAACATCTCTAGTTGATGAAAAGAACAATGGCTCAAAAACACAGTAAACCATTACAACGATGTCTACAAAGCAAAAATATTGGGAATGTTAAGAAACAAAACAAAAGTGAATGAGTCAAATATAAGGCTGGTAGCAGTGTGAAAACCCAGGCATGGCACAGGCAGGAGCGGTGGTCGCTATCGGCTGTAAAACACCATGTGTGCGTCTTTGCGAGAGCTCACAAAGGAATTTATCACTCTGGCTCTAATTAACAAAATCAAATAAAGATCCGCTTTAAGTAAATGTTAATGACCGGCACCAAGAACGCCGCTCTTACATTGTACGTGCTTCAGTCTTCAGCGTGAGAGGGAGTAAACCATTTATTTACTTGTCGAGGGGGAGCTGGGCAGGAAAACAACTAATTTTAAAAGTGGAAAAGGGGGATCTAAAACCGATCTCCAAGGAACCATTGTTTCTTGTTGTGCAGGAAACGTTTGTGTGTGTGTTGGTTAAGTTTAATTTTGTAACAAAAACGTTATTTAAAAATAAACATAAAACTGTGGCCCCGTCTGTTCTTTGGTTTAAGCAATACCTATGCTTCTTTGTCCCGGGAGCCGATATGCTGCTCTTTGCCACGCCTATCCCTCCTGTGGCTACCACATTTTTTGATCATGGCTCCTGGACCATTTGTGACTTTCCTGTGACCAGGAGAAACGCGAGGGGCTCCTGAACACTGGCCACCAGCCACAGCTGTGCAAATGTTGCCAAAGTGAATAAATAGCTGGTGGGCGAGTCCCGCACAGCAAAAGAAAAGGTGCGCGGCTGCCAAGCTTAAAGATGAAGCACACAAATGGATCGCGGTGTGAGGAGCGAAAGGAATAGAGAACTAAACGCACAGCCCACACACAAGTAATGCTAAAACAAAAGTGCCGACGGACTCGCACAGCAAAAGAAAAGGTGCGCGGCTGCCAAGCTTAAAGATGAAGCACACAAATAGATCGCGGTGTGAGGAGCGAAAGGAATAGAGAAATAAACGCACAGCCCACACGCCAGTAATGCTAAAACAAAAGTGCGAAAGGAATAGAGAAATAAACGCACAGCCCACACGCAAGTAATGCTAAAACAAAAGTGCCGACGGACTCGCACAGCAAAAGAAAAGGTGCGCGGCTGCCAAGCTTAAAGATGAAGCACACAAATAGATCGCGGTGTGAGGAGCGAAAGGAATAGAGAAATAAACGCAGTGCCGACGGACTCGCACAGCAAAAGAAAAGGTGCGCGGCTGCCAAGCTTAAAGATGAAGCACACAAATAGATCGCGGTGTGAGGAGCGAAAAGAATAGAGAAATAAACGCACAGCCCACACGCAAGTAATGCTAAAATAAAAGTGCAGACAGTAATTATAAAACCCACTGTCTCCCGCCGCCAGTAAAACATCCAATCCCGGTGGGCGTGGCCTAAAGAGGACAGGGTGGCAACCAGGAGGGACTAAAAACCCTCCGGTACAATCAACGAAGTATGTTCAGAATAATCACTGACGACAAACGACGCAAGCCAATGAAAATTGCAGGCGGAGCTCAGACACGACTTCTGGAACCGTATTGATTCCAAGAAGCCCTCGCATGGCGAGAGCAACGCATGCGCGCTGCTAACGCCAGGCGAGACCTAAAAATGGTGTTCCTAAAGCTAAACGGTGCAGGACACCCTAGGTATTTACTTTCTTTAACTGCAATTAATCATTGAATAAATGCATGCCTGTTTATTTAACTGCTTCTTAATGTTACTGCTGAGTTGAGTAAACAGCAGCCCAGTGTGCTGCTGTTGACCAGGGCACCACATATATTGGTCAGGAGGGCCGCGTACAGCCATGGGCTGTACTTTGAGTATCACTGCGCTATATAAAACTGCAAAAACTTAAAATTATAAAACAAATATATAAATATATGATAACTTAGTGGGCAAATGTCGCATGGAGAGTAGCTGCTCATAAGCATAGGTGTTGCAGAGGGTGTGAGAAAGACTCAGCCACACCTGCATGAACTATACATGGAATACACTTTTGATGTGCATCAGAAGAGTCCATTATGGTATACGGCGCTCACCAACTACCATCAGGAGACCATACTTATTTGGAGGCATTGTTAAACCACCAAGTAGTATTTGCAAGTCACCAAGGAGATCCCAGACCATATAGAGGAACAAGGTCGAAGGACAAGTTCCTTTATATGATCATGGAAGTTCGTGTAATACATGGGGATAACATGGCCCTTCCCACAAACCGCTTAAAACCTTGGGCTCAGATTATTAAAAGTGTCACACAATGCAGCACAGCAACCTAAGCTGCAGCGCTGTGCTGTGTGACAAGGAGAGAAAACAAAAGCACAATATCTACAGAGATATGGGACTCTCCTCCTCTCTCCCTTCTGCCATAACCCATCAGGCAGCTGAGTGCCATGCACACACCTTTGCACCATTGTGCAAGGTTGTCTGTACAAGTCTTGCATAGGTTTTGTACTGGAAGGGTAGCCTTCCAGTAGAAAATACTGTGCTCAGACTAACTTTAAAAATGTTCCCACTTCGCATGTGTACTGTGCAGTCCAGCACCCATGTGAAGTGGGAAAAGTTAGGAGAAATAAAAGCATTTCTACTTTTTAATGCCTGCTTCAAAGTAGCATTCTTATTTGGCACAAAATCCTGTCTACCATTGTTAGTGGATAGGGTTTTGCGCCAAAAAACATGGCGGCTGCATGGGAACGCCCATATACAACCCATGCAATGCCCCCTTTGCAACAGCACACAAGTGAAGTGGGAAACGTTAGGAGAAATAAAAGCATTTTTCCTTTTTAACGCCTGCTTCAAAGTGGCATTATTTTTTGGTGCAAAACCCTGCCTACTATTGTTAGTAGATAGGGCTTTGCATAAAATAAAATGGGTGGTTGCATGGGAATGCCCATGTACCACCCATGCAATGCCCTCTTTGCAAAGTGATGCAAAGCAGTGCTAAGGGCTGCTTTGCATTACTTTGAGGGAACTCAAGTTTTTTGCACAGGCTTGCGTCACTTTTGAGACAAAATCCCAGCACATAATGTTTGTTTATCTGGGCCTTGGAGTCTTGTTCTTTCATGTTCATTACAGACAAGAAGTACAAAAGTAGAATCTGTACTGCGTAACTAAACACACCAAATGGACATACTAATTTTCAATTTAATGTAAGTCAGGTTAAAAGGGCTGTAGATCAGATTGTGTAGAAACATGTAGAGATTCCATCTTTCTTGCAATGACATACAGTGTGGAAAAAAATAAACCTGTTGGCATGAATATCTCATTATTGATGTTTACCATTTCTATTTAGAAATACATATCAAAAGGAATAACCAGCTCCCATTTTCGTTGGTTAAACTGCATTTCATCCTGGCTGCTGGCAGCAGGCATTCTGATGTCTGAACTCAACTGTAACAGTTATAGTTGAGCAGCTATGTTGTTTCTTTATTACAGATAACAAGATGTGTCACAACTCAACTCTTATAAGGAAACTAGGCATGGCCCTTTATACAGGGATTGGTAGTTTCAACACATCATGTGGAGTCTATCTAGAAGCATCAGGGAGAAACAGAAGAGCAACTAATTGGAGGTACTGTTGAAACATCAAAAGAGTGACGCATGGTGTTCACTCAGGAGAAACAAAGGAGTAAACCATTGGAGGGACTGTTAAACTACAAAGGACTCTATCCATAGAATCAATCACCAACACAGTAGTGTATGGAGTTCACCCAGGGTGAAGCGGGGAGGGGCTTGGAGAATAAGAGAATAAAGATGGAAGGGAACCAAATTCTGTCTCTAGCCCTCGTGTCTATCAAGCACAAACAGGGAACACACCACAGATAAACACTTTTATCCTTCTTCCTTTTAGTTGGATGCCCGAGATAGATACCTTGATGAGAGAGATAAAATAAGTGAGCTGAGCACCATTTACCAGTGGGACGAAGGAGGTGCTGGTCTGCAGCAGGTTCACCTACTGCCCCTGCAGGTCAATAGAGATATTAAGAGACCAGCCCTTGAGGTGGAGGTGGTCAGCAGAGGGCAGGGAGGAAGCAAGGGGCTGCAGGGTACGAACAGAGCCCAATAATTTGAAAACACAATGCTTGACACATGGGAGGAAAAACAACACAAAGCAGAGGAGTAAAACAATTAAACTTAAAGTGCTGTAGGTGCACAATCGCAACAAATGGATGCCTTTAAAATTTCTGACTTTCTCGTATATAGGTGGGGTACCTAAGATCACTCACACATAACACCAGGAGTGCACAAGTCAAAAGCAAAACCTGAGGCCTATATGAGATAAGTTCATCACATGGATAGAAGTTGTTTAAATGGAACAAGATAGCATATCTAATTCCCCCTTACTCACAAATACCGGTCAACTGTCACCGTTGACAACTTCAACCAGACCACCTTAAAGCCAACTACACTTTACAAGATTCAGCTCATACACGGTATGGAAAAGTGAGGCTGCACATCCGAGAATACAAACATATGTTGGCTAAAAGTGCAAAACTGAATGAAGTCAGCCCCATATTTTGGGGCCAGTTGGCAGTCTTGAAAACATCCTCACTGAGCTGTAAACATTAGAGCCCATGCTCTTTCTTATGTTGCATTAAGATCTAAGAGGGGAAAGAACAGTTCCCCTATCTGTTTGAACCAATAACAAAAACAAGAGTGATAATAATAGAAGGCTGTTATTTGTGTAGCCCTCTGCAAAGGACATTTACTATGCAATTATTATTAGCAATTCATAACAGAAACATAGGGCCAGATGTATGTAATTTATAACCAATATGTTTGCGGGCAGCTAAATTATTTTGTGAACTGACCAATGTAGTAATAGGTCAGTTCACACAATAAGGGTTCGAAGTGAGGCACAATCCAACCTACCTCATTACTCTTTATGAAGTAGGTGTCAAATTGTGACTTACTCTAATGGATGGCCATTAGAGGAATGGTGGCCTGCTATGGTCAGCAGACCATGTCTGTGATCGCATTTTCAATATTTTTTTGTTTTAAATGCAATCCATTTGTCTTTAAAGAAGAAGTCCTGCATTTAAAATTTGTTTTTTAAAGTTCCATTGGACCACTACCCACTTCAAACTTTTGTTTTACATTCACAACAGAGAAATGGTCCTAAGAGGACTACTTAGCCTTTGCGAATGGGTTACCACCACCTTTGAGGAGTTGGTAACCTAAGAATGGTTTGCGACCCAAATTATGGTTGCAAAGAGTTGTTACATAGCATTCTGAAATGCAATTTAGAAGGGATCCAACCTCATTGTGCGATTTGGCAAAGGAGTGCTTGGCAATGTATTGCTTCTGTGATGGTTAACAAAAATAAGGTTGTTGTGCTCACTAATCTAACCAAAGGGCCTTCTGTAAGCCCTTCCCACACTATCCCAAAATGTATATACCTTCTCTCACTGCCTCTCCTGCTTCCAGCAGTCTTTACAATCTTACCAAAATGTAAACATTTTTTAAACAATTCAGCATGAAAGCTTATTTTCCCATTCACGGAGCCACTCTTTTGTGCTTATTTTATTTATTTATTTTTCGAGTTTTATGTAGCGTGAACTTGGCCCGAGGGATTCAGAGTTCTTTACAAAGTTTGCACAGACTGCATTTACAAGGAATACACGATATACAATATATAAGAGAAATGGTATGCATACATATAGCTATCTATAAAATATAAACACACGCTGTAATTACGACCATATCCACGTACGTGCGGGTGCTCCATGGCTGAAACGGCTCCAGCCACCACATTTTCTTCCGGCAAAAGCGGAACAAACGTGGGTACTCTAGACCAGAAACGCGTCAGTGACGGACGTGCTGCAATAAAGAATTGAAAATTGGATACCTGGTCTGCAGTGCCCCCATTTGTTCCACTTTTGCGGGAAGAAAATGTGAAAATATGCATAAATATAACACATATACATAAATATAAATATATATTTATATCATATGCAAATCAGTCTTGACCCTGCTCCAATAAGAACAGTTTTAAAGCTTTTTGAGCTTTGAGCATGGAGAATGTACCATTCCCCTAATCCATTGCTGTCATCACTCGGCCCCGCCCCCCCCCCCCCCCAACACATTCCTGGCTGCGGGCCTGGGGGATCATAGCCCAAATGCACTGGACTCATTGATCTAGAGGGCCAGGCCAAAAATGCACCATATCCAGGATGGTTCCGATGAATGGGAGCCTCTGTTAAAGAGTCAGGTGTGACTTCAGCACGTTGATAGGGAAACCCATTGATATCAGAAGGTTTGCTGTCATCTGGAGGTGGTCTATGACTGACTGTGGCCCGCCATTAACCGCAAGTGCCATCTGACGGCTTGCAGGACGGGCACATGGAAATAGGCGTCTTTCAGATCCAAATCAGATTTTAAACAATCAGATTAAAAAAAAAATGTTTGAGAAAAAAAAGAAAACACTACCATCCAGTCTCCCGGATCCAGGGCAGACAGAACCTGGGCCAGTGTGAATATCTCCAGTTTGTCTTACTGCAGGAAGAAGTTGTGAGGTCAAAGGTCTGAAGTTGGACAATGGCCGTAGTCTTTTTTCTGCACTAGGTAACAGCAGGAGTAACATCCAGTCTCTCTTTCTGAGGTTGGCACTCTCTCTATGGCTCCTTCCGCCAAGAGACTGCACTTCCTGCAGCAAAATGGACAAGCGCTTATCCAAAAGCTGCTTTGATGTGGGAAGAAGATACAGCGACTCAGAAAGCAATAGCAGGGCACAATGCCATTGAACAGTCTGCAGGACCCACCTTGTGGATGTTATGTTCTGCCACCCCTAGAGGAAATAACTGATCCTGACAATGCGGTTGTGTGCTGCTAAGGGCAAATTGAAGCGGTCTGGAGGCCCATGCCAGAGAGGCAGAGCACTGGGATGTTCTCTGCCCGGAGGGCCCAGACTACTGGATGTCTGGTTCTCTACTGGATCCCTAACCCTGAAAGGACTGGGTGTCTATTGCTGGGGCAGTGGGCCCTAGTGTTGCCTGTATGCCATACCTCTGGCGAGGCCTGGAAAGGGGCAAAACTGTTAGGTATACTGCCTCACAGGCATAGAGAAGCCCAAAGAGTGCACTGTAGCTCTGCTTTTTTTTTAAGAGCTCCAATGCAGAATGGCCTTCTCGCCAAACAGGCGAGACTCGTCAAAAGTCATATCCATAGGTGATGCGTGAACATTCCCAGAGAAGCCTGTGGATCCCATCCATGCATGGAGCCACAGCACCATGCTAGTCCTGAATGCTCTGCCAAGCAATCAGTAGTGTCTAATTCTGATATGATGACATATTTTACTATTTTCTGGCCATCCTGAAAAGTTTGCGCCAGGTTGGCACAGAACTCCTCCGGCAAGATCTTGGACACCATGGTCCATAATGTATGGGAATATCTACCCAGCTAACAGCTGATATATACTGACTGTAGAGCTAGGCTGGCTGAGGAAAACATTTGTTTCCCAAATCCTCAATTTTTTTCAACTCCCTATCTGGTGGGGGAATTGTAGGAAATGAGTTGGGGTTAACTCTGCTGGTAGATGCTTGAACTACCAGCCTCTCAGGTGTAGGTGTGTAAGAATGTCAGTCAGGAGTTTGTGGAATGACAACAAGGATTCAGAAAAGGCCTGCCCAGGCAGCAAACTTCAGTGAGGACATTGGTTTTTACTTCAATAGAAGGTCACTGTAAATGAAGAACGTCCGCAGCGTGTCTGATGACCTCAGCAAATGAGGCTGTCTTTTCCATTGAGGGGCCAGGATGAGAACCCAAACCAGTATCGGGGGAAGCGTCCAACCCACTGGCCTCTTGTAGATCCAAGTTGAAATTGTTGTCATCATATTGTGGGGTAATTCATCCCAATCATCATCAAAAGCTGGTTGACTTTGGTCAGAGTCTGATTGTTGCAGCGCTAGCGTACAGCTCCTAGGCAAAGGCAATGTTTTTTCTGAGTCAGAATGAACAGTAATATGCACGTCAGAACTGTTCCAGAATGTGACCTCATTGAGGTTGCGACAAATTTGGTTCAAAGTTGTACATGGCAATAGCAACAGAGTCTTCCTCTGGCATCGGGCTGTTGTCCATTTTGTCAGGAACTGGAGTGGATCTTGGCAGCAAGTTTGAAGTCTGCTCCAGAGTCAGAAATAAACCCAAAATGGGTTCAACAGGCACAACACAACACTGAGGGCAGACCTGCTAGTAACCGGACTTGAGGCCTACGCAGATCCACTGGGCAAAAGGTGCACCTCAGGGGCACCAAAGGGATGCCAAAAAATCGCAACATGGCTGCTCCGAAAGCCTCAACATGTTTTGATGTTGCAGAAAGCCTCGGAAATACAGGGTGCATTGAGATCATCTGCGGAATCGGCTCCTCGGTGGGGGACCAGCAGTAAGACCAAGAGGCACCTTGATGTCCTTGCTACTTCTCAGAAAGAGTGACGAGACTGGAACGAATCTGGCATGGCCTTTTTGTGCTTCCTCTTCGACTTATTGAAGACTTGGACTGCAACAATGACATGGTGTGGGAATGGCTGGAGAGCCGGAACGGGTCTGCACCCTCGAATTAGAGTGGGAAAGGGGCTTACGTAACTTCTTTCAATGTTCGGCAACATACAGCTTGGCTTTGCATTTCCGGATCCCTTTTGAATTTATTAGGACACACACCTCGCACAACTTGGAGTCATGGTCTGAACCCAAACAGCAGAGGCACACCTTGTGGGAATCTGTCAAAGACATCTGTTTGCGATATCCCCAAAAGGTTGAAACCCTGTCGTTTTAGGAGGAGACATGTTCCCTTGAATATTGGAAAAGAAGAATTTGAAGAAAAAACTTGTCAACTGACAAGAAAAAATTGCGAATAGCTCTAGATCAACGTACGAAAGCGCAGAAACAAAGGAACAAACGTGGCTCACAATGGCACTTTATGGACAGCGCCCAAGGTTAAACCGGAGCCGCACGACCCCACCTACAGAAGCACAAGGGCAATGCTGGAAAACCTTCTGCATCTAGTCTGGCACTTGAGGAGATTCACCAGGTGAGGAATCTGGCAGTTTAAAATATCCATCAGAAAGTGTCATTTGTAAGCAACATGATGCTCGTCTTAAGATTCTTAACCTTGGAATATTTTCAGCGCTAGGCTGCAGAGGATATTTTTGTACCTAAAGACTGGTGCAGCAACCAAGGTACTGCAGCCCCACTACATACAGTTTAAACTTATAAACACAATTTCAAGCATTGTCCTTTAGTCTTGCTATTTCTTGGAAAAGAGGAATGTAAAGCTTGATCATAGGGAGATTAGCCCCTTTGTTCACAGTAAAAAAAATGACCCTATGTTTAGTCAAACGACATTAACGGTAAGGAGTGCTGTCTTGATATATTCAGTCAAACTCTTTGAATTCTTGAAGTTTCTGAAACAGTTAAAGCATTTATGCAGCAAATAGCCAACTGATAAAGTATTTTTAGGATTACAGGGATTTCAATGAGCACAGCAGCAAGTCACAAATATATATCTCTCAGAGATTTGGCATCTTTGAATAAATGCATTTCACATCACCAAAGCTTAGGAACTCAGGTAAAATCAAGTAGGGGAGGCATAGAGAGGAAGCACTCATGAATTCGGAATAAGTCACAAAACAAGGATAAAAGATCTCCCCACTAAGACCTCAACAGTGGGCAAGAAGCAAACTAATCAGAGTTAAGATGAACAAACATGAGATGGTTGGCGTTGGGACGGGAATGTCCCTTGTATAGTATACAGACATGAACCTCTCCCCTGAGTAAACTCAGCTGTAGGTTTTCCCTACCTTCCTGATTTTTTTATGCCCAATGTTTACAACAACTATGCACATGTGCTGTTTCCTAGACTGTTCAAAAGGTTATCAAACAAGGAGTGTGGTTCTGAGGCCTTCCTGGACAGGGATTACAGCCAGTGTCATGAAATGTAATCATGAAGGGATGGTGGCATACTCTTTTTTCTGATCTGCAGTACAGGCCCTTTTCCTGTTCTTGAAGAGTGAAAAGCTAACAGGCCATGTGCATGGATCCTGTGCAGATATCCCTGAGTATGTGGTGTATGCGTAGGGGTTATATATGGTGACATAATCTTAAATGAAAAGGTCAAAGAGATCAATTTTGGATTGCGCCTGGTAAAGCAGGACACAAGATCGAGGCTGAGGAACAGCTTCCTGAGACTGGTAAAGTGTAATGCTGGCATTTCTGAGCTTTGAGTTTATTATCAGACAGGTAGGATGGAGACACAGCTGTTTTAGTTATGCAGCAGTGACCCTTTTAGCGGAAGCCTGCTAACTGCCACTTCCTAAGCACCACCATTTGGCTTGATAGAGGGTATGGGAGAGGTGGAAAGAGTGGACTCCCTTGTTGTGCACAGGGAAACACCCAGGGAGGGCCTCACTTTTGTTTCTCCTAAAGAAGAAAGACACAAGGGCTGGTGGCTGCTATATACAAGGTTTCATGTGATTGTCCTTATGTTTTAGGTGCTCCAATTTGAGACACCCTTTTTCCCTACCTGCAGTGGAAACCATCCGAAACAAAAACTGTATGCTCCAGGACCCTGACAGTGGAAACAACATTTCCTGCCTGTTAGTTTACAAATCCTTCCCTAAGGGGTTACAAGTTTATTTCTGATTGAAGAGGTTGTACAGCAGAGTACAGAAGAATTCCTGACATCCATGACTGTTGTAGCTAACGGCCAGTCTCCCAGAGGGGAAGGGAAATAATCTGGAAGGTCTGCAAAGAGCTGCTGGAGAAGCAGTGGGACTGCCTCAGCCCCAGAGCCTACCTAGCTTGCTAAGAAACGAGAGCAGCAGATACCCTGCAGGAAAAGCTGCAAAGAAGAGCCTTGCTGCTGTGCCCGAGTGGAAGCAACTCTTCATACAGGAGTGGGTCTGCCTACGTTATCTATCACTGCTAAATCAGCATCGGCATGCTGCACACAAGAAGGTGATGGAGTGACACAGTGCTGATGTGTGCCTCCCTTTATACTGTTTACTGCTTAAACCACAACTGACGCACTCTGCCAATGAAGGTGAAAGAGACCAAGAGAACATGACCACATCCGCAGCCTCTAATGAATGTGCCAGAGACCCATGTCCTCTGCGCATTCTGCCAGCAAGCAGAGGATTGTTGAAGAATCACCAAAACTTGTGTGAGCTCTTCACTTATTTGACAGGAGAGCTTTTGGGATGGGCTGGCTCCCCCACTGGAGCATGCAGTCACGTGGATGCCTTGTCTGCGTAGGTGAGAGGCCACCACCGTGAGGCACTTAGCGAAGATCCTGGGTGCGGTAGTGACTCTGAAAGGGAGCACCTTCAATTGGTAATGCTGTCAGCTTACAACAATTCTGAGGTACCTGCGATATGCCGGATGGATTGGAATGTGGAAATAGGCGTCGTTGAGGTCGAATGTGACTATGAAGTCGCCTTGTTGTAGAAGCACGATGACATTCTGAAGGGTGATCGAGTGAAAGTGCTCTGAAAGAATGTATTCATTAAGTGGCTGTTGGACTTGGCCCTTTTTGCAGGGTCATCCCTGAACTTTTTGCCTTCCTCCTGTATTTTCTCTGACCTGTTTTTGTTGGTTTTATAACTCTGGGCACTTTACCACTGCTGATCAGTGCTAAAGTGCATATGCTCTCCCAATTGTAAATTGATGTATGGATTAGTGACTCCATGATTGGATTATTTGATTTACTTGTCAGACCCTAGTATAGTGCACCATGGGTGCCCGGGGCCTGTAAATCAAATGCTGCTGGTGGGCTTGCAGCACTGGTTGTGCCACCCACAGAAGCAGCTTGTAAAGTGTAGCTCAGGCCTGCTATTGCAGAGCCTGTGTGTAGTCTGGGACTGCCATGTCGACTTGGCAAGTGCACCCACTTGCCAGGCCCTAAACCTTCCCTTTTCTACATATCAGACACCCCTAAGGTAGGCCCTAGGGCAGGGTGCATTGTATGTAAAAGGTAGGTCATGCCCAGATGTGTGTGGCATGACCTGATAGTGAATTACAGCCTATTTCGTTTTTCACTATTGCAAGGCTACCTGTCCCCATAGGCCAGAATGGGCAGTTTGATTATAACATCTTATAATCCTAACTGACCCAGGGAACATGGTAGAAATTCGAGTTTAGTATGCCTGAACTCAGAATGATAAAATACATCTTTTAGTGAAGTTGGTTTTAACATTCTGTGTTTGAAAATACCACTTTTAGAAAGTAGGTATTTTCTTACCTAACCATCCAGCCTGCCTTTGCTAGGTTGTGTATTGTATGTCTGGTGCTGTGAGTGACAGGGGCTGGGGGGCTCCAGGAGACAAGGTGAGTCAGCACTAGAGCTGTGCCTGCCTTCCACAATGCTGGCTCCACCTCCTGTGGTGCGTCTGATGGCCCTGGCCCACACTGACAAAGGAAGGTGTGCACTGGCAGAATGCACCCAGAACTGGTTTGGACTAGGTACAGGACCCTCTGCCTTCAGAGGACAACGGATTTACTGGTATAAATAGTGGGGCCCAGACCCCAAGACTTTAGATCACTTCTGGAACAACAAGACGAACCTTTGCCAAGGAGAAGAACCAAGGAAGCTGCAGGAGTTTGGACTGCCCCTCTGCCAGTGTGCTGTTTGCTGGGTTGGCCTGCAGTGGTCTTCATTGCCAAGGAAAGGAGAAGGAACTTTCAAAGAACTTTCATCATCTTGCAGAATATTTCTCCAAGGGCTTGAACTAGAGCTTGCCTCCTGCTGAAGTCTCAGGGCTACAAGACTTCACCACCAGCTCCCTCCTGAATTCCCTTGCTGGGGATTCTGTCTGCAGAAGCCTGCGTGTCGCTGGGAGCTGGAAGCACGACTCAACGAGAAGAAGCGTGTCGCTGTCGCAGCTGCCTGCCATCGCATCACCGGAGAAGCGTCTCTTCGTCGCAACTGCCTGCCGTCGCATCACCAGGGAAGCGTGTCGCCACCGCAAGGGTCGCCGTCGCATCACCGGAGAAGCCTGTCGCCGTCGCAGCTGCCTGCCGTCGCATCACCGGAGAGGCGTGTCGCAGGGCCTGTCGCGGCTCCAAAGGTACAGAGTTCGCCGTACGGCCGTCGGGCGTGCACGCATCATCTTCACATCGTCGCATCGCTTCAAGGGCGCACTCTCATCGCATCGCACCGGATCGTCGCACCGCATCGAGGCGCCTGCTTGCCGCATCGCCCTCCCTGTGGACCCTTTGTTTGTTTTGCGTTACGCATCCAAGGTACTTTTGTGAGAAACGTGTCGCATTTATCATCATCTTGAACGAAGTTACTTCTACCATCTTTAAGTCTATTTTGAGTACAGTATTGTGGATTTTTGACATTTGTGGTCTTGTGTTAAGTCTATATAAAGAATACTTATTTTTATAAAACCTGTGTGGTGTCCATCTGTAGTGTTTTCACTGTATTACTGTATGTGTTCACAAATGCTTAACACACTGCCTCTGAGATAAGCCTGTCTGCTCGTGCCAAGCTACCAAGGGGGTGAGCAGGGGTTATCCAGTAGTGTAATCCCCTTTCCCCTGACTAGAAGCAAGGGTCCCTATTTGGTCAAAGGTGTATACCATTGCCAACTAGAGACCCCCAGTTCTAACATTGGTGGTCAGCGGTGAGGATTCTGGACTTGCATTTGTGACTCATATACAGTGATTGGTGTACACTACTAGTGAATGCAGACCAAACGCAACCACATACTTTTGTGGTAGAATTTTTTCTCCTTGGACTGTTATTTTTTCTGAGAACTGCCAATTCTTACTACCATGAGCCGACCAGCATCTGTTGCATCTATGGATCTAGATTTTGAGGAAGAGAGGTTGGAAACCTACAATGTAAAACAGCTAAAGCGCTTTTGCAAAAAATTTAAAGTTGCTACCCAAGGCATTGCCAAAAAGGATGAATACCAAAAGGCGCGGAGGGCCTGGGTGGAAGCAAGAAATACCCCTGAACTGGTGGTGGAGCCAGTTGGCGATGCAGAGGGGCAGCTGAATATACCATTGATTCCAGCCAGGGAAGGGGTACCGTCCCCGCCTGGCAGTAGCGTCTCTTCCAAAGGCCTGTCCCCAGGAGAGCTGGAAGACAGGGAGAGAGATAGGGTGCACGAACTGGAGATGGCCAGGCTCCAGATGGAGGGTCAAAGGGACCTAGAGAATAGCAGGTTGTCCTTGGAGAGAGAGAGGATGAGATTGGAACAGGAGTTGAGAATGAGGGAGCTTGATTTGGAGCTCGAGAGGCTTGAGGCTATGAGTGTTTCAGCCCAGCAACAAGAAATTTGTGTAGCTCAGAAAGTGAGCTTGGCTGAGTTGGAGGTGGAATCCGGCTCAGATGGTTGCAGCAATATTATGTTACCTAGTGCTGAGGGAGTAGTGCACACACCCAGAGATGTGGCGCCCGACTTGAAGGAGGGGGTTAACATACACCAGGAGGTTCTAGGATGTGAGGTAGCTCCAGTGGTGCGCAGTGTCCCTGAGGTGAATTGGGAAACTGACGCAGGGGTTCATGGTCCTAGTGGTGGGAGGGACACTCTACTGACTCTAGATGAGAGGTACAGGGAGACGGGTTCCCCATGATTGAAGTCCTGGTGTGTGAGTGTGGAGACCGCCCAGAAGAGTGTGGGTTGAGTGACAGAGACAGTCAGATACTGTCTTGCCAGTCTCAGGAGAGTGGTGTGGGGTACGTGTGCGAGGCACTGGATGATGAGGTGAAGGATAGTTTGGTTAACCCTAGTAGGGGGCTGTGTGATCCAATTGTGGGAGAGCATATTGTAAGTCCCTGTTTTCCAGAGCTATGCCAACACCTGTTGGAGAGTGAGTTCTCTGACCCCAGGGAGCTCACCAGGGAGGCAGACCTTTTTGTGGATTCCAGAGGGTCTGAAGAGGCATTGGGGAGTGACCCTAAGGGGAGTGGCTCAAGTATCTTCCAACCCAGAGTGGTGGAGGTGGTTCAGAGTAGCCCAGCTAGGTCCCGTTGTAGTGGGAGGGGTGTAGGGCCTCACGTCCTGTCTTCAACAAGAAGGAGTGAGACTGGGATGCGTCCCGATAGTGCCCAACCTCAGTCTCAGGGCCTGGATGGTTCTTTAAGGGAACACCAGGTAGGGAGCCTAGTCTGTCCTGATGGGCCGCCCATTGAGGGGATCCCCTAGTGTCTGGTGAACTGGGAGTGTCTGTAAGCAGGCCTCCATCAGTTCTGGTGTCTGGCAGTGCCACTCCTAAGTGGAGGGTGCAGGAGTCCAGATTGAGAGGTGAGAGGGGGAAAGAGTCCCCAGTGGAAGAACCAGTGGGTCAGGGGCAATCCAGAAGGGCTGAGTCACCAATGAATGACCATGGTGACACCACTTCTGTCCTGGGGATCGTCACGCACTGTCAGATGGACAGGGGTCGGGAGATCTGCGCCAGGCAGACTGTCACACGACACATGAGTTGTGTGTCACCCTCGGGGGGCATATGTGCTCCCCATGAAGTCCTGGTGCGCCGGGCAAGTATTCAACCGCAGGGGTTGGTCCCTGGGTTGGGAAGCCAGGTTCAGGTGTTGTCTGACCTGGAGGGAGGGACAACTGTAAACAGTGTCCTGACCGGTTGGTCTTCTAGGGGTACCACTCCAGGTAGGAGGGTACAGCACTCTGGAAGGGGGTGCAGAGGGAGGGAGTCCTCGCCTCTGACCCCGGTTCAACTGGAGGGTCTAGACCCTAGGTTGGAGGGCCAGGTTCGGGGTGTCCCCCTGACCTGGACGCCCAGTTGCAGGATAGAACCCCTGAACTGGTGGGCGGAGTGTGCAGGACACCTGCCACAGGTGCCCTGGCAATTCTGGAAGGGAGTACCACTCCAGGTGGGAGGGTACAGAGCCCCAACGAGGAGAAGGAGGACCGGGTGTGGGAAAGCCCACGCCAGTCTCCTGTCCAGCCGCCAGGTACAGGCCCGGGGCTGGTGGGTCAGTGTCAGGATGTCATACCTGACCTGACAGGAGGGAGAGTGGACAAAGGGTGCCAAGCACCTGGGGCTACTGCCCCCGCTCTCTAACGCCACAGAGGTTTGAGAGCCCTGCGAGGCATAAGGCCTGGGTCTCATCACTGACCACTGTCAGTGGCCACTGTGGCTTGCTGTCTGTCTGTTGGGACACACCTGTGAGCAAGCTAAGGTTAGGTGCTGCACAGATGGTGTCCACAGGTGCGGAGAAGGGTTCCCCATGGGTTAGCTTGGTGGGCCCTGAGAGTATGGACAGAGGGACCCAAATAGGCTCAGATTGGCGCAGTACTGGAGTATGCCCCTGCTGTTGCGGGCCAGGGTCCATGTTCTATCGCCCAAAGCAGAGAAGTCCATCAAGGTCTACCCTGCGTTTTGGCTGGAAGGGGGTTGTGTTGGACTTGGCCCTTTTTGCAGGGTCATCCCTGAACTTTTTGCCTTCCTCCTGTATTTTCTCTGACCTGTTTTTGTTGGTTTTATGACTCTGGGCACTTTACCACTGCTGATCAGTGCTAAAGTGCATATGCTCTCCCTATTGTAAATTGATGTATGGATTAGTGACTCCATGATTGGATTATTTGATTTACTTGTCAGACCCTAGTATAGTGCACCATGGGTGCCCGGGGCCTGTAAATCAAATGCTGCTGGTGGGCTTGCAGCACTGGTTGTGCCACCCACAGAAGCAGCTTGTAAAGTGTAGCTCAGGCCTGCTATTGCAGAGCCTGTGTGCAGTCTGGGACTGCCATGTCGACTTGGCAAGTGCACCCACTTGCCAGGCCCTAAACCTTCCCTTTTCTACATATCAGACACCCCTAAGGTAGGCCCTAGGGCAGGGTGCATTGTATGTAGAAGGTAGGTCATGCCCTGATGTGTGTGGCATGACCTGAAAGTGAATTACAGCCTATTTCGTTTTTCACTATTGCAAGGCTACCTGTCCCCATAGGCCAGAATGGGCAGTTTGATTATAACATCTTATAATCCTAACTGACCCAGGGAACATGGTAGAAATTCGAGTTTAGTATGCCTGAACTCAGAATGATAAAATACATCTTTTAGTGAAGTTGGTTTTAACATTCTGTGTTTGAAAATACCACTTTTAGAAAGTAGGTATTTTCTTGCCTAACCATCCAGCCTGCCTCTGCTAGCTTGTGTATTGTATGTCTGGTTTTGTGAGTGACAGGGGCTGGGGGCTCCAGGAGACAGGGTGAGTCAGCACTAGGCTGAATAGTCCTACCTGCATTGGGAGTGGTGGGAGGAGTAGCACCTGGGCCTGAATAGAGCTGTGCCTGCCTTCCACAATGCTGGCTCCACCTCCTGTGGTGCGTCTGATGGCCCTGGCCCACACTGACAAAGGAAGAAGGTGTGCACTGGCAGAATGCACCCAGAACTGGTTTGGACTAGGTACAGGACCCTCTGCCTTCAGAGGACAAAGGATTTACTGGTATAAATAGTGGGGCCCAGACCCCAAGACTTTAGATCACTTCTGGAACAACAAGACAAACCTTTGCCAAGGAGAAGAACCAAGGAAGCTGCAGGAGTTTGGACTGCCCCTCTGCCAGTGTGCTGTTTGCTGGGTTGGCCTGCAGTGGTCTTCATTGCCAAGGAAAGGAGAAGGAACTTTCAAAGAACTTTCATCATCTTGCAGAATATTTCTCCAAGGGCTTGAACTAGAGCTTGCCCCCTGCTGAAGTCTCAGGACTACAAGACTTCACCACCAGCTCTCTCCTGAATTCCCTTGCTGGGGATTCTGTCTGCAGAAGCCTGCGTGTCGCTGGGAGCTGGAAGCGCGACTCAACGAAAAGAAGCGTGTCGCTGTCGCAGCTGCCTGCCGTCGCATCACCGGAGAAGCGTCTCTTCGTCGCAACTGCCTGCCGTCGCATCACCAGGGAAGCGTGTCGCCACCGCAAGGGTCGCCGTCGCATCACCGGAGAAGCGTGTAGCAGCTGCCTGCCGTCGCATCACCGGAGAGGCGTGTCGCAGGGCCTGTCGCGGCTCCAAAGGTACAGAGTTTGCCGCACGGCCGTCGGGCGTGCACGCATCATCTTCACATCGTCGCATCGCATCAAGGGCGCACTCTCATCGCATCGCACCGGATCGTCGCACCGCATCGAGGCGCCTGCTTGCCACATCGCCCTCCCTGCGGACCCTTTGTTTGTTTTGCGTTACGCATCCAAGGTACTTTTGTGAGAAACGTGTCGCATTTATCATCATCTTGAACTAAGTTACTTCTACCATCTTTAAGTCTATTTTGAGTACAGTATTGTGGATTTTTGTCGTTTGTGGTCTTGTGTTAAGTCTATATAAAGAATACTTATTTTTATAAAACCTGTGTGGTGTCCATCTGAAGTGTTTTCACTGTATTACTGTATGTGTTCACAAATGCTTAACACACTGCCTCTGAGATAAGCCTGTCTGCTCGTGCCAAGCTACCAAGGGGGTGAGCAGGGGTTATCCAGTAGTGTAATCCCCCTTTCCCTGACTAGAAGCAAGGGTCCCTATTTGGTCAAAGGTGTATACCATTGCCAACTAGAGACCCCCAGTTCTAACAGTGGCCTGAGATCCAAAATCGGTCTGAAGGACCTGTACTTTTTGGGTATAAGGAAGTACAGCAAGTAAACTCCCGTACCCTATTGCTGGTGAGTGACGGGTTCTATGGCTCCATTTTGGAGGAGCGTTTGGACCTCTTCCCTGAGTAACCTCTGGTGTTGTGGGGAGAGTTTGTGTTTGCAAAGTGGAATGTTGAGAGGTGTGGAAGTCAGCTCCAGACAATAAACATGTTGGATAATATCCAACACCTACTGGTTGTAGGTGATGTAACGCCAAGAGGGAAAGAACCCTTAGAGACGACCCCCGTGTGTTATATGATCGGGGGGAAAGAGAGGTAAATCAGGGGTTAATGGTGGTGGCAGATCCTCTGGGGGATCAGCCTTTACCTCTGCCCTTTGAATTGTTTCCTCCGTAGGAGCTTCGAAAATAAACCCTGGGAGAGGTTTTGAGCTTGTGGCCGTTGGCATGATTTGGATGTTTCGGGGGAAGTGTTCTTGGAACCTCCACGGTATGATGAGCGGCGAAAGAACCAACAATGGGAAGGGGTTTGAAGGGCACCCATTGGTTTTGCTGTTTCATTGTCCATTTTAATTTTTTCTTATAAAGTTTCTACCTGTAGGCCAAAAAGATGTTCCCTATTGAAAGGCAGACTAAGGAGGCTTTGCTGGACTTCCGGTTCGAAACCGGAGACACAGAGCCATGTATGCTTGCGTAAAAGGACACTAGAGTTAACCACCCTTGTGGCAGTATCGTCAGCCTCTAGGACACAGCGTATGGTGGTGTTGGAGATTTGCTTCCATCCTGAGATGATCTCATAGCCTCTCTTTTTGTGTTCATCTGGGAGATATTGGAGGAGCTCCTCCATTTGGTCCTAATGGGCTTTGTCAAGTAGCCCGATGGAATTGGCAACCCGTCAATGATTGGCCGATGGCACAGTACCCTTTTGTCTGCATCATCTATTTTCTTACTCTCTTTATCTAGTGGAGGGGCCTCACCATTGGTTTTAGACTTGGCCCTTTTTCGTATAGTAGCTGGCCCCAGGTGTAAAATGGGTCTGTTGTGTCGGGTAGCTGCACGTTTAGTTAACAAACTAAGGGATTGGTGTCCAGACTGATTCCAGACACCCCCAAATGATAGGTTAGCCTTTAGACCAGCTAGCTCACAGTGCCACCATAAGCCCCCCCTAACCTTACCAAGGAGCAAATTGTTTCTGGCAACTATCAAACATGACAACCCTTGATCCTTCAGGGAACGTGGAAACAGTGCAGTACGTTTCGTTCAATAAATCATGCTCACTTAGTCGCGGAGAGATACACAGAATAAACAATGGGGATGTTTTCAATAAGCATTTATTGAACCAGCGTCATTCTAGTATAAAACATTGTACTCCCAAACTTGAAACAGCAAGCCCAGACAAGTATACAACTGTATACTTGTGACGCACCTCCCCATACAACAATCTCCCAAGCAAGAGTCCCAAAAATGTGAGCCTTTTCGCTCAGATGGTGTGCATGTCCACCGCCCCTGCTGTTTCCAAGGAGCAGTCTCCAAGACCAATGTTCAAATTCACAAATGTGGAATGCACCACCGACACCATGAAAAGAATATGGCCATCCACTGTTAATATTGTATAAACAGTTGCTTTATTCTTCAAGTTCAATAAAAGAAAACAGCCAAACAGCCGACGCGTTTCGTCCAACTGGTGTGGACTTCATCAGGGCTGTGAAATACATAAAACGTATAGTGTATAATACAACATAAATATCCACAGATGGACATTAATACATGACAACATACAAATATTTACACATAAAAGGACAACATAAGTTTGCCCATAAAGATTCCTACATGGAAGACATTAAATTTAAAAAGCCAACATGGAAAAGTCACATTAACCATACATCATTAAGAGAAGAGACAGAACGTTGGTGACAGAACATATAGAATTTTCTGCCCCAGTGTTTGCATTATTATATCGTTAGAGGGAGAATGGGGGAGTGGAGGACACAGCAAACTGAAACAGACTTGTGAGCGGGTTGTAAATAGATACATAAAAAAGATGGAAAAGAGAGGGGGGGGGAGGGATAGGGGAAGTGGAACCCCAGACCACATGTGTAGAAAAGAGTATAGGTTTAATCATTGGAAAGATGTGTTACCCAAGAACTGGAGCATTGTGTCGCCCAAGAGATTATCAGTTACGAAGACAACATACCTTCGCAAATAAGTCTGATGGTAAGATGTAGTGAGTCATAAACTTTCTGAATTAGGTAAGGCACTGTAGTAGTCCTATATGCCAACTGTTCCCTCCTGGATTTAGGGACAGTTGGAAGTACCAAGACTCCTGTGCCTGTAAAGAGAAACAGCAAGCAAATGAGGAAAATTGCACCTCATGCTTGCGAATGGATTACGTCTGTTGCCACAGTATTAACAATGTTATACCATAATAATAGCGGCAGTGCTAACAAAAATCCGACAGAACTTGTGAGTGATCTAAAAAAGTTGCCAAGAGGCCTGTGACAATCAATTATAAATAAGTCGGCGTTCAGAGGCAGTAAGTGTCCGGTGCCCTGCTTACCGAACGTAGGAAAGGCAGAAGCCAGATGGACAAACAAGGCTTCCAAGTCCGCCCCCTCTTCGGGAGGTAAAGCTCCTGGCAGCGTACCGACTAAAAAATATTAACAGATACGAAAGATTTCATGGCCTGCGTTAATCTCATGCGGCCATTGTCGTGCTGATTTTAAGTGGTTTACGAAAATCTGCTAAGACAAATAATGACCGCATCAATGGAATGACACATGTTGGTAGCAACTAGTCCCTCTAAAACGCCCGACTCCCTTTTGTAAAATCCAAACCCAGTCTAAGTAGCAGATGTTTAACCGCATTTGTTAAATAACAAATGCCCATAGTTATGAGCCCGTCTACGAGAAATTAAGGCACACGCAAATAACGGCTACAAATATACGCCTACGTTAATGTCTTCAGAGAATCCATCATACCTAGGTACAATAACACACAAAGTTATGAGAACCACAACTCCCAATATAAGGACTAAAAATATGATGCCCCTGCTTACCGTCTTGGCGAAAAAGATGGGACCGTCCGTGTGAGCGTCAGCTTCAATACTGATGAAGGACGCGGGGCCCCGGGAAGTCTATTTAAACGTGAAACGTGGCCACGTGGGACGTGTCGAGTAGGATGATAGGGTGTGTCTGAGAAGAGTAACTTAATGCTACAGGGCAAACTCATCTTCGTTGCGTTGAGCACATACCTTGCGGTTTCCTTGGAAACGCCCCTTGAAGTCTGGGGAGTCCAGAGATTAAAGGGCAATCAAGTAAAAGCGTCAGGGGCCCGTCGCCCAAACGACACTATTTCGAAACATGACACTAAAGTATGGATAACAAGGCTGAAACTAAAGAAAATAAGCCAGAGAATTGGGATTTGCCCATAGTAGCTGTAAGAGTAGAAGAGAAGAAAAGGTTTTGAGAAACAAGTTTTGTAAATACGGTCATACGACATGAGAGTGCTCAAGCATGAAGTGAAACACTCTGTATAGTACATTGTTGGACAATGGTTGGCATTCTTGTCTAATGGTTCACATACACATAAGCCAGCAATAATCAGGATACATGCACACTTTGGGTGAGCGGACACCCAAGATGACAATACTGCAGTGCATTTTTCGTGTGAGCCATTACATGTGAATAAGGCAATACAGCAATACAAGAAGGCGATCACTGGTAATGTATTAGACATCTGAACAATGGGTACATTCTCTGTCTGTGTAATTTTGTGTGGTTGATACCACCTTATATGTTGTAGTCTGTTGGCATAGTAGTGTGTTCCTAGGTGTTCGTCTAGAATGGAGTGCCAGATATTATCGTCCAAAAATTGGAAGGATGATGGGACCAATGAGTCGTATGTCCTCTATAAACTCTAAACATTTTATACTACAATCATGGATATCGGACCATATATATTACAGGATCTTATTCTGGAACAGGGATCCAGTGTTGCACCTATAAAAAATAATGCAACTCCTCATCTGTATTGTGCCCCAGCGCAACGCTACGCAAGCGGCAAATCCAGCCTGCCTCGTTTCGTCGAAGGGCCAATTCCCTGTCCCCTCCCCTTGCCCTTTGAGGGACATGGTCTATTGCATGGAACCAAATGTCTGTTTTCCCTGCATGTTGTTCCGTCATATGTGCAGTCATGGGATACCGGGCATCTTGTAGTCTGATGGCTCTCACATGTTCTTGGATCCTAACTTTCAGGGTCCTTACTGTGCTGCCTACGTAGATAGTATTGCAACTACAGCCAATGACGTACGTTACAAAGGATGATTTGCAAGTGATGGTATGGCGGATGGTGTAAACTTGTTCAGTGTTGTATTGGAACTGCTTAAGCTTGTTTTTGCCATAACGGCAGATGTTACAATCCGCGCAGGTAAAGAAGCCAGATGTCTGTTGGGTCAACCAGTTCCCAGGTGTGTTTTTTGGTGTAATGTAACTAGGGCATAGCATGTCCCTTAGAGTAGTGCCTCGTCGATATGTTATGCTGGGCTTTGATAAAATCATGTCCTTAAGACCTGGCACTTCGTGCAGTAGGGGCTAATGTTTTGCAAGTGTTTTGTAAATGCCCTGACTGTGTTTACTGTATTTCGTGACCAAACGGATTTTGGATGTCCTGTCTGATGTATTGGTATTTCTCTCGTATTGCTGTAGTGTATCTGCTCTAGATCTCTGGCTAATCCTACGTTCTGCATGATGCAGGATCCTTTCCTTATATCCTCTTTTCCTGAAGCGATCTTTGGTCGCTTCCAGGTTGGTCGTGTAGGTATCAGTTTCACTGCAATTTCTGCGTACCCTCACCATCTCGCCGTAAGGGATGTTATTGACAGTGGCTTTTGGGTGCGCACTGGTAGCGTGTAGTGTACTGTTACTGGTAGTGGGCTTGCGGTATAATGTACTGTGGATACGGCCCTCATTGGCATAAATAGTAATGTCTAGGAAGTCGATCCTGTCCTGTCCATGTGTCATTGTCAGGGCAACATTATATGGGTTGTTGTTCAAGAAGGAAAAATAGGCCCCAAGTTGTTCCACAGAACCATTCCAGATGATCAGCACATCATCAATATACCTCCCCCAAAAAGGAAAATGCTACTTACCAGTATGCATCTGTTCTTGGCATGTAGAGCTGCAGAGTTGTACACTGTGCATAGATCGCAATCTGGTGTTGGGCTCGGATGCTTGCACTTTGTTGTTGTCTTGGAAGAGTCTTTTGTAGTCACGAGATAGGTGACTCCTCCTTTGGACGATAGTGCGCATGGGCATCGACTCCATCCTCAGATTGTTTTTCGCCATGATGGGAAAAGATGGAGTCAGTAAGAAGAAAGAGATGTCCATGTGAATGTATCTAATTAAGATAATACTGGAACAGATACAGGTTCCGGGGAGGCGGGTGGGCGTGTATAACTCTGCAGCTCCTCATGCCAAGAACAGATGCATACTGGTAAGTAGCATTTTCCGTTCGAGGCATATGAGCTGCAGATTGTACACTGTGCATAGACTGTATAGCAGTGTCTCCCTTAGCGGTGGTCACCTGTATCGGTTGCAGTAGTTTGAAAAAGTGTCTTAAGAACAGCTTGGCCCACAGCAGCTTGTTGCTTTGCCTGTACATCAACACAATAGTGTTTGGTAAAGGTATGTGGTGTAGACCATGTTGCTGCCTTACATATGTCATTTAAGGGAATGTTCCCTAAAAATGCCATGGAAGCCCCTAGCTTACGTGTAGAATGTGCTCTAGGGGGAATTATTAATGTGCGTTTAGCCTTTTGGTAGCATATTTGAATGCATTTGACTATCCATCTAGCAATCCCAGCTTTTGAGATGTAATAAAGTAGAGCTCTTCTGACATCTAGTGTGTGTAGAGCTCTCTCTGCTACAGAGTCTGGGTCTTGGAAAAAGACAAGTAACTCTATTGATTGGTTGAGATGAAAAGCAGAGACTACTTTGGGTAGGAATTTGGGGTTTGGTCTGAGAACCACCTTGTTACGATGTATTTGTAAAAATGGTTCTTGTATGGTTAAAGCCTGAATCTCAATGACTCTCCTGAGAGAGGTGATTGCAATTAGGAAGGCTACTTTCCATGTAAGAAATTGTAACTCACATTTGTGTAGAGGTTCAAATGGGGGACCCATGAGCCTGGTGAGGACAATATTTAGATTCCATACTGGAGAGGGTGGCAATCTAGGGGAATTATTCTTTTAAGGCCTTCCATAAAGGCTTTGATTGCAGGTACTCTAAACAGTGACAAGTGTTGTCTGTTTTGTAAGTATGCGGCTAGAGCAGCAAGATGTAATCTTATGGATGAGTATGCTAGGTTACATCTTTGTAAATGCAGCAAGTAACAGATGATGTTTTGTATTGAAGCATCTAGTGGGTTGATATTGTTATTACAGTAAATAACAAACCTCTTCCATTTTGCTGCATAACAAGCCCTGGTAGTAGGACGTCTGGCTTCTTTAATAACATGCATACAGTCTGGTGGAAGGTTAAGGTAACCGAACTCTAGGACTTCAGGAGCCATATCGCCAGATTTAGTTGACCTGGATCGGGGTGTCTGATCTCTCCATGGTTCTGGGTTAAGAGGGTTGGAGAGAGGCACAGTTTGTGGTGGGGAACCACTGAGAGTTCGAGAAGTGTTGTGAACCATGGTTGTCTTGACCATGTGGGAGCAACTAGGATCATCGTTAGAGACTGCTGCCTGAGTTTGCGTACTACTAGGGGAATGAGTGGGAGAGGCGGAAAAGCGTACGCAAATCTGCCTGACCAATTTATCCATATTGCATTGCCCTTGGACGACGGGTGTGGAAACCTGGCGGCGAAGGTTGGGCATTTTGTGTTTTCTTGTGTGGCGAACAGGTCTATCTCTGGATGACCCCACATTTGGAAAAAGGGTTGAAGAACTTGCGGATGCAGTTCCCATTCGTGAATCTGTTGTGTCTGCCGACTCAACAGATCCGCAATTTGATTGTGAACACCTGGAAGATGTTCTGCAAGGAGGTATATGCTTTGAGGAATGGCCCATCTCCATATGTCTTGCGCTAGTTGAGATAGCTGCAGAGAGTGTGTCCCCCCCTGTTTTTGTATATAATACATTGCTGTCATGTTGTCTGTTTGGACTAGGACAGTCTTGTGAATGAGATGCGGTTGGAATGACTTTAGCGCTAGAAATATTGCCACTAATTCTAGGTGGTTGATGTGGAGCAGTTTTTGTGGAGTGGTCCACTTGCCCTGCATTGTATGGCTGAGGAGGTGAGCTCCCCACCCAGTGAGAGATGCGTCTGTTGTTAGTACTATCTGTTGTGGAATTGGCTCTAGGAACGGCCGCCCTTTGGAAAGGTTTTGTGTATTCCACCACTGCAGAGAGCGATGTGTGCGGCTGTCCACCAACACCAGATCTGTAAGCTGGCCTTGAGCTTGGTTCCACTGACGTGCTAAGCATTCCTGCAAGGGACGCATTTGAAGTCGTGCGTGAGGGACAATGAAGATGCACGAGGCCATCATTCCTACTAGCTGCATAAACACCCGAGCTGGAAGGGAGTGTTGAGGCAGGAATTTTTTGATGAGGGTTTGCATACTGGTTATCCTGGAAGGATTGGGGTATGCTAGGGCTCTGGAGGTGTCTATTGTGGCCCCTAGATACTGATGTATGTAGGAGGGATGGAGATGAGATTTGGTGTGGTTTATTGTGAACCCCAAATTGTGTAGTAGCTGAATTGTTTGGAAGGTGTGCTGTACACACTGCTTGTGTGACTTGGCTTTTATTAGCCAGTCGTCTAGATACGGAAACACATGAATGTGTTGCCTTCGTAAGTGTGCAGCTACTACTGCTAGGCACTTTGTGAAGACCCTTGGTGCTGTTGCTACTCCAAATGGCAGGACTTTTAACTGATAATGTTGTCCGTCCACTGTGAACCTTAGGTATTTCCTGTGCGCAGGGTGTATAGGAATATGGAAGTAGGCATCCTTGAGATCTAATGTGGCAAGGAAGTCGCCTTGTTGGAGGAGTGGAAGTATTTGCTGAAGAGTGATCATGTGAAAATGATCTGAGTGAATGTAATAGTTGAGGGGTCTGAGGTCCAATATTGGTCTGAGGGAACCCTCCTTCTTGGGGATTAGAAAATACAGTGAGTAAACCCCTGTGCCCTGATGTTCTAGAGGGACTGGTTCTATTGCTTGCTTTTGGAGCATGGAGAGAACCTCTTGTTTGAGGAGCGTCAGATGTTGTGTGGACATGGGACGCTGTCTGGGTGGTATGTTGGGGGGAGTAGAAGTGAGTTCCAGTCAGTAACCATACTGGATAATTTGTATTACCCACCTGTCCGTGGTGATGGAATTCCATGCAGGTAGGAACTGTGATAGTCTTCCCCCGACTGGAGTGGAATGATCGGGGGGAAACGGAGGGAAGTCACTGTTTTGTGGTAGGGGAGCTGCGTGTGTTAAACCCACGTTCTCTACCCCTGTTGTTGTTACCTCTGTAATTACCTCTTGAGTAACCTCTATTAGAGGAGGTTTGGGTGGGATTTTTATAAGTGGCAGAGGTAGTGTCTGTCGCAGTGGTCTTGGAGTCGGCTCTATAGGAGGAGCGACGAAAGGAACCTCTACTAGTTGTTGCTTGTAGAGCCCCCATAGATTTGGCTGTGTCTGTGTCTTTCTTCATCTTCTCTAGAGAAGTGTCCACAGTGGGCCCAAACAAGTGTTCCTGATCTAAGGGTTGATTGAGGATGGTAGACTGCACCTCCTGCTTAAAACCAGATATGCGTAACCACGCGTGTCTGCGTAGCAAAACGCTTGAATTTATTGTGCGTGATGCTGTATCTGCTGCATCAAGGGCGCATTTTATTGAGGTGTTTGTAATTAGCTTGCCCTCTTGTATTAGATCATTTGCTTTGGTCTTATGCTGATCTGGAAGATACTGAATGAGCTTTTCTAGCTCATCGTAATGAGCCCTGTCATACCTTGCTAGTAAGGCTTGTGAATTGGCGATGCGCCAAATGTTTGCTGCTTGAGACGCAACCCTCTTGCCTGATGCGTCGAGCAACTTAGACTCTTTGTCTGGTGGTGGTGCCTCACCAGTAGTTTGTGAGTTTGCTCATTTACGTGCATTAGCTACTACTAATGAATCAAGAGGGAGCTGACCTTTAATATAAGCTGGGTCACTAGGGGCAGGCTTATATTTCTTTTCAATTCTTGGATTAATAACCCTAGCTCTAACTGGGTCTTTGCAGACCTCAGGGGCATGTTTAATAATCCCTTTAAGCATAGGGAGAGTGTGTGTAGTTTTTTGAGGCTGAGCAAACGTCTCTAATAAAAAGTCCTCCTCCAGGGGGTCTGAGTGTAGTTTGACTCCATGGAATTGTGCTGCTCTGTTTATAACCTGTGCAAACCCTATAGCGTCATCTGGGGGGGATGGTTTGGATGGGTATGGCTCAGGGACGGGTATATCTGGGAGATCATAATTGTCCCAGGGGTCCTGAGGTGGGATACTGTGAAGGTCGTCATCAGTATCTGTGTTATGAGGTGACTGTATAGGGCTGGAAGGTTGTGGAGGTGGAGAGAAAGGCCTTATGGGTGATGTAGAAGAGTCTTTCTTTTTGGGAGGTGGCTCAGGTGTGGTTGGTACGTCAGACTTCCTCTTGTCAGGCGGTATGGATTGGACCTGTCCAGTAATGGGGTCAATATGCAGAGTTTTCTGCTTTGGATCCATCGGAATAGAAAGTTCTTTAGAGCTAGTGTCTTGTTTCGGCACCGAAGATTTCGGTTCCGAGTGGTGCTCCTTATGTTTAAGAGGTTGCTTGGTCTCCTTTCGGCGTGGTGGAGTTTTCAACCCCGACGGTTTAGCTTGTTTTTTCGGCTCCGAAGGTTTGGTAGGCTTCGGTGTCGAAGCGTCGGAGACCTTGGTCTTCGGTGCCGAAGATTCTGATGTCGACGGGACCTTAGTTTTGGGCTTGGGTGCCGACGAGTGTTTTTCGGCACCGGGATGTGGCTGGCTCGATCCCGAGCTGCCAGAAGGCTTTGGATGCTTCGGAGCCGAGCTGGAAGGCGGGGCTTCTGAAGTCTTGTCTTGGTGCCGACCTAGACCCAAAGGTGAAGGTGTGACCGTAGCCTTTTGTTTTTTCGGGGCAGGGGCGTCGACGTCAGTACTCACAGTACATTGACCTGGCGTGATGGTCTGGTCGTCCGACCCAGTGTCTTCGGCTCCGGAGGTGTCGGGTTGTTGATCTCCGGTGTCTGGGTTGTCGGAGCCTGTGTCGAAGATGTTGTCCGGTGCGGGAACGGTTGATCTGGACATTTCGTGTCGTCGGGCCCGGCGATCACGTATAGTCTTTTTCGACCTGAAGGATTCACAGGCCCGGCAATGTCAACTCTCGTGGTCTGACGAGAGACAAAGGTTACAGACCTCGTGGAGATGTGTGTGTGGGAATTTAGCCCCACACTTGCATTTTTTAAATGGAGTCCTTTCCATATGCTGGTTGATGGCGCCGATCGGCCCAACGGCCCACGTCGACGACCGGACTCGAAAATGTCTTGGAGAGTAGATACGCGATGAGAGGGGATCGCGATCGAAACAATACCGTCGAACGGTGGGAGTTTTTTGCGCGTCGAAGGGGAACCGATCGATGTCGACCCGGAGCGCAGCAAATTACATCCGAACCCGATGGCGGAAAAAAACAATCTGAGGATGGAGTCGATGCCCATGCGCACTATCGTCCAAAGGAGGAGTCACCTATCTCGTGACTACAAAAGACTCTTCCAAGACAACAACAAAGTGCAAGCATCCGAGCCCAACACCAGATGGCGATCTATGCACAGTGTACAATCTGCAGCTCATATGCCTCGAACATGATGTTTTCTAGCCAGGGGAGGCATGACGGCCCCAGGCATGTACAGTTTCCCACCAGCCCATGAAGAGTCCAGCGTACGATGGGGCAAATTTTGAACTCATCGCGGTCCCTTGGAGCTGGTGGTGCCAGTGCCCATTGTGTAAAAAATAGTTCTTAGATAAAATGAGATCTGTCATTTCTAGGAGCATCTCATTATGTTTGTACCAGTCCGCTGTCCTATTTTTCAAAAAATGGGTGAGGGCATGAAGGCCAAACTGTTTCTTGATACACGTATACAGGCTGGTGATATCAAACGTGACAAACGATAGCCCCTCAGACCATGATACATCCTCGAACTTGGTTAGGATGTCTTTACTATCCTGAATAAAAGAGGGTAGGTTCTTTACCAATGGCTGTAAGAGTGTGTCCACATACTCTTAGAGTCGTTCAGTCGGGGAGTCTATCCCAGCAATTATGGGCCTACCTGGAGGAAAAGCCCCCCCCCTTGTGGACCTTGGGGAGGATGTATATGCAAGGGTAACTGGGATTCTGGACTGCTAGATATTTGAATTCATCGTCAGTAAGTAAACCCATCTCCCTCCAGTCGCCCAATTTCATTCTGATATGTAGGGTGAGTTCTCGCATGGGATTGATGGAGACACGTTCATAACAATTGCTGTCTCCCAATTGTCTCTCTATTTCTCCCATATAGTCTTCTTTTTTCATGATGACGATGTTTCCACCCTTATCAGCTTCCCGTATGACTAGTTGGTCATTGTTTTTTAGATTGCTCAGGGCATGTTTTTCATTTTGGGTAAGATTATGGGGGCCCATTTCCCTGTATCTACCTCCATTGAGTAATTTCTGTAGGTCTTCCGCTACCTTGGTTTTGAAAAGGTCAATATTGGGATGTGTTGCTTGTGGCGTAAATTTAGATTTCAGTTTCAGGCCACTATCTATGTCAGCTCTAGTCCTAATCCCTAGTTCCTCCGTCAATTGTTCTATCGGTGTGATGTCATTATCAGATAAGGACATCAATAACTGGATATTCTCAACATCACCCACCGTCTGGCTAGGGGGTTGATGTTCTATCATTCTAGACACAATACACTTGGGATTGGTATGAAAGAAGTGTTTTAATTTTAATGAGCGTACAAATTTATACAAATCAACAGTAGCATCCACAATGTCGCCCCCTTGAGTTGGACAGAAACCAAGGCCCTTTTGTAATACAGAGCATTCATCATCATTTAGTACATAGTCTGATAAGTTAACAATCACTACATCATCCTGTGCCTTTGTGGGTGGCTCCCCAGTCCCACCTTGACACATCTCTGTGATAACTTGAGGGTTTATTTTGTTTTGGATGATCAAAGGTTCACTGTTAGCCCCAGCACCGCCTTTTTTCTTTTTTGACCACCTCCTGCCTCCCCTCCTTGTTTTGGGTCTTTTCTTGGCTGCTTGCTGTTTAATCTCAGCCTCTCCATCTCTAATAAAAAAAAAATTCTGGACCTGGGTGTCACTGTTGCTGGTACTACCCGCTGGAATACTTTCTGTCGACGTGAATGAGCTACCACTGATTGATCCTGAATCTGAGGTCTCATCCCTCACCCTTTTAGCTGACTCTGTGTTTTTGATGTTGTCATACTTCTTGGCGAAGGTGTACACTCTACCCTCCCGATAGTCATTCTCATCTCTTTTTACCTTTCTCGCCTTCTTATCTCGTTGATTAGCCAGAGATCTAGAGCAGATACACTACAGCAATACGAGAGAAACACCAATACATCAGACAGGACATCCAAAATCCGTTTTGTCACAAAATACAGTAAACACAGGGCATTTACAAAACACTTGCAAAACATTGGCCCCTACTGCACGAAGTGCCAGGTCTTAAGGACATGATTTCACCAAAGCCCAGCATAACATATCGACGAGGCACTACTCTAAGGGACATGCTATGCCCTAGTTACATTACACCAAAAAACCCACCTGGTAACTGGTTGATCCAACAGACATCTGGCTTCTTTACCTGCGCGGATTGTAACATCTGCCGTTATGGCAAAAACAAGCTTAAGCAGTTCCAATACAACACTGAACAAGTTTACACCATCCGCCATACCATCACTTGCAAATCATCCTTTGTAACGTACGTCATTGGCTGTAGTTGCAATACTATCTACGTAGGCAGCACAGTAAGAGCCCTGAAAGTTAGGATCCAAGAACATGTGAGAGCCATCAGACTACAAGATGCCCGGTATCCCATGACTGCACATATGACGGAACAACATGCAGGAAAAACAGACATTTGGTTCCATGCAATAGACCATGTCCCTCAAAGGGCAAGGGGAGGGGACAGGGAATTGGCCCTTCGACGAAACGAGGCAGGCTGGATTTGCCGCTTGCGTAGCGTTGCGCTGGGGAACAATACAGATGAGGAGTTGCATTATTTTTTATAGGTGCAACACTGGATCCCTGTTCCAGAATAAGATCCTGTAATATATATGGTCCGATATCCATGATTGTAGTATAAAATGTTTAGAGTTTATAGAGGACATACGACTCCATGGTCCCATCATCCTTCCAATTTTTGGACGATAATATCTGGCACTCCATTCTAGACGAACACCTAGGAACACACTACTATGCCAACAGACTACAACATATAAGGTGGTATCAACCACACAAAATTACACAGACAGAGAATGTACCCATTGTTCAGATGTCTAATACATTACCTGTGATCGCCTTCTTGTATTGCTGTATTGCCTTATTCACATGTAATGGCTCACACGAAAAATGCACTGCAGTATTGTCATCTTGGGTGTCCGCGCACCCAAAGTGTGCATGTATCCTGATTATTGCTGGCTTATTTGTATATGAACCATTAGACAAGAATGCCAACCATTGTCCAACAATGTACTATACAGAGTGTTTCACTTCATGCTTGAGCACTCTCATGTCGTATGACCGTATTTACAAAACTTGTTTCTCAAAACCTTTTCTTCTCTTCTACTCTTACAGCTACTATGGGCAAATCCCAATTCTCTGGCTTATTTTCTTTAATTTCAGCCTGGTTATCCATACTTTAGTGTCATGTTTCGAAATAGCGTCGTTTGGGCGACGGGCCCTTGACGCTTTCACTTGATTGCCCTTTAATCTCTGGACTCCCCAGACTTCAAGGGGCGTTTCCAAGGAAACCACAAGGTACGTGCTCAACGCAACGAAGATGAGTTTGCCCTGTAGCATTAAGTTACTCTTCTCAGACACTCCCCATCATCCTACTCGACACGTCCCACGTGGCCACGTTTCACGTTTAAATGGACTTCCCGGGGCCCGCGTCCTTCATCAGTATTGAAGCGGACGCTCACACACTCGCAAGCATGAGGTGCAATTTTCCTCATTTGCTTGCTGTTTCTCACAGGCACAGGAGTCTTGGTACTTCCAACTGTCCCTGAATCCAGGAGGGAACAGTTGGCATATAGGACTACTACAGTGCCTTACCTAATTCAGAAAGTTTATGACTCACTACATCTTACCATCAGACTTATTTGCGAAGGTATGTTGTCTTCATAACTGATAATCTCTTGGGCGACACGATGCTCCAGCTCTTGGGTAGACACATCTTTCCAATGATTAAACCTATACTCTTTTCTACACACGTGGTCTGGGGTTCCACTTCCCCTATCGCTTCCCCACTCTCTCTTTTCTCTTTTCCATCTTTTTTATGCATCTATTTACAACCCGCTCACAAGTCTGTTTCAGTTTGCTGTGTCCTCCACTAGCCCATTCTCCCTCTAACGATATAATAATGCAAACACTGGGGCAGAAAATTCTATATGTTCTGTCACCAACGTTCTGTCTCTTCTCTTAATGATGTATGGTTAATGTGACTTTTCCATGTTGGCTTTTTAAATGTAACGTCTTCCATGTAGGAATCTTTATGGGCAAACTTATGTTGTCCTTTTATGTGTAAATATTTGTATGTTGTCATGTATTAATGTCCATCTGTGGATATTTATGTTGTATTACACACTATACGTTTTATGTATTTCACACCCCTGATGAAGTCCACACCAGTTGGACGAAACGCGTCGGCTGTTTGGCCGTTTTCTTTTATTGAACTTGAAGAATAACGCAACTGTTTATACAATATTAACAGTGGATGGACATATTCTTTTCATGGTGTTGGTGGTGCATTCCACATTTGTGAATTTGTACTAGTATAAAACATGTTTGCTGCGACAATCCCTAGACAGAAACAGATATATAAGATTACAAGCACCAACAGAGTAAATAAAAGGCAGCTTTCTACCATGGTGCTAAAACAGTGAATATATGCAGGCATATAGATACATGACAGTAATCAAGCGTACTCCTGAGATGCAAACCTGACCAAAGTGTACATAGTATGTATGTGGATGTAAAGCCAATAATCTCGTAAGAAAGAGCCAACTCCATTACCTGATGGAAGAGAACGAAGGACCCCGTCTTGGTCTTGAGTTGGACACCCAGCAAGGGATGTCAGACCACTGCGTGCTGGAGCTTCTACAGGCTGGGACCTCATCGTCTAGTGTCAGCGTGAAAGCTTCTCCTCTAGTTCCCCAGTGAATTGCAGTTCATTTATACCCAGAAAGTACCCTCAGGGGTTCTACTTAGTTATGTAATATGTATGGTGCACCTGTCGCCAAGGATGACGATAGCGGTGACTTTTGTGCAGAGTTATTATACAGAAAATGGTAATATTGCTGTGTACGTCCTGGGCAGGGGATTAAGATATGATACTAGGAATCCTCATGCATAATAAATGAGGCCAGTGTCAGAGAAAACTGATCGACATTTATTCAGCTCATAACTAGGTAAAAGGTCAGTGCCAGAACCGTTATGCAGAACAAGGTAAGACAAATGTAGGTAAAAGGTCGTGAAGCTACCTAGGCCTATATTGGGGTACACTGGGGTTCATAACAGTTGGGGATGCCTTGTATTTCTTGTCCACCTTTGATGTAATGACCCTAGCTCGAATGGGGTCATGTAAAATGTCTGGCGTGTGACCAAGCATGCCTGTAAGCATGTGGAGGTACTGAGCGGACCACTGTGTGGAAGAACGGGTCTCAAAAAAGAAATATCTTCTAAGGCTCAGTATGTAGATCCACTTTATGGCAGGCAGCAGCCCTACCAATGAGGTTGTGGTAGGAAGTGGTGTCATTGGGAGGAGAGGGTTTTGCAGGGTATACGTCAGGATCTGTATCCGCTGGTTGATCAGTATCATAGGTATCCCAGGGATCATCCTGAGGTGGAATGCCAAATGTATCCCCATGGTCCGATACCCCTATATCTGAGTGAGGTGACCCTTGAGGTGTGTATGATATAGAGTCAGCTGGAGAAGCAGGTGGTGAGGGCGAGTGTTGTGGAGGAGGTAGGGGTGGTGCAGCAGTGAAAAGCAAAGCACTTGTAACCTTGTCCATTTTCTTTCGCTGCTTTGATGGACGCATGTCCAGGGCTTCTTCAATGGAAAATTGCCATTTAGATGGTTTGGGCAGCAGTTCAAGGAGGGCGGGTGATTATCCGGCCTGTATGTGAATGGATCATTAGGAGTTTCTTGCAGGTGTCAATTTCTTCTTGGATGGATCATTAGGTGTTTCTGGTGGGTGTCGATTTTTTCTAGTAGTCTATGAAGAATTGGTTCGACAGAACCTGATCCATGGCCCACCTTTCTGCATTGCACTGTTGGTCTTGGCTCAGATACTGATGGTTTAGTCACCGACGTCGATGTTCTGTGCTTCGGCGGCAGTTTTTGTTTCAGTGCCGAAGTTGTCAGCTCCGAAGGTCGGCTCAGCTCCGAGGTGGAAGCTGGCTGTGCCGAAGTAGTCGGCCTCGATGGTTTCTTCAGCGATGAGCCAGAGCTGGGCGCTACCCCCGAAGATGTTTGTCGTTGTCGACCATGGCCCGAAGGCAGTGGTGGCCCGGCAGTCTGTCTCTGGTGCTACAGAGTAAATGTTCGACCCTTAGAGGAGGGTGTCTCTGCGTGGGGTCGGGGCCGGGGTGGGGGGGTACAGTATTCACAGCTGGCTGCAGAGGTGGAAGATCTTGGATTTCCATGTCAGAGCCGGAGTTGTCATCGAGGGAGAAGGTCCCCTTGTCCACAGCCAATGCCTGCGCGTAGTGTTCCCCCTGGATGTCCTCAGTGACGAAAAGGTCTAGTGTTTCATCTCTGCTCCTTCGTGACATTTCGAGTCATCAAGTCTGATGCTCGCGGGGGCGTGGCTAGCCAGCCATCATGGCGGACGCGAGTCACTAACGCTCGGATCGAAATCCCCCTTGAATCCGGAAAATTTCTCCTGACAATGAGCCATCCACATTGGCAACCAGTGAGACCAGACGGCCGAGGAACAACTGAAACCAAAGAGCTCTGTATCTGGCAGATCCGCCCTTCGTGCCCACGGCTGCGACGGCAAGAAAAGTCAGGGCCTACAAGCTGTGGGACCGCGTGAGGGTGATCGGCGGCAGGAGGCGGCCGCTAGCGCTCGGGCGGAAGCCCCGGCGGAGGCGAAGAGTAACTGAGGTGGAGAGGGGGCGGCCCCCACGCGAGACCCCCGGGATCGTGAGTGGCGGGGCCGCGGTCGGCGCATTAACGCATACAAGGCGCCGTTCAGCGGCGGCATATGTGGGAGCTGGCCTCGGAGGCGAGGACCAGGCGAGCCGACGGACCCCTGGTGAAATAGGCCTGCGGTGTGGGCCTGCTGCAGTGAAAGACAGGCGATCGGTCTCTGTGGTGTGGGCCCGGGCCACTGCGGAGATACTGAGAAGCCCCGCGGCCTGCGGCCAACGTCGGTGACACCCTGCCCGGAGGCGCCCCGATGTGAGGAGAGGCTGAACAAAGGCCGCTGTTGGGGATACCGGCCACACACAGGAGAGACTGCAGGGCCGCGCGGGGGTGTCCGATGACAGGAGGCGGCCGCCCGTGCTCAGGCGATGGCCCCGCGGTGGCGGAGAGCGACTGGAGAGGTGAGGCGGTGACTTCACCACTAGACCCCGGGGACCGAAAACAGTGAGGCCGCGATCGACGCACCAGTCTAATCAAGGCACCACCCTGCTGCGATACCTGAGGATACGGACCCCGGTGGGGGGGGCCCGGCGGATCGGAATTCTTTCAGAGTTCTCTGCATGCTCCTCTGCTGCACTTCCTATCTGACCATGTTAGGCGCCTGGAGGCCAAAGTGCGATACGGGACTGAAGGGCAATATTCATCTGCACTCACGTTGGAGCTTGGAGTCCGGAGAGATCTCTCGGGGCCCTGCCGTTGTGGAGTGTGGGCGGCCCATGTGCAGGGAACCGAGTCCTTGCGGTAAGAACCCGGACTGCTGCGGCAACACAGGGAGGCCTGAAGACTGAGCGGCTGACGTTGGTGCCGCCCTACCCTGGAGACTCCCGGTGAGTGGGGACGCCTGGCGGGGATCGCAGCGGAGGGGAGACGCAGGCGGCAACGCACAGCGGAGGACGCAAGTCGCGCATAGGGGAGACCGCAGTGCGGAGAGTGGTGCCAGGCATGCGGCGCTCGCAGCGGGAGGGCCCTTGGAGGAACTGCGCTATCACAAGGGTACTGCAACGGACCGCGAATATATTGGCCGATCACCGAATGCATGGCTTACTGGAGGTAGACACGTGAATGCACATTCTTCCCCCCCCAAAATTGGGACCTGAGAAGCCTACGGGCACAGTATTGATTGAGCGAACGACAGGCGCCGGTGGCGAGACGCCAGGGGAGTCCCGCCCAAATACCGACTAAGGGAAGACGTGCAATCTGAGGCCTGCACAGGGGAGTCCTTCGCAGCCTAGACGACGCTGCTCCTACGTAAACAACCGCACTGCCACAGCGACTTCTGAACACTGAGGAACGGAGTGGAGTGGACACTAGCAGTGGGTAGGCGCTGCGGGGGTCCCTTCTGCCACCCAAACCGGCGACGGCTTGCTGCCATCGGGAACATCCATAATAACCAGGACGTCATGCAGGTGGGGAACGCCGCAACTCAGCGCCCCTGCTAAACACACATCGACGCAACCCGGTGCCCTGCCACAGAGGGTCACCGTCAGTTACCATTCTGTTCGAAGCTCAGGCGCCCTGACCTGCAGGACAACTACTAGCGCGGAGACTGCGTGCGGAGCCTGCGAGCCACAACACGCTTCCTAGGGAATGGACAATCGCGCGTGGTGCGATCGCCGATAGTGGCCCCGCTCGGCCACATACCCTAAGTGATTCGCGCCTGCGAGGAAGCCCGACGCCTGCCCAGAGTCTCCGTAGTGGCATACCTACAGGCGTAGCAACCCTACTATTACCTAACTGCGAATGCCCACGGCGCAGCAACTTGTGATGGGCCGGATGCGCGCCAAGATGCAACAGGGCGGCCTGGATCCCACACGCATAGGAGCTGACGGAGAGATGGAGCCAACGACCACAGCCCTGGCGGCCAAAATGGACTCAGTACTTGCAGCAGTGGAGAAAATTGGGACTGCGCTAGAACAGACGAGAACCTCCCTGGAAACCCGAATAGGGAAAATGCTACTTACCAGTATGCATCTGTTCTTGGCATGTAGAGCTGCAGATCCTCACACTGTGCATTAGATCGCCATCTGGTGTTGGGCTCGGATGCTTGCACTTTGTTGTCGTCTTCGAAGAAGTCTTTGTAGTCATGTGATAGGTGACTCCTCCTTTGGACATTAGTGCGCATGGGCATCGACTCCATCCTCAGATTGTTTTTCGCCATATTGGGGAGTGATGGAGTTAGTAGAAAAGGAAAGAGATGTCCATGTGTGTGTATCTAATTAAGATAGGACTGGTACACATACAGGTCCCGGGGAGGTGGGTGGGCGTGTGAGGATCTGCAGCTCTACATGCCAAGAACAGATGCATACTGGTAAGTAGCATTTTCCGTTCGAGACATGTGAGCTGCAGAGCACACACTGTGCATAGACTGTACAGCAGTATCTCCCCTAGCGGTGGTCACCTGTATGTGTTGCAGTAGTTTGAAAAAGGGTTTTAAGGACAGCTTGGCCCACTAAAGCTTGTTGCTTGGCTTGCACATCAACACAATAGTGTTTAGTGAAGGTGTGTGTTGTAGACCATGTGGCTGCCTTACATATGTCTTCTAGGGGAATGTTCCCTAAGAATGCCATGGAGGCCCCTAGTTTGCGTGTTGAGTGCGCTCTAGGGGGAGCTGTTAATGTGCGTTTGGCTTTCTGGTAGCAGATTTGGATACATTTAACAATCCACCTTGCAACCCCGGCTTTTGAGATGGGATTACCCTTGTGTGGTGGAGAGAAAGCTACAAACAATTGTTTGGTTTTGCGAAATGACTTGGTTCTGTCAATGTAATACATTAGAGCTCTTTTGACATCTAGGGTGTGGAGAGCTCTTTCTGCCACGGAATCTGGGTTTTGGAAGAACACGGGTAGTTCTACTGATTGGTTAAGGTGGAAAGGCGAAATGACTTTGGGAAGGAATTTTGGGTTTGTTCTGAGAACTATCTTATTATGATGTATTTGTAAGAAGGGCTCTTGTATAGTTAAAGCCTGTATCTCACTGACTCTCCTAAGAGAAGTGATTGCAATTAGGAACGCAACTTTCCATGTAAGGAATTGAAGTTCACATTTATGTAGGGGTTCAAAAGGTGGTCCCATGAGCCTGGTAAGTACTATATTAAGATTCCACACTGGGGAAGGTGGTAATCTGGGAGGTATGATCCGCTTAAGGCCTTCCATAAAGGCTTTAATGTCGGGGACTCTAAAGAGTGATAAGTGTTGCCTGTTTTGTAAGTAAGCAGCAAGGGCTGCGAGGTGCAGACGTATGGATGAGTATGCAAGATTACATCTTTGCAAATGTAGCAAGTAGCAAATGATGTTTTGCGTAGAGGCCTGTAATGGTTGGATGTTATTATTAGTGCAGTAAATAGCGAATCTTTTCCATTTGGCTGCATAGCAGGCTCTGGTAGTTGGGCGTCTAGCCTCTTTAATAACGTCCATGCAGTCTGGCGGTAGGTTAAGGTAACCGAATTCTAGGACTTCAGGAGCCAAATCGCAAGGTTCAGTTGAGATGGATCTGGGTGCCTTATCTCTCCATGGCTCTGCGTTAGCATTGATGGGGAGAGGTGTAGTCTTTGGTATGGGACTACTGATAGCTCTAGTAGTGTGGTGAACCATGGTTGGCGTGCCCACGTGGGGGCTACTAGTATCATTTTTAGAGACTGTTGTCGGAGCTTGCGTACTACAAATGGGATCAGTGGTAGCGGTGGAAAAGCGTACACAAATCTGCCGGACCAGTTCATCCATATCGCATTGCCCTTGGACTGCGGGTGTGGAAACCTGGCGGCGAAGGTTGGGCATTTTGCGTTTTGGTGTGTGGCGAACAGATCTAAGTCTGGCTGGCCCCACATCTGGAAAAAGGGTAGAAGAACTTGTGGATGTAGTTCCCACTCGTGAATCAGTTGTGTCTGTCGACTTAACAGATCGGCAATCTGATTGTGAACCCCTGGTAGGTGTTCTGCTAGAAGGTATATTTTTGTGGAATGGCCCACCTCCAAATGTCCTGTGCCAGTTGGGACAGTTGTGGAGAGTGTGTCCCCCCCTGTTTTTGTATATAGTACATGGCTGTGATGTTGTCTGTTCGGATCAGAACAGCCTTGTTTTGTACGTGGAGTTGGAAAGACTTGAGAGCTAGGAATATAGCTAGTAACTCCAGGTGGTTGATGTGGAACAGCTTTTGTTGAGTGGTCCACTTGCCTTGTGTTGTATGATCTAACAGGTGTGCTCCCCATCCTGTGAGGGATGCGTCCGTGGTTAGTACTATTTGTGGAACCGGCTCTAGGAACGGCCGCCCTTTGGACAAATTGTTGGTGTTCCACCACTGCAGAGAGCGATGTGTGCGGCTGTCCACCAACACCAGATCTGTAAGATGTCCGTGAGCCTGGTTCCATTGGCGCGCTAGGCACTCCTGTAGAGGACGCATTTGAAGTTTTGCATGAGGGACGATAAAGATGCAAGATGCCATCATGCCGATTAGCTGCATAAACACTCTGGCTGGGAGAGAGTGTTGCATTTGAAACCTGGGGACAAGGGTTTGTATACTGGCTATCCTGGCTGGGCTGGGGTAAGCTAGAGCAGTGGAAGTGTTTATTGTGGCTCCCAGATATGGAAGGATATGGGAGGGCTGAAGGTGCGACTTGGTATAGTTTATTGTGAACCCCAAGTTGTGTAATGTTTGTATTGTTTGGTGAGTGTGTTGGACACACTGGTTGAATGATTTGGCTTTGATGAGCCAGTCGTCCAGGTATGGAAAGACATGTATTTGTTGTCTTCGTAGGTGCGCCGCTACTACTGCAAGGCATTTGGTAAACACTCTTGGAGCAGTGGTGACTCCGAATGGAAGTACTTTGAACTGGTAGTGCTGTCCATTGAGTACGAACCTTAGATACTTCCTGTGAGCAGGATGTATGGGAATGTGGAAGTAGGCGTCCTTGAGATCTAGTGTGGCAAGGAAGTCTTCCTGTTGCAGTAGGGGAAGCACTTGTTGGAGAGTGATCATGTGAAAATGATCCGAATGTATATACTGATTGAGGGGTCTGAGGTCTAGAATTGGCCTTAGGGTCCCGTCCTTTTGGGGATTAGGAAATACAGGGAGTAAACTCCTGTGCCCTGCTGTAGTAGAGGAACTGGCTCTATGGCGTGCTTTTGAAGCAGGGAAAGTACCTCTTGCTGTAAAAGGGTAAGATGGTGTGCGGACATAGGCCGCTGCTTGGGTGGTATGTTGGGGGGGGTAGCTGTTAGTTCCAGGCAGTAGCCATGTTGGATAATTTGTCTTACCCACCTGTCTGTTGTAATGGAGTTCCAGACAGGTAGGAACTGTGAGAGCCGTCCCCCGACAGGGGTGGTGTGGTCGGGGGGAAGCGGAGGGAAGTCACTGTTTAGGAGTGGTGGAGGTACGGGTGTTGTTATTACCTCGACCTCTGCCCTTATTTATTTATTTATAAAGTTTTATATAGCGCGAACTTGATCCCGAGGGATATCAGAGCGCTTTACATTTTGAGGGAAAGGAGGTAACAAATCAAAACATGAGTCTAATAGGGTGAATCTAATGGATATTGAAACATATAATGCACACATAACATATCCTTCATAAACCTGAATAAACTGGGAATGGGCTAAACGATGGAGCAAAGAGAAGTAAGGGAGTAAATACAATAATCATATACAGAGAATAACCAATATCAAAACGTTAAACAGAACATAGGTCAGGTGGGGAGTCTAATGACATTGAATCAGATGGTGAACGTCTACCAGATCAATTATACCCCTGGGAGAACGAAGAGTGGGCTATACGATGGAGCAAGTGACATAGGTGAGTAACTACAATAATCATATACAGAAATAAAGACCAGTACCAAAACAATATACAAAATATGAGTCAAATGGGAAGTCTAATGGCATTGAATCAGATGGTGAACAACTACCAGATCATTTATACACATGGGTGGACGAAGAGTGGGCTGGGCGATGGGGCATAATGACTTCAGAGGAGTAAATGCAATAATCATGTACAGGAGTGATAACCAAAACAAAATAATAACCATATCCAGAAGATAATAACAAATATTATAGTATGACCGATGCGTTTAGAGCTAGCAAATGTCCCTCATGTTAAGGTAAGAACTTATTCATGAGGAATCTTTTTGCTTCCAGTTTGAAAGTATCTTTTGATGAGATCCTCCTAATTTCCGGTGGAAGAGAGTTCCAAATTTTTGGAGCAGAGCCAGAGAAGGCTCGTTGGCATGTTCTTTTTTTGCGGAAGATCTGTGGTTTTAAGAGGAGGGAATTTGCACTCCTTGACGGTCTACCCCCTCCAGATAGTTCTAGCTTTTGTGCGAGGTAGCTGGGGGTTTTGAAGTGTAGGGCTTTGTGGGATAGGCAGGCAATCTTCAGTTGAATTCTAGCTTCGTAAGGTAGCCAATTTAGAGATTTTAAAACTGGGGAGATGTGTGCCTTTCGCTTAGTGTTGTTGCCTCTGTACCCACCTCTAAAGTATCCCCTATTGGGAGAGGTTTGGGTGGTGCTTCTATATGAAGAGGAACTGTCTGCGGTGGTGTTCCTAGAGCCCCCTCTGTAAAAGGAGCGGCGAAAGGAGCCACGTTGTTGTGGGGACTGCAATGCTCCCATTGACTTAGCAGTGTCAGTGTCCTTTTTCATTTTCTCTAGTGCTGTGTCAACAGCAGGACCAAAGAGTTGGTTTTGGTTAAATGGCTGATTTAAGATGGTAGTTTGGACTTCTGGCTTAAAGCCTGAAATGCGGAGCCAGGCGTGCCGTCTGATGAGTACGCTAGTGTTGACGGACCTAGCGGCAGTGTCGGCTGCATCGAGGGCGCACTTAATGGAGGCATTTGAAATAAGTTTGCCCTCTTGAATGAGGTCAGTGGCCTGTGTTTTGTACTGATCAGGGAGATGTTGCAAGAGGGTCTCTAGCTGATCGTAGTGGGCCCTATCGTACCTAGCTAGTAGTGCCTGGGTGTTAGCTATGCGCCAGATGTTGGTGGCTTGCGCAGCTACCCGTTTGCCAGAGGAATCTAATAATTTTGACTCCTTATCAGGGGGCGGAGCATCCCCTGAAGTTTGGGAATTAGCTCGTTTACAAGCATTAGAGACGACCAGTGAGTCAAGAGGGAGCTGACCTTTGATGTAGGTGGGGTCATCAGGGGCAGGTCTATACGTTCTATCTATCCTAGGGTTAAGGATCCTGGCCCTTACAGGGTCATTGAATATGTCAGGTGCATGTTTAATGACACCTTTGATCATGGGTAAAGTTTGAGCAGTTTTTTGAGACTGTTCAAAGGTGTCTAGAAGGAAATCTTCCTCTGGTTGGTTGGTGTGTACATGCACGCCGTGAAAGACAGCAGCCCTGTGGATGAGTTGCCCAAAACCAATGTGATCATCTGGTGGAGATGGTTTTGTGGGAGAAGGTGGAGGGCTGGGGAGGTCTGTAGGATCTATGGGGTGGTTGTAGCCCCAGTCGTCCTGTGGTGGGGTATCTGGGTCCAGAAGTGGATCATCAGGGTCATCACCATACCCCATGTCGTCCTGATATTCATGTGGGGGAGAAGTTACAGGCTGAGGCGGTGTAACAGGGATGTGGAGAGGAGGGGTGATAGATAGAGGTATAGGAGAAGAAGGAGGCATAGGGGAAGTAGAAGAGTCCTTCTTGTTTGAAGGGACAGGCTTGTGGCGTGGCACAGAGGAAATGTGTCCAGTTTTAGGATTGATATGCAGTATCTGTTGATTAGGATCGATGGGATCCGGTCGAAACAGTTCCTCCTGTGGAATAGTTGGCTTCGGCGCCGACTTTTTCGGCTCCGAGCGTGGTGGCTTGTTTAAATGTTCCTTTGCCTTAGAAGGCGTAGAGGAGTCCTTCGGCTTCGGTATGGGTTCGACCAGCTTTGGTTTAGGGGCTGTGTCTTGGAGCCTGGGTTTCGGCGCCGAGTGATCCGCGGGTTTTGAGGCGGATTTTGGAACCGAACTGGATTTCGGCGCCGGGTGTTCTTTGGGCTTCGGCGCCGAAGGTGCCGGTAGAACGGCCACATGGGGTTTGGTCGGTGCCGAGGAGCTGGAAGGCTTTATTTTCTTCTTCGGCGCCGTGCCGGAAGGCGGGGCGTCCGAAGCACGTTTACGGTCGCGACTGGGGCCCGTAGGCGAAGTGTTGACCGGTGCCTTCGGTTTTGTAGGTGGGGTTGGGGCAGGGGCAGTAGTACTCACACGTTGCCCTGGAGTGATGGAACCGTCTGAGTCCTCTGCCTCCGAGACGATAGTGAGGTCTTCGGAGTCTTCCTCTGGAACGTCGGGACCCTCATCGAAGATATCGACGGGTTCCGGAGCGGACCGTTGCGCCATGATGTGCCTTCGGGCTCGACGATCGCGGATGGTCTTTTTGGAGCGGAAGGAAGCGCAGGCTGGACAGGTGGCCTCGTTATGGTCTGGTGAGAGGCACAGGTTACAGACCTTGTGGTGGTCACTGTGGGGGAACTTTGCTCCACACTGGGGGCATTTTCGGAAGGGCGTCCTTTCCATGGGCAGTAGTCCTTACGGCGTCGATGGGCCCACGGCCCGCGTCGACGGCTGGAAAGGAGATCGAGGAAGGGACGTCGAGATGTCGATGTCGGTATGAAGTCTTGAGATGTGAAAACGTTGAAAAAACAAGTTTCGAACCGGAGTGTTGAAGTTGCATCCGAACCCGATGGCGGAAAAAAACAATCTGAGGATGGAGTCGATGCCCATGCGCACTAATGTCCAAAGGAGGAGTCACCTATCACATGACTACAAAGACTTCTTCGAAGACAACAACAAAGTGCAAGCATCCGAGCCCAACACCAGATGGCGATCTAATGCACAGTGTGAGCTCTGCAGCTCACATGCCTCGAACATAAGGTTACTACAGACTTCACGCTGCTGCATGCAGATCATCGTAAACTGGCCGAAAAAGTTACTGCACAAGGCCAAACACTCAAGGAACTCCAACCTGTAACCCAAAGCCACGCAGCTGCGCTGCAAGACATGATCGACCGAATACACGCCCTGGAGGACAGAGCAGAAAAGGCGGAAGGACGCTCCCGCCGCAACAACATTCGCGTGGTGGGCCTACCAGAGGGAGAAGAAGGAAGAAACCCAGAGCTATACACAGAGCGCTGGTTGCGCGACCTACTGCCCCAGGGAACATTGTCAATGCAGTTCGCAGTAGAGAGAGCCCATCGTGTACCGGCACAGAAACCCCAACCAGGAGCCAGGCCACGCCCGTTCATTTTTAAACTACTCAACTACAGGGACAGGGATGCGGTGCTGCGCGAATCACGAAAGATGGACAGCCTCAAAGTGAGTGGTAGTCAAGTTATGCTCTTCCCCGATTACACCGCCCTCGTGCAGCGCCACAGAAGTAACTATGTGGCGGTGAAACGCCAACTCAGGGCTCTGGAACTACCGAACTCACTGTTATTCCCTGCCCGACTGCGGGTGGTTGCGAAAGAAGGGACCCGCTTCTTTGATTCCCCTGCGGAGGCGTGGGACTGGTTAGAAGAGTCGGGGCTGTGGACAGGCACGAGACCCTCAGACCCAGACGGCGACAACCCAACAGGCAGGAGAAACAGACGGCGCGGACGACGAGGGACGGTGCGAAAGGCAAAGTCAGGGACTGCAGCCCCGAACCCGGAGAAAATGAGAAAAGAGAGACAGGAGGCCTTGGAAGCGGTCACAAGCCTCGGGACCCCACACTTTAAAGAACGCTTGGACTCTCACGCCCGGGACATGTTGGTGATAAGTGGCTCTTCATCACCATCGACTGAAATATCCGACGACCTCTGCCTACCGGAGGTGACCCCACAAACTGCAGATGGTATCATAGGATAAAGCACTGGCAAGCTGAACTCTGTCACAGGCGGATCACGCAAGTAGAACATTGAATGCTAACTTGTGTGTTCTTGCTTTGTACTAAGGGAGTGGGTGGGCCTGCTGAGCTGACAGTCACACATGCCCCATTAGGCGGCGCCAAGGAAACTGCTATACCCACGCCAGACCGCGCCGCGCACATCACCGTAGGGAATGGGCACACACGAGACGTCCCTTGGCCATGATCCCTACCGGACTCACACACTCACTTATAGGATTATCTAGATGGCACATCACATACACAGGAATGGGGGGGGATGGCCACAGCAGAACATTGCCTGAGAGCGCACCCCATCAGGCAACACACTGAACTAGTTTGTACTTCTCAGTTGTTACAGAGGTTTGGACGGACATCCCGCATTGTTCGCCCCAGCTGTTATGTTGTTCTTTGTTCATTCATCGTTTTTGTTGCAGCAAGCCGATGTACTAATGCATGCCCATAACCCCCACACACCACGGCTCACCCCAACCCTGACGCCCGACGACTAAACGCACCAGATATGGCACGAGCGAACATAATCACATGGAACATACGCGGCATGCACACACCCACGCGGCGCTACTCCGTATTTGCTTACCTCCAGAGACACTCGGTCGGAATTGCCCTATTACAGGAAACACACATGACACAGCCGGAACTGGACAGATTACGCAGGCGCTGGAGGGGGCAGGTGTATGGCACTGTATACTCTGCGCATGCGAGAGGCACACTAATCTGGGTGAGAGCGGGCACTCCGTTCGTCTGTGCAGAGGTGGTGATAGATCCTGAAGGCAGATATACCTTAGTGCGTGGGACACTCAACGGCCAATCTATATTGCTGGGTTCAATATACGCTCCAAATGTTGACCAGCCATCGTTCCTAACACAGTTGTCATCCGTGCTAACCCCTTATGCTGGACTCCCCTGGATGCTGGGTGGGGATTTTAACTCGGTACTTGATGTTCACATGGACAGGTCTTTTCCCCCTCTCCGAAAGACCTCAGCTGTGTCAAACGCGCAGGCGCTTACAGACTGGCTCTCACATTGGGCATTGTTAGATATGTGGCGTGTCCTTCACCCTAATGAGCGTATTTACTCCTACTACTCTGCAATGCATGACCTACATGTACGCCTGGATAGGGTAGTGGGATCCCAATCCCTACTCCCGCTGGTTGCGAAATCGGAATACCTAGGGCGGACACATTCCGATCATAACCCTATGCGACTCCAGCTCAGTTGGGAAGCCGACCGCCCTCCCATACCCACATGGCGCCTCCAGCCGCCCGCACTGGAAGACCCTGAATTCCGCTCATCACTGGGGACGGCTATTCTTACATATTTCGAACTTAACGAAGGGACAGCGAGCAATACAATGGTGGAATGGGACGCCCACAAAATAGCGGTCAGAGGTCATTGTCTAGGGGCCACATGGAACATACGTAAACAACTAGCATTGTCACTCACTCGTTTAGAATCTCAGTTGCTCCAATACGAACGCGAGGGAGAGGGAGGAGGCAGACATTTGAGCCGCCTGGAGAGTCTTCGGGCGCAACATGCGGAGCTTATGGAGCGGTTGCGGTGCCACAACTACACAGCCCACACGGCTCGCACACATGCCACAGCGGACAGGGCGGGCCGCCTACTTGCCTGGCTGCTGAAGTAAGAAAATAATCGCGCCCCAATCGGAGCCGTGCGCACACCGGAGGGGACCCTGGTGTATACGCAGCGTGAGATCCACAAGGTGATGACGGATCATTACACACAACTATATCAATCTAGGGGACGCTGCTCAGGTCCTGACCTGGAGAGATTTCTGGAATCTGTCCAGCTGCCCAAAGCCTCGGACGTACACCAGGAAGCACTCAACAGTCCCCTCACCTTAGAGGAAATCGGGGACGCGATTGGGTCCATGGCATCTGGGAGGACGCCGGGGCCGGACGGCCTACCCCCCGAATATTACAAGGCTTAGCGGGAGTCTCTGGTGCAACACCTACACACCCTCTACACTATGGCACTGGAGAAACACACACTGCCCCCCTCGATGCGCAAGGCCTACCTGGTATCCCTGCTAAAACCAGACAAGGATCCCACAGCCCTGGGGTCTTATAGACCCCTGGCACTCCTTAACGCGGACTTAAGATATTCGCTAAAGTGCTAGCGGAGCGATTGACGCCGGTAGTCCCTGAATTGGTTCACGGCGACCAAAACGGATTTGTGCCCAAGCGAAGCACATCACTGAACTTGCGAAGGTTCTTTAGGGTAGCATCGGACGGTGTGAGGACGTGGCCCAGAGCGGGATGCCTGGTGTTAGATCTGGAAAAGGCCTTTGACTGCTTGGAGTGGAGCTACCTGGCGGCAGTGCTGTTGCGATATGAGCTAGGCCTGGGGTTTCTCCAGATGGTTGACCTATTATACAAAAATCCCACTGTTCGGGTACGTTTGGGGCCATACATATCTGACGCTATACCAGTATGCAGGGGTACCAGGCAGGGGTGCCCGCTGTCGCCCCTCCTGTTCGCGTTGGCGATAGAACTCCTTGCGGCGGCACTGCGTGCAACGCTGGGAGATGGAATACCCCTAGGTGATGCGGTACACCAAGTGTCATTGTACGCAGACGATCTCCTGATCTACGTGAGAGACATAGAAAATATACCAGCCCAGCTGGCACATACACTGCGTGACTTTGCCGCTATCTCGGGACTCAGAGTAAACGCTAGCAAGTCCTGTATATATGGGTTCGGGGAGGGAAGCCAAGACCCGGGTTATACCCTAAATGGTACAAGGGTGCAATGGAGAGAGGATACCTTCCGTTATCTGGGACTCCAGATATACCGTCAACCGGAAGATCTATTTGATGGCAACCTGGGAAGGGCCTTAACAGCGATCAAGTCGCAGGTACGCTTCTGGAACACGCTTCCGCTAACGGTCACTGGCAGGGTAGCACTGTCCAAGATGGTGATTCTCCCCCGTCTCCTGTACTACTTTGCTAATTTACCTATATATGTTCCGGGGTCCTTCTTTGCTACCCTCACTAAAATGCTTAGGGAGTTCCTGTGGGGGAACGCTAGACATAGAATGGCGTTGGCAAAATTATACCTGCCTACCGACCAGGGGGGTCTTGCAGCGCCTTGTTTTGAGCACTACTATTTAGCTGCGCAACTGCAGTGGATAGCCCGCTGGCTTGCAGATAGGGGTCGTGAAGACACTGCAACCACGCTGCCTCCTCGCTCCCTGGAACAGATAACCAGACTCTTTCACCCAGCCACTAAAGTCGCAACACCGGTGCCGCGCCTACTGGCGGTGGCGTACAAATGCTATCGCCGTAGTCTTTATCTCACCAGAGTGCTAGTCCCCTATGCACCGGCGATACCATTGGAGGGATCCCCTAGTGGACCCGGGATACTCACGTCTCTTGCACTCACGGAATGGCGAGAAGCTGACATACAGATCCTGGGAGATCTGTACAGGGACGGCGCACTTATACCATATGAGTCCCTAGTAGAGGACATGGGACTGCCACCTGGGCAATTCCTGAGGCACCGCTCGCTGGTTGCGACACTAACTGCTAGATGGGGGACATGACCACGGAGCAGCGCCAACACCTCACTATACAGTACCTACACGTTATGGGGCGTGGCAGACACTTGGTTCGCTGGTTCGCTGGTTTCCGGCGTCACTCCGAACACATGCAGCGATAGGTCTAGATCCGCTTCGCCGCAAGTGGGAAACAGATCTCGGGCGACAGCTTGAAGATAGGGAGTGGGAAGGGATATTAAAGAGCCCAGTACGTATCCCCAGAAACATGAGGTTCAGACAGATACAACTGTTTATAGTTCACAGAGCATATCTTACGCCCGAGTCGATCAACAGGTACTTCCTCTGTACGGATGCAGTGTGCCCTCGTTGCGCCGAACCAAGAGCTGGACTGATACACATGCTGTGGAGCTGTCGCGGACTGCATACATACTGGCACGCAGTGAGTGGGCTATTACGCACATGCACAGGCCGTGACATACCCTTTGAATGGACAGTTTACCTATTACACCATTTCCGCAGAACCCCAGCCACAAAAGTCACATCTCGGTTCCTTGACCTGGGATTGGTGGTCGCCAAGCGGCTTTTAACTAAGCGGTGGGAGGCACAACATCCGCCACATGTACGTGCATGGAGGTATTCACTTTTAGCATGGGCCTAAGCAGAAGGTATCGCCATCCTGCGGGAAGAAACATTGGGGTTACGGAAGGAGCCCATGGCGACCCAGTGGGAGGGACTACTCCGGGCCTTACAGCAAACGGAGGAGGGCGGCCCTGAGGGACACCGCGAGGATGAGGGACGCGAGTTCATAGTGAGGGATGGATGCCCCGCCAGTAGACAACCGTAATGCCATGTACACATACATATACCACTTGACACCCAGGGTGGACACAGCCGCAGCCACTGTGAGGGGATAACTATCAAGCTGTTGCCACGGAGAGGGGCGTTGGGGGAGAGGAAAGGTGAGGGATCAACATGCAAATGCCGGTCAATGCTGCTGTTGTTGGTTTGATTTTGTTTGTTCTTAACCATAACATCTGTTCAACAGCCCACGCTGAATGATCTGGAAGGACTCTGTACAACGCACTAATGGAACCATGCAACTATTGTATTGTAATCTCTACCCTTGGTGAAATAGATTGTCTGTCAAGGTTAAACTAGTATCTGAATTAAGGTCGCCATAGATATGCACGTTATGTTCAATCTCCACTTAACAGCAATGTCTCTAAAATATCGGGTAGATGATTCAATGTATAGATGGATCTCGCCGCAGTGAGTTGCCTTTCATGAAAATGTAAAATCAAAATCAATAAAAACAGATTTAAACAAAAAAAAAATCAAGTCTGATGCTCGCGAAGTGCTTTTTTCGAACGCAAAGAGCGTCAAGCGTCGCAATTAGCCTTGTTGTGCTCGAGGGAAGAGTCACAGATTGCAGAACTGGAGGAGATTGGTCCAAGGGTATTTATCGTGACACTGAGGACAGTAGCGGAAAGACGTCCGTTCCATCAATGTGTGAACATGATAGGGGAGATACGTCTAAGGACTGAAGAAGGCCCTGAAGGGCGAAGGACCATGAGGGCCCGAGGTTGATGGAAAGCACCCTATCGATTCAGGATTAGTTGAAGTGAACGGAAAGGAAATAGAGACATGATCGATAACAATGCCGACGGAGGTAGGAACCGTGTAAACCAAGAACAGTGCACCATGACGGTGTCAAACCGAAGCACAGGAACACACGTCCGAACCAGACGGCGGAAGAAAACAATCTAACAATGGAGTCATTGACCATGCGCATTACCAGCAAGAGAAGGAGTCACAATACCTCTTGATTTAAAAGACTTTCTTCAAAGAAAAACAACTTGCAAACATCCAAGCCCAATACTACATGGCAGGATTATGCACAGCATACACAAGCCTCAAACAGATTGTTACAGCATTCTTCTGATGGATACTTCTACCTGCAGATTCCTCACCTGTAGAATAGACTCCATAGCCATACCCATCTAGGAGGAGGGTTGATCAATGGTTATACTAGGGAATCCTGCAAGATGGACCTGACACAACGACTATTTCTGCACACCTCGGAATCCAGGCAGTAATGATTGGTGACTGTGTGCAGAGTCACCCACGTAGCTGTCATATAAATCTCTTTCAATTTGGAACACCTCTTGCAAAGGCGGAAGTAATGGGTCTGGCCCTGGTAGAATGAGCACTGGTTCCTTCTGGTGGTTCTTTCTTAGCTAGTGCATAGCAAGTTTTAATACAGAGGATGAACCCTCAGTACCCTACAAAGAACTGGTCATCCAGTCAAATGTCTTTGGTGGGGTCCAGATAGTAGTTGACCGGCCGCCTAGGATCCAATATGAAACCGTTCTTCCACTTTCGAGAGATGGGGCGGGGGAAAGAAAGTCAGAAGGGTGATTGGTCTGATTCAGGTGGAATGGACTCACCACCTTAGCCAGGAAAGCAGCACTGGTTCTCAACACCAACTTGTCAAATACATGTAAAGGGTGGACGAGAGCTAAGAGCTTGCAACTCGCTCACCTGTTTGGCTGATGTTATTGACACTAAATAAATTGTTTTCAAGGTCAGCATCCTTAAGGGACAACTATGAAGGGGTCAAAGTTAATACTAAAGAGGTTGGTTGATATAGATTTGTTAACCCCTTCAGAAAACGCATCACAATGGGGGATTTGAGGAGGGACTGTTTGTCTGGCAGACAGAGTAACACAGACAACACCACTAAATATCCATTTTCAGTGCCAATCGCACAACCTTTCTGGGAAAGTGCAAATTGTAGGGTCTGTGATAACTTGGCCAGCAATGGGTCTACATTGCAGGCCATGCACCATGCAACACACCTATTCCATATGCCAGAGTAAACAGGTTTTGGAAAGGGGTGGCACACAGAAAGAATGATGTCAACCACTTGCTGTGGCAACTGAAAGAACTCAAATGTCAACGCTCAATTTCCAGGCATGTAGGTGGAGTCTTTGAAGATTGGGAGAGAAGGACCTGTCTGAATGGCAGTTTGAGAGGGGGACACAAGGAGAAGAACAGTAGGTCTGCATATCACACTCTCCTTGGCCAATCTAGGGAAATGAGAATGACTTGAATGTTTTGTCTTAGCTTCCTCAGAACTTGAGGAATCAACGTTATGGGGGAGAAACCACCTAGTGCAGCAGAAAATTCCATTTCAACTGAAATCATCTCCAATGCTCCCCTCAACGGATAGTGGACGGCACGAAACTACTGGCATTGAGCATTATCCAAGGAGGCATTATCGGAGGAGTGCCCCACTGGGAAAAAGATGTACTGGAATACCTCCGTCAGAATTCTTACTCATGATTGGCAAGATAACACGAGCTCAGGCTGTAGGGTCTGATGTTCAGAGACCGCTAGGTAATTCCCGGTAAACAGGATCCCTTGGCGGTGTGTCCACGACCACAGTTACATCGCCTCCAGACAACAGAGGTGAGACCCAACTCTCCCTTGCTTGTTTAAACACACATTGCCGTTGTGTTGCCCGTCAAGACCTGGACCGACCGACCTTGGATGGAGGGGAGGAAGGCCTAGAGTGCCAGTCGAACTGCCCACAATTTCAACAAGTTGATGTGAAAAACCTGTTCTTCTCGAGCCCAGTGGCCTTTGATCTCCAGATTCTCCAGGTGGACTCTCCACTCTAAGTTGAAGGCATCTCTCAATACTGTAACCACGGTTGGAGGGGGGAGTGAAGGGCATCCCACATCTGAGGTTCGCCTCGTTGCCCCACCAAGCCACTACCGTCAAAGCGCTGAGCAGATCAAAATGGAGTCTGATAGTTCTTCCCCCTGTACCGTAGCGACTGCTTGCAGAGGCACCAATGCAGGGCCCTCATGTGCACACGTGAGTGTGTGACTAGGAGAATTCAAGAAGCAAGCAGACCTATGAATCTCAGGATCCTCAGGAGTGCAACTCTTGCAACTTGTTGAAAGGATGGTACCAATTACTGGATGTTGACAATTCTCAGAGGTGGAGAAAAGGCCCGGAGAAGGGTGGAGCCCAGTACTGACACTATGAAAGCGAGCCATTGGGCGGACCTCGTGTGAGATTTGGGCCAGTTGATGGAAAAGCCCAAGTCGAACAAAAGGCATAGTGTTGACTGTAGATAGTGACGCATCACTTCTGGTGACACAGCTTTGATCAGCCAGTCATCCAGGTATGGAAAGTTAGAAAGCCCGAACTTTTGAGAAGGGCCACAGCCACTGCCATCACCTAGGTGAAGACTCGAAGTGGCAATGTTAAGCCAAAGGGGGATTACTGCAAACTGGTAATGCGTACAACCCACCACAAAATGCAAGTACTTCTGATGCGACAGTAGGCATCCTGCAGGTTAATGGACACTATCCAGCTTCCAACCACAGCAACACTTGGGCTAGGGTCAGCATCTTAAACTTCAATCAATCAATCAATCACGGCATTTATAGAGCGCGCTACTCACCCGGGAGGGTCTCAAGGCGCTGGGGGAGGGGGTAAGTTACTGCTCGAACAGCCAGGTCTTGAGCTGCTTCCTGAAGGAGAGATGGTCCTGGGTTCGCCGAAGGTGAGTGGGGAGGGAGTTCCAGGTCTTGGCTGCCAGGTAGGAGAAGGATCTTCCTCCGGCGGTGGTTCTGCGGATGCGTGGTACGGTGGCGAGGGCGTGGCTGGTTGATCGTAGCTGGCGTGTGGGCGTGTAGAAGGTCATGCGGTCGTTGAGGTACTTTGGGCCCAGGTCGTGGAGGGCCTTGTGTGCGTGGGTGAGGAGTCTGAACGTTATTCTCTTGCTGACGGGGAGCCAGTGCAGGTCTTTCAGGTGTCCGGTGATGTGGCTGTATCGGGGGATGTCCAGGATGAGTCGTGCGGAGGCGTTCTGGATGCGCTGGAGTCTTTTTGAAGTTTGGCTGTGGTTCCGGCGTAGAGGGTGTTCCCATAGTCCAGTCGGCTGGTGACGAGTGCCTGGGTGACGGTCTTCCTGGTTTCAGTGGGGATCCATCTGAAGATCTTGCGGAGCATGCGCAGGGTGTTGAAGCATGAAGATGAGACGGCGTTGACTTGTCTGGTCATCGACAGGGAGGAGTCCAGGATGAAGCCCAGGTTGCGTGCGTGGTCCGTTGGCTTGGGCGCTGTGCCCAGGGCCGGGGGCCACCAGGAGTCGTCCCAGGCGGAGGGTGATGAGCCCAGGATGAGGACTTCCGTCTTGTCTGAGTTCAGTTTAAGGCGGCTGTTCCTCATCCAGTCGGCGACGTCTCTCATCCCGTCGTGTAGGTTGGCTCTGGCGGTGGTGGGGTCGTTGGTGAGGGAGAGGATCAGCTGGGTGTCGTCTGCGTAGGAGATGATGTTGAGGTTGTGTCGGCGTGCGATGGCTGCGAGGGGGCTCATGTAGACGTTGAAGAGGGTTGGGCTGAGTGAGGATCCCTGTGGAACGTCGCAGATGACTTCGGTGGCTTCGGATCTGAACGGGGGGAGGCGGACTCTCTGGGTTCTTCCGGCGAGGAACGAGATGATCCATTCCAGTGCTTTCTCTCGGATTCCGATGTTGCTGAGGCGCTTCACTAGGGTGCGGTGGCAGACGGTGTCGAACGCCGCGGAGAGGTCCAAGAGGATGAGGGCAGCTGTTTCCCCGTTGTCGGTTAGGGTTCTGATGTCGTCGGTGGCTGCGATAAGGGCGGTCTCGGTGCTGTGGTTGGCCCGAAACCCGGACTGCGAGGGGTCGAGGGATCCATTCGTCTCGAGGAAGGCGGCAAGCTGTCTGTTGACGGTCTTCTCGATGACTTTGGCCGGAAACGGAAGGAGCGAGATGGGACGGTAGTTCTTAAGGTCGGTGGGGTCCGCCGTTGGTTTCTTCCAGGAGGGCGGTAGCTCGGCGTGCTTCCAGCTCTCCGGGAAGGTGGCGGTGTGGAAGGAGGAGTTGATGATGTCCCGGAGATGGGGTGCGATGGTGGCGTCGGCTTTGTTGAAGACGTGGTGTGGGCAGGGGTCGGTTGGTGATCCTCCTTTTTGAGGAAGTTCAACTCCCTGAGGTCGAATATTGGATGCAAACTACCATCCTTCTTGGGCACAAGGAAATAGTGTAAGTAGCATCCTTGTCCTTTTTTCCTGCCCTAGCACTAACTCCATAATTCCTTTCTGCAGGAGTGCAACCACTTCTTGCTGAAAGATGGCAAGATAGTACTGTGGGGGGGAGGAATCTGGGATGAGCTGGAGAAGGAGCCAGAAGGAAGGGAAGTGTGTAACCTTTTTCCACTATCTGAAAGACCCATTGGTCTGAAATAATGGCCTTCCATGCCAGCAGAAAGGGTGACACTTGCCCTTCCAGAGGCTCCATGTGGGTCTGGGGAAGGGAACGAAGGCTGCTTTCCTGGTGGAGCAGGAGAACAGGAAGAGGAGGCTTGCTGGATGGAACCTAGGCCTTTCCCTCTGGCTCTACTCCTGTACTGAAAAAAACAGTGGATTTTGAGGTTGCTGCGACTGCAGTTGGAAAGATTGTTGCTGCCCAATGGAGAATCCTCGAAAGTAATGAAACTCTCAATAGGCTCTCTGGGGTTGACTCTGCTGGTGATTAAAGGGACCTGGCCATTGCCTTGCTGGCTTTAAAGCTTTCAATCGCTACATCTGGCTTTTCTTCAAATAATGGTTTAAATGGTAGATTCATTACATTGGACTGAACGTCACTGGAGATTCCTAACATCCTGAGCCAAGCATGGTTGGGGATAGGGATTGACGTGCCCCTTGCACTAGCCACAGATCGGCTGTGTCAAGTCCTGACTTAATTAAGTGTCTCGAGGCATTCTGTCCATCCCTTATAACCTCCCAAATGTTCACCCATATTTCCTTGGGCCTTGCTGTGTAATGAGCTAGGCCATATCCCATAGAGCATGTGCGTGGCGGGCCACAAGACAGTTAGCAGTTATTAGATTTCAGCGGCATACTGCCAGCTGAGACTATCTTCTTCCCACATGCTCCCAATCTGTCAGGCTCCCTGTCCGACTGAACTGTCGAAAATGTGCTTTGCGCCTGGCCTGCTGAACAGGATTCCTGGATTACTAGACTCTCTGGTGAAGGGTAACCTGAGAGAAAAGAAAGGTCTCCTGGAGCTGGGTGATATCACCTGACAATTAGCGCATTAACCGCTGTTGCAGATGGGGGTTTTTCCCAGGCTGCTAGGACTGGCTCTACTAGGGCCTCACTGATTCTGATGTAGGAGCCGAGGGAAGCAGCACCTCCGTGAGGACATTAGTTTTGACGGCCACTGGCTGGAATGGTAGTTCCATCACCTCTGCCGCCTTTTTGACCACTGAGTATAACAAGACATCGTCTAGAGTCAGAGTCCTGTATGAAACTCCATCTCCATTTCTAGAGAAGCATCAAGGACACTAGTTGACGACAATCCTGAAACTTCATAGGGATTCGCTCCCTCATCGTCCTCTTGAGCCTAACTGTTCAGTGGATCAAAGTCTGAATCAAACAGGCCACGGATCCGCTGCCTATATTCCTCTTCTTCCAGTAGCCTTTGAACCTCGCTTCTAGGCTTCTTAAGCAGGGGAGATCCCATAGGAGGTAGTGGCGCCAACGACTCTGACTTACATGGAGGTGTCAGTAGCTTCGGGCACTGCTAGACATGACACTGAAGCTGGAACAGAGTAGTTGTGCACCAGGTGAAGGCTGAAGCCAGTGTCGGAGCACTTGTCATTGCGCCGAACGGTGCTATTGGCATAAACCAGTAAAGGCCAAATGGCACTCCAGATGAGTTTGAAGTCCTAGCAAAGATGACAAACAGTGCTGCGGGGTCTGTACCCGGCGTTGGAAACTTCGGGAAGGAAGGCTCTCGTCCAGATGTACCAGGACTCACATTGTTGGAGCCAAAGGCTTCAACTGCGCCGGTGTGGGTGGCTGAAGGGTTGGGTCCAGCTGTAGAACTGGCTCAGAGCCAGCTGGAGAGAGTTGAGAGGGCTCTATTTCGACTAACTCTGGCTCTGAAGATGAAGATCCTGTTGGAGTCTGGGCCACCTGGATGACTTACACCCATCCATGCATCTTGTGCTTCCTCTGCCTCTTTGCTATGGAAGAATTAGAGGATGAGAATCAGGACCTTGGCCTTGACCGATGACAGCTGTGTTTATCCTCTAGGGCCCAAGCCATACTGAGTTTGGCTTCTTGCTCCTTTGTCTTAAGGTGCATAGTTCTGCAGGAGTCACAGTAGCAGGAATTGTTGTCGGAGTCTAAGCACCCCAAGCAGATGGTGTGGGGGTCCATGAAGGACATCTGTCCGTTGCAGTCCCTATAGGGCTTGAAGCCCGAGCGCTTAGGGAGAGACATAACACTGCACATTTAAAGAAATGTGTTTGTGAGGAAAACTCACATCTCTCAGAGAGAGCGAGCTCCGTATCAAAGTCAAAGGTACAGAACAAAGGAAATTGATGCTGTTGTGCCAGGGTGGGCACTATATGTCTTCGGTGACGTCATCTGATGCCACTTTCAGTGCCGATACTAAGCCAGCACTCCCTCCTAGCGACGTAAGTGATTTGAAGTTTCCAGATCCAGTCTGGCATTTGAGATTATTCTAAAGGTGAGGCGTATGCAGGTAGAAGTATCCATTAGAAATTGAGACTCTTTAACCTTTAAGAAAAGTTGTGTTGGGGGTTTTGTTAGTGAATGGGGCACTGAGGGGCTGGCCTACAGGCCACCAGTACAAAAGTCTGCATACTTTATTTGCACTGAGCCAGCACCTAAGCAGGATACATGTTTGCCTATTTTCACTGTAGTACCTGTGCCCACGAGCATATTCCTTTGTGTGGTATTCTGTTATGGTTTAATAAAGTACTTTTCGTCACTGGATTGGACAATCGTTATAGCATGCTATTTGGTAACTTTTGAGCTTTGAGACTCAGTCCCCCACTCTCTAGCTAAGAAGACTTGGACTGGTCGCCCTGCAAACCTGAGAGTCAACAGCTAAAAGGGTGTACATGGAGTTCAATTTGAAACACCACAGTTGGTAAGGCCCCAGGACAGAAGCAGTAAAAGGCGTGAAACATCAAGGTTGTGGCCCAATAACTTCTGTTTGTCCAGGTTCTTCCAAAAGTGTTTTCACAGCTGGGCACCCACAACGTGAATCAAGGTGTTAAATGGGTTTGTAGTTTCGGAAATCAAGAGTGTAACAAACCTGTGTGAAGATATAAAATTATTCCCCTTAAAGATCCGTAATCTATCTAGGTACCATAATAATGTTGTTAAGTTCCAAAACAGGAGATCTTTTTTGATGCTTTGTAACACATTTCATTTTCTCAGACCTGTATACTAGAGTTTAGAAACAAACAGTCTCTGATTGTCCGGTACTTCAGCTTGGATATAGACCAAGTTATCTGCTCTCTTGCATTTGAAGCATATGGGGTCTACTGAAAGTCCAAGAACATCTATGTCAAGCCACACACTGGGATCAGCCCGATCAAATGCAACGAGCTAGGGGCAGACCATGGATCTGGGGTGAACACTGTCATATGACCCTAAGTGTAAAATACCCACCCAAATCTTGGACAATTTGGTGGCAGTGCAATTTTGTTGTTTTTGTTCTATAAAAGGCCAATAAAAATAAGGTTTAAAAAAAGTTAGCAGCTCCTCCTGGAAAAGGCACATCCAGCTGCACAGCTCAATCACTCTGCAATACAGCTTCTGACGCAAAGCACAAAATCCCTAGATCGTCGGCCTCCTGAAATTGTGGAAATTCAAGTTTTCCGATGTATCCTCTCGCTTAGTTCTCCATGGTATCCAGCGCACCCTCTATATACATTAATTAAGTGCAGAAGTCGTAGGATTAATACTGCCAGTGGCAGCAGTTAAATCCTTCAAAAAGACCACCAACAGGGCTTCCCCCTAAAATAAATGGTATTTCCCCCTAAGTTAAATGGACGACCCGGGGGCTGTCTTCAGTTTCAGCCAATCCATATCGACTCGCAGCAGTGGAAGAACTCTTTATGTGTTCTGCTTTCCTGCTCCTTCGTTGGCATCAGTCAACTCCGTGATTCCCCCTCCAATAATTGAGAATGATTATGATCCACCAGCCATCATGCACCACCTTATCTGCAGTTGTAAGTCAGAGGAAGGGCAGCCGCACCTTTCTCTGAGGGACAGCTGCACCCACCTTTGTCACTCTAATTAGGAACTCCCAAGCCTACACTGGGAGGGGGTCAGCGATTATTGCCATGGTGCAAGTACATTGCAGGGACTTCTAGAGGCACAACTCTGGTCCGAAGCATCTTATACTCCCTGGAGGTTCAATTATGTCTCAGCTCTCTTCTTTGGGATAGTAATGCCAGGGTACCAAATCAGTTATCTCTGTGGTGCTGAATGCCGTCTTCTACAAGAATTCACATTTCTTTGTATGTGATATTTGGGAGCACGAAGATAGACAAAAGGGACTAAAAAGCTGTACAGGGTCAAAGGCAAAAATACGAATGGCTGGAGGGGAAGGTGGTTTCTCAGAGCAGAGGTAAACTTTCACATCGTCTTTAAGAAACAACCAAGTCCAGCATTATTACCTGTCCAGTAGATGTTCCCACAGCCATGTGCAAAGCTCCATTAAACTTAAGCGCAGAAATGGAGGGTAAACCCTCAATCCTGCAAAAACAAGTTTAATAAAAATATTACTTAGAATGTTCGGACATAGACTCAAATGTAGAGTTGATTCTTACGTTTCAGGGTGATATAAAATACATTAATACAAAGTGGAAATGTACATTTCAAAATGTGTATAGAAAGATACCTTCTTCTAACAATCAATGTCAATGCGGATAAGCCAGTGTGTATGTTTTGATGGCAGGTTTTCGTTTTCATGCTAGATCACAAACCAGAAAGGGTATTGCTGAACTATTTGCCTAAGGTTTTGTTCCTCACGTTACATCAATATCGTGCTGAATCTTATTAAAATTTTGTCACCAAATGTACTACTATACTGTATTTCTGAAGTGCATAATCCAGCCGTTTCCTGTGCCACATTAATTTTGCAACTTTTGATGTCCAACATTGCTCCTTTTTCCCTGTGAAAAGGCATGTTTGTCCACAGCTTGAAACTGCACAATAGTTTACTGAGAGAAGTGTCTGATGCAGAGAAACGGCAGGTCTGAGGTATAAATTCTATAAGGACTGACTCAGAGGTTTATCCTTTCTAGGTCAGTAAAGTTTCATAAGGCTCGATAATATTGAGCTCTGCCAGTGGCGTAGCTGGGGGGCACTGTTTTTGGGGGCGGCGGAGGTGTGCAAGTCTTGTCTGTCGCCTACCACCATCCCGCCTACCGAGAACAAGTCATCCTTCGGCCACCAGTCCCCTTGCCCCCGAACAAGTTGTCCATCAGACCCCACCAACCACCGGCTCTTACCTTGCACCGGGCGGCAAACTTAGGGTCCACCCCGGGTGGCAGTAGGTCTAGCTACTCCACTGAGCTCTGCTATTTACCATTTCACAAAACTGCAAAATCTGCTCTGGCAAGGTCTATATAAAATACCAAAGGGTCTCTTTTCACTGCCTTATTTTCAGCATATTTGTCTATTTGATATGATGAGATAGTTTTCTATGGTTCGTTATGGATAAGAAAAAGAAACCTGCGTGTCAGGGCTTTTTTTTTTTATCCTAGGTTTGTGACCTACGCTCTTTGAGCTCCGTCTTTGGAAAGGAAATATAATACAGGATTTCTAGTATAATTTTCCAATGTAATGAAGGCTTGTAGTTTAGTGCTGTTTTTAAGAAGGTTTGTATATTTTTCATAAATTCATATCAATTCTTTGTTTAGTTCAATTACATGATCGGCCACATGGAAAACAGAATTCCCAGTTTAAAGCACAATGCTGTGCTTTAGACGTGTACATTTCTCATGCCTTATTCTCAACATCTGGGCAAACACATACTGTCTGTTCATGCGTCTTTTACTTGTACTAACTGTTCACACATTTTTTTATTCTGTGTTACACAGTATAGAAAAAGTCCACGTTTTTTAGCATGCAGCAAACCAGGAGAATCGCTGTGCTGTGGTGCATTCCGAAGGACGAGCACTAGATACGATTCGTCAGTCCATGGACTTGAACTAAATGTGAGGTATGTGGTACATTTCAACACAATAGCAGAACATCAGACCATATTCTGTCAGACAGTTGTGATAAGATGTTAGGTATTTTCTTTGACTTCTCTTTTTATTATTGACCTATACTAATATTTTTATTATCACTGCAAAAATGGTGTGCTATTTGTGCTACCCTAGAGCCCAGCATATTAAAGATGTGAGTCTTGTTGTGTTTCTTGACTTCTCAGACGCAAAATGAGAGGCAGACCTAAAAAAATCCTGCTAGGGTCACAAGCAATTCTGTGAAGCCTCCAGACAGACCTCCCATCCCCCCACTTCCCACCACCCCCCAGGTGGATTAGTGAGACCAATCATACTCACTACTCCACAGACTAACAAACTATCTCCACAAGTGTGGGGTCCAAGAGCGATGCTACTGATGGGGTTGAAATTCTTACGTACATGTATAATACAAATATTTTTCCTTCAAACATTTCAAACGAAGTAGGACATTTTTATTATGCATTTTTAAGGTGTTTCTGTTAAGAGGCAATTTCTCAAAGCTGTATCTGCAATTCACATGTGGACATTTAGAGATGCCATGAAGTAAGAAGAAATGTAAGAATGAATCCGTCTTTGGTAACATATTTGCATAACTTTGTATTGCAAGATTTGATAAAAATGTTCTAGCCTTTTTTTTTCCAATGATGAAACTTTATTCCTCTGTAAATAAACATAAAGAAACTGTATTGTGCATTACAATGTTACCTCAGGAAATTAAATACACCCATTTTCGGATATATTACTTACTCAGTGTCTGCCGTTAAGCTTCCCAAAGCACAATCTAGTAGCCCTACTCGATTACGCGTGCGAGGGTCCCAGCACTCCACTTTACCCTATCAAACATAAAAACATATGTCAGATGACAGCCAACAAATTCAAGGAAAAAAGGTAATTTCAGCAAGTGAATGTTCACATCAGCTACGGTGTGTTGTGGCTGTGCGCTTGTGTAAATGTGTATATATATGTATATAGAGTCCACGTACATTATTGAATTAAACACCAAAACCCCGGAGGGCCTTAATATGGAAGAAGTTCTTCATACACATTTATAAACATTGTGAGCGTACTTTCCGTATATCTCTCAGTTTTTAACTGTTTTAACTTTAGGGGCACAATTGGTTTAAGCACAATTTTTAAGATCAGACGGTTGTTCACATTAGGAGCGCTGCTTACAACATGCCCATTTGGGCAAGATTTGAGAGTAAAAATGTTCACGCATTGTTAAAATGTAAACACAGGAAATTTGAGTGCGGCTTTATTATCTGTTATCCCATTGGGTCGGAAACTGTTTTTGCATAGCTTTAAATTGACTCTGCAACAGTAGAATGACAGAATTTTCCCACTAGGGCATAATTATACGAATTACATTAATTATATTTCGTAATGTGGGATGTAGCTAATATGAGCAATTTATCAACCTGGTATTTTGAGATACTTATGTCGCTATATGGCACTCGGTCAAACTAAGTTGTTATGATTGTGAACAGTACAATAATAGCTTCGCTATTTTTACTAATTTTAATTATTGTGAGCATATATGAAATAATTGTTATTAATTATGTAAACACGAATTGATTTGTTTGCATAGCAGAAGCTCCTTAAGCAAAGTGTAACGAAGGTTTGTTAAAGAACTACTAGTCTGTCTTCTTATGCACTATGATTGTAGTTTCACAAACGTTGATTTCCGCACAGCATTTAAAATGGCTGAAAACTTTATTAGTTTGTTGGTGAGCAAGCCTGCAGGTCAGGCGAAACGCATCCGACAGCTGACAAATAAACTGTTATTTTGTCAAGAACATGGCTTCGTCATCCTTGCTTTAAGGAATTGTTGCTGATTATTATCGGACCTTGTTTGGGTGGTCCGTTCGACGAAGCGCCCTCTATTCTGGAGCAGCAGGAAAAGATATAGATATAGATATATATATATATATATATATATATATATTTTTTTTTTTTTTCCCCAAAGGTTCCGAATAAAGCGCACTCTCAGGGGAATAAACACAGCAGTGCTACAATTTATTCAATCCAGTAATGTCTTTCGACTGTAACCAGTCTTGCTCACACTCGAAACACGTTATTGGATTGAATAAATTGTAGCACTGCTGTGTATATTCCACTGAGAGTGCGCTTTATCTGGAACCTTTTAGAAATCAGATTTGTCCGACCTGCGTTGCCGGCACAGCGCGCCACCTTTCAACGTGCCTCGGACGACAGAAGGGCTGTTCAGGTGAAGATATATAATATATATATATATATATATATATATATATATATATATAATTTCACTGTAAGGTCAAACATCACTTACAACATAACATTTTAAGCTAAAAGACACTGAATATCACCAGTTATAGCTAACTGAAGTAACTATAACTCACGCCCCCCAGTGATGTTATCAATGTTATCCTTGATCATGTCATGAGTGATGTAAGATAGGAGGTTATAAGCAGAGCCTTTAGGGCCCTGCAGCCATGTGTTCCCAGCAGACAAGAGCGCAGGCAGGGAGTTTAAGTTAAGCAGGGAACAACACAGTGTCCAGGGAGATGGGTTCCCTGGGACACTGTAGGTCGCATGACCCTGTAGGGTGGTGTTCCCAGGGACCACAGGATGGCTTGGGGGGGAGGGGACCCACGCCCCCCCTCCCTAATTTAAAAATGCTTCAGCCCTGGGGGATGTTGTCCCAGGGTGATTTAATGGCTCGGGGGAGAGGGAGGAGCCCTAGGCCCTCTCCCTAAAACTATTATTTATGCGCCATGGGATGGGGTCCGATGGGCCCTACACCCCATCTGCAAAATAATGAAATCAGACCTGGGGGATAGGGTCCATGGGGCTCAAGGAGGGGGCTGCATGCACCATCCAATTTGAAAATACATTTTGGTGACTCCCTCTGCCCTGGCCCACTCCGCGTTCAAAATAAAAATGTCTTAATTTTTTTTTTTAATGGTACAGCGGATCTGTAAAAAAATAAAGACACGTTTCTGGCCCAAGAGGAAGAGGGTACCTCTGGCCTAGGGGTGCAAAGTATCCTTATCCTTACCATCTATTTGTTTTGTTTAAAAAAAAAATCTTTTTTCAGGAGAGGGGACTGATTCCCAGAGTCATAAAATGGCTGTCTTTGTTCATTTTGTGGCAGCCAATCAGATCTAATCTTTGATGTGTTAGGTCTGCGGATCCTCCCCAGCATGAAATATACATACATTTTGAACCTTAATTTCTCAAATACTGCTGGACGGATTTACATCAAGTCACAAAAGGCAAAAGGGTAAAGATCTAGCTTACTGCCAAATTTGGTGTAATTCCATTTTGAACGTAGCAGAGTATAATATTCCAATGGGAAAGTGCAAGGGGAAAACGTGTTTTTGGACACCCCCCAGCCCGTTTCTCAGCTCCCAGGTGACAGATCACCCAGAATCTTTGCAGGAAGGAGCAGAGGTGAAGGAGATCTTCTTTTGGAAAGTTTTGTGAAAATTCGTCAAACGGCACCAAATATATATGCTCACGCTTACACCTATGTAATTGCAAGATGGCGCCCATCCATGAAAAGGCGCCTGGAGAGACGAAATGCATTGAGTCCGCTGCCTACGATGTAAATAAATGCTCTTTGATAGCTGGCATCTGGTCGTCGTGGCCATTATCTTACAGAGGTGTAAGAGTGAGCTAATGTGTGCAGACTCACACTGATGCAATGTTCTATGACATCATTGATAACATCACTGATGACAACTGATATTACATCATTGATGACAACACTGTGCACGTCGGGGGCGCGAGCCATAGTCATTTAAAATAACCATAACTCTTAAATTTCAACGTTTTTACTTAAAAATTTTATGTTTTTCTAACATTTTCAACTAACTATAACGTCACTTTAACCTTTGTTTTTTTCAGTGAATTTCTGAGGCTTTTTGCAAATCAAAGTAAGATATTATTACCATACCCAACTATAATGTCACTCTTTAACCATTGTTTTTTTTCCCAGTCTATCTATCTATCTATACATCTATCTATCTATCTATACATCTATCTATCTATCCATCTATCTATCCATCCATCTATCTATCCATCCATCTATCCATCTATCTATGTCTATATGGAAAATGTTGCTTACCCTGTAAGCATCTGTTCGTGGCATGAAGTGCTGTCGGACAGCCTGGACAACATTAGCCTGCTGGCGGGCCAAGACATCCACACAATATTGTTTGGTGAAAGTGTGAGGGGCGGACCATGTAGCTGCTTTGCAGATGTCAGCTAGAGGTATGTTACCCAAGAATGTCGTAGGAGCTACTTTCTTGCTTGTGGGGAGGGACCTAGGAAGGATAGGTAGGGTTCTTTATGCTATGGGGAAACAAGTCTTTATGCACTTAACAAGCCAGCGTGCAACCCCTGCTTTAGAAGCATGCTCCTTGTGTGGTTTGGATAAAGACCTGAAAAGCTGTTGTGTCTAACGAAAGCGTTTTGTTCTATCAATGTAGTACTTGAGCCCTCTTTTGACATCCAAGGTATGAGGAGTGAATTCCGCTAGAGACTCCCGATGTGTTCTACAGCTTGGTTTAGATGAAAACTGGAGACTACCTTGGGTATGAATTTAGGGTTGGTTCTGAGAACCATGATATCTTGATGCACCTGGAGGAAAGGTTCTTCCAAGATGAGAGCGGGAATTTCACTAATATGTCTGAGAGAAGTAAGGTCACAAGGAAATCCGCCTTTCAAGAAAGATGTTGCAATGGCCAAGAGTGCAGTGGTTTGAAAGGAGGACCCATGAGTATATTGAGTACTACGTCAGACCCCTCGTCAAGGAACCCTCCGCCGACCAACTCCAGCAAATTCAAGAAATAATGTCCTATCTTTCTGCTCCCCTCCCCCGCCAAAGTCCTCCAAGGTCCTCGAGAAAGTCATCAACCGACAACTCACCTAACATCTGGAGAACAACAACCTGCTGGACACCTCCCATACCGGCTTCCGCACCGAGACCGCCCTGATCGCTGCCACCGACAACATCAGAACCCTCCTCGATCGGGAGACAAATCAGCCCTGATCCTCCTCGACCTCTCAGCAGTGTTAGACACCGCATCCCACCACACCCTCATCAAGACAGTCTGCCACATCGGGTTAGAGGGAAACGCCCTTAAATCGATTGCATCCTTCCTCACAGGAAGGACGCAGAGAATCTGAATACTACCCTTCACGTCGGAACCCAAAATATTAATCTGCGGCGTCCCGCAGGGTTCAGCCGTCAGCCCCTCCCTGTTCAAAACCTACATAATGCCCCTGGCCAACATCGTCAGAACCCATGGCCTCAACATCATTTCCTGCACAGACGTCATCCAGCTCATCCTCTCCCTCTCAAAAGCTCCCTCAACCACCAGGACCAACTTCCACAACTGCATGAAGAGCACTGCCGGTTGGATGAAGACCAACTTAAAGCTCAACACCTGGTGGCTTTCCAACCCTGGGCCCACACCCACAACAACAGACCACGCCCACAAACTCGGCATCATCCTTGACAGCAATCTCATCATGAATCACCAGATCAACGTAGTTGTCTCCGCTTGCTTCCACACCCGTCGCATGCTCTGAAAGATCTTCAGATGGCTCCCCGTTGACACCAGGAAAACCATCACCCAACCCCTAGTCACCAGCCAAATAGACTACGGCAATGCACTCTACGCAGGAATCACCACCAAACTCCTGAAGAGACTCCAGACAATACAGAACACAGCTGCCAGACTCAACCTCAACCTCCCCAAACGGACCCACATTCTCCCCCACCTCAGGATCCTCCACTGTCTCCTCGGCCAGAAACTATGCAAATTCAAGAGGCTGACACATGCCTACAATGACCTCCATGACCAAGGACCAACATACATCATTAACCGCCTAAACTACCACCAGCCCTCCAGACACCCGCGCTTCGCACTCTGCCTCCCTCACCCTCGCTCACATCCTCCGCATCCGCCACAGCCACAGAGGATGTCAAGAACCCTCTTTCCTGTTCTAGTGTTTCCAGTAAAAGAACCTTTTACAAGTTTGCTAAAGTGCCTTCTGTAAAATACCTGCACTGGAAAAGACTCAGTCCCTGTTGGAAGACTTCTCTACGATCCGTTTTGTATAGGTTGAAGTCTCCCAGCAGCAGAATCCAAGAGCCGATTATCATCGTGTCCAGCTTGGGTTCTCGGTCTAGTTGTTTTGACTCGAGACCTCCTAGCGGTAACATTGCGCCTGCACGAGTAACGCGTGGCGCACTTCAACTGTAGAATTTCGTCTGGAAGCAGTGTCTTGTCAGCGCGCCTCCTCAGTATTCATTTCAGTCGGCGTCGCTTGACTTTATTTTGAGATATCAAGCCAGAGGTTATTGAGAGAGTGTCAGAGTATTGAATTTTAAGGTTTTTTAACAGAAGTTCGTCTTCCGTTTTCTCCCAGAAGTCGCATTCAAGTTTCCCTGTGATTTCGAGAAGCCTGTCAGCCTTCAGAAGTATTCCACCGTGGGAGAGCCAGTTGTCTGTGTTCTGGGGAATGCTTCAGTGAAGAGAAGCCTTCCCCATTCACAAGTAAGCGTATTCAGACTTGTCAAATAGTCAGAGAGAGTGCGCTTGTCCATCAGCGCTGGGCTAGTACAAGATTTCAATTGACTGCGAAAAGACAATTCCTTATTGAAGGTTTTCGTTTCTGAAGGAAAAAATCATCGGAACTAAGAAAATTTACTTTTATTAGCATGCTAATACATAAAACTGAATTCTAAGCTTACAATTAAAATATAAGAGACTTTTACAACGACTGATCAACTAAACTATAAAAACTAATTCTCTGAGATTTCTCTACACTACTTCATCAGCAGAGAGTGAAGGTTCTTAACAATCGATCAGATAATATAAAACACATAGAGAGGGGCTATTCCTCAGCACAGAACAGGTAACTAGATTAGTAATAGGAAAATCTGACTGTGTTTAGTTAGAGTTAGGGAGAAAGTAATTGTCATGCTTATTTTTCAGGTCCGTAAGAAGAACACTAGAAGAAGGATCTAAATCCTGAGGCAGTCTCTCTTGTTTTGTCATTCCACTTCCCCTTTCCCCTGGGCTGAAGTCTGTGACAGTTTTAAATACCTGTCGTGGGCAGCGGTTGGAGGGATTTGGGGTGTGTTCATCTGCTCCTGAGGAGATCGCAATAACAGGGTTTGACAGATTGAAGTGCCAACCTCTTCATTGAGGATTACAGATCTCCTCCCGAGCAGTATGGCAGAGGGAATTAATTTAAAGACCTTGGCAACTATTTTAGAAGGTATGCAAAAACAATTAAATAGCGCAGTTGAAGAGAACAAGTCTCTGAGGGAGGAAGTCAGGAGGTCTAGCCAAGAATCAATTCAGATTAAACAAAAATTAGATGAGTTCGTAGCAGGGGTAGCTTCTGGTTCAGGTTTCAAGGACACTCAAAATTTGCCTGGCAATCCATCTTCCTCAGAAATTTCAACTCAGGTAATTCATGCAATCTCCCCAATTATTCCTCTAGCACCTCCTGAGAGATTCAGTGGAGATCCCCAAAAGGCTCAGGTATTTTTGACCCAATGCTCATTGCATTTTTTGTGTTGGCCAGTAATTTTTTCAGAGGATCAATCAAAAGTGGCATTCATACTGTCATATCTGAACGGTGATGCAGCTGCATGGTCAATGTCTTTAGTAACTCGAAACGACCCAGTACTATATAACTTTGAAAATTTTAAAATAGAATTTTTACGGATCTTTGATCGTCGGTCTGCCTCCCAAGCCACGGATAACGAATTATTGGAGTTAAAACAAGGCAACAGGGATTTGGTCGGATACTTGGCCCAGTTTAACAAATTAATAGTGGAGACTAATTGGCCGGAATCCAAAAGAACCGCAATCTTCTATAGAGGGCTAAAAGATGAGCTGAAAGATGCATTAGCTCAAATTCCAAAAAGACCTACAGAAGTTTCAGAATTGATTGACCTGTTCTTACAATTAGATCATCGAATGAGTGAGCGACGCAATGAAAAAAGAAGGGACGTTCGTCAACTTCCTCCTCGGTTCGATCGAATTAAGATAGAAGGTCAAAAGTTTTCTGAAACCACCAAATTGGATGAACCAATGCAGATAGGATCGATTCGAGGTCTTTTGACCAAAGAAGAAAAAGAAAGACGGAGATCTGGTCATCTATGTTTATATTGTGGATTAGCTGGCCTTTTTGTGAAGGATTGCCCCAAAAAGCCCAAATCTACTCAACAGGGAAAAGGTCGGCTTCACCTGTAAGAGGAGTTGCACAGGTGGAAGCGAATCTTAAGCCAACTCCAGTTTCACAACAAGTTGCGAATACATTAGTGTCTTCTGCGCCTCATCTAGTGGTCTCCTTCACTGCAAGATTTCGAGAAACTGAAGTAAAAGGAATATCTGTGATGATTGATTCAGGTGCGACTGGGAATTTTTGTGACATCAAATACGCTCAACGAGTCGGAATAAAGTTTGTTAAGAAAAAGAATTTGGAGGCTGTCCGAGCGGTGGACGGAACAAATTTATCTCCAGGGCCCATCACTCATGAAACAGAATCAATTAGATTGACAGGATTGAATGGTCATACTGAATTAATTACATTCAATCTAATTGACGCACCACAGTTCCAGTTAATTCTCGGCCTACCCTGGCTTACCGAACACAATCCTCGTATTGATTGGAGTAAGAGAACAGTTTTAATGGATTCATCATATTGCAAGGAAAATTGTTTCTGTGAACGATCTGATCTTTTGGAGGAATCACCAGCCAGGAAACTAGCCTCTCACCAGGCCTTAATTTGCACCTCGGAGACCAAGGAAGTTCCTTCGGAATACAAAGAATTATCATCAGTATTTGATGAGAAAGAAGCTGAGAAACTTCCCCCCCACCGACCCTATGATTGCAAGATAGAAATTGAACCAGGAGCCATATTACCTTGTAGTCGGATATACGCCTTAACTGAAACTGAAAATCAGTATCTAAAAACATACTTGGATCAGTACCTGGCCAACGGTTTTATACGCCCTTCCCAGTCCCCAGTTTCTTCCCCTTTATTTTTCTTACCAAAAAAAAAATGGAGAGCTCCGAGTCTGTATTGATTATCGAGCCTTAAATCAAGTGACCATAAAAAATCGTTATCCCTTACCTTTAATTTCAGTCTTACTGGATCAGGTCAAAGATGCCAAGATTTACACCAAATTGGATTTGCGTGGAGCCTATCATTTGATACGAATAGCTTCTGGTGACAAATGGAAAACTGCATTTCGTACCCGCTATGGTCTTTTCAAATATCAAGTAATGCCGTATGGGTTATGTAATGCCCCGGCGGCATTTCAACACTTTGTAAATGATGTTCTTAGAGAATTCTTAGACAGAATTGCTGTGGTCTACATAGACGACATTTTGAGATTCTCGAACAGTGTCGAGGAACATGTTCTGCATGTGAAATCCATCTTGGCAAGATTACTTGAGAATCATCTTTACGTGAAACTAGAAAAGTGTGCTTTTCATGTTGAGAAAGTTGAATTCTTGGGTTTTGTATTGTCCCCAGAAGGCGTAAGCATGGATCCTGCAAAGGTCTAGGCAGTACAAAATTGGCCGTCTCCCAAGAGCGTCAAAGAAATCCAGAGCTTCATAGGATTTTCAAATTTCTATCAAAGATTCATCTCAGATTTCTCGCACAAGATTAGCCCTATCACTCATCTATTAAAAAAGGGAGTCAAATTTGTCTGGACCGACGAAGAAGCCTTCCAATTTTTGAAAAATTCATTCACTCAGGCCCCCATCTTGTTGCATTCAAGAACTGAAGAACCTTTTTTCGTCAAAGCGGATGCTTCGGAAGTAGCCATAGGAGGAATCTTATCTCAGCGCCACCGAGATACAGGCCAGTTACATCTAGTGGCCTACTACTCCAGAAAATTGACTTCTCCAGAAAGTAACTACTCAATCGCTGACAAGGAATTGTTAGCGGTCAAGAGTGCCTTTTTGGAGTGGGGGCACTATTTGTTAGGAGCTAAGCACAAAGTCACAGTGTATACCGACCATTGGAATTTACAATTCCTTAAGTCAGCTCGCACCTTAACTGCTAGGCAATTACAATGGTCCTTATTTTTTGCAGACTTCGACTTTGTGATCACATTTCGGCCTGGAGTGAATAACGCTAAAGCAGATGCGCTTTCCAGAATAGATTCTGATTTTTCTGAATCTAAAGAAGAGAAACAGACTGTAATTCCTGAAGAAAAAATTGTCTTAATCTTCAGTACAGATTTTAAAACTGAGATCAAGAAAGTGTTGTCCGAAGAAGAGATGAGTCATTAGTCAAAAGAACATCCAGAGAGAGAAATAAAGAGTGGTCTTCCATACCAGAAAAATCGATTGTTTCTACCCACCAAAGAGCTCCAAGAAAAGGCTCTTAAGTCTTGTCATGATGAACTACTGGCTGGACATAAAGGCATTCAGAAGACCATGGAGCTTGTGGAGAGAAATTGTTGGTGGCCTAAGATGAAGCCGCAGAGACAGTATGTGTCCACTTGCGAGAGATGCTTAGAGGGAAAAACAGATCGATTGGCTCCTCAAGGACTTTTGATGCCTATGCCAACCCCTCCCCATCCCTGGCATACAGTCTCCATGGATTTAATAGTAGATCTCCCTCCAAATCAAGGCTTTAATACCATTCTGGTCATGGTAGACACATTTTCTAAGATGGCACATTTCGTTCCATTAAAGAACATACCTCGAGCCTCACAATTAGCACAATTGTTTACCCATCACATAGTGAGATTGCATGGAATTCCAAAAGTTTTGGTTTCAGATCGTGGGTCACAGTTTGTTTCTCATTTTTGGAGGGCATTCACTAAGAGGTTAGGAATTGATACTCAGTATTCCACCAGTTTTCATCCGGAAACCGATGGACAGACTGAGAGGGTCAACCAAGATTTAGAACAATATCTACGACTCTATTTACTAGATCAGAAATTGGGGTGGTCAGAGTTGGTTTGGGCAGCAGAGTTTGCCTATAATAATGCCAAACATTCTTCTACTGGTTACACCCCTTTTTATTTGAACTATGGTAGGCACCCAAGTTTAATATTTGAAAAAGAGGATAAATCAGTTCCTGCAGTAGAAGAATTTGTAAAAGAAGTTCAGGATACATTGCTACGGGCAGAAATGAATATCGTTAAGGCTAAGAACTCTTATAAAACTCAGGCAGATAAGAGGAGGAGAGAAAGTTCCGCTTTTAAAAAGGAGACAAGGTCTGGTTGTCAACAAGAAATTTGAGGTTAAAAGAGAACTGAAAGTTTCAACCCAGGTTTATAGGTCCTTTTAAAGTAGATCGAATGATAAACCCAGTGACAGTTAAGCTACAGTTACCTTCACATCTTAGAGTACATCCAGTTTTTCATGTTTCATTGCTTAAGAAGAGCCCACCAGATTTGCGATTACATTCACCACCAAAGCTAGTTCTGATTGATTCAGTAGAAGAGTTTGAAGTGCATAAAATTCTAGATTCAACTCTTAGAAGAGATAAATTGTATTATCTGATTGATTGGAAGAATTTTGGCCCAGAAGAAAGGTCTTGGGAGCCGTACTCTAATGTTCACGATCCAAAACTCATACGAGCCTTTCATAAAGCCCATCCAACAAAACCAAAATTGAAGGGACGCCTTTTGGAGGGGGGTACTGTCAAGAACCCTCTTTCCTGTTCTAGTGTTTCCAGTAAAAGAACTTTTTACAAGTTTGCTAAAGTGCCTTCTGTAAAATACCCGCACTGGAAAAGACTCAGTCCCTGTTGGAAGACTTCTCTACGATCCGTTTTGTATAGGTTGAAGTCTCCCGGCAGCAGAATCCAAGAGCCGATTATCATCGTGTCCAGCTTGGGTTCTCGGTCTAGTTGTTTTGACTCAAGACCTCCTAGCGGTAACATTGCGCCTGCGCGAGTAACGCGCGTCGCACTTCAACTGTAGAATTTCGTATGGAAGTAGTGTCTTGTCAGCGCGCCCCCTCAGTATTCATTTCAGTCGGCGTCGCTTGCCTTTATTTTGAGCTATCAAGCCAGAGGTTATTGAGAGAGTGTCAGAGTACTGAGTGAAGGTTCTTAACAATCGATCAGATAATCTAAAACACATAGAGAGGGGCTATTCCGCAGCACAGAACAGGTAACTAAATTAGCAATAGGAAAATCTGACTGTGTTTAGTTAGAGTTAGGGAGAAAGTAATTGTCATGCTTATTTTTCAGGTCCGTAAGAAGAACACTAGAAGAAGGATCTGAATCCTGAGGCAGTCTCTCTTGTTTTGTCATTCCACTTCCCCTTTCCCCGGGGCTGAAGTCTGTGACAGTTTTAAAAACCTGTCGCGGGCAGCGGTTGGAGGGAATTGGGGTGTGTTCATCTGCTCCTGAGGAGATCGCAATAACAGGGTTTGACAGAGGAGGACGCTCCTTCTCCTACCTCGCCGCCAAAGCTTGGAACAACCTCCCCCTCCACCTCGGAACAGCATCCTCTCACGGGAATTCAGAAAGGGACTCAAGACTTGGCCCTTCGACTGATCGCAGCAGGACCCTAGCTCCTGAATACCCTCACGAGTGATTAGCCGCACTCTACAAATCCCGATTGATTGACTGATTGATTGAAAGTTCCACACCAGCACATGGAGAGCCCGTGGTGGGATAAACTGCTGGAGTCCTCCAATGAACACCTTAATGACTGGGATTCTGAAAACTGAAGTGTTCTGCCTATTTTGAAGGTAGCCACTACAGCAGTTAAATGAAGTCTGATGGACGTATAGGCGAGGTCCGACTTATGTAAGTGTATAAGTTAACCGACATTGTCCTTTGGAGAGGCTGTGAAAGGGTCAACGTGCCTAGAGGGACAGTAATGGATAAACCGTTTACACAGTTATGGGCAAGCATGCTTCTTTTACAGTAATCATAAACTCTGCAGGGAGGTTAAGGTAGCCAAATTCGAAGACCTCAGGAGCCAAATCGCAAGACTGAGCTACTGCAGGATGGGATGCCCGAGTGCCTTGGTTTTGAGAAAGAAGGTCCGGATGGTTGGGGAGCTTCTTGTCAGGGGCTAGAGAGAGTTTAAGCAGAGTGGTGAACCAGGGCTGGCTTGCCTAAGTTGGAGGAGTGAGAGTGAGGGATGTCTGCCTCAACTTCTGATTCACAAATGGGAGAAGTGGGAGGTGGGAGAGGCAGAAAAGAGTAAGCAAATATCCCTGACCAATTCATCCATATCACGTTGCCCATGGACTGTGGATGTGGGAGTCTAGAGGCAAAGATTGGGCATTTTGAGATTTCGGCGGTGGAGAACTGGTCTATCTGCAGGAACCCCCAGCAATGGAAATAGGGGAGTAGGGCATGGGAGTGGAGTTCGTATTCGTGGACTTGATGCATCCTGCTGAGCAGGTCTGCTAAGCTGCTGTCCATCCAGGGAAAGTACTGAATTAACAGCTGCACCGTGTAAGATATTGCCCGATGTCAAATGCCCTGGGCTAACGCAGACAATTGGAGTGCGTGTGTTCCCCCCTATCCGGATCAGAACTACCTTCCTCTATATGAGAGGAAGGAATGCCCTAAGGGCCACTTAGATAGTAACAGTTCTAGGTGACTGATATGAAACACTCGGTGTGAGGGAGCCCACACTCCTTGGATAGTGAGGTCCTGTAGGTGCACCCTCAGCCAGTGTACGAGGCATCCGTGCTGCCGGTCTCTTGCAGAACTGGGTCGAGAAAAGGCCGTCCCTGCAACAGGTTGTTTGCATTCCACCACTACACAGAGCGATGAGTAAGGGCCCCATTGCAGCACTAGATCCTGCCAATGACCCTCCGCCTGAGACCATTGAACTGCAAGGCACTGTTGTAACAGGCGCATGTGCAACCTGGCGTGAGGAACTATGGCGATGCATGATGCCATAGTGCCTAGTAGGAGCATTACTGTCCGTTAACTGGTGGTCTGGCTGGAGAGGGCAACGTTTGGAAAGCTTACATCCTTGCAGGGCTGGGATAAGCTTTCCGTACGCGGGGTCGAGAATGGCCCCAAGGAAGGGCTGCACTTGGAGGGGCTGAAGATAAGATTTGGTCACATTTATATTGAAGCCTAGGCCGTGAATGAGTTGTATGGTGGCCTTCATGTGTGCAAGGTGTGGTGCTCTTGGTCGGCCAGGTAAGGGAACACGAGGAAGCCGCTCCGTCTGAGGTGAGTTGCTACCACGACTAGGCCCTTGGTAAACACCATGGGGGCCATAGAGGCCCCAAAAGGTAGAACCTTGAACTGATAATACATGCCACTCAGCACGTATCGCAAGAATCTTCGATGCGCTGTTTGGATGGGTATGTGAAAGTAAGCATCCTTCAGATCGAGGAGGGTCAAGAAGTCGCCTTGTTGTAGCAGGGAGGGACATCCTGGAGCGTAACTATGTGGAAGAGAGCCAACAGGATGTACTTTCAGAGGAGCTTGAGGGAACTATCCTTTTTGGGAATTAGAAAGTATAGGGAGTACACCCCTTGTAGCGGTACTGGCTATATGGCCCCCCTTTTGAGTAGCACATACATCTTCTCCTGGATCAGATGTTGATGTTCCAGGGACACAAAAGCAAAAAGAACAAATGATGGAAGAATGCTGAACAAATCAAACATTCACTCCCAGTCACACATCTGGGTATGATCCATCAATTTCCAGGGACAGTCTGGGTTTGCGGGGGGCGGAGGGGGGAGGGGGGGAATTGGAATGTTTGGTGGTGTGTGTGTGAGTTCTAAACAGTACCCTCCCGTATATTGCCTAGAAACCACTGATTGGAGGTGATTTCCGCCCATCGGTGCAGGTAACCCTGCAGTTTTCCCACTACAGGTGTTTTATGATCGGGAAGGGCAACCGCATCATTGTTTTGAAGGAGCAGCCCTACTGGAGATTGTGCCCTTTCCTCTGCCTCTACTATTATTTTGCTTGTAGCCTCTCCTATAGTAACCCCGTGAGAGAGCCTGCTTCTGTTGCAAGGGGAAAGTGGTCGAAGTTTCAGGGGTATGAGTTTCAGCACCTACTGGGAGCAGTGAAAATAGTCACAGTAAGCTGGTGTTTGAAGGGCCCCCATGGCTTTAGCCATGTCCTTCTTGATTTTTTCTATCTCATTGGCATGGGTTCTGAAGAGATGCTCCCCATCGAAAGGTACATTTAGTTAGTGTTGTTGGGCCTCCAGCTTAAGGCCAGAAACTCGCAGCCATGGGTGGTCATGTAGGACACTAGTATTTATGCCTGGATCAGCTGTGTCCGCAGCATCTAGAGCGCAGCGGATATTGGTGTTGAAAATGACTTTCCGTTCTGCCACCAACTCCTGCCCCCGTCTCTAAACTTTCTCCAGAAGATGTCATCTGAGGTCCACCATCTGATCCCAGTGAACTTGGTCGTACCGGGAGAGAAGCCCTATTAAATTGGCGATGCTCCAATGGGTGGTAGATTGTACTGCAACACATTTGCCACTGACATAGATCTTTTTATTTCCCAGTCTGGAGGGGCATCACCTGTGCCCTCTGAATTGGCATGCTTCCTAGCCGTGTGGACCACTAGGGAATCGGGACGTAAATTGTCCCTGATGTAGGGTGGGTCGGAAGGAGAAGCCTTGAACTTCTGGTCCACTGATGCATGAGTACTCTTATTTTCACAGGTTCCTTTAAGTCCCTAGCAGGTTTAAGCATACCTTTTAGCATGCGAAGGCACTGAAGGGACCGCTGTGTAGGTGAGAGGGTCTCCCTGAGGCAGTTTTCTTCCTCGTGCTGGACATGAATATCCAACTTGTAAAAGGTGGCCACTCTGTGTGGGACCTCGGGGTATGAGGTGGTATTGTCCAGGGGCGTAGGCTTTGCAGGATATTGTTCAGTGTCAGCTGGAGGATCCACCTCATAATCATCCCAGGGGTCAGGGCCCGAGGACTGTAGGGTCGGTCATAAGGATCATAAGGAGAGCCCTGGCTATCCCCTTCCCCCAAATGTAAAGAACCCTGTGGTCAGTGTGACAGAGTCCACAAGTAGCAGTGGAGATGTAGGAGGGTGGGAGGAGGAGGCAGAGAGAGAGGAGGAGGAGGATGGGAAGGACCAGGAAGCAGTGGAGAGGTGCCTCTGTCATGGCACCGAGGATTCTTGTGCGTTGGCTCCACAGGAGGGTTGATGGCCTTCTCAAAAGTCAATTTCCTCATACGAGAAATCGAGTCTTTAGGCTGCTGTGGAGGCTTGACCAGGATTCGACTGATGCCAGGCATAATGAAGATCTGTTTCTGCCTGGCGCCGAGAGGTTCTTTAAGCCGCTGGAGGATGGACTGGTCAAGATCATCAGATGCAGCTGAGGATGGCGGCCTTGAAGGAGCTGAAGAGGGCCAACTATCTGAGGGCACCAAAGTAGGCCTTGGCTCGGTCGATATCAGCTCTGAGTGCTTTAATTCAGGTTGTCTGGGATTCAAAGTGTTTGGAGCCAAGTGTTTCTGCTCCGACAAGACCTAAGAGGTTGTCTTCGGAACTGGTGCCAAAGCAGTGGTCGATGTCGACGCACAAGGTTTCAAGTAGGACTTTGGCGCAATGTGAAAGAGGGTGTCGGGTCCGGCTTGGAAATTCAATGTCGGCCATACCTGTTAGGCAGTAGCGGATTGGAGGCTTCTGATGAAGCACAGGAGCTTGAAGTTGGCACCTCCTTAGGGTGAGGAGCTTGCGGGAGAGTAATACTCACTGCGACCTTTGATGTTGGGCGCTAGGCTTTCAGGGGCTTGTCTGCTTCAGCATTGGTCTCGGAGTCCATGAGGTTACAAACAATGTGTAGGTCTATTCTAAGATACTTAGCGTGTCAAGTAAGGGAGAACTGGAATGAAGTTCTTTCCATCATGTGCACATTCTTGGATGTTGAAGTACTGGTAGGCTGCAGGGGCAGAGCCCCCAACTGATAGAAGTTGTCGACCGCAGGTCTTGAGGCCCCCGCGGTCCCCAACATTTCTAAGTGGGTACCCTGGGTGGGACCAGGGCACCCACACAAGAGGCCACGCCACAGGATATGGGGTCCCCGGGGCTAAAATCGGCCCGGGGAGGGAGGCCACTCAGCTCACCTCCCTTTAAGTTAATATATATATATATTTTTTAAAGGCTGAGCCCTGGGGCCAAAATCAGTGATGCCACTGGCCATTTCATGAGTGATGTAATATGTGAGGTCATAAGCTGTGCATTTCAGGGGCGTAAGTTATAATTAGCTCCGGTAAGTAGAACTGCTGAATTTCACTGGTTTTCCATGAGGGAAATCTGAGAATATACTTTGTCTAATATATCACGCGCAAGATCCCTCCATCCAAGAAGCAGATTAGGGCACAAAGCGAGGTTCCAAGATTTCATTTATTTTAGAACAGCATAACGCGTTTCGGCGAGTGTGCCTTTCTCAAATGCCTATGATTCCGGGGCTCATTTCCACATTTTCTTTATACGTGCTGCCTCGCTCTGATTGGAGTGAGCACAGCAGGCCACACTTTCATTGGAGAAAATGCTGTGGCTCCTTTTGGTACACTACATGTCTCAGCATACAACTGTTCCTCCTAGGAATGCTGTTGTTTGTTTTAATGTCTTTCTTTCAGCCCTCGAATTAGTATAATGTTGTATCCTCATAGTGAGTGTGGGCTGTCCATTACATATGTAGTCGCAAAAACCTTTATTCGTTTTATCTTCAATAAATACTATACAAAAACAAGTAAAAAGTTCATACAGTTGGCCATGTGGGTTCATCTTTTAGCTCTCACTGGAGGTTAAACAGATGTAATCTGTCGGTTCAAGTGGGGACAATTTAGGGGCAAGAGTTTGGTCCGCGTTTGGTGGGACTGGAACAGGGAGGGAGCAACCACTACTGTTGAGGTAGTTGAACTCAAGCAGTAATAAGCACCACTTCTGGAGGTACGGAATCTTTGCATCGTGTCCCTGACAATTGTTAGCACGATTAGTGTTCAGTCTCTAATTTAACTAGACGTTAACGAGACGCTCGAGGACAGAAAATACCAAAGTTCCTGGCGACAGGCTGCCTTCCGAAATATTTATTCAAATCAAAAGAACAAAAATGTACTCCAAATAGCCCCAACATGAACAAGCCACGCTAGAAAGACTTCCGGGTTCTTTTCCTTCTCTCCTTTGCTCGGTGGTCCACCATGCAAGCCCTCCTCGTGGAGGAGGCTTAGATCAGATCAGCCACGTTCATGGGCATCTCCTCAATGGTGGTGTTGTAGAATGTCTCAATGTCCTTCAGGGTTCGCTTGTCCTCTTCCGTCACCATGTTGATGGCCACACCTTTCCTAGCGAAGCGCCCACTCGTCCGATTCTTTGGATGTAATTCTCACGGTTCGTTGGCAGATCGTAGTTGATGACCAAGGAGACCTGCTGCACGTCAATGCCTCTGGCCAACAAATCTGTAGTGATGAGCACACGACTGGAGCCGAATCGGAATTCACGCATAATTACATCTCGCTCTTTTTGGTCCATATCCCCATGCAGAGCGGAGACTGTGAAGTCACAGGCATGCATCTTCTCCGTCAGCCAGTCCACCTTCCTCCGCGTGTTGATGAAGATGACAGCTTAGGTGATTGTCAATGTTTTGTAAAGATCACACAAGGTGTCCAATTTCCACTCTTCTCGCTCCACATTGACATAAAACTGTTGGATACCCTCCAGTGTCAGCTCCTCCTTTTTCACCAGGATACGGATGGGGTCTCGCATGAACTTCTTGGTCACCTCAAAGACGTCGGCGGGCATGGTGGCAGACAAGAGCACTACCTGCGTGTTGCTGCTCAGCTTCTGAAAGATGTCATAGATCTGGTCTTTAAACCCACGACTCAACATCTCATCAGCTTCGTCGAGCACAAACATCTTGATGCTTTTGGGGGACAGGTATCGTCGGTTAATCATGTCAAACAAGCACCCAGGGGTGCCCACAATAATGTGGGGAGCTTCCGACTGCAGCTTCTGCACTTCAGCCCTCACGTTGGTGCCCCAGATGCAGGCGTGGCCGGAAGCCCCCATGTAGTCTCCCAGAGCCATTACCACTTTTTGGATCTGTTGGGCCAACTCGCGGGTAGCAGCCAGGACCAAGGCTTGGGTAGCCTTCAGGTCCAGCTCAACCTGCTGAAGAATAGAGATGGCAAACTTGGCAGTCTTCCCAGTACCAGGCTGGGCCTGTGCAATGACATCATACCCCTTGATACAAGGAAGAATGGCCCGCTGCTGGATGGCGGAAGGTTTCTGAAAACCACAGGCATGGATTCCTCGGAGAAGAGACTCCGATAAACTCATGTCATCGAAACTGTCGACAATTTCATTCCAGTTACTCTCGACGATGCCGTCCGGCTCCATGCCTTCAGGGCCACTGTCACGGCCATTGTCTCTAGTGCAAAGAATCCCCATTTACTAATAAGAATATCCTTAAAGTAAAAGGTGCCCCTCTTCCCGGGACGCCCCCCTTTTCCTGACAACCCTGCCCCCTGCAGTTCGGAGCCCCTCCCAGACACCGAGCTGGGCTCCGTGGCCTCTCCCGGGAGTGTCCCGCACACAGAAGATGGCCGCGGGGGCTCAGACGGCATATGTAGTCATCTTTAAAGTTCTATACAGTTCATTCACTGTGTTGCCCCTTAGACCATTTAAAAAAGAATGAGTCTCTTGAACCCCTACATCCAGCCACATATCGCCAACTTGAAACACACCTGGAGGCGTTGTTTAAGTAAACTGCGTCTCACCATGCAATCACGGTCTGTAGATAACAGCAGGTTTCCGTTCCTTTCGGCTGCGGCGGTTCAGAACATATCAATACCTTGAAAACAAAACATCACGATGCCACCGTTGCCTCTGAACAGCTTGAGGACGGGTGCCCTGACATGTCTGTGGCCACACGTATATATCACGCACAAGATCCCTCCATCCAAGAAGCAGATTAGGGCACACAGCAGGGTTCCAAGATTTCATTTATTTTAGAACAGCATAGCGCGTTTCGGCGAGTGTGCCTTTCTCAAATGCCTATGACTCCAGGGCGCATTTCCACATTTTCTTTATACGTGCTGCCTCGCTCTGATTGGAGGGAGCACAGCTGGGCACACTTTCATTGGAGAAAGTGCTGTGGCTCCTTTTGGTAGACTACAGGTCCCAGCATACCACTGTTCCTCCTAGGAATTCTGTTGTTTGTTTTAATGTCTATATATATACTTTTCCCATAGACAGTGTTTTTTGTTTTGCTAATAACTTTGGTGTCATTTGACGAATCTTCACAATATTTTCCAAGAAAAGTGCCCTACTTTGCCTAGTTCTGCATGGAAAGTTTCAGGGTGATCTGTAAAGCGAGGGCCGAGAAAAAAGGGAGGTGGTCCTAAAATGCTTTTCCCCATGTAATGTCTATGGGGATTTTGCAGTTTTTAAACGAGGCTACAGCCCAAACCGCTGAACAGAATTACACCAAATTTGGCAGAAAGCTAGATCTTGGTCCATATAGAACTCTTTTTGTAATTTGGTGTAAATCTATTCAGTAGTTTGAGAGTTAATAAAGAAATGTATGGATATCTAGGGACTTGGATCCTCCACAGATCCCGCAGATAACCACCAGGGATCTGCAGCTAGACACGGACTCAAAGCCTAATGGAAAGAAAAAACATCACCCGCTCATACACCATACCTCTGCCGTGAACAGCCAAAGGCAGTACACGGCATGGGGTTGGGTGCATGCAGGGGGGGTGTGGGTTAGGGCGCAGGGCTGGCCCTGTGGCCACACACAGCCGAAGGCAGTGGTTGTATTAACGTATGGTAATTACATATTTTACGTTAAAACATAGAAATTCACTGAAAAAAGCAAAGGCTACAGGGACATTATAGTTAGGTTCACGTTTTACTCACACAAAACCATGGAAATTCGGCAGTTATAGTTATACTTATTTAAAGAAACTATAACTCGTGCCGTTAAGTAACTTTCAGCTGACAAGTTACAGTTTCTTAACATAAGTAAAACTATACCTGAGGAATTTCTATGGTTTTGTGTTGGTAAAACGTTAAACTAACTATAAAGTCCCTGTAACCTTTGTTTTTCTCGACGAGTGATGTCATCAATGACGCCATTTAACATGTCACAAGTGATGTTTTATCCGAAGGGATTAGCAGGGCATGATGAGGGCATGGGTTATAGTCAGCTCGCTAAACTATAACTGGTGTAATTCAGTGGTTTTTGGGTTTTTTAACATAAGCCTCAATCTCATTCCAAAATCTCCCTATAATGTCACTTTACTGTATAAGCAAGTGTGTATACATATATGTATTTGTGTATCTATATATATATATATATATATATGTATATGTGTGTGTGTGTATATATATATATATATATATATATATATATATGTGTGTGTGTGTGTATATATATATATATATATGTGTGTGTGTGTGTGTGTGTGTATATATATATATGTGTGTGTGTGTGTATATATATATATATATATATACACACACACACACACACACACACACAACTAAAATGTTACTATTTTAGAATTAGGAAGCTGTTAAGTGACTGAGAAGATGGGTAGGCCAAATAAATAGATGTGGAAAGGGCATGCTGTACTTATACAGATGTCTCTCTCTAACACCTGTATTAAAAAACATTATGCCTCAAATTACTAAAAAGCCATACCGCCCCTTACATTTTAACCAGCTGGTTTTGTACTTGCATTAACATCTCAATTACTATATACTTCAGCCTGCGCCGCATGAAAGGCCTTAAATGTAACAGTTCCTAATTCAACAAAACGGCGTTCAGGGGTGCCTCACTTTTGTCATCAATACATATTGATAGCACTCTCGTTGCTAATTAGAACCCTGGTGAAGCTGCAGCTGATCACTGAAAAGTTAAATGGCAAATTTCTGCTGGTGTTGAAAGATGATGAAGATATGAGAACTCATACAAAATGCTTTCTCATTTTAGTTTTCTAGAGCACAAACCATAATTTTTGATGACAAAAAGAAACCCCCTCATTTTGTTCCTTTATTGCAGTCTCCTCTGCAGGAAATGCTTTCAGTTTTATAGCTCTATTTCTATCAAAGTCTATTCAGGGGTGCCACACTTTTGTCATGAATACAGAATCTTAGTGTTCTAGTTGTTCAGAAGAGCACTGTGGTGAAGCTGCAGTAGAACACTGGTTAATCAACTGACAGGCTGCCGCTGCAGTTGAAAGTACATTTTACTAAAAATATCAGACTTTATTCTCACATGGATGAGGACGATAGTGTGAACTTACGGAAAAAGTGCTCTAAATTTAGCTTCTAGAGCATCTTCTATAACAGCTATGAGAAAATCATGAGAGAAACAGTTATCTTTCAAACTTAGTTCATCAAATCCCAGCAGAGGCTCTACATTTTTACACAGGGTCCAATCACCTGAAAACTCACCAGAATTCTTAAAATTAGTATAATACAACCAACAATGATTTATATTGACAAAGATCTGTTATCACCGTTTTATGTGCTCATTTTTGTGACACTCAAAACCCGACTATCAATACAATGCATTTCAATGGGACCATGTCCCGGAGTCCTGTAAGTGCAGCCACATGTTGTCACGTTATGGCCAGCCAATCAAGGGGGGAGGGTTCCTTTGGGACCCCCCCCCCTCCCAATATGCTACTGGGGGGTGGCAGTTTGCTCACTCTGTCCCCCTCAATATTTTTTTTTTACTTCACTGTCAGGACGTAGGGGCCATGCCTTAATCCTGTAATGGCTGCCACAACATATTCATATTGTGACCAGACAATCAGGATTTACTAGTCCAATTTAAACAGGCCAATCAAACCATATCTGGATACCAACGGTCCAGATATCTCTAACTTTTTCAGTAGATTAACCTCTTCATGACTAACCACAGCAACTTTTTAAACGCAAATTTCTTAAAAACTACTGAACAGATTTACACCGAATAATGAACGGCACTCTTTCTGAGTAACATTCTATCTTTGTGCCAAATTTAGTGTAATTCGGTTCAACCATATCTTCTGTATCAGAGAGCAAACTTTCCTACGGGAATTAAAATGGGAAATCAATGTTTTAGGCCACCCTACCTGCCCTTTTAAGGGCACCGTCTTTATGGATCACCGCAAAATTTTCCATATAGGAGCCAAAGTCAGTTAAACTTTTTTCAGGAATGTTTCGTGCAGATTCATCAAACTGAGCCAAAGTTATTAGAAAACAAAAAATTCCTATCCTATGTAAAATCTGCCATAACTATATCTAGTCCGGCGGGGGCGGAGCTTGCCAGAGCCCAAGATGGCCGCGACTTGAGCGAGCTCCGCGAGTCATCAAAACCATCCGTTAATTATCCTGCATCCATGTAACCACTGTGAACCTCTACTGACGGCAGGGGGTAATCCGGAACGGCACCGAAGCCCGCTGCGCAATTTGGCCGGAATTTGACCACTGGAGCCGTTGGAGTGAGCCGGGGCCTCCGTTCGTGGCCTGCACGCTCTCTACCTGTTCCGCATCCCCTGCCTGGGCCTGCTAGCAGGGGGCCGGGCCGGAGGTGCGCGGTGCATCGGATCGTGCACAAGTCTGAGGCGGACCTGCGGAGGCAGGAACTAGCCACGATTGCCCTTGTGACCCGGGGAGGCCCGCTGCGGTGCTGAGGGCGGTCTTTACATCACTCGACCCTCTGGTGAGTGGCTCGGTGTGAACGCGGCTGCCGTGCTGGGAAGCGGCTGTAGCCTGGTGACGAACGAGCCGGAGGACGGCTGTCCGGAACTGACTTACTGTGGCGGTTTGCCTGCTTGGGGCGGAGCGGAGGCCCTACGGAGCGCTGACCCCCCGTACTGCCGCAACTTGGTCAGCAGCCACCACCTGGTCGCGCCGAGACGCCCGGGGGCAAGGGGCTGAAGTAGCCAAAGACGGAGCGCGGCCGCGCCCCCTCGTTTCCACCGGCACTACTTACTGGGTGAGCCTAGCCGCTGGCGCCCTGCTGGGAAGTGATACTGACGCCATCGCCGGATGCCCCGTCGCTGCCCAGGAACGACTGACTAGTGGCACATGTAGTGAGGAGAGGCGGAGTACCGCTGCAGAGATCGTGGGCAGAGGACTCCGGTGATGCGCTGTGGAGCTCCATGCTCGTAGGTGAGAGCGAGGCAGCTTGAGGTCTATGTTCTCCTGGGGTGACTTAACGGTGCTGCTCTCTCTGCGGGGCTCGCCTTTACATTGCTGCCCCACGAGGCCCTGCCTGAGGATTAGGTGGGCAGCTGCACCCTGCTTGCCTGGAGTGTGCTTCTTGGATAACTGACAGGGCTGAGACCAAGGAAGTGTCTCGCCTTTGCATTACTGGGGGGCATCCCCTCGCTGCGCTGCCTACTCTGGGGACTGGAGGTGCCCAGCGGGCCAGTGACTCCTGCTACTAAGAGGTGACTTAATCGACGAAGAGAGAGGGTTGCGCCGTCTCTTGACCCACCGCCTAGCGTGAGTGCAGAATCTGATCGTGCTGCACCTTGGACCCCTCTGGCCCGGCAACCCAACATGGGCAAGGTTGACAAAACCTAATCCAAGCTGCAATTTGAGCAGCGCAAATCGAGATCCAGGGACACGGAGGGGGTCCCCGCCCCCCCCCCCCACCCCTGAGGATCGAGACGAAATATCGGAGGAGGCTGCAGGGGGTCTTAAACAGATGCTCACGACAATGCAGAAAAGCCTACAGAAAAGCCTCACTACCATTGACGGTAAGATCGATTCATTAGCCTACCGGATGGAAAGAATGTCAGAACGCCTAGATAAGCAAGCAGAGCGAATTGACATGACCGAGAGGAGAGTCACGGAGGCGCAGTCAGAAGTTGGCGCAACCCAGAAGCAATTCGCCAAAACATTAGACTGTGTCTACCTGAGACGTCAGGCGCAACCCTGCCCTTTTCCCCCCCACAACCCCTCTCCCCTCTTGATTTCATTAGACTGATGATCGGTGCTGGATTCATTATCCCTGCTTCTCATCATATTTGAAGCCATCGTATTGCAAGTATTATTGAACTTTTCATGCTGGGTGGCGGGATGGTGATCTCTTTACGCTGCTAACTTCTAAGCACAGTCGGCAATGGAGATACCCTGTAAGCATGGGTGGGGGGAATCGGGCTATTACTGCTGAATGACTAGCTTTGTTATAGTTTGACATGGATGCTATAGATTAGCAATGGATGGCAGTGCTATGGTTTCTAACTTTTAGTTTTCTTTTGTGGCAATCAGGTAACATCCGCCCTCGCGTGTTACTCACTGTTCTGTTTTTGCTTGACTATGATCTTAATTTGGGTGGGGGGAGGGCGGGTGTTGTCAATGCTGAGTTGGGGTTTGCATGGCGTGGGTGGTGGGAGGGGTCTGCTACAACATGTTTGTTTATATGGTTTTTTTACGGTCACAGAATGTACTTCGTGCACACACAATGCAGCAGAGGCGTCTGCAAGCAGGGATGAGACCTGGAGGGTTTACCCATTTAGATATGGGAGGGAAGCTCAGGATGCGATGATCCCTTATGTACACAACAGGGTGATAAATTAAAGCTTTTAACTTGGAATATCAGGGGCCTAAATGACTTTCGGAAAACTAGGAAAGTGATTGCCTATTTCAACAGACACGGCATAGATGTTGCGCTACTGCAAGAAACTCATTTGCCGGCTGACTCTCAGATGCTTACTCATAGGCGATTACATGGCGCCTTTCATGCTGCTGGCTTCTCCACGCATGCCCGAGGGGTGCTCACATGGGTTAACCCTAGAAGCAGTATAACCCTTGAGGCTTTGGAGACGGACAGGGAGGGCAGGTTCGCAATTTCCAAGATCAAAGGGAAAGGGATGGAGTTCATCATTATTAATGTGTATATGGCCCCAATTTTGACAACTCACAATTCTTCAGAGACATACTAGGGCGAAAGCAGAGATGGGCGGCGTTTCCATTGGTTTGGGGAGGGGATTTTAATTGCATCCTCGATCCTGCTAAAGATCGATCTGGGAGACAATCGTTCGCGGCTCAAGCAGTCGGGGATGCCATTACAGAACTAAATATGATAGATGTGTGGCGCTCCAGGAACAGGGATCCGGGGGGTTTCACGCACTACTCAACCCCACACAACCTGCACACTAGAATAGATTATTGGTTCGTCACTAGCTCACTCTCCACAGCGATTTGAAGCTGCGAGGTTCACCCACGCTCATATTCAGATCACTCTCCTATCCTATTACACCTTAATACCCAGTCGATGAAGCCTGCTCCTTTTACATGGAGGTTCCCGCCCTATGCCCTACTCGACAACGTGTTTAAGACGGAAATGGCTGAAGCCATCGAGGCCTACTTCGATACTAACATTGGTTCAGTCCCATTATTTGCCACTACTTGGGAAGCTTTTAAGGTTTATATAAGAGGGATTGCCATGTCCAAACATGCGGGGGTGCTCCACTCTATCAGGGACTCTTTGGCAGTTCTGGAAAAGAAGCTCGCTGCCCTTGAGCGGGAGGCCCTAGAAGTCGGTGCAGACAGGGTGGAAGCAGAATTAAAGAGCTTACTGGAAGAATATCACGAGACAGCCGATAGGGAAGTCAAATTCCTTGGAAAATATGCAGTTCCCAAGACTTACAGTGAGGGTGAACGCCCAGGAGCTACACTCGCGGCGGTAATGAAGGGTAGACGTGAAAGGACTGGAGTCACGGAACTCCGTGCAGCTTCCGGCGAGATACTGCGTGACCCAGATTCCATAGCCGACAGGTTTAGGGATTACTACTCCGAACTATATCAATCTAGGGCGACAGGAAGTAGAGACGAAGTCTTGGATTACTTGGAGCACATAAAGCTCCCATGGTTGATTGATGAACATAGGGAATATTTGATGAGGCCCCTTGAGGCTTGGGAAATCCATGAGGCGCTAAATCTATGCGAGCGGGGAGTGCGCCGGGCCATGACGGCCTAACTGTGGCCTTCTACAAGGAGTTTAGAGAGCTCCTGGTTCCCCACATGATTTCCTTATTTGAAGAACTGGGTGAAAGTGGGACGATGCCGCCGTCTATGCGGGAGGCCCTTCTGGTCACTCTTCCGAAACCGGGTAAGCCCCCGGACGAATGCTCATCATATAGACCACTCTCGTTATTAAACGTCGACACCAAGCTTTTCACCAAAGTGCTAGCTAATCGATTAGCCCCTTTGGTGCCGACGCTGGTCGGGCCCGAACAGTCGGGGTTCGTGCCAGGACGCACCCTCACTCATAATTTACGTACAGTGTTCGGAGCCATTCAGCACACTAATTCCGAGGTCAAGGCCGCTGCGATATTTCTAGATGCCGAGAAGGCTTTTGACTCGGTTGAGTGGAACTTCATGATGCTGGTCTTGCGGAGGATGAGTGTCGGTGACCTTTTAATTCAGTTAGTGTCTGTTCTATATAACGCCCCAACGGCCAGGGTTAGAGTGGGCAATCTTGTGACCTCACCCTTCGGTATCTCCAGGGGCACGCGCAAAGGGTGTCCACTATCACCGCTCCTCTACGCTATTGTGGCTGAACCATTGGCGTGCGCACTCAGGGAGTACCACAGTCATAGGGGGATTCGGTTCCCGGGATATAATCTAATTATTTCCACTTACGCCGATGACACTCTCCTCTATATTAGAGATCCTGAGACCAACCGGCCCCCGGTTCTGCGGGAGGTGCCGAGTTCTCTGGCCTTCGCATTAATTGGACCAAATCCGTAATTTTCCCACTTACGCCAGCGTTGGGACCTATCGAGCTAGAATTCCCGCTTCAGTGGACTACTGACTCTGTGCGGTATTTGGGTTTTCAGGTACACACTAACTCTGAAGTGGTGTTAACTGAGAACTATGGCAAGGCGATGGCGAAACTGGAAGACAATGTCAACAGGTGGGTGCGATTGCCTTATGGGCCGCATCGCCTTAATGAAAATGGTGGTCCTCCCACGATTTTTGTTCTTGTTTTGTAACATACCAATGGTTCCCCCTGCTCCCTTTTTTAAACGTCTTAGGTCTCTGTTGATTCACTTCGCCTGGGCCGGTAAACAACCTCGAGTTCGATGGGATATTCTGACGCTCCCATACACCATGGGTGGCCTCGGTGCCCCGGACATGGAACTCTATTATTATGCGGTACAATGTCTGTCTGCATTTTATTGGCTGCATCAACAACCCTCCCCTCCTCATCTGCATATAGAGAGGGTCACAGCGACGCCCTCCCCACTGACTACTTTCTTGTTTCGTGCCCCACATAGACGTGCTGGCACACTTGATTCTATAAATGCCACTACACAAGCATGGTACAATATTCTGAAGCGACAGGCGGCCTCAATCCTATATTCTCCACTTGCGCCAGTTGAACTGTGTTTCTGGTTACCAGTGCTTACTGAACCAGAGGTGCAGCGAGCACTTTCGACACTTAATGTTTCCCGCATAGGAGACCTCTTTGAAGATGGAGTGGGATGGGGGATGGGAAGACCTGGTCTCTGACAGGCAGGAGGTCACTCCTCTGGTGATGTTTCATTATTATAGGGTTAGACATGCCCTCCGCGACATGTTGGGAGACGAACTAACTGAACCGCCAGAGGTTGCCCCCTTCTAATTCCTGTGGCGGGCAGAGTCCCCCCGGAAGGTAATCTCCAGCATTTACACCCAAGCTCAGGACTACAGGAAGAACCACTTCACTAAAGCCAGGCTCGACTGGCAAACTGATCTAGACATAGTAATAGACGATGACACCTGGCGTTATTGTTGTGAGGCTACACCTCGCGTTTCCCTGAACGGACGACATCGTCTTATACACTTCAAATTTATTAATAGAGTATATTACACCCTGATTCGCCTACATAAATATGGCCTTCGTGACACGGCGAAATGCGAGATGTGGTATGGAGCCTGCAGGGTTTATCCACATGGCATGGCAGTGTCTAGATGTAGCCAATTTTTGGATAGCTATTTTTCGGAAACTTAGCGAAATTACCGGGCTGCCCCTGAACCCGGACCCATTGTTGGCTTTACTGGGGTTTTCAAAACATATTCGCAAAGGTGTTAGGCGCCTTGTAGAGATGGGATTATTAATAGCTAAACAGGTGGTAGCAATACATTGGGCCAGAGGACCCCCCCCCCACCATAGCGCAATGGTCCCGGGACATGTTATTTTGTAACACACAGTCTGAGGTATATAGTGAATTACTCACCCCCCAAAAGCCGCCCCAAGAATTTCTGGAGTCTATACCAGGATTATCTAGCGGGTAAGGAGTAAATTGTTTTTTTTTTGAGGTACGAGCTTCCCACCCCTCACAGCGGAGAAGCATCCTGGGACAACAACGAGGCAATAACGATTTCTCCCTAGGGGATTTGTTTCCAAGTGCTGTCTAGATATAGGCTGCTGTAAGTCGTCACTGGGCCCTACCTCGGAATTTGTTTTAATACAGAGTATTCCTGTATTATCATCTGACCTCTCCAAACACGTTTGTAAAGGCTCTCCTGGGGCTGCTCACCCCCCTCCACTGTATAGATCTATGCCTCTGTACATTCACAGCAAGCAGGTGCCTTGTATCAGATATATGTATACTGTGACGGATTTTTGTTTCTTTCTTTTTATTGCAATGGTAATTGTTTGCACTGTTTCTTTTGTTTGTAAAATTCAATAAATAAATAAAAAATAAAAAAGATAAAAACTATAACTAGTCCGGCACTATCACCACCAGTGTAAATAAATAAATAAGGAGTCTGACTCCTGCGAGAGAGATCACTCTGATTGGCTGCCAGCAATATGAGAAAAACGTTGCTGGCAGCCACGACAGGACTCGAGGACTGAGGGCCCGATTTAGATCTTGACGAATGGGATACTCTGTCACAAACGTGATGGATATCCTGCCCGGCGTATTACAAGTGCATTATATCCTATGGCAAGATCTAAATTAGGCCCTTGGTCCCCTGTCCTGAAGTTAAAAACAAAAAAACAAAAAAATATGGGAGCAGGGTAGAGGTGCCCTGACACCCTAGGACCCATGGGGGGGGACCCCAGAGTAACACCCCCGGGACCAAAAAAATAAATAAAACAGCAAAAAAAAGCTGCGATCCGGCGAAACTGTCACTGGATCGCCAAAAAAAAGAAGAAAAAAAAAAAGGCGGCCGGGCTGCATTTATTTATTATAAGACCCAGGGAGCCTACCCCCCCGAGGCTGTGTTCATAAAGGGGAGTTGTATGACCTGCCCCGCCCCGAGCCACCAAAGCCCACCTCTGGGGCCAAAAATAATGTTTATAGGGAAGGGAGACACGTGGTCCCCCTCCCATAGCCATCGGAGACCCCAGGAAGCCCACCCGTCCGGTCAGAATACATACTTTGTATGTGGAGGGGGCTGCGCGACCCACTCTCCCCATGCCTCGAGAGGCCCGGTGGAGCCCATCCCAAGGCCGAAATCACACAAAACAAATGGGGAGATGTGCGTGCGGCCCCCCTCCTTCAGCCTCAAAAGGCCCTGGGGATCCCCATCCCTCGGGGGCGACTCACAAGCTATGTCCCGGGAGCCCACCTCCGGGACATATCGATTTTCCTGTCTGCACCGACAGGGAAATCTGTGTTTGCTCTCGCTTGACGGGAGCATTTTTAGGTCACGCCTAGGCAGCGCTCGCGCTATATCTTCAAGACATGCTGTATTCAGGATAGGGCACGAAGCTCCGCCCACTTCCCGCCCATATTTTCAATTGGCGCTTGTCCCTGTCCTTTGTAAATGGTGGCTTTTCATTTGTCAATAAGCATATTATTCACTCCTTAGTACCACCTTGTCTCTTCTTGTAACATCCAATGAGGACACCCGTTACACGTGTTGCTACTCGGCAGGCTTTAATTACAGCCTCCGAGCACTATTTTCTTAAATAGCTTTGTCCTGACTGCTGTTGCAGGTAGGACACGCTGTCCCTCAGTGCTTTTTTTTCTTCCATTTATTCAGCGCGCACTCCTGGCAAGAATAAGGGCAGCCGCACTTTACTTTTGTTATTAGCTGGCCAAACGTGCCCGCATGCTTTTTATTTTATGTTTATTTATGCTTTTTTTTTTTTTTTTTTACAGTGGTGGCACCGCGCTTTACCTTTAAACAACTTAAAAGCGCGGGTGCCGCGATTGCTTTATAAGTAAATAAATGGGAAAAAATTGTGGGTTTTTTTCTGTTTGTTTACTTTTGAAGCAATCGCAGCACCCGCGCTTTAGCTTAGGCTAAAGCGCGGGTGCCGCACTTGTAACAAAAGTAAATAAATGGAAAGAAAAAAAAACGCATGCAGCCACCATTTTTTTTCTCTATTTGTTTACACAGAGCTGCAGAGTTCTTTCAGCAGGAGGGATCTGCGTGGAAACCAAGCGCACGTCCACGAGGGAAAGGCTCACATTGATTGGATCACAATACAGTCCTATATCGGGCACTCCGGCACAGCTGCTTGCTGTAGATTTCTGCCTGACGAAACTTCTCCCCTCCAAGGCCGCTTCCTGCTCTGTTGGTGTGGTCGAAAATCCAGCCAGCATGTGTTTTGTTTTACAGCTGCCTCACCCCAACAACTTTGTTTTTCCACCGCGCCCATATTTTGACCTCTGGACATTTTTTTTTTATAAATGGATTCAGAACGTGTTTTTTGAGGAGAGGTGGGGGGTGAGAAAGCGTAGTGTATGTTTTTAGGTCTCGCCCTGAGCCAGCGCTTGCGCTGATCTGGGCGAGACATTTAGTCAGTGGGCTTTCAGAAATGCGACCACATCTTTTTTGGCTTGCCTAGAGCGTGCGGGTACGCGCACAATGACGAGCAGAGGCGCCATATGGCTTTCCTCTCTCGTCATGGTGCGCGCACATCGCACACCACTCACCAGCCTGTTTCCTTTTGCCGTCGCGCGCGCGCACCCGTAGTAAGGGGCTTTTCAAAGTGCTACCCACAAGCTTTTCTTGGCCTGAAGCTTGAGTGCACGCTCGCGTGCACGTGCGCAGCCGCCATCTGCCTTTCTTATCTCTTCCTCCGGGCCATTACTTCGCCATCTGCCTTTCTTATCTCTTCCTCCGGGCCATTACTTTCACTTTCGCGGCTGCCAAACTCCTTCTGAAATGACTTCTCCGGGCCATTACTTTCACTTTCGCGGCCGCCAAACTCCTTCTGAAATGACTTCACCAGGCGTTAAAGATGCTTTTCTTGAAAGTTCTGTGCTCAGTTTGGAAAGGTGGCCCAAGAATTCACGGGTGTTAACTCATTTTTAATACAGAAATAAGCACTGTACTTTCAACTAAGTGCATGCCAACTGTGGAGCCCGGTGGAACCGACTTCATTAGCAGCCCTCTGTGTGATTCCCACATCTGGCCTAACGTAGAGATGTGGCTTCACTGCTATTGCATAAACTGCATGGACAGTGTGCGTTTTATACACCATGGGAATAAGTCCATTAGAAGACAGACCACTGCTGGGATCGTGTGAAATCGCCAAGTGCATAAAATTGCAACTTGGTGAACTTTTTTTTAACCTAAAAAGCTTCGGTTTAAGCGGGTATTTCTCGTGGCTGGAAACTGTGAGTGGCTTCTACGTGTAGGCAGTATGGAAGAGCCCACGCCAACTGGCTCTCTCCTGCCCACTCCACCTGGCCCTCTGCTGCCCACTCCACCTGGCCCTCTCCTGCCCACTCTACCTCACCCTCTCCTGCCCACTCTACCTCACCCTCTCCTGCCCACTCTACCTCACCCTCTCCTGCTCACTCTACCTTACCCTCTCCTGCTCATTCTACCTCACCCTCTCCTGCCCACTCTACCTCACGCTCTCCTGCCCACTCTACCTCACCCTCTCCTGCCCACTCTACCTCACCCTCTCCTGCCCACTCTACCTCACCCTCTCCTGCCCACTCTACCTCACCCTTTCCTGCCCACTCTACCTCACCCTCCCCTGCCCAGTCCACCTGGCCCTCTCCTGCCCACTGCAGCTGACCCTCTCCTGTCCACTCTACCTCACCCTCTCCTGCCCACTCCACCTGACCCTCTCCTGTCCACTCTACCTGACCCTCTCCTGCCCACTCCACCTGGCCCTCTCCTGCCCACTCTACCTCACCCTCTCCTGCCCACTCTACCTCACCCTCTCCTGCTCACTCTACCTCACCCTCTCCTGCTCACTCTACCTCACCCTCTCCTGCTCATTCTACCTTACCCTCTCCTGCCCACTCTACCTCACCCTCTCCTGCCCACTCTACCTCACCCTCTCCTGCCCACTCTAACTCACCCTCTCCTGCCCACTCTACCTCACCCTCTCCTGCCCACTCTACCTCACCCTTTCCTGCCCACTCTACCTCACCCTCCCCTGCCCAGTCCACCTGGCCCTCTCCGGCCCACTGCAGCTGACCCTCTCCTGTCCACTCTACCTCACCCTCTCCTGCCCACTCCACCTGACCCTCTCCTGCCCACTCTACCTGACCCTCTCCTGCCCACTCCCCCTGGCCCTCTCCTGCCCAAGCTACCTCACCCTCTCCTGCCCATTCTACCTCACACTCTCCTGCCCACTCCCCCTGGCCCTCTCCTGCCCACTCCACCTGACCCTCTCCCGCCCACTCTACCTCACCCTCTCCTGCCCACTCTACCTCACCCTCTCCTGCCCACTCTACCTCACCCTTTCCTGCCCACTCTACCTCACCCTTTCCTGCCCACTCTACCTCACCCTTTCCTGCCCACTCTACCTGACCCTTTCCTGCCCACTCCACCTGGCCCTCTCCTGCCCACTGCACCTGGCCCTCTCCTGTCCACTCCACCTGACCCTCTCCTGTCCACTCTACCTCACCCTCTCCTGCCCACTCCACTTGACCCTCTCCTGTCCACTCTACCTCACCCTCTCCTGCCCACTCTACCTGACCCTCTCCTGCCCACTCTACCTGACCCTCTCCTGCCCACTCTACCTGACCCTCTCGTGCCCACTCTACCTGACCCTCTCGTGCCCACTCCACCTGGCTCTCTCCTGCCCACTACAGCTGACCCTCTACTGTCCACTCCACCTGACCCTCTCCTGTCCACTCTACCTCACCCTCTCCTGCCCACTCCACCTGACCCTCTCCTGTCCACTCTACCTCACCCTCTCCTGCCCACTCTACCTGACCCTCTCCTGCCCACTCTACCTGACCCTCTCGTGCCCACTCCACCTGACCCTCTCCTGCCCACTCCACCTGACCCTCTCCTGCCCATTCCACCTGACCCTCTCCTGCCCATTCCACCTGACCCTCTCCTGCCCACTCCACCGGACCACTCGCCTCGTCCTCTTTCACATTCCCCATGAAATTCATGGACCTCAGTGCATAATAATAAAATATAAATAAGTGCAGGTACCCAAACGTTTTTTAGGAGGCCACCACCCACTTCAGCACTGGCGCTATATCACTCATGGAATGGATACTGCCCTAAGTTTGGTTGGAGCAAGCAAATTAAGAGAGCCTGCCTTCCGCCAAGGGTCAATGTGATACCTGCGCTACCCATCTTTCGAAGTCACATGTCCGAAAGATAACTCACTCCAGAGGCCTTTCAGAGACCTTACTTAGATCTGAATTCACCAAACTGACTGAACTATGACTATCACTCTAGAGTCCTGCTAGTCAGACTAACTCCTGCCTGACATCTGACTGACTACCTCTTGTCCAGCTCTACCAGTCTTTCACTCACTGGCGTGAACAGGGCACTTTTTTTATCCCCCTTTCCCTTTAGGGTGTGACTGTAAATGTTATCAGATTCATTACAGAACCAGGAGCATCATCTGCCTCTCATTCTATCCCCCAAACCACCATCACAACAAGCTCTGCACTTCAGCAGGGAGGCCAAGCAATGGATGCTCATGCATGGCCTCTGAGCTCGCCAGTCTGGGCAGCTCGGTAGTCCATCCGTCAGAATCCTGCAGGTCCTTTGGGCTCTTGTTCTACAAACCCGGCACCTTTTACAGCAGCAGAATCCAGATTTGCACTAAGTTGGAATATAGTGCGCCAATCACATGTTGTACGCTGTACGTGGAAACATACTCGCCCGTCCAAGCTCTGCACGAGTCTGCCGTCCTTTATGTACAAAGCAATCTGTGGCATGATAGCATACAGATACAGTTACTATATCACAGCAACACGGATGGCGCCTAACTCCGCCTTAGCCATGCCTTCGCGGCATAGCCAATAGGTCTCGCTTTTAGGACCTTATAAGTATTTAGTTATGCAGCACAATATCCTTGGTGCAACAACATCAACTGTTGCATGGCTAAACACTTATAAGGTCCCAAAGGCGAGACCTATTGGCTATGCCAATGCTTGTTAATAAGAGGGGCTGTATTAGCGGTAGAGACAGGAGAACGGTTGGGGGGCCATATAACCGCTTTGCGTGTATTTATTTTTCCTTTGGACCTTGATTTGTTGTAGTTGCTTTTTATTATTCTGGCAATAAAGACAGAGCCATAAACCTAGAAGGCCTTCCTCCTGAATAATGACAAAATTACAGGACAAGGGGTCAGAGGAGAGTAATACAATACTAGGTACATAGCGGGCTAAGAGAGGGGCACACGATGAGGTAAAGAAGAGTAGCATCCACTGAAGGTCTAACGGTTGAAGGATCAGTGACTTAGAGCCGATGATCCTAACCCAATTAAGGTAAGAACTTGTTCATTAGGAATCTTTTGGCTTCCAGTTTGAAAGCAATCGTGGAGGAGATTCTGCGTACTTCCGGTGGAAGAGAGTGCCATATCTTCGGGGCAGCGCCGATGAAGGCTCGGTGGCAGGTTCTCTTTTTGCTAAAGATGTGTGGTTTCAAGAGGAAAGTGTTAGCGCTTCTTGAGGCTCTACCACCACAGGATAATTCAAGCTTTTGCGCTAGGTAACTGGGAGTTTTGAAATGGAGGGCTTTGTGCGCCAGAATGGCAATCTTTAACTGAATTCGAGCTTAGTAGGGCAACCATTTAAGAGATTTTAGGACTGGGGATATGTGCGCATTTCTTTTGGTACCTGTAACCAGTCTAGCCGCAGCGTTCAGGGATGCCCTTAGTGAAGCAGGGGTATATTTGGGGAGGCCACAGAGCGTAGCGCTGCCATAGTCTAACCTCGGCAAAACAAGCGCTTGGACCACCTGCTTGAAATCCGTTTGTGGAAGGAATGGTTTGATATTTCTGAGTGTCTTCATCAAGTGATTGGCTCCCTTACACACATTGCTGATATGAATCTTCATGTTCAGATGCTTGTCCAGGGTGATTCCGAGAGATTTGGCTGAGTCTATAATGAGGGGGGAGCAGTTGAAAGCGGTGAGGTGATTCAACCAAAGGTCTAGCTTGGGGATGTGGTTCGGAGGAGAGATGAGAAGGAATTCTGTTTTGGAGGTGTTGAGCAGGAGGTGGTTCTCGGTTAACCAGTTTTGAGTAGACGTTAGGGTAGTGTTGAGAGAGATGATGTTATCAGGGGAGGAGATTTTCAAATAAAGTTGCGTATCGTCCGCATACATATGGAAGAGAATGTTCGTGGAGTTTAGTGAATTAGCTAATGGTTCCAAGAATAGGTTGAAGAGTATGGGCGATAGGGCGGACCCTTGGGGGTCCCCCATGAGTACTGGAGAGGGCTGGGAGAGAGAGTGGTTCGCCTTTACTCTTTGTGATCTGTGTTGGAGGAAGGACGAGAACCATTGTAACACCCGACCAAAGAAACCCATCCTGTTCTTCAGAATGGATAGGAGGTTGTCGTGATTGACCATGTCGAAGGCGGAGGAGAGGTCAAGGAGGATTAGGAGGCAGGATTCATTTTGGTCAAGCATTTTTAAAATGTCATCAATAACGTGAGTGAGAGCCGATTGAGTGCTGTGCCCCCTCTGAAAGCCAGATTGATGGTGATCTAGGAGTTGGAAATTCTCTATGTGAGCACAGAGTTGGGATTGGACGCATATTTCTAGGAGTTTGGCTAGGGTGGGGATGTTGGAGATAGGGCGGAAGTTGTTGAGGTCAGCTCTATCTGCGTTAGGTTTTTTTAGTATAGGTGATACCTGAGCTGCTTTTAGGAAATCTGGGATCGTGCCTTGTGACAGTGATGAGTTTACAATCTTTGTCCAGGTGGGGATGAGGACATTCTTGATTTCTTTGAAGATGGACGGGGGCAACGGGTCGCTGAAGTGATTAGATGGGTTGATACTCTGAAGAATCTTGTTGATATCTTTTCCACTGAAGGGGTAAAGGTGCCCCATGATGCATTGTTCTTGGTGTTCAAGCTGATAGGTTTGAGCTTTTCTAAGAGGTCAGGAGGTGGTGCGGACCCAGAAGAAGGCAGTAGAAACTTCTTAGAGGCAAGTTCAATGTTGATGAGTCTTGATTTCTCAGTGAAGAAAGCAGCCAGCTCGTCGCATGAGGGTGGGCTGCCTCCAGAATCAGAGTGGTTTGGAGCTACCACTGATTGCTGTTTAACCAATTCAAAAAGTTTCTTGGGGCAGTTAGCAGCTTGATCAAGTTGGTATCTGAAGTAGTCTGCCTTAGCACTCTTGATTTGTTTGTTGTAGAAGCTCCTAACATCTCTAAGGAGTTTTAGTTGGTCCGAGGAGGGTTTGGATCTCCAGGATCGTTCAACTGCCCTAAGGTTGTGGCGTTCCGAGTTTAAATTGTCGTTGAACCACGGTTTGGATATTTTTGTTGAGGCATTTTTTGTTGTAGTGGTGCAATGTCATCCATGATGTTGGAGATGGTCGAGTTGTAAACGTCAGTGAGTAACTGAACCTCAACCAAGTCAGCTTGGGAGGAGAGGGCAGATTTACAGTGGGCTGCTAGTTCATCAGAATTTATAGATCTGAGGTCCCTTTTCCAGATCTTTGATTTCGTTGGTTGGGCCTTCCTCATAGACACCTCCCTGTTAATATAAAAGAGGATGCAGTGGTGGTCGAACCAATCGCAAGTTGTAATGGTATCCAATGTGATGGTCTGTCCTTTGGAGATGATGAGATCTAGAATTTCTCCTTTATTATGAGTTGGTTGGTCACAATGCTGAATCAGTTCTTGATCATTTAAGAATGATTTAAGGCAAGTTACAGCGTGGTCGTTGGGGTTAGACCAGTGAAGGTTGAAATCACCGAGGAAGATTTGGGACAATACTGAGTCGACATTGCCAGAGATGATTTCCATTAGCTGCTCGATGAAGGGGAGATTGTCTCCCGGGGGGTGATAAAAAGTGTGAAGTTTGCACACCAGCAGGTTATTACTTGAACTGCTGAGGCAGAGGTATTCACAGGAGGAAGGCGTAGAGTACTCCGAGACGGAAATCAAGAGTGTGTTCCTGTGAATACAGGCTAGGACACCACCCAGCTTCAGAGCTCTGTCAAGACGAATAATGTCGTGGGTAGGCGGTACTAGGAGGTCTAGGATAGGAGTGGAGGCGGGATTTAGCCAAGTTTCAGTGAGGATGATAATGTCTAACTCATTGTGTTGGATGAGGTCGAAGATGTCGGAGGCAAGTTTAAAGGCTGACCTGCAATTGAGTAGCACACATTTAAGTCGTACCTGATTAAGGGGGGAAGGAGTCTGGATGACGTTCACTCTCGTGAGGTTGTCATTATTGATGACTCTAAGATTGTGAGGGGGTTCTCTGTTCGGGTTAGAGTGGATGGTTTGTATTTGTCCCGGAGGGATCGTGTTGGAGTTGGACCTAGGTGAGTAAGAGTTGAGAAGGTCATTGATATCATTAGACGCAAGGTAGGCCTTAAATCTTCTGGGGCGGGAGGGGGCGTTAGGTAGGGGTATAGTTTTCGAGACAGAAGGGGGGAAAAGCTGGCCCATGCGATCTCTAGCCCTAGGGGAGGCTCTGGGCAAATTCGCAGATGTGAAGAAGGAGCTGATCAAGGGGAAATGATCAATTGAGAGGGCTTTCAAGTCATGTAGTTCAGTAGTGAGAAGGTGCCACTGAAGAGATATATCGTCCAGGCGCGCCACCAAGTCTGAGTGTTGGGAGAGGGGTAAAGGATGTGTTGGGAAATCGGGCGGAGAAGGGGGGGCTCGATGTAAGCCCATGGGGTCCAAGGTGGTGATGTGTAGTTCCTGGGGAGGGAGTTGATCATTAGGGACTAGCGGAGTTCCATGGTCTTTCGCTAGCGAAGTTGGTAAATTAGTGAGGGTGGTATGAACATTGAGCTGTGAGTCAGGTACGGTCCAAACAGGATTGAAAGGGTTTGTCCGATCATGGTCGGTGGAGGGCAATTGCCAGGTCTCCGGCCTAGTGGGTGGCGTGGAGAGAGGGATGAGGGAAGAGGGATCGTTCGTTGAGAGCAATGGTAGTAGGTCGCTAGGGAATCCCTCCGCTCGAGGAACAGTTAGAGTCGGACTGGAGGGCTGTGTGTAAAGCGAACCCGAAGTGTCGCTCGCCTTCAGAGTCGTGGGTCTAGAGGGTTGGGACAATTCAACAGGGGACAGAGCCGCTCTGTGATCATCTAAAGGCGAAGAATGATTTAGATAGAGTGAGGACCTCCCCGATGTAGTGGGGGGAGGGCTGGTTAGATCCAGAGTAATGGTAGGGTGAGTGAAGGGGTCATTGGGTTTCGCCGAGGCCGCGTTTTTGAGTAACGGGAAGATATTGGCCATCTTAACTAGGTTGACATTAGAGGCTTGGATTAGGATGATACCATTGTTATAGAGGGTTATGGTGGCATTGGCGTTGAGCGTGAATGAGGGCGCCGTTGTTAATTTGAGACCAAGAGGTGTTTTCCTGGTACCTGATATACGGAGCATAGAGTAGAAAACTTTCCGCCAGCATGCTCTTTTTCTGGTGTAGAAAATAAGGTCATTAACTCTACTACCTTTGTTTGCACAAAAGTAGACGTCTGAGATTAAAGTTTCGGGACTAGCTCTAAGTATGTGATGTTTGTGTTTTTTGGCGGCATTTTTAGAGAGGTTAGGTGGGTAGTTGATAATGAAGGCGTTGGATCCTGAGGGATCGGGACTTAACTCCATTTTGATAGAGTGTCCTAGCGAGGGAGGGGCCCCTGATAGGGTTTATGTAGGTGAAGCCAGTTTTAACTCACAAAATTACAGGCTAGTTAGGCCGATGGGGGACCTAGAGGGTAGGCGGAGTCAGTTTGGTGCGGGTAGTTAGGTGCCATTGTTGTATTCCGCTTTAGGTGTCCGTATATAGGCTTTCCTGAAACATGTCCTTATATAGGCACAATTCGCATTGCCCTTATATAGGCATAAAATCCCAGTCCTTATTTAGGCATTAGCCATGCACTCCAGATACAGGCATGGTCACCGACATCCGTCCACCCCAACGTCACAACGAGTTCTTAGAAACCAGACACTTAAGCTCTTGGGAGTTCCCCTAGCACAGGATTATTGATTTCTCCAAGAACTCATCTATTATGCATGAACCGCTATTCCTTAAGGGTTCATTCCTGACGTCTTCCTCTGTCCGACTTCACGTCAATGCTAACATTCCAAGGCACCTACCAGGTATAAATATACCTTCCCTTGCCCAAGCAAGTCAGGAGGAGACCTCGACTTTAGAGGAGCCCGTGTCCCGGCCTGACGCACTGAGAAGAGATGCTGTCATCCCTACTCACAGAGAATCCAGCTTCCAGTGTTCTGACTCCCTTCGCGGGGTGTTAGAGTTCGAGGATCCGGAAAGAGATTCCCACCTCTCTCATTCTCAAGGTATGGAGCTGACTAGAACCTAGAGGGACTCTCGGCATACAGACTCTTAGTATACCATACTATAGAATACTTCACCTACTTCTTACCTTGTCCTACACCTAGGTTAGGTTAGGTACACTGGGGTAGAACTAGCTTAGAGACGCATCATATGAGTACTCGCATTTTTAGCTTATGTTATTTATGTATATGAATATATGTGTGATAGCTAAAAGATAATGCTAGCGCAGTATTATTTCTTTATACTGCTTACGCTGTACATTATATATCTTGCATACTGTCTTGTGATCATAACAGCTCATATCTCTTACACGAGAAACAAGACTGTTCAATAAATCCTTTTTATTGAAACGCCCGTCTATTCTTTCTGTGTAACTCTGGAGAAACTAAGCATGCACGATTAGCTGAGTGAAACTGTTATCTATTGTTTCCACGATTCTGAGAGTGTTCCAATTCTAAAGGGAAACAAAGTAGTCATGTTTATGCGGTTGCCAGAAACTACTCCCTTCTTGTTTACAAGGAGTTTCTAGTGGCCTCTGAGTTAGCTGGCACAAAGTAATTAAGTTTAATATACTCGATAGGGACATACTGACCTCAGTCCTATGTCAAACCTATAGGGTATATTATTCCAATGCGCAGAGCCTATTAGGGAAATAGGAACTACACTACACCATAATTATAGACTTTGGGGTGTGTAAGTTGGGGAGGGAGACTGCCTAAGGAAGCTAGGGGAACTAGGAGGGGGAGTTGTAGAAGAGAGTAAAAAAAAAAACGCGAAGAGCTGTGGGTGAGGAAGGGATTAACTGAGTGCAAGAGCAGCGAGAGACTTACTGCGGTCTATCCGTGGACTATGGGGTCAATTTTTCAAGGTGGGTGGGCTGATAAGGATGTCCAACATTGTTGAAATGTCCCAGAAAGGGAGTCCTACCTTAGTCTTTATTTCTCTGATAGAGGAGAAGGGAGTTCTCCTACTACAGTTTCCCAAGCCAAAAGATCTGGTGTGAGTCAAAATAGGGAGGGCTAGTCCTGCCTCCCTTTTGACAGATGCTCAAGCTGTTAAGGATTGCTGTGGGAAATTAAAGTTGGTTTGTGGACCAATAAACACGGGCGCCATTTTGTAGTGGTGAAACTTGGTGAAGAGGGGTGGGGGACATCATAAATATCGGACAAAATGGAAGGAGGCTCCTTTAAAAAAACGAGGAAGGCGCCATCATGAGGCGATGGCTCGATATTCAGTTGCAGAGACGTTAAACAGTAGCCCCCGGGATCTAATCCAGCTCGAAACAACTGTAGATTGGAGGGCGGGGCTCCGTCGAGAGTGGCCCGGAGTGCGTGAACCATGTACTCCAGCATGGAAAATAGCACGCCCCAGCCGCCAGAATAGAGCCCGTACGGACCTGCCCCGTAATAACCATGGGTGGACCGGTACCGGAGCCAACAATAGCTCAGGATGTGGGGAAGCGATGAGAAATCCTCCGGTCAGCCAAGGCGGTTAGTCGGATCAAACCAGCCAAAGTGCGCGAACAAATAACCACCAACGAATTATCGGCTGGTCACGATTCTTTCACCTCTGAGAGTTGCATATCGGGAGGGGGAGGGGGTCAGCCGGTCAATCAGAGGCGGGCAGCCAGAGGGAGCCAAAACAAAACAAAACAAAGCGCGTGGCCATCCCGCCCGCAAGACACAATACCAGTCGATCGGCTCAAGGGCGTCCACCGCGCAGATCCAGCTCAGGGGCCTGTGGACACACCACTCAGGACAAGAAGCGAAGCCCCAATGAATCAAAAGTCGCTATCGGTCTCTCCCAGTGACCACTGGTCTCTCCCTGGGCGTGAGTCCCGCTCGGCGGTCCGCGGTCAGACCAGCCGGGCCGAGATGTAAATGCCCGGGAGATTCCCCAGCCGCCACCGTTCACTCTTCGACCCCAGAGCTCACCTGATAATCAGAGGCGTTCCAAACTCAGCCAGGCAGGCCGAGGTGGGTCATGATCGCTTCAGGTCTCCAGGCATCGGAGCGGGAGGGTGGAGACCACTTCAGCCAGGTTCTACGGTCGCCATCGGACACCCCCGGGTCACGGAGTTTCTTGGATCAGTGGAGGCGTTCCTGAGCGGACCAAGGAGTACTAGGAGGATCCCGGTCTTCTCGGCTAACCAGGCGGCGGTGTTGGAAGGAGGAGAGCCCCTCAGCCAGACAAGCAGGCGGTCGTAGGCGGAGGTCGTTCGTCCGTCTTGAGGAAGGCAAGTTGGGGTATCAGATTCACGAAGTTGCTGTAGTAATTTGATGACGAGGTTCTTGTTGTTTTTGCCCTTTGCTGTAGGTATAGCGATAACTTCAGAATCCTCAGGTCGGGCATGAAAGTCGAGTCATTCAGAATGTTCCAAAAGCTATCGTTGTTACAGAGATGTATAGCGCGGGCGCGTATGGTGGGGCAAAACAGGGATATTTTGTAGATACAGGATCCCATGCCCGGGAGCTTCATTACCAGAGCTCCTGCTCGGCGGCCATCTTGGTTACAAGATGGACATCCTTGTAGCAGGGAGTGCTGAGCAGGCATCTGGTCTGTGTTTGATGTATGCTCTGACCCCCCACGAAGCTGCTTGGTGCCAGCACGTCTTTTAGCGGGAGGCAGGGAGAGGGGTTTTTACTCGATTAGTGCGCTATGAGGTCATTGTGCTGTGCACTATTTACAAATATCCTGTCAGAGACGCATTCTTTAGTGCATTAGCCAACTAATTGTATGCAAAGAGCTGACACTGCTTCGGCAGCAGTATGTAGTAGACATAAGGCTTATCAGGACGTGCCTGTATTAATGTAGGAGCAGCACTGCTCGGCGCTGGATCCCGCAGTGACACCCTACTGCCACCCGACAGTAGCTTTTATCCTGTGCAGCTGGAAGACGTGGAACCTGTTTAAAATGGACTCCCATGCACATCCCTTCCAGGGTTTTGGCCACTTCTTGGGTTCTAATCTGGGGCCCGCGTGTGTTTGGAGTTTGGGTTGAGAGCAGGGCATTGCTTACACCAGCTGCACCTCGCAGCAGCAGAACCACCAGGCCCCTTCGTGTCTAAAATCGGTTGCATATGCGGAATGTTTAGAAGGAATTCTTCAGGATGACAAATTCGCATCTGAAAGGCACTTGCCCGGTGCTTTTTGGCGGTGACTGGCTTTGGTTTTTAACTTTTCTCTTCTGAATCCGGGTTTCACCCTGGCAGTACTAAGCATTTGTACTTTAAAACATTGTGCACGTTTTTTACCCAATGTATTTTTTCATGACAGTCTGTTTGGAGACTGCATGGATAGTAGTGAAAGGCACGCTTTTGTTTTTTAGACTGTCTTTTATCTTTAGGTAACCCCTGTCCTATAAGTGGAGCCACCCGCAGAAACATTTTCCCTAACACTTGAGCTGCCGGACACGTTGCTCATTGTAATAGCGAGGAAGGCGCACCACCGTTTGTAAAACATAAAGCAATAGCAATTCTGCCTGAACTCTGGAAACTGCAGAAACACCAGTTAGAAACAAGCATTTGCAATGCAATAGGTCTCACATTTGTTAAAGTTAGACCTGTTGGAGTTGAAAATGACAATAAATTTTTTTACTTGTGTTATTTATTTGCAGTGGAGTAATTATATTTGCATAGTGCTATTGCCATTGGTATAAAAAAGCAAAAGTAAAAAACATTGTCATTTTCAACGCCAACAGCTCTAACTTTAACAAATGCGAGACTTTTTGCATTGAAAATGCTTGTTAAATCTCCCACCAAGCGGGAGCAAACACCAAGTCCGATCCCAACGGGCAGGAGCTTCAAAAATGATCCTGTCCGCTGGGAGCGAACTTTAGATCTGTTTCCCTGCCCGCAGGGAAACAGATTCAAATATTGCTCCCGCCTGGAGGGAGCAGTATTATTAACTGCTCCTTGTGGGCAGGAGCAATTCAGGCTCCCGCTGGATGCAGGGAGTCAGCTGGAGAAGCAGGGGTCTTGGGGCACCCACACCGGCCCCTTACTACAGTATGGTGGGTGCCCTGGGTGGGCACCAGGGAACCCACCCTTAATGGTACCGGGTCCCCTCCACCTAAAAACAATGCTGGGCCCTGGGGGATGGGGTTCCAGGGCCGAATTTAGCCGGGGAGGGGAGCCGGGTGCCCACCTCCCCCTGAAAACAACACCGGGCCCATGGGGATGTGGTCCCTGGGGCTAAAATCTGCCCAGGGAGGGGGTGCATGTGCCCCCTCCCCTTAATTTTAATGAGTGACCCTGGGGATATATAAAACCTAGTGGCGGTTGCCACTAGGTATATAGTTAGGTCTGCTTTTAAACAGAAAGAGCGTTTTTTGATTGGCTAATAACTTTCACCTCGTTTGACTACTCTTCACAATCCTTTCCCAGAAAAAAGTTTCTTCACCTGAGCTCCTCTCTAGAAAGTTTCAGGGTGATCGGTCAAGCGGGAGCCGAGACAAAAGAGGGGGCCCAAAAAGCAAAATCCCCATGCATTTTCCATAGATTTCTTTAAGGCGGGTAACAGCCAATACTGCTGAAAGGATTTACACCAAATTTGGCAGATAGCTAGATCTTGGTACGCAGGTTGTGCTTTTTGTGATTTGGTCTAAATCCGTTCAGTACTTTTTGAGAAATTAAGGTAGAAAAATAATTGTTTATCTTGATTGTTGGGTCAGCTTTCGCGGGAGCGACAATTTAAAAATAGAGCATTCTGATTGGCCCAGGGAGCTTTTTTTCCCTTGGGCCATCTCGCTCCAGTGGGAGTCGGACTCCTGGCCTAGGCCTCAATATTAACCTAGCGTCTTCTGTGATGGGACTATAAATACTATTCATAGGTAACTTGAACCAAGAAGGTGCTAAGTCCCTCTTTACTTTCTATTAGAGCTTAGTTTTAAGTTTACTATTTTACTTATTTGTTATTAAAATACTTTTCTCAAAACAAGTAAAGTAACTGTGTACGTATTAAATGCTAGGTAAACTGTTACACTGACAGCTCTTCCAGCTCCCAGAGTAAGCCTTGTCTGAGAGTCAACTGTCGGAGGCGTAATCACTAGCCATTTCAATTGGAGTGCAAAAGTATTTTTGTACCTCTACAATATCAATGGGTAATGACAATAGCACTACTAGCAATCGCCAAGTAAACTCTGAGGCCAAGACACCAAGAAAAGACTTCACAATCATTGTTGTCCATGCTGATATCGTCACTCAGTTCTGGCCGTCTTATCAGATAGAAAACATTCAGGTTGTTCTACAATCGTCAAATCTTATTTTCAGTCTCATTTCACTGATTTAATCAGTTCTTTTAAATCTCTTGAATTCCAAATTTCCACTTGCGTCTCATTAACATGCTTTTTGGCTAGGGCTATCCCATCCTTGGGAGGAACAGTGACGTTTGCAGGTGCACAAGCCATAACAACGTAAGATCCTTTACTCAAGTGCAGCTTTAGGGGCAGATGTTGTCATGAGAGCACGCTTTAGGCAAGAAACTGGTTGTCTCGTCTTTTCCCTTAATTTTATAGTGGAGGGATGGCAGTACCTTAAACAGATGTCAGATTAAACATCTAGTCATCAACAAACTACAAAAAAGCTGGCAAAATAAGGCAATATTGACAAAATAAAATAAAATGTAGACTGCCAGAGTTCAAATTCTGGGTGTTGCAACAGGATCTGGAAGAGGGCTTCTGGAAATTTCTCACATGATGAATCCTTGCTAGACTTTGCCCATAAATACATCCACTTGAAATATGTATAGGATTTAGGCCGGTATCAACTAAACTGTGGAGGTAACCACAGGACCTACCATCTTGGTTACCCCGAAGGGCAACCAGACGCATCTAGTGGCAAATACGCTTTTTCTGTGTAATGCGCATCTCATTTTTAAAAATGTTAATAAAAATGGTTCAGGCTTGCAACCCACAAGAACAAAAAGATCTACAGTTGGAGAATCTGATCATTCATCTCTTACCAAATGGCAACCTGAACACAGAAGATGGAGAACATGGGGAAAACAAATACCTATTCTAGGGCAAGAGAAGGGCAGGAAAACAAACTCTCTAAGAGAAATGTAAGCAGGTGCCATAAGAAAGGTTCTTCCCTCACCACACCCACCAACATAAAAGAAAAAGAACACTGTTACCAATAGTGCTTTAGGACAATGAGAAACAGCCTAATGAGAATCAGAACATCAAAGGCATGAAAAATGCAATAAGCAATGAGAACCGCTGCACTTGGAAATGTACTTAAGACTTCTGTAAGACTTCGCACTTGTCTGCAGAAACATCCTCACAACATGTTAAGCACCATTAGTTAGCCAGCCTGTTTACCAGACCGATATGCCCACTCACCTTCATCACCCGTAATAGAGCTTGTAGTCTCCTAAGCATGGACACCAACACATCTCCTTTCTATAACAGAGGGGAAACAGGACTCCCTGTAGAAACCGAACATTGCACTAAGCTTGGATGATCCCCCGGAATTGGTTGGGCTTGCAGGTTCTCATTTCAGTGACCTAGACCAACATTATGTGCTTTGATTTTCCAAATGTAAGCTACAGTTGAATAAAAGGTCTTTTATCGAGGAAACAGTGGTCTTTTAGTCAGTGAAAAGGGTCAAAACCTTGGTATTGAATCTGAAGATGCCGGTGGAGAACCTTCAAGTATCAGAGAAGTGGACATAAGTCTTTCAAATCCTGTAGTGTGCTAGCCATGATGCAGTTGGAGAGTCAGGTCGATATCTTAGTGGGCGCCAGAAGGGCTGCTAAACAATGCATTTTTGGATTTTAATCTGAGGAAGAAGATGGGGTAAATACAGAGATTTCTAGACAAGGGGGCTATAATGGCCTCTCACTAACCAGCAGTTGTGGCGAGCAAGGCGTAGAGCCTACTGAAAAAAGGCAATGAAAAGAGACAAGAGGGGCTGAGGCACCATAATTGCCGAACAGAGCAGCACACTGACTGTGGGGCAATACTGACAGCCCACAGTAAGCAAAAACTGCTTGCATCCCATGAAGGTCAACTATTTTTCCTGGACTGCAGCCCGGAACCCTTTGGTGCAGACAAAAGATGCAGGCAATAAAGCAAGAATTCAACAAGTTAGGTCTGACAATCTAATTGTGGCATGATGTCAATTTAAATGTGAAGACTCAGGGGAAGCCCTCCTGGATTGAGGCAGCAGTTGCAGAAATGAACTCAAAAGATGAATCACTAGTTTGTTTAAATGCTGCCTGGAAATGAATGGACACTTCCGGAGCACTGTGTTGTCGTACTCTAGACATGCATGAGACAGGTCCATTGTTAATCTTTTTGAGGCTGGGATCTACCTGGATTTTGCTAATCTGCTATCACTGAGTCATGCAGTGTCATTGGTTCCCCTTGTCCCTCCCCAACAATTTTGATTGCCAACTAGTCCTGGGGATCTTCTGGAGGTCGAGTCCTGTGAACCAGATTGTTCATATTATATATACTCTTGGGGGTGTTTGTCTTAAAGAGGTTCAGTCTGACAGAGCTTCTGATAATGAAATGTTTGATCCTCAATAAAAATGTTTGAATTCTAAAGGAGCACGTTTTCAAGTCTCACCCAGTTAAATTCAAGTACAGGGTAAAACTTTCCACTTTACAAACAGTGCAAGTTAAAAAATAAAAGGGGGGGCTTAGAAGAGGATGTATATGGAGAGAGGTTGGCCTGTCAAGTCAAAAGGTCATCCTTTCGTCCAGGAATGAACAGCGACATCTCTTGCTTTCTGTGGATTTAATCTGTTTGCAACCTGGGTAACTCTACCTTTCTCCTCTCAGGGGAGCACACGAGTGGTAACGGCAAGAGTAAACCCAGTTAAATATTAAGTGATATCTACTGGTCAATGGGTTAAGAGATTATTTTTCAAACATATTAAAGAGGTGAACGCATGGAAGCATTTATAATTGCTAAATAAATATGCCAAAAACATAGAAATAAAAGCTTACACACCTTTTGAAATTGGTGCAGTTTACAGAGGCCTTAGATTTGATAAGGAAGGTTTTGTGATGGAGCTCCATATTTTATTTCCAACAATATGTCTAATATCGAGTTAGATACTTCAACCCAGATGTTGTAATACATTAAACAGTATGGGTTTGGTGCTATCCTGTCAACATTATTTACAATAACAGAAAAAATACCTCAGCCGTCCCCGTTGCAAAAAGGTGGTGAACTCGATTTACATCACAACAGTTGTTCTCCCTGTATAAGAACAGAAGTTCACATTTTATTGGGTGTTTCATTGCGGAATATGTACAGGTTAATAAAGCAGCATTATTACTGCACCAACTGCTCATTATACCACATTATTTCACGAACCACTTGTGGTCAAATTAATTTCATCATACTATTAAAGCGAAGAAGAACAATTACATAGACAGGAATTGAAGCTATACCCCATGCATTCATCGACATTCATGTACTGTATCTCTTACTACAAAGGGGCATCTCACATACACCAAACGATCTATTGGCTTTATGTCCACTGATAGATTCCCAAAAACAAGAGGAAAGGCAGGTGGCTATTTAAAATCTCCCAAACAGGAAAAAACGACCTGCCCTGTAATTTCTGAGTGTTATTGTCCTCTGCTTATGGTATTAATAGTGGTTTTAACAACTGTTAATTGCACACGGCAGAATTACGGGTCTGAGGCACATTGAGGGATATTAATGCAGGGAAAAGCAACTACAAGCTGGTAACATCTGACAGCATGTCGACAAATGGACTATTAGCATCTGTCCTTTTAATATACCTCAACATAGTCAACAAAGAAATGCCAACTCCTTCTCTATTTCATGTCAATGAACTTTAAATGCCGGCAAACAACAGTAGGTGGCGCTGGTATTTTGGCTTGCAAATGCAGCATCAATATTCCAAATTATAGCAGGCTGCAGAGGGCTGGACTGAGCGTTAAACACCTCTTCCTAAATTACAGGCCAGAGCTACAGACAAGGATCTACAGGGAGGAAGTGGGGCTCTAAGACCAGCATGGTCTAAGACAGAAGGGCTAGAACATTAGAATGTTGCACTAGCTGGATGAAGAATGTTCTAAATTACATGAGGAAACTGAACAACAAGGACTGGAATGTTCAAGCATAAGGATTATTCAAGCCATTATTAACCTTTGCCACTCAGTTGTCTACAAAAGGAGCTTCCAACATCATAATGTTCTAATATACTATTGCAGTTCACTGACGAGGAATCGACCTGTCATTAGAACAGGGATGTAGAATTCCTAGCGGCAGATGCCAAAGACATATTGTCCAGGGTCAAAGACAACAGGTTTTCATGATATGCACAGGACAAGTAGGCCCAACCCCCTAAAGCACAAGCCCTTTGGAATCTAGTGTAAAGTATCACAGTATGGATTTGTGTAAGAGGAAAGTCTGCAAGAAAAAGCAAGGTTTATTTCTGGACGTATAAATTGCTTAAACTTGTATATATGACTCAATACGTTTTTACAATAAGGGCAAGTGCTCTGACAAAATAGTGAGCTGTGCATGTACACGTAACAAAATTTTACAATATAAAGCCACTTTTAAAGCTCACAGAATGTTCACTGGTTCAAACCATGGCTACTGGAATGATGAAATTCTGTGGAAGTAGCATTTCGCGCCAAAATTATGGATTTTCAGCACATGCCACATAAAACATCATCTCCTGCATAATTTGCAGATTTCAACAAAAAAACATGTTTCTAGCTCAATTGGATCAAAAGCCACTAAAAATGATACCATAAGAGTTGCTGCACAGGAGCAGTCCCTTTGCCACACGGGCAGGCAACCTTTCAGTTGCTGTACTTACGTTAATGATTAAAAAACGTTGCCCAGACAACGTTAACATTATAAAAACAAGCATTAGCAAACCCAATAAGGTCTTGTCTCTGGGACCTGTTGGCTTTCTCGATGCCTTTTAGCTATGCTGCACAGCATCGGAAAGTAAAGATAAAAAAGAGCAACAACATGGCCCCATCATTTTGTAGGCATGTGCATGCTTTATTTCACATGTGCGCCAACAAAATACACAGGGCCATTTTTCCATTATGATCTGAGATTGACTGGGGAACAAAAAAAGAAATCAAAATAGTGCAGGAGGGAGGGAAGGAGGGTACCAGCACCGGGGAGCGGGAAGGAAGGAGGGAGGGTGCCAGCACCGGGGCACGTGAGAGAAGGTGGGTGCCAGCACCGGGAAGCGGGAGGGAAGGTGGGTGCCAGCACCGGGTAATGGTAAGGAAGGAGGGAGGGTGCCAGCACCGGGGAACGGGAGGGAAGGAGGGTGCCAGCACCAGGGAGCGGGAAGGAAGGAGGGTGCCAGCACCGGGGAGATGGAGGGAAGGAGGGTGCCCGTACCGGGGAGCGGGAGGGTAGTAGGGGGCCGGCATCGGGAGCGGGAGAGAGGGGACGGCAACAGGGGGAGGGAGGGGCCGGCAACAGGGGGAGGGAGGGGCCAGCACCGGGGTGGGGGAGGGTAGAAGGGGCGGAGCCAGCACTGGGGAGGGATGCAGGGGCCAGCACCGGGGATGGAGGGGCCCCAGCACCGAGGAGAGACAGGGCCTGCACCGGGGAGCGGGAGGGATGGAGGGAGGGGCCAGCACCGGAGAGTGGGGGGGAGGAGCCAGCACCGGGGAGCAGGAGGGAGGGGGCCAGCAGCGGGGAGCGGGAGAGAGGGGGCCAGCACCGGGGAGCGGGAAGGAAGGAGGGGCCAGCACGGGGGAGAGGCCAGGAGGGGTCAGCACGGTGGAGAGGGAGGGAAGGAGGGAGGGGCCAGCATGGGGGGAGCGAGGGAGGGAGGGGCCAGCACCAGGGATCCGGAGGAAGGGAGGGGCCAGCACCAGGGAGAGGGAGGGAGGGGGCCAGCACCAGGGAGAGGGAGGGAGGGGGCCAGCATGGGGGAGGGAGGGGCCAGCACGGGGAGCGGGAGGGAGGGACGGGCTAGCACATGGGAGCGGGAGGGATGGACTAGCACGCGGGAGGGAGAGGCTAGCACCAGAGAGCAGGAGGGAGAGAGGGGCCAACACCAGGGACCAGGAGGGAGGAGGGGTCAGCACCGGGGAGTGCGGGAGGGAGGGGTCAGCACCGGGGAGTGCGGGAGGGAGGGGTCAGCACCGGGGAGCGGGAGGGAGGGGTCAGCACCGGGGATTAGGAGGGAGGGGCTAGCACTGGGGAGCAGGAGGGAGGAAGGGGCCAGCACCGGGGAGCGGGAGGGAGGGGCCAGCACCGGGGAGCGGGAGGGAGGGGCCAACACCGGGGAGCAGGAAGGAGGGAGGGGCCAGCACCAGGGAGCGGGAAGGAGGGAGGGGCCAGCACCAGGGAGCGGGAAGGAGGGAGGGGCCAGCACCGGGGATTAGGAGGGAGGGGCTAGCACTGGGGAGCGGGAGAGAGGGAGGGGCCAGCACCGAGGAGCGGGAGGGAGGGGCCAGCACCGGGGAGCAGGAGGAAGAGAGGGGCCAGCACCGGTGAGCGGGAGGGAGTGGCCAGGAGAGCGGGAGGGAGGGGCCAGCACCAGGGAGTGGGAGGGAGGGAGGGTCCAGCACCAGGGAGTGAGAGGGAGGGAGGGGCCAGCACCGGGAAATGGGAGGGAGGGGCCAGCACCGGGAAGTGGGAGGGAGGGAGGGGCCTGCACCGGGAAGTGGGAGGGAGGGAGGGGCCTGCACCGGGAAGTGGGAGGGAGGGAGGGGCCAGCACCAGGAAGCGGGAGGGACCAGCACCAGGAAGCGGGAGGGAGGGTGGAGCCAGCACCAGGAAGTGGGAGGGAGGGAGGGGCCAGCACCGGGAAGCAGGAGCAGAAAGTTTACAGCAGCCATTACTTGTTCTTTGCCACTCCATATCCTTCAGTAGAGCTATTTATATATACTGAATTCTATAGCATTTATGAAGTTTTGTAACATTAGGGAGAAAAAGTCCATGTTTTCCAGGACAAGCTGAATTAATGCCCGAGTATTTGTTTCCAAAGATGCTGCAAGCCACTCATGGGCAGAAGGAAAACACCTACAATTTGCCAACTCTGCAAAAGGCAAAGGGAGAATAAGTGACATTGTAAAATTTCACACCGAGTAATAAAGTAAGGTCAGACTTGCATTTCTGAAACCTAACTCATCCAAGATACACTACTTAAAATTAGGGGTGGTGAATTCCTTTTCTTTTACTCCACAGAAAGCAGATGTGAAACTTCAGAATGTTCCACCCGTTTCCACTAGTTTTTCATCCACTTGTCCCAATTTAAAAAGCTTGATAAATTCATTAGGTTTCACCTATGTAATTAATAATAAGCTGGTTTTTGTTGTAAGTTGTAGCTTGCTGAGTAGTTGTGCAATATAAGTTACTGAAAGTCTGTTAAAGTGTTATGAGTTGTTTATATACAAAAAAGCAATATATTGTGCTGTTACTAGTGGTATAGTGCGGGTATAGCAAAAAGAAATTTAAATGAAAGAGGGAAATAATAGAATTAATTGATGTAATAGCAAAATTATGTGTTTAGAGAAGTTCTGACAACTTTTGGGCCGGTGCCACTGCATCTGCTGCACCATTCAAATCATGCCACTGGCACCTGCAAGATAACTGCATTTGTGACTGCCTGTTTAGTAGTAACATATAGCAATATTTGGTGTTTAGAGTGGTTCCTAGAGCTTTAGGCTTCAGTGTCACTGCACCTTCTGCACCATTCAAATCAAGACCCCAGTGCCTGCAAGGTAACTGCACTTGTGACTGCTTATTTAGTAGTTAAATAGAGCAATATTTGGTGTTTAGAGGCGTTCTGACAACTTTTGGCCCCGGTGCCACTGCACCTGCAGCACCATTGAAATCATGGCCCTAGTGCCTGCTAGATAACTGCACTTGTGACTGCCTGTTTAGCAGTAAAATTTAGCAATATTCTGAGTTTAGTGGGGTCCCTAGAGGTTTTGTCCCCGGTGCCACTGCACCTGCTGCACCATTCAAATGAAGCCCCTTTTAACTGTAAGATAACTGCAACTGTGACAGTCTGTATATGAGTAAAATATAGCATTATTAGGTGTTTAGTGGAGTTCTGACAACTTTCGGGCCCAATGCCACTGCACCTACTATACCATTCAAATCATGATCCTATTGTCTGCAAGTTAACTGCACTTATGACTGCCTGTTTAGTAGTAAAATATAACAATAATAGGTGTTTAGTGGGGTGTCTAGAGCTTTTGGTCCTAATGCTACTGTACCTGCTGCACCATTCAAATCATGACCCTACTGCCTGCTAGATAAATGCACTTGTGACTGTCTTGTTTGGTAGTAAAATTTAGCAATAATCTGGATTTAGTGGGGTCCCTACAGCTTTAGGGCCCAAAGCAACTGCACCTGCTCCACCATCTAAATAAAGTCCTGTTTAACTGCAAGGTAACTGCAATTGTGACGGCCTGTTTAGTAGTTAAATATAGCAATATTATGTGTTAAGAATAGTTCTGATAACTTTTGGGCCCAGTGCTACTGCACCTGCTGCACCATTCAAATCATGGCCCGGTAGTCTGCGAGGTAACCACACTTGTGGTTGCCTGTTTAGGAATAAAATATAGCACTATTAGGCGTTTAGTGGGGTGCTTGGAGCTTTTGGTCCCGGTGCCACTGCACCTGCTGTACTACTGAAATCACGACCCTAGTGCTTGCTAGATAACTGCACTTATGACTGCCTGTTTAGTTGTAAAATATAGCAATATAAGCTGGTTAGAGGAGTTCTGACAACTTTGGACCCGGAGCCACTGCACCTGCTGCACCATTCCAATAATGATCCTGTTGCCTGCAAGATAACTGCACTTGTGACTGCCTGTATAGTAGTAAAATATAGCAATATTAGGTGTTTAGATGAGTTCTGACAACTTTTGGGCCCAGTGTCACTGAACCTGCTGCACCATTCAAATCATGAACCTGTTGTCTGCAAGGTAACTGCGCTTGTGACTGCCTGTTTAGTTTTATATTTTAGCAAAAATCTGGGTCTAGTGAGGTCCCTAGAGCTTTTGGCGCCAGTGCCACTGCACCTGCTGCACCATTCAAATCAAGTCCCTTTTAACTGCAAGGTAACTGCAATTGTGACTGGCTGTTTAGAAGTCAAATATAGCTATATTATGTGCTTAGAGGAGTTCTGACAACTTTTGGGTCCAGTGGTACTTCACCTGCTGCACCATTCAAATCATGACCCTAGTGCCTGAAAAATAACTGCACTTGTGACTGCCTGTTTTGTAGTAAAATATAGCATAGCACTTGTATATTAACGAATAGTTTCTTACCGGTCGGTATAGTTTTGCAGCTTGAAGACTTTCTGGATTCACTATGCTGTGCATTATTCCGCGGAGTAGTGGCTGGGTCTGGAATCGTAGTCTTTTTTCATTTTTTTTTTTTTTTTTTGTGTAGCCCAGGTGGGCGTCAACGCCCCACCATTTGGTGTCGTCCCGTGACGTCGGCGCGCTTCCTCCGGTAGCTCCCACCCTAGGGCGCCATCTTCGGATTCTTTTTTTTTTTTTTTTTTTGGTCTTGTGCTTGTGTTGTTAATCCTTTTACCCTTTTGAGGGTGTTTTCCATTTGTTAGTCCCATCTTCCTCCTGTCTCATCTTTCTGGTGGAGGCGGGTGGGTTCGCTAGTGAATCCAGAAAGTCTTCAAGCTGCAAAACTATACCGACAGATAAGAAACTATTCGTTTTGCAGCGTGAATCTTTCTGGATTCACTATGCTGTGCATAGACTTTGTAGCGGTTTGCTATATTTGTGGCGGCTGGGTGGAAGATGAGCGTTGGTTGTTGAATATATGTTGAAGCACTTGTTGACCTACTTGTGCTTCTTTGTTCATCTGTATATCCACGCAGTAGTGCTTAGTGAACGTGTGCACTGAAGCCCATGTTGCCGCCAGGCAAATGTCTTGGATAGGTGTGTTTGCTAGGAAGGCTATTGTTGCTCCCTTTTCCTGGTTGAGTGAGCCTGAGCTGCTCCCTGTAGCTCTTGGCCTGCCTGTTTGTGGCAGTATTGAATTGTTTGTGCGATCCATCGTGCGATGGTATTCTTAGTCACTGGTCTGCCCAGGAAACTGCTTGCGAAGGACACAAAGAACTGCTTTGTCTTTCTACAATCCTTAGTCCTTTCGATGTAATGCATTACTGCTCTTCTGGCGTCCAGAGTGTGCAGTGCCCTTTCAGCGCTGGTGGATGGTTTCTGGAAGAAACTGGGAATTTGTATTGTTTGGTTTATATGGAACCTGGACACCACCTTTGGCATGAAGTGTGGGTCCGTCCTCATTACCACCCGGTCATTGTGAATCTGAATGTAGGGTTCTTGTAGTGCGAGTGCCTGCAACTCGCTCACCCTACGTAGCGAAGTAATCGCTACCAGAAAGGCCGTCTTTATTGTGAGCATATGTAGCGATGCCTTGTGGATGGGTTCGAACGGTGCTTTCATAAGCTGTGTTAGAACTACATTGAGGTTCCATGCAGGCGGTGGCATCCTCTTTGGCGGTGCTATTCTTTTGGCTCCTTCCAGGAATCTTTTTACTACTTGAGATGTAAAGAAGCTTTTCCCTGTTTCTCCTCTTGTATAGGCTACTATTGCTGCCAGGTGCACTCTTAGCGAAGTGCAGCTTAGGTTACTTTTTAGTAAGTGTGTTAAGTATTTTAGCACAGTTGATTCTTTAGTGATTCTCCTGTGGAGCTTTTTGTTGATGCACCATTCAGTGAATCTCTTCCATTTTGCTGCATAGCATTTCCGTGTGGTGGGTCTCCTCGCTTCTCGCAGCACTGCCAGCGTGCTTTGTGGAAGCTTGAGGTGAGCGAACTCTAAGTCCTCAGGAGCCACGCTGCTAGGCTGAGGCTCTCTGGTTCTGGATGGAGTACCCTTCCGTTTTGCAGCGAGAGCAGGTCTTTCCTTCTTGGGAACTTGTGTGGTGGTCCCTGTGCCATCTCCACGATCTGCGAGAACCAGGACTGCCTGGCCCACTGTGGTGCTACCAGAATTAGCGTCATGTTGCTTGTTCTGCACTTGCTGAGCACTTTGTGTATCAGCGGTATCGGTGGAAAAGCGTAGGCAAATGTCTTTGACCAGCTCATCCATAGGGCATTTCCTTGGGATTGATGGCCTGGCTGCCTGGATGCGAAGTATTGGCATTTTGCATTCTGGTGTGTTTCAAACAGGTCTAGTTGTGGGGTCCCCCACTTCTTGAATAGTTTTTGCGTTTCCTGCGGGTTGAGCTCCCACTCGTGTGAGATTGACGTCTGTCTACTCAGTCTGTCTGCTTCCACATTGTCCTTCCCTGGCAGATGTATTGCCAGGAGGTCTATTTGTAATGGAATTGCCCATTTCCATATCTGTTGCGGTAGATCTGAGAGCGTCACTGAGTGTGTTCCTCCCTGCTTGTTGATGTAGAACATCGTTGTGGTGTTGTCTGTTTGTACTAACACCCTTTGGCCGTACAGCTGTTTCTGGAACGCTTTTAGGGCAAGGAACACGGTCTTGAGTTCTAGGTAGTTGGTGTGTTTGACGGCATCTGTTTGTGTCCATAACCCCCTTACCTTGAGCAGTTTCATGTGCGCTCCCACCCCATTTGGGATGCGTCTGTTGTGATGGTCACTGTTGGAGTTGGTGGTGTGAATGGGTTTCCCCTTGTTATGTTGTCCCTGTTCCACCATGCTATCTCTTCCTGCACTGCGTGCGTTACAACCACTAGGATCTTCCCAACTCCCTGTTGCCTGTGACCATTGCTGTTGCAGCCATTCCTGGAATGGTCTCATGTGTAGCCGAATATAGGGGACTAAATGTATGCAGGATGCCATCATGCCCATGAGCTTGCTCACTGTCCTCACTGTCAGACGTTGCCCCTTCAGGTAGCGGCGAGTCTCCTTCAGTAGTGCGAGGATCCTTTTCTCGCTGGGGAATACTCTTCCCTGAATGGTGTCGATTTTCGCACCCAGGAAGATCTTCACTTGTTCTGGTTCCAGCGATGACTTCTCTTTGTGTATGGAGAAACCTAGTTTTGTCAGCGTTTGTGTGACATGCTGAGCATGTAGTTTGCATTGGTTGTAGGAGTTCGCCTTTACCAACCAGTCGTCTAGGTAAGGGTATACGTGTATCCCCTGTCTTCGCAGATGTGCTGCTACGGCAGCTAGGCATTTGGTGAATACTCTTGGCGCTGATTTGAGGCTGAAGGCTAGGGCCGTGAACTGGTAGTGCGTCTTGCTGATGGTGAATCTGAGCAGATGCTTGTGTCCTTGGTTCATGGGGATGTGCAGGTAGGCATCCTTGAGGTCTATTGTGGACATAAAATCCCCGTGCCTTATTTGAGGTATGACCTCTTGTAAGGACGTCATCTTGAACTTTTGAGTTTTTATGTATTTGTTTAGGAACCGTAGGTCCAGTATGGGCCTTAACGTTTCGTCTACCTTTGGTACGAGGAAGTAGTTGGAGTACACTCCTGTGCCCTTTTCTCTGTACGGCACCCTTTCTATAGCCTGTTTGTGGAGGAGTTCTTGTGCTTCCTGCCACAATAGTGACAGCTCTTCTGTTGAATGTTTCCTGTTTGTTGGCCTCTTGTTTGGTGGCCTCTTTACGAGTTCTATGCAGTAGCCGAACTGTATGATGTTGAGTATCCACTTTAACGGTTGTTATCTTCTCCCACTCCTGGGAGAAGTGTTTTAGTCTGCCTCCTACGGGCGTTGTATGATGGTAAATTTGTAAATGTTGTCCGTGTCTTTTGTTGTGCCGCGGCACTAGTGATGTTGGGAGTGCGGGCACGTTTTGTAGTGTGGAGTCACTTGGGGGCGGGTTGTTGACCGCCTCTTCGTGTATTGCCTCGTCCGTTTGGTCGGCTTCGAAAAGACTGGCCCCTCTGTTGGTTCTGCCAGCCTTGTTGCTGCTGACCCTGTTGCGCCTGGCTGCTTCCCTGAAATGTTTGCTGGAAGGCCTGGTGCGATGTTCCTGGCTGGTTCCCACCTCTGCCATTTGGTCTTCGTGAGGGGTGCCTCTTCTCATACCCCTGAACTGTAGTGCTCCCATGGACCTTGCCGTCTCGTTATCTTTTTGAGCTGCGTCAGCGTCTCGTCCACGGGCGTGCCGAACAGCTTTTCCCCGTTGAAGGGCAACTTCAGGATGTTGTTTTGCACCTCCGGCTTGAACCCGGAGATCCTGAGCCAGGCATGTCTCCTCTCTGTCACCCCGATCATCATCAGCCTGCTTGATGTATCAGCTGCGTCTAGGGCCGACTTCAGGCAGGTGTTGGCCATGTTCTTCCCCTCCTCCACCAGGTGTGCCGCTCACTGCTGTTGTTCGGTGGGGAGCAGTTTGAGCAACTGCCCCACTTCTTCCCAGTGCTGGTAGGCGTGCCTATTTATAAGGGCATTGGAGTTGGCGATGCGCCAATGTATTGCCGCATTTCTTTCAATTTTCCTCCCTGTGAGGTCTAACCTCTTGCTCTCCTTGTCTGGGGGCGGACCGGAGTTTGTGGGAACGTTGGCCCTCTTCCTGGCTGTTGCTGTTATTATTGAATCAGCTGGCACAGATCCCTGGATATATGGTGGATCCTTTGAAGAGTGTTTATATTTTTTCTCAGCTCTGGGGGTGACCGATCTGCAGGTAGATGGCTCCTTGAAAGCCTCCCTGCCTTGGTCTAGCACACTAGGGAGCATAGGAAGGAATTGGCTCCTAGTTTGTGTTGGTAGCAGTGTTTCCAGGAGAAAACAGGCTTTTGGCTTTTCCTCCTCCATTTCCACTATATAGGCGGCTGCCGCGTTCCTGACGACCATGTTATAAACTCCTATGTCGTCCGGCGGCGAATGCCTCGACATATACGTTTCCACGGCCTCCTCCGGGTTTTCGGCGTCGAGATCCTGCCATTCCAGGTCTTGAGCCTCCGAGGGTGTCGAGCCGAAGTGCGTTTGCTGGTCGTCATCACCCTCCGTATAATAGTACAGGGCCTCTTCGTCCTGTTGTTCCGATGGTTCGGGAGTTTTCGGCGGCTCGATGGTGTCGAACTCCTCTTGCGTTTCCGCTTCGACGACCGTCGAGGGCTTCGAAGGGATGGTGTATCTACTCATCCGGTCGTCGAAGTCCTTCTTCCTTTGGATGATACTGGCCATTTCGGCCTCGAGCCTTTTCTTCTTCCTCTCCATCTGCGCCGCTTGATCGGCGTCGAGAGTTTCGGCAGTTCTCTTCGACGTTGTAGTTGACGTCGAAGGTGCCTTCTGCTCTTTTCCCTTTGGCGTCGAGTGCGGCTTCTCGGAACCGTGCTTCGACGACCTGGGTGTGTCAAGAGCTTTCGCCGACCGGGAGTCCTTTTCAAAGGATCCGCTGGGCTGTTTGTCCGTGGACGCAGCTTCGGTCGTCGAGTGCTTCTACGCCGGTGCTCCTTTCGAGGACTTTGGCTCGGATTTTCGAGAGTCTGTCGGGGTTTTTTGGGTTGACGTGTCTCTTACCTCCTTCCTGGAAGTGTTATCGGTCTCTACGACCGTGCAGTCCTCTGGTCCCTCGGTGATGTTGTCCTCTTCCCCACTGGAGAGGCCCAGGTCCCGCAGCGACGGAGGTGGCCCTTGGCCCTGCATGCTGTAGTTTGCTCTCCTCTGTCTGTCCCTCACCCTGAGGGTCTTGGTGGCGAATGCTGCGCAGGCGTTGCAGTCGCCGCTTTGATGGTCGATTGGTAGGCAGAGGTTGCAGACTGGATGCTGGTCTTTCTGCACGAACTTGTGGTGGCAGTTATGACAGAACTTGAATGGTGTCTTGTCCATTCCCGCGCTCAGGGAGCCCCCTGTGTGCGCATTCTCCGTTGGACGTCTAAGTTTTCTCTACCTCTCGCCCGCTTTGTCGTCCCGGTAGTATGTTCTTTGTCTTGTGATGAAGATCTCCAATTTTTCTTGGTTCTTTCTGCTTTCTCTTACTTCTTCTCTCCTTTTCCAACTCTGGAGCTCCTCACGACGATCCAGACCCACCGGCGGAAAAAAGAATCTGATGATGGCGCCCTAGGGTGGGAGCTTCCGGAGGAAGCGCGCCGACGTCACGGGAGGACACCAAATGGTGGGGCGTCGACGCCCACCTGGGCTACACAAAAAAAAACAGAAAAAAGACTACGATTCCGGACCCAACCACTACTCCGCGGAATAATGCACAGCATAGTGAATCCAGAAAGATTCACGCTGCAAAACTGTATTTATACCGCACAATGTTTATTACAACATTTAGAATTTGATCATAACGACCAAATAGATTAAATTGAAAAAATCAATCCGATAATGCCTACAAAGTGCAAAGAAAGGTACTGAAGCATGAATAGGAAATACCACAAACGTTACAAGGCTATAGCATCTGCTTTACACAACTAAGTAATAACAAGCATTTGCAATGCAATCGGTCTCGCCTTTGGGACCTTATATGTATTTAGCTATGCAGCACATTAGCCTGGGTGCTGAAACATCTACTGTTCTTTAGCATGGAGGGAAAGTAAGCACCAAACTGCGTGACACGCCAGGTATGGGAACACATGGAGAGAAATATTGCCTTTCAGCGGGAAATGGTATAGTCCAAAGCTCTGTTTTTAATATAAAATCTGGGCCTTCGGTGGTCATATCACTGAAAATACAAGATTTGAAAAAAATATTATTGTCTACGGGTGCTCGTGAAAGACAATTTCTATGGCTGGAATCTAGAGAATGCTAAAGTGATTCTGGTATTTTACTGACCTCTGCTGTTCGTTTTCTATCAAGAAAGTTAAATAGAGGCAGTTGCCAGAAAAATAAAAAAAAGAAAGTCCCTCAGAAGAAAGCAATTCTGGTATTTTACTGATCTCTGCTGGTCTTTTTCTATCAAGAAAGTTAAATAGAGGCAGTTAAACAGAAAACAAAGTCCCTAAGCGGAAGCAGACAAGTCCTAGGGCTGATCTCCAGAGCCCACAAAGTACATACACATATAAGTATATAATAAGTATATACTAAAGTATATACAAGAGGTCTCGAATGCTCGACCTAAAAAACAAGCATTCGAGTATACTGTTAGAAGCTGTCTGCCTTTTCTGTGGGAAGAGATCTTATCTTGACAGTGAATGGGGCTTAAACAGTGTGAACAGCTTTAGTAGAAGTATAGTAAATGCGTGCAGCCAGGGGAAGTTAAGGTAAAAAAGTTCCACACAAAATCGAATTAACAGAGTAATTTGGGAATGGGAACTGATAAGAGCCCCCTTTTAAGATATATTAAATACAAGAGATGTCACAAGCACAGCGCAAGTGCTACGCAAGCAAAACCGAAAAAGGTGACATGCAGGCAAAATTTCCTGCAGCACTAGAATTTCTCATTCTGGTTCTGCGCAGTGAGGAATGTAGAGAACAAAGATTTCTTGTGCCGTCCAGCACTGTTACTGCCTTAAGGGTAATTGCTTTAAGTTAATTACAGTGTCCAGTCACGTACAGCGCATCAAAACAAAGCTCCCCAGCAGGAGAGGCTGTGCTCTTAGAGCACCAGAAGAACCCTGCAGGGAGGTCGCTGCACACAGGTTCCCCTGATGGAGAGGTTGTTTCAAGAGCACTGGGAGGGGTTCTGGCAAAGTCTTAATCTTAATGCTATTCTCACTCAGACTCACACTGACCGGCCCCCTGACAGAGCTCCTCTACGGGGCTTTCTTTCTTTTGCACCTGTGGGGCAGCGAAGCAAACCTAATTCCACTCCACAGGTGGTATAAAATGGACAAATTTGACATAATATTTCGCCCACCTCTAAAAAAACATGTGCCTGCTAAAATGGCGCTTGATGGATTGAATTCTCTGTGCATGACACTCCTGCTCTGGATAGCAGCAGAACACAACGCCAAGGGGCGTCCCTCCACGTTCTCACGGGAGAAACCTGCGGACTCGTTGCCTACAATAAAGAGAACTCACAAAAGGTCTTGGTAATGTGTCATTTCTTCAGATTGTTTTTGCTTCTGATGCATTGAAGACGGCAACACCACTATAATTTTAACAATTATTTGTTACCGCTGGGTTAAAAATACCTTAGTTGCAAAGAAACAACTGACTTTAACAAGTAAAAGTGGAGATCGCTGTTGACATGGCTCCCCCTGCTGTTTATTCAGAGTATAACACGACAAGGGTTAACATACTTACGACGCATCCGTTTGAAGGGAATTTAGGTATCGTCCTTGCTCCAGGTTCAGTCTATACACTTCAGAACTATAAAAAAAATATAAAAAGAGGAGTACCATATGTGAAGCACTAAAAACATTCAAAGCATCAAAAATACACGTTATGTTATGTCTTTTCATGGGGTTGTGCTTACAAGAGTCTAGCAGACACCGAAAAGCACAGCACATGCACCGCAAAAATCTGCCTTTATAAAATGTCAGCAATTTCTTTCATATTACACACTACATAATTAACAAGCACTGGCAAAGCCAATAGGTCTTACAGCTATGTGCAGCATTACTAACAATAATTTTTAAAAAGTGCTCCGACGCGTGGGAAGGGTTGGGGTCAAGGCAACATGGAGGGAGGGAGAGCTGACAACAGAGCGAGCGGGAGGGAATGGGGCAACAAGCTGACGGTAGACAGAAGAGGCTAAGGCAGCAAGCAGACAACGGATGGTGGGCGGGAAAGACTGAGGCAGCAAGGTGACAACGGAGGGTGGGCGGGAGGGGCTGGGGCAGCAAACAGACAAGGGGGTCATGGAGAAGCAAAAACGGCAAAGGGAGGTGGGCGGGAGGAAGCAAGAACAGTAACTGAGGGAGAGTAAGAAAGAAGGACACGGAGGGGAGCACTCTGAAAACCACTTTCAGAGTGCTCAACAAAAAGAAACAAGCATTGGCATAGCCAATAGGTCTCGCCTTTGGGACTTTATAAGTGATTAGCCAGAGGTTTTGGCTTGGCCTTTGTTTTTAAGCAATGTAGTAGAGCAGCGTGGCTGCTGTGCAGCATGTTGAAAAGTTATAATAAACAAGAATGGCCACATTCCTAGAGGAGCAAAAAAGATCAACCGACGGAGAAGGGAGAGCAGGTCAGAGAAGAGACGGTGAGGGGGACACAGAAAGGCAGGTACGGGACAGTGAGAGAGCAAGTGTGACAGTCAGCCACACAGAAAGAGAGGCAACGGGAGAGATGTAGAGAAAGGAGATTCTCGCAGAGTCACGTGGAGTGAGAAAGAGACAGATAGTCAGGAGGTAAAGAAGAAGCGAGTGGGGAGAAAGAAAGAGACAGACAGAGAAAGTAGAATGGAAGAGAAAAAGAAAGCGTCGCCGAGATGGAGCACCATACATCCGTGAGGTGAAAGAGTGTGGGAAGAACTGAGAGAGACAAAGAAAGTGCAGCGACAGAGTTACAGAAAAAGAAAAGAGACCAAGAGAGTGCCAGATATTTGCATAGCGCTACTTCTATATGACCTTGAGGCGCTGGAGACCCAGAAAATGGCAAATAAGTTATGGGGGGTGGGGGGGGAGACAAGAGTAATATGCTGGCTGTGAAAGCAAGTAACTATGGAATTATATGCTCTTGAAGCCACAAGATTTTAAACCACTGACAGGCACATTGGCTTCAGTTCTATAGCTCTTAATATGAATGCGCCAACATAATCATCCTTCCACAATCTGACCACAGCCAGAACCTAAAGGGAGCTCGGCTCACAGGAGGCACTGGAATTATAAGATTCTATGGCTGCAGAGTTTTTCACATAATTATGGATTTGCCGCAAAATATATTATCTGCTGCATAATCTCGAGATATTAAAAAAACATTGTTTGTAGCTCAAACAGTTCTAAAGTTAATAAAACCATAGCAACATGTGTTTGCACGCAGTGGAGGGCCCTTTGCAAAGGTTAACTGGGTATTCAGTTGCCTATTTCTGTATTTGTTTGTTAAACTAGCTAGTACTAGTGATGTGAAATTGTTGCCCAGACAGTATTAACGTGTCATGTGTAAAAAGGACAAAATAATAAAGTAATACTGTTAAAATGTGTCGCATTATGCCGCATGTTTTGCCTTTTCTTGTAGGATAATTTAGCGTTCTACTGCTGCTTAATTCCAGGGACCCTGACTATAGAAATGAAAACAACAAAGAAACAGCAGGAAGAAAAGGAACTACTGTTAGGGAAAGCAAATTGAGGTAAAATGTGAACAGGGACGGCATCTCTGACAATAGTAATGGTTCTACAGAGTCATTGTGTAGAAGGAGATCTGCCTTGTTGCTTCTATGGATAAAAGCATGCCTTTAAATACTGATACGGACAGGTATGAGAGTCCGTTTTCAGCTAGTGAAGCTCTTGTGAGCACACACCAGAGTAGGCTTTTGTTTATGTGCAGGAATGTCTCAGCCATAGAAGTCGGAGTACTCGTTTGGTTGTAAAATAAAAAGAAGCACCACGTCGAAAGGTATCCTATCTCAGCAGGAATGGCTCACACCTGTGCAGCTGTAGCTAGTCCAACCCAGAGCACTGCTTTGCTATGATAGTTTACATTATTTGAGCAAATAAAAGTTCCTTTTAGGCAGGAATCTCACACGGCAAATCACTTAATCCCCCGTGGGTGCGTGTAAAGCGCTCTGACACCTTCGGGTCGAGTTTGTGCTATAAAACTGCCAAAGTAAATTAGGATCGACTAAAAACACAAGCGGTTGTTTAAAATCTGCTTTCTTCACAAATATGTTTTAATATGCCGACTAATTTGCATTCTATCTGCAAGGCATACAATTTAGTGGGCATTTTAAACCAGATTTGTGTACAAAGCAGTTTCTAAACAAGCGCTTGTGTTTACAGCCGATCTTTGTTCAGTTTGCAAGCGCTTGTGTTTTCAGCTGATCTCGTTTGCAAGCAACTAACAAGAATCAGCTGAAAACACAAGCGTGTGCAAAGTGAACGAGGATCGACTGAAAACGGAAGTGCTAGTTTAAAAACTTCTTTCTACACAAATCAGATTTAATGCAGATTTCAAGCTGTACACGGAACTAAAGTGTCCCCGTTTTATAGTTACGCAGCATGGCAAGAATACATCCGGTGGTGATACTGGAGTTAACGAGACATCACTTGAGCAGACTGGCGTGAAACCGAAGAATGTTTCCTCTCGGACACTGCAAGCATTTGTTTGCGAGGCCGGAGGGCGGACGAACGAGCGGCGCAGAGAGGCAAACAGAAAGAAGCCTAAAACAAGCAGCAGCTGTTTTCAAGCACTCGTGCTTGTGCTGGCTGCGGGAGCGAGCAGCGGGCCATTTGTTTTCAATTAGCGCGTGCGCCGCTGCTCGCTCCCCCAAGGTGGATGCCAGCACAAGCACGAGTGCTTGAAAAGAGCTGACCGATTTCTAAAGGTCACTCCTAGGCGAGACCTAAAAATAGCACTGGAAAAATGAGCAGTAGAAGGACACTAGTAATGCATCCATGTTCCGGGGGAAGGACAAACCCAAGAAGAGGACAGGCAGCCTACAAAAGCTGACAAATAGGAAGCAAGCAAATGAGAGTATCTGAAGCCAAAATTGTAAGTCCACTTTAATCTAACAAGGTGTGTTGCAAACAGACTGCATATGCGTTGTTTTACTTGAGACCTAAGAAGTAACACAAAGGAAACGCTATGTTGCAGCACAGCAGCTGCACATGTACTGATGACACTGTGCATCGTTAAGAGATCACCTCGGTAATCATATCTAAAATGGTCTCAAATGCTGCAGTGAACAATATTTGATTAATTCATGTGTACACACAATAGAACTATTAGTACACAGTTGTCCACGGAAACTTCACTGCAGACTTCCAACAGATGGTTGTATTTCTAAAAACTACTGCTGACCAGACGAGTGCAATGCTCATACCCACAGATCAAAACTCTGACGATCCACTGACTCACTCACTAGACTGACCACAAGAATGCTCAATTACACTGCCACAGAGGTCAACAGATCCTTCCGCACACTGATAGGTCTAAGTACCACATTCTCCATTGCTGCCCCAGTGCCCTGCAGCCAGACCACCAAGAGCAAACATCAGAATGACAGAAGACAGCAGGAACCAAATGACTTTCCAATTTTCCCCAATACAGTTGCTATGCACTTTGATCAAGGCCAGTATTTGAGGAAGATTGGATGCCACAAAATTGACTTACTAAATGACTTCAAGCCACATCTACGTATCACAGAAAAGTGGATGGGAGCAAACATCTCAGCTACCTTGGTTGAAACTATTCTCCATGGATGCTTAGCAATTTACAAGAACCAACCTGATAAGAGGTGCTGTGTCGGTCTAGCTGTACCTGACAAAAACGCTCTACCAGCCACCATAATGAAAGATCACGCAACACTAGGCTGTGAATACCCATTTCTTCACTGTTGAACACTACAAATCTTAAAGTCACTTCCTTTTAACCTATCGACCACCTCAAAACAGTCGTACATTTTCAGGTGCCCTTCTGGACTCATTCACATATTACTTCAACAAAAAGAATCTTGTTATCTTAGGAGACCTCAACATCTGGATCAACAAAATATTCATGAGACTGCAAGCCTTCTCAACAATCTGTAAGTCCTCACCCATCTCCAGCTTGTCACTGGAGCACTCACAAAGCAGTCCACACTCTGGGTGCCATATTCCTCTCAAAGGACTTTGTCTCAAATCAAAGAAATTCAACTTATCAAAAAGCAGTGACAACACATCTTATATGGCAACCTAAATCCGCTAACAGCACCACCATTACCAACAACATAAAAGAGCATCCCTCTTAAAAGACCATTAAAGACTTTTAGCTGCAACACATTTCAGGAGCACTTCTTGGCCATACATTTACTAAATTCAGTGTTGTCTGTCAACCGATAACACTAGTGGCTTATTGAGTATTTGGTGCCTCCTGTAAAAGCTTTTAGAGACAAGCAACCATGACAAACCAGGATGGTTCAACCCGAACCCAATTCTACCCAAAAAATGAAAACTAGAATATTATAACAAAAATGGAGGAAAATACATAACCTGGAAGCTAGAACTATTATACAGAGAATTCAAAATTTATAAAGTGGCCATCAAAAAAGCCAATAAATCATACTAATCCTTGCACATTTCAGATGCCATCAACTGGATCAAAGAACTGTTTAAAATTCTCTTTAAATTGCAGTACCCAAATGGCATCTTAGGACACACACAAATTCCAAAAACTTTGTAACTCAATTGCAAAACACTTTACTGGAAATGCTAAAGATTTTAAGACCTACTTCCTAACAAAACCAATTACAAACAAGATCACATTAGAAACTGGGCTAAACCACAGCTGCAACTCGCATCCAAAACTATTTATTTAATAAACTAGCCATTAAAGAAACAAATAACCTAATTATATATCATTATTACCAGCTCCTTTGCTGATATCCACGCTCCCAGATATATATATATATATATATATATATATATATTTAAAAACATCTCCAAAACTACAGCTGCAGCCATATCAGCCAGAGCGAGCAACAATGAATCGCTTATATCAGGAAAATTCCCCCGCAAACTAAGATCATCCTTCAAGACAACTTTAAAAAGGAAAGCACTCGACCCCAAGAATCCATAAAATTAATGGCTTAAATCGAACGGACCACTTTTGTGTAAACTAATTGAAGAAGAAAAAAAGCAGCATTTGTCCAGATTTCAGTTTGTTTAGGATAGCCATCTTCTCTCTGACCAACAGACAGGCTTCTGGCCTGCAAGAGGTACATGGACAGCACTAATTACTACCAGGGATGACACGAAGAACTCTGTAGATTCAAATGGAATTACTGCCCTACTGCTACTTGATCTGTCAGCAGTTTTTTAGGTCGAAGCTTGCCAGTGAACACAGCTGTCTGGTTGCGAAAGACTTTTTAAAGACATGCTGATAGCGGACATGCAAAGCAACTCCCACCCATTGGTTTTTTGTTTGTCACTCTTATTTTCTTGCGTTCTATTAGATGGTTTTGTTTTAGTCCGTCCATCTAGTCTTTGTCCCTCCCATAAAGCATAGCCTCTTTACCATCTCTCTGATTGTCTTTCTTTATTCTTCTACGAGTATCTGCTTTTCAAGAACTTTCTTTTTTCCTAAAGCACTCCATGAGACCCATTCTCTGCGTTTCCTACTTCTATGGGCACATTTCTTTTCATAACATCATAACAGTTCTATTTTGAACACCTTGTTCTTTAAGCCACTCTCAGTGCATTTACAGTTTTATACATTTGCTCTTTCACTTGCTCTCCATTTTAAACCATTTAATCTAGGGCCTTTCCAATATTTCTAGGTGTGCATTTCATTGTTTACCATTAACACTGTCAGAATTTTAAAGACATAAACCACACTTTTCTAATGCATTTCATGTGAGTGCATGTGTTTTACCATTGAGTGTGGTTGCCCGCTTTATTGTGCACATTTATTTCCATAACATTATAAACATTTTATTTTTTACAACTTTGCCCTTCGGGCCTCTGTTCCATACGCTTTCACTTTTATACCGCTTTGACTTTTGAGCCACTCTCCTATGCACTTTGACACCACGTTGCACTCACTCTTGTTCAGTCGCTTCACCCCTCACATACCTCCCCAATTGCTTTGTGTTTGATTGCTTACCTCCCCCCACCTTCGGTGTAGCTTCCCCCGCAACCTCGTGTTGCTTCCCTGAACTCCGTGATTCCACCCTCCGTGTTGCTTCAACCGCCTGTGTTCTTTCTCCCCACCCGCTCAACTTACATTTGTTTTAGTTTACTGGTCCAACTCGGATCAGTAAATAAAAAGAAAAAAAAACGCTTGCGTTATTCGGTAGGTGCGCACATGCTTGGTGTGTGCACCTACAAATTGATACAGCCGGGAGTCTCAGCTTTTATTTCTTGCTTATTAGCCATGCTGCACAGCATCAGGCATACTGTGCAGCATGGCTAAACCTATTAGCAGATGCAGTAGGTTCCAAAGGCAAGATCTACTGGTTTTGCCAATGCTGGTTGATAGCGCAAACTACCAATTATTACTTGCAAGACTATTTAAGTGATTCAGGAATACAAGGTGCTCCACTAAAATGGATCCAGCCATACCTCACCGAGAGAACACCAATTGTATCATTACCTCAATTCAAATTATAACCATTTTCACAAAATGTAAGTGTTCACAAGGGCTCGAAAATGTATCTCTTATTTTCAACATATTTCTGAGATTGCACACCCGGGCTAACTAAACCATTCAAACTAACTTGTTACAAAGACAGTGATGACAGATAGATTATTCTTGAACTGGAAAATACACTAGATCTTGAGACATCAGAATTCATTGAATGTCTACATGCAGTTTATCCCCGCATGCCACAAAATCCTCTAAAAGTAAAAGCTCATAAAACTGAGATCCTGAATTGTGGACAAAGGAAAACCTACAAACAACCACAGGATGACCTAAACAAATTGGATCTACAAACCCCACATCCACAGAACTAAAGAACTTGAGAGTGCCTGTGAACACCAAACTGTCATGTTTAACAAAAAGTGCCTCAACACCATGAGAATGCTATAGCGGATCTTCCAATGCCTTGGCCCAATATCTTCCCATAGAGTGCAGGCCTCAATTGCACTAGTGTTGTCAAGATTAGATTATTCCAGTGGTCATGCTTCAAGACTTCACATTACATTAGGATGTAATACGAGGGATATTGGATGTTTAGGTATTATCAATTTATCTAAAATGTGGCAGCTTTAGGGAGATAACGGTTTAAATTGCCACCATTGTGACAACTCGCACTTTATAGACGTGGTTAGGAGAGTTTTAAGTGTAAACATAAACTCACTATATATGTCGTCTCACTTGGCTCTGATTATTAATACAATTTGGCCAGTTAAATATTTTGTTTTACAACACACTATCACATACACGGAGGGTCTTCTGATCATTTATTTTACATACACTGAATAAACATTTTGGCCATATTTATCCATCTTTAAATGCACAATTCTATATAATCATTGCAAACGAACATGTACATTTTAAGTACCCTACTAGGTATCTGGTTATAACTAATAACAAAGTCCAACTGTCTTTCACATTTTTGATAGCTCTTTGGCATAAGCACTCTCTTATGTTTTTCATCAGGTCTCATTCTTAATCATCCCTGTTAGAAATGGGATCTCTAGTTGGCAAGGGCTTGCACCTTTGTCCAAGTAGGGACCCTTCTTCCTAGTCAGGGTAAGGGTGTTACACTCGTGAAGTAACCCCTGCTCACCCTCGTGGTAGCTTGGCACGAGCAGTCAGGCTTAATTCAGAGGCAGTGTGTAAAGCATTTGCACATAACCAACAGTAATACAGTGTAAGCACTACAAACGGACACCACACCAGTTTAGAAAAATAACCAATATTTTATATACTCAAGACAAGACCAATTACGACAAAAATCCACAATACTATACTTTACGAATGAATACTTGATACGGTAACTTCTTCTTTGCAGGAATAGCACAAAAGCAAAGTTCGTACGAGTCGGTAGCTCCGTCCGAGCCTACCGCGATGCTGAAAACCACAGAGTCTAACAGTTCCAGCCGACCGCGTCGATACGGGCCAGCAGAGTCGTGAACAGACTCGGTTACAGTACCTTTCTCGTTGTGGCTGGTACGTAGTGTGCGAGCCGGTCGGCGTTCGTCCCGGTTGCGGTGCAAGACGGAGCGATGCAAGGTGCGGTGTCCCTCGATGCGGTGCAGGCAGCGGCTCGATGAGCGTCGTGCAGACGGAGTCGGTGAGTCCAAGGCGTGCGATGCAGGGTGAGACGATGCTCGATGCGGTGCTGACAGGTTGCGATGCAGGCGACCAAGCCGGAGTGCGGGAGCTGGCGTCGGACAGCGGTGCGAGTCGGAGCGGTGCGTCGCAGACGTGCGAGCGGTGCCCCAAATGCGGTGCGGTCACGACTCTTGAGCCAGTTGCAGCGACAGCGTCGGTCTGGTCCGGCTGGCCCAGTGAAGCGATGCGATGCGAACTGCGGTGCCCACAGGTCACGGTGCAAGCAGCGGCTCGATGTTGGCGGCGCCGGACGTCGCCCACGGTGAGACCAGGGTTGCGATGCGAAGCGGGGCGATGCGGTCTGCGGTGCAAACAGGTCACCGGCCAGGGATGGATTCGGTTGACGGAGTCGGTTGCAGTTCCCTTCCTCTGTGGCAACTGAAACAGCGTTCCAGAAGCGGTACCCAGAGGCTTGTGAAGTCTTTGTAGTCCCTGAGACTTCTTAACAGGAGGCCAGCTCGGTTCCAGGCCCTTGGAGATACTCAGCACAAGTTTGTAGAAAGTTCCTTCCTTTCACTGCCCAAGGCAGAAGCAGCAGCTGCAGGCCAACCCAACAAAGCAACAACACAGCAAAGGGGCAGTAGTCCTCCTGGCAGCTCTTCCAGCTCTTCGTCTTGGCAGGTTCCTTGATTCCAGCGAGATCTAAATTCATGGGGTCAGGGCCACAATATTTATATCCCAAATTCCTTTGTTCTCTGAAGGCAGAGAGGCCTTTGCCTAGTCCAAACCAGTTCTGGAGCACTTTGTTGACAAGTCTCCGTCCCTTCTTTCAGTGAGTAGTCCAGGGACATCAGACGCACCACAGGAGGTGGAGCCAGCATTGTGGAGGGAAGGCACTGTCCTATTCAGGGCCCAGGTGCGACCCCTCCCACCCATCTACATGTAGATCTTGCTATTCAGCCCTGTGCTGACTCACCCTGTCTCCTGGCATCCCCCAGCCCCTGTCACTCACATTCCAGACAAGGAATACACAACCTCACAGAGGCAGGCTTGGATGGTTAGACAAGAAAATACCCACTTTCTAAAAGTGGTATTTTCAAACACAGAGGGGCCGATTCCGATCTCGGCCGGTAGGGCTCCGAATAGGATTCGGCTTTACCGGATCCGATTCGGAGCCCTGTTTCCCGACCGAACCGTACGCGGGTCCGGCCGAGCGAGTACGATGCGACTCGCCGACCGACTCGTCCGGGCGACCCGACCGCTCCGACCGACTCGTACCCGGATCGTACCGCTCCGACCGACTCGCTCGGACACGATTCGCACCGCGCAATGGAGACGTTTTCCGGCCGGGTAAGTACGATGCGCACCTCGACCGCTCCGACCGACTCGCGCCGTCCGACTCGAACTCGCTGTCGGAGCCGTACTTTGGGGGTCCGTGTCGGACCCCCTGTACGCGTACCCGTGCGAGGCGCACACAGGGGGACCCATGGGTCCCCCCTACCTGTGCGTGTACGCCGCGGGCGCTTCGCGGCGCACTCGCTGTAGGGGCGCCCTTGTCCGCCTCGCACCCATTGGAGGCAATGGGAGCCCGCGTACGCGTTGTACGACCGGCTCCCATTGAGTTCAATGGGAGTCCGACCGACTCGTGTCCGGTGGCATACGAATGCATCGGACTCGTTCGGTCGGACTGCACGGGTCCGATTCGGTCGGAAATCTCTCCGGGTCCGGCTCGGTCGGAGAGATTTCCGGCCCGAATCGGAATCGACCCCAGAATGTTAAAACCAACTTCACTAAAAGCTGCATTTTATCATTCTGAGTCCAGGCATACTAAACTCGAATTTCTACCATGTTCCCGGGGTCAGTTTAGGATTATAAGCTGTAACAATCAAAACTGCCCGTTCTGGCCTAGGGGGAACAGGTAGCCTTGCAATAGTGAAAAACGAACTAGGCTGTAATTCACTATCAGGACATGCCGCACACACCCGGGCATGTCCTACCTTTCGCATACACTGCACCCTGCCCACAGGGGTACCTTGGGCCTACCTTAGGGGTGACTAACATGTAGCAAAGGGAAGGTTTAGGGACTTGCAAGTGTGTGCACTTGCCAAGTCGACATGGCAGCCCCAGGCTGCGCACAGGCTCTGCGTTGGCAGGCCCGAGTTACACTTTACGGGCTGTTTGCGTGGGTGGCACAATCCAGTGCTGCAGCCCACCAACAGCATTTGGTCTATAGGCCCTGGCACTCGCAGTGCACTTTACAAGGGACTGACACATAAACCAAATAGGCCAATCATGGAAACACCAATCCATAACGCATTTTATACAGGAGCACTTGCACTTTCCCACTGGACCGCAGTGAGGAAAGTGCGCAGAATCATTACACCAGCAAAAACAGAGTCAAAACCGGGAGGTCAGAAAGCAAAAAGTCAGGGGAAACACGCCAAAAGATGCCAAGTCTAACAATCCCCTTAAGGCTTATTTTTGATCTATGGGCCCATGTGATCTACTGACAAACATAATAACAATGGGTGTTTGTTAAACCTTTTAATATTTAAGCACTAATGAACCCTAGGGGGTGAGAACATTCTGTAATGTGTGCTCCATGGGACCCACGTGTTCTACTGACACACATAATAAAATTGGGTGTTTGTTACACCTTTTAATATTTGAGCACTAGTGAACCCAAAGGGTTCAGACGGCCAGTGGTGGTTTTGAATGACCTAATGCATGTATATATGTGTGCACTTTAAAGGGGAGTAAGTTGATACACTTTTACAAATTTGTTATTCCCTTTCATAGTTATTATTACTCATACACACCTTGATTGCGAGGGGCAATCATTGCTAACTGTCCCTGTTTTCGGACAGACATATTGCAGTAATGTTCAACCTGTACCAACATGATGGGACCCCGCTTAGCCTCCTTTGAATCATTGAGGAACTATGGGCCTACGTACCAACTGTTTATTTATGGTTGCAAAAGGGTACTAGTTGCTTGGAACACCAACTTATATGTAGGGAGATGTGGACTTAAGGGGTAACCAGGCTGTTAGGATCTATGACTTAATAGGCGTACACACTGTGTGCATTCTATGCATGTCATCCATGTTGTAATTATTATTACTCAAACACACCTTGATTGTGAGGGGCAATGACTGCCAACTCAATGGGTGATCAAGACGTCAGAATCTTAGACTTCATAGGCATACACATTATATGTAAACAGTTGTGACTTTTGCACTTTATGGTGGTTCAGAATTCACTCTGTTTTTTGGGGGGTTTAGGGGGAGGAAGAGAGCCAGCTGTGCTGAAAACACTGGCCCAAAATCACCAATCATTCTGACTGCTAAATGTTGCATAGCATTACATATTGTTGTATAGCATCACATATGGCTTATAGTATTGCAATCTGTAGGGCTCAGGGCATGACGAAGAACCTTTATGATGTCATTGCAGAACATTGATAGGATAAGGTTCTCTGACAGTTGGTAGAGAGGAGGAGACAGGAGTAGTGTGCTTTGAAGAGATGCGGTGTCATCACCATGCCAGGTTACTGCAAATAAACCTGATTTCAACTGAGGATTTTGTGAGGAGTTATTACAAAAGAATTGCCAACGAGTTGACCTGGCATGAGGACCAGCGTGTTCTACATACCCGACTACAACGCTTGGCTCAGAGACAGAAGAACACCACGACAGCTTGATGAAGAGAAAGCGGACCACTGCGACATCATGACTTCTGGCGTTGTCCTCGGCATTGTCACCGAGAAGTCCTGGTCGATTGGTGCGAGTCTTTTGAGGCTGCGACGGACCGGAAGCGCTGCACCGCCATTTTAAATCAGGTAACATCCAGGCAGATTGTTACAACTGGATTAGGCAGGTGGACCGGAAGCGCCGCACTGCCATTTTGAGTCAAGCGACTCCAGGCCAAGTACTTTATGTGGACTGCAAACACCGCACAGCCATTTTGAATTGGACAGCGGAATAAACAGGTGCGGCCATTTTGTATTGGGCCAAGTTCACAATACTGGAGTTAGAGCAGCTACTTTTATATTTTTATCATGCCAGGCTATCAAGAACTGTATTAGGACAGCAAGCAACATGCAGCTATTTTGAATTGAGCAGCTTTTTGTATTGGCAGGAAGCGTTAGATCTTCCACATACAGCACTACACGGTATACATGCAAAAAAGCAATTAAGTGAGCACAATCTGTTGGTGCGCTGCAGATGCTTAGATTCTACCATTTCGGCAGGCGGTACAATAATACCCGACCCCACTTAAGTAAGTGCCAGCATAATACAGTGTGTATTTATTACCATATGCTTACAGGTCTAGAAGGTGAGCTAAAGTAATTTTTGTCATGGCATCATCTAATGTATGGAACCTCACTCCATCACAATCATTTATTGAAGCATCAGGGGAACCTTTAAACAAATGAGTGGAATGGCAAGAATATTTTTCAAATGATATCTTCACATTCGAGGATGATGAAGATGCCACCCCAGAAAAAGATACTACTCTACTGTCTGGGACCAGGTAGACTAAAAGTCTATAATCGTATAATTAAGAAACCCAGGGTGCAAGGTCAAGGGGACGTATTCACAAATGAGTTAGAGGAATTGGATGCATATTTCAAACCCATGGTATGTGTAGGTATTGACAGATACAAATTCCTCCATAGAAAACAGGGCAAGGAGGAAACCACTGTAGATTCTGATGCAACTTTAAAAAAAATTCCCACTGGCATGTCGATTTGGCAGCCTACATGACGAACTGATTTGTGACCAGATTGTCATGCATGCAGCAAATCCTAATATACAAGAAAACCTTTGGGCTAAAGGTGAAGCCCCTTTGCAGGAATTAATTGACATATTCAAAAGAGCAGAATTAACGGGAAGATACGCAAAAGCAGTAAATTCGGAGTACAAAGAGAAAGCTGGAAAATATACAGAAACAGTTGCCAAAGTAAAGGCTAATGCTAGAAAGCCAATAACGCAAACAGAATACAAGAAAAATCAAGAGGAGATGGGAAAACTATAAGTAATAAGAGGAAACGAGTGTATAAACACCAAGAGGGAAAATGTTATAGATACGGCAACAGTGGGTATTTCGCCAGTGATAAAGATGTTCTGCACGCAAACAAATATACTCTGACTGTGGTATTGTAAACAATTTCTTCAAGGTGTGCAGAAAGAGGAAAGACAATGTGATGCAAGTTTTGGAAGAAGAGGCGGAATCAGATTCTGATGAAAATGACATTAATATGTTTGTAATGAATATCAAAGAGGTGGATGAACAAGAAAATATGTGATCGGATTGGCAGGCGTCGGATATGTCAACCTCTCCAACGTTGGGGAAACCAGAAATGAGAAAAAATAAACCCCTCTGTGAAATGGATTTTGGGGGCGTCAAATTATTGATTGGAGCGGATTCAGGTTCCAAGTATACAATTGTAAATAGGGAGATATGGTTTGAGAAATTTGCACCCACTTTAGTAGAATGCCTAGAGCCACCTGATTTCACCTTAGAGGTTCACAGGAGAGGATATTGACATGGTAGTCTTCAGGGAATTAATGTTTAGATTCAAGAATAGGTAGGCAGAACGCAAGTTGTACGTTTCAAGAGAAGGACCATCTGTGTTGGGGTGGATGGATATTGGGTACCCTGGCTTGATTCCGGACCAAAATAGTCCAGAACCTTTTATGATTGTGCGGTCAGAGAGCAAGTATGAGTCATTGTAGGAGGGATGGGTGGATATATGGCTTTGGAGGCTGATTTGATTTACTAATCTTGATTTTTATTGGGATCACACAACAGAATAGTATATGTCTGAATGGGTGTTGTTCCTTCAAGCTTGTAACAGATGATAACGCAGTTAGTTTGTTTTCTCTCCTTCTCCACAGGTCTTCCAAGGAGGTGGTCGAAGGGAAACAGAAAAAGGAGGCAGTAAGTATTATATACCCAAGGCGCAGTTCGTTTTCCTTCACCAGTATACACGTGGCACTATGATCTGGCCCATGCTTTCAGACACCCCACCCCGGATCTTTGGTTATCTAATCACCCTCTTCCAGGGGTCTCTGGATCGTTTGTGACTAGGAATATTAGAAGTGCCCACTTTCCTTTGGTAGTGAAATGCCTAGCATGATCTTGTGGTAGTTTTACTGTAGTGAAAAAAAAACTCACCTTCACCCCTTGTGGGTCAAAACCCCCACTCTCTGATGTAGCTTTGTTAAAAATAAGGTAGGCACATTGGGAAAATGCAGACAGAAAAATAAAACAGGTCCATGAGCTGTATACTAATCAATAAAGCAACATATAAGGCGGGACCAGTGCTCCCCTCCCCCCATTCAAACAACCCGGTGAACACACTTCCCACGGGTGGGTGCAGACTCTCCCTTCACAGGTCACAACTCTCCTGAGTTGTGGCCGGCTTGCAGGCATCTTCTGGCGGCATCCACCACTCCTCGCCCCACGTCTCCTGGGGATCCTCGAGGGGGTCAGCTTCGCACTCCCTTGTCTCCCACTCTCTGGTGCTGCAATTCACGGACTCCACTCCGTAGGTTCTTCTCCATCCTTGGCGGTTTTGTCGGTGTACTCAGTCGGCATCCTCCTTCTCCCTGAAGTGCCTTTTCAAACACCGTTGTGCGCCCTCATACAGGTCTGTCTTCTCTTTTGGTGACATGGCCCGCCCCCCTGCACCGGGTAAGTGAAGTCCATTCTTACTGTTGATGGCGTGTTTTTACTTCCCAGTCCCTCCTCCATACTAATGTCCTTTCTCTGTTTTTGGTCTTTCCAGTTCTGCCGGCAGTTCCTGCTCCTGGAGTATCGAGACGCGATGGATTCTTCAGGTAAGTGCGGGGTGCGGGAAGGGGTTCTCCACAGTCGATTGTAGAAACATTTCCAACAGTATTTTCAGGTGTGACTGGAAATCTTGAGAGATTCCAACACAAGATCATATTGAAGGATGATGCATCCACAAGGCAAGGAATATCCCCATAATTGTAAGAGAAGAAGCTTCCAGTGAGTTAGACAAACTACAGGGATAATTGAGCCAATCGAATGTTTTAACTGGATGGCACCATTGGCAGTAGAAGAAAAAAAATGGAAAATTAAGATTATACGTAGATTTGAGGGATTTAAATACAAATATTTTAGTAGATCAGTTCCCCTTGCCAACAAATAAAATGTTATCTATGACCAAGGGTGTCAAGTGCTTCAGCAGTATAGATTTAACAGCAGCCTACCATCAGGTTCTGTCACACACACATAGCAAAATAACTGACCGCGTTTTCCAGTTGTTTCCAGTTTTTGAAAGTACCATTCGGTCTTGCATTAGCGGCAGCCATGTTCCAAAGGTTGATGCACATGATATTTAAAGGGTTTAAGATGGTCATGTTTTTTCAGTACAATTACCTTGTCATGGGTAGACTAGAAAGGAACATGACAAGAGGCTTAAGTAAGTGTTACAAATTTTGAATGAGAACGGTCTTACAGCTGAGATAATCAAGTGCAAAATTGCAAGAGAAAAGGTTACGTACCTCGGTCATGAGGTGAGTAGAGAGGGTATAAAACTAAAAACTGAATTGGTAGAGGCTATCAGGAACTCCCCCTCGCCTAAAACCAAGGATGAAGTGAGGGTGTTTTTAGGCCTTGCAGAGTACTATTCTAAATCTGTCAGCACGTTCTCCAGCAAACCATAACCAATCATACAACTCCTAAAGGGAAGCAAAATGTTTGAGTGGTCCGATGAATGTCAGAAAGCATTCTGGGAATTGAAGGAGGATATTTATGGGGCTCCACTCTTACAAGGATTTGATGCACATTTGAAAAGCATGGTTACAACAGACGCTAGTGATAAGGGATTGAGGAAGGTATTAACACAGATTGACAATGGTAGAGAAATGGTGATTGCCTTTGCATCACATGCATTGCCTCTGATGTAGATAAAGTACTCTGTCATAGAACGGGAGACACTTGCTTATGTATGGTGTTGTGAGCAATTTTAGGCAGTATGTGTGGGGTGCCACTGTGACGTTACGGAGTGATTATAGACCCCTCACAAAAGTCCTAACCACAAAGGGTATGGTTAATGCATCCCCAAGGTTAGTTCGTTTTTTTATGTTGAGGCTGTTCGGATAGAACTACACTGTCTAATATGTACCTGGGCTGAAAAACAGGACAGCAGATTTTTTGAGCTGCTTTCCTTTATCCCTGAAGGATGTATCTGTGCGTTAACAGGAGAAATGTTGTATTGCAGATGTTCATGAGGAATTTGCAGGCATTACCCAAGAAGAATGGATGAATCAAGTGGAGAAGTGGGTGGTTGAAGGATGGCCTGAGAAAAGGCTTCTGAGTAAGGACAGACACAAATTTTGTTAACTGAGACAGGAACTCCTCTTATTACAAGGGAAGATGTTAATAAATGGCAGGTTAGTACCACCAAGTAGTCTCAGTAAGAGACTACTTAAAATGTGACATTACGGCCAGCTAGGAATCGTAAAAAACCATGATGAGAATGAAACACACACTGGTGGCCCGGCATGGACAAAGACATTGAGGTAGTAGTGACAGAATGTGTGTTATGCAATAAAGCTGATAAGTCCTAAGCTAATATAAAACCCCCTTTGTGTCCCGTAAACGTACCTAAAATGCCTTAGGAAAAAATAGGCAAAGACATCATGGGCCCAATAAGAGATGAGGATACACAAAAGTTTAATGTGGTCATAATTGATCATTTCTCAAAATGACCAGAAATAGAAATTGTTTCCAAGACTGATTCGGAAAGAACTGTATAATTCATTGATAGGGTCCTATTAAGAGAGGGACTACCGAAAACTATACTTCGTGACAATGAGCCGCAATTCGTAACTGATATATTCAAAGCTTTTGTGAAAAGAAATGTTATTACACATAGAACTACTTCTGTATATTGCCCTGCTGGAAATGGTGCAGTTAAGAGATTCAACAGGGGGATAAAAAACACCATACAGCTAGCCATCAATGCAGGATTGAATTGGGAGAATGAGGCTATGCGCATGGTGTGGGAGTACAGGATCACTCCTGTAACACGATGGGACATAGCCTTTTTGAGCTTTTGAGAGGAAGGGTGGCGATTTATAAAGATAATTTGGGGTGGATGACCGAGTCAAAGGAGGTGGACTGGTCAACCATTGTGGTAAAGCACAGATTGATCAAAGCCCAAAATGTGTATAAAAAGTATTTTAATTGTAAGTACAGTTGTAAACAATGTACTGTGGTAGTTGCAGATTGTATGAGAGTGAAAAAAACAGTTAATTGTAAAAGGAGAAGAAAAAAAAATCGGAACCCTTATGGGTGGAAAAAGTAGCTTGCAATTCACTCCTCCTGAGCGATGGCAAGATCTGGCAAATGAGTCGCACTTCAGTGTGTAAGAAGGGGAAGTATAAACACAAATTACCCACCAGTTCCAATTATGATTGGTTTTCACAGGAACATTTTGATGCTGTGGAAGAAATACAGATGTGGTACGGGCTAACAAAAATGTATCCTCTAACATGCCCCTTCCCCCTTCTACTTTTCCACATGTTAAGGCAGAAACAAAGGGCCAACATGTTGTCTCCGATCAGGAAGAATCAAGAGGGAGGTGTGGAAGATTCGGTAGGAGTGTAACAAACCACTGCACTTATATGATTATATTTGGGAGTAGTGTTGTTATCCTTCGAATGTCTACCACATCAACCATTTCTACCATTTATCTTATTTATTGTAATATTTATTTTTTACTGTTACAATTGTTTTCATCAATTGTTTAGCCACTTATGTATTTATCGCATTTACAAGTGTTTAAAATATTTTATTTTTTTTACCATATATAAGGGGGGATGTGTTGTATAGCATTACATAATGTTGTATAGTATTACAAATGGTTTATAGTATTGCACTGTGTAGGGCTCTGGGTATAATGAAGAACCTTTATGATGTAATTGGAGAACCTTGATAGAATAAGGTTCTCTGACAGTTGGTAGAGAGAAGGAGACAGGAGTAGTGTGTTGTGAAGAGCCGTGATGATGTTACCGTGCCAGGTTACAGAAAATAAACACAATTTCAACCGAGAATTGTGTGAGGAGTTAATGCACTAAAGGCTTGTTGACCCAGGCAGTATGACCCGCTGATTCCAAGGCACGGAAGGGGCATTAACTGTGACGAATTGGAGCTCATAACTGGAGCGTACTCACCCTTTTCTAGACCAGCACCAGAGGCAGTCATGAACAAAGATGGTGGCCACATCATGGAGGGACCAGACTCCGGCAATGATTATTGAACAGAGCTGTTATGGAGGTTTCAGAGGAGGGACCAGCCCAGACGTCCTACTCCACCAGATCTTGATTCCCGCTGGTGGAACAGCTCGAGAGGGATGACGACGGCACAGCAGTAGTTGCCTTTTACAACAACAGCTGAAATACCAGGTATGGCCATAACAGATCATCAGCGAAAGAAGGAGAGGTGAGCAGAGAAGAGAGACGCAACTGCATCCTGAGTCGTTTGGGCACAAAGCACTTGTGAAACTGCCCTGTACCTGTACAGGGGCGAAGTGAGGGCATCGGCGCGGCGGTGCTCTTACATGTGGGCCAGTGCCTTTCGGGAGAGGATGCAACAGGCATGAAAGTGGGACATTTACTGAAGCCCTACACTGCTGCAACCGGATTTATTACCACTACTTTGGGAAACAAATGCAATCACCTTAGACATAAGTTATGTTGTTATGTTATGTGGGATTTATAAAGCGTGCAGCTACTCAAAAGAGTGTCCCAGCACTAACAGAACAGTAAGGGCAAAAGAGAACTATCTACTGGACAAAGAGCTAGGTTTTAAGCATTTTCCTAAACAGTCTTTCATCCACCGTACGCCCGAGTTCTAAAGGTAGGTTGTTCTAGCCCATTGGCCCTAAAAGAGAGGAAGACCGCCAGCCAACTCTTGCAAGCCAGACTCTCTGAACTGTGGCCAAGAGAAGGTTGGTGGAGCACAGCTTTGTCAAAATGCTGTAGAAGGAAATCCTCGAAGACAGATAGTCTGGTCCAGAGTAGTAAAGTGCTTTGTGCACAAGGACAGAGGTCTTAAAAAGAATCTGCTTGTGCACAGGAAGCAAGTACAAATTCCGCAGATGGGGAGAAATGTGCTCCCTTCTAGATAAACCTAGCAGCAGAGTTCTGTACAGTTTGAAGTTTCTTCAACAAATATTTCGGGAGACCGCCGTATAGGGCATTGGCATTGTCCAGTCAAGACATGACCAACGCCAAGACCACGGTGATCAATTGGGATCGACAAAAAGTGTAGGAATTTCTTGAGCATGCGTAGTATGCCAATTGATTATGGAAGGACAATATATTATCAAATTTCACACCCAGATTATTGACTGTTCCCACATTCCTATTGGGGGGGGGAGGGAAGGCCCACTCTGGCCAGTGCACTTCCAACTTGAAGTCAAAATTATGACCCACACAGATCACCTCCGTCTTCTCAGTATTACACTTCAGTTGGAAGAAACTCATCCAATGGAAAACAGCAGAGAGGCATGTTTTTATATCATTTTGTTCAACTGGCACCCCTTTGTCAAATGTGAAAATAATCTGGGTGCCATCGGCATAGGAGATTATTTTGGTCTCAAATGACTCCACCAATTCAGCGAGGGGAGTCATATAAATGTAAAACAGCATGGGGGTTAAAGCTGACCCCTGGGGGACCCAGCCAAGACATTTCGGCTGCCCGAGGAAGAAGGGAGGCAAAGGGAGGCAGCCAAGCCTCTTGCTTCCGATCTTCTAGGAAATATTTCAACATACTTCCACATGCTGTGATCCTTAAGAAGTTTGAATATGTGCAGTCAGCTTGGTTCAAGGCACCCCCCCCCCACTGATTCCCCTCCCCCAATAGTACACAGGTGCCAGCTGTGGGTCGGAATTGGGCCTCCTGGACTTATATTAGACTGAAAACTCCCTACCTGGTACTGATTACAATAATGGGGCGCCACAGACCTACAAAAGATGGCCCTAGTGGTCAGAGATCAGCTTTGGATGACACACCTTCACAATCAGAGGAAATTGAAGGGCTGTGGCAGACATATTGTGCTCTACCCCATGACACAGGCTCTACCAGCAAGTGGGCCAGATATTGGAGGCCATTAATGCAACTAGAGGAGCTTTAGAGAATAAAATAGATATTGTGTCAACAGACTTGGGCCTTTTGTGGAATGACCACCGAAAACTAGCAGACAAGGTCAAACAGCAACGTTGGCGGAACTGTGACCTTCCATGAAAACAGTACAAAAACAGGTCGCACAGCAGACTGAAAGAGTAGATCAGTTGGACAAAAGGGTTGAAGATGCAGAGAGGTGTAGGAGGAGAAACAACATCTGTGTAGTGGGGATTCCAGAGAATATTGAGATAGAGAACATGGTTGCCTACCTAGAACGTGGGCTAACTGAGGAGGTGGTACCTCAAGGCCTCTCTAATTTTAAGCCTTAGAAAGAGCGCACAATGTACCAGCAAGGAAGCCTCCGCTGAAAGCTCATCCACGATCAGCAGTGACACATCTACTTCAATATACAGACCGTGATTGGATCAAAAGCCCACTCCCTTGGTCGGCTTCAGGTGGAAAACTGCACAGTTGCGATAATTCCAGACAGTTCCCTCGAAGTGCAATGCAGGAGAGCATCATTCCTGGAGGTCAAAAGGAGCCTGCGAGATGTTGGCCTTTCCTATATACTCTTGTTCCCAACCAGACTTAAAGTTATAGTGGATAGCGATACGTTTATTTTTGACAATCCGGCCCCGGGCTGGCTGGAGAAACACAGGGTAGCGACAGATTATACTCTGGGCTAGAGACAACCACAGTGGTAGCGGCAACGGCAATACAGATGCAAAATCACAGCGCCGCAAAGGCCAAAAAGCAAGTGGAACAAGAAAAGATGGCACCAGTGGAGACAGAACTTTGAGAACCTTCGCTATGCAGTCACCTGATGAGAACTCTACTATCTATTGTGAGATATCCCAGATTCAGGTACGGCCCTGCAGGGGAGTTAACGATACCTGAGCTTAACACCCATGATGGGGGATGACTTATAAATACTTATGTTTTTTGGACGGAGATAATCTGCCTTTGGATTGGGTCATGCACGCCTGTATGGCTGCACACCTGGTGGTGCATAACACTGCCTAATGTGGGTAGGAAAGCCCGCGGGGTGAGAGCTGTATTACATGATTCAACAGATGGAGGGATCGGGTGTGGGAGCAACAGCACTAACACACAGACACTTCCCTGCTGCAACCACCCCCTCTCCCCCCCCCCCCAGCCTACTGGGGTTGGGTGGAGGTCCAAGCTTATTAAACAAATGCAGTAGCTACAGTTCACTTAACGGATTGCTGTTGCCACTCTGAACTGGGAGATGGGAGTTGGGGAATGTTAGTTTTGTTTTGAAAACCCAGTCTGGTTCCATGTGCTTGGTAATCCCTATAAAGGCAGACAGAGAAATAGTGGTTACATGACAGCCAGGCTTCCTATAATGAGGCACGGAGGGCCTTGCAATGGGAGGAACCGGCAGATGGGAAGGAGCCTACACATACACTCTGAAAAATGACACACAATACAAAGAAGTACACATTCTTTACTTGAAATATATGAGGCATGGGCTCAGTGCGCAAGAGGTACAAGGTATTAGCATACTCAAAGCACAGAGGAGTGGATATAGCATTTCATCAGGAGACCCACTGGCTTCTCTTCCTACGCCAGGGGCTCCTTGATCTGGATTATATCTGGAGTGCTATTTGAAGCCACAAATCCTAGCACAAAGGAAGGCGATATGGAGTCCACCATGGAAGGTTAGATGGCCTCCGGGTGAGGCTGGGCAGTCTCTATGCACCGAATACTGGACAGATGCCTTGTTGAGACTATCACCCAAACTGACTGAAGATATGGGTGCACCATTAATACTAGGTGAGGACCTTAACTGTGTGGTGGATGTATCATTGGATCGCTCTACTCTTCTGCCACGGGACTCCCCAGTTTATAAATTGCCATAGGAAAACAGAGAATGGGTTGAACATTCGGAAATTAGCGATGTTTGGAGGATTAGAAATGAGGGATCTGGAGAGTATTCTTTCTTCTCTCCAGTTTGCAGTTTGCATGCCAGACTGGAAAAAATACATTGCTCGTCTAGAATTAGTGATGTATTCTTCAAGGTTGAGTACCTTGGTCATACATTATCAGACCATAAACCACTGCTCATGCGTTTAGTCTCCTGACTGTCTACATTAAGGACCCCAATTCAGAGAGCCATTAGATGAGAGGATCTGCAAATATTTTCATTTCAGGTCACACAACCGACTGAACAAACTGAATGGGAGGCCTTTAAAGTAAGGTGAAATGTGGATACTGTTTGAGTCAGGTAGTGGGAGTGAGGCACACTTTACAAAGAGACTGGAAATGGATATCCCACTTGACCCTTCGCTGCAACCTTTATTATTGGAAATGTGAGAACAGGAGGCCACTATACAGGAACGAATCCGTAAATTGATCTATACATATTGTATGGGCACAAATCATGCTGATGGGGGAAACGCTGAGAGATTGATGGCTGGGCGAATACAGCCTAAGAATTTAAATGCCCCCATAAAATGTACTTGACATGGCATTTTCACATAACATTGCAAGACCCTCTATGGTCAGCAGGCCAAGACCTCAGGAGAGGTGCTTGATGAATTTCTGAGCAGGGTGGTCCTCCCTCACATATCCAAAGAGGGGAGAACTGCATTGTGGGACCAGTGACAGAGGAGAAGGTCCGGAAGGTACTGAAAAGGTTAGCACAGGGTAAGAAACCGGGCACAGACGGCCTACTGGCGGAATTCTACAAGGCATATGCATATTTACTTGTGCCGCGTCTGGTGGAGTTATATGTGCTGGCGGTTTCTGAGAGATCAATGCCACCAACTTCTCAGTAAGCTTTGATAATGTCCACTATTAAGCCAGGAAAAGAGGCATCAAACATAGCTTTGTACAGATAGCTGTCAATGCTCAACCTGAATTATAAATATTCAGCAAGGTCCTGGAAAATCGACTACAGCCTGACCTGCAGTCCTTAATACAAATAGACCAGAATGGTTTCATCCCCCAGCGGAATATGCCCCTAAACATCCAACGCTTATTGGATGAAACTCCTCCACTCCACAGATTAGAGGATCTGGTGCGGTCCTTAAACTTTAAAAAATCATTCAACACTCTGAACACTAATGCATTACACATAAGAAAAAAATTGCACGTAAGAGCAATGTAGAAATACACAAGGGTAAAGCAAATGTTAACACACAATTCATAGTAAGAAAAGTGTCAAATAATTTACATTTGATCCTGGTGACAACAGAGTTGATTAGCGTTGTGGTCAAGTTGTAGAAGCAAAGGAAGGACCTGGACAATGGGGATCATGACGGATACAGAAGTGGGAAACAGAAAAAAAGGTAAGCTTTCACCTCATTTCCTTCGATTCAGGCAACTCAAAGTAGGAGGTGCTCCTGCCACAGTTTCCTCGACAGAAAGGCTTATCTCAATTGGTCCAGCGGAAAGCTTGGCTGGATTCCCGCCGACAGCCACTTCTGCCTATGACGCCGTCGATGCGGGTGATGATTCCTGGCGGAGTTGGCGGCACTTGGACAGTCTTTCATCCACAGACCCGCAAACATGTAAATAGAGTGGGCGGACCGCCAAGTAGGCGAGGGGTAAAACCGTTGAAAAGGTGACGAGGGACCATTACCACCAAGATCTAAATCATGCCCTAAATCTCTAACCCTGGAGTTTTCTCAAGTGCCGAAAAGGCATCTAGCCTGTCAGTTCATGTTTTTAGTGCATAACAGAATGTCTGGCTTGGCAACATCTGGGCTCCAGTCCTAGTGCCAAGACACCCTGTGGAAATCTACCACTTTACAAGTACCTAATTCATTATTTCAGGTTCAGTGTTAGGCACTCCTACAGTGAAATAAATATTTTTATTGCAAAGAGTGCTAAGGATGCTAAGTAATAAAATAGACTACAATTTGCTGTACTGCAAATTATGTATTACATAAGCTGTGTTTTATGGTAGGCCTTGCTTTCTCTTTCTGCTAACTTATCTGCTTCTCTAAGCCTGAACAGCCAACTCTCATTCAGCTGCCACCTTGATTGGGTCTCTCAGGAGCAGGAAATCTTAGCCATAATACTCTAAGAGAATCTACAGTCTGCAGAGATTCTACAACCATTTTTCTCCCACTCGCTCATCAAATCAACTTAAAGTGACCACTAATAAATTATGATTTCTGTAAAACTCAGAGAATGTATCGCCAATATTGCACTCAATTTGTGTTTCATTTGCGATTAATCATAATACCCGCTTAGTGGCATCACTAAAGGGGGAGTGAGGAAGATGGGTTGGTGGAATCCTGTAACTATCCTGGCCCAGTCTCCTTGAGCCCCACCACCTGGCAACAGCTGCAACCAGCAAAAATAGACACTGCCCTTTCAGCCTGCGAGCAGCCAAGTTCTTCCGGTTTACATTTTACCTTTTACTTACTCTTGCATTCACTAAGAGTATTTGCTTTTTACAGGATGTAGTGTTTCTGAAGTTTTTTTCATGCAACAAATTACTCATGTATAATGCATACTGTGAAAAGAGTCAGCTTTACGTATCGGTGTGAGCTCAGGTTGTGGGTGAGTGTTTATAATGAGCCACGATTGAGAACTCTGGAGTTCAGGTCAAAGGCAGTGCGAATTTCTCACCGTGCCTGTCAGTGAGGAATAAAGGGGTTCAAAATACATGCTCATGCAATCCTTGGCCTATTTGCAGAGCGTACAGAGCGATGGCCAGCTGTGCCATTTGCAATTGTGATTCTATATGAGTGTGTGAAGGAGGTACACAGCTGTCGAAATATTGACAAGCCCAAAGTTAAAGAAAATGCTTACAGGTGAGTGGGTGTTTGTGTGTGGGGGAGGTAAAGTGAAGAAGATGGAAACAAGTATGTGCAGGAGACAGTGAAATGAGGGTGCTGAAGAGGAAAGAGATGAAGTGTGAAATAGGCAGTTGGAGGGTTTCAGAATGATGTCAGGAGCAAAAAGGGTGTAAGCCTCTAACCGAGAGACAGCAGAAGAAAGTGGTGTGAAGATGAGAACATGAAGACCAACTGCCCTTCCTACAGACCTTAGAAATGTTTAATTCACAGTCTACTTACAATTTGTGTGTCTGTGTTCTATATATATATATATATATATATATATATATATATATATATATATATATATATATATATATATATATAAAAATATACACATGTGCACAATCTTCATGATTGCACGGTGTAGGTGCCCCCCCAGTTCTAGAGATACCACTGATATCTTTCACATTTTGTTTACTCTCCCCTTGCTCTGCCCGAGTTCACTCTGGTATGTGTAAGTACAACCCATCAGCGATTCAAATGTTTCTGCAGCGGCCTCAAATTCATCCTCCATTGTGAGGATTTACCAGACCGCCTGCTAGCTCAGTTTCAGTTTGCCATTACTCTGTAGTAGAAGACTGCCACCAACTGGACATGTGCAGCACAACGTCTGCCTTAATTGAAACTCTCAATCTCCATTTCAGTGGCTTTTAACCAGTGGGCCGTCGATCCCCTGGGGTCCACTACACCTATTCAGGGGGTCTGCGAATGTTTAGAAAAATAAATAATATGAGCAGGTGGAAAGACACAAATGCATAAAAAGTAAAACTGAAAGGTTTGAAACCTCTATAAACGTGAAGGAAGTTGAAATCGGAAGACAAAAATTAAGTTGGTATCCTTATCTTAATTCGTGGGAGCAACGCGTGTCCATCAAACAGAATCTAGCAAGGACCGCTGTTGGTCTCAATTGAAGCTCTGATAAGTGCCAACAAAAAGAGAATGCATTAGGAGCAACAAACAAACAGAAAAGAGAGACAAACTGTTATGAGAGAGTCCAGCATATCACTTCGTCTTTTAGAGAGAAAACTACATTTTGAAAAGCTCCAACCTTTAACGCTTTGAATTTAGCATATTCTTTTGTTTGTGAATTTTATTCATAATGTTTGTATTTGTTTAATCTTCTTTTTGTGTATTGTTTTGAGGTTCAAATCCTAAAACAGTGCATAGTCTGGAGTGCCGGGCTTCCAGTAGTGATTCAGGGGGGGTCCACACAACAGTCAAAAGTTTAAGAACTGCTACTCTAGTTTATTTCTGACAATAACCAAAAACCAATATAAACGTTTTCTCTCCATCACATGCATGCTTTAACTTAGCTATAGGGTTGCAGCCAGTTTTCAGTAAGATTGAAATTAATCACATTACACTCTATCATCAGCTGGAACTGCCACTTCCTGGATTTTTCCCATAATTCACTCACGAAATAGCAATCTGAAGTGTGCCTTTCTCTCATTTCACTCATTTGTATCACTAAAAGCTTAAGGCTCACTTGGCCAGATCATGTGCACCTGGACTTGAAGACTTTCTCAGTATTCACTTGATAGAACACTATCTTCTCCCTCATCTTCGTTTCACATACTGTCCCTGAAGAATACCCCAAAGAGAGAGCTCCCATGCGGCAGAATCACACTTATTCACAAATCTGTCCGGTCCTGCTTGTTTAGAGAGACTCCGACTTATACTACTATTATGCTATACTTCTGTCCAATCTATACCGCTTCCTGAACACAAGTAAACCTTTTTGTAACATCTCAACACAACTCTTTATTTATCTTCAAACAGCGTTTTAGAAGATCTATATAGGTTTTGGAAGAACCCCAAGGATGCGATTACAAAGCCCAGTTATGCACTTTATAAGCATTATGCACTTTAATTGCACTATGAAGTCCTGTGTGGGTTATATATATTTAATCTCATGTTTTTATGGATTATAATATGCCTCATAGCACTTTGAAAATGTGCCCGACATCGCTTTTGAGAGATCTAGAAATGTAGGTATTGTTACGATCATGCATTGTGCACTTTATAAGCATCAAAGACCTTATATATATATGAATTATATCACGATAAATTATGTATTTTTCCAGAGTCTAGGGGTGAATGAATCCCATATTGAATGTTGTTGTTATGAGTCATCATGTGTCTTATATAATGTGGGAAGATCTGACATAGTCAGGTTTCTCTAACTCCTGCATTGTGCACCTTATGAGCGTTATGCATTTGAATTAGTTGAATTATAAAGTGCAGTGGGTGTTTCAGAGTACCTTTATATGTGACAGATGTATGTATTAAATATCATTATGAATCTAATTGCACCTGAAAACCTTTAAGAGACATGGGATTGCAAGACTCCTCAGGATCATGTACTATGCACTTTATGGGCATTATGCACTTTAGAAAATGGAATTATATTATGATGCACTATGCCCTTTATAGCAGCCTAATGGGCGATAGAATCTTACAACAATCTCAATTGGCATATAGACAATCCATAAACAAATGATTGAGTGGATAATGTATGCACTTTGTGAGAGAGAGAAAAAACTTTTTTAGATATATTAGAGTGTTCAAAGAGGCATTATGCACTTCCTCCTCAGAACATTGGTGTAGTTTGTTTGAATGAAAAACATATTAATTTATAGTGCTTAATACAAAGAAATGGATCATGAAATTTGAGCCCGGTAATAAATTAAAAAATATATATATGGAAAAAAGCAGATTACATAACAGAAGCAATGAGACAGCAATGAGACAGCTTAAAGATACAGCATGTTATTGTCGCAGTGATTATTCCATCATGAGCAAAACAACTAGTGAATTCAATTTGAAATTAATTGCTTGGAAAAATGCAGGACTACTAACGTTGGAAGAGTTCAAGTACATAAGAAATGACAAACCAGTAACCCCGATTTTGTACTTTATTCCCAACATACACAAAAATGCCGTAATGCCACCTGGAAGGCCAATTATATCTGCCCGCAAAAGTTTACTCGAAAATGTCTCCAAATATATAGACTATTTTTTACAGGAACATGTTCAAAATTTGGTTTCATACATTAAAGACACGAGTGACTTTTTAATGAAATTGATGAATTGTCCCTGGCAGACAGATTACTTGTTAATTACACTGGATGTGACATCTCTATATTCATCTATAAATCACAGAGATGGACTAAGGGCCCTAGAATACTATCTGGCCAGAAGAGGACAAGAATATGCCCAACACAATCTCATGCTTTTAAACAAGGTGGATTTTTGTTTACATAACAACTATTTTTTGTTCCAAAATAACCTGTACCAGCAGCTACGTGGAGTAGCTATGGGGGCCAGCTTCTCCCCCAGCTATGCTTGTCTCCACATGGGCTGGTGGGAGGAGTTGGTCCTCCTTAAAGAACACACATTGGTGATTAAAACAAATATCAAGGCATGGTGGAGATATATCGATGACCTCTTTGTTATTTGGAAGGGCACAATTAATGAGGCAGAAGAGTTCATTGAGAATCTCAACACCAATCAATTGAATTTACATTTTACAGCAGACATCAGTCCTGATACTATCAATTTTTTAGATGTACAGGTGTTTGTGAGAAACGACAAATTAGAAACAAAGTTACACAGAAAATCCACAGCTGGCAATGCAGTGTTACATGCGGGCAGCGCACACCCGAAACATCTCATCCGCAGCATTCCTTACGGTGAGATGCTAAGGTTAAGACGCATCTGCAGTTGTGACAGTGATTTGATCACAGCACAAGAGAGTAGCAAAATGAGATTCAAAGAAAGAGGCTACTCTACCACCTGCATTGATAAAGCAATAGAAAAGAGTATGTCCAGAACCAGAGAAAGTTTACTATGTAAACCTCAAGTAAAACTAGCAACATCAATAGAGGGTTCCAAAAAACAAGAGAAAGATGAGGCCTTCAGATTTATTTTTAAATTTAACAAACAGGAGAATCAGGTGAGAAAGCTAATAATGAAAAACTGGCCGTTAATTTTAAGCGACCCTATGATTGGCCATTTACTCCCTAAGAAACCGGCCATCACATACAGTAGGGCCAAATCGATGAAAGACATTCTGTTACAAAATGATCCTAGTGGTCCCAGTTCCAAGAATTGGTTATCTCAAAGAAAGGGGTTTTACAAATGTAAAGTGTGCAAAGCGTGTCAGTTTGGCAATAACACAACCACTTACACGACCCCTTTCAGCGACCTAGAATGCCCTATTAAGTTATCTCTGAATTGCAAAACTGAGTATGTGGTCTATGTGCTGGAGTGCCTTTGCGGTCTAAGATACATCGGCAGTACAATACTGCAAGGGCACAAAAGGGTGCTCCAGCACATCAGAGCGATAAAAAATCAGGACCATAATTATCCGGTCGCAAGACATTTTAGTGAGGTACACAGAGCTGACCCCAGTGGTCTGAAATACTTCCTAATAGATGCGGTCCCACCAATGAAACGAGGTGGTGACAGGGAAAAACAGCTCAGACTACTTGAGGCCCAGTATATTATTAACCTCGATACCAAACAACCCAGAGGTCTTAACGCCACTGAAGAGTTACATACCTGTCTATAATAATTTAGGTTATGAGATATCAATCAAACTGAATTAACAATTCAAATTATGCCTATAGGCCTGTGTCATTCAAAATTGTAAATACTACGCTAATATTAATAAATTTCTTTTTATATGCTGCCACTGCTAATCACATATTTTAAATTTGAATTTTACACATAGGGATAGGTAGTTTTTTTAACACTAATTTTAGTAATTTTATTCACATGGTTTTAAACACTTCTTATTGTTGAAACAGCACTAGCACTTTAGCATCAAGTTTAGGAGGCAGTCGGTAGACTCATTATATAATATCTACTGAATCCACCCACAAGAAAGGGATAGATCCCTAAGAAAAATTATTGTTTAACAGGTAATAGAAATGAGGCATTCATGCCGGGATTCTACAGATTATGGTTTTTACAACTACCTACCTCAATTTTTTATCTATAATTTTTATTATTATTAAGTTCAAGAGAGGGAATCCAGTTATATTTTAAATTAATAAAGCAATTGTGAGTAATGCTATGTTGCCAACGACCACACTACATGTTTAGGCATATATTAGGCATTTTACCAATATTGAAGTATTATATTTCCTTTTAACATTATTGGTGTGTATCTAGCAAACAACAATTATTTATGTATTTAAACTAGTATGTTTTCTTGCCGTCTATGTCTATGATTTTTACTTGATGCACCTGTCACTTTAAGCAATGCACAGAAAAAGAAAAAAACAGTGTATAAAAACGCTACCTACCAGACAGAGCGTGTCATGTGATCAAGGCCCGAGGCAGGGCTGAAACGCGTCATGGCTGTAGAGGTTGTTGGTGAGCAATAAAGAACATCTTGCTGCATTATTCTGTGGTCCGTGCTCCGTTATTGGAAGGAAGATATCCAGTGTGTCAACGGAGTTGCCAGTAATATATATATATATATATATATATATATATATATATATATATATATCTGCCGAAACGCGTCGGTGTTGGTAAAATCTGCGGAGTTCCTGAATAAACTTTGTGAACTTGCCCCCGAGAGTGCCTTTTCCTTGTTGGATGGTGATGAGGCTAAGGAGCAGCAATATTGAAACGCGGGTACGCCCCCGCGATAACCGGCATATATATATATATATATATCCAGATATTCCTTGCTAACGCCGCCGCGCCGCAAGGATAGCCCGCACTCCATGTTAGTCCAAAGAAATTCTTTATTTTACTGACGCGTTTCGTCCAAACGGTCTTTTTCAAAGCTGGGGAAACATAGTAACAGTGTTCTCTATATACTCACATAGACACTGTTGCATAATTAGTGAACATAGGAAAAAGACATTAGCACTCTTACATAAGTTGTGCTCTTCAATATTAAGAAAACAGACTTCATCAGTCCAACATAAACAAAAGCAAAAAATGTTTCCTCCTTAAAAGAAATTTAAAAAAATAATAAACATGGTATTTTAGCATGCATGTGTAAAATAATTTTAAGGCAAATTATAAAAAGAAGGCGAAAACAGCAAATTTCAACTCTGAGAATAAAGCAAAACCATGCATGTGCAAGCGTTCATTAGAGAAACAATATCGCTCAGGTATGCTGGGACCGGAGTCCATTCAAGGGAAGTATCGGTCCAGTGACCTAGGGTACAAGACGGTTGCGGTGGGGGGGGAGGGGAGAAGGGGGAAAAGGGGTGATGGGGCACTGCTTCGCGGAGAGGATGGGGTGTGTGATTATGGTTCATAGATATATATATATATATATATATACACACACACATTTATGGTTAAAACTTAGTTATAGTTAGGAAAACTTTATAAACCAAACTTAAATGACACAAACATTACAAATTCTGAAGTATTGTATAGTGGAGACTAGTGGAGTCTTGTAGGATATAGTGGAACTAATTGTCATAGAGTGGAGTGTTATGTTGTGGAGTGCCGTGGAGTAGAGTGGCCTTGCGTAGTATGCAGTGGAGTAAAGTGTCAGAGTAGAGTGGTGTGTCGTAGAGTGGAGTGGTCTGACGTGTCGTACAGTCCTGGAAAGTGTAGTAGAGAGGAGTACAGTAGAATGCCACAGAGTGGATTACAGTGTTATAGAGTGGAGTGCAGTACAGTGTGGTAGAGTTGATTGGCATATGGTGGAGTAGATTTAAGTGGCAGAGAGTAGCCTAGAGCGGAGTTGTGTACAGTGGAGTAATGTAGTACAGTCAAGTCGAGTAGAGTGTCAGAGTCAAGTGCAGTAAAGTGGAGCCAAGTGGCACAGAGGGATTTGCGCAGCGTGTTGTACAGTGGAGTAGAGTTTCGTACAGTGCCATACACTAAACTAGAGTGCTGTAGACTGGCAATGACAGGAGTACATTGTTGTACAGTGGAGTGCTACAGAGTGGAGTATAGTATGGTAGAGTGGAGGGGCGTAGACTGTAATCCAGTGAAGTACAGTGTTGTTGAGTAGAGTGGAGTGGTGTGCAGTGGAGCTAGGCAGAGTGGAATTGCGTACGCTGTAATAGCATAGAGTGCAGTGGCGCAGACTGGAGTAGCAGACAGTGGAGTGGCGTACACTGGAGTGGCATAGAGTGGAGTGCAGTACAGACTATAGTGGCGAAGAGTGGAGTGGCGCAGAGTGGAGTGCAGTGGCATAGAGTTGGTTGAATAGATGGTGTCCATTTTACCACCCATGAAAATCATATCTTCCGTTTAAACCTCAAATATTGGCTTATCCAACATATCTAAGTTTATTTTATTTTCCAAACAACCAAAGTTACTCATAAGAACTACCCTATATTATGTATGTTAGAATGTAATATTGTGAATTTTGCATTTTTTTATTTTACTGGTACTTCCTAGAAACTACAGCAGTACTGCCGCTGTAGTCCGTAATTTCTTTTACAAAAATAAGCACATATTAAATGGCGTATCCCTAGCTGTACTATCTTATGTGGGCTTTCTGAAGCCTGCTTACAGGACATTTATAACCGCTCCCTCTCTATTTTTGATATTAATAAGTAGCACACAGACAAACCTCTCTTCTTAATCCAACATGGCTGCCTTTCCACTGCGGACTATCTGCCAGTAGCCAATCATATTTTGAGAAGTCATCGCTATGTACTGCGGTACTACTGTGACAACAAATATCTCCAAGTTGCCTTGCCTTATAACTTAACAACCACCAAACCAATTAAGTTGCCTTGTGAAAAAGGATCATCTACATAGTATACTGTACATTCCTGTGAAATTTCATTCAAATCCGTACTGCTGTTTTGGCGCTAAGTCCCCCCCCCCAAAAAAAGTCTATGTAAAATGCATTGGGGATCCAAATCTGTTTTGGGACCCCTCTTTAGGTCTCGCCTACGCAGCGCGCATGCGCTGCATAGGAGGGCCTTTAGCCGTCGCTCTGCTCATTTTCAAGCACACACTCGTGCTTGTGGCGGCATCCACCTTGCGGGAACGAGCAGCGGCGCGCCACAAGCACGAGTGCAGTGCTTGAAAATGAGCAGACTGCTCTCCCAAGCGCGCGCACTCACGCACCACTCCCGTCCTCATAGTAGTGGTACGCTTGTGTTTTAATGTTTTTTTTTTTTACCGAAGTCGACTGTATATGTAAACCATCTTCCCATACCCCCGGAGCTTCTCGATACTGAATTAAAACGAGTGCACGTTTTCCAGAAATAACCGGACTCTAGATGTGGTTTACTGATCTTTTAATTTTGAGAGCTAAAAAACCTAACCTTTTCACATAATATTTCCTTTACCCTGGTGGTGTTTGGTTTTACTTTAACAAGCCATTTCCAGAAACAGCGCGTTTTCTGAAGACCATTTCCTAGCCCCCTCCACCTTTCGTGCATTGCGTAGCTTCCTGTGCTTTGTGAGGTGGCACTTGTTTTTCCGAGCGCTGCTACCCGACCCTTTTCGCTGCCTATCCTATTGTTTTCCTATTAACTAGGTGAAGTGGTGGATGTCCCCGTAGGTGCGTGTAAATGCTTCACTTGCAGATCTGTGTGTTAAAGCAGCCATTTGCCTCTTAGTTGGGGGAAATAGTGCTAAAGACTGAGACCTTGTATGTTGTGGTATTGACAGGTTCTCCTATTGCTTTAACAACTATTATGGCCTGCATATCGCCACTGGGTTACTAAACTGCAGATTTTTCTTTATGTTTTGGTTTGACACTGGAGTTTTCTCGCCGCCACTTTATTAAAGTAATGTGCGTGATTATGTTTACCATTTTTGGGGATGTGGTCTTACTGGTTTCTAAATTGGTGGTTTGCCCCCGAGTTTGAGTTTGTCTAATGAGTGTGCATTACATGGCGTATGGTTTCTCAGTGTGGTTGCGTGCTTTGAAAATACATGTTTGTCAAATGGGCTAAAAAAATGCTGTGGTTACAAGCATTTGGGTACTTGACGATCCATGAATGTTAGGATGGAAACATTTATTATTGGTAATAAAACCATCACCAAGGTGTTTTAATAGGGGCGAAAAGCTTAAATTCTCTCAAATTGTTAGACATGCATTCTGATGTTTTGCAGTGGTAAAAAAAATCTACTTTTGCTTTATTTGCTGCGAATGTTTCTCCTTGTTTTGTAATATTTGCAGCTTCTTAATGCCATGCTATTATTTGCTGTTATTTGGCACAAAACTATATATCATTGAGCGTGCGCATGCACGCACACACACACACACACACACACACACACACACACAGAAAGATGCAAGCAGACATGCACACACTAAGCATTCCACACATTGCCTTTAAAATACCTCAGAGAGTGTCCCGATTCTTTCCCTCTTTCTCTCACTTTTCTCTCACACAAAAACACGCACACATGAGCAGGCAAGCACACAGTCGTAAGCAAACACTCACACAAAGTCTCAAGTGGGATTAAAGCCATTTTAAACTCCTTACCTCCCCTGGCTATCTTAATTGCCGCTGTCACTGGGCTGCGTTGATTCCTGTGTTTGCACAAATGCACACGATAGTGTCAATGTGATTAACAGTGCAGGGCTTGGATGGATCCTGCTCTGTCAAACACAGTATGATGGTGAACACTGGACATTATGCAAATGAGCCCGCGCTGAATAGTTCAGCTGGGGTCAGTTCAGGGCCACAGAAGTGCCTTGGCTGTCAGAGACAGGGTCCACTCTGACAGCCTCGTGCTCACCAGCACTTGCAGCCAGTGAGCATACCTTTCATGAGTACAGGTACTCTCCTCAGAGTGATAAAAATAAGAAGTGCCGGTACTCAGAACCTGTGAGTACCGGCCCATTTAAAGCATTGGTCAGCAGAGACTTCGTGTCTTTTTCTCCAACTATTCCGTTTATTGGTCCGAAGAGTCCATACGTGGGTGTCTTAAGAAAATGAACAAGCAATGGCATAGCCAATAGGTCTCGCCTTTGGGACCTTATAAGTGTTTGGTTATCCAGCACAATATCCTTGGTGCAACAACATCAACTGTTGCATGGCTAAACACTTATAAGGTCCCAAAGGCGAGACCTATTGGCTATGCCAATGCTTGTTTTTCTTTGCAACCCCTCAACCACACGCCACAACACGTTCCATCATCCACTAATGTACAACGAGGAATAATTCTGGAAAGTTTTGGGGAGATTCATCAAACGGGTGCAAAGTTATTAAGGGGCAAATATACGAGGAATTCCTACCTCTGGCAACCCTAACTATAACTACAGAGTGACTACAGAGTGGCTACTGCCACTCTGTAAAATAGATATAGATAGGACTACCATTTTACAGGAATAGCATTTTTTGGTTTGCTAAACACTTTGCACCGTTTGACGAATCTTCAAAAAGCTTTCCAAACAAAAGTCTCATCCCCCTCAGCTCCTTTCTGGAAAGTTTCTGGGTGATCTGTCATTCAGGGACTGAGAAAAGGGGGGTCCCAAAATGTGTTGCCCCATTCTTTTACCATAGGAAAATTAAGATAGAGCTGCAGCCAAAACAGCTGAACAGAATTACACCAAATTAGGCAGAAAGCTAGATCTTGGTCCAGAGAGCATGCAAGACAAATGCTGGGAACACTTTTTTAATACTTAAAAAAAAAAAAAAATCTGGGCCCCCCACAGCATTTTTAATGTTGGGGGCTGCATGGGGAACCCCAAGGCCCCCACAGCCCTGCCAGTTCACTCAAGCCAAGTCACAATATGCCTGATTCCAAATAAACGTAATCTCCTGAAATTATCTTCTCTGCTATTACACACTGCTTAAACCATGATTTGGGGTTTATGCTAACCTCACCCAAAACACCACCTCCAACATTGCTTATTCATTAAGAAATGTGCACTAATTATTCTCATGCTGTTATTTAAGGCCCCGGGAGCTGAAAAACTCCTACTGACCAGTATTCATCTTTCTGAATAGTATGACCCTAATTTTATCATCCTTCACATCATCTTCATTCTCAGACATTATTATAGATGCATTACTAAACGAAGGCTCTGCTTCTTGAAATCCAGTCATTCGCAACATTATCACAGCATCTTTGTTCCAAGTGGTCGTCCCCCTTCAAATCAGGTCAAATAATGTGTTGTCTAAAGCAAACAACTCTGGGCCAATCTCAGGCGTTTTACCCTTCTTAGAAAAGCTCCTTAACAAAGCAGTTCACCTTCAACTAACATCACACACTGTCACTTCTAACTCTGTAAACCCCTGATCATCAGATTTTAACCAAATATGTAATACAGAAACTGGTACACTTTACATTCTAGGTGATGTTTATATAGAACTGGGGCAATCTAGAGGTATCTTCAAAACACTGAAATTGTGTGATAGAAGTGGAGAGAAGGTGACAAGCTGAGCAGGGAGTCAGGTAAAGTAAACTGATATTAAAGTTTAATCATCAGTGATGGTGCAGACCAGATGCCTAACAGAAGAGTTAAGTCTTCAGGGATCAACTACATTTGTGGACTTTTTTCATTATGGAAGGATAAAAGAAGCATTTTTTAAAGGGTGGACCCATGAATATGATTACACCTGGAAGTAGTTTTGACAGTTCTTTAATTTAGAAATTACAGCTTCAAGGGCCAATGTGGTTCTATGAGGAAGTAGCAGGATGAGAACAAGCATGGTTCGCCGAGACCAAGAGACAAAGTGCAGTCTCAAAGAGTTAAGAGCAAGAAATCTCAAGTGCATCCAATATTGTGAAACTCTCCAGGCACTCAATGACATTTTGGCAACAAGCAGAATCTTTGGTGACCTTAATGTGAATTTGGCTACCATGAGAAACATATGGTAGCCTTAGTTTGTCTCACCTGAAGATCGTTCAGTGAGGTACAATGTACATTTTAAGAAGGGTTGGGAAGATAGCGAATACTTGGAGGACTTTACAGGTGATAATGGTTGAATGGGTCAGAAAGGAGGCAAGCTGTTGCCTGGTAAGGCCAGCTGGATAGGAACGAGGAAGATATAACAGGGTTGATTGATGAACACCAGTTGGTTTCAAGAAGTTCAAAAGCCACAGAAAGGTCAAGGGGGATTAGAGGATAAGGTTGACCTTGTTCCATGCCAAAAAGCAGATTTCCTCAGATGTTAATGATGACGATCCCAGTTCTTCAGTGAGGAAGGAATCCAGTTTGGTCATCACTCAGCAGGTCATGCGGCTTCAAATAAGCTCAGAAATGTCGGTTAATAACAAAGAGGTATTTTGGCTAGGCAAGGAAAACCAGAGATAGAATGGCAGGTGGCAAGCACCAGTTGGCATGGGTTAGGCTTCTTCGCCAGTATAGTAATTAAAGAGAGGCATTAACACATTTAGTGATTTGTGGGGTGAGAGATCATTGACAAACGTTCATGATCTTTGCTAAGCAGTTTTCAAGAGGCATTGGTGTTGGGCACTTGGGCATCAAGGTCCATGCCTATTTTTGACTCTCGGATGTGGGAGCTTGTGGGAGCTTGTTAGCACAAAAGAAAAGGTAGCTAAATGGCTCTTTTGGATTTATCATTGGCCTTTGACACTACACCCCATTATGCGCACTATTAAATCTTTTTTACACTGTTGATAATTGGGGGACAATTATGTGTTGGTACACATCCTTCTTAGCATAAATACCTCAATTTATGAAAATTGATGGCATTACCACTCCTCTTTCAGCGTGCCTCTAACTTGCGGTAGCCAACAATTTATTGTTCCTTGCCCAAACCATCCTGGTCGTATATTAGACTACAGTCAAAAAATGCACTCTTCAAACTAAATGAATTTAAAGGCCCTTATACCACAAGATAAGTTGAAAGCAGTAGTCCGGTCATTAGTTCAATACTAATGGAGGAAATACCATACTGAACTATTTTGTAAATCCTCTCTTACTCACATGAAAACCAGTGCTTCAGAAAATGCTACATTCCTCCAATCCGGAGTATGATGTACTGGCAGCCCATGGAAGCATGGATAGAATTCAAGGCCTGTGTTCAGTCCTCTAAAGTCATGCACTTAAGACAGCGATCATATCTGAAGGACAAACTTCTCTAAGAAGGCAGTTCCAAATTTACCTGAGCAAAGTAAATAAATTCTCACCTCGGAAAACCTGAAGGTCAAGATCTCAAAAATGCAGAAATAAGCTTTCTCTTTTTTTCACCTGCGAACCTATAATTTACTTCTGGAAAAGATACAAATGAATCCTGAACCTCTTGCCTTCCAGAACACCTTGAAAGTGCACTTATTCTCTTCTGTCCTGTCATATTGACTTGTTTTGTCTATACTTGTTAGCTCTGTATACCAGCCCCCTTTCTCAATTTGACAAAGCATTTTTCTTACTATTACCTGCAAAGTGCTCAACTACGACGTGACTAAATTGCATCATAAAAATTATAAATAATGAACACCAGCCAAGCCTAAAATATTTGAAGGTTCATCTTTCGCAATGGGAATTCAGAGACAAAATCACCTAATTAGAGGGGACTGATACAAAATCCAAAAATGAAAGTAGCAATGTTCTGTCTGCCTTCTCAATTACCACAGAAATGCCTTCTGCTACTGAAACCATAACTGCTTGGTGTTTTCATCGAGTGAGAATATTCCAAATGATATACGCAAGTTCAACTGCACCCACACTACTTCAACATTCGCCCAATATCGTTTGTGATGAGAAATCAGTTTATGTACTAAGTAATGTTTATGCTATTGTATGTTTCATAAGCATTGATTCAGTGCTGACAAAAATCACCTGATTTCTGAACTTACTGTTCAGCAGGATTCCAAGCAGAAATCAATCATCGAATAAGACATTTTGTCTTTGAAACACAACAGTAAACTGATCAAGAGAAGCAAGCAGTCACAAGTCAACAATCAAACAGAAGTAATGCCGTGTTTTTTTTACCTTGCTCCCACAAAATAAAGGTCACAGGATGGGTAGTGGTATGAGAAATCTCTTCCAAACTTTGGTATTCGTAGCCTGAAATAACGTCCGTGCTGTGAATGGAACTCAACATATCTATCACACTGCAGGAACACAATCTGGAAGCAGAAATCAAAAAATTACAACTGTACTAGTTCTCTAGCCATCTTACATTATAGCCTTTAAACCCTTCAGCTGAATTCAAAATGTCACAGTAGTTTGTTACGTGTAAGACTGCTGGAAATGCTACCATAGTGGAATCCAAAGAATGCCATAATGCTTCCTAGGAATATGATGCAGAACGTAACTAGCAGAAAGCCAAGGACAGAACCCTTGGTTCTCCCCTGCAGGGTACCATGAATGAGCAGCAAGAAGAGGGTAAATAGATTTTGTTTAGTCTTTCCACAAACTCCGAGAAAGAACAATCTGTCTGGGAGAAATCCAATTTGGTCAATGCATGCAAACATGTGGGATGGTGGACTTGTCCAAAGACAGCAGAGAGGTTTGGGAGGATCAGGACATAGGACAAGCAGAAATGGCAAGGTTAGTGTTGTAGGAGAAGCATTCTTGAAGGCGTTCGTTTTTGACATAATAAATACTAAACTTTTAGGCGGTTTGGAAAATAAAGTGGAGTAATCTGCTGAGGATTTTTCAATTTCTGGGGCCAGTAGTTGGAAACATTTTATGGCTAGAATCTTTGAATTAATCTCAGGCATTGGTTAGTATTCTGAACTGCATTCCATCCCACTGTTCTGTAGGCCATTTGTGCAATTACAGAGTGAGATCAAGCATATGCAGACACATCTTAGCCTTGCCTAACAAGGCCAGTCTCCTCTGAACAGGTACACAAACAATAATCCCAGAATGGTTTTGGCCTTGTTGGACCTTATCAATGAGGTGCAGTTTGAGTCCTACTGCACAATGAGTTCAGGACCTAGATTAAGCATACCCCTCTCCTTTTTAAGGAAACCCACTTAAGCAGTCACTGGTAATGACTACTGGCTGCATTGCAGTACATTCTACTTTAGCTCATCTCTTAAGTATAAAACATGGAGCGAACATAAGCAAATAAGTCTTAACCCCGTCCCACAAGTGACAGTGCAAACCAAACTGTCCGACCTGGTCCACTCAGAACAGGTACACAAACAACTCCATACCAGTTTCAGTCTTGCGAGCTCTCATAACGGAGGTTCAGCTTGAGGTCTGGGCACACCAAACACAGAACCCACATTTGGGCATACCCTACTACTCAGGGAGACTCCATTAGACAGCACAAAATGAGATATGGGGAATGCTTAAATTCAATTCAACCACTAGTAATTACTCTTGGCACAATTCCAGTCCATAGTTACTTTGCTCGTCTGTGCCATTATAGACAGGAACCACAAGACAGACCATTCTTATCTCTGCCCCACAAAGGACATACCAGACCACAGCAAATCCTTAGGGATGGGAGCTAAGTTGCATTTGAGGGTTAGGTTGAACAGGTGGGTTAGAGGGGTCAGAATTATAGATTACAGTTTTCAATGATCTGTGCCTTACACTGGTTCATGAAAGGTTGGCCATTTTGAGGAAAACAGATATTACTGCCTGAGGTGGAGGGATGAGGCTGTGCAGGCCATGGTAAATGATGGGATGAACAGCATGATGGATAGAGAAGGGACAATAGGTAACCGAGGAAATCAGCAAGGGACAAACTGTCCGGAACCTGCTGGAGTGTTAATCAGGAAAAGTATTTGTGTTAAGGGAAAAGCACAAATGGATAGTTTAGGAAACTGGGTTACTGGTTGAGGGGGGTGAAACCCTACTCAAGCAGCAGCCGCAATTTCTGTTAGGGTGAAGTCACAAGCAAACCCCAAATTAGCCTGTGCCCAACGCTCTGGTAGCTTGGCACAAGAGCAGTCAAGCTTAACTTTAAGGCAATGTGTAAAGTATGTATGCAGCACTTCAAAGAGTAATAAAGTGAAAACACAACACAAGAAAAATCCCACACGAATTTAGAAACAGAGTAAAAATGTTATAAATTATTTGAGACCAAAACGACAAACATCTAATCAGTAAAACCTGAGATATGCAATTTTAAAGTTTTAAATGAAAACAGTGCTTAGAAGCACAAAGTGCCAATTGTGGATATCTGGCTGCGCCAGGCCAGTCACAAGCTCAGGCTGACTGCGATGGAGCACAGGGCAGATACAGGGACCACGTTAGGCCAGCTGAACAGAGTACCTTAAATCCTGGTTTGTGGAGTGTTGCAAGATCCCACGTTCAGAATTCATTGCGCAGCGGCGGTTCCAAAGAAGCTGCGATGAAGTCCTGTGTTTGCGTTGAGGATGCTGTCAACGAAGGTCTTGCGATGCGAAGGCATGTGTCATGGATATGTTGCATAGCAGAGTTTCAGAGGAAGCTGTGGGCTGTGAAGAGATGTCCTGTGTCGGAGATGCATCGTGCAGTGGCGGTTCCAAAGCGGCTGTGAGGAGATGTGTCGTGCTGCGTCGGTACTGCTCATAGGAACACAGCTGGGCTGGCAGAGCACCTTCAGGCCCACTTCCAAAAGTCCAGGACTGGCGTGGCACCACTTGGGAGTAGTACTCACAGCAGACAGTGTCCAGTTGCTGGGTTCAAAGTGGTTGGAGCCTTTTCTGTTCCTGAGGCTCTTATCATGAAGCCAGCCAACTAGCCATTGGAGTCACTCTGGTGGTTCTGGGATCAAGATGCAGGTCCAGTCCTTTTCACTCATGCAGCAAGGTAGCAAAATAGTAGTCCTTCTTGCAAAGCAGCACAGCAGTTCTTCTGAGTCTTCCATGGGTCCAGAGGTCTACTGAAGATTTGTGTCTGAGGGTTAATATTTATACCTGGTTCGCACTTTAAAGTAGAAGGTTCTGGAAGTTTCCACACCCAGAGGTGCTTGAAAGTTCCTGCCTCTCTTCCCTGGCCCCTCCTTGTCTGGGGTCACAAAACAGTAGTGTCAAACCCTTTGTAAGTGTGCTCAGGCAGATCCTTTGCAATGTGAAAGTGTACTAGGTGACCACTCCTCCCCCTCATCAAGTCAGAGATGGCCCGTCCTGCAACACTTATTTCCCCCTTTGTCTCACTGACTGGGAGCAATAAACTAAGACCAACTGACAGCTACACCTAGTTATGTGACCCAGGATAAGAGGCTGCAGGGACTAACTGGTTAGGACAAGAAAATGCCCACGTTCTAAAAGTGGAATTTTCAGAATTGTAACTTAAAATCCAACTTTACCATTAAAGAGGGGTTTAAATTACAATTCTTTAGACACCAAACTTAACATTCCTACTTGCTCCCAATTGAAAATGATCACTTATTAAATGTAATAAGATAACTCATTGTTATCATATGGGAGAGGTAGGCCTTGCAGTAGTGAAAACAAATTCAAGAATTTTTCACTACTAGGACAAGTAAAAGTTAAAGGTAGATGTCCAACGTTTAAAATACATTGCACACTACCCTCTCAGCTGTTTAGAGTCTACCCTAGGGGTGTCTTATATGTATTAAAAAGGAAGGTTTAGACCTAGCACAAGGTTTATTTTGCCAGGTCAAAATGGCAGTTTATAATTGCACACACAGGCTGCAATGGCGGGCCAGAGACCTGTTTAGAGGCCTACTTGAGTGGGTGGCACAATAAGTGCTGCAGGCCTACTAGTAGCATTTAATTTACAGGCCCTGGGCGCCGGTGCTACCACACCTTGGTCAATACCAGAATAACAGTCTAGTGATCTATCTAAAGCACTAAGACCAAATGTTTGGATAGTATGGACGGATCCAAAGTTCTACATCTGTAACACAAAAATGGGTCCAGATGCACAGCTGCAAAGCCCATGCTTTGTAAGTTAACCGTCTACACAACAGAATACCTCCCCTAATACTCATAAACTGAAATGAAAAACACTCCGAGGGGATGTGGGCCAATAGCAAGGGCATTGGCAGCTGCCACCTACAGGGGGTGGTGGGGCACGCAAATGGGAGGTGGGTGCCGGTGCACGGCAACATTACATCAACAAAATTACTGATATGCATTACATTATCGTAACCTTAAAACGGTAATGTGATGCATATCGGCGATATGCTGCACATTAAATACACATTAAATACATTTAGGACATTAAAAAAAGAAAAGAAAACTCACCAACCTTGCGGCACATCTGCGCTCCCGTCCGGTGTCCTTCACTCCTTCAGTGCAGGCCCCAGGCAACTCCCCTAACCAATCCTACCGCTGCTCTCAGCATGACAGCAGCACCAGGATTTGAGGGAGCAGTCTCTCTCAGCGCTCCAAAGAGCCCTGAAGCCCTTTACTCGGTCTCAACACAGCTGTCAAAGACAGCTGGGTTGAGAGGTTTAAAGTCTGCATGTCTGGCTGGCCGTCACAAGAGGGACGGCCAAATGGACAGGCACACTTTAAACATAAGTGCCCTGCCCATAACTTCTTTCTGCTGCTGCCAGTCAGCAGCTGCCCTGCCCCTATCCTGACGCTCGGTACTAGGTTATTGAAAAATAAAATGTTAATACAGTAACTGTATTATCATTTTATTTTTCATCTCTGGGGTATGGGGGGCATTTTAATCAGTGGGGCGACACTCCTCCGCCTTAATGGAGGAGCTGCCCCTGAGCAAGGGGCATGTGGGTAGGGTTAGGACTGTGAAGTTATCATCTTGGCTCAGTCACTGGCCATGCCAAACGGTCTCAATATCATTACAATATTTTTGCAGCACAATTGTAAATCAGCTGTTTTGGAACTGCTGCATGACTTACACATGCTAGCTATAAATTAACTCACACACTGCTTACGTTTTTATAATCAGCGATAAGTAGGTATATGAATACCCATATTTTATTATGAAAAAGAAAGTGAATCCTAATACACATACCTTTGAATAGTCATCCGACAACACATCAAATTTAACAACTGAAAAACAAAAGAGTTAAAAAGTCAGTATAACACCGTATTTTGAAACATTATGGGAAAACAACCTCATCAGATTAGAAAAATATCAATGTTGGATGTTTTACCAAACAACCAGATTTGTGGTGGTTTGTATGGATGAAGAATGGTGTACTGATAACCTTTTGTGAAAGGAAAGATCTAGTATACAAGACTTCTATGTGTCATTACAACCATTCCTCCTGCAACAAGCAACAGATTGCACCATTAAGCAAACTTTGCACTGTGGACGTTGTTTCTTATTAAAATCCAACTTTACTGCATTTTTGCTTAGTTTTTAAATTGCTTTACACATAAAACAGGGCATTATTGAATAACAAAATATTAATAGAACACACGAGTTGCCTGAGAAAGCTTAGAAAAAGTATACATCACGAAGCACAAGAGATGGGAGGAACGAAGAAAGAAAGGGAAGGAAGGAAGGGAGGAAGAATCGAAGGATGGAAGGAAGAAACGAAGCAAGGAAGACCATTGTTGTTTCTTATGAAAGTATCATATCATGTCATGCATACTGACCTTCAGCATCTAAGCATCGTTCAAATTTCAGGGACAGCTGATACGTATCATAACAACGAATCCTGGGTTTATACGTTCCTGAAACACAAAATGATCCCATAGTAGACAAATGCCAAACTACCTAAAAAGAATTGCATAGTTATGCTCAGATAAATCTATTGTGGAAAGAAATTGTAAGGTTCCTGTTCACAACTCATTTATTTTCAAATCCTTTCTGTTGCATGCATCCAAATAACAGAAGTGTCACGACAAACTCCTGTGAAATCCAAATTCATTAATGTAAGTTGAAGCTATATGCCCAGGTTTGATTAATGTTTGTCATGAGACCTAGAAGCTAAATACAAGCAAATGCATTACACAGTCAAACTCCAATGTCTCACTAGGCACAAGTAAGACCCACACACTTGCATCACAATAATTTTGTCTTTTTCCTTTCAGGACCTGCCATTCGCTGCTCTATGAGGAATAACTCTTTTAAGAACATATTTGTAGGTGCATTTTACAGATCATTAATTCTTTAACCAGTCTCTCCTCAGACAATCTAAATGATATTGGGAGTCTCTAATCATCACCAGAAAGTGCATAAGCCTAGTCAGTGTAGATTTTTCAAACAAGCAATATAAACACGGACCACACAATGGAGCTAGGTAAAGTAAAAATCTGTATTGATCAGTCTGTGATGATGAGCATCCTGGTCATCCAAAGGATAAGGTTGCTTATAGAAATCCCGGTCTGTCAAGTTTAAAAATATTTCTCCTCGACCAATGGAAGTAGGTCTCATCTGCCCAGGGTAATGATGCCTGATAGCTTAGTAAGATATGGAGGATACGACAAAGAGGATAGAGAAGTTGGTGTTCAGTTCTCTTCAGTGAAGTATTTCAAATTAACAACATGTTGGCCACTTGTGATAAGGGACATAAATACTGTAAAAAGGAAGGGTGTGAGGAATCTATCTGTGTCTACAACTCTCCGTATTAATTTTGTTTTTGACCAGAATTAGGATACCTCAACCTTTTCTGCAGAAGGTAAACTAACACTAAGCCTTTGGGTAATGGTTCCACAGTGGTACTTTTTAAAGTGGTGGTAATTATTGCCTAATCTGTCATGTACCATTCTTTATTTTGATGTGTTGTAAAGAAGAGAGTGTGAGGGGTTTGGGGCAGAGAACAAATGTGCAAGTGAGAGAATGAGTGGATGTGTGGGTTTCGAGGCACATACTTAAATCAAATATGTGGCTACGAATAATTTTGCGTGGGTATATGCTGGCCATAAGATTCATACGGTAAACATCACTGGTCAGCAGTGGTTCAATGGCAGCCGTCCCAGAGTTCAGTTAGTATTGTGGAAGAGATGAGGCATTTAGTATGAAATGCCTCTGAGTCTGTTGTGCACAGCAGGATTCAGAACATATTCAGTTACTCATTGTGGTGGCCAACCAGTCTGCTTTTTCTGAAGGAAGGGTTGTTCAGCTGGGCCCTCATTACTGGCAGGAAGGCAGTAAAGAGTAGTTGTTGATAGTATAAGGCCAAGGGCTCTACGTCCAGAGTTCTCCTTCTATGTTTTAGCCTTTTGAAGTTTAGTAGACAGGTAGTCATCACAATGGCTGACCAGAAGTTCCTGATTGGAAGCTACAGTGTGCGTAGCTGAGCAAGACGTCTGGGTAAATCTTAAATTTGATGTTGGCCACCAGTGGGTGCCAGTGAAGTGACTTCAAGGTGTGTTTGATTTCTTTCTGCTAGTTCCCATTTCCTAGGTTAACTACATGAGCTTGTGATTATCTGCAGCAGTGACCATTTGTTCGCGATCTTACACTTACACACCGCATCAAGGGTTTTGTGTGTTAGGATTCCCACAACAAGTACTCCATGCAGCAAACAAACTGTGATAATGAAACTTCTAGAAGGTACCGTTGGGGAGACACTATAAATATTCAGGAGATAGTGCCTTATTTCAGTGTCTTTTTTTACAGACGTATCATCTCAACCAAGATGTGTTTTGTTTCATTCAATACACTTTTTCAAACCGTGGTTAACGAAAGAACGGAATTAAATACCACTCTACTTTTTTTTTTAAGAAAGACTGAAACAATTTATTCTAGACACTGTCTACCCAGCTAAACATAAAATGTATCATATGTGAACATGACAAATTAAAGAGCCTAGGAAGTAACATATCCTAATATCACTTGTAACTATATGTTTGATTTCTCTATGCATTGTGAGTGCTGCATTTATCACATGAACTGCATGTAGTCAGAAAAAAACATATATAGAGAAAATACTTTGCTTTCTTTCATTGCATGTCCATCCATGTGTTCCTGTTATGATTATTTCTAGGATGTGTTGTGTTGATGAAATAGGAACAAAATCATGGTTTGGGGAGTGCTTGGTACCTGTGCTACTTTAGGTTGCTTGCTTTCTTTCACTTGAGATGCAGAACATTTTACATGTATTAGATACATGAAATAACTGCCATAATATTGTGTTGTAGCAAATGTTAATTGAGCTGTAAGTCATGGCATTAGACATGTGTTAGGGATATTATTAGTTAATCTCCTAAAAACAATGACATTTAATAATCAATTTTGAGACAGATTTAAACTGTTATAAGACAGGAAATCCATTAAGTTTCAGATAGATAAAACAGAAAAAATCAAATGCAATCTCTTCTAAGGGGCACAAGGTGTTCAATACCCAGAAATGTTAGATGTATGCTGTCCGTTCTATGACAGATCATAAAATATAAAGAGACAGGGAATCTTAAATGCCTATTTGACCCCCTGAATGAATATGCCCAAGGGTATATTATAGTTAATGAATATAATAATTTTGAATGCCGTGTAAACAAGATTTGGAATTTGTATATTTTGACTAAAAGCTATAGTTTAGATATGTTTTATAGACCACATAGCCCAGAGATGCCAAAACTAGTAGTAATCTGGGTAGCTCACCTCAATGTGCTGCTTCAAGAACTGGCACACAATTTCAGAGTAATGACAGAAGTTGGATCCTTTCACAAAAGTGTTTACTTGAAGTACAAATGATACATGTAAATAAAAAATGATTTCTGGATCTTTAAAGTTTCGGAACAAAGACAGGGTGGTTTTGAAGGCTGCAGGCCAAGAAATAGGGTCATACTACTTTTTGTTTAACCCACTACTAGGATTTCTACTTTGTATCTATGGGAAGAAAAAAAGATTCCTTTTGAAGTAGGTGTGGTTTAAGCATTTTGTAATTTTACATTTGTTTTGGACCATGTTTTGTTCAGTGAAAGGGCAATCTCTTTATCAAATGTGTACATCTGGTACTAAGGTGGTGATATTTAATAAGTTCAGCCTGTGGACACAGACATACATGGAAGAGTAATGGTGATAACGACAAATGCTTGAGCACTCTGTTTATTGATGCAAATGTCCCTTTTCTGATCAGTTGACTCAAATTGTCGGGGAGCAGCATTATCTGTTCCAAGACTGAGCAGTTAATGTCTTGTTTTTTCTAATCTTTAAAGTAAATTGCTTGGGTCATACTAGGCACAGACGAATCAGTTAAGACTGATGGTTTTCACTCATGGTGGTGAGTAAACCCTCTCTGATATCTACTATCAATGTCCACTTGTCTGGCAATTGTTGATTATTTGTTTTTGTCCACATACTCCTGCATCTGTGTCAAGACTTCCCTTAGGAATTTACTGGGGTATGGAAGACTGAAAACCAGCATATAATTGGCTATGGCTATGAGGTCAGTCATTGAAATGTTCAAGACTAGGTAATAAAAGCCCACCTCAGGTGTTCGGGTACTATCCCCATGTCAAGGAAGGCATGAAAGAGGATCTTGGTATCAAAGGATATCATAGTGATAGCTTCATAGGGCCAGAAAAATGGTGGCTCATTGCTGAGCGTGGTCAATCCGTGGGTCCGGCCCCTTGAGAGATGCATCGGAGTGACGGTGTTCTAAAACCATTAGACCCCCCCCCCCCACCCACACCTCCTGTGGCCTTATCTATGCACGGAGCAGGCTTCTTTCCCCTCGGAGGGGGGCCATGCTTGAAACGGTGCTGTGGTGGTTGAGAGCCGTGGAGAGCAGGTGGATCGTCGTTTCTGGCGTTGTTAAAGGCTGGAGGAGCAGCGCGAGGGCCACGGCAGGCGTACCAACATGTTTCCGGTGTTGGAGGAACGCAGCTGTCCTCGGTTGCTGGACAGGCAAGTTGTGTCGGCATTTCAGTGAGGAGTAGGATTGGGTCCCCCTCCTACAAAGTTTTTAGAGAGCATCGAAGGAGCTCCCTTTTCTGCTCCCACTACATTGTTTTCATTTGCACTGTGAGACTGGGCAGCAGCTGGCTCTCTTTCAGGACTGATACTTTGATTGTTACAGGGCTGCATACTTTATTGCAAGTGACTCCCTATCAGCAGGAGCTGAATGTTGTGAACAAAGAGACCATCAGTGAAGTTTCAAACTTATTGGGGCTTATGTTCAGATGCATTAGCCATCCACTTTATAAGATGCCGTCTAAGGGGGTACCGAAGAGAGGGCGGCGGTTGTCTGTAACTGGTGCTTACTTCTCACCAAAGCTTGGCAAGAAGCAGGTTCTCCCCAGTAAGCAGGGGATAACACTGACAGCAGCTGCGAGGGTCTGGGGGGGGGGGGGCCATAAGCTCCATGCAATCTTTAGGAGCCACTCCTCACCTATCAGATCGAGACAAGGGTGGCCCCGACTAGTCCAGGTGGGACAGTGGGCCCCCAGGAATGGCAGACAACGCTGCTACCTCTAGCAATACTGGTATGTTCCCGTCTGTGGCTGGTTCTATTGGGATGGGGTGGTGGGGTCTCTTTCTGTGTTCACAGAGAACATTAGACTCGTTCATCGCCCCCCTCCTGCTTCAGCTGCAACAAGTGGTAAAACGAGTGTCTGGGGTAGAGCGACCAAGAAGCACTTTTGGCCCCAGCAGCCCATGCTCTACCTTCTCCAGTGCAGCCCATGGCAGTTACTAGTGAGTTCCCCGACTTAACAGACGCCTCCTCAGTTCATGGGACTAATGCGAACGGGGCTATCTGTCAATTGGAATCTAGTAATAGGCAGGCTCACGTTGAACAGTCTTCACAGGTTGGCTTAGCAGATGTATCTGGGGCGCGACCACCGAATCCTGCCGCTATTGGAGGGGAGGGGGGCAGGAGGCTTTCTTGAATCCCAGTTTTCCAGCCTCTCATCCAGAGTGGAAGATCTGGAGAACAGATCACATAGAAATAACCTACGGGTTCTGGGGTCCCCGAATGTGCTGAAGGAGATGTTCCTAGGGGCTTTGTTGCCTGCCTGTTCCGAGAAGTCCTCCCTACATTGAATGACTGGGGCATGGACTGTATGATCCAGACGGCTTAACTGCATTCCATTCAGGGGTCCCAACAAGGGGGTGTCCTCCCGGTACACCCAGGCTATTCTCATCTACGTAGGAAACTGCATTTTGTGGCAGGAGATTCACTGAGCAGCTTCACCGAAATCACCCGTTAACACTTGTGGGGTGGACTTTGTTGTTTGTTCAGATTTTTGCCATCAAACCGTGGTCAGGGTTTTCAGCTTCGGAAGCATATCCCGGCATTTTAGAAGCTTGGGGAAATTATTTATTTTATGGAGCCCGTAACTTTGTGGATTAGATTTGATGGTCAGACTTACTTTTGTTACGATGGCCCAAAGTTCCAGGAGTTGCTGATTAAATGGCAGCTGAGAAACTAAGCTTGGGCTGCTACATGTGTCGTGTTTAATCACGCATCTATTTCTTTAGGCAGAGTGGTATTCAACACGGTTCTTACTGGTAGAAGGTATGGTCATGGGGTATGCCGATACTGACCCAGGGTGGGAGGGACTCCCTCTGGAGAGCTTGGGGGCTGGTCATAATGTGTGACAGGGGGTCTATTATTATTCTTTCACTTCTTTTTTCTCATTGTGTATTTGGGGGGGCTCAGACCCGGGGTGAGCTAAAACAGCAGGTGGCCCCAGAGTGCAGGGGTTAATGGCCCTTTCTCAAGGGCAAAGCATGGAGGCGTTGGATGGTTCACCAGATAGGGAGCCTGGGGTGCGGGGAGGGAGGTGGGGGTGCGTTAAGAGGTTGGCAATCTGGGTTGGCTGTTTTGTTTTCAGGTTGTAGGGGTGGAAAAAGAGAAAGTGTAATGTTGAGAAAATTGGTCTGCTGCGGAACAATGGTGATTATTAATTTATTGAAAGTTATTTAGGGGTATTTTGGCAGAAATTTGATTGTCTGAGGGGCAGCTCATGGATTAGGAGTCATTGTGATAAAGGCTGGTGATAGTGGGCGTCGTGGCCAGCAACTGCATATTCTGTCCTGGAATATTAATGAGGTCAATTCAATGGTTTTAGCATTCCCAACTCCCATTTATCATCTCAAACGTGAGTGCATTATAAGTGCTACTCTTTTCAGGGAATTATCAAAATTTATTTTTACTGTAGTGATTTGGTGCGCCATATTATCTCCTACATAAATGTGGAGTTGCCAGACTATTTTAAACCATACCTAACATACAGTACTCAAAAGCTCTTAGAAGAAGATGCAAATAAAAAAAAGCCCTGTTTCGTGCAGGCGTCTATTTTCAAACGGTTATAATAACAGCACTCCTAGGACATCTTACAAATTATATGCAATACGTCTGTTTCACTGTGACTTATATTACAGCCATTCCATCTGCTGCTTTCTTTATTCAAACATAATGACTTAATCCCTGTCCATATAGGACACACTGACAGAGTAACATTTTAATGCTTAATGAAACCATTCAATTCAGTTCCTCAGATTATTGTTTAGTTTTATTTCTTCAAACGCCTTATTTAGTAATTACGTTAATTTTATCAAATGGTCAATCTTTATGCCTTTTGTCCTTCTTAGGATTTACAGTTAAATTTGAAGCAGGATTACAAAACTAACAGGAACCATTTCCAAACCATACGTCATAAGTGCAAAGACAAGTGACTAGTTTGGTTGCTTTCAGCCTTTAGGATGCAGGACAGACAAGCAGAAAACAAACTTTTAAACTTTCTTCAGCTATAAGTGAACATTTGTAATACAAAAATTCTATTTATGGAACTAATTAATTTTGAAAATTTTCTTTAACATAAAATACAATACCTAATCAAATCCTGTAAGTTACTTAAATATCATAATACCTAAGGCCAGAATCTGCAAACATTCGTCAAGTTGGTGTGAAAAACAGGAAGTAATAAATGTAAAATTCCAATCCTCAATCACAGATGAGCAATGCTGGAATTTCAGGTGGCACTAATGAATATAGAAATTCCACTGGTATAAAAGAATTGTTTTATTATGCAAGTTTATTGTTAAGGACCAGGTATTTGGGCATTTCAGGGCTAGGAATGGGCTAGGAATGGGCTGGCTCTATATAAAAAAAAAAAAAAAATTTAAATCGCATGTACTCCCACAAAGACTTACATTTACAGATATTCACAGCAGTTATGTAAGTTGTTTTTCATCCTCGGTAAAGACGGAAATGTACTACTTCCAAGTGAATGGGTAGTGAGGGAATGGGTAGGGAACACTGTCATATTGAAAGGGAACACAGTTTCTGCAGGGCAAAAAGTCGCTTTCCCCTGAAGAAACATAAGAATTTAAATGTGCAAAGCTGAACACCATTCTATTTACATACGTGAAATAATACATATCAGCACAATTATGTACAAATACATTTCAGAAATAGCATAGTCAAAGAAAACCAAGTAGGTCTTAGATTTCTTTGCGATTTCCCAGTGGATATCACATAAATGTTTAAACTTTGCTACAAAAAAAGGTGTAATCCTAGGAATAAATCTCTTATTTAAACATTTTACACTGGGAACGTTTTAAACCTGGCTATGAGAAATTAGCATGACAAGATTTTGAACATGATACCAGTTTCTTATATAAACTGCAGAACACAAATAATGGCACAGATCTCCAAGTATAAAAGCCTCTTTGCATCAGGAAAGTTTAAAGGACAACATACTCACCAGTTGCCAGGATATACTGCCCGTCGTTTGAAACCTTAAGATTTGTACTAACTGTGGGCATGTCAAAGTCCTGGATAAGTTCTATTCTTCTCCTAACATCTGCAAGAAAAACAACATAAATTAATTTATCAGATGAAGTGCTGTAAAACAGAGACACAAGACTTGGTTAGACCTAAACAAGAATTCTCTATTCCAACCCTATACGGCCCATGCTTGATCAAAATTAAATCTCATCTTTAAAATTCACAAAAATGCCTGGGCTTTGAATGTCCAGATTTGTTTTGTTCACCATTGTTGAGATAAGTCGTGTGTGTATTGGTGCACAGATATCACTCAATTTCATAAAGCTTCCTAAGAAAAAAGTATACTTTTTCAGAAAATTGCCTGGACAGATTTGAGCAGATCAAGCAGGCCGAAGGCTTTCATGAAGCCTAAAGGTAAATCTAGATAGACTGATCATTTGACAGTAATCTACTGTTCTCTACTGTGACATAAACAGACGAAAGAAGATGCAATATGGCAGAGATATTTATTGGCTTCCAGGTAGCTTTTAAAATAAATACACTCAATGAGTGCTTCTAGACTGGCTAACAATACACCTACCAAATTGAGAGCACGTCAAAAACTGAATTACCTTACTTCCCACACATTTTATTTTTTACCCTACTTCTTTAGCCAGTAACAGCCAGAGTTGTGTGCCAAAATGGTCCCGACTGGTAGCAGAATTATCAAAGCCAACTTTAAAGTACCACACTCAAGTGTAGTGTGAAATACACTTTCCAAATTTTAAGCACATCAGAAGATTTACAGTCTTCCAGAAGCATACAGGACAGTACAGATCAAATTAATAACAGTTCAAATAAAAACTTTTATCAATGGACAGTACGTTGGCATCAAATATGTCACTATTCATAAGAGCAATCACTGAACTGCTTCAAAGATTTGTACTTTCAAATAAAGGGAGAGGGATGTAAATTCCAAAGAGATTGACATAACATTTCTAAACCTAAAAACGTAAGAGAACAGGGATATAGTGTTCATATTGCATGAATCTCCTGTATTTCAAACAAGACTGCAAAAGAAAACCTTTTTGAAAATCCACATCAATCCTAATTGGAGAACTTGGTGTATCTACCACCAATATTTGTAGCTTACTCAACTTTAAAGTTATCTTCTTTTGTTGATATCCACAACATCACAACATGCCTTGCTCAGATAAAAATTCCATCCACTCCCTGAAATAAATTTGCAAAGTAAGTCCTCACAATTATTCAACAATTACCTCTCTAGCAATCCAATTTTGAATGGAAATCCTACCGACCTAGAACAACTCTCCCACACTATACACGCACCCAAATATTAATTCTCTCTACTTTCATTCCATTTACATCTTCAGCAGAAACTTCATGTAAACCAAATGGACAACCACCCAACTGTGTCAACAAAAAGGAAATATGCCTCACTGCAGGATCAGATGTGTAGTTGGGACACTGGTGATCCTGCACATCAAAGAGAGCTACATTTCAGTATCCATAATTATGTAGCCACTCACTATATTCAGCCGAAAGCCTAGTCACTGGGTCTAAAAAATATAATCACATCACCGCAGTACTGAACAAGCATTTGGAATGCATTACAGCTTGCATTTGCAAGAGTTTAAGTTATTGGCATTGTAAATGACAATGCCTTTTATTTATGTTTTAAAAAACAACACATAAATAAAAGGCATTGTCATTTACAATGCCAATAACTTAAACTCTCGCAAATGCAAGACCTATTGCATTACAAATGCTTGTATAAGTGCCCCATGCCACGCTTTCACTAAAATGGCGGCCGCGCCCCTTTCTTTAGATGCGGCTCGTCTAAAGAAAGGTACGCGGCCGTCATTAAAGTGAAAGCACGGTATGGTGCGCTTTTACCCCAAAAAAGCGTTTGTTTGTTAAGTTGACAAACAATTTTTTTTTTTTTTTTTGTAAAAGCGCCTTATGCCGTGCTTTCACTTTAATGGTGGCCACACCCCTTTCTTTAGACGCGGCTCGTCTAAAGAAAGGTGTGCTGCCGCCATTAAAGAAAAAGTGCGTTATGGGGTGCTTTTACACAAAAAAAAAAGCATTTGTCTATCAAGTTGACAAACAAATGTTTTTTTTTGTAAAAGCGCCCCATGCCGTGCTTTCACTTTAATGGCGGCCATGCCCCTTTATTTAGACGCGGCTCGTCTAAAGAAAGGTGCACGGCCGCCATTAAAGTGAAAGTGCGGTATGGGGTGCTTTTACAAAAAAAAGTATTTGTTTGTGAAGTTGACCCAATAAACATTTAAAAGCAGGCACCGTGCTGAAACTGTAGCGTGGCGCCCAGAGGCAAAGCGGCAACCTGTTATAATGAGGAAGTCCAGCCACTGATTGTCCATCACAAGATTACGTTTATTCCTTGAGAGAATGAGACCCCCCACACCGCAGTCCTGTCGGGCACAGCTCCAACTGACTGCCTTACATCGCATTCACATTCCAAGGATGACATCATAGAACATTGTCCGTCATAGGAAACAATGCAGCCTCAGCGTGGCCAAGGCTGCCTAAGCGCATTGTAACATCTCCTTATCTTGGGAAATAAAGAAACTGGGATAACAGCAACACTCTCCCCAACAGACACGCCGACCCAAGGTGGGGGAAAGACGACCACGGAACAGAGGCACACGAACAATACAGTGGAGAGGTTGAACTACATGACACGAAACTTCACGCACAAGGGGAACCACAAACCATGAGGAATAGCAAACAATTCAACCGCAAATATAGTCTCCCAAATAACCAGGAGGCTTCCTCACTCTCATCTCCCTCTTGGCTTGGGGAATGATCATAACACCACTGCCCTGAGGATCCACCCTTCTTAAGGTGCGACAGTCGCACTGCCTTGTGGGCCAATTACCCTATTCCCATCATCTCCTCCCGAAGCACTGGGAGACACCAACTCACTTGCAAAATCACAATCTTTCATGAACAACCAAGGAGAACACGAGCCTGACGCCTCTCCTTCACTACCAGGACACTCAAACACCTCTCCTTGTCTCTGGTACAAAGCCACCCTCCTGAGGTTCCAGGATTGGCCATTTTACAGTTTGACCCAATTTCCACCCACAGCTCGTACTTTATGTGGACCACGAAACTTGGTTAAATCCTTTACACCACCACCAGGCTTGACCATGACCCAATCCTCAGCCACAATGAAATGTTTCTCCACAGGCTTATCTGAACACACTCGACCTCTAGTTACCTTCTCCCTCATCCATGACGGAACCAACTTGGACCCGGGACACCTGCCACGCATCATCTCAAAGGGGCTTTTCCCTGAATTAGTATTGACAGCAGTGCGATATGCCCAGAGCATATCCTTCACAGCCCCCTCAACAGACAAACCAGCACCGCACACCAACTGCATTGTCCCTTTAACATGTCTGTTAACCCTCTTCACCAGACCATTTCCCTGGGGATTATACAAAGACGAATAAGCATGTCTCACCCCCAATTTGTCCAAAAACTATTTCATCTCCTCAGACCTCAACTGTGTGCCGTTATCTATGAGTAATACCGAAGGTACTCCCTCCCTCCTAAAAACATCACTGAGGAAATCCATGGATGAAGAAGTGATGATATTCCTCATGAATGCAACTTCCACCCCCTTGGACATGGCATCCACAAGGACGGCTGCAAATTTATCCTGTTCAGGAAGAAATGATAATGGCCCAATAAAGTCCAAACATACTTTTTTCCATACTTCCTTAGCGTCAGACACATGCTGCTCTTCATGCGAATTCCCAAAACCCACTCTCAAGCATTTTTCAGCATCCTTGCAAACACTACATCTCACAATCCATTCCTTAATCTCACCATCCATGAGTGGCCAGCAAAATCTTTCTCTGACCCTCTTAGTGGTCAATGTCTGGCCTAAGTGTCCCTCATGTGCCAAGCCGATCAAGCGTGACCTAAGAGAAGTTGGCGGCATAAACTTTTCATTCCTCATCAACAAGTGGTCATCAAGTACAGACAACTCCTCAATCACCTTAAAAAATGGTTTAGCAGCATGGGGAATAACACTCTCTCTCCTGACTGACCCCTTCATTAACTTCAACACACACTGAAGCGTTAAATCCCGTTCCATGGCTCTCATCCATTCGTCTTTAGAAATGGAATTGCCCAACCCCTCAGTGACATCATCCACACTTGCTACAACCTCTTCAGTAACAACCTCCATCATCTCAGCAGTGCCGTCAGGCAACCTTAACAGGCAATCAGCAACCCTGTTCTTCCATCCCGGAACATATTCAACTCTACAGTCATAATCTTGCAACCTAAATGCTAACTTCGCCAAACAACAAGCAATTCTTAGTCCCACCAGTCCCTGACACTTTCAGTAAGGGCTTATGATCTGTCCTAAGGATGAACACCCTTCACCACAAGAACACTCTGAAGTAGGCGGTAGCCCAAGAAGCAGCCAAAGCCTCACGCTCAATGACCAAGTAATTACGCTCCGTGTCAGTCAACGAACGTGAGGCAAAACGCCACAGTCTTCTCGTCCTTGCCATGCACCTGAGACAGTACCGCCCCTACCCCAACTGCACTGGCATCCACAGTGACAATGGTCTTTAATGCACTTTGAAAGGGAGCATGGACACCAGCATGAGCAATGTTGTTTTTTATCACAGAAAATGCCCTTTGGTGCGCCTCACCCCAAAGAAACTTCCTACCCTTCCTCAGCAATTCTCTAAGGGGTTCGGTTTTAAGGGCAAAATCTTGCACAAATTTGGAGTAATACTCCACTAACCCCATGAAGGATCGAAGGGCATCCCTGTCACATGTAACCTCAGCATTGACAATCGTACTCACCAATTTCACCTTGGGCTTCACTCCATTCCTAGTAATCATGTAACCCAAATACTCCACTTCCTGCACCGAGAATGCACACTTCTCTCTACGTAAGGTTAGACCCGCTTCCCTGATGCGAGTTAACACTTCATTTAACATGTCGTTGTGTTCCACCTCATCCTTTCCAAATACCAGGATATCGTCTTGAAACACAATGACCTTACTCAAACCAGACAAAATCTTCGTCATCAACCGCTGGAACACACTCGCAGCTGAACACAGCCTAAATGGAAGTCTTTGGAATTGGAAGGTGCCCTCAGATGTGATGAATGAAGTAAGGTGTTTTGAACGCGGACGAAGTTTAACCTGATGGTAGGCACTCCTCAAGTCTATTTTCGAAAAGAACCTCCCCCCCTCCCGACAACATTAAAATGAGTTCCTTAATGTTAGGCAAGGGAAAATTATCCATGACTACATTTTGGTTGAGGCTGTGAAGGTCCACACAAAATCGAAGAGACCCATCATGTTTTTTTGCAATAACTACTGGAGACAACCATTCGGGTGCCTCTACAGTCTCTATTACTCCATCCTCCAATAACTGTTGGATGATCTACCTTGTTTCCACTCTCGCAGCCATTGGTATCCGCCTAGCTGGATGTTTAATAGGAACAGCATTTTCCTTAAGTTTGATTTCATCTACGTAGTTCTTGAACTCCCACAACCTGTCCTCAAAAACTACACCACGACGAGACAGCAGGTTATCTAAGTCATATGCATCCACCACCATGACTTGATTATCAGCCCTCGGGTTGACAGTGATGCCCAGAACGTACTGATGCGCCCCACCTAAAATGGGGGGGACCCTCAGGGGCCACATAAATCTTCCCAGTGGTCTGTCGTTCAGAAAATTTGATATTTGCATCCATGAAACCCAAAACCCCAATGTCTGCTCCCTGGTATCCTTTGAGAACGATGTCCGAAGAAACTAACACACCCTCAGGCCATGTAGTGTCAAATAAGTCCTTGGGAACTATAGTGTAAAGAGAACCAGTGTCTACCATCAGGGACACTACTGTACCATTCACTTCAAAGTTGGCTTTAGGACGAGACAGTCTCTTCTCCTGGTTAGTGTTTCCCAACACCTTTTCATCCTGTACCATGTGTACTCTGTAGTCTGACTGTTCATCCTCAACCATAGCAACCCTCTTTTCCGGCACTTTGCACATGCACGCTAAATGCCCTTTTTTCCACATTTGTGGCAATCCTTTCCCACTGCAAAACATGATTTCGAGTCTGCCATATGATAGTTGCTTCCACATCTAAAGCAAACTCAAGATGATTTCCCTTGCACAATGCAGGTGTTGAGTTGTTCCAACCACCACTGTTGCTGGCACTTCCGCTAGCAAGCTGTGATTTGCTCCGTACAGCGTTAACTTGATCACAATCATCCATAAGTGCTGTAAGTTCTGGGGCGTTGGTAACGGAGTTTGAAATCCTTATTTCCCGCATGCATTTTTCTGATTCTTCCACCACCTTGGCAACGGCTATTGCCTCTTTCAAAGTAGGATTACTGGCCGCCCACAATCTCTCCTGGATCTTTTTTACTATTACATTGGACAATCAATTGGTCTCAAATCATCTCCTCCATCATCTGTCCAAATTGACACTTAGCTGCCAACTCCCTTAGTCTAGCTACAATATCAATTGACTCTGAAGTTCTTTGAGGCTGCGTATAAAACTTGTGGCGTCGCATCACCACATTCACCTGATTTGCAAATCTAGTTTGCAAACGCAGTAGGGCTTCTTTGTATACACCATCAATCGCCTCACCTTGAGCATCACAAACAGGTGGTAAGAATTTGAATACATGCTGGCCCTCCTTTCCCAGCGATTCCAACAGTAGAGCTTTTTTTCCTGACAGCAGGGAACCTGGCACCATCCAATGCTAAAATATAATTTTCAAAACAGCCTACCCAATCCTCCCATTCTATGGGAGGTTCTCCTGGTGACATAAGGAAAGGAGGTAGTGTTAATTGCTGTGGTCACATCCATTGTGCAATACAATGTCCAAAACACAACAATTTCGAAACTTTAAAAAAAAAATATATATATTTATTGAATTTTCTCATATAACAACCATAAAGCTCAGCAGCATTTATACACAGGTACAGTTACAGCATGATGGATTAACAAAGTGCCAGAGCAATTCGGTGGAACAGCCCAGCGCTATCTGCGTTCAGAGTACAGTACAAATCTCTAGCAGTACATAGATTGTCATTCGTCCCCAATCCTCGATAGCAAATATGTAGTTAGCGGTTCCCAAATCTCTCGTGGCCTAGATGCACTGGGTAACTCTTCAGCATAACAGGTGAGTTGGTCTCGACAATATGCCATATCTTTTATCCAATGTTTATGCTGCGGCGCAGGCCTACCACCCCAATGAATGGAGACTCTACGCTTTGCCAGCAGTAAACCTATGGCTATCAGTTTCCGATGAACAGCCTTGATCTTTAAAACATTTCCTAATAAGCACACCTGCATAGTACATGCTATCTGTTCCCCTACCATTTTCGTTAATGTGTATGTAACCTGCATCCAAAATTCATAGACCTGTGGACAGGCCCATGCTAAATGTTGAAAATCCGCATCGTGCGCATCACATCTTATACAGCATGCTGTGTCCCGTAACCCATATTTATGTAGCTGTGCAGGGGTATAATACATTTGTAACAAATATCTATAATGTATAATTCTGAGATTCCCATTTGCAGTCAGCTGACCTGTCAGTCTACAGCACGCTGTCCATTCGTCCTCTGTCATTGGGTTAGGAAGAGCTGTGTTCCACTTCTCCATTGGACCTGCCCCAACCGTTGTTAAATCGCTTTGGAACAATTTCGAAACTTTGACTAAAAACACTGCTTACATTTTTTTCTCCACAAGATGGCAGTGTTTCCCTTGAATTTAAAACACACTGGAGACAAATCCTGAAATATAAACCACCAATCGCTGCTCTTTATAAATTGCGGCCAATGGAATCTTAAGAGATTTTCACCCAACCAATAATAGCATGGAATGCAGATCCAGCAAACCAATCTGCTGACGAATCTCTAGTCACATGACAAATGATTTGCGAGCAGCTCACCATAACGCTGCCTTGCCTCTCCACCTCCACACAGCCCTTGGGGTTGCATACACGGACGAGGGTGTTTAGCCTTCCACACCACTCGTATGGTCACCCACTTTGAAATACTCCACACTCCACTCCTTCAGTGGCATCAGGGGAGTTGGAACGCCCCTTTATTGTTCATGTGCTGGCTCTTATTCTCTCACAGCCAGTGCATGGAGTACAACGAGGCGCACGCACTCGTAAAGCAGGTTCAGCCGGTGAGTCAGTACACTCCTCAACTGCTCTCGCGCTGACTAGCTCCTCTCCCGTCGACTCCTCTTAGCTCACAGCCGGTGTGGCGCGTGAGGCACAAACAGGCGCGCGCACTGGTAAAGTTGGTTAAACGGTGCCACTGACTCACAACGTTCAATGGGGCCTTTTTGACTGACCTTATGCCTTTAGATCCTTCCATAGTCAGGGTTCGAAAAATCATTTAATTTTTACTAAACCTGCAGGTCTAGTAATCTACAAAATCTACCCGACCTAACTGAAATGCACTTGACCTCTGTCTGTGAAAGCAAGCAAATGTGACAAGTTAACAAGATTTAAAGGCATTTTTACTGCTCATTTACTTTGTGAGCAATAAAGATGCCTTTAAATCTTGCTCTCTTGTCACATTTCCTCTGCTTTCAGAGACAGAGGTCAAAAGTCAGTTTATTTTCCTACTCGCTGGAATTAAATCTGGCTCGCAAATGCGAGCGGATTTTTCGAGCCCTGGTACTGCCACACATCGTTGAGTTTTTAAGTTCGGTATGTCCCTCGCCGAATTCCCTCATTCACGCAGTCCACTGTCCCTGCCACCCTGCTTACTCCCCACTGCCTCCCACCCCGCGCACATTCTCCTCTTGTACTCTTCTCACTCGCTGTCCTTTCTCCATCTCCATCCTTCTGTAGTAGCTCCTGTGCTCCCTCTCTCACGTGCCATTTCTACCCACACAGATTGCGTCAAAGCGCTGAGAGGTGCGGGTGGAAGGAGGACCAATGAGGAGAAAGAATGGTGTAAGCACCAGCGAGCTCCATGTCACAGCAATCGATTGATGCGGTCTGTGCCACTTCTGGAGCTCCCCTTTGCTTCAAGGGCATTCTGTCACCCCTAAATAACAGTAACCGGCCCATCAAAACGTGTCGTTCATTAATGTATGTGTTTCTGTCTGTGACGCCGCCATCTGACTGTACTTGCCTGGCTGCGTCTATCTGCCCAGCAGCGTATACCCAGCGTACGTTTCTGCTCCTGTACCATGTTTCTCGAGATTCCTGAGTCCCCCCCTTGACATCAGAGTAGATATAATCAAGCCATTACCAGCTCGATGGCAAGCTAAAAAAAAACAACACATACACACATAAAAGAATACTCATGCCCTCTAATCCTCTGCTGCAGCCCTGCACATTTAGCAATCCCCTCCATGGTCTCGCCCCTCCCCTTCACACCCCCAACTCCCCTTTGCTTCGTGCTCAGCCGGGGCCTTACACATCAGCTTAGAGCGCTCTTTAATACATGTTTGGGTGTGTGATTCCCTAGCTCAGGTTTAAACGCTGCAGCCAATAATTGGTGTTTTAAGAAGACGCGTCGGTCACTGTGACCCTTACCCCCTGAAAACTTGAGGCTAAATCCTATGAATTCCCAGACATGTCAACGGCAGGCTTAAGGGGAGAGGGGGTGGCTTAACGGCTAGAGCGGCCGACTTTGAAGCTGGGGAACCAGGCTCGAGTCTCGGCAGGGACGCTTAACATCCTGTGGTTGTGGGCAAATCGCTTAATCCTCCCCCCCCCCCGCTGCCTACAATGAATGTGTCCGTCTGTAATGTACCCGGTGCTCATGTAAAGCGTTCTGATACCTTCAGGTCGAGTTCGCGCTATATAAAACTACAATAATAATAATGGAGCAATCAGGCACGCGGATCACTGTTGTGGAAGATGGGAAGAGAGTAAAAGTCCATAAAAGAGCTGTCCATCGCCATGTTCGCGCCAGAAGACGATATGCTATACATATAGCTCCCTTTTATTTAAAGCACATTATTAGCACAAAGGCACTGTAGGTTAGCTTTTAAGCAGGGGCCTCTGTGGTCAGAAAACGTTTGTACTGCGCCATAGTCGTGCTGCTTCTGAACTTTATCTCCCTGTCGTCAGGCCAATAACATATAACATTAATGAAAACCGGAAGCGGCTAACTAAAGAGCAGGAGAAGGTATTCCGGCGTTCCTGGGGGATTATCGACGGCTTCTGCCAGCGCGGCTGTCCGCGCCGGCCGGAGGAAGCCCGTAGGAGCTGTACACGGTCTGTTGACTGTGGGTCTGTGCACGCTGTGGTGTCCCTGTCAAAATATGGGGGGAATACGTTCGTTTTCAGAAGCTCCTCTGGTTCATCTTCCGTCCTCCGACGGCGGTGAATTGAGTCATTAAATTGGGTATTCGTAACACCTTTCATTCGCACTGCTTAGAAAATGTGGTATAAAATGTTTATAAACCAGTGTATATTATATGCTGTGTCTTCCCATCCTCCAGAATTTTCAGTCAGTGAAATCCGGTTCCCAGCCACTTGGGAAGAGGCAGAGTAGTACGAAAGAGTAATGGAAAATTACCACCCTGGCGACTGTGCGATTAATGTTATTTTACTAATCTACCTCCGTCACAGCTTCTGGCGTGCAGTCCCCTCGGTAGGTTCATGCTGTGTTTTAACTTTGCCGGCCGGAGGAAGCCCGTAGGAGCTGTACACGGTCTGTTGACGGTGGGTCTGTGCACGATGTTGTGTCCCTGTCAAAATATGGGGGGAATACGTTCGTTTTCAAAAGCTCCTCTGGTTCAGCCTTTGGATAAATAAAGTTCCCACCAATTATGAAGGCAAGGGCAAAGAATTCCAGAAACATAAAGGAAAAAAAGGCCGTTTAAATTAGTTTGCTGTCTCTGTTGAAGGAGGGAGAGGCTGGGTGAACGTTGGGGAAGCAGAGGGAGGGAGTCTGGGAGGAGGCTCACTGGCTGTGTGGAGACGACGTGGCAGCAGGGGGATCTCTTATCTTTATGGGGCCATGTGTTTGGCCCCATAAAGATAAGAAACTGCTTCACGACAGCCGTGAAGCAGGCCACCGAGTCCAAATGCAAGCCAAAGGGAGGCAATCAAAACACCTCATTTCCAATGGCAGGCCACCGTTTAGCATAAACGGTGACCCCGGCCAATGGAAATGAGGGGCGGGGCTTAAAGCCCTCTTCTCAAAGTCCTCTCTTACAAAACCCTCGCGGGGGCGGAGCAGGGCTCTGCCCTGCAACACCATGCGAGACCTAAAAAGGGTTGGGAAAAGGGAGGGATAATATTAGCCTCCGTGTCTTTAATAAAATCCAGATTTTCTGTCCATCAAAGCTGATGAAAATCTACATTTTATGACAACACCGGAGGCTAAGATTATTGCAAGTTCAAAGCTTCTCTAACAAACAAGAAGCTGCATTAATCACTAGTTTAAAATAAAATTTCCGAAACACTGAGTCATTAGACCAATCAGCAGATCTCAGAATATCATGCAAAGCACCCCCAAGCATGAAAGCTTTCGAGGCAGAAGCACCTCTCACTGAATGTGCACCAAACCTGCTCCCATCAACACAAGCATTCCTCATCACCTCCTTCACCCATCTAGCAAGAGTTGGGCTTGACACAGCCCTGTGAGGTTTCCTATAAGAGATTAAAAGCTGCTTATTATTTGAAGAACGAATGCCAGAAGTTCTCTTCTCCTACTCCTTCAAACAACACACAACACATAAACACTCATGCTCATCAAAATAGGGGTAGAAAATGGTTTCTGAATTCGTTTTCGTTCTTCTGCACAGATAGAAACAAACTCCTTCTGGGTTAAAAATCCTAGCACAAACATCCAGAGCTTTCACATCTGAAACCCTTCTAAAAGAAAGCAGACACAACAACGTCGGCAAGTCAATTTCCCACTTAAAATCCTCAAATCCAACCCTCTGTTGTTTCCTAAATTCTCCAAATACGATAACACCTTCGATACATCCCAAACAGAATAATATCTGTCCATAGGAGGCTTAGAAACTCTCACGCTTCTCATTATCCTTTTCACCAGAACATTCTGTCCCACAGACACTCCATTAACCAGCTCATGACCAGCAGCCATGGCTGATCTATGTACATTGATAGCTCTGTAAGCCAGACCAGCTCCAAATAAAGTTGTTAGATAGTTGACCAGTTCGACTACACCCACTGAAACGGGATCAAAATCCCTCTTCACACACCAGCGTAACCATTTCTCCCACGTCAATCTAACATTTTTCTTGTTCCCGGAGCCCAGAATTCTCTAATAAGGTTAGAAGCCTCCTCCGAAAGTCCAGGCACTTCCGAGACGCGCCTGAAATTCTCCATGCCATCAGTCTCAACTGATCTGACAACACCAACGTGTGATGCTCTCCCAACGGACCCAACAAAACGTCTTGAAACATTGGTAGTAAAATTTGAAAATCTATCGACATTTCTAGGAGGATTGGGTACCAGAATTGAGACTTCCAGAGGGGGGTTATCAAAACCACTGTTTCCCTCCACTTGCGTACCTATAAGGTTACTCGCGTGAATATACCAAATGGAGGGAAAGCATAAGGACGAAGTCCCCTCCAATGCTGCCTGAATGCATCTATCCCGGCAGAATCTGGATCTGGGCGCCAACTGAAAAATTTCTCCAACTGGGTATTCCTCCTGTTCGCAAACAGATCCACATAACAAGGTCCCGAAACTTCCATCAACCTCAAGAACCTGTGGAGACTCCAGTCGCTGGAATCCCTGTAATTCCTCGAGCACCAATCTGCTTCCACATTCTTCAGACCTGGAATATGTTCCGCCTGAACCAGGATATTCTGACTCGAACAGTAATCCCCAAAAACTCTTGCCAGATCTGCTAGATCCTTTGATCGCGGGACTCCTAATTTGTTCACATATCTCACTGCCGAGACATTGTCCATTCTCCACAGAACTGAACACCATGCCTTGTCCTTTGTAAAGCTCTTTATCGCAAAAGACCCTGCTAGCAATTCTAGGCAATTTATATGCATTTTCCTTTCTTCCACTGTCCAAATACCTCCAGTCGATGTCACACTACAAAGAGCTCCCCAACCAGTCAAACTCGCATCTGATTCTATAATCAATTCCGGATTTCCTCCGAAAATTGCTTTCCCATTCCAAGCCTCCATATTTCTTAACCACCATTGAAGTTCTAACTTTGCTTCCTCTGAAAGGGTTATTTCCTCTGAATATTTCATACCAGGTCTTAAGTGATTGCCCTTCAACCTTTGAAGAGCACGATAATTCAAAGGTCCTGGAAAAATGGCTTGAATTGTTGAAGACAACAGACCCACAATCCTTGCCAAAATTCTCAAAGAAATCACTTGCATCAACAATACTCTTCGAATTTCCTTTCTTATCCTCTTTATTTTTTCCATTGGCAATCTCAGCTGACTTTGAATAGTGTTTATCAAAAACCCTAAGAACTGTCTCTCTTGACTTGGAATTAGGCAAGACTTCTCTCTGTTTACTACAAACCCAATTTTCTATAATAGATTTATCACCAACCTCATGTGACCCTGTACTCTGTTTCTCCTGATCCATAATTAAAATGTCGTCCAAATAAATAAGCAGACAAATTCCTCTCTCCCTCAAAAAGGCAACTACAGGACGGAGCATTTTGGTGAAACACCATGTGGCCGAGGATAATCCGAAGGGGAGACAGACAAACTTCCATAACTTTCCTCCCCATCTGAACCTTAGAAATCTCTGATGTTCTTTCCAGATTTGGATAGTCAAGTAAGCATCTGTCAAATCTAGACGTGTCATCCAGTCTCCCGACTGTAACACATCCCTCAGCATATGCATTCCTTCCATCTTGAAGTGATGGTATTCCACCCAATCGTTTACTTGTCTCAAATTTATGACTGGTCTCATACCTTTTCCTTCCTTTTCCACAAGAAAAATATTGCTCACAAACCCCACACAGTGGTCCAATTCTTCCACAATTGCACCTTTCTTTACCAATTCTCTCACTTCTGTATCCACTAGTTCTGATAGCTTTGAATCGAATCTTATCATATCCGGACAACGGTACTGAACCGGTTCCTCTACGAAATCTATGAGATAAACCATGACTGTCTGAAGAACCCACGGGTCCCCTGTTATCGCACACCAATTCTGATAAAATTGAGCAAGTCTGCCACCCAACTTTACATGGATAACAAAAGGGCCTTGACTTACCTGATCCTCTTCTCCGTCTATTTCCTCTCGAGTTGGCTCTCTGTCTTTGAGGATAAAAGTTTCCGGGTTGGTAACCACTCTGAGCCTAGTTCTGGTAGGGCCTGAACCCTCTTGAAAAAGAGGTCCTTGTGATCCCTTGTCCACGGCCGGGGAATCAACTGGCCCCACCAAAAACACGACGGTCAAAGACCTTTTTGATCTCTCTCTGTGACTTTTGTAGTGAGCTGAAAGCCCCAACATATTTAGACAGTTGCTTAATAAATGCCTCTCCGAATAACATTCCATTGGCCTCCAAGCCACCTACATTATTAGCTAGTTTAGTTAATTTGGGATCTATTTTGAGAAGGATACTCTTCCTTCTCTCCACTGGAAGGGCTGTGTTTGCATTACTCCGCAAACAGACCGCTCTCTGAATCCATTCTCTCAACTCCTCCACATCCAAATCTTTCTTCCCTACATAGGCCTCTTCGGCCATATCAAAGATTTTAGTGAGCGGGCCAGTCAAATCCAAGAGCCTATCATGGCACATTTTTAGTCCTTTATCTAGTCCCTTCCTGGGATCTCTACCACCTTTCCCAATGAACGCTATTATTTTAGCGTCAAGATCAGGTGTCAGGACAATTTTCTTGGCCAGATTAGGACGTGGGCATTCGGAACGAAGCCTCATTCTCACATCTTTTGGGAACTGCTTCCTTAACCACAACTCCACGTATTAAGCCACATGTGGAGCCGGACTCCATTCTGGAGAAAGAGGATATTTCAACATCATCGGGTGAAACATTGCCTCCCTACGGGGGTCCATCACCCCACCAAGGCCATCCACCTTGTCACCTAATTTGCTGTCCAAAGACTTTTCCTTTTCAATAATTTCCACTTCAGAATCAAATTCAGAAAAGCAACTCAGCTCAATTTCAGCGCTGCCTGAGGATTCATCACAAAGAATAGTAGTATGCCTTCTACTACTTTTGTTCCTTGATTCTGAAGACATCGGACCTCTACCATGGTCCTCTTGTGTGTCCTCGACACTACCATGTTTCGTACGATTATGAAATCCACCATCAGCATAGGCAGCCTATGCTCTCTTGTTCTTAAAACCATCAACATCCACATTTTTTCGTTTCCTACTAACATTTCCTCCCTTTTACAACACAGGTCTAGGTCCCTCACTAGCTGACCAAAAACGCTCCTCTTGGGAGGAATTACCTTTATTTTGAAATAAGTCCTCAAATTTCTTTTCCATTTTTTTTATCTAAATCAGTGGCAAACTTATTTAGCATATTGCCAATCTTTTCTTCCAAACTCATGTCACTATGTCTACTGACATTTTCTTCTGACATTTTAACAGAATAAGTAATTTCCTTTACTTAGCCACTTAAAGGTCAACCGTTACTAAAATAACACCACCTAAAACTCCTCTTGCTAATAGTCTGTCTTGAAATCCACTTAAATTCTCTCAAAAAATATCCACAACTAATCCTCCTAAATAAACTTTTCTCTAAATCCCATTCAAAACACAATATTCCTCTCAGAATTACCTCCGATTCAATTTCTGCTTATTTTCCCAGGGTATGTGCCTTTAAATGTGCCCAAATCGTTTTGCGAGTGTTTCCTGTCAGTTTACCGATCGGGAACTGACAGGAGCGCTCGTGGACGTGAACGTCAAGTCGGAGAAGAGCTACGCGGCCAACCTGACTGAGGCATGGCTCCCCGACATGACGTCCTTGCATTGTGACGACTGGACTTGCTGTGCGCTGACCTAATACCGCTAACGGTGAGTCCCTTTAAAAAATATACGCTAAGTAAAAGTTTAATGTAACAATCAAAAAATAAAGACTTGGCTAATAAAGACTTGGCTAATACTGATTCCGCTGGGTGCTCCTAAATCAATCGCGTGCCCCGCTCCTACCAATTGGCAATCAAAGCCTGAACCGGCATAATGATTAACCCCATAATAGTTGCGTCGCGTCCCAAAATTTTGCAGAGACGCTTCACATGCGTGTGTGCTTGAGCATCGTGACGCGGCACAAAAATTAATGCCGAGATGTTGATCTGTATCTCTACAAAACCTCAAACAATTTAAATAATAATACCTCACAAACCCCAAACAGTAAAACTAGGCTGTAGCATAGATGCATTGCCACTTATTTAGGCTCTTATCCTAAATCCCATTCATACACGCCTGATTCATCTCAGCAAACAAACTCTATATGATTTAGTATTCATACAACATCAAGAGCAACAGCACACAAGACATCTGTTTGGGCAGCAGCAAAAAAGAAGGAAGATGGCTGGAGGTTCTGGCCCTTTGTTGGATTCTTAGAACTTTGTTAATGTTCTTTGTTCTTACAGACTGTAGATAAAACAGACTGTGTAACAACACAAGTAAAAAGTCCAGTCCTTATGGAGGTTACAAATGCAGACAAGGCGTTACTAAGGAGGTACTACTAAGTCTATTCATGAATCAAAAGCAACCATTTAGAAACAAAATTAACGGGAGCCAACTGAAAAGATGGACGAAGTTTTAAGGCCTTACCTGAATACAGCATGCCTCGCAGCGCATGCGCTGCCCAGGCTCGACCTAAAAACCTGCACTGACATTCACTAAAAGCCAGAAAACATTTCCAAATCAGAAGCTTAACTATCAAAGCTCTAACAGGAAACATTCCACCATACCTTCATGAAAAACTGAAAATTTCAACAAGTCCCAGTGGCCACAGATGTTATGACATAATAAGAAAAGAAGTTCCTACATTTATTAACAATCAGACAGTGATTTCCTTCTTTTATCCTTTATGTAGATCTTCATATGCTGCCCACTCTTTTCCAGTATAGAATGAACTTTCCTCTCACAACAATATTTTGATACAAACTAACTTTACCCTTTTTTCCCACCCTTCCTTCCTCAACACCTTGTTTCCCCTTCATGCTCCTATTATCCATTTACTCCAGTATCTCGGCCACTCTGATCACTTCTAGTCTCCAGCGGCTCCTCCATGGTGTGCGAAGACACTATCCCGAGTTTGCCATGAACTATAAGTACATAAATAAAATCTGCACTCTGAGCCTTTATATCAAATACTGCATCCACTTTTCACTACTTTGTAAAATGAAGCAGAGAAGTGCACGGCTGCATAGTTCACAACATAAGACTCAAAATATGCTTATGCTAAACACGAACGCAAGTGTGTGCAATCTGCAACCCTATCGCCATGGGTTTGCCAAACTTCAGTTTAATATTAGTCTCCGTCTACTACTAAAACAAATCCAGCAAAAAAAAAATGCATTTTTAATTCTATACTAATAACACCAACTACAATGTTTTATTTCTCTCTCTAGACAATTTGAAGTTATCACTGGCCTCGTCATCATAAAGATGTGTGCCGTTTTTTTTATGTGCATGAAATCCCAAATAAACATGAAATCAGAAATAACTCACTTTTACATTTATGTTTCTCTACGATACCTTCTCTCCCTCTCATTGTGTGATACAGGTAAAGAGATCCTAGTAGCGAATTCATGCTGTACTCCTAAAGAAGGTATAGCATAGGCTACCTAAAGGCCTGGATACTGGGTACAATGAATGCAGTCACTTACAAAAGCGTAGTAAAGCAAGGACTAAGTTCAACAGTAAGTGGTTGGAGTGTTCAATTCCAGATAGAGCCTAACTAGTCAGTAAATATAAATGTATCATTAGGTGCAAACATTTTTGAAGCATCTCTTTTAAATGACAATAGGTCTGGCTTATGGATGAAGGTGCCTTTTGTGTCTTTGATGGTTGTAGGCAGTCAATAATTCATCATAAATGCACTTGGTCACTTATCTTTGCACTCATGCATCTGTTAATTTAAAAAAATAAAAACAGGAAAAACAAATGAAAGGGGAACTATACAATGAGGAAATAGAAAACTATAGGTCAGACCAATCAGCTCTGGTACTGAAACACACTACATTTCGGGTTGATGCACATGGAATGGGAAAATGCAGTCATTCACAGGGGAAGAGAACTAAGGATTGATGTGGACTAAACATTATCCCATGCTGTCATGGATGGAAGGAAGCAGGGTTTAAATGACCCTCAGACGGACCAACGGTAGGAGGGGGGGGGAGGGAGAGACAGACACACACACATACACCCCCCCCCACACACACACACCCACTGGGTCTGTCTGAGGGTCATTTACACTCTGCTTTCATCCAGGAGTCCCTCATTATTAAATGAGGGTGCATGCAGCGCCCTCCCCAAGCCATTTCATGGCCCCAGAGACCCCATCCCTCTGGCCAAACCATATTTATTTTGAGAAGGGGCCTGTGGCCTCCCTACCCGAACCATGATATGGCTTGGGGAACCCATCGCCCGGGGCCTGAGCCATATTTGTTTCGGGAAGGGAGTGTGAGGACCCCCTCCACGAGCTATGCTGTGGCCCCAGGGACCCCATCCCCTACGGCCCCAGTAATATTTGTTTGTGAAGGGGCGTGGGACCCTTATCCCCTAGCCATAATACGGCCCCAGGGACCCCTTCCCCTGGGGCTCGATGGCAGGCAGTGCCCCAGGAACCCCATCTTCTGGGACACTGAGTTTCTCCCTGCTCGGCAGGAAATAGAAATCTAACTCCCTGTCATGCTCTACCAGACAAGGAGCACAGGTTTGTTTCTGCCCGGTGGGATCAGAAACAAAAGCTGCTCCTGCTGGGTGTTGCAGGGGAAGCTTTCTTCACTTTTGGTTCTTCGCTACTGGGCCCACACAATTTTTCTATTTTATTTTAGTCACTTTATTCAGTTTCTATACTTTTACCCACAGAGGCATTGGTCCTCAGATGGACCTTTCTTCATCGTAGTGAGGGGTCAGAAAACAAGGTGTCCAACTGTCGGCCACCCAATGTGGATCAATAATTAATAGCCAACGTACAAATTGGAAATCAAGTTCAAATACACTACTCTCAGAACCATGCTATAGAAATAGAATATTGCAATTGGAAGTCCCAACCATCTAAAGAAATCCAACCTAACTAGAATTATACAGACCAGGAGCTCCGCTGTGGCTACACAGAACAAGAGCAAAAGAATCTGAGGTTTTGAAAATAATCTATGACTCTATCATGCATTTACAAATCAGATAGTTCTAAGCACAGTTTCTGAAGAAAAAACATTGAGACACAATAAAGGACTAAGACAAGTGTAGATAATTTCGTTATTGTATTAAAGATCCAAAATCAATGCATTTCAGTGATATTTTAAGTAACTCTGTCATGAGTCTTACTGCTCGTAGTATAAATCTACACATTTAGTCAAAATAAATCTATTTCTAAATACATTTATCCATAAGGAGGATGGTTAAGGATAGGGTTTCCTTCCACCAACAAAGGCAGGAGGATGGTTCAAAAGAATTCTCTTAGCATGGGCAAAGGGATCAAGTTAAACTTCACTAAGGGAAGGTCCATGGGCATGAGCAAAGGGAGTGGAGCAATAATTAGGAAAGTCAGGGCGCTAGAGGGCGCGCAAGCAAGATGGCTGCACTAGTGTGAGGCTCCGGTGGCCCAGGGTTTTCCATCCGGCATATTCCTGCTCATAAATGGGCTGTGACTGACCAGAACAGAAGGAACGGAATCGGCAATCACAGCAGAATTGCAGGTGCATCTTTGGAGTACTTCACTCTTCAAAAAAACGATGCGACAGGCTGACAATCTTCCGACGCTGAACCGAGAAGGCGTGGGCCTGCTGGGGCCTGCGAGACTGCGGGCCGAGCTGAGCCTCTGCTAGAAGTGACACAGGCGGACCAAGGCCTACGGGAGACCCCCCACACTATCGCGAAGGTGAGGAGCAATCTGGGAGGGTAGTAGATCCCTGCAGTGAGGATTGGACACACGGTGTGGACCGCGCACATCCCGGACTGCGGGTGACGGACACCCCAGCGGGTGACGGCCAAGCGGCGGAAGCCCTTGATCTGCACCGTTGCGAAGACAGAGTTGGACCTGTGCTGACGCGGACTATCAAGAGGCTGAAGCTCCTTGGAGCAAAACCCAGTCCAGCCTAGTCCTCGGTGGTGGCAGCCCTGGTGCCGGGAGACCCTTGGGTGCTGAGCACTGCTCCGCAGCGCAAGCAGATACGACTTGCACCTGGGATGCTGTCTAGGCACTGTGTGGCAGGGGAGGTGATTCGGGGCCAACGCGAGTCCCAAGCTCCGCTCAGAGCGACCTGGGAGAGGTACGACTCTCTGCAGCAACATTTGACCACGGAGGAGATTGGGCGATCTCGGCTGCGGGCTGCCTGGGGGCCCCATGGAAGATTGGCCTGGCGGTTGGGGCCTCCCTTTGTCGGCCCCGGCAGATGCAAGCAGCTAGCGGGCCGAGAGCTCAAACAGGTACACGATCTGGCTGTCCTGAAACTGACATAGCACAACCCCCCACTATCTAAAGCAGTGGTCTTCAAACTTTTTAATGCAGCCCCCCCCTGCCCAGTGAAAAAATAAAATGAATCGGACCCCCTTCAGAATTTTTCACAATTATTCCATTAAATTGGCAATGTTTAAATATGTCTCGACTTATTTAAACACTAGACATATTTAAGCATTGCAGTTAAATTCTCTTACCCTTTTAAAAAAGCAACTAAATACATGATTGCCAAACATACTATTCTGGTCAGGCAGGCCTTACTAACGTGTAAAAGTATCCACAGTGTGATTATTAGAAATTGGGGTGGGGGTGTAGAAGAATATTTGGAGTCCCTTCCCTTTTGACACCTTTTCCCAGCCAGATATAAATGTCTTTTGGCCAGAGGCTGGCGCCCCCCTGGGATCACTTCAGGCCCCCCTCGGGGGGCCCGCCCCCGTTTGAAAACCTCTGATCTAAAGAAAAGTGACCCGTGGGGACAGCAACACCCCGCTACGGGTCCCAGATGCGGAAGGAGTCCACACGCAGTCAGGGGGCCTAATCTCTAGACAACAAGGCCACAGGAATAACTGACCCGGAGACGGTCGGCCAGCGTGCACGGGCGTGGTATTCTACTGTGTGGGCTGAAGCAATACACAGAGTCCATATCCCCAGTTTCCGATCAGTGCAAATCGACGTAGATGAGGCGATCCACCCCAATGCCCGATACTAAGAACTAACCACTGTGGACCATAGGACACTGTTGGAGAGGACATATAAACGCAGGAATCCCTCACAGCCAAACAATAGCGACGGTGGGCGCCTGGTGGCCCAGGGTACATGAAGGCGAAGTTCCAGTGGGGTAGGAAAACATGCGACTTTTGTCGGAGGCTAAGACGGCCCGCATAGTGGACTCTGCACTCGATCCCCAGGTGGCACAGGCAGTAGAGGCCTAGCTGAGATCGACAGTGGGGCAGAATCCCCGAAATTGCAGCGGTCGAAGTGAGTGCGGCACCAGCAAACAGACAGATGGGCAGAACGGAGATGAAACAAACTAAACTACCGTTCAAACCCCAGAGGTTGCCCCAGAACTCAGGGAGACACTGCAAGTGGCGGACCAACTCTCCAGTGCCTCGCAAACCCCCGAGGAAGACCTTAAATCCCTCTTGACAACTATGAAACACAGCCTCACCTCAATAGAAACCAAAATGGAATCTATGTGTAGCCGTATAGACTTATGGTCCAAAAATTTGTGAAACACGACGGACGCATTGGGGAAGCGGAACAGAGAATTTCCAAATTGGAGGATACATCAACTGCCAGAAAGACACAACTAACTCAAATGGAACGCTTGTTAAAAGTTATTGCCGCCAAAAACGAAGAACTAGAGGCACGTTCCAGGTGCAACAACATTCATATCCTAAGAGTGCCGGAAAGCACCAATACTGGGAGGATGGAGGACTATGTTGAACACATGTTACAGGCCACCTTTGGAGCGGATGCCCTTTCTGTGCAACTGGTGGTGGAGAGGGCACACCGATCTTTGGGACTGCGACCGCCCCCAGTAACTACTCCTAGACCCATCATCGCCTGGATCCTTAATTTTAGAGACCGCGATACAGCCCTCCGTCTGGCCTGGGTGAAACAACTAATCACGTTTGATGTACATGCCATTGCACTGTACCCCAATTTCACTATGCCAGTGCAAGAGGCCAGGAGGAAATTCGTGCCCGTGAAAAAGAAGCTTCAACAGGCGCAAATCGACTATGCAATGATGTATCCGGCACGCCTTCAAGTTACCCATTAGGGGGACCAGCATTTCTTCCCCAATCGGCCGCAGGTGGAGGAATTCCTAAAACGCACTAAACGAAGCTCAGCCAGCCAGGGGGTGAGCTGCCAGGACGACCGCTCGCCATCATCAATGGTGGAGGTTGAGTAATTGAGCTCCTGGGAGGATTGATCGCGAACATCTCAGAAGGTCACACAAGTGGCACAGCCACTGAACTGCCAAAGCCAAAATGTCACCTGAAAAGCGTACTGCTGGTGAGATGAAGAATTTACTCACTGTTATTGCATATCTGCTCTTTCTTTTGCAACCTATTGAGCATATAACTCCACTATTCCCGGGCGCCTCCCTCCCTCTATTTTTTTCAACAGTTGGTAAGGGGGCAGATTGCGGTGCCCTTGGTGTTGTTGGACTGCAAATGCGTCTAGCCGACTCCTTCTAGCATTGTGCGAGTTAAGTTAGCATTTGCGGCGCCATTTTGTCTTGAGCCGCCATTTTGTACTGTGATCGAAAGTAAGCTTCTGTCTCAAACTGTCTGCCTCAGCGAAAAGCTGCTTCGAGTTACTTCTTATCGTATTCAAGGTTGAATCCTAATGCACTAATGAATAGCTTATACTGTCTTCGCATGCCTTTCCTCTACCGTAGCCCTGCTCCCACACTAGAGAGCGTTGAGCTTGAACAAGACAACCTTGAAAATGTGATAACATGTACCCGTTCTGCAGGTGGTAGCTCATCCTTCTGTACCTCCTTTGTTCATCAGTGCCCGAGCTGGAAAATTCCAGTCTGGGCGGGTCTTTAGGGGTGTTGGAAATGCATATTATGTTTTACCAAGTGTTCTGAAATCAGTCCCTTCGGTAGCATCTAAGGAGGCTAGTCTGACTGGACTCCGCTCGAGCGTAATTACTAATAAATAACTTGGTTTGTATTCTCTACTGTTTCACCGACTCTTCATTTCTTGTGGAAGGCTGAGAGGTGGTCGCGAGTGACACGGGTGGCCCAATTCGGGTCACTTCCTTCAGTTGGCGCCCAAACAGGGACTCAATCGGGCTGACCCATCTTCGCCCGCGGACGGGTGGAGAGGACGGGGCCACGTCGGGTCGGATGGGCGGATCGGGGATCCCTGCATAATAGAGCCTAGTACTCGCAGCTGCCCCACCTGTCTGATCGGGCGGTGCCTCGCCCAGCGGTCATCCCGGCTGGGGTCCTGAAAGGCGAAACCCTTGGATCTGACCGTTTGGTCCGAAGAGTTGGCAGTGGAGAATAATTGTGTTCGACCTGTGTGCACCAGGTGAGTTTGACTTGATTCTTGGTGAATATGGTGCCATTTTGAATTATCTTGGGTAAGGTCTGAAGACCATTTCTTGGCTTGCTTGAACTTGGTAGGACCGTTCAGATACAGGGTGTCTGCAGACACTCTGCCAGGCAACATAATGAATTTGGCTTACTCTTGAAAATGCCTGGGGCTTGAGCCTGTCTCTTTGGTGCAGTCTGAGGACTGACTCTTGGTTTCCTTTGTTTGATGCGGTTAACGTGTCTTTTATTAAGATGCCTTGTTTGAGCAAATTGTGGTGTTTGGGGTGCTGTTGTTGTTCTGCTGAGGCTCGACTTGAGGAAAGACAACCTTCACCTCCGGAAGGCACCCCGAACTTTGAAATGTATATTAAGCATGGCATTGGCCCTATAATGTTTAGTACACTATGGCACAAATATACGAGGGACAATGCCGAGCTGCAGTGGCCACTAACAGGTACCTTTGATGAACAAAAACTGAATTTCCTACAGGATAAATTGTTTGCAAAACGAAGTAGACAGTCGATGTTTGATTGTCTTCAGATATGGCAAAAGGAAGCTAGGCAAAGGCGCATGAAAGCAGAAAAAGAGGCCCGGAGAGGGAAGATGCAGACAGTGACTCAGAAAGCAGTAGCATATGATAGAGAGAAAATAGAAAAAGGTATAGAGTGTGCTGATAGGAAGTTTCGATTGCAATGCAACAAATCTTATGTCGCCCGAGAGGAAGGCGATACATTCGTGGAGGAGCTGTTAGATACCCGACCTCCACCTCCATATGCCCCGCAGAAAATGTACCCTGCTGTCCCGACACCTCAATCTTCTGCCCCTCCTGTTTCCACCGCTGGTTCCTCTGCTCTTGACCTGCCTGCTTCGACTACGGCACCTCCTGCTCTTTCTCTAGCTTCACATGCCGCGGATGCAGTGACTGCAAGTCTCCCCGCTACGCCTATTGTTTCCGCTTATGCTCTTTCCCCATCCCTCACACCCTCAACACAGTCATTAATAACTTTAGTGCCTGCCCCTTCATCTATTGTGTTTTCCTCAAATGTCTCTTCCCCGACATGGCTGAGTATTGGGACGCCGGTGCGTGGACCGGACAAAGGGAATTGGGCAGCACCTCGAGAACGAATGGGGCAGGTGCTGATTCGATCGGATGTGGGGAATGAGGAGAAAAAGATGGTGGCTGATCAGGCCGCACAGTGGGCTCAGAATCCGATTTACAGCGTGGAAGATGTGTGGAGTGTGGTGAAAGACTATGAGCCGTTTGTGCAGCAGCATGTCCTCAAGCATATGTCGGCCACACTAATAGGGTTGTGGGAACAGTGTTTCAATAGTGTTGCACCTCAGATAATTTATGACATCCGGGACCGTGTATATGCTGCCGACATGGCTCCTAACGACGTTTTTAGTAATGTTGCCACACTGATTGGTTATTGAGGTAGGTTACAACAGAAAACACCAACAACAGTGTCCCAGTTTCCGATGAGGGAAGTCCATCCTATTTTTCACCCCGAGATACCGGAGCTGCGTAATCAGCATGATGCCGTTATCAGACAGCGAGTAGAGGCCCACTTTCAAGAACAATGGGTTTACACTCCATGGAAAAGGAGTGAGGTTTTAGCTCTTAGGGGTCAGTTGCCAGACCCTAGGAAAAATCTGACTGCATATTACAAAGAATTGACAGAGGCCGCCTCGTCAACAGTGATGACGTTGGCAGATATTGAGATGTTTTTTGATTTGTTGGTACAAGTGGATATTTGGAGACAGGTGCATACACAGGACCATGTTGTGGAGTTGGGTGGCACCTGGGATGAGATCAGGGCATGGGATAAAGAGAGGAAGCCTGGCGAGAAGCCTAGGGCTGAGATACTAGCTTTGCCGAGTCGTATTATTACTTACATGCATTCCCTCATCCCACCTAGACGGGTAGATTGGGACAAGTTAGCAGCATGTCGTCAGAAGAAAGATGAAAGTGTATCTGATTTTTAGGTCTTGCGCCTTGCGTTGCAGTGCGCAGCACTGCTCGCGCAGCGCGAGACCTCTTGTACGGGCTTCTGAAAGCTGCCCACACACTCGTGCGTGTGGTTTTGCTTTCGGAAGCCCACATTGGCTGTAGCGTGCGTTTAAAAAAAAAAAAAAAGAACGGCACGCAATTGGGCAAAGGCGGGCGCATGTCCCGCCTTTGCTCCTCCCATTCCCACTGGTGGCTAGCACGCGCAGCAGCGCGCGTTCGCCTCGCTGCCGCGCTCCCTCCCCCCGCTCCTCTGTGGTGCGCGCGCACCACTGTTTATTCTCTTTTTCTCTCTCTGCGGTTCCTTCCTCTCTTTTGAGTGCTCTTTCTTGGTGTCATCCATTTGCCTTCCTTTTTTTGCGCCATGTGGTGGCTGCAGAGTCATCACAGTCAGCGTCTTCCCAATGCTTCTGTCGTGTGGGATTCCTGTGTGACATAGGGAAGAGCTTTCCTGTTAAATAGGGGCCTGAATCCCACATCTACCTTTCTTCTCAGCCCCAGTAATGGCTGCAGTCATGGGAATGACAGGGGAGAGAGGGCATGAAAAGGCTGCCAGATGGATATGGCTAATTCCAGGATGCTCCCTGGTCCGTGGAACACTACAGTGTGCTTCCCATAAAAATATTGTAAAAAAGAATTACAGCCCGAGTGGCAATATTAAAATTCAAAGAACCAGTCCAAGGCAAACTGTTTCTCAAAATAATGGAGTTAAAGAAGGGTACTTCTCCCGCCGCGGTGCTCGAATGTTACTGGAAGAATCCATAGTTCACAGCGCAGTTTATTGTGCAATAAAACGAAATATGCGCCATTATTAATCCTGGGCTCATGAATATTTATATGTATAATTTAAAAAAGCATTGCGTCTGGTTAGAGAGGTGATGTTATTAATTATAAACGCTGCTGGTGTTATCTGGAACAAACGGCTCTGGATGGAGCTGAGCGCAGCAACATTAAACCAACCAGGGAAGCTCCGGCTAGGCCCTCCTCTTTATTATTCTAATAAAAACCAATGAATTCCTTGCCAGAAGGCACTGCAGCGTTAACTGCATCAGGAACAAATCAGATCTTTATCTCAAAAGCTGCATCTGTCGGCTTCAGGTGATTCCGTGCACGAAACGGGCCGCGTGCAGCAATTTTTAAAGACACCCGGTACACCTAGAAGGATTCTTTTTTTCCCCACAAATCGTGAAAACAATAGATTTGTAAATTGGATTGTGGTGCTATAGAGAAATGAAGAGGACGTGGCTGGAGCAGACTGGCTGTGTCCAAGGACAACACTGATTTATGGCCGTCGATTACCATCCCACCGGACGCCAGAGGCCATGCTTATAGCTCGTACTGGAGACCATGGCACATTTTCTACACTAGTGCACATGCCGTTGATTAATGTGGGCTCATGTGTACCCACAGTCACTTAAGGGGGTTATCCCTATCCACTGCAATTCATGGCCACTGTTTATGTAGCTCACTGCTGCCACCACGCGGTGGGAGCTTGCTATTTCAAGATTTTCAGAGGCCTGCAGGTATGGAACGGAAGGGTGCTGGTTGGTTTGATGCATTTGTGAAGTGTGTGAGCATCAGAAAGTGTTCCCGTTGTGCTGCAGAAGGCTTGACATAGCAGAATGTGCAGAGAATGAATGGAAACAGTGTTACAGAGTTAAAAAGAGCAAGTAAGCAAGCGGCATAAGCCATAAGAACTGAGCAGAGAAGCCTAGAATGAGGACTGCTTGAGGAACATGGTACTGTATGCATGTGTCAGTCTGGAGCTACAGAAATCAAATAGTTAAAAACTAAGACGTACTAATGGACCCTAACAAAGCAAGGTAATGATGATATTGTCAGTCGAGAGTTGTACATTCTCACATTTCAGATGGAGAAAGTCGGTCCTCCGCTTGCGGAGTCACCTGGATGTTCGAGCAGAGGTTTTGTTTGGGCCTGTGCACCCAGAGTGTTCTTTGGAGGAGAGAATTGCGACCACTGCCCCATCCACAGAACGGTTTTCACACTGACAGTGTTCGGGTATTGGACGAATGTTCCTTTCAAAGGTTACTACGCTGAACTGTGTCGTTTCCGGTTCTCATTCCTCTGCAGCGATATGAATCCTTTCTGAGCCAGTTGTGGCTATCCTTGTATTGAGGCCTTACCTTGTGAATGGCTTTGAGCATCTGCAGCGTTTTAAACAAAACTCCCACCATGCATTGCTGCATGCATCTTAGCAAATCGGCCTGGCTTTCACTTGGCTCCCTACACAATTTACATCATTTGACATTCCTTTGTCCATGGAGTGACCTTACCGGCATATCATTTCATTTCATACTGAACTGAGTCAGAGCATCTACGTTAATATATTACCAATAGACTGGAGAGCAAGACATCTATTCAGAAGCATGGTTACTGTGGCAGCAATGGTAACCCAACAGGTATGGCCTCAAAAGTCGGGTATCGTTAACTGGCATTCCTATGCCTGAAACACAAGAACACGTTCACTGCATTGATATTGGCATGGTTTGAGGAAGAGATAGCCATGCTCTGCCCACTTACAAGTTCATAAAACTTCGTAGCCAGTATGGACTACCAGATCCATCCACTTGCAAATATCTCTACCTACTCTTGACACCAAGACGCAAGGCCGGCTTTAGGGCAGTGCGACAGGTGCGGCCGCACTGGGTGCTGACCTGTGGAGGGGGTGCTGACCTCAGGAGAGGAAGGGGGGGGCGCTGTGTTTAGCAATAACTTATGATTGGAGAGATATGGGGCACTTTTGCCCGGTGGTAGTGAGAGAACCTGAGGTGGCGGTCGTGGGATGTGGGGGGGCACCAAAAATTATTGTCGCACCGGGTGCCACCAGCGCTAAAGCCTGCCCTGCTGAGAAGGCACATGGGCCCTGATTACAAGATGCACTGTAGTGTACTGGGGTAAAGGTTAGAGTGTTAATTTCACACCAGGATCGTGCAACTATGAGTAAAACTTCAGGGAACTGCGGAGGACCCTTTTCCAGTCCATATGGTTTTACCTACACATTTACCACTTGCATTGAGCAGGGAGTAAAGGTATCCATGGCCTGTGGATGGGATGGGGTTGGGTTGGGTGGGCAAGTTGAGGAGTGAGGGGTTTTCTAGCAGGGGGAAGCATTGTATGCTTTTCCCAGTAGAAAGGAAAATATAGAATGAGGCTTGGCTGCTGCAACAGCCTAGGCCTCGTGATTTTTTTAAGCCAAAATTATCGGATGGAAAAAACAACTTTAGTTCTCAGTGACATCACCATGTTCTAGATATAAAGCAATATCTGTTTGCAAGAGACCTATTGTCAGCTGATCAGATCTTAGAGTGGATTTACAGCCCACCCATTTCTCACTATTAGTTGGCTTTATTGTCACTCTTATGTGCTTGATTCTTATTTAATGACTTGGCTTCTTCATCTTGTGTTCCCCTGGAGCATTGCTTCTTTAATTGTGTCCTTCTACTGCTCGCTTTTAGTAAACTATTTTTTTTTTGCTTAAGCTCTCCACGAGAGTGAATGTGTTTTCCAACTGACCCTCATGTGCTTCTCCTATTCTGTATTGCTCTCTCTTGCCCATATGCTTTTCTTCCCCCACACTGATCTCTCTCATTTCTTTTTCCTTGAGCACTCCATGGGAGCATGTGTTTTCCAGCTATCTCCCTTATGTGCTTCTCTCCAGCTCCATGTTGCTGTCTGTTCTCCATGTGTTTCTATCTCCTTGTGCTGCTCTCCCTCGCCCAAGTGCTTTGCTCCCTCAGTCCATGCTTAGTGTAGCTCTCTCTCGTCCATAAAGTTATGTGGTGTTCTATCCCTCTTGTGATGCTTTCTCTTTCCACATTTCCCACCCAAGAGCAGTTACTACCAGCCTTTCTTCTCGTAAGCAACGACTATAAGTACAAAGGGCATGTTTACGCACAGCTTGCAGGTTTTCAAAACACAAATAAAAGGCATTGTCATTTACAATGCCAGTAGCTCAAACTCTCGCAAATGCGAGACCTATTGCATTGAAAATGCTTGTTTTACTAGGTTTGAAGGTGTGTTTTGGGATATCAGTGGGCAGGATTTGTCAATGGAGGGAGGTGTCCGATCGTTCGTTAACAGATTTGTTACGAACCGAGATCGCGACTCGGTTACAGGCTTCGGAGAGCACTTGGACTACATCCTCCCCTTCAGTGATATTGAGTATGGCCCAGTATTATGAGCATAGGGAAAATGAGGAGAAGGAAAAGGTGGAGAAGAAAAATAAAGAGTTGAAGACGAAGGTGTTGATGCAGCTGGGGGGGGGGAACAGTGGAGGACGTGGCACCAGTCCGGCCCGACAGTTCCCCCGCACTAGCAGAAATAGTGCACCTGTGGGGCCGAACCAGTGTGCGTATTGTAAAAAGGAGGGACACTGGCGAAGTGAGTGCCCAGAGTGGTTACAGAAAGTTGCGGCCCCCAGAGGACGGGGTCCTCGCGGACGGGGTCGTGGTGGAGGTGGTCATGACGAGGTTCGGGCAGATGAGTCGTCACAGGGTCGCTCTGATCAGAACTATTTTGATGACCCTCGAGGAAGACAGTAATATCACAATGATTATGATATGGACGAGGTGACAGGGATGTCTTACAGCTAGGACAGCCAGGGACAGGGTGAGGGACCAGTTCAGATACCTGTAGATCAGCGTGGTCCTTATGTCACAGCGGATTTGCACGGCTCGGTCAAAAGGTTTTTGGTGGATACAGGTGCAATGAATAGCTCCGTTTCTCGTTCGCTGGTCCCCGGGGCAGCTCTGTCTGGCCAAAATAATGTTTTGGTAGGCTTTTCAGGCGTACCGGTCGTGAGCTCCATTTCCAAACCCCTTGCTTTGACTATTGGCCCTTTTACCGTAGATTCGTCATTCTTATTGACAACAAATTGCGGAGAGAATTTAATGGGACTAGATTTTTTGAAGAAGTTGCATACAACAATTTTTTGTTCTCCGGATGGTGTCTATATGACGATAGGACCAAATGTGGCTAGTACCAAGCAGTGTTTTTCCAAAGATGCACCGCTCCCTGCTGAATTCAAAGATGTGCCGGCCACGTTGTGGGCTACAGGTGAAACGGACGTAGGGTTGTTGCAGATACCTCTGGTCTCTATTAGGGTCAAAGACAATGCTGTGTTGCCTCGTATTTCTCAGTACAAAATACCGCAGGCAGGGGAACGAGCTCCATTGCAGATTATACAATATTTGATTAAGTCAGGAGTTATTGAGGAGACAGCAGCAAATGTGTGTAATAGTCCTATTCTTCCCATTCTTAAGAAGGCGCCCTTGGATTCCTCTGATGCCCATCCTGATGTTTATCGTTTTGTGATTGATTTGCGTGAGGTTAATAAAATAGTGGTCCCTCAGTTCCCAGTGGTCCCCGACATCACCGGCCTTCTGACGATGATTCCTTCCACTGCAAAATTCTTTTCTGTGATTGATTTGAAAAACGCTTTCTTTAGCATTCCCATTCATCCAGATTGCAGGCATCTTTTTGGATTTACTCTGGCCAGCAGAAGTTTCCGATTCTGTCGCGCTCCTCAGGGCTAAACTGAAAGTCCTAGCATATATAGTCTAGCTTTAAAAGGCCAATTGGATTCCCTCACACTTCCCCCAGGTAATGTATTACTGCAGTACGTAGATGACCTCTTAATAGCTTCTGACACTGAAGAAGGTTGCAAAGATGCAACGGTCAAATTATTACTGCATTTGGCACAGCACGGACATAAAGTGTCCCTTTCAAAGTTTCAGTATTGTCGACAGGAGGTCACCTACCTAGGTCACCTACTGTCGAAGGAGGGAAGGAGACTAACACCTGAACGCATTAGTGCTATTGTTAAAATGCCCATTCCTAAGACTCAAAGGGATGTGCGAGCCTTTATCGGCATTACTTTGTACTGTCGCCACTGTAGTGCTAAATATTCTTTACTAACAAAGCCGCTGTTGTAGTTAACCACTAAAGATGTGCATGAACCCTTGCCCTGGATGCCTGAATGTCAGCAAGCTTTTGAGCAATAAAAGTTGCGCTTTGCTCAGCACTTGTGCTTGGCACCCCAGATTATGCTAAGCCGTTCGTGTTATATGTATACGAAACGGCTGGTTGTGCGCTCCCTCTTTTAACACAAGCCTTTGGAGGTAAGCAGAGGCCGTGTGCTTATTTTTCCGCTTTGCTTGATAACATCGCAAGAGCCCTCCCGAGCTGTCTAAGAGCGGTCGCAGATGTGGCCGTTTCTATCAGACAATCGGCGGTGCTCGTCCTTGATACTGATCTCACAGTTATGGTACCCCATGCTGTGGACACACTTTTGAAGAAAACGAAGACACAGCACCTTACCAGTGCATGTCTGACCGGCTATGAACTGGCCCTCTTTGCACCACATGTCACAATTAAAAGATGTGCCACTCTGAACCCAGCCACGTTACTACCCCTCCCTTCTGAAAGTGAGGACAGAGATATACATGATTGCATCTTCCGAACAGAAGAGGAGACGAAGGGACGGGTAGACCTGACTGATGTTCCCTTATCTGACCCACAAGGGGAACTATATGTGGATGGCTCTTGTTTTAAACTACCAGATGGCACCACCACTGCAGCGTACCCTATTACTACGCGGCATACTGTAGTTGAGACATCACAGGTTTCTTATCAAATGGCCCAAGCTGCAGAACTAGTTGCTCTCCTTCGAGCTTGCGAGTTAAGTGAAGGACTGACTGTCAATATTTATACTGACAGCCAGTACGCCTTTGGGGTTGCCCATAATTTTGGGCGGCAAGGGGATTCTTGACCTCACATGGGCAAAAAAACCAGAACGGCCCACTGATACATAGGCTTTTGTCAGCTCTGACACTTCCCAAAAAGCTAGCAATAGTGAAGTGCAGTGCCCACAAGGCAATTACTGATGATGTGGAGAGGGGAAATGCGTTTGCAGATCAGAAGCTAAGGAGACAACCAGATCTAAGATGAAAAGAATGTTTGTGGCAGGTCCTGCTAGATGGGTACCCGACGGTGCGATGTTCGAAGATACATTGGAGAACGTTAAAGAGATCCAAAGCGAGGCAACAATCGAGGAGTTAGCAATATGGCAGGAGAGAACAGGACGTTTAGACGAAGAAGGGTGTTGGATTGATAAGTCAGAGAAGCAGAGATGGATGTTACAAGATGCATATGTACTCCCGCTAGTCACAATGGCGCACGGGCCAGCTCACATTAGAGCAAAGGGAATATGTAAGTTGTTGGACCCTGTATGGCAGAACAATAACATCCCTAAGGTAGCTGCTCATCTGGTGAAGTACTGCATGGTATGCATGATACATAATCCTGGAAGAGGCACCCCTACACCCTCTGGTAACTTTGCACCACCTTCCTTCCCTTTCGAGGTTCTCCAGATGGATTTCATCGTAATGGAACGAGTCAACAATTTGAAATATGTGTTAGTGGTTGTTTGTGCGTTCAGTAAATGGATTGAAGCTTACTCCACTAAAGAGAACACAGCCATGGCGACGGCGAAGGCACTCTTAAAAGAGTACTTCCCGCATTTTGGTCTGCCCTGTTTGATTTGGAGTGACAATGGAAGTCACTTCAACTCAAAGGTTATCCAGTTGGTTTGCGATGGTTTGCATATCAAGCAGAAATTCCACGCAGCAAACCATCCCCAATCGGCAGGTTTGGTTGAGAAGTACAATGGTACGCTCAAGCTGAAGTTGGCAAAGATCAAAGAAAGCACAGGATTGCAATGGTCAGATGCGTTACCCCTAACCCTGTTGTCCACAAGGGCAACAGCCCACTCTATAACAGGATTGTCACCATACGAGGTCGTTTTCGGCCACCCGGCAAATGTCTGGAGCGTCCCACGACCCCGTCGTTTTTCCGAGACAGAAAACCCTCTGCTTGTGGACTACTTGTGCGAGTTGACTAAAAATTTGCGTTCTATTCACCAACAGATTCACGAGGCTCTACCGCCAATACCCGAGGGGCCAGGTCACAATATTCGACCCGGCGATTACATCCTGGTGATGAACTACCAGAGGAAGGGGAGTTTGGAGCCACGCTGAAAAGGACCTCTGCAGGTCCTCCTCGCCACCCGGACGGCAGTGAAAGTGGACGGCCGGAAGCATTGGATCCATTCATCACACTGCCGAAGAGTCCCGTTACCCCTCCCCTACGACCAGTGGGTCCTGGACGGCGTGGGGGACCACGAGACATAGAAGGCACCACACTTCATCCCTTTTTCTGGCGCTCGACTGACATGGGCGCAAACGGAGGAGGAGAACGATGCGGTCTTGAATGAGGCGCCCTCCCCAGAAGTAAGGACTGCCCAGGATCCTCCTCCATCTGGCCCACAGGAGCTTGAGTCTCAGTCCCTTGGCCCCTCTGAATTTAAGATCCTTTTCCGTGACGACACAGTGCCTGGAGTGGCGAGGTACAATTTACGCCCCCGGAGGGACAGTGCACCAAAGGAAAAGTCAGATTAGTAGGGATGGACTACATGGATGAAGAATAGGGTGCATGTACCCTGTCTGCAGTACCAATGATAGATCAGGGAAAGGGAGATTGGTGCATTGTCCTGGACACTGGACAGGATAAGTTGAGGGTGTCTTCCCAGGAGGGAGGGTGTCCTATCCTGAGCGACGTGGTTTTTCTTCAGAAAAGGCTGCGATCACGCAGCTCCACCGAGAAGTGCTCAATAGCACCACCGTAGATGAATAGGAGTCTGCCAGCGAGGCTCTGAAGGACGCTGGGTTTTGTGCCTCTTTTCTTGGTTTTATCATCGTTGGCTCCATTGTATAACCTCTGGTAGTCACATTTAAAAAAAAAAACGTGACCATTTGGCCGCCTAATTATGGATGAAGAACAGCCCTTAGCAGCCCCAGGTTTTGAGCAAATTGGTCCTGGTTGGTCGAGCTGGTCTACTAAAAGCAAGATAGTCTTTGTAGTAATTGTTCTGATCCTCTTAATAACTGCATTCAGAATTATGTGGTTTCTTGAAGAGAAATATCCTGTGCATTCTTTGATTGGTACTACCCCTGTTCCCCCTGAGCATGTATTTGTCACTTTGGCCCCTCATAAGGAGAGACACAGACAAACGTACGTTGACAATGTTCTCTTACAGATGCTCCATCAGGCGCACCATACCTCTAATGTTACTGATTGCTGGGTTTGCTGCTTGCTCCCTTCTGTGATGCATAAAAATGATTTATTGATGTCTTTACCCTTCTCTTATTTAGGGAGCTGTGAGGCATGGTTTCAACTGTTTACCATGGTGTATATCCATTTCCATACTGATGCAATGAATATGACGTATGCCGATTATGAGAGTGTGTTAGAATATATCCGTGTACACCAGGGGTTTACTCCAGGAGAACAAGGGGCCCCCTGATACTTTGCATCCCAATGCCTGTATGAATATTTACGAAGTCAAAAAGAATGTAAGTGGCTCCAAAATGAAATGCTGGATTTTCAAAATTTTAATGTCACTGAATACTTCAGATACTTTCAGATGCGTAATATTACTCAAGACGAAGCAATGCCAGTACCAATAGTTAACACGACAGCTAGTTTCTGTGTCCAAGGTTTTGGGAGTGTTAAAGTGGGAAGGAGTATTTGCAATTATACCTATGACTTGAGCACGACCAATAGCCCACCTTTACTTCCACCCCATAATGTGTATTTTGTTTGTGGGTCCCAGGCTTATATATGGCTTCCCAGGGGGTGATCTGGCATATGTTATGTCTCTTTTCTCCTACCCCCAGTATATATAGCACCGTCCAATTACCATAGGGACCATCGATTACAGCGTAGGGGAGTCAGTCTATTCCGAGTTAGAAGGGTTATCAACACAGAAGACATAGATCAGACAAACACTACTCTGCAGCAGTTTACTGATGCTATGAAGGGTATTCTGCCGTTCTGGGGTCCTATGTCCAATAGCCTTAACATTCGCCGACTCACAAGGGTTGTGGAGGGAGTTATTAACACCACGACAGGAATACTGACCAACATTACAGCTGAGCTTCAGGCTACAAGATTTGTTGCTCTTCAAAACCGGATGGTGTTAGACGTCATCCTTGCTGATCGGGGTGGGGCCTGTCGCGTCATCGGTAGTAGCTGCTGTGTGTACATACCGGACCATGCTCCGAATGTCTATGCAGCAATACAGAAGTTGAATCGACTTGCATCCGATATTCACCAAGAGAATGGCACCTGGTCCCTTTCTGGTTGGTTCTGGGGTTTGATAGAATCCTGGGGTTGGAAAATACTCCTTTTCCTAGTAGCCATTGCGTGTGTCATTTTCACTTGTTGCCTGTGTATGAATTGTCTTCCTGCCTGCTGTACATATTGTGTTAACACCTGCACCCAAGGCCCCAGGGCATGATAGTAAGCCCTCAGCAATGATGATGCAAGCTGTCCATGATTTAATGAATATTGAGGAGGGTATTTTTGAATATTAGCAGTATGTGTATTGCCCTGCATTAATGATTTTCTTATTATGCTAGAATAGACAAAATTATTAGCAAATGCTAAAAGGAGGGTCTGTTGGACTGCAAATGAGTCTAGCCGACTCCATCTAGCATTGTGCGAGTTAAGTTAGCATTTGCGGTGACATTTTGTCTTGAGTCGCCATTTTGTACTGTGATCGAAAGTAAGCTTCGGTCTCATGAACTGTTTCGAGTTACTTCTTCTTATCGTATTCAAGGTTGAATCCTAATGCACTAATGAATAGCTTATACTGTCTTCGCATGCCTTTCCTCTACCGTAGCCCTGCTCCCACACTAGAGAGCGTTGAGCTTGAACAAGACAACCTTGAAAATGTGATAGCATGTACCCTTTCTGCAGGTGGTAGCTCATCCTTCTGTACCTCCTTTGTTCATCAGTGCCCGAGCTGGAAAATTTCAGTCTGGGCGGGTCTTTAGGGGTGTTGGAAAGGCATATTATGTTTTACCAAGTGTTCTGAAATCAGTCCCCTCGGTAGCATCTAAGGAGGCTAGTCTGACTGGACTCCGCTCGAGCGCAATTACTAATAAATAACTTGGTTTGTATTCTCTACTGTTTCACCAAATCTTCATTTCTTGTGGAAGGCTGAGACGTGGTCGCGAGTGACCCGGGTGGCCCAATTCAGGTCACTTCCTTCAGTGTTACCTCGGAAGGTAATCCCTCACTACTCCCTTTGTTACCCTTCTCTCGGGTCAAGTTTTTTCACCTTATTTTCTTTCTGGGTCTCTACTTTTCTCTCTTTTAGAATCAACTTTACTGACCATTCATGACTAGGGAGGGCGAGTCGAGACCTTTGTTTATTTTGTTGCTATCTGACATTCCTGTTAAAAGGGGCGGGTATAATGACTTCAGCAAGTTTGGGTTGTCACTGTGAGAGGGGGGGGGGGCAAAGGATTACGTTTGTTTGAGCACATAGCGCACAGTGTGATTAGAAATGCATTGCAATCACTAGAGCATGTACATGTACGTATGGCTTATTGTTACCAGGGCTTAATGGTACACCCTCTCTTAATACTCCGATGACAGAACAAAAAAGACTAGAAATACGCTTTATGACCTGGAAGGTGCGGGGTTTGGGAAATCCACGAAAATGCAGGCAAGTTTAAGCTTATTTAGATAGGCATGATATTCAAATAGCTATGCTACAGGAGACACATCTCCACCCAAAAACGCCTCCCACATTTGCTGCTCGATGGGCAGAGCATAGATGCTTTGCATCTTATTCTACATATTCTAGGGGCACAGCGATTCTGGTAAAAAAAACATACACCCTACATAGCTATGGGATCTCTACAGGATTCGCAGGGCCGATACAGCCTCATGTGGGGCAAGCTGGCTTCTTATTCAGTTACATTAGTTAGCCGATATGGGCCCAATACTGACGATGTGGGCTTCTTTGCCAACTTGTGGGGTAAAATAATGGTCACTTGGTCTACTTACATGATTTGGGGAGGGGACTTCAATACAGCATTGACACCCACACTTGATAGATCGCATCCCCAACCACATCAATATACTATTACCCAACGTCAAGTGCAGGACATTATCACAACAAATTGCCTTTTAGATGCCTGGAGGCACTTGCACCCGGGTCAAAGAGAGGGGACCCACTATTCCACAGTGCATTCTACATGATCACGTCTCAACTACTGGGTGGTTTTTAGAGGGTTAGGCCCCTGGCTATCCCGGGTCAAACATCTCACACGTACATACTCAGACCATTCCCCAGTGGAAATGAGACTAACCGCTCCGGTCACATGTGTCCCCTACTCGACTTGGCGAATTAACCCAACAACATTATTAGACACTGTGTTCCGAACAGAGACAGGGCAAGAAATTACAGCGATTTTTTCAACGTAACAGACTCAGTCGAACACCTGACTACAGTGTGGGAGGCTTTTAAACTCACCATAAGAGGGATTTGTATTGCTAAGGGAGGAGGGGTCTTGAAAGACCTACAATCAACACTCAATCGACTAGAAGTGGAAATCAAACAGGTGGAACGGGAGCTCATCCACTCCCCGACTGCAGAAGTGCAACTTAAACTTAGAGACAAAATGTCCGAATAAGGAGACACCTCAGAAAGCGAATGTCTATTTCATTGCAAATGTTTTAAAGCTCGCAGGTATGGTGAGGGAGAGAGGCCGGGGAAAGCACTAGCTGTTGAAATCTGCATGCCCCAGTTCTCCAATTATGTCTTGGACATTCAGGAACCAGAGGGGGCGATTCTTAGGGACACGCCTGATATACTCCGAACATTTACAAACTATTACTCTTCCCTTTACACCACTAAGAAACAGCAACAAATTGCACTGTCACCTTATCTGGAATAGGTGGCATGAGGCTAGATAGGGGAGGCGCAAAGAGATTTCCTCTCTGCGGAAATGGAGGAAAGACGAGATCCAAACAGCTATAATGCAGCTCAGATGAGACTGGGCCCCAGGGCCGGACGGCCTACCGGCTGAATTCTATAAAACATATGTAGAATATCTAGTCCCTATCTTGAAGAAAGTGTATGAGGAGGAAAAGGAGACAGGAACTCTTCCCCAAACCATGAAGGAGTCTACAATCATTTTTCTATTGAAGCCTGGGAAACCAGCCAATAAGTGTGAGTCGTATAGACCACTTTCCCTGATTAACTCTGAAATAAAAATGTTAGCCAAAATATTGTGCAATAGATTAAGCCTCCTCATGGACTCACTAGTGCTTCCAGACCAAGCTGGTTTTGTTCCTGGGCGTGCAACCTCCCACAACTTTCGCACTCTTTTTACAATAATGCAGGATATTAACCTGGAGATAGCGGCTGTTGCAGTTTTTCTTGGACGAATCAAAAGCGCAGCGTTTGATTCGGTGGAGTGGGACTATCTCTTTGGAATACTCCAAGGAATGGGAATACCGCGTTGCTTTCTATCATGGATACAATTATTATATCAGCAACTGCAAGCAAGAGTATTAATAAATGGCATAAGCTCAACCCCCTTTCTCATCCCATGTGGCACGCAACAGGGGTGTCCACTCTCCCCCCTATTATTCGCGCTGGCCATCAAACCATTGACGGCAAAGCTACACCAACATCATCGTGAATGGGCCCTTCACTACCCCACCAGGCATATATTGGTATCTCTTTATGCAGATGATGTCACATTATACGTCCGGGAACCACAGGTCAGTCTCAACCCCATACTACGAGAGTTTAATGCCTTGGGCGTACTGTCAGGGGTCAATATCAACTGGGAGAAATCCCAAATATTTCCACTGACGACAACTGTCCTTCCTTATTCACTAAATTATTCCATTATATGGTGCACCTCCGAAGCGGAGTACCTAGGGATAATGATTTCTAGAGACAAAACGGAACTAATCAGAGCTAACTATGGAAGGACTCGAGATTTTGACGGATTCAATTTCTAGGTGGATCGCTTTGCCTCTGTCCATAGCGGGAAGGATACCCCTGATGAAAATAGTTATTCTTCCTAAACTACTCTATTTATTCATTAATATACCCTACAACCCTGGCCGCAATTTTTTCGAAACTTTAAAATCTCAAATGATAACACTTTCTTGGGGTGGCAAGAAGCCCAGATTGAAATGGAAAACATTGACGCTACCATTCTCGCTGGGTGGTTTTGAAGCACCTGACTTAGAATTGTACTACCACTGTGCACAGGCCCACTTTGAGGCATACTGCTTTACACCTCCCCCATACATGCCACACCTCGCAGTTGAGCAATGCTATATGGAACCAACACCACTGTCGATTCATAGCGACGCGAGCCCGGGAAAGAGACACTGACCCTACCACAGTGGCATGCACCGTAATTGCCTGGCAGAAAATTGCGAAGAGACTAGACATATCAATGTTGTACTCACCCCTGCTTCCACTTTCTTATCGCCCTGAACTGGAGGTGACCCAAGAACTAAGGTGCCGTCAATTACTATGCAAGGTTAATATTACGACATGGGATATATATATATCCATGGGCTTAGAACTGTTTTCAACAGCATTTTATTAAGGCACCCATTTGGGATCTAAAATCAGCGGACTACAAGACCCATAAAGCCACGTCAATTATTGAGCAGCCTATTGGAGGGCTTGAACTGTGTATTTAAGGGGAGTGGTCCAGATAAGCCTTTTCTTTGTCGAGCCTCTGAGGAAGGTGAAATCGTCGCTGAAACGCGTCAGGCTAATTCGACAAGAAGCTGTCATGTGTACCGGTATGCCGTTGCTGTTCCGTACCAATAAAGGGTTTACAGCCAACTGGTGTGGAGTGCGTCTAATCCTAGGGGGACAACTTGGAGCATATATGTATAGCCTATACACCGTGACCAAGACCTGCTGGTCGAAACGCGTAGGTGGAGAAGGAGGAGATGGCTTACTAAATAAATCTTTACTATAATAACGAACCCTGGGAGAGTGCAGCGTGTTAATTGCATTGGTGGTGAATTGGAGCTCGAGGCCAGTCCAGCCTCGCCACGCGCACCAGCTGTGAGATAGTGCGCCCTTCGCCTGGGACAGCTTTGTTGATATATATATATATACACACACATGTGACAAAGACCCCGAGAGAGGTAGAAACGCGCCTTTTGTGCCATTAAAGTTACGAACTTGCATCCTCATTACCGGAGAGATAGATATGTATACGAACGAACAAACATTTCTTTCAGGGTGTAGAACCCACACCAATGGATCCATTCCTGTATGTTAGATTAAGGAAGAGTGTCAAGGCAGCCACTCCCACATTCCCCCACGAACCGCCGACACTGTCTCCATTGCACCGATTGCTACAATGCACCACTCCTACACTTGTGATCTCCCTCATATACCACAACATACAGACTTCACAGCACGAGGACATGGTGAGTTCCAGTCTACACTGGGAGGTAGATCTGGGTAAATCCCTAACTGATAAACAATAAGAATACTTCCGTCAACAGACTGGACACATTTCGGCCAGCAGCTGTCTTCGCATCATACAGTATAAGTTCCTGCATAGGCTGTATTACACGCCAGCTAAAATGCACAAATTCCAATTACGTGATAATGATGCCTGCAACCAGGAAGGAGCAGATTTCCTGAACAACGCTTGGGAATGTGCACTCATCAACCAATACTGGCAGCAGGTAATTGAGACACTGGGACTGATAGCTCTGACCCCATTATCGGCATCGCCCATGACAGCACTAATAGGTTATACCGAAGAGATCCCACTTGCATGTAGAAGATAAGTGGCGCTGGGGTTATTGCTGGCCAAACATAGGGTGGCATGTAGATGGGGCAGAGGGGGGGCACCAAAATTTAAGGATGGATACAAGATGTCCTCTTTTGGCAAGAACAAACATTGACTTACGCAAAGTTACTCCCCTTATTCTCCAGACCAAAGGATATTTGGGACCCCCTGCTCGCCTACATGCTGGCCCATCCTGATATAATGAGGGGGCGTGACAAACTTACCGGATGGGATGAAAAAAAATTTTTTTCATTACTTAGCTGGGGCATGTTTCCCCAGAAACAGCAGTGAAGATATGCTCACTATTTCAGATGTGCAAAAGAAACAATTGATGGCCGGAATGCTGGACAATGCAAGCATTCACCCCCAGTCACAAAGATCTGGCAACAGAATGATGGATTTAACCCAGATCCTTGTGACTGGGGGTGAATGCTTGCATTGTCCAGCATTCCGTCCATCAATTGTTTCTTTTGCATATGTCGCCCTAAGTGGGAAGGGTATGCCCAGAGGTGGGTCCCGTACTCACTACACCACTGGATTCAAGCTAGCCTGGCTGATGAAGGGTGATGCCCTGAAACCGGTCCCAGGATGCTTGTTTCCGGTCCAGGGTGGACCTGGCTTGGCAGTTCGGGCTGGACTGTTCCCACAAGGAACAGGGTCAAGACTGATTTGCATATGGCTGGGTCTAAACTGGGGTGGTGTGGTGAGCAAAAGAATGATGGATTTAACCCAGATCCTTGTGACTGGGGGTGAATGCTTGCATTGTCCAGCATTCCATCCATCAATTGTTTCTTTTGCATATGTTGCCCTAAGTGGGAAGGGTATGCCCAGACGTGGGTCCTGTACTCACTACACCACTGGATTCAAGCTAGCCTGGCTGATGAAGGATGATGCCCTGAAACCAGTCCAGGGATGCTTGTTTCCGGTCCAGGGAGGACCTGGCTTGGCAGTTCGGGCTGGACTGTTCCCACAAGGAACAGGGTCAAGACTGATTTGCATATGGCTGGGTTTAAACTGGGGTGGTGTGGTGAGCAAAAGAATGATGGATTTAACCCAGATCCTTGTGACTGGGGGTGAATGCTTGCATTGTCCAGCATTCCGTCCATCAATTGTTTCTTTTGCATATGTTGCCCTAAGTGGGAAGGGTATGCCCAGACGTGGGTCCCTTGCTCACTTTGTCACTGGATTCAAGCTAGCCAGGCTGATGAGAGCTGTTAGCCCGAAACCAGTCCCAGGATGCTTGTTTCCGGTCCAGGGAAGACATGGCTTGGCAGTTTGGGCTGGACTGTTCCCATGAGGCACAGGGTCAAGACTGATTTGCATATAGCTGTGTCTGAACTGGGGTGGCGAAGTGAGGTAAAGAACGATGATGGATTCAACCCAGATCTGTGACTGGGGGTGAGTGTCTGAAAAGTTTCAGCGCTCCGTCCATCATCTCCTTGTGTTTGCTTCACTACATTAGTGGCAGCCAAGAGCACCTCTCTGGAGCCTGGGCCCGTACTGGGCATACAGGGGGTAATTCCTAGAGCAAAAGGTAAAATGATGCACCATAAGTTTATTAGATTGGCATTGGTCCTCGCGAGAAGGAGTGTGGCGATGGGATGGATTAGTACCTGTGTCCCCCAGCTACCCCAGTGGCACAGAGATGTGTTGGAATGGGCGAGGGAGGAGGAAAAACAAATCAAAATGACTAGAAGGGACGAAAAAGTGCAGGATGACCTGCAAGCATGGGGGAGTTGCTTGATAACTTCACAGAGGGAGGAAGACTCGAAGGTGGATATAAACACTACTTCCTAGGGCAGATGAGGATTGGTATTTTTGCACTGCATCAGACTTTGGGGTAAGATGAGGCTGAATCGGAGGGGGGATGGTCAGACAATTTGGATTTACCAGGTTTGTGTTCAGTACAGGTAGATTGATGATCATGATACATATCTTTTCGAACACTTTGCTGTTGGTTATTGTAAAACATGGATTTCTTACGATTATGGTTGTATTTTGTATAACTAAAACTTTAATAAAGACATTTTTTTTTTTTTTTAAATCCCTACCTTTTGGAATATGTCTTGGACAAGTGACAGTCTGGACAGTCACTGGGATGAGGAAATCTGATCATGTTAATGAGGTATGGAGTGATTCCACTGTCTTCCAATAGTGCAGAGGATTTGCTTTTATAAAGTGCATCACATGATCCTCTAGGACAATTATGGCCGAGAGACCACTGGAGAAGAAGCGCATTTTGTCCATCTGAGATCCTCCATATCTCAATGCTCTGGCGCCCTCGATCCCTTCACATCCCAGGGATGGAATGGGTTTCTCCCTAAGTAGCCACCTTGGTCCCAAGCTGTGTAAAGTCGTCCAGATGCAGCAAAGGCATTTCAAGGGCAACCTTGCCTTCAGAAAGCTTCTTTAGATATTCCTGTTTTGATGAAAGTCTTATTTTATATTTGGTAACAGCATATCTAATTTTCTCTACATAGGCTTGCATTTTTGGGAGTATGCGTTTCTGGTGTCACTATATAGATACATAATCATCATCATTAATTAGTAAGCCTTGACTGCTCGACTACAGGTACCTCTTGAATGTCAAGGAAATGACAGCGAGTCCTGTCTAACCATTGCAGACCTACTTCCTGGAAACCTAGGTCAGTAAGCAGATGGTGCGCTACAGCCTCTGAAACTGCTTCATGCTCTCTTTAATCAACTGAGAAAAGGGTTGACACATGGTCAGAATCACACTTTTCCAGACTACTTAATCTCTCTAGAGTAAAGTGAAGTAAGTAAAGTGCATACAAACAGCATTTATTCCCAACGGCATTTATAACAAAGCATTTGAAAACTTCGCTCTTGCTATTTGCATTTTTATTTGTTAAGCGCGACAATCATCCGAAGGGATATCACGGCGCTAGGAAACTATGACCTGAAATGAGGATGATATGATGCTGGAGGTATCAGCGAGAAGAAAAACCTAAGCGATAGACTGCGGAACGTCAGCAATTACATTCTAGGAAACAGATGTGTTTTCAGCTTCTTCCTAAATGACATATAGTCATCAGTAAGGCAAAGGTCCAAAGGAAGTTCGTTGAAGTGAGCGGCCGCCAGATAAGAGAAAGAGAAGCCCCCTGCTCTAGCTTGCTTAATGCGTCACGTTTTGGCCAAAGAGGGATAGCAAGACCTCAGTTTTCGTGTGGGAACATAGAATTCGATTTTGGCATGCAGGATTCTGGGGCCACGCTTGTGCAACGCTCTGTGTGTATAGCACAGGGGCTTGAACTTGGCTCTTTGGCGCATAGGCAAACATTCCGATGCCGAACTGTATTTGTTTTTGTTACAGACAAGCTTGGCAGCTGCATTCTGGATCACCTGTAGACGAGAAAAAAGGTAGCCTGCCATGCCCACATAGAGCGCATTCCCATAATCCTATTTGCTGTATAGTAAAGCCTGGGTGATGGTTTTCCTACAGTTCGGAGGGATCCATAAGAAGAGTCTTCTTAATAGCTTTCGCATGAGGAAGCCCACACAGAACTCGGACTTGGTCCTGCATGGTTAATGCATTGTCAGTGAATTTGCTCAGGTTTTTTACAACCCGTTGGGCTCCGGACAGATCCTAGTGACTGAAGCCACCAGGTTGCATCCCAAACTAGGTGAGCTCCTCCAAAAAGCAAAATCTCGGACTTCTCGGTGTTTAGTTTCAGACAGTGATCTGTCATCCAAGTCGCCGTTTCTGAGAGGCAGTTAATCAGGTTGTTCCTTATGTCCTCGTGCCTTTCTTCGAAGGCTATCAGCAGATGTTAAAGCCCCATTTCTTGCAGATCTTGGCCAATGAGGAGACATATGCATTGAAAAGGGTGGGGTCAGGAAGGCTCCCTGCGGAACACCGTAATTAATTGTTTTTGGGTTAGAGCAGAAAGGGGCCCATTTGTACTCTGAGTTCCTATGAAGGAGTTAAACCATTGAAGAGCTTTAGAGTGTAGTCCCTTTTCATGTAGGATACTCAGCAGGAGGCCATGAGATACGGTATTGAAAGCCGCCGACAAGTCCAAGAGGATCAGGGCGGCAGCTTTGCCCTGGTCCACCAAGGATATGATATTATCTAATACCGCTAGTAAGGTGGCTTCTGTACAGTTTGTAGCTCTAAAGCCAGTCTGAGAGGGGTCCAGGAGCTCATTGGTCTCTAAGAAGTCAACTAGTTGTTTATCGACCAACCTCTCCAGTACTTTGGACAGATATGGAAGTTGGGAGAATGGTCGGTAGTTTGCGGGGTGGCAGACTTCCGTACCTGCTTTTTTTAATAATGGAGATACAATGGCTTGCTTCCAAATATCCGGGAACACAGCAGATTCTAGGGATTTATTGAAGATTTGGGTTACATAAGGTCAGAAGACCGATGTAAGCCGAGAGAAGATAAAGTGTCGGCATGGTTAAAGCGGTCATCCTGAATTGACCTTGGTCATCGCTTTCGCGACCTGCTCTTCTGAGAAAGGGACAAGGTTGCTTACGTAAGAACGTGCTTCGGGATGGGGAGCCAGGGTTTCCCAGTCTGGCTCATCTAAGGTGGGTTGGCTTTTGGATGAGGAGTAGGTCTAGGAGATTTTATCGACAAAGAAATTACTGATTTTCTCGCAGTTGTCTACCGAAGAGGACTAAGTTTGGGACATACTGGCTGGTTTACAAAGTTCCTTCACTATTTTGTATAGCTCTTTGGGTGAATTACTGTTATCATCTATTTGTTTCACAAAGTAGGTTTTCTTGGCACATTTAAGGGCGTTATGATAGATCTTCAGCTCCACTTTGTATAATAGTCTGTCACTGTTTTCTTTAGACAATCTCCACTTGTGTTCCAATGATTTGCATTTTCTTTTTAATAGTCTAAGTTCTGGCGAATATCATTTTTCGGATGGTGTTTTCCTCTTTGGTTTGCTTCCTAACCTGGGGGCACATTGATCCAATGTGTTAATAATCTCAGAATTTAAAATTTCAGCCTCTACATGTTCAGGAAGTGTCCTTAAAACACTTGCATCACTTAAAGAGAAGTGGGAAGCAAACGAATTTGGTGTGATTCCACGCCCTTTTCACCACTGGTGTGATCTGGCAGGTAAACTTAGCCGGCAGACTAAAGGAAATGGAGATTAGAGAGTGGTCGGCCCAGGAAAGGGGCGTAACCTCAGAGACAATAGTGGATTCTATATTGGAAAACTGAAGATCAAGTGTGTGCCCGGCAGTGTGAGTTAGTTCCTTGATACATTGTTTTTGCTGCAGGATCTGCTTATCGCTTTCCAAATGTTTATAACTAATATACAGCTGTCGCACCATAATCCATTTTAATTAAACATTTGCTACACATTTATAATGTTGCACAGTACTAAGATCAGCTTCCAAGTATTACAAACAGCACTGTAAAAACATAGAAAGACGCTAAAGAATGTATGGAAAAAGTGACAATAAAATATTTAAAGAATGCTGTAGTTGTCGTATGCAATGGTTACGTATGGAAATGTGCGTTTTCAAAAGTTTCATTAAGGATGCCAACAGAAGGAAAGCCTTCATGAACGTAGGAAAGCTTTGCATTGTTTCACACCTGAACTGCCCATTTTATTTCTAAAATATATAGGTGGAGTACTTAAAAGGAAAATTGCGATTTGATTCGTGGTGAAGAGAGTGAGAGTCCAAATACACTTGTGAGTCAGTCAACAGTCAAGAAACAGACCTAGCTGATATTTTTATTCTACTTTATTTGCATTATTCACATGTTCCCTTGAAACATTACAGTGCAAATGTACAATTCGGATTACGCTCCAAACCTACTATTAGTATAGTCTAGATCTAGAACATTCAATCACCCTTCTCTTAAAGTGAAGCGGTAACCCTTTGAGAACATGATTCCGGTTGTACCCCCGTTAGCAAATCGCAAACCCTATTGAATTCAAGGTCTGCAGTTTCATGGAGCCTTTCACCAAAATTAAGGAATACTTAGAGTAAACTCACCAACATCCTTTTTTTGAAGCGCTCGTTTCTTCCTATCCGACAGCCACTGGAAGAAACCGAGATGAATTTTAGTCACAGTATGTTCAACATGTCGTTTAGCACTGATAAGGACTGATTCGCGAACGAAAAGTTGTAACTTATGTATCAAGTAAGAAATACCTATGAATATCAGAAAGCGACGACTTTTAGGCAATGCTACTAGCAATTTCCGGTGCGTATTTCATCTACACTGGGGGGGGCTGGTGTTCACAAAGAAGGTTGCATGTCTCATGCAGCAACCTTTTGTACAATTTGTACATGCACAGGGCTAGAGAAATAATAACACTGCAGTTATTTCTCAAATACTTTTCTCCAATTACTAAAAATCCTCATACAGATTCGCACTTTCTGCACACATCTTTGTGTTTTTTCCTCAACGTTTGCCAGGTTCAATTAAGTGTACTTTTCCTGTTCCCTTAAAAGCGCATTTCAAAGTTGTCTGAAACCCCCAGAATTACGCTACTTTATGGCATGGCAGGAGAGGAATTTTGCCTTGTTCAGTTTTGACCATTCGGTTGACGCATCATTTTTTTCAGGGGAAAGCACATCGGATGGCAGCCATTTTCCACCTACAATAGACGAATGCATACATTATGTAATCACTGGGTATATTATTACACCTAGGTTACGAAGCACTGGATATGCAGAGGGTGCAAGTCTATGCTATAAAATAGAACAACTGAACATTGACAATTTGTGAGAAAAACTAAATCTCAGTGGCTGGAAAGCATACAATAATTTACAAAGTAGTAAAGTTATTTTACTGATATTCATATTAATGGTATTCAGTCCGAGAACTTCTCTTGATGGTTCAGTCTAAGCACTGCAATTCAGGGCTAGAATCAAGAGTTAGTATGTTTCATCAAGTAAAAATTGCACTCACGAGTACCTAGCAACATAAAAATTCACAACGTAACAGTAGTTTGGGTGTGTAGGGCTTAGAATGGCAGAAATACATAGCATGGCATACTGTGTCTGCATAAGCCAACACAATAGGCATTAAAAATAGTGCTTATATAGAGAAATAACCCTACTTAGAATATTTGCTCAAGATATGAAAGAGCACTGGCAATGCCAATAGGACTGGCTTTAAAGGAAAGTTGTATGGTAATACGAGGCATTACAAGTAAATAGCATGGGAATTAATATGCATTTGTGTGAAAGCAAATAACTGCAGAATTATAAGGGTGTAGGTTAAAAGTGGAGGTGACAGTTGCACTGTCAAGCCAGAAATAAAAATCAATGTAGGTTAATGACTGCCCTCCTCCCATCTGTGCTGCTGTCAGAGAAAAACAACATAAATTATCTAGTTATTTAAGACACCTGTTAGAAGGTGGTTCTGACACTCTGAGCCGCCCGGATTTTTCGCTTTTGGAGCACCTATTTGTTGAGCTTTTACTGTGGGAGAGCCTCATAAGTTTGGACTCTCCCACAGTGAACTCAGGATGAAAGAGACCGCGTGTGGATTTTACTGGTGTCCCCCTAGCTTGACTAGGCCGCTGCGCAGCAGCTGGAGTAAGAGGCACCGGGCTGGTTACATGCAGACACATGTGTACAGGCGTGTGCACACGTGTACGGGCTGCGCAGGTGAGAATCCTGGCGTGCGCAGCCCAGGAGCAGCTACAAAGTGAATGGTGTGGCAGGACTTATGCAGAATTGGGTGGTGACATGGAATGGGCTTTATACAGTGGGAAGAAACCTGCCAGGGAAAGTCAGTGTGCTTTACAGTTTTTATCCCATTATTCTCTTATGGGGATAGGGAGCACATGGGGTAGTTTTACTTTCCTAGGGCCTACAAATTCCAGACACGCACCAAAGTCCACTGTAACCTACGTGAGAAGAAGTATTCTGCAGAGTCCAAAGTCATATTTGTACTGCTTTTGGGTCATCCATAAATGTTATATTTCTCTGAGTCAGCTCATAACCAGGGCCTGGCTGGGGGCTGACCCCAGCAGCCTGGATTGATGACCTTCCCTCCGAGGAGAGAAGGTGGGTGGAGCTACAGGCTAATCCATCAGCAGCTGTCACTGGGTGCCAGGCACCAAGCTGCACCAGGGGGAAGGCAGCTCTGGGGGAAGGGGCTTTCAGAGACCATGTGGCAGGAGACCCTGGACGACGCCATCTTGAACCAACCCAGAGGCCTGGGCAGGAAGGAGGGAGCAGGGGCAGTGAAGTGATGTCTCGCTGTTTGATAGGACAAACAGAGACTTCCTGCCAGCCCCCTCCCCATTCTCTTAAAAAGTGTTTGCACAGGAAGAGAAGCTCTCTCTAGGGTGTGGTCTGCTGAGGCAGAGGGTGCTGGAGCCTGGCGCAATGGGCAGTTGGAAGGAGGAACCCCCTGACTGTCTCAGGATCCTGAATAGCGCCAGGAGAAGAGACCTGGACCCGTGCGCAGAAGCAGGGGCCTCTGCGCAAGGAGAAGAGAGGCCCAGGAGGAGAGCCAGGCGAAAGGCTGGCGCAGGGAGCCAGTGAAGACAGCTCCCTGCTGAATCCACCCTCTTGGAGACAAAGAGGGCGAAGGAGAGTGCTCCCAGTGGCTGGGGAGCGCCACCAGGAGCAAGAAGAGACCAAAAGCGACAAGATCAGTCCCCTGGGGCCTGAGATAGGGCCCCCAGAAGGTAGGCGAACTTTGGCTGACCGACGAAGCACGTGGGGCTCCGCCGCCGGCCCAGAAGATGCCCCCGGGGTGGGTCAGGTCCCGGGGGCTGCCCCCAACACGAAGTAAAGTCGGGGAGCACCGTCGTGCTCCCCGTGAAGTGTCCCCCAGAACGGGCAGCCAGGAGCCCACCCTGGCCCCCCCGCAAAGAGGTCTTTGGGGGCCCGGAACCCCATCCCCGGGCCCCGAAGCAAAGCCGGGGAGCGCGACGGTGAATAAGCCCCAATGGGGGGCCAGGAGCCCACCCTGGCCCCCGGCGAGGAAGCGTCCGTCGGGGAGCACCGGCGCGCTCCCCGTGAAGAGGGGCCCGGGACCCCATCTCCGGGCCCCGAAGACGCGTTAGTCGGGGAGCGCCGGCGCGCTCCCCGTGAAGAGGAGGGCGGCCCTAGACCCCATCTCCGGGCCCCGAAGTGCCGAGGAAGGACGGGGGAGTGCCGCCGCACTCCCCCGAGGCCAGCAGGACCGGCGCTGGCCTCCATGTCTGCCCGCTGGAGCGGGTAGACCAGATTTGCCGTGCCTGCTCCCGCGGCAGCACACGAGTGTGCTGGCCGGGCGGGGAGCCGGCGGGGGCAGCCGGGGGTGGGCTCCCCGGGCTGCCCTCCAACGTGGAGAGCCTGCGGGGGTCCCGGGTGGGACCGGGGCCTGTCCCAAAAAGGAGGAGCCAGGGGCCCGGGTGGGACCGGGCCCCCGACGAACCGCCAGGGCAGCCGGGGGTGGGCTCCCCGAGCTGTGAACACCCACCTGGGGGTCCGGGTGGGACCGGGCCCTCCAAAGAAGCCTGAGGAGGTGGCGAAGCCACGGGCGGTGCGATCGCGGCTCTCCCCGACGCAGCGGGTGAGCCGCTGCTACAAAATTCATGGAAACGGAGAAGCGCCCCATAATGCCCTGCAGGCCCGGACCGGCCTGCAGGGGAAATCAGCCTTTTTCTCTGTTTGTGGTGGCCCCAGGAGAACGGGGTCACCACCAAGTGAGTGCAAAAGGTGCAGGGGGAGCTGCAGGAGCAACGCAGTCTCCCCCAGCACGAAGATGAAAAGTCCCACCCTCAGTCTCTGGGGGACTGAAAAGAATAACCCCTCAAGGGCTCATCCAGGCTTTATCAGCATCCCCCTGGCTGGAACTTTTGTTCTACAGCTGGGGGTGCCTCAGGGATTGCCTCAAGGAGTGAAGGGCTGAGTTGGGGATGTCTGGAGAAGGACATCCCCTGGAGGCGAAGAGGTGCAATTGCACGAGAAGTGCATTACTAATGTTATTTCTATGGAGGTGCAGTTGCCAACGTTATGTCTTTTAAAGGGACTGTAAGTCACATGTGTAATGTGAAGTACCTGAGTAAGGTGATGTCATAAGCAAAGTGGGGTTATGTTGCCAGACATTCCTGCTAGGGTGTCTGGCTGTATATACTTAATCCTGTGATTTCATCTGTGATGCCTTTTAGGGGCTGTAATTGCAATGCATTATAATGATCAACAAAGGTGATGAGTACTGTCATTCTAAAGTGCTGCTTAAACATGTATTCTTGCTGCAGCGCTTAAGTGAAGAACAACCCCGAATGTTAGCCCTGAAGATGTAAGGGTGCATACTGTATGGTCAATATGAGATGCTCAGTCAGGGTTATGTGTCACTGGGGCAGGTGAACCTATTTTTAATGCTTGTTGAGATGATGGGGTGGGGGTGCCCCTGGGATGGTGCCAGTTGGCTAGGCCCTCGCTCCAGGTTGTGTCAACCCACTGCAATAGGGGGCAAGTTGGCGTGCAGGCATGGGAGTGGTGGTACTAGACCCCACCCCCCCTGCGAGAGGGGTGGAGATGTTTTGCAATGTCACAAAGTAATTCCAACAGCTTATGTATATTTGTAAATTGGTGCATAGTATTAAGTAGTGTGTGTGTTTAATAAATGTACTCTTACTTTTATAAAGCAAAGTACATGCTGGACAATCAATTATTGAGTGTTATTTCTGCGTACTGGTAAATGGCGATTACTAGCCCACACCACCTCCCTTGAGTAAGCCTTAGACTGCTCTGCAACGCTACCCTCTGAGAGTCAGGCGCTACAATTGGGTGTTTGGTTCCCAGTGAAGGACAAATGTAGTCATGTTATTTGTGCAGGCCTCACAGATACTGCCTCGTTTTCCAACAACACCTTAATAGCATTCCAAGGTCATGTGCGAGCCCCTGACAGTTCAAGTTTAGACAGCTGTGTAAATAAACAAAATGACCACAGCTGTGTGAAGGTCAAGCACTTTTTTTATGGAAGCACACAACTTCTGCCCAATGAAAATGTACTCCTGGCTCCCAACATGTGTGCGGAGTAAAAACCCCTCTGTAGTGATTACATAATTGTCTGGCGACAGCTGTGCTGTCAACCCAGACCATAAAAAGGGAAGGGACGACAATTCAACTAATATTTCCTGTCAAAAAATATGGCAACCTGGCCCTTTCTGCAAAGTCATCCCCAAACCTTTTGCCCGCCTCCTCCTCTTTTTTGCTGAATTCGTTTTTGTTGGCTTTAGGAATCTGGGTACTTTACCACTGCTAACAAGTGCTAAAGTGCTCTCTGCTCTAAACATGGAAACATTGGCTTATCCACATTTGGCATATTTAATTTATCTATAAATCCCTAGTAAAGTGCACCACACGTGCCCAGGGCCTGTAAATTAAATGCTACTGGTGGGGTGGGCCTGCCGCACTGATTGTGCCACCCACTTCAAAAGCCCTTTAAACACTTTTAGACAGTTGCCATTTTTTTACTTTAACCATTCTGTGCCTCTGCCTGTCTCTGAATACATGTCTGAGTGACAGCTGGGCTTTGTGCATTCCCTCTTGACAGCCACACACAAAGGGTGCTTAGGTGTGGCTGATGGACCATCCACATCCTGATGGGCCATTAACATCCTGATGGGTCATCCTGGGCAGGTTGGAAGGGAGAGGTTGACACTTGCACCTTAATGGACTGTGCTTGTCCCCACACAAAGAGCTGCATACCCCCCTGTAGTGAGTCTGGAGCCAGAGCATGAAGGGCAGAGACATTGTGCACTTCAAAGGTCTCTCTTTGAAGTCTCCCCCATTTCAAAGGCACAACTGGGTATAAGTAAAGGACCCCTGTCACCACCAACTCAGTACACTTCTGGCCCTTTGGATACTCTGCCAGGAAGAAGGACTGCTGTCCTGTTACAAGGTCTGCCACTCTACTGGACTGCTACTCTGCTGGACTACTGCTTTGCTGTGCTGACCTACTGCCATCCTGCCTGGGAGTGAGAAGTACTGGACCTGCATCTCTACAACCCAGAACCAACGTGACTCAAAGGGTTGTCTGCTTGTCTCCTTTTCTGAAGTCTCAGGGACATCAAAGATTTCCAGTCACCCTGCTACAGCACCTGAACTCTGCCATCTGCGAGTCTTGCCCTGCCAAGTGGTGCCAATCCTGTCCTGGGCCCTTGGAAGTGGGTATAAAGTGCTGTTCCTATAGAACACCGACGCATCGCTTAGCTGCACCCCACATCTTTGTTGACGCAACCAGGATTAAGGTACTTTTGTTCAGCATGCCAAACTGGGTCCCTGTATCTGGCCCCTGCTCCATCACGGTCAGCCTGAACTCTTGACTTTGTCCCGGTCCAGCACAACCAGATAACCCACATAAGCGCTTATTGCTTCTAAGCTCTATTTTACAGTTTATTACAAAACCATATCTCAAGTTCTACTTATTGGATTTTTGTTGTTTTGGTCTTGTTTTGTTCATTAAATTAAGCTCTATTGTTCTAACCAGATTTGGTACATTTTTGTGTGGTGTTTTTACTGTTTTAAGTGTTGCACAAAGACTTTACATATTGCCTCTTAAGTTAAGCCTGACTGCTGTGTGCCAGGTGCCCAGAGGGTGGGCACAGGTTAACTTAGGGTGTGTATCTGACTTACCCTGACTAGGACTGTGGTTCATGTTTGGACAGGGTGCATACATCTGTCAACCAGAAACCCAATTTCTAACAGTAACAAAATAACTTTGCATGCTCCTAGATAATAGTGGTTAACAAAATAAAAGAACAGCAGCTCTGGAATGCATAGGATGCATAGTGCCCATTGAGTTTTTGTCTTTATCAAAACATGACTGTACTTTTTATATTGCCTTATTTATTGATGCAGTACTGATGTACATGCCACATCTGCACAGTTTCAGTTCACTTATAGTCATGATCACTGCAAAAATGCTTAAAACTTTCAAATATGTGCATTCAGTAAAATACATAGCATATTATATATTACACAGCATATCTACTTTGACTTTTTTCATGAAATGTTCTCAATACAGCTATAATGACCGCTAATAAGATGTCTTGTATACAATTCTGAGGTTCATTACTTACCGTCTAAAAGAATATCAGTGCATTTTCTTTGACATTGACAAAACAGGAGAAGGCCCTTTATATATAACTGGACCTCAGAGAAAAAGAAAAGATCAGAATAATTCCTGTTTGATGACTACCCTGAATTAGTCAGGCTAGGCAGGTTACTACCACTAGGCCATAACCCTTCAGACATGCATTTCTAAACATAGTTTGTGATTTATTTGTATGGAGCACACAACTTGGTGTGTCAGTGACTAGTATGAAGTCTTAGATCGCAAGCTGTCTTCAGTAATTTGCAGTTCCTGCAGAAAGATACATGTGGTTCTGTAACTGGGATCATTATGCCAAAAGAACACAAGCTCCTGTTAAATACTCGCCCAAACCGATCTGGTATCTATACTACAAAATGCACAAAACGTTAACCAGACACTCAGGAAATCTAATGATTTCAGGCTGCAATTCGATTTTAGAACCCTTAGGCGAGTATGTCAAGGTAGTCTCGAAACCATTTGGTTGCATCACATATACAGATGTAAGAGCTAGTGATGTGATCAACATAGTGACAAATCTTCCCTTTGACCAAGTCAAACAGTATCTAGTTATAAAGGACATTATTCTCCAACATTTTCCAGAAGAAGCAGAAGAAAGTTTAGAAATATACTTAGAGTAAATTGAAGGACCTGAAAGAGTCTCTGCCAAATTCATTACTAAGGTAGGAAAAGTTATAACGGCACAAAAAAAAATTCATTTGGAAAGAAAACTTTTACAAACAAGTCATTAGCCATGGGCTGTTTATCTGCCTACGTTTTTGCCAATCTATCTATAGCAACTTCGAAGAATTCTGGAACTCAATGACAATCCACTAGGTAACAAGATCCTCATTTTGCCGAGGTACATAGATGATGTGCATCAAACAGGCTAGGCAGAAGAACTTAAACAACTCCATAAGCAGATAAACGATGGATCCCCAAGTCATAAATTGACTATGAATGCCAGCCCTGTCTAGATGTCTGGATAAAAAAACGTAAGGGACACCTATCCACCTCAGTATGTGCAAAAAAATATATATCATTCTCCTCCAGTAACAAAGTTTCTTTGATTATTTGAAGTTTTCTATAGCACATACCATGCTCATGTTTACAATTGAAAAATGAACAGTGATGGATGAAATGCCTGAATTAATCTCAGCCACAGGTAATTACTCAAGGCTGCAACCCAGTCCATCGTTTTTTTGCCCATCGTGACACTTCATATTTGACCCAGCTATATGCAAATTAGCCTTGGTCAGCTCCAACAGGAACAATCCAGCCGAACTGCCAAACCAGGTCCTCTCTGAACTGGATCACAAGCAATCCAACATCGCTTTCAGCCTATTTGTGCCTCTTCAGTCAGGTGCAGCTTGGTTTCAGTGGCACTGTAAGCACAGGACCCAAGTCTGGACTTACCTGTAGCACACAGGGCATCGCAATGAAGAATACAAAAAGTGATGAATGGAATGATTGAATTAATCTCAGCCACTCGTAATTTCATTTGGATGCATCTCAGTTGATCGTTTTCTTGCCCACCATGTCACTTCAGATTAGACCCAGCCATATCCTAATCAACCTTTGTCATTTTTTGTGTGTGTACCTCAGTGTGACACCCTATGTCCGACTGGTATGCCCAGACGTGAGTCCCATGCGCACTTTGCAACAGGACTCAAGCTACAACCGACTGAAGAGGTCAAAAAAGAGGGAGACTGATCTGGCAGTTGAGGCTGGCCGGTTCCTATTGGAGTAGAATCAAGACTTATTTGCATATGGCTGGCTCCTGTCTGAGATGGCATGGTGTGCAAAAGAACCATGGACTGGAAAGTGGCACCGAGTAATACCAATGGCTATGGCCAATTCAAGCACAACCAGGTAAACATTTTGTCGTGTAGCTCCTATAGTACCCCTGCAGGACCTGCGCGTTTGGATAACATATACTGCGGGCTTGGTGGCAGACTGACTCCGTGCACCCCCACCGTATATGTTAGCCTAGTTTTGCATTAGCTAGCTCGTTGTGCCACTAGTGTCTCCTCTTATCGGGGAGAGATTAGTTTCTGGCAACCTTAGATCATGACAACCCTGATTCCCTCAGAATCGTGGAAACAATGTAATACCTTTCGCTCAGTCACTTGAGCTCACTTATTCGGTTTGTCTCAGAGAGTTACACAGAATAAACAGTCGGGCATTTCAATAAGTATTTATTGAACAGTTGTTATTCTAGTGTAAAATATATGTGCTGCGGTAATCAGCAGACAATAGCAGAGATATATTATCAGCAGTACGATAAAAGCAAAGGGATAGAACAGTTCTACCATATTGCGATAATCATGAGTACATACATGAATATAAAAGCATTATGCAAGTGCGCGTACTCATACGATGCCTAACTATATGTACCTGGGTGTACCTAGCATATGTGTAGGTCTAAAAGCTAAGAGCCAAGAATCCTCCTAGGATTTAGTCGAACCCCCATACCTGAATAGAGAGTGTGTGGGACCCCGTCCTGGTCTCGAGTTGGACACATCAGGGCTGTGTCAGACCGCTGTCAGCTGGAGCGACTGCATGCAGGAGCCTCAGCGTCTCTGGTCAGTGTGTCAGCATAGAAGTCTCGGTTCCCTCTGTCTTACCTGGGCAAGATGTGGTGTATTTATACCCTAAAGAGCCTCGGTCCTCAGTATGGTTTGTATTGGACATGAGGAAGACGTCAGGGGTGAACTTTGTACATACATATTATGCCAGTGGTGTATTCTTAGAGAGCCATGCATAATTAATGAGTACAGTGTGGGCCTGTGTTTGGAAAAAACTCTGCTGTATTCAAAACCACAGGATAGATAACGTTCAGCCCTCAGAGCTCATTGTGTACTAGCTGGGACCAATGTAGGTGAAAGATCATGCCTATATAAGGAATCATACTATAATAGGACATGTACAGTTGTGACCATAATTGGGCATATGCGGCCATGACCATAATAGGGCAAGTACGAATATGACCATATTAGGGTAAATATGAATACGTCCATTTTAGGGCATGTGCGAACTGGTCTACATTAGGGCCTCTATGCGGGATATAACAATTTCCAATGGACATGTCATACAGAAGTTGAACTTTGCTAGACAGTAAGTAAGTAGTCCAAACAAACCCCAAGAGGTGGAAACACGCAAAGAAGCCAGACTGATGCTATAGTACAGGACATGCTTTTATTTAATATAATTTTTATTGTGCGTTCCATCTGCACATTTTACATCTGTATGTATTGTTTATGCATTGCATTTTAAACATTCATACAATAGGTACTAATGCTAATGAACACTTCGTTAAGTGTCTTCTGTGTTTCAAGTGTGCTCTGGTTTAATGCAGTGTTATACAAAGTCCTTGTTACTGTGTCTTTTTTGCTTGGGCCTCTCTACTCCTCATCCGTATTGTGCCTATCGTATTTCTGATGTGCTTTCAATTCAATGCAAGCTTGCAAGAACAAAAACAAAGTCAACAAAACATTGCGTTGAGGCACTCTGACAATGAATCCTCATGGTTAGGCAAATATAACCACAAGAGAGAACTCCTTATGAACCACTAATGGCCATATAAATCTACAAATATAAACATTAAGTATGGAAAAAAACTCCTTCCACAGTGGGAAACAGGAAAGTCAATGGGTAAATAAGGTTTCAGTCTCTTCCTAAGTAAACCAAGTTAGGGCCACATTATATCACCACTACAAACAACTCCAAAGATTCTTATTTTAACGTTAAATTGTATCCAGATGGGAAAGAATTAAATGACGTGTCAAGGTGAATAAGGTGTCTCGAATTGGAACAAATTCTCCATGGTTCACAATCATAACTGCGAGATGAGACACCAGTATACAAGTAGTCTTCTTTTATGACTACTCTGCCGTGGGACAAGGTTAATGTAAATGCCACCGAAGTAATTCCTAAACTGGGATCAGATAAACAGCCACCATATGGATCTAAGAAAGTACATGTGTAGAATAAAAAACAAGAGAACGCAGTTCACTCCATAATGGCCTATGCAATTCACAAGCATGTCCTTTGAATGCACTTGCCGTGGCCTGAAAGACAAAGCCTGCTAAGGTGAGTAGCCAGGATACAGATGGTCTGCCATTCACAAAACAGAATATGGTATTAGTTTACACGCATAGGCCCTAAAATTGATCAGTGAGACTGCCACTAAAAACAGATTTTAATTACCCTTAATTTAAGCCCAATCAGTATATAAATAATGCAGCACCCAGTGAACTACAAGCATCCTATCTGTCCTAAATTTTCCAATAGATGGTTTGATAGAAGTGTCAACGAGAACAGCAACATTTGTGAAGTGCTTCTTTCGTAACAGTGCCAGCTATAAACCTTAAAGTCAGTTGGGACTTAGTTAGGATTCAAGAATAACTATTCTCCAGCACAAAGTAATCCCAATAAAAACACTGCAACTTTTAATTTCTCAGATCATAACATGTCCTAATGAATTCGCCACAAATAAGCACGAGGGTCCAAAACGTGCCTATGTAAAAGGTTTGGGTATATGCATAGTAAAAAGAATATATAAAAAAATATTTCTAAAAAATGCAAATCTATTTTAATAAGAATAACTGAGATCAAGAATTCAATTCATGCACCCCTGGGCTTCTAATACAAATGGCTACAAAATTAGATTGGGGCACCATACTGCATACATATCTAAACACGCACTAGAAAAGCAGTCATAGGGCAGTCAACAATAACAGTCCCTCTCTGATGAGATCGCTTGCCTCCCCATACCTGCCGTGGAGAACCCTCAGATCTTTCTCAACCGGAACACTGAGGGTCCCCAGGATCAGAAGATTCAGATGGGGCAGCCGCTCCACCTGGTTTCTGGCTCCGAAACCTTGGAACACCTTGCCTTTGGACCTATGCCTAATAGTGCTTGAACTTCCTTTTCGTAAAGCTCTGAAGAACTGGCTGTTCCGCGACTGATCCTCTGGCAGCTCTATTGTTACAGTTCTGTGGCAGCGCTGGGAGGCCTTCGGGTAGCCATGCGCTATATAATAACTCTAGAATAGAATGTTGGGAACTGCCTATTTATAAAGGAGATACATCAATTTGAAAGATAACTTAAAAAACTAAATATTTACTTCTTCACCTTACACACTACATACTTCACATAATGCAGCAGTGTGCGCTTCAAACAACCCAAGTCCAGGACAGACAGCAGCTCTGCAAGCTAGTTCACAGGCACCAACAGGTGTCTGTTCCTCCCAATCATAGATTCCCTAAAACGTGGGGCTGATCTACCACTGAACTTGATTGTGCCTTAATAAAATCTCTGGGGTTGCAACCATAAATCAACATTAATAACAAGCCAGGAAGCTCTGAAGGAACTGGATATTCACCCATCAGTTCTGTGAATAGAAGGGTAGCCATTCATCCAGATTTCTGCTGGAGTGTACCGCCCTGATGCAGGACACACCTGACACATCTATATGTCCCATGTGCTAAACCAGCTTAGGCGGGATGCGAAATTTATTGCTTTTTGCTCCTTAGGGGACAATGCAGACTAATTGACTTGTAAGGCCCTATGAGAAGACAGATTAATGTCCTTAGAGCAGATTATTATTCAGGAGAAAGCAAAGCAAAGAGGTGACTGGAAAGTCTCAAGCAGCCAGCCTAGCAAGATGTCCTAGCACTGACACTAAACTAGAGCGTGACGAGGAGAGCATGAGGGAACAGCATTTTTTGACATGGTAACTTGTAGGGAGAACCTGCAGCACAGGTGTCATGCACACGCCACTTTTGCTTTAGCAACATGTTTACTTTTAGAGGCGTTAATAAGGCTGAACGCAAGCACATGCAGCTATGTGACTCTGAACCATCATGGAAGAAACCCTAAAACTAAAGCCTTTATACTAGCCTGAGTGAGTTTATTGCCAGTCAGACCCTTGAGACTAAGGGTCATATTACAAAGTTTTTTTGTGATCGAAAACGGCCCAATTGGGCCGTTTCCATCCGCAAAAATGCTTTTACATATGTTCAAAGTACAAATTGCGATTTGGTTACCGAATCACAATTTGTGTTTGCAATTCTGTATTTGAAAGAGGCGTGTTTTGGGCATCCCTTCCAAATACCAAATCTGAATGGGATGTATTAATGTTTTACAACCGAATTCCCGTAGCAAAATATGAATTCCTTGAAGACCGATTCCTTGAAGAAGGTAGTAACCCATTCGCAAATGGGAAGGGGTTCCAATGGGACCCCTTCCCTTTGAGAATGGAAAAATATATTTTTTTTAAGAGCAGGCAGTGGTCCCATGGGCCACTGCTTACTCTAAAAAATGAAACTTCAAAGTTTAATTTTTTTCTTCTTAAACGGATCCCGTTTTCCTTTAAGGTAAAAGGGCTGCATTTTTTTTTTTTTTAAACATTGTTTTATTAAAAAGCAATTACAGCCATGGTGGTCCGCTGACCTCAGCAAGCCACCATCCCTGTGAAGGCTGTGATTCCTAATGGGTCGCAAATTGAGACCTCTCTCATTAATCATGAGGTAGATCGATCTGCAACCCATTAGGAATCGCGATCTAAAATGTGTAAAAAAAAATCCATTAGGAATTGCAATTCAGTGTGAATCACAATTAAGAAATCGCAATTCCAAAATTTTGTACATGTGACCCTTTGTATCCTACGACACTTTTTTATGCTGAGAGTTTGATTAACTTACTATAAAAAAGGAAAATACTTATTTGTGACTTCAGGAATCTTTGAAATCTATTTTCCACCACTGAGGGACACATTTCCGCACACGTTTATTGTATCTGAAATAAGAGTAAACACAGCACTTGAAAATAAATAGTGTGCTATGGTGTTCTTTTAATCAGGGACAATAGTTGTACCAGCAGTCATTGCCTGTCATCTATCCCCCATATATCCATGAATAAATAAAGACATCATAATTATGTATGAATGAAAGGCACGCTGGGGGAGGAGGCCTTCCTCGAAATATTCCTTTGGTATTCGTCCACTGTATTCAGCCTGATTTCAAGTTCTTATGCAAATGGAAATAACAGCACAAATGCATAGGAAGAACATAGGATCAAACAATTTGTATAAGTCGGCAACCCAAGACTGCAACACAATACTGTTTGGTTCAAGACCTGTAACATTCCCTCCATACCACTTTGGAATCAAGTCCAATTCTCTTAATATACACTTACTGCCTGTATTTAGCTTGATTACAAGTGCCTCTAATCTTCGCAAAAAATAATAAAACAGGAGTAGAGGAATATATTTAAAAGTGATTTACCAAGAAATCAATTTGGCCACATGGGGAGGCCAGGATTAAAAAACATGTCTACTGATTGTAGGTTCCAATTTCGCAACTATATCACAACTGCAGTAAGAGGGGTGTGATGACAAAACCGAAAGATTTCCCTCCCTGAGGAATACCACTGCGTATTTGAATGCACTGCTTAATTCCAGCATATTTGGGTAAAACTGTAAAGCCCAATGTAGATGTCTAGTCTCATACATAGTTCCTTGCCTAAAGCTTACCCACAGAGCCACACCTACCTGGTGTATACAGACTCCAGTGAATGGCACACTTTGTGCCTAAATAAAGCCTCTAAGTGCTCTCAATGTTTGCAAATAAGGGATCAAACGCAGAAAGAAACAGTGAAGCCTAAAGTACAGGTCATGGGGCAGTAGGTGGTCACTTAGCTTTATTCATTGAAGATACTGTTATTTACCACTGGTGGCCTATAGCCTAAGATACCACTTAATTCTAATTCAATAAACAAGTTATCAGTTTGTAAACTTGACTTTCTATGGGTATGACAGTCAGCAGTCAAAGGTAACTAACTCCACAAGGTAGCACGGGCATTACAACTCAGAGACAGAGTAGTCATCTGACCGGTTTCTCTAGCTTTTGAGTGGTCGGTCATGCTACCCAAAATGAGCTGCTGTGGGACACCAAAGTCCTTTTAGATATTTGCAGGAGAGGAGTGTTATGTTTCGTAAAGATATGTACACAAACAAGTAGGTTCGGCTAAGAGGTTTATTAGAAAGCACCTCATCCATTGCCAGTCCCAAGCAACTGTCGCTCTTAGAACCAACTTGAGAGATATCGAATACAAAGCTTAACATTCTTAATTCCAGACTCTAAACTCTGTTAATCTACATTTGGTTCTAGGATTAGAACCACATGCTGAAGACATCACTCATCTCCCTTCTATATTTTACAAAAATAATGAAAACTCTAACTTAACAATATGTATATAAACATGTAGGAACATGTAGGAACATGCCCTAAGAACGGAAGACATGTCCCCAATTTTCTTATACTGTGACAAAATCCTTAAAATAACGTGGCGACACTCTCTTGCTACCGCTC